>JACTVC010000002.1:107542-2507542 GCA_018417955.1 Laccaria trichodermophora
CCTAACCCTAACCCTAACCCTAACCTAACCCTAACCTAACCCTAACCCTAACCCTAACCCTAACCCTAACCCTTTCGTAGTCCCATCGGCACCTAGCGTCGTCGCGATAAAATCCATCGTCATGCTAGCTTGGCTACTCGCCGCGGGCGCAAACCACCAGAGGGTCGTTACACCGACCGGAAACGTGTACTTCGCCTGTATGCACGAATAAGCAGGGGTCGCATACATGGGACATAACTCGCCTGCATCCCTCGGAATTCAATTGTAGCATTGACTGGCGTAGGATTTCCTCCGTCGGCCCCTTAACAAAAACATTATTACCCAGGGATTCTCATCTGAAAAACTTACAATTCATCACGACGATGGAGACCTGCGACCAATCACTCGAAGATACTCTTGTAATAACGTATGCACCAACTCTGAGGGCCCAACTGAGAGGCCCTCCAACGGAAACACCAATTCGTTGTCCGAAAGGGCCTGCGGGATCGATGGGAATAATTGCCTTCGACGCTTGAGCCATGGAATAGACTGCGAGATAAAAATTAACATCATTTGGGATCAAAAAAAGGAGAGACAATATTACACTCCTGATTCAAGGTGTAGCTTCCATCGCCGTTCACTGTGACGAGAGGGCGGCACCCCGCACCGCCGCAACTATTTGTACCAGGCAACTTCGGATTTCCGTTGGCATCGGTAGCGATATTCCACATCAAACCCTGTTCAACGTTGCTAGCTCGTTTTTTAGAGTGCAAAGGATGGGGAACGGACAGATTTCGCGTTATGTTCGAGGCTCCCAATCCAACTAGAATATTAAGGCGTCGGTAGAGGAAAAATAAGGAATGAAAATTCTGACAGATTATCCATGTACCACTTGAAAGAACACGTTCAGGCACAACGGCAAGAGAAACTAATGAGCACACCTTGATATCACTCCACCAATCAGACCCTATTGTTCCGGCGCACTCTGAGAAGTAGATTTCCTGAAAGCTGAGTTGATGGTGAATCTAGCTTGAACGCCAAAACATACCTTGGCTGGGAAGGAGTTGTGGAAGGAATCTTGATTGGAAACAGCTCCAGCATAGCAATGAAATGCCACGCCGGCGAAGGAGTTTCCAGCGTCCTGCATCTGACAACGGAATTGAAGTTAAGTTCACGGAACTGCGGTTGTACGTACCAGAGCCACTGGGTATTCCCCAGCGTCATCCCAGTTATGCTGTAAATCTTGTGATCAGAGTGTTCGGAAATAATAAGGAATGGGGTACATACCTCGTAACCAATGACTCTTACAGTTGAAAGACCGTTGATATTGAGGAGTGTACGCAGTGCGGCGCCAATCAAAGCTTCAACAGCGGGCGACATCGTGCAGGTGGGGTATGTAGGATTGTTATTCTGGGGTTCATTCTGAAAGACTCAGGCCAACTTGAATTCGACGATAAATATCGATCAGCATACCTGAATAGATATTGCATATATGGCGATTCCTTGACTTTGAAAACCTTGTACGGCTTTGAGAAGGTACGTAGGATCTGTAATTCAGATAAGAAATAGAATGCCGTAGCAGATGATAAGTTCTTACAAGCAGGGACGTACTTTGACTGTACGGATCCGCCATTCATACTCCCACTATCTTTCATCCAACCTGGCTAGAAGAAGTGAGTCGATGTCGAGGGGAGAGCTGGTGCACTTTACCGGGGACCATGGGATAATGTGGACTTTCAGATTAGAATTGATCCCCCGAATATCCTTGAGAACGGAAAAAACATAGGATGGGACCTTGTTGATATTGAAGTTGGTGAAAGATGTATCACCGCTGCTGTCGTCTAGACTATAAACTAAAATTCCGAGAGATCAGCGCCAGAGGAAGCTTGAGGCTTCGATTGACTCACGGTTCGCAGAAAAATCAGAAGCTCCGACTGTAACACGAATGTAATTGAGACCAGCGGCGTTAGCGGCATACGTTGGGGAGAACATATGATTCAGCAACGTCCAGTAATTTTGAGAGTTGGTTGACTAAAGGGAGCTATGAGAGCGATCGAATAGGTATGTGGTTCCGTCGACCTTCAAGTTGTTCAAAACGAGAGCAGATGAGTCGGCTGTGAAATGGATAAAGTAGTCGATGTAACAAGCACAGCACAACGGTTGATCGACTTACTGAGAGAGCCTCCAAAACCAGCAATAGTCTGAAATTTAATCGCATCGTTGACGATGATATCCGCGCTGCCAATCGGACCTGGCGTGACGAAGTTGATGGGGGAAGTAGGAGACAAAGAGCTGAAGAGCTTTGAACGATCCCATGTTGTTTGCCACTATCAAATCAGAAGTATGTATGTGTCGGCGAAGGAAGATTGAGGAGCGAACGCTCACAATATCCCAGATTTGCTGAGAAGCCGCGGTGCCAGCTAAGACAAGAGATACGAGGATGGGGAAAGTCTGCATGATGCGATTGATAGAAAGGAAGCCCGCACATAAAGCTTTTATATTTTGGTTGGATTGTTTTCTGGCGCGTTGAAAAGGCATTGCACACAGGGTCGTCATGCGGATAGCACCACGTGCAATACCATATGGCGACCCCCCTCAGCAGAAATTAACGGCATCATTGGTGAATGATTAATGACGGTTGATCAACCCACCATTATTGCGACGCAGGTCACATTCCACTGTCCATCCGGATTTGCGTCCCTTATGCGAATCTATGGGACAACCTTTGAGAAGTATGGCAAGGCGCTAAAGTTACGTGAGAGCTGTAGTTGATATTTACAAACCGCGATCCATCGCTTAGGAACATGTCGTCTACCAGAGTGTCCCCGTTGATGATACTGATACACAGAGCGTGATAAATCTCCTTTATGTCGAACTTGTCATCGGTATGATGGCAGTTTGAGAACTTCAACGTAGGAACACGGGTTTAATGAGGGAGAAGAATGAACGACAAAGAAAACTTCGATATCTGATGCTGGTAGCTCACCTGCTCATCATCTAGAACTTGAAAGTATACCGGGGGTACCTGATGGTCCAATTCGATCAGGTGCCACAAACTTTTCAGTCAAAGGGAGCGGACCTAAGTTGACGGGCTCAAGCTCGAGAAAGCGTACTTAACTGGAGTTCCTCGGTCAAGAACCCACTCGGCGACACTGATTGTTCGGAATGGACGCGCAGCATACTTTTGATTACTCGCTGCCGCCTCCAACTGGATTCTCCTGGAATAGTTGTTCTTCGAGATCTTCAGAGTTCTTGACGAAGACATGTAATATTAGGTGAAATTTTCCTTATTGGAATCCAAGTAGACCGTTAGGTAGTTTCATATATTCGATCGTGAAGAGAGACTAGAGAGCACCAACATGCCGGAGAAACCCGTACATAGTTATAATCGGCGTTATCGGATCACTTCTCGAATTTGTTAAATTGATACGATTTTGCCTTGCACCAGTTTTGCACCTCGTCTGTTAAATTTTCAAATGATTCTATAGTACTTATGTACAATGAATGGATGAGAGGTACAGTGAAAATGAATAACGTAAGTTGATACATATCTACATGTCGTGATGCCAATGGAACAAGAAAGAGGAGACAATATAATAATAGCTACATTGATTTGCCAAGATGTGTTTGAAGAGACGAAGTCGAAGAGTAAGAAAAAAACGGCAGAGAGAGTGGGAGAAAGAGAACAAATGTTAACCCAGGACGACAGCAGATATCACGATCGTCTTCCAATGTGGCGATCTTCCTCATGGTTCACCTCTATCCGATCCCAATCGTCCAGGCTAAAGTAGACATTAGGATGGTTGAACTGATGTTGATGTGCCTCCCAACCAGGGGCTTCGTACCATGCCGGGATTGGTGCTGACGCCGTCGCGTTAGCGGTTGATGAAGTTTGTCGATGCGAAGTTTCGTCATACTTATAATCGCCAGCCCAACCAGACAAGGTGGAAAATGACGAAGCGGGGAGCGGTGCGGATGGGGAGGTGTAGAAGTAATTCGTGGGGTCTGTCGACACAGGTGGCGGGAGAGGGGTCGAAAGAGGGACGTCGGTTTCGGAATGCATATGAGGATCTTGTATGACGGCGACGAGGCCTTGACGATTGGGGTTTGTTGACCAGGTGACGAGCTCGCTGCCGTCGTTTGGGGGTTCGAGAGACGCACCGTATTGCTGAGTAGTGAACAAAATTCAAGGTCAGCTGTCAAAAAGACAAGAAGCAAGGCACAGCGGCGCACCTCGTATAACTGATGATCGAACTGTCCAACAGAATCTTCATATCCCATCCCATCAGACGTGACGGTCATCGGCCGCTCACAGCCCGAGTCAGTGATCTGGTCCTCCAAACCCGACGATGGCCACCAATACTCGCCCTCTTGGGATAACTCACTCCTTCGACGCGCTTCTTCATCCTCCCACTGGAGATGCCGAGGGACGTAGGATGCTTGTGGCGTAAAGGGAGTGCAGAGGAGCGGGAATGAGGCGATATTTCCTGTGGTCGTACTTTGAGAGTGGGGATGGTGACGCAATGATGGTGTGCCTGGTGTACCAATCCTGCTGGCTTCCCAGTCTCCTGGCGACGCGGCGTCAGATGGAAGAGTGATTGTAGATTCAGGGAGTGTTAAGCGCGGGTTGCTTGACGGAAGGGAGAGAGAGCGTTTGAACATGTGGGTGAGCGGGACTGCGGAGAGGCCGACGGGAAGGGGGGAAGAGTCGTTGGATTGGATTTGAGTAGAGGTAGAGTCTGGCTGAGAAACATCTTGCATTGGAGTTGTCTCGATGACCGGAGGGATAGAATCAACGGCAGGGATTGTCGTCTTTCGAGAGCGACGGGGCCTGGTGGACGAGGATGAAGGCGAGAGCGCGGATTTTTCTTTCTGGCTCATCATTCCCTCCCACTGTTTCACAGCCTTCTCCAGATCCGCGCCCTTCTTTCCCTCCACAAGCAAGTTCGCGATTTTTTCGCACCTCGACTCTTCTTTCCCCTTGGCCTGTGCTTTGCGTTTCCCTTTATCCCTACCTTTTGCTGAATCCTCCGTTTCGTCCCCCGCGCCGACATCACCATCGTCCGGGGGGTCCTTTGTGCGACCCCGAGCACTTCTTCTTCGAATGACTGTACCGCCATCCTTGATCTTGAGCTTCGCCATCGCGTTGGCCCCAGGTCGGAACCTCCAATCAGGGTACTTCTTACGGTGTTCAGCTTGAGCAATTACAGCTTTAGCCTCCCAGCTCTCGCGTTCTTCGCGCGACAAAGATTTCCAGTACATCCCTATGGATGATGGAATCAAACTTTGTGGTTGTAATAGACATCGCGAAGACGTACCAATAATTTTGGACAATGTACTGTGATTGCCCTCCACTTTCCCGGGTACCTGCTCACTCCGAATGAAGGACGACCGAAAGAGGATGAAGGCGTTTGGCGGACGGGGAATGTACGACGCATCACGTCTCTTGCCATGAGGACGCGTAGTTGGGTGAGGTGCTGGCAGCGTGGTCTGGTCGTCAGGCGTGATAGGTGAGGCCGGCGGACTGATCCTTGAATGCAGCTGAACGGCAGAGGTGCTGGCTTGAGGCGGGTCGGGATTGGCGAACGACATGGGAGTCATGTCCGTAAAGAAGGTGTATGTCATCGATGCGGCCGAATTATCAACGAGCGGCGGCATGTCTGATCAGCATGTTGAGCTCGTGAATGATGAGGTCGAATGGCTGTGCTCACCATCGTCCCCGGCGTTCTCGTAATCCACCTCATGGTCACGGATCGGGGGCATCTCAAGCCTAGTGATGACGATGCGTGAAATAGAAAGAGAGTCATGAGCAATTGTGCTCACTGATGCAATAACGCGGTCGACAGGGCGAAGAAAATGACGGGGCTCAAATGCATTGGGTAAGCGCACCTTTATGCTCGAAGTAGGCAATGGTTGTCGTTCCCACCCATTCAGGGTAGATGATGAAAAGACGCCTCTTCTTCAAACACGTCCTTCTTACCCTATTTCCGGGCGAACCCACCAATCCGACAGCGGTATCTGAGCGAGACAATAAGCAAGAATCACACCAGAAGTTATCCGGAATTATGATACCTTATCCTGGTCCCAAGGTACTGGATGAATCAATCCCAGAACCATCCAAGATGGGAATATGGTTCCAGGTCTGGACGAACCAGTAGTTTGGCTGCTCCGAGGGTTCGCGTTCTGCCTTCGAAAAATTAGGTTCTTGAAGTAAGGACCGTGTAAAAAATCAGCCTTTTCAAAAATAAAAATTCATTGAGGACCTCACATCCCTTGAGAATTTCTCCAGCATTTTTCAGAGATTTGAAAAGCGCTGAGGAGATAGACAAGCCTGTCGGTTAGTGGATCCGTGACGCATATCGATGAGATCGATCTTTGATGGTAACCTTGTGACGATTTGATTAGTAATAAGTCTCATCTTTGTCATCGAAAAAGTGAACTGCACATCTCTCTCGATGAGACTCGACAGCACAGAAAGAGTTTTCACCTCAGGGCATGGGTATTATTCTCTTCAAGATCAGTTCTCAACCGAAACAAAAGATGGACAGTACGGGTCGGCGGAATCTGGGACTCGATTGTCGTCACGCCCTACCTGCCCTGCAGTTGAGACCGAACGTCATGGACGTCAAACTACGCCCACCCAATCCTCACCCCCTTTTGACACCAATTAATCACTTGTAAGTCGTTAGGAAATTAAGTCCCATGTTCTTATCGAATCAGCTGCCTAGCCATCTCAATGTTCATGTCAAGTCTTTATCTACGGAAGACATCTCAAGAGGATAACCCCTTCAATTTTTTCTTGTACCTCGCCAAAGTCTCGAAAGATTGCCCTTGATATTTGAATGTCGCGGCAACATCAGTATCTCCGATGTCATAGCTCTCTGCTCGATCCCGAGTCCACGGGTTGATCATGCCACCTTCAGCGAGCCGATTCAAAAGTTTAGCCTCCCCGCTGTACACGTGAAGTCCACGTTGCCGTCAATTTACATCATCGCTACGCCCCGCGTGATAGCGCGCGTCATTTACGACTTGCGCCATGACTCACCCCTGCAATCTGCCCAATCCTGTGGGGCTGGAAATACTATTTCGATTGGTAGAAAATTCTACATGTGCGTATCATCCTTCATTCCTCCTGTCTTCAACGTACACCCTTCCTTCCATCTAGCGTTGGGTCTGGATCCATTTACTCCTGACCCTGAACAATTTCGAAGTTCTCCTCTGCACCATGCCTTCTCATTCGTGTCAGACACCCTTAGCCTACGGTATTTTCGGTTCGCCGGTGCGGCTTTCTCGCGTTCAACCTCATCGTTCACGTCTGAACACCGGATCTCGAGACTCAATCAAGGAATCCGCCTATCTCCAGACATTGGGTGGGTGGACAGCACGCTATTGTTGTTCATCGTCAATTGCTCTTACCATAAACAGGATAAGTGTTTTGCGCATCGTTCTCCCAACTCTGGTCATGTCTCGCCGACCAAGCACTGAGCGTTCTGTTCCGTCGAATGCCCCTTCGCTCGTAGCGAGGCACTTGTTACTGAGCTTCTTACGCATGTCTGTTGTTCATTCAACGTTTTGACGAACAGCGCGACGGGAACTTGAAATTTCTAATGAAGGAAGAACTGCTATGCCAGGTTGTTATCTTCGAACCGATAAGTCCTCTTCACGACCGGTCAATTCTGAACTACCACACTCCAGTCGAGATGCTAATACTTCACCGTTTTTGCTCATGGTCCACTTTGTATCTCCAAGTCAAAGTGCGTTCTCACACAGGGGCCTTTTGGGCGCTTATGGGATCGCAACATCGACCAAGGACCCTCTTGTTAGATCACTTCTTACTTGCATGACAGGAGCTGAAATTCTTGAGCTCCATTTTACAGGATAGTTCAGCACAACCTGTACCCTTTCCCATTTGAGGACGCCCGGATGATATGCTTTGGCTACCGCACGTGAGGAGCCTCGCTTTGTGCAGGTCAACGCCCTTTCATTACTCGTGATATTGGCTTTCGTCTTTACCTCATTGCGACGTCTCGTGTTTCAATTTGGTGGTCAGTCGAGTATTCGTCAAATGACTTAGCGGAAAATCTTTCTTAGCGCTCACACCTTTCTTGATTAACGATCATGTGGCGCTCTGTGGGTCCAACATCTGCGCAGACAGTCGGTTCAGGCGTTGTGGTATTCCAGACCCCAAAGCACCGCGTACAACCTTTCACAACAACTACTCTTGGTGACCCTGACGCTATACCTTGTTGATGATTCCTCGCCACAGCATCCCATGTTTCATCAAGGGTTAAGCCTTCTACGCCAACATACGTTTCTACTGAGCGCCGTTGATTCAGGCTAGCGCACGCGGCAATACTTCCTTCCCGAGGATTTCTAGCCTAGTGTTTCGTCGTCTATGACGCTGGTAGATCATCTGATACCGAGTCTAGGCGCTACAAGTCTCTTGAAACCGATACGACGCTATCCGCTTCAAGTTTCAGTTGTTGCTGTGGACCCCCGGCTTCAAGAAATACTCCGTGTGCGTATAATATATGTGAACGCTTCTCTATATTATCTCTAGGTACGCGATCCTGTTAGGTGGCTCATCGATCCCTTTTGACCGGTTCTGTAGGGCGCCGCCCACATAAAACAGTCACATGTAAAGGGACCATGCGATTTTCACCATAAATTCCTACAAATTGAAATTCGAGACAAACCTCGGATTTTGCGGGCGATCACACCCGACATCCTGTCCCACACATACCGATTCCCAACCTTCAACCACACAGGAAACCCAGAGAACGGTAGGCGAAGGAAGTGAAGATCTCACTTCGCCGTCTGACTTATCTATGTGTGGTGAAGACGCTTACCCCTGGTCATGTGCAATCGGTTATGAAGGAGTTCTGGGAACAAGAACTTTCATTTCGACCAAAAAAGGCCCTTACCTTGTCGTCCATTCATGAAGGCACTCTTTTCGCCGATCTACATTGGCACCAACACCTCGGGCATCGGAAAGTTGGTCCATGGGGGCCGATACCCGTCGGGATTACGAGTTTGTGCATATTGTGGAAGCACTCAATATCGAAAATATTTGAGGTGACCGGGAGTCACCGAGACAATTCACCCACGTTCGAAAGGTTCATCCGTTGCAACGAAGTCGTGAAAATGGCCACTGGAGGATTAGTATGCTTGTAAATCAGTGTAAGTCAGGCAAACATGACTTCCAGCGTACTAGGTCAAAAGTGCGTTGACCGAACTTTTGTTTAGGGTTGTACTTAATCGAGATAAAGCCATCCTAATCCCCGGAAGTGCTTCCACATGTGTTGCATCAAACAAGCCGCTCTCACCAATTGGTGCGTAATTGGTGCAGGGTGAAGGTAAGCATCTAGAGCGTCTGCTACATGCCACCGTAGGCTGCAAGTTGGTCGCAGATCCCAGCGAAATTGCAAGTTTTGCGATGACGCATCCGTGAGAAACCGGCCGCAAGTCCATTCCAATCTTTCTAAACTCGTTCACCACTGTAAATGATCTACGAGATGGGGTAGCAAATTCCCCGCCGTACGTCTTCGAAGCGACCTATTTTAGCATTGTTTTTCGCTTGATTTGTGCGTCCGATTTCTCGACCTACTCACGATGACGAAACTGACGCTCCGACTGGCTGGCCTTCCGGAGACGTATATAACCAGACACAGATGATCATTCCGCAGGACTACAGCACTGATCCTGCAAGGCAGGTTCACGGAATGCCCGACCATACTCTCGTAGCGTTACTGAACGGAATTGCGAATGAACATACTAGGGACAATATACTCTCGACCTACCTTTGACTGGATCACATGATATACCACAGGAACTTGACCGTCATATCTGGTACACCGGGAGTGGGTCCCGTGGATCTGGCACTGCGCCAGGATATACAAGAAGAGGTTTAGACAACCACGTCCTCTTGGCAGGATGCACACAGAAGGAACTTGAAGCGCCTAATAGCGGTATGGGGGTAAACCAAAGGCGCACCATTTTCGACTCCAAAACACCTACAACAAGTCGTGTCGGTTTCCTTATCAAGAGGAAGGGCTCCGCATACGAGATGCAAGCCGAATTTGCACATGGCGTCACAGAAGGTTCTGAATCCAGTCTTTGCGTTGAACGACTGTCTCACCATCGAAGACTCACCCTTCCTCTGTGGCTTCGCTGTTGCTTCTACTGTCGACATTGGCCCACTCACCACAACACTTCAGATCAAGTATACGTCTAACAGCGCATCACCACTCTTTCCGTCTTTTCTTGCGTTTTGCAAACGAAAGTCGGGGAGCCGGAGGATCTTCTACTACTATCTATTGATTCCCCTCGATGAAAATATTCTCACATTGTATGATTTCCATCCTGGCAAGGGCAAATCCGGCGTGTCTTAGAGAATGAAAAGGCGAGACGCGACCTTTCGACTATGGACAACAGAATAGCGTTCGACATCCTCGACTCGCGTCTCGTAGAGTACGGCTTGACACTTATAACCTCTTCCGGATTTTGGTTTAAGTTGTGTAGACTATCCTGTTTATCTTGATTCTTCAGCTCGCATGCCGTGGATACAAGGGAGTTATCTTTATTTTCGGTCTCATCTATGTAACAACCCGCATAATATTTGCTTTGTAGAACAGGGGGAGGCCTTCGCGTGACTTTACCCGTCGCGTCTCCAACTCCATTACTTATTGTTAAATTGGCCAGGATCGTGACACCAGGCGGCAATAATAGGCCGTACTTGGCGGGATTTTCAAAGTTTCAAATTTCAATCGATGCGTCATTTCAATTTTTCCCATGGCGAACGAGTTCCCTTCATCCCATCATTTTTCCTTGTCGCTCCAGGTGTGGCAGCGGCTATTTACAGAATTCAGATTATCCTCCAAACGACAATTGACTTTATTTCGCGGTAATCCAGGTTTAAATACCATAACAAGCGGACGAGGAGTGGGTGTCGGCTATAAGAAACAATTAAATGGCAAAATCTCCCCGTTTCAGTGTAATTCTTCGCCCTAGCCTGCACCAGAAAAACCAAATATAACTGCAATACCGTCCCAAAATTCCTGACGTCCCGCTTTGTGTTTTCCCTTGCAGGCTGTAAAACAAGCGATGCAGACATCGAGGTACAAGCAACCCCAGCCGCTCCACGCCTCAAGAGGGTCCTGTTTGGGCCAAAGGTGACTGCGCTTTGTGTAAAACTGTAGCCCGCGTTGGCATGCAGGCGGACTCGTGCATCCATCCACCGCCGAAACGTGCAAAAATGTGTGCATTGTTCGGCAAGCCAACGACTGGTTCACGTAGCCGATGAGGAATCTAAATCTGTAGTCTTCTCTTATATGACTCCATCGTCGGTGATTTATGATTCGGTCCAGATCGTGTCTAGCGCTTGCATAGAAAGCGATTGGGAGAATCTCGGTCGCGTTAATTTTCAACGCAGTTTGGAGGACGCTCATGTCGTCGTCAAGATCGCTGAGGCTTTCGGAACCTCCGGCTCGTTTTCGGTTGTCCCAGTCCTCGAGCGATCGCGGGTAGAAGTCTTCCAGATGTGCGAGGGCACGCTGAAGGAGGTATGGAACGTCGTACTTGTCAGCCATACGGGAAATTGCCAGAACCACGCTCAGATCTACCGTCGCTGGTCGTGGCTCAAAAAATCTAGTTAGATTTTAATTGTCATTAGCCGGCACGGCATGTCGGCAAAACAACTCACGAAGAGTCGAAAATGGAAGAAAGAAATACATGAACATCCTCTACTGAGTCTTGTAGCGAGATTGACGGAGGGCTACCTTGGAGAGTATGGATTTTTGTAGGGGGTTGCGGTTGTGGAAATGAGAGCATATCTTTGAAAACGGATGATCTTGCCACGAGGATTCCCCCATAGACACGGAACTCCGCATGTTCGACTCGGATGGTTATGGTTCCATCCTCAAACCATAATTCTGAGATTTTTTCAACACTTGGAGCGTCTAAGTGTGTTTAAGTAATCAAATAATCTGTCAATGAAACGTTGCTGACCTGTCATACCAACCGGGATGATATTTGGGCGTGAACGCGTGAACGAGCGGAGGTTTTTTATAAAGGATGCTGTCACACTTTATACAGCCGAAGCTTAGTTCGTGACGGAGCATGAAGTCTTCCTCGTGGACATCTCATCATGATGATCGTGGTGGGGTTTCGATATAGAATCACATGCCACGTTGTGATCCTATATTTTGGTTAGGTTTTGGTCTGAAAAGTCCAACAGAGAGAGGGGTTCAAGAAGTTACAATCTTTAGGAATTGAACCTATGTACATAGATACATAAAAGCTCTTGCTGTCGTCAAGAGCTTCAAGTCATCAAACGACCAGGTTTGATAAAACTTGTACTACTACTAGGCCGAGCGTCTAGATATCATGTATGAGGCCGGTGATATATAAATGCCGGGTAGACTCGTGGTCAAAATCCAAGTTCTTTCTCTCACGCTGTCGCCTCATGATCACACCAATAATCGCACGAACAATCTATTGTACTTACTTATCTACTTCAACGACCTGGCAATTGCTTCGCTCAAGAAGTACCGTAACAGTCGCCTTGAAGGGGCACAAAGTCGCAACGTGAACTTACACCTCCAACCAAGCACTATATCCAAGCCGTTTCAATTGAAACTTGTGCTTTTAGGTACGCTCATCGTCAACTGGCAACGCCAACCTCAAATCTCTCAGGAGAATGAGCCCTTGAAAATTCCAGGTACGTCACCAACCCATCACTCACTGCGGCTTATCTCAATATTCCTGGTCGCACAAAAAGGCCAAATGAGGAAGAGACGCTATGCAGAAGGGAAATACATTATGATGTGCAATTGATGTGCAATATGGTCAACTGCGAGTACTTATTTGTAGAAATGGCGTAAGTAGGTAAGTAGCGGAGTACTAGTCACGTCGAGTCCGCCATCGTTTGATCCACGTCCTCAGATGCCCCCCATCCCGACAACCCAAACAACTCCGGGATGGAGTCCCAGAATTCTTGACGGGCAATCAGATATTGCTCCTTACAACCCAAAAAGCATAGTCTACAAAGGTCCGCCGCCATTTTATCCCAATTATCCCATATCTCCAGCGGATCATGGTCGAACCAGTCCTCGTTCGATGCCTCCCAAGCCCTGGATTTCCGCTCACATTTTGATGGTTCCTGACAGTCCTCGTCCTCTGGCCATCGAAGAAATCTGTGGAAAGCCTTGCAAGCCGAAGTCTGCTTCACGTACCCCAAGAGGAACTGCCGTTTATGCGTTTCCCCTAATTCACACCACCCCCTGTTATCCAGTACGTCCTTCAGATCGCGTCTGGCGCAGGCGTAGAAGGCCGCTGGGAGGATCGTCGTTGCGTTTATTTGAAGAGCCGTGTTGAGGACGCTGAGGTTGTTTGTCACACCGTGTTTAACCTCATGTATGATGCTCCGCATGTAATCTCGTTTATCCCAATTATCGAGCGTCCGTGGGTACGAGATGGCGAGGTGTTCTAAGGCGCGGTCTAGAAGATACGCGACGTCGTATTTATGACCCATACGAGCGATTGCCAATACTACGCTTAGACGTGCTTTGACTGGTGGTCGTTCAAAAAAGCTTTGGTGGAATCATTAAGACTTGGCAGAGAAAACCGACGGGGAAACTAAAACGAAACGCTTACGAGGAATCAAAAATTGCAGAAAAGAGGGAGCGAATTTCTTGCGCAGAGTCAGGCAGGCGGATCGCCTGTTCGTCATCTTGTATTGTTTGTGTAAAAGATGGACGGGGATAGGGGACTGACAGCATATTCCTGAACACAGAGGATCTAGCAGCGAGAATGCCCCGATATACCCTGAATTCCGCTGTTTCCGTTTGAAAGACAACGTTCCCATCCTCAAACCATAGTTCGGGAAATCTTTCCAATCTCAACATGCCTGCGCGAGGTTAGAGTTGGCCGAGGGGTGG
Source organism: Laccaria trichodermophora (assembly GCA_018417955.1). Taxonomy (NCBI): domain Eukaryota; kingdom Fungi; phylum Basidiomycota; class Agaricomycetes; order Agaricales; family Hydnangiaceae; genus Laccaria; species Laccaria trichodermophora. The sequence continues at coordinate 121,459 of JACTVC010000002.1, forward strand.
AAGATAAACCTCACCTGTATCTTCTCGTTTAAGCCAAGACGAATGGATTGGAATGAGGTTGGTTAATCACGTTCGAAGTACACAGCGTTCCACACCTAGCTGCTGGCTACATTGACTTGTTCGGCTGCGGGGCTGTACCAATGAACTAACAAGATTTTATAACGGATTCGGTTGTTTCGGCTGACTCATGCACAGCTTAGTTTCTGTGGTAAAACTGTGCGCGCTACTTGGACGAACTCCCACCCCTGTGACATCTGGGGGGAGAAATGACATCTGGGGCACATGACGCGACTCACGGAAGCGCACAGTCTGGGAAGAGAGTTGATGCGCAGGTAAAGATTAGGAAGGAGTATAGAGTCAAACGATTTGTGCATTGTGAACCAATAAAGTACTCGCTGTCAACGCTAAACTTGCCCTGTGGCAAAAATGAGCAAGGCTAAGGTGTTGCAAATGGCCCAATTACCAACACCGATTTATCAAAGCCCGAGAAGAGTTGAGTTCCAAGCTCCCATCCTTGAGGAGCGTGACAGTAGCGAAATTATCAGATGGGCCACGGAACGATCGTCGTTGGACGCCCATATTGAACTGGGCATGATACGCTTGGATGCGCCCGTCGCGATCACGAGTACCCTGAGGGAGGTCTCGGCGCAACGATTCACGTTCGCTGAGATTCGAAAGGCCTCAAGACAGATTGAACGTGTCGGCACTAGTGGTATAATCGTTGTTTGAAGGAAAATCTAATATATAAAGAGAGGACGGTTGACAGTTATTACGTAATAGATCATGTAAGCAGCCTCTTTGTCTTTTACTGAGCCGCGTCAGCGGCGTTTCCCGGGAATGTCACACGGTGTGATCACAACCACAGAACTTTGTGTTGGTAGCTCCCAACCACATTCTGTTATAGTAAAATATTGTATAGTACTGCATTACAGTCATCCACCCCCTAATGATACACCACCCCCATTTGATACGGTTTTGACTAGCTGATATGTCACTCAATTCTGCACCAATTTTTGTGAAACAAATTTTAACAAGTAATACAAGCTCATATCTACCACTGTACAAAATTCGGAGACAATCGAGGCAGCATTGACGATGCTGTGGAGTTTTCAAAATGGACTGTTTTCGGAAATACAGTCACACCCCTCAATGATACACCTGTAATTTTGGTTTTTCTTCGTCAAATGTTGTTCAAACATTCTGAAATTTGGTACAGTTATAGAAGGGCATTTATCTAAGATTTTCATGTAGTTTTTGTGGTGAAAGGTTGTGCTAACATTTGTTGAAGCTAATTTCTCAATTTCAGTGTATCATTAGTGGGTGGATGACTGTAATCTTTTGTGGGTGTTTTTGTGGTCACACCTCTCTGAGCAGCCTCAATTTTGCTTTTTCTGTACTGTTTTTTACCCCCCACTTCATTGGTAGTGTATATTTCTCCTACTTTGAGATCTATGCTGATTAAATTTCAGGTGGATTTTAGTTGCTTAACAGACTTTCATCAGTGGCCTACTGAACTGTAATTTATGGTGCATGGTATGGTACTGTGTAAGCCATAGCCAAGGGTTGAAAATCAAAAATCATGGCCAGCTTTGTACTGCTGACTGCAGTTACAGTACAAAATGTAGGACTATATGGGTGTGGATCTAAATGTAACTTTGATGATTTGGATTAGAATAAAAATTTGAATGAGGGCAGTTTAACTTTGGTGATTAAGATAAAATGTGTGTCAGAACTGGGATTGAAAATATGCACTGGGAGGTCCAGGGGACTTGCCCTGACAAGCTGGCCAAGTGCAGCCAGTGTTGCTGCAGGTTAAAGTGTATTTTAAAAAATTTAAATAAAGTATAAGTTTCAAAACAGGGATTAGTATAACTTTGAGAAACATGTACACCACAGCTATCAGATTTTTATGAGATAGTCCAGGGGTCTTCCCTTTGGCAAGCTCGCCAAGTGCAGTGAGTGCCAAATCATAGGTGCAGGTCAGAGCATAATTTAATAAGATGTAAGTACCAGAAGCTGGGGTTTTAGTGGGTATGAGAGCAGGGTGGCCTCTGGGCTGGAACCACTACCTTTATGCAATGCAGCTGCTCTGAGTCCCACACTGCTCCAGTGTGAGCATGCCTAACCACATTTCCTCAGGGTGAGTCAGCATTCTTCCAACAGGGTGCAATCCCCTGTCCTTAATGCTTGTGTACAAGGATAACACTGTTAACTGTTGTATGCTACATAGCTCCACCAAAAAAAAAAAAAAACATAGATCGAAAATGTGCACTGGAACTGGAATAAACATATGTACTGGGTGACAGCTTGCCTCTGGCAGGCATGGCTGAGCAAAGTGAGTGCTGTGTCCACATCTAAGCCTAACATTGAACATTGATGATTCAGATGAAAGATATACACTAGATCTGGGATAGAGAATATGTATTAGAATGGGGGTTGAATATGTGTACCAGAAGTGTGATTAAACATGTGCACTGGAACTGGGATAAAAGATGTGTACCAAAACTGGAATTAAACATGTGTACTGGGGGTCCACCATAGGTGCAGAAAGTGTAACTTTGAGCCAACATGTACACCACAACTGTTAAATTTGTATCAGATATTCCAAGGGCTTGCCTCTGGCAAGCTGGCCAAGTGCAAATCAGTGCCACTGCAGGTTAAAGTGTATCTTTGAATGAAAATTCAAATGAAGTGAAATAAAGTGTAAGTATCAAAACAGGGATTAGAGATGTGTACCAGAACTGGAAACAAACATGTGTGCTGGGGGGACAGCTTGCCTCTGGCAAGGCATGACTGAGCAAAGCAAGTGCTGTAGTATAAGTCCAGGTTTACAGCACTTTGCAAAAAGGTTGACACTAATGTGAGTTGTGGGAAAGAAAAGAACATCTGACCTCAGATTACTGTACCATTTTGATCAATTCGGCAGGCCCTGTTACACGTTACACACCTGCCAAAAATTTGGTTTTGGCACTCTGGCCAAGTCACTGTTACATTGCACAAAAAATTTGGCAGGTAACTGCCAGAGGCCTGAGATTTTGGGGTATATGGCATGGGACCGACCAAAGTATTCGGCACCTGCCCAAAGTGACTGTTACCTCTGTTACATTTCAGCGATTTGAGAGGCCCCGTTACGTGTTACTGCCGAATTGATCGAAATGGTACAGTAGGGTTAGTACCATTTTGCCTCCTCCCAGCTCCTCCTGAGATGTCATTCCACAAGATATCAAGGGATTTAAAGATGAGACATCAACCCCGCATTTTTCGTTTTTTTTCTCATTTTTTTCTTTGGGACTGACATGCAACAAGTAGATGTTGGCTTCGTTGAGTCTAACCCACGTGATCCAGGGCATCAAAAATGGGTGAGGGTGGTTTGGTGGCTGGGGATGCATTTTTACATATTATTCTATCATACAAGGGCTTTTCAGAACACATTTTCAGGAGGCATCAATTGGAATAGGTTTTGGAACATGTTGTAGGGCAAGAAAACATGCTGACCCTAATCTGAGATCAGATGTTCTTTTCTTTTCCCCACAACTCATGTTAGTGTCAACCTTTTTGCAAAGCGCTGTAAGTCTAACTATGTGTACCAAAAGTGGGATTAAATATGTGTACCAGAAGTGGGCTTAAACATGAACTGGGATAAAAAATGTGTACCAAAACTGGGATTAAACATGTGTACCAGGGGGTCCAGGGGGCGTGCCCCCGGCAAGCTGTGACTGGCACCAGAGGCATGGCCGAGCGTTAGCGAGTGCCGCGCCGTAGGTGCGGGTCTAAAGCTTGTAGTTGGAAAATAGACCACGCAGTAGCCAATCAAAAGTAATGTTTACGTGATTTGAAAACCAAATTTGAAAACATCTTGAAAATAAATCTTGGATACCGTACAAGGGACCATCATGCATCATGCATCATTCCCATAAGATTCATCTATTTTTACATTCAGGAACACAACCCCATTGGCAGTGTCGCGGCAAGGAACCAATTGCGCGAGCGGCGAGCCTCATCCTCTCTCATCCTCGGCTCGACTCTCCTCACCATCATGGTATACTTCTCCTTCTTGTCAGAGTCTTCTCCGGGATGCGTTGCTTCGTCCAGCTCGTCGACGTGGTGGTTCGATTATGCAGCCTGTATATTGCTTCCCGTTGACTCATTTGTCACTCATTTAACAACAGGACCAACACATCTCCTCCAGATCTTGTCACCGCAATTAAGGAGGCGCATTCTAAGAATGAAAAAATACTGAGCGTCTCCGTTGCAAACGATGGCGATTGGTTTCTAAGCACTGATTCAGTCAACAGTAAGCACGTCTCCACCTTCGCCCGCCATCTTACTGAGACTACACTTGTTAGGGAAGAAGCCTGGGAATGATCCGATGACAAGTCGAGTCCTTCGATTTTGCCACGTCGCCACCATGAAGACCGGGCGCGAAACGGGGCTTGGAAACATTGCGTGGATCAGATTTACTCCCGACGGCCAAGGATTCATTGGAGTAGTACGTCACAACGGCGTCTCGCACAATATTTTTGAGAAACTACCAAAAACGCTCGATGACCACCTTAAAACCCATAATAAGCAGTCACAGATGAAAATGGTCTCTATTGGCCACAACAATAGCTGGTCTATCGTGTATGAGGATGGGGACATGAGCGTCGAGGGAATATCCACGTCTCTCATAGATAAATTGAAGAACATTCGTTCTGTTGGTTTTAACGTCGAGGTTCGTCCTTTCCTCGTAGAATGCCATTTCTAGTCTACAACCTCCCTGCAGTCCATTATACTATCACCATCTACGACATCCAATTTCATGGTCACCTATGAGAATGGAGCATCTCACTATGACGTTCCATACGCATGGAAGTCGGGGATCGATAATCAAATTTCATTATGCCAACAAGACTACGCTCTTGAACTCCGACAACTTCAACAAGTAAACGCTATGAATAATGCAGCCATGTTTAGGTTGGCGAGGGCCAACATGGTATCTGCCGCTATGGTCGCGTATGCTCAGGCGTCAGCGGCTTATTACCAGAGCTTTGGGAATTTCTAGAGGGAGATTGACGAGGTTGGAATCCATTTGTATTGTTTTTAATATATGCCATTGGTAGTCCTACATACGTATTATTGCGTGCAAAATAGTGGCATCGCTGGCGTTCTTGTTCATACCATGGTTGTTGTGATTGTGAGGCCAATGTGGGCTAGCTCATCTAATTTCTTGACAAATTCATAAAATTAGTCTGAGCTTAATTTAGCAAAATCCTCTTCCTCCTCCCTCTCTTCAGGCCGCTGACCAAGCTCAATGCTGTCTCTTGGGACAGTATCCCACTCCCAATCGAATCCCACTGTTGTCAGAAAACCAGGCGACGTAGTACTCCTATGCAAATTTTGCAGTTCGCGATATCGTTGCTGGAGAATCAAAAGCATTACTCTATTCCCGAAGATAGAGTGAAAGACTCGTGTTGGACTATCCCTCGCTAATGAGCCACAGTAAGGAACAGGTGGCAGATTTTCGTACCAGAAGATGCCCATTCGGAAAGGCCCAGCCTATTTGTTATGAGTAACTGATAATTAGACTGCGCTGAAATGAAATGGAAAAGGCAACATACGGACGGGATGCAGATTAGCAGAACATTCACGAGACTCAGTGCTGATAAGGAAAAAGATTCATAACCAAAGCGAGTAAGCTTCGTATTCGGTGAGGTGCTTACACACGATGCAAAGGCAATAAAAAATCCCTGTCGAAGTAGGGTGAGGGATACGCCACCTGACTTGATGGTTCCAAAAGCACCTACCACTGCTGAAAAGTTGTCGTGCCCATTGAGATCTAGATTGTTTTACTGGAAATGAAAGGCAATTGGGACGCAGCAGAAGCGGAAACTGAGGACTTACAAAAATAATACGCTCTGACTATCGTTAACGCCCCAATCGCTACATCGAAGCTAAGCAGAACACTGTTATGATATATGATTTCGCGTACCTGACTCCACTAGGAGAATGAATATGAATACTAAAAGCCTAAGAGTCGTAGACTCCACCATGAAATATCCCAGAGGGGTCGCCTCGACTAAGACAATTGCATGAGGAAAGGGATGACGCAAAAGAGTACGACTGACCAGTTACCGATTTTATTTCCAGGACCGTTATGCATATTGCAAAAATTACGGATATCTGTGTTTAGATCGTAAGTGGAAGGGGACGAGACGCATGAGGATGACCCACTGATAATACGATCCCTAGCATCACCATTATCCATCGTTGTCCTCCCCACATTCCACAAGTTCTCAGGCCGATAATCGCTAAATGGTATGATTGAGATATGAAGCAAAAGCAGCGTTGAGGAAGGAAAAACCTTGACAAGATAACAACCCAAGAGACATTGTAGCTGGGAAGCTTTTGGTCAAAAATTTGTTTAGAAGGAAGCTAATAACGAACCCAATGCAATGCTGTACAGTCTAACGCAAGTCTACAAACATGTAAATCAACTCAAGGGCTTGTAAAAGGCCAACGTCTGACCAAAAACGGACCTTGGGACAATCTACCCCAAATTTGACTGCCAAGATTAAGCTTGGTTAGGTGAATCATCTTTTTAGAGCTACGCGAGATGGACTTACTGTACAGCAAAATGGATTGGTCAATGAATGCAAGATAACGATTTAGGTAGAATAAAACCAGGCCAAGTGACCACGGGCATGACCATGCGTAGGTTACCTTTGAAGTCACCGTCAAAATCATAAGCGAATGTTGGATCTAATTCACTTCTTTTTTAATGGTGCAAATATAGTCATACGTCTAGAACGGATGAGCGGCGCGCAACTCAATGGAAGATTGACTCACCAAAGTTGTGAACCCTGCGATCTGGACGCATTTGTCAAAAATGGTGAAGAAGAGAATTTGCTGTAAGCTGGGAATATCCTGGAACAAGTATTGATCAGCCTGGGATGAGGCTAGTAAAATTGGGTTCGACAAACAGGCGGAGCCATGAAATCGTCGAGGAAGGTGAGGTAGCACAAAGTATGGGTGGTTCGTGATTGTCGAAGGATAGTGAGTACCATCTGAACACTTAAGGGTGGCGGCTGGCGGTGGTGAGTACAGGGTATATCCGCAGAGGTTTTTCTAAACCTATCATAAAGTATTTTCCATCAAGGTTCGCACAGCAAAGTTTCACACGTACTGCGATCTCTGCCATAACGGCCGTTCCAGAAGTTGGGGTTAGACGTTTTCTTCGTGAGAGCTCCGCTGGTTTATATCCCGCGATGTTGAAGAAGATCGTTTACATACGGATTGAGAAGATCTTTTGGCAGTAGTAGGTATATTGAGCATGAACGAAAGGGAGAGGTACATACCTACCGGTTGAGCCGCCATTTTCATTTCATCGTGATCACGGCAAATCCTCGCATCATCTATCGTGCGGCGCCAGCGGCCAGAATTCCTCAAACACCGGCACGACAGCGCCTCAGGGGTAAAATGTGAAGATGAGAAATCAGCAGTTCGTTTGGTTAGTTAAAATAGTCTCTTCACACCATTTGAGGGATCTTCGGCCGCCGGTAAGGTTTTGCTAAAAATCTGCAAATGGAAGGGTCCTTGGAAAGCGGATAAGCTGCGAAGTTAGTAGAGCGAATGAGATAGAATCTCACTCGAGCAAAAATACAATACGAGGTGGGCGTACTAGACACGCGTGGTACGGCACGAAAGGGAAGGCAAGAAAGGTCTAGAGGGCATTCTTCAGGATGGTAGGTTAATAGATCATGAAGCATTCCTACCTTGCAGTATCATAGTGAGGGTCGGCATGCGATGATCGACAGCAAGAACAGCACAGAGCGTGAGATATATTGTCGTCGACCGAGCACGGCGCATTCACATTCCAGATCCAATTTCCCTCTCCGATCCCACCTTTTCAAAGTCAAACATTCTTCTATCGCCAGCAGATCCGGCATGACGTTCCACTTGCGGTCCGAGACTCGGACTAAGGCCTGACGGCCTGACGCCTCACCTGATCGCTAGAGTTTTTGAAGTAGCGATGCTCATACGAATACTGGCCAACGAATAAGCATCACATAAGTTCTATCAAAATGTTACATACCGTGCTTCCTCCGATATCAAAGCGGTGTGCTCCCAAGTGTCTTTCACCGAATGTAATGTAGGATTTCCAAGCGTGGGAGGTTGAAAACAGGAGTGTATTGACTCGTGTTTGGTGGCAGCTTTTTTTGCACCGCCACAAGAATGCGCTTTTCCGCCGAGTCCGACACAAAATTGTGTCGACAGTCAAACTTGTATGAATTTTTTTCGACTTGAATGAATGAACTTACCATTGCTAGACACCAACGCATTGCCGTAGGCAATTGACATGTAAAACTAGAATCAATGTGTCGCCCAAGACGAACACAACATCAATGGCCTAACGAGCTCCACGGCGTGGACGCTTTGGGGTCAAACATGACAGCGAAGCCGAGGGCGACGGCGAAAGGACAGGAAACGTTGTACATGCTGAGCAACGCTCAGTGGGTTAGCGACAATGAGCTTTGAGACGACAGGGGAGAGAAAAGGTCAGCTTCAGTGTACAACTTAATCCATACTCTCTTTAGCACTCTGAATATTCTTCAAACCCTGTACGAGCATGACCATCGCGAAAAGTGGTGGATCTATGGCCAAGTGCCACAATGACCCAGAGTTGAGACGTCATGAGGAGCGGGAGTCGGTTGCGAGGGCGTCGGTGGGGATCAAAATCATGGAACGGGAAAGGTTAGTATCCTGTCGTTACAGTAACAGTCGGTCAAATTTGGCTTACAACGTATCTGCCCAGATCTTCTTCACAGACGAATCTCCCGACGTTTTAGCCTCATCGGCCGGTAAGAACAATTCCTGGATGACCGGCATGCAAGAATTCTAGGCTGTCATATCGGTCGGACAATCCTTACGCTTACACTGATTGTGACAAGGGGCGAACCTGTGCCGTATCACATGTTGACAATCGATTACCACCCCACCATTGACAACGACAGCGGAGTCCCAGGCCAAGCGGGGTGGTGACGAACATCACGAAGCGAATGCCGTTTTTGTCACCTATCTCTATCCGCTTCTGATAAGCTATTGTGTGCTCATCCAGACTTTCCATGAGCGCACGGAGGATGCCTCAACATGGATATCTCACCACTTCACCTTCGGCGTCATACCCTAAAGTCAAACCCAGCCTCCTCTCCCTACTTCTGCCGCCGACGCTAACCCACGGGCGGATTTTCAATCTGACCACCTCACATCCATGATGATCATGATGAGGGCTTCAAGCTTTTGAGCGCAGTCATTCTAGGTGATCTTATGGCGATGAGGATGAAGCCTGAGTCGATGACGGGAATTGTGTAATTCACCTTCCATCCGGAGGGCCCAATCGATCTTTTTTTTTTTTTTTTTAATGTCAAATTTATAGTCTATTGGGGCGAGGCCCCATGTCAGACTTTACAACTTTGTAGACTACCTAAGGCCCCTAATGCCTTATACCTGACCCCCGTTGACTGTCCCCTGCACTGGTGAAGGCACGCCCGAGGCGTTCATTCCCCCACACAGCCCGGCACAGAAACGCCGTTTGGGAACACGTCCGTATGGTGAGCGGGGTAGTCTCGTGTCCCTCTGCTTATCTGATGCAGTCTGTATGTGATGCGTTTCTTCTTCCAAGTACCCGATCGCAAAGCGAAGGGTACAGCTAATACGGGACGAGCGCGTTCAGGTGAATGAAAATATTGTTGGTGTTTTGTTGCTGTTTGCTTGAGTGACTGTTCGACGTGGTCGGTCTGGCTGAGTGTGATTAGTGCTTGAAGTCCGCAAGCTGAAATGCGGGTAAAAGATAGAGTGGGGTTTTTGAGGGCGAACCCGCCGACAGAACGTCGGCTAATCTGTCCATGCTTCGTTTCTCGGTGTTATAAGTCTGCTGAAAAGAAGTGCTATCTTTCAAACTTCCTCGGATTCTAATTGAGAGACGTCACCTATAGAGTCTCCAAGCGACTTCTTGAACCGCTTTGTTCTCCCCACAAACTTGAGCAGTTCCTTTATCCTTTTCATACTCTCCAGTATCCCCTTGAGGTCCCTCGAGTAGCGGCCCAGGGCTCTATCCATATCGAAGCGCTCTGCCGCGTAAGTTTGACACTCAAATAGGAAGTGTATCACCGTCTCCGTGATCTCCATCCTCCTCGTGCTCCAACACATGTCGCATCTCCTGGTCCTCGACTTTTTGATGTTGTATAGGTAGCTGTTCAGTGGTATGTGTCCTGTACGTAGCTGCATCAATAGACTCGCTTGTGGCCTTGACAGTTTGTTGCTGATTTTCCGGAACTTGTTGAATGGGAAGCTTGCGTCGATATGCTGAAATTTTGCGTAGCGTGGTGAGTCCCTCCACGTTTCCGACCACCTTGCCTTCAGCTTCTCCGCGAATTCCTGCTTGACCGCTGAGGCGCTGTATGGCAGCCGTCTTCGTAGTATTGGCGGTAGCTCCTCCCGCGGGCTTGAGTCCCCCTGTGCCGCCTTCTTAGCTTCTTCGTCCACCCTTTCGTTTCCTACTACCCCCTCATGTGCCGCTACCCACTTGAGTGCAAATTTGGCCGTGCCTGGCCTGATAGGGATGTCAGTTCCATCGGTCATTACCTCAGTCAGCCGCAGGTACTCCATTACAAGGTATTGCCCTGGCTTCGTCTTTCTCGCGCCCGTTGACCTAATGAATGCCTGGCTGTCAGTATAGCTGGTAACCGTTGCCTTCCCCACTTCAGGCCGTCCTTGTAGCATCCAGGCCGCCAAAATGGACCCCACTGCCTCGCCTTCATACGTGGTGTGCCTCGTCAACGGTCCTAGATGAAATCGAAGCGTTTCCTCTGGCTCTTCCACCCCTTTCCTGTATAACACCGCAGCTGCGCCAACGTTTCCTTCATAGCCCGACCCATCTGTATATATCCTTATGTCCGCCTCGTCTTTTCCTTCCTCCTTAATAGAGTCCTCCTTTGTTTCCGCGATCTTGGTTGAGAAGACCCTCTTGTAAGTCGGTGGCCTTGGGTCCGGCATAACTGTCTCGAATCGTCTTGGTCTGATCTTGAAGCACTCGACCAGCTTCTGAAGGGGGGCGAGGTGTGTTCTTGCCGGCTTCTTGCTGTATCCTCGTATCATGTCCCGTGTCGGATGGCCATCTGGTAAAGTCGCCGCTCGTACTGTTGCCGCGTGACAAATCCTTTCAAGCATTAAGTTGACTGGCAATACCCCGGCATGCGCGTCCAATAGGTCGGTTGGTGAGGTCCAAAGACCCCCTGTGATCGCCTTTGTAGCTATCCTCTGTATCTTACCCATGGACTTCAACGCCCGTACTGACCCGCTGTTTTTTCGCTTGCCCTCCTTCTTGTGCGGAGGCACATACCAAACATCGAGCGCGTATGTCATCTTCGGGATGGCCACCGAAACGTACAGTAGCCGCATAAGCCTGGGCCTGATACCTAAACTTGTGCGCGTTAGCCTGCGAAACATAAGGATGTAAGAGGTCGCCTTCGCAATCGCTTCATTCTCCTGTGTTCTCCACCTCAACTGGCTGTCGACATGTACCCCCAGGTACTTGTAGCTCTCCACTTCCTTCACCACGCTCCCCTCTAACCGGAGTACTGGGTTTGGTCGATCGCCTTCCTTCCTCGCCATTGGCTGGCAGTGCATAACGGCCACCTTGCTCAGCTCAAACCTCGAATTGTGATCCTTCGCCCATTCGAAACCTCCCTCCCGTCGTTCCATGTAACTCTTGAGTGCCCGCGTTGTCTGTTTGAATGTTTTCGCCGTTGCAATAACAAGAGCGTCGTCCACGTATCCGATAGCATCTTCCTCCAGCCTTTGTAGGGCTTCTAGTAGGTCCGCATTGTAGAGTATGTACAGCAACATCGATATGGGGTCTCCTTGTCCGATCCCGTTTTCGATGTCGATGAGTTCTGATATAAAATCGTCGAACTTTAGCCTTGTCTTCCTCCCCTGTAAGAGCCGCTCGATGAACTTGACGTAGGTCGTTGGAATTCGCCTTTTCTTCAGATTGTGGATTAGCCTGTCAGTAACCGCATTGGGGAAGGCCCCCTCGACGTCCAGAAAGAGCACCGAGGTGACCTTCCTCTTACCCCAAGCTGCCTTGATCTTGCCCACAAGGTAGTGTATGGCGTCCGTCGTGGTACGGCCTGGTCGTCCTCCGAAGTGCGTGTCCGGCAGTAGGAACTCCTTCTCCACGAGGTGGCTTATGTTCTCCGCTACTATAGCTGTCAGTACCTTCGGTATCGTGCATAACAGGGCTATTGGACGATAGGCCTTCGGCACTTCGTAGTTCGGTTTACCTGGCTTCCTCAAGACCGCCGTTGTGAACTCCTGCCATCCTGAATAGTAAGTCCTCAGCGTGAAGACGCCTCTGAAGAGATATACTAAATACTCCGAGATGTGTCCGAAACACTTCTGGAGTACCACATTTGGGATTTCGTCTGGACCGCTTGCCTTGAACGGAGAGAGCCGCTTTATCTGACGTTCCACTTGTTCCAGTGTGATAGGGGGTGGTGGTGGGAGTGGCTCCGGGTAATCGTAGTTCTCTGGGACTCTGGAATGGTCAGGTTTCTTGGGAAAGAAAGCTTGCGCGAGGATTTCTGCCTTGCCATCATTTGTGTTGATTTCCCGTAGTGGTCCACCTGCGCCTTCGCTTGGGACCTTGAGCGTCGGTATCCTTGATTTGCCCCCGTCGCCTGTTGGTTCCTTGAAATAGTGGTTCGCCGTCCAGAGGTCCTGCTCCGCCGCGTTCTCCAGAAATTCCTCCCAATGTTCACGTTTGGCTTCTACTATCGCCTCGCCGTACATATTCCTGGCCTTCCGTAGCTCTGAGTGTGATGCGTGATCTGGAAGGGTCCTGAATCTGTATGCGAGACGACTTAGCTTCTTTATCTCAGTCTTCTGACGGCTAAGATCATTGTTCCACCATCTTTTCGAGAACGGGCATGGCTTGTTTTCCGGGATTCTAGTGCGTATCGTGTCCTGTAGCACCGCTGTTAGGTCTTCAGCTGCCTCCCGGAATTGCTGCTCCGTTGTGATTGGCTGAGGTGGTGGGATTTCGAGGAGCCGTATTGCTAGGTTCTCTTGGAAGTCCTCCCAGTCCGCCGCTCTGAAGTTGTAGGATGTCCGTTGTACTGATCGCGCCTGCGGCAAGTCGATGTAGGTAGCTATGGGGAAATGGTCAGTGGCCGGCGGCCTTAATGAGGGATCGACCTCGCATCTGATAATCAGATCGAAAACTTCCTCTGTGCACCACACGTTGTCTGGACGTGAGTACCTCTTCGTTACCATGTGCTCTAGGGTGGGTTGACCTTTCGGTAAGGCCATCTTCAGGTTGTGGTCGGCTAAGATTTCGATTAGTCGACCCGCATCTTCCAATGCCTTCGCCGTGAACAGCCTGTCATCCCCCTCCTCGTCCCACATCGGATGGTGCCTGTTGAAGTCTCCTGCCCAAATCAGGTGGTCGTCCTCCCTCGCTAGAACATCCGCCCGGTTTACACGTAAGAACTCGCGGACGGAGTGTAATGTTCTGGAATGTGTGCAGTCATTGTAGATATTGATGATCGTCAACCGTCCATAGGCGCCTGTCATCTGTATAACTGTAACATCGTTAGTTCCAGGGACGTTCATGATCTTCCACGAGCTTGTTGCCAGTGCCGAGCTAACCCAGGTGACCGCTCTTGTTACTGGAGCGCCATCCTTGTATCTGTCTGCTGGCACCACTGACACAAATCCGTTCGGCGTCCTTATGTTTCCTGTGAAGGTTACATGCGGCTCCTGCACCAGAACAATGTCCCACTCCTTCCCTGATACTCTGTTATACAATTCCAAGTGCGCCTTTTGAGACTTGTTCAAGTTTACTTGTAAGATCCTTAGTCTCGTCGTCCGTTGTTCTGGTTGTTCAGACATGGGCAATATCTGTGGGGGAGGAGCTATCAGGGGGCGGCGAGCCGTTGCTCGACGCCAAAGGGGCTATCGGGGATTCTGGATTGGGGAAATTTGGAGGAGGGGACTTAGCTGCTGGCGGCTTCGACCGTTGTCGCTTCCGCGGTTCCCTGGTGTAAGGTCTTCCACCTGGGGCCGCTGGGTCGAAGTTGAGCTGCGTTTGTCTGTATCTATTTTTCTGTGAGCCTGCCTGGGCGTAGTTTACCTGTATCTCCGCTGGTGGGACTCGTCGGCCTTGCGACGGGTAGGATTGAGACCATGTCCATGTCTCTCTTGCCGGGAAGAAGGGGATGTCGTTTGCTGGGTCCCTTGCGTTGAGTTCGTCGACCTTCCTGAGGAAAGTCGGGCATCCGCGGTCCCAGCTGGTGTGGTCGTCCGTTTTGCACGACGTACAGAAAGTGACCCCTTGTTGGTTGCACTTGCTGGTCCAGTGGTCCCTTGCCCCGCAAGTACCGCATACATTTACCTCCTTTGTGACCACACACTCCGCAGCGATATGGTCCCATCCTTGGCATTTGAGGCAGCGAACAGGCTCCTTCCTGCACTTCGCTACCGAGACTCTCTTGTGGCAAATCGACAGACCGTTGACTATTGCCCTGTTTGCCGTATCCGCGTCCGAGAAGGTGATGATGACGTGGGCGAGGCGCTGGTCCGGACGCCTCCGCATCGGGGGCTTGATCCACCTAATTTTCGTCAGTACACCTGTTGGGATTCCGTTAGTTTCTTCAATCTCCTTCCTGTCCTTCTCGCTGCTGGGGTCCAGGCTCAACGGCACGTAGTAAGCGATAACGTTGTATGACCTCGTCTTGAAAGAGGCCTCTGACTCCCCCAGCTCCCGCAGGAAGGCCTCTGCGTTCGCCTTGGAAGCCAACCACGCTGCGCCATCGTCCGTAACCATCTCCACCAGTATCCCCCCGTTTTGAAGCTTCAACGCCGACCTCATTTTGTGTTTCTGGCTCGTCGCCTTTCCCATCGCCTCCGAGAACTTGCCCACAAGAACCGTGTTGGCGCAATCTCTGAGTTTTGAGTCCCTGGGTAAGTCAATGAGGGCCTGTCGTTGTCGGATGCTCTCCTTCGCTGCCAGCCTGGGATTGGTATCTGGCGGTGCTCCAGATGCCGACCTAGTTAGCGCGTCCCTGTAAGTTGAGTTCCCGATACTTCCTGCCTGTTGCGCCGCCTTTTCCATCACCTCCACTAACTCCCCCGTTTTCTTCTCCAGCACCTCTGTTCTCTTCTCCAGCTCCTCTGCCACCTTCTCCTTCAGACCCTCCGTGTATTCTTTCAGATCGCTCGCCATCTCGCCGAACTGCGTGTTGGCGATGCTTCTGATGGCCTTTGTTACTTCTTCCAGCTCGATTTCCTTCAATAAATATGCGACTGCGCGGACCGCGTTGACTGCTGGGCGTCCTATTCCCTGCATAGCCGCTATCTGGAAGAGGGCTGTCGATAGCGCGTCCAAAGTGGGCGTCGCGCCTGCTGGTACGAATGTGAGTGTCTCCTCGAGGTATATCTTTCCTTTTTCGGCGTCGCTAATCTCCTGGTCGTTCCCCTCCATCTCCGCCGATCCAGCCGCCCTCGTCCTTTTCCGTTCTTGTGGTTGTACTTCTGCTTCGACAGGTTGGGCCTGTCGAGTGATTGTCATTTTACCTTTACTTGTCAGAGTCGTCTGTGTCCTGGGTTTTGCGCCAGTCCCAGACATGATCTGGGCTCGTTTTCTATGAGTTTGAAACTAGTTTTAACGTTCTTTATGCTGTATCTAGACCGGGTGCTCGTTTTGTAGTCGATAAGTTGCCCAAAATTTTCGGGGTCCTAGTCGGGGTGCCACGTGGTTCCGGTCCAAGAAAGGTCCCAATCGATCTTACTGACATAAACTCATAGAACTCATGCTTAGCCTTAACCCTCGTCTCTCCCAGATCCTGGAATGGGTGGGTGCACGGCTTCAAATAGTGAAGTGAGATCGTGTCTTTTTCTCACTCGCTAAGACTGAAATAAATCATATATCCAGGCGGTACAAGCTCAGCGCTCAGTGCTCAAACCCAATTTATACGTTGACGCGCATACATGAATGCGTACGCCCTAATTGACTTCTTCAATAAACGCCGTAAGATTGATCCGCATCCGCGATTGTAGCTACTTTGGGAATATGGAGATTTGAAATTTTGTGGAAATATGATCAAGATGAGGTACCTTGTCAGTGTCACCGTGACATGGGGCTTAATGGCGATCTGGTCATAGCCTTTTTCACTCATGCCAAGGTCCGTGCGCTGTCCAGGGTGGGTTAACTTCCAAAACTCTTCAACCCGAATGTTTGGGATCGACGATTCGCAAGTCAAATGACTAACTCTCTGCTCACCGACGACGATTAGGTGAGTAAGGTCATCAAAGGTGTACAAGTTTTGGAATGCCAACGTTACTCAAACAGGTAGCAGGTCCAGAAACGGATTTCGGCGTTTGGATCTGCCGAACGAATGACATTCGACAGACAAGCAACCATAATTAGGTGCAGACTCCGACCACGACAGATAGCAAAATCAATAAACGATCATCCCTCCAAATCCGCGGAAAGGCCGCAAATCTGAAGACCTCTGGTTTGGCGTGCGTCCCACCTATCCATGAGAAATGACAATGGCAAACCCGGACGACTTCTGCGCGTAACTGCCTACCATTGACAACTTGACGACGCGGGCGCTGCGGCGACTCATATGACCATTCACCAAACCATTCGGACTGTCAGACTGAAGGAACGCTTCAACTTTCGCCCTTGAATGCCGAAATTCGCGGGCGACAGCCTGAGATACCCTCGATTTTCTATAAGTACGTCCGAAACTTTGAACCACTCCCAAATCCACTCACCCAATCTACTATTCTCAGAGACCCCACTTGGAAACATGTCGAAACTCGCGCCTGGTACCTACGTCATCGTGAACAGGGTTCTCTCTCCCAACGATGAGATGCTCGCCATCACATTCAACGGTAGAGGCAAGACTGCCACGGTGACCCCTACGATTCCGCCCACCAGCGCACAACGTGTACGTCTTTTGAAAGTTCTCGAAGTCTCCCTTGATATATTTTGTACGTTTCTCAGTGGGTTATCAAGGACTACGACACAAGAACTCAATACGTAACGCCCGCCGATGCTCCCGACCTGCAAGCCGCTTGGGGGAGCGGTGTCGTCACCGTCCTCCCTGCGGGGGGTTACGTCTGGACCATTCGGAGCACTGACGAAGGATACACGTAAGTTATTTACCCGAGGGTCAATGAGAAGTGCTTAAAGGTCACAATCAGCATTCAAGACGGTGGAGTCACCCAATTTTGGGGACTGGATGTTGCCCACGCTAAGTCCCCAGTGCGTTTTCATAAGTCTTCGCCCGAACTTAGTTCAGAAACTCAATTCAAAGGTCACAATTGGAGCTGGAGCAGCGACACTCAACGAAAAGCAGAGGTGGTTGTTCGACAAAGTTTAGTGTACTTTAACTTCAACAACCTTGCATCTGTATGAGTTCATTTTCTCAATTAATCTCGTCAACTGGTCATCAAAAGTCAAGGAAAAGAACTGTTGAGAAGCGAAGCAAACAGGGTTCTATGAGATTTAAATATTTAAGAATCAGCCGCACTTCATGTGAAAAGCGATAGCAGATGGTAACTCCGAGTCGGGGCCACAGCCGGCTCCAACTTTGACGTCTTCTATGCCAAGGAATATACCTTCTTTCCCGAACCCTACAACAACAAAGCGGGCGAGAAATAGTACGAGTAGACAAACAACCAGCAGCGGATGATAGGTATTAATATAGTGTAGCACGCGCGATGCCTGACGGCTAATAACTCCTTCCAACACCCGATATATGAGAGAAAATGCCGAATGAATAAATATTGGCTGCGATTGATGTAGTAATTTGAACGTCGTTTCAAAATAATGGCATAATTCTAGAGGTGAGAGGTGAGGACTTGGAGAAAAGTAACAAAAAAAGGCAGGCAACGTACAGGGGTCGTAATCTTGTAAGGTAGAGGACATCCACTTCCTTCCAACGTCACGTGCAGTTACTTTGCTGTGACATCCTCATCTAAATCGGGAACTACACCTAGAGAAAATAAGAGAAATGAGAATCAGATATTACTCACCCACAAATCGCAAAATCGAAGACCATAGAATCGTTTAAAACTAGATTAAGCATTTATATACAAAATTAAAAGTTATAAGAGTAAGGACTCGGTCTAATCCCCCAAAAATACGAAATTATGTACAGTAACATGGCAGGAATTGATGGAATGGAAAGGCAAACAGTCGAGTAGATGCTCTGGATAGAGCAAATTTGATGGATCTTTGCTTTTTCCATGTCATCCATAAGTTTTTGTGGGAGGACACGGTGTCCTCGATATTTGTGTGCTGCCCAAGCAGCTTGACGGCTGTGGAGGCCCTTTTCATAGGCATCCATAAAGCGGTCAGCTTGCGTGGCGAACCTCGAAAAATATCAGATTTGACATACTTGGACTGCATGCTTTGTTTTGGCATTCTAGTCGCACTTTGAATAGGATTCCGCGAGACGCGCCACAGAATATAGCTGGGTTGGCAGTATTTCTGGGCGATCACGCTAAATATTCAATTTTCTCCTGATTTCTTTATTTCTACAACATTACGACTACTTTTGAAACAATTCTATGGAAACCGATTGTCCTGAAAAGTTTTTGTTATTATTTGAGGAACATTATTGTAGAAAGGTAGACGCTTTTGGAATTGTCACGCTCAACACGTGACGTTGGAAGGAAGTGGATGTCCTCTACCTTAGTAGGGATGAGGGATGTACTTTTAGGCCACTACGCAGTATGCGTTGTTTCCGCTGCCGCCATCGTCAGCGTTGGTTGGGATATCACTAGGGCCAGAGACGGCGGCAAAGAAGATGGAGAGGGTGGCGAAGGAATCCATGAGAATAATATGGGAGGGTGTGAAGAACAAAGAGTTCGAAGGCACTTAGGTTCCAAAGAGCTTGATCTTCTGTCGATAAACGAAGCTGCCTTTATACCCAACGGACTTTCCTGAATTCAATGATGCACTCCGTGAGACATTGATTGTGATGAAAATATCTGAATACTTTGCTTGAGCCTTATTGTAAAGACGCGCCCCTGCACCGGCGATCCCCTGGATTAAAACAATAAAAGTCAGTGCTCGGGGGAAATTATCGCTCCCTTTCTGTGGGATCTCACATAGTTGTCAGATAGAACAATAATAATCCTCACGACGTCGCCCGATGGTATTTCACCCCCCGAGGCCAGGTGTGCCTTCAACATTTTCGTTAAGTTGGTCAACTGAATTCATAGCGACATTCATGGCAATACAATAACCGTGTAAATGGATTGTTGTTTTCCGATGATCGAGAAATACAATTGAGAGTCGAGTCATAAATTCTACACTGCGGTGTGAGCAGAAGTGTCAGTTGTGATAATCGGAACATCGACCATCGTTTGAGCTAAGGGGATTGACCATGAGATATTTGAAAACCTACGCCGATCTTTTCGCGGTCATTGTCCCAATGTACACCGTGACACACATAGCTTGGGTAGAGACAGAGCCATGCTGTATTTTGACACGCCAGTGAGTAGGGAAGATCTCCACCGAAGTATATCAAACCATGAAGTGTCGGTAGGTGGTCTACGAACGACTCAGTTCTATAAAACGGGCAAGAAGTAGAACGACGTACGCATACGTCCACCCACGCTAATCTACCCTTCAGCGTTCTACGTGTTAGAAAGTTGTAGACCGTTCAATCGGGCCAACGAGGATCGAGATATAAAGGTGATGGGAGATAAGATAAAAAAGCTCACGTGGCATAGCCTCAGGGCCCCACTGGGACCCAGATGAACACCGTTCCCGGCGCGCTGCCTGCAGTGTTGTTATCTCTTTCGCCATGAAGCCCTTCAGTCCGCAAATTTATATCCCTGATCGGTCTTCCCCCAAGCACTTTTCTCCTGTTGAACCGACGCCGACTTTACAACCAGACAATCATGTTTTGTCTGATATCAACACAATTCTGGACCGTATTCACCTATTTTTGAAGGAAACAGCAGAGGGGAGGTTGGTCATATCTGGCGTGTCGCCTGAGCTTTTCCGCAACCTGCAGGCAAGGGTGGAACAAAATGAAATACCCGGATTTGAAAGGCTACGGTGTGCACAATAATCTCAATGTAAGATTTGGCAGTCCTTATTTTAGCTGCCCTTGCAGCATCGACTACATTCCCAACACACTCATTCTCAGATACCCGTCGACCACGGATGGAATCTCTCAACTACTATTCAACTTGGGATGCAACCCATCTCACTTTGTCGACCTGATGCCTATTGTTCCGTACGGCTCCACCGACATCCCCATGGCAGACAGCGGAGCCAAATCCCCAGATTTTTCTGTTCTTGATGCGTCTTTCAGCTGGGCCCATCCTAGTTCCAAACTTGGTGGTGTTCCCACAGTGGTCTGGGAAGTTGCATACTCAAAGACAAAGAAGAAGCTAGCTGAGGACTGTGGACGATGGATTGTTTTGTCAGATGGCGGCGTTCAGCTTGCCAACGGCATTGACATCGAGTACGCTGGGAAGGATGGACCAGTGGAAGAACTGACATGGACTTTTTGGGAGCTGGAGACGGAAACTCTTGATTCCGTGGAGGATGGCCAGGTTCTCTCAGCGTTGGTCAGGGAAGATCATGGAAATGACCCACCTCAATTCCACTCGTTTCGACATCTTGCGGATGAGGTCTACATCAAGTACATAGCCCGTGCAACTCATGTATTCAAGGTTTATCTGGTCTTTTCCTTCATCCTGTGCAGCATCTTATCGTGTTTGCAATATAGATCCTACCCCCTAATTCCCAATGTCCAAAGGCAATCGAGATTTTGCATCGCCATGTCTTTCGAAACCCGCCAGATGACAAAGCCCATCTTCCATATTACTCCTACAATGTCCAAGCTATTCGGGATGCTGTTGCAGTTCTTAGACGGGCACATATTTCACTAGCAGAGAAGCGTCAGCTACAGAAGGAAGGTGTTGCGAATTCAGTGCCAGATATTGAGGAGGCGCTCCAGCAAGTTGCTAAATTCAAGAAGAATAAAATTTTAAACGCAAATACTTGACATCGTCCAGTCTCTCGAGCGCTGTGTGCTACACACTTGTCAAGTCTTGTATACTTAGCCCTGCGTATCCGTATTGTACAGAGCCTTTCAAATTTGAAATCAGAACGTCGAAGTGGAAAGAAGGCTGGTACGTTATCTTCCACACACCAAAGGCACTATCCGTTGTAGCGCAGCTTTTGCTCACCGTTGAGATCTGCCTTGCCTGCTTCACGTCGATTGAAGCGTGACCTCCCGATTGATTCAGGTTTGCAAGGAAAGAGGTTAAAAAAACGAGCGGGTAAACGGGATGCGTCGGGCCCGTGCAACTCGACGTTCGCCGGCCTTTGGCCTTTCTCGTCCAGAGGGTTCCTGTGAACCTTGTCCAGGATGTACGCTTGCGGGCGTTGAACAAAACGAGTAACTTGACCCATCCGTCATCCGACTGACCCTCGCACCGGAACAAGGAGGGCGAAGGCGTGCGTCCCCATCTCCAACGCAATGGGGAGAAGGGTAAGATGATCCGAGAAATCAGGGCCCGAGGGGAGGGCCGGGGGAGCTTGGGGGGAGCAGTCGAGGCAGAGAGGCAAGTCGCACGGTGCCCCTTTAGAGGATAATAGCGCCCTTAGAAAGTAAAGTCGCGGTTCGTTGTTGATGAAAAGAAAGCAAGGAGTGGATGTCGGGTGCATGACAATGGCGGCTGCTGCCGCGTGGGGGGGAGTAAAGGGGCACGATTGGCGAAGGGGAGTTGTGGAAAATGTGCAAGGGCAGAGCAAACGTCGCGGAGGGAAATCTTGCGAACCGCGGTCGCTGTACGTCGAGGGGGGTAGCTTTCGTCCGGTAGAAGGGGCGGAAGTGGTGGAGGGAATGCGCTACAACTTTTGAAAGGTACTCAAATGAAGCTAGCTGCACATGAAATCGTTAGCTAATGAGGTAACAGAAAAGGAACCAAACTTACTAGAGGGTCTCCCTAGAGCCTCCCGTGTATAGATTCTCCCCCGTCAAATAAATCGACCGCTCAAAGTTCCGTGTCTCTTCATTGCAAGCACTCCCTCAAAACATTTGCGCCAACGAAGTCTTGAGGAGGCAAATCTACCGCGTCGAACGCTGCTCCAAGTAACCCTTTCCCCGAAACCGAACGAATTTCAGACTTTAAAACGGGAGTTGGAACAGCTGCAGTATGCAAGCCCCCCTTGCTGCAACCGCCCCATCCGACGTCGCTTCACACACGCCTTCTCGGACCTCGGAGGTTGCTGTTTCATCTGCCACCTCATCGACCGCTTGATACGCGCCCACTACACACGCTCCAGCCTCGACTACGATACCTGCCCTTCCCGAACGTAGACGCGGTCGCCCAAGGGCCAAAAGAGAGCGTGAAAGTCAAGCCAGCAACGAACGGCACGCGTCCACGACTCCGACGGCCTCCTGGAACTGGGTACAAGCAGAGGCTGACGGCATTGTTGGGTGAGGATGCCGCTCGGGCAGCTTTGGATGTTGTGACGCACAGACTTTTACTGCGTGCTCAATCAGGAAGAATTTGTGCACGAACTTGTCGTCGATTAGGCAGCCGAGTACCACTTCTTCTCCTCAGTCCATTTTTCAAGGGTGGCAATGGAAAGATCTTGGTGGAAGATGGACTGGAAGGGGGGATGAGCGTGAATGAGCTTTCTCTGACTGTTCACGGAGGCTCACTGTGTATCCGCTCCAATTTGGCTCCAGTTATTGCCTGGCGTCATGTACTGCCGCTGCCCGCTCTTTTCCCTGTGTTCCTGATATCGGGGGTACATAGCCTTTCCGAAACCTTGACCAGTTCAAAAGCTTGTGGGTCGTGCGTGATCTTTCAATTCCCCGTATTAGCTTAACCCTAATGACGAATTGAACACTCACCCAAGCGAGGGTGAAATTGAAGAGCTGGACAGCCTGCGTCTCCACTTCCCAAGCAAGTATGTAGAAAACATTTGAGTGTAAATCCGACTCGGCGCGCGAATGGTAGGTAAAAGGCTAGAAAAGCTGGCGGCGATGATGGTGGCTGAGGACGACGTCAACGTCGATCAAATTTGTGTTGATCAACGTTTGTTTTCGTCGTCTCTTTCCACTAAGTACCATCACCACCTACGCAACCAGCTGCATCGAATTGTGAAGTGACGAAGGTCACCAAGTAACTTCAAATTCAAAAACTTAACTTGGCGGATTCGCAGCGGGCGACTGCACCAGGTCTCGAAAATTGGAAGCACCTTGATTTGGAGTTGATCTGAGGAGGATATATATACGCTGAAGACCTTGAGTATGGAAAGGAATTTTCCCGGCGGACCTTTTCAAGGTGTGTTTATTGCCGTTCCGTTTCTGGCTTGGTGAACCAAAGCACGCCCCTCTACAGAGACATCTTCAAGCAACTGGAGTCATTCGTTGGAAAGCGTAATGCGGCTTGTGACGACCTTTCTTCGGGCGAATCTGGAACCCGACACTGCCTGATGAGCGAGCAACTCTCAAAGCATCACCCTCAGTTCTCGGAAGCGCGAATGCGGCACGGCTGTTGAATATTGTTTTCCACGCATTTTTGAACTTTGCGGCATCTTCCCATTGTCGCCGAAGCTTCCTCCCTCTCTCCTTCCATACATCACATATACGGTCTTAATCCTGTACAACGTCCTCCCAGGTGACGGATGCTTCTGCAGGTACGCCCTGCTTCATCCCTTCTTTGAAAGATCAGCCAAACCGACGTTTCGCAGAATTGCACACGATATCAAGCCAGGACTTAGACTAGGGAGTGTCTCCACCCAGGCCTCTTCCATTTCAATGCCCTCTGCTACATCCCATCGAGCTGTTCTATGCCTTTATGTAAGAAGCCCCCCTTCTTCCATCAGCGCATCGGTTGAGACCTATGTAGTTCTATGGAGCCTATGTAGGAACCATAGTTTCATAGGTTCCCCTCCGATATAGAGAATAACGTTCAACCCCAACCGAAGTGCACCTCTAGCGCCCAACCGCCGTTTGAAGGCCCTGAATGACTCGCCCGTTATTACTCGCGCGGTTGGCTGTCCATGTCTTTGGGACATGAGATCGTGTGAGGAGTACACCGGGAGGGTAGTATCGTGGTTCACCGGCACAAGTGCGTTGTTTGTAGTTCGCTATAGTAGATGGCTAAGGCGAATTAGGAGTTAGCCTGGAGTAACCGCATCTCGCCAGGTGTATGATACTCATCGTTCAAATGGGTGCAGGTGCCATAGATGACGAGGTGAGCACTCTTCCCCATTACGCCTCCTTTTTTTTCGCTTTTCCTATCTTAACCAAACTC
This sequence comes from Laccaria trichodermophora, assembly GCA_018417955.1. Lineage (NCBI taxonomy): Eukaryota > Fungi > Basidiomycota > Agaricomycetes > Agaricales > Hydnangiaceae > Laccaria > Laccaria trichodermophora. The sequence continues at coordinate 145,813 of JACTVC010000002.1, forward strand.
CGGGCCTACTCACAGCAATCGCGAAGCCCTACGGGGTCTCCACATTGCGTCCTTGGGCCTCTATCCAGAACCATGATAAACGGCGAGGATCCGAATGTTGTACCCACTCAAATTACTCCCACCTACTCATCTCCCGTTATCTGGCACGTCCATGTATTGCATCTTCCGTCTCATAACTCATCTCCCGCTGCATACAGTGCGGTGTCAGAAGAACCGGAATGTATGGCTACTCAACATTTGCTTTTCGAATTTCAAAATATTGCTTCAGATTCGATGCCCGCTGGTAGCCGCTGGTACAGATGTCTGTACTATCACAGAGGTGGTTAATCTATTCGACGTACTACCACTTTTCAAGGTTCGTTTCATTTCTATTTCTCCATTCCGGCATCCTTCCATATCCCACCATTTCTCGTTGAGATTGGGTTCATCGTTTAAATATCTGTTCATTACTCTTATCTCATCGTCTTGAATTCTAATATCATGTACGCTCCCCTGTCTCCCCCAGCATCAAGGCTATTAGAGGAGTTTCGATTGGGAAACTAGCACAGCCCCTGCACTGCACTAAGGCACCGCCCAATTGCTCGACACAGGCGTCTTCAAAGTTCAACCCCCCGTCATTCACCCACTCCTATCCATTTCCGTCTTTGAGGTCGCGATACTATGAGCGTTCGCGGAAGCGCATCGTCTCATTTGGATGGTCGGGGAGGAATCGAGCCTGTGAGTCCGCGTGTGCTTGTTGTCCCGATACCACTCGTTGATGACAAACAACGACACAGATATCGGAAGAAAGGAATCATTACAGTGCGAACCATCCTCCGTTTGAATCTTTATTCCTCAGCTCATATTAGATTCGCAGTTTACTATCGAATATACGCGAAAAACAATGCGCTTGAATCCATCAATCCCATCTACTCCAACGATAGATCTATCAGTCGTATCTTGTTCAAGTCAATCACGCCTCCGCGTAACGTTGCTTCGCTGAAAAGACATCTATGGAAGGTCGAGGGCTTTGATAGTATCCCAGCCTGCGCCCTGTATCTCTCTTTGTCGGTGAACGCGCCCGCAGAGGACTTGGCCCGCTTCCCACCCCGAGGTCCGGGTTCGGGCTCGTCTGAACTCGACCCGATGGCTCTGGTGGTAGATACTGCAGATGTTGAGAAGCGACACGTGGAGGCGCAGAAGGCGGACTTGAAAACATTTCCTGAGTGGCCTCACAAACAACTTCATGGTACGCGCTTGTTCCCTGTCAGAGCCAATCAGTTGACGTTTTCTCAGTGTATTACCGTATCTATGACCAGGACGGCGAGATCGCGTCAAAGACGTCCTTTGATCAGACTGACACCTCCCTGGGCCGCATTAACATGCTCTTCTTTCCGCCACCCCATCACGGCGCTTCATTGAAAGCCCGGTTAAGTCAGGTTGAAGAAATCACAGCATGCGATGTGAAAATATTCAAAGACGATAGCGGAGAAGACACTTTGATGGATAACGACATCGTCGACCTTTTTTCTGATACTTATCCGGGTGTTACTGCGGATGAACCTATGGCAATTGTGTGTAGTCCACAGAAGCCGATACCTGCTTCCGATCCGATGCCCCCAGGCTTTACGAAGTTGCTCAGGGCAACTGTAGACTCTAGTGCGTGATCAAGTCTCGACTATGTATGATGTACGCTTTTTCTGATTATTGTCTCTTAGCTATGGGGGCTCACGATCCGACGTGGCACTCGGCGAAAGAGGGAGAAAATTTTCACACAGATGGGAAAGTAGCACACAAGAGGTATTATATGGATGCATGGGGTGAGTTTTCGCGACGCTCCCAGGTTCGCCACTTGGTTTGACGTCACCTCCAACGCACTCTAGTTTATCCGTGTTACGTCGCTATAAATTCATCGGGAAAACAGGCTTGTAAGTGCCATTTACCTCCCCGTATCTTCTTTTGCTGAAGAGCACTTTCTCTTGCAGTCATTAAACCCGGTGAGTTTCTACATGCGTAGTCGAGTATTCAGAGATTAACACGAATTGTATACAATTTCCCAGATTTCTGCGCTCTGTGTGGACAGACGTAGATGCCCCCCCCCCCCCGTTAGTGACGTTTTGATTCCATTCACGCCGACAGTATATACGTATGAGAAAAGAGAGGGCTTCACTCTTGTGCATGTGTTAGGTCATTGGATAATGTAACTAGTAGCAGGTACTGGTAAATTCCTGGCACTACTAACGTAGTGGGTTTTGTTGATAGACCAATCAATGCTTTACTCATGCACATGGCCGTAAATATGTAGGGCTCGCGGGGAAATTGAGATCCTGGCCTGGCCAACGACAAGTTGAGCCCAAGCGCCGCCGCACCTCGAGCTCAGGCTCTAATCCAGGTTTCGACTCTATTGACCCACTGTTTATTGCTGTAGGACTAACGTGTTCAACAGGTCGCTACAGTGCAGACTGTATTGAACGCACGCCTGCCACTGGCGTGCCCGAGCGTTGCTTTGTTCTTGATTTACACATCCCACTTCTCAACCTGTCGACGAGCCTTGTGGTAAAAGGTGCTCAAACCTCTTGAATGCCTAGTCAACCCTAGCGACGTGAACAACACACATCCGCCGTGGGAACCCTGCCGAGAGGCTTCTTCTACCTTTTACAAAGTTTCATGCAATTGCCAGTGAGCAAACGTACCTTCAAGCTTCCACGTCCGACTCGCTTGTTCGCAACTTGTAAGTCTTTTTCCTGTTTTCAAAAATACAAATCCGGCCCGGGTGTGGAGCCGTGGCCAAGTTATTCCCACGCAGGGGCCAATTTTACCACCTCATCTACTTTCATGTTTTGCCCCCCAGTCGAAATGCACCTCTCGCTTAGAAGAGGCCCAACCGCCGTTTGAAGGCGCTGAATGAGTCGCCCGGGCCCGTTGTTACTCACGCGCTTGGGTTGTTTCTGTCTGTGGGACGTGAAATTGCGCCAGGAGTGCAGCTGAAAAGTATTGTCTGAGGCCAGTGGCATCAATACATGTGCGTTGCGTTGTGTTCGTCGCTATAGTAGATGACTAACGCGAATGAGAGCTTAGATCTTTAAAGATAAACGCATCTATCGGTGGGTATGGTACTCAAGTACTCACCTTTTAATGGGTGATTGGGTTGGTGCATCGCCAACAGTGTCGTAGAGGACTCGAGGACATGTGACAGGGTGAGCACTCTTCCGCGCCTTCTTTCGCTTCTGTTACCTTGGCCTCACCCGGACCTCCTCACAGCAATGGCAAACCTCACAAGGTATTCATATCGCATCTGAAACCGCGGTAAATGGAAGATCGGTAAATCTCTTTTATTGAGAGGATCTCGGGGGGAACACCTGCTGTTTATATGCTACATATATGCGGGCGGTTTCACGGGACTTCTCCTCGCCTCGATACCGTCGTCTTCACAGTGTTTATGGTGCTATAAGACCGGAACTGTACTAAGCGAAACGGCCAGGGGTACGCGACTTCTGATTAGTCCGAGTTTTCGGGCTGACAAAGTTTGTAGCCGTGCATATATGCACATATCCATCTACTCAAGCCAATTCCACCTACTCATCTCCCCGTGGTGTGGTGTGTCCACAAATGACAACCACCGTTTCACATCTAACTCGACGCTTCATATCCCGCTCATTGCCCCCATAGAGTGCGGCCTAATCACATCCTAGGCTAATCTCCTTACGGAAAGGGCGGACCCTGTGTACGCGAAAGAAGCGTAACGCACTTTCGAACATCTGTTTTCCCTACGGCAACAATGGGGAAGGGCCGACCAGAGCCCCACACCCCTTCTTCAGTGAGACGACAAATGTTGCGGCGCGGAGAAATTCAATTGCCTTAGCGTCACATAACATATCTAGCAGGTACTAGTAAATTCCCACTACGTTCGTAGTGGGTTTACGAAAGGGTGCTTTACTTGCTGTTAAACGTCACAGCCCTAACACTGTTCACTGCAATTTGCACCCATGTCAAGCACAATGTTACGCTGAGCATAACCGCCGTCGCATCTAATCCAGGTTCCGACTCTATTGACCTCCTCTGTATTGCCGTGCGACTAACTTTTTGAACAGGTCGCTACAGTGCAAACTGTACATGTGCACGGTAACGTGCCATGACTTCATGCGATTATTTTGGGGTTGGCCCTGGCAAGTATCCTTATCGATGCCAGAAGGTATCTCATTCCCAGGAGTATCAGCAGCCAAGTCTATATCGAGCGTCCGGCTTTGAACCAACCAGACATATATAAAGTATCAATGACAGGTCGAATCGAAGCACGGGCCTATTTATCGGCGATCTCGTGACACTTGTGCCACAAGCTAGGTATAAAGCACCGCTTGAATCGAACCTGCTGTGATCCACCTTCCACCTCCATGTTTTTCATTAGCCTCAACATCGATGTCTTCAGTTATGCTGAACTCTTCTGGCACCTCTTGGTGAATCGTTCGAAGCCAACGTGAGTCCACGGCGTCAGATCCAACTGTAATCCCATTCTCATCAATTCTTATCAGTGGCCCGATCGTGGAAACCGTCAAGCCCCCGCCAATTATCGCTGTGCCAGATCAGTAAGCCTTTGCAGTTTACTCTCTGGTCGGACACTACTGAAGATGATATAGAGCGGCGACGTCATTGTTCGCTCTCATCATCGGCATCAATGAGTACAATCCCAAAGACCTCAACCCTCTCGACGGGTGCGTCAAGGATGCTACCGACGTGCGCAACTATCTGCTTCAAGACTTGAAAGTTCCCGATTCGCATATCCGCTTCTTGATTGACGCGAACGCCAAGCGTGCCGACATCATCAAGGCGTTCTTGGAAATTCAAACCGACAAGCGTATCAAGAAGAACGACCCAATCTTGATTTTCTTTGCAGGACACGGTGACGAAACTGACGCTCCGACTGGCTGGCCTTCTGGAGACGTATATAACCAGATACAGATGATCATTCCGCAAGACTACAGCACCAATCGTGCAAGGCAGGTTCACGGAATCCCCGACCACACCCTCGCAGCGTTACTGAACGGAATTGCGAAAGAACATGGGGATAATATAGTAAGGAAATTCCTCTCGACCTACCCTTGAAATAATCGATCACACGGATCTCGTTTAGACCGTCATCTTCGACTGCTGCCATTCAGGATCCGGGACACGAGGACGTCGTAAAGTCCGAGGCCTTACTAAGAATCAGAGCCAACATATACCACAGGACCTTGATCGTGACATCTGGTACGCAGCGAGTGGGTCCCGTGGGTCGAGCACTGCACCAGGATACACTAGAAGAGGACTATCCAACCACGTCCTTTTGGCAGCGTGCACGCAGAAAGAAGAAGCGTCTGATGGCGGCACCGGGGGTGGGGCGTTCACCCAAGCTCTCCTTCCTACTCTCAAATCGGTGGGCGCGGATAAACTCACCTACGCCTCTCTTCTCGAGAGGATGGACAAGATACCAGAGTGAGTCTGACCAGCTGTGATACGTCCATGACTGACGTCGTTTCCCACAGCCAAAACCCCCAGTGTGAAGGGGTGAACCAACACCGCATCATTTTCGACTCCAAAGCGCCTACAACAGGACGTGTATGTTTCCCTATTAAATTGAAGGGCAACGCATATGAGATGCAAGCCGGATCTGCACATGGTGTCACAGAGGGCTCCGAATTCAGTCTGTACAACGACAGTCTCACCATCGACAACTCACCCTCCCTCTGCGTCTTCGTTGTCGCTAAAGCGGCCGACATTGGCCCATTCACCACAACACTTCAGATCAAATCTACATCCAGCGCCCCCGTCACCATTCTTTCCGCGACTTCTTGCGTTTTGCAGACGAAAGCCGGGGAGGCGGAGGATCTTTTGCTGTTTGCTCCGCTCGATGAAAATCTTCTCAGCCTGTATGAAACTCTGGCGAAAATGATTAAGGAGTTCCATCCTGGTAAGAGGCAAATCCGGCCTGTCCTAGAGAAGGAAAAGGCGAGACTCGGCCTTTCGATTGTGAAAGACAGAATAGCGTTCGACATCCTTGATCCGCGTCTCGCAGAGTACGGCTTGACGCGTATGCCTCACACCGTAGCAAACGACCCGCAGGAAATTATTCCGGTCCTTCATGGCGCTGCTCACTACTATTGGCATCTCAACCGCGAGGTGAAAGATGCTCTCGTCAACACCTCCATCGATATTGAATGCAAGATCCTCAAACCCACAAGTGATTACGACTCCTCGGGAAATGCAATTTTGAAGCCGACTGGGGACAACCTCCTACAGCTCGGTGTCATTGACGTCGTTGCGTCAGCTGAAACGATGTATGGATATAAAATTACCAACAACAGCGCTCGCGATCTCTACGTCAACGCCTTCTACTTCGACAACACCGACTTTAGCATTGGTAATTTGTAATTCTTACGAACCCATTGTTAACTTACCCCCTTCTCCAGAATCAATCTACCAATCACCAACGAGCGGTAAATTCAAAACCTACCCCACCCTCCCCAAGAATGGGAACTATCTCACCCTCGGTTACGGCTCTGGCGGGGTTGATCCATTCACCTATCAGCTAGAGGAGGGCACCGACATCGACGTGGGGTATCTACTATTTTTCATCTCCTCGGAGAACGTCAATCTCTCTACTATCCCGCAGAAGACGCCGTTTGAGGGTCCTGGACGCAAGTCTGTTCCGGTGACGCCCCCTGCGAAGCCCATTTACGGTACTATCTTGGTGCCCATTGTTCAGCGCCGTTATCCAGTCCAGGGGCAGTGAAGGATCCGTAATTTTGGAACTTCCGTTTGTGTGCAGTCGACTTGACTCGAGATGTTCAGATGGAGGTCTCCATTGTTGAGTCTACGTACTTGGTATTGTCTTTGTATCTGAGAATTTGATGGAAATGTTACGACTTTGATGAAATGAAGATCCACTCTCGGCAAGGACTGTTCCCAACCACAAGTTGTATCCTTTGACGTGACCTTGCCAAACGTCCCAGTGCATATTCCTCCCGACTTTCCCCTTTCATTCTCGCACTCCCCTTGTCACCCTCCGAAACAATAATGACGTAGTAGAGATAGTACTTCTGTGTCAATCACCTGGTAGGACTACTGAGGAAGGGCAACAAAAGGGCAAACACCGTAAAGAGTACATACGAGGTCTGAAAACGGACAGAATAAGTCTACCTTGGAGAGTGACTCGGAGTTTCACGAGAATCACGACGGAAGGAGGCCGAGGGTCGTTCGCAGCCTGGTCGCGAGTCGCGAGGATGACGACGATTTGACGATGATCGTTGCCAGTTGGTGTCAAAGAGATAGTCAGACGACGCGTGATATTCAATGGGTCCACATCAGTACCGCGGTAGCGTCGTTGGTTGCAACGTGGACTCGGAAATCGCTTTCGGAGAATGAACTTGGAACGAGCGCAAGACGCGTACGAGCTTGACGCCGCGCCTGTGAGGCTGTGCCAAGTGGTCTGTTTATCCTTGTTACTTTCAAAGGTTTACATATTGGTTTTCTTTCTTTCGTCTCATTTCGAAGTTATGCAGGTTGGTGTTAAAACATTCAACTTTGACTCCCGGCCAGGGAGCTGAGGGGGCAGCGAGGCTGTGAGTCTACCGCGCTTGCAAGTGTGTCATCGATCGTGTCTTTCTGAATGTGTGACCTCAACTCATTTTCGCAGTACACTTCAGGCTGATCACCACCAACGACACCCTGAAATCAATCTCCTTTCCGCCAATGATAGATTCATCAACCACAGATCAAGCACATCATGCCTCCAAAATTGTTTTGAACTTGTCCCAATGGCTCTAGATCTGGCGGTCGAGGTCGGAAAGCGGTGGGCGGCAGTAAGGAAGGGGCACTCGAAATACTACTCAAATGGCCTCACATACAATGTTACGGTGCGCGCTCGCTTTCTGTCTATTCAATCAATCGATTTTTTTGTCAGTCTACTATCATATTTACGATGATGAGGGCAAAATCGCGTCAAAGACCTCCTTTGATAAGACCGGCACTTCCTTGGGCCACATTGACGCGCTCTCCAGTCGAACGCTGCCCCTTTCCTTGAAGAGTCGTCTGTCAGGTTGAACGATGTCTAGATCGTGATTTGAAACCCATCGAAGACCTCATTGAAATTCTTTCCCAGCAATTTCGAGGTGAAATGCGAGTTCTGTTTCCCACTGAATACTGATCTTTATTCTTGGGTTCATTGCCTAGAAGACGCAGATTTTAACCCTTGACATGACATGACACGTCCTCGGGGTATAGCCAGATTTTAATGAGTGGATTGCGTCCTATATGGTGCCACAAGCTGCTTGACCGGCCGACTTCTCGAGTGTTCTCAGTTTCAAAACTATGTAGAACTCAGTATTGAATTCTTGGCAGCGGTGCCAACGTGAGACAGTTACGGCACAGCACTCAGGTACCAGATATCAAACGCAGCTCGACCGCTCACCAACTTGCAATTGCACTGAAACCTGCCTGTAACATCCCGACAGCATGAGCAACAGAGGAAGAGAGTCGTCACGGTTGGATGGTCGGGGTGGTAACGAACTGGTGAGTTACATGTGATCCGCTCATGGAATCTGTGGTTTGAAGGGCGAAAACAGGCATCAGAGGCAGGCCATCCTTACAGTACGACTATCTTCCGTTTGATTTAATGTCCTCGATCTGACATTGGAAACACAGTATATTACCGATTATACACCAAAAACAGCCCGCTCGAATCCAAGAATCCCACCTACTCTAACGACAGATGCATCAGCCGTATCTTGGTCAAATCTGTTGCCCCCCCGCGAAACGTTGCCTCGCTCAAAAAGCATCTTTGGAAGATCGAGGACCTCGACGGAACCCCAACCAACACTCTGTATCTCTCTTTGTCCGAAAAGGCACCCGCAAATGACTTGACCCATCTCTCACTCAAAGGGGGTCCTAGACCCGGCTCATCTGAACTTGATCCAATGGTACTGGTGGTGGAGAGTCCGAAGCTTAGAAAGAATTTGGCAGCGGGGAGTAAGGTGGATTCGAAAACGCTTCCTGAATGGCCACATGAACACTGCTACGGTGAGCGCCTAATTCTTTTCTCACGCGAATGTTAAGCATTGCCCAATCATTGCCAGTTTACTATCGTGTTTATGAAGAGGCGGGTGATGTTTCGTCAAAGACGTCCTTTGATGAGACAGACCTTTCTCTGGGTCGCGTTACTGCGCTCTCCGTTCCGCCGCCTCACAGCGGCGCTTCCTTAAAGACTCGTCTTATTCAAGCCGAAAAAATTCCATCACAAAATGTAAAACTATTCAAAGACGATAGCGGAGAAAATATCCTGAATCATAACGAAGTCATCGACCTTTTTTCTGACAATTATCCAGGTGTCCTCTTAGATGATCCCATAGCTATTGTATATGGACCAAAGAAGCAGGAACACGCTTTGGAACCAGAACCGCACAGCTTCTCGAAGCGTCTGAGAGCAAATAAAGATTCTGGTTCGTGATTCTGAACTAATCCTTATGTTCTCTCACAGTCGCCTTTTTTTAGCTATGGGAGCTCACGATATAACCTGGCACTCAGCAAGGCAGGGGGAGATTTTTCAAACGGATGGAATATTGACACGCAAGAGATATTATATGGATGCGTGGAGTGAGTCACTTCATAAGGCTTATAGGTTGGTGTTGACTATGACGTTCCCCTATAGTACATGATTGTTATGTCGCAATAAACTCATCAGGAAAACAAGCTTGTAAGTAATAAATATCCCACAAGATGTTATTGTTAACTGTTTGAGAATATGGCTTTCCTTTGCAGTTATTTCGAAAGGTGAGTTTTTGAGCAAATTCCCGAGGAAACAGAGATCAGAATAATTGACACACAACCACAGAATTCGTTACACTCTGTTGAAACTTGATTCCGATGCTCACTTTTCAAATATTTCTGATTTTGATCATGCCAAACGCATATGCTAAGGGTTGAAATTGAATTCTATTCTTGTGATATGTAGGAGATTACACAGTTGAAAGATCTGTCAGCATTTGCTTTGGTCACAGGAATAAAATCAATGCTTGAACTTTACTTGTATCAGTCTGGTCGTTAGGTGTTAATGGACAATTTCTTGGTGAGTCACACATCGGTGAAGAACTTTGGGTGCACCGAAATGTCGCTTACCATCTGACGGGATCTCGCTGATCATCAATGGTTTCCTGAAGATTTTATCTGCAAATGAGGCGTACATAGCTCGTTGCGCAAATTAACAGAAAATGAAGACCTTGCATCAATGTTTAGAGCCTGTAACATAATCGTTAGGGTCGTCTTCAGGAAACGAGATTCTCCGTACTATCTAATTAAGAGACCTTTTGATACGCAGCGGACTCTAGGCTACGGTGGTGATCATTCAATTAAGGACAACCAATTTGTGCATTTTCATCCCCATGTCTTCAATGCGACGATTCCGGATTCCGGACCATTGTACCAGGTGCAACGTGCCAAAGCTTTCCGCCTTAATTACCGCCTTTCAAACGCGTGCGCCAACTTGGCGAGGCAGAGATTAACAATGCAACTAGTTTACGTACAACGAAGTGAAGCTTGGCGTCATCGGTGCGTTCGGCGGGTGAGCCGAAGCATTCAACGTTTCAACGAACGTTTGCTCCCTGATCTTTGAGGTCGACATCGCTAAGTATGCGCATGTCTACAGGATATACCGTCAGCTCGGAGAAATGGAGTGCCTAAAGGCGTGAAACTCTACCTGTTTAGTCCAGTATTATGAAGACTTTCTTATGACACGAGCCTGACATTCATGAGATGAGGAAATATCCTGTGTATCCACGCGCATATATCGAGCTGGTGTAAGCCTCGAAGTCGTCACGATTGGCAGAACTCACCACTCCCCCGGATCCAAGGTGCCACAAGTATATAACCCGTTATCTGTGCCCCAAATAACAGCGTTCACGGTTTCAATCGATGCTATGCTGAATTGACGTGGCTACTGTGTTCGTTTGCTTCCTACCTTCCCCATCGCATTAGTCATCCACCACAGCAAAGAACTACCCGCGCAGCACAACGCAGCGCATGTTGGTTGGGGAACCTGTGAAACGTGGATGTGAGATGAACATCTTTGGGAAAAATGGATCTGCAAAAATGTCATATTGCGATACTTTGACAGATTTTTGTACCTGTGAGGGCTCCCTGCCGTGCGTTTCACCCTCCGAGCGAGCAGCATACATATAAGCTTGGCCTTCGTGACTCTTGTGTGCTTATGCGGCCTGTCCTCCGAGTGCAAGGAAGAAAGCTAGGAGGGGCATAGACTCATTAGCGCTTAGCATGGGTAAGCTGCACGACGATTTGTGGTCGTACAACAAGAGACGGCGAAGTACTATTGGATTACAGATATGAACGAAGGGGAGCCCCGTTCATGAGCGGTGTACGCACAAACATCTACAAAAAACATTGTCGGTAACACCTTCACAAAATCAAACGAAGGCACGTACCTCCCCATGGACAGATGAGGGATGCGATGCGCGTCAATCCTTCTCATCTCGTCACATATAGACGACCCGTTGAGTTAGACCGATGCCTATAGGAGGCTATCACCGTAGAGCAGCGTACGGTCATCGTCCATTGACACCCAACATGAAAATCCTTGTCCAAGATACTTAAATGAAGGCAAGAACGAGCAAACCATAGGAAGAATCTAATTTGGTGAGAAAGAATGACAGATCAAGGACGCGCCGGCATTGAACTAAGGCAGGTTGGAACTGTCACGGTTGTGTTGTTGTGTCGAGAATTCAATGGCCCGTGCGTTAATTTGTTCTTGCTGATTCTGGAAGCATCGGTGTTTTCCGAGTTTGGTTTTTGTTCCACTCGTTCAACTTTGAGCTCTTTTCGCTTGCCTTTCGCAGTATACACAGTTTGAATGGTTCCAGTTACGCTTGAGTTGCGTTTTTATTTCGACCTGAATACGTCGATTCCACATTTGACACTGACCACTGCGGCACAGCGCTTGGCAGGTACTATTTGGGCGAACACACGAAACCTAATATTTTCTGCTAGCTCACGCCCACATCTATCTTTGAAGTCTCAGCATTATGAGGGTATGCGGCAGAGGGCCATCTCACTTAGACGGCCGAGGAGGAAACGAGCCTGTGGGTCAGTCTACTCTGTACATCCTTCCCGGGGATATTCTGGTCGCATGCGCCGTCAGAAGCGGCTCATCACTGTATAGTGCGATAGTCCTTGTGAATTTGTATTCTTGATCTCAGCTCAGATTCAAAGTATACTACCAGTTATACAGGCTCCAAAACCCGCTCAAATCCTTCAATCCCATCTACTCCAATGACAAGACCGTCGGCGGTGTCTTGATCAAGTCAATCACGACCCCGCGCAATGTTGCCTCACTCAAAAGGCGTCTTTGGAAGGTCGAAGGCTTTGACGGCATCCCAACCTGTTCCTTGTATCTCTCTTTGCAGCCTGCGGATGACTCGACTCGACTCTCATTTCAAGGGGGACTTGGATCAGGCTAGTCTGAACTTGACGCAATGGCTCTGGTGGTAGATGCTTCAGCGGTTAAGAAGCGATCGGCACCAGTCAAGACGGCAACTTCAAAAACACTGCCTGAATCACTTCATAAACCACGTTGCGATGGGCGCTTATTCTATCTCTAATTCAATCTATTAATGTTTTATAATCAGTACATTATCGCGAAGCGGGCGAGATCCCGTCGAAAGCATCCTTTGATGAGACCGATGCCACTCTGAGTCGCATTGATGGACGCTACATTGCACCGCCTCAAGACGGCATTTCTTTGAAGATCCTTTTTTGTCAGGCGGAGCAAATCTTACCTCAGGAGGCCACATGGCCCACACTGTATGACAGCGAAGAAAAGGAACTGAGCTCTGACCACACGATCAGCGTTCTCTCTGATAATTATCCAGGTATCTCCGTAGATGAACATAAAGCAGTGGTATGTATATAAACCACAGATACCGAAACACGCTTCCCAATCGCAACCAGCAGGTTTCTCAAAGAAACTGAGAGCAACTCGAAGTTCTGGTGGGCAGCCACCCGATATGATATCCGTTTCACTTCTTATCTAATTATTTTAGCGATGGATCCGACCTGGGACTCCGCAAAACTAGGGGAATTTTTTCAGACTGATGGGGTATTGATGCGCAAGAGACACTACACGGATGAATGGGGTTTGTTTCCAGTTGACACATTTTTGACCGATGCTCACCTCGTACTTTTGGAACCTAGTTTATGATTGTTATGTGGCGACAAATACATCCGGGAAAATTGGGGTGTAAGAGCTTCTGAGTATCATTTTATTTCATGTGAAATCTCATTCCGTTGCACTCAGTCATCAAACAAGGTGACGTCTCTAAGACTGAAACATCTACATATGAAATAAGCGACACACACTTTCAGATTTTGCAACTGTCCTTCGTCGACTTTGATCCCGTCAACGCTTGTCTCAATGAGAAGCAACTTTTTGGTGACTTGCGCATTATAAACTGACAATTTGCGTTGGGACGGTCCAGGAGGCATGGTTCACTATTTGAAACCAAACACGAAAAATGTTCTCCGGTTGTACAATAAGCCAGGTTATAAAATTTGAGCTGCACTCGGAATCCTATGTGACGCCTTCTGAGTCCGAGCATCGAGCTATTCAAATATCGTCAAATCCATGTTTTAGAATACTAGGTTAGTTATATAATTTGGGCCAATTGTGAAAGAGTCGGAAGTCAACCAGTCACGCTGGTCAGAGGTCCGTGCATTTGTTTGTTCATGCTGATTTCACAGAAAGTTTTGTCTACCGTCGTCAACGCGACTGCCTTTCTTACGACCCAGCTGTGGTAAGTAAACATTCCGTTTTGAATGTATTTATGCTTACCCTTCGGGCCTTCGGCACTGGAAAGTCGTGAACCAAATTTTGATCAACAGGCGACATGCACAGCCCCATCACAGCGATCAGGTACCATTTGGCGATTGCTTATCAACGCAGACAAGTCTTCATCCAACAATCCATGCCCACATTTGTCTCTAAAGTCCTGATACAATGAGCGTTTGCGGAAGAGAGCCATCGCAGTTGGACGGTCGAGGAGGAAGCGAACCTGTGAGTCAACTATGTGCTTTCGTTGCACGGTATTTCTCATCGCAAACCCCAAAACAGAGATCAGAAGCGAGTCAGCACTACAGTGCGACCGTCCTTTCATGATTTTGTATCATCGACCTCAGCTTAGGCTCACAGTATATTACCGGTTATACACCAACAATGACGCACGCGAATCTAAGAATCCCATTTACTCCAATGACAGATTCATTGGACGGACTTCGTTCAAGTCTATCACACCTCCACGTAACGTTGCCTCTCTCAAAAGGAATATCTGGAAGGTCGAGGGTTTCGAAGGCATTCCAACATGCGCTTTGTATCTCTGTTTGTCGGAAAAGGCGCCAGCAGAGGACTTGACCCGCCTTCTACCCCGTGGATCAGGTTCGTCTGAACTTGATCCGATGGCTCTGGTGTCAAGCGTTATGGAGGTTGAGCAGAGATCAGCGCCGTCTAATAATCTGGACTCGAACACGCTACCTGAATGGCCCCACGAACAACGTTATGGTGAGCGCTTATTACCTCACAAGTCTAACTGTTAACGTCTCGTCAGTGCATTATCGTACTTATGATGACGCGGGCGAGATTGTATCGAAGACGTCTTTTGATGAAACCGACACGTCTCTGGGCCGCGTTAACGCCCTCTCCGTTCCTCCGCCACACAACGGCGCTTTTTTGAAGGCACGACTTCGTCAGGCCGAGAACTTCCCAGCCTATGATTTTAAATTGTATAAAGACGATAGCGGAGAGACAATTTTGAATTGCGATGAAGTCGTCAATATTCTTTCTGATGATTATCCAGGGATCATCGCAGATGAACCAGTTGCTATTGTATATAATTCCCAGCAGGCTCTCTGCGATCCGATACCTCAGGAATTCTCAAAGACGATTCGAGCTGCAGAATGTAGTGGGTACCCTCAAAGATACTGCACGCTTCTACTTTTACTTATAAGTTATATCTTTCAGGAATGGGGGATCACGATCCGACATGGCACTCAACGACGCAGGGGGAGGTTTTGCACACTGATGGAGCAGTGACAAGCAAGAGATACTATACGGATGCATGCGGTTGGTTTTCCGGTTACTCTCCTTTTCGCATGGTACTTATTGCCTATTCTCTTTAGTGTTCAACTGTTACGTTGCAATAAATTCCAACAGAAAACGTGGCTGTAGGTACCTTCTTCTCTGCCATATTCTACTCTTTGTGAAAGCCCGTGCTGTTGCAGTTATAAGGATAGGTTGGTTCCATGAACTTAAACATCCAGACATCAAACGAATTGATATACTCTCAGAAAATGCAACTCTCTGTTGAGAAAAGTGCCCACTTTCCCCGTCTTACATGACTTTCAAGCTACAACGTTCACTCCGTCACCCATGAGCTTTATATATTTGATTCATTTCTAGGCAAATTCAAATCGTAGATTCAACTCGCGAGGCTTCACGGTCTGCATCTCTACATACATTCCATTGAACATGTTCCCTCTAACATGGACTTGTATCTTAACGCCCTGACAGCATTCTGTGGTGTTTCCGGTCAGGATAACCATCTGTACACGAGCTCCGTGGACTTGATATTCATTTCAAGTTTGCGAAGTATGTGTTCACTGTAACTATGAGTCCCTGCTGGCAATGTTGCGAAGGTGCACATTTTCCTATATCTCTGTTGACGCTCCTGGTATACTTCAGTCCTTCTTCCGACGAGCCACGTCCCCCGAATCCTCCAATTCCGCACCTTCAGAGATCTGAGCCCGTCGCTTTGGCTCTTTGCGCGTATCCCGTCTCTTCAAGCCGACTCTCTTGTCGCGAGTTCAACGCTGGCCTATGCCAAACCCAAAACCTGTGTCTATCGCATAGCAGGTGAATCGGTAGAAGGGCACAGCCACACATGAGCAGCGTTGGAACAGCGTGTTTTGAACCTTCGTAAGCACATTGAATGTGGCGCCTGGTTTTAGGGGATAAATTATGACTGATTGATCCAGTAGACCAGTCACCAGTATTGACTGTGAGGTTGCTGTGATAGTGAGGCGTTGTGACCCCAACTCATTGTTAAGTCAATATTCAGTACTATCATTGGCTGAGTGTTGAAAAAGTGAGCACGACCGAGGTAAGCAGTGTTAGCTCGTCTTGAATTGTCACGCTCGCTCCTTCAAATGTCCTTCTCGTAATTGCTCAATTCTTTTTTTTAGTCTTTAATACATAATATAATAAAATTTGCGACTCTCCGTTGCTCCGCCTAGATTTGATTATTCCATGCAGGTAACAAGCTGTTAAGCACCAAATTTCATTACATATAATTAACCTCCCGAGTCCGTTTTCTGACGAAATGATGAGACGCTATACACTAGCACGTGACACTGACAGCACCCAGAATCACGTGCCGCAAACTAACCGCCGCTGGCGTCATCAATGATATTTCTGTTTTCGTTCTCGTCAATAATCGCTCTGCGCCGTTTATGGTGCTCGCTACCTCACGAATTTCACATCAAGTTTTTTTCGGTCAGGCAAATACGCGGTGTCGTTTCATGGGGGCGTCAATGTGGTGGTCAGCTTGGTGCTTCTTGGTTCATAGCCCCCTTTCCTCATAAAATGACCTTCCTTTCCGGCGATAGAAGTCCCGCCTCCTACGTTCTGGTTATCATGTCCGTTCTGTTACAGCAGTTCTGGGTTCAAACTATGCTGAATCGCGCAACTCAGGTATTATCGGCCAAATCATGAACTCTGATCTTTCAGTGTCTACCTGGAGTCTAAGGCAATCAGCGACAACGAAGGAGATGAACACAACGTCCCGAAGCGACGAACAGACCCCAAATCAAGTGGATCTACGCGGAATTCGCAATTTTTATCGCGAAACCCAAGGATTCTTTGCTTTTTAGCCACCTTTCTTGGCTTCCGAGCTTCGAAGCTTTCGTTCACCACCGCCAGGCGTTTTAGGCGTTTTGCTAGTCTGATCTGATATATAGGCATTCAAGTTGAGTGTATTTCTGACTCCCTTTACGAAGGGGTTGGTGACGTAGCCCAGATCCCCAAACTGCACTACCTTTTTTAGAGATCAAATACCCTACAGGCTACAATTCACGTGGGGACTACTCCGATCTCTCAGGTTGAATCTCACCCTCAACCTTAAAAATCTGCTAACCGGCTTTTCGACAGGTTCTCGCGTTTGTACGAGATCAAGTATGGAACAGCTGAAATCATTAATCCGTCAGTTTGATTTCCTTCATCAATCCAATTTCAACGAACTGACAACTGTGGTCAACTTAGTACCCATTTTTTTCACATATCATTATGAAGATTGACCCGGGTTTAGTTGGTCCCCGGTTTTGTATTTGCAAGAACCTGGACCATTGACAAACGTCTTTCAATGGATAATTTCATATGCCATTCTTTTTCGAGCGCGCAATGTCCAGCTTTCTCAGATTTGCACCCCTTGTCAACTGACAGGCGTGGCTATCTTGACCCTTCTTACTTCCCTGATACGAGGCACCGACGGCCGAAGCCGCAGGTCAGACGCGACCCTGATGCGGGATCGACGCGACGCAGTTGTCATCCGCTCAGGCACTCAACGGAATACTGTAGATCCATTTCTCGGAACTTCGTCATGGGGGCAAACTGGTCTTACATCAAGGGAGGGATTTCCGATATAAGCAGTTCTAATTATGGATGCTCATTCTCAGTTAAGGTTCCTCCTTGTCCGTCAAGCCCGAACTTGCGTATGGCATTTTTAGGGATGGGACTCTAAAAGTTCAACTTGTTCCGGTGACAGATCCAGGGTAAATGATACAGGTGAGTGTATGGTACATGTTGAGATGCATAAGTAAATGATAATATCTATAAGCGTTCTAATGGGATCCTAACGACATCGAAAACCTAACGTCCCCATCCGCGACTGACGACAACTTCAACACTTTTAACCCATCGAAGAGCGTTCTTCCTAAGAGAACGTCTAACCTCTTTGGATCTCCGAAATTGTGATGATGCCGTGACGGGTTGATTCTCAACGTGTAAGACTCGAGGAGGTTGTGATACGTTTCCAGTGGGAGATACTTGTACTCGTGGAATTGCAAGGGCAGCTGGAAGTACGAGTGTACTGCGTCGAGGATGTCACGTATCGTGATGCATTCTGAGTCCCTCGCTCTAATCGTGAGTGTCTCCCATGAACGTTTTAGTTCCGAGAGATGTGGGTCAGGGAGAGAGAATCGGAGGGTGGCGTGGGGTAGTGGAGGTTCTGTGGCTGCAACATCGAGGTTTGGAGCGCGAGATGAATATGTCGCCGTCGACGAAGGAAAAGCGACATTCCAACCAAATTTGGTGTCGATGAGATAGGAATGTATACGGATGGCGGGCTTGGAGAGGGCAGGTTTTGACGTGGAACGTGATGGTGAATGGTGATTTTCGATTTGGTTCCAAGATTCGGAATGGGGAGATGGGAGAGGGTGGCATAAAACCACACTTGGCGTTGATGGAGAGCTTCGAGGAGAACGCCTGCGGCGACCCTGGGTAGAACTCAAAGAGCCTAACGGGACTGGAGTCGCGGATCGAAGCGCTCAGGGATTGTTGTCAAACGAGGGCAAGTTGTACATACCTTCAAGCCGATTTGCTTGGTCATTACCCTGAATTCCGTGAGGCGCCTTGAGTATTCCCCTTGGAACGAGATTGTTGTCAGAGTGTCGCGGTTCACTCTTGATGGGGCGCAGCTGTGCTTGTGGGAGCTGGAATTGGACCGCTTTTGTCATGGTGGGAGGAAATGGACGATGCAGGGCAGGTGCGATGAACCTGGAGAAGTGATTCCTGAAAGTTAAATAAGGTAAGGAGATCGCTCCGTCTCTCCGTACCTCATGTCGTTCAACAGTCGTTGCACTTGTGACTGTAACGTGAGAGGATGTGATTTCTGAGCGAGAACGACCAGACATTTCATTGGATGCGTTGGATAAATGTGAAAAAATTCTACCTCTGTCTTAACCAGATCCCCTCATAGGAAGTTTTTTCTTTTCTTTTCAATTCGTCCATCTTGCAATTTGGAAAGAATTAGTGAGAATTTAAAAATAATCCTAAAACACATTACGTGATACCGCTTCTCCTCCACAGCATCAGCCTTCCAGGACGCATACCTTTGGCTGACAGGAAGATGACTAACGATCTGAACAAACGGTCCGAGGCCCCACTGCCTTGATGCTGAAACCTCTCTTGTACCACGTCTTTACGGCGCTTCTCGTACTGCAGTTAATGTCAGTGATAGGTACCCTACAACGAGGCTGAACTTAACTGATAACAGGGCAGGTCGGAAATACGACAGTCAAGATAGGGTCACCCTTTCAGAACTGCGGGCATCCCTGAGAAACAAATCGTAGAATAACGCGCACCTTGGAATCTCGGACCGTGCAAACTTCCTGATTCGTCCGCGCAATCACAGATGTACGGTACTCACTTCCTTACCAAAATCGTTGATAGGGCGTCAACTGCCACTTATCAACGTGATGTGATCGAACGGTCATCCCCCCCTTCCAGGATTTCCGGAGATGGGTCCAGGTGGGTCCACATCCACAATCGAAGACCCCCGATCGCCAGATTACCTGACTCCGATCAATCTAAGGAAATACTTACTACGAACAAATGCCTATATATACAAATTTCCTGGTCAAGGCTTCGGCACTCACCGTTCGATTATTCTCTCTACCGATATCAAGCGTTTTCATATGATACTCCTCTAAGCGATCCGAGGGCCGATACGCATCATTTTGATGAAGATGAATTATAAGTTCGGTGTCGCCCTCCCAATTCTAGGATAAATGAGGGTGAGGCACGATATTCATGCCTTGCCAGATTAATCTAAAGCTGCGGCGGCGGCGAGCATAACGGAGATACCGGATGGGGCTTTAGGAACAGGCGGTGAAAGAGGGATTTTCCACCGAAATTTGCCTTGAAAGCGGACTCACACCGGACATTGGTGAGCGAAATCCATAGATTTGCGTTCATTCATGTTGAAAAAAAAGTACACTCATTGATTGGGACTACATTTCTTCGACAAATTGGGTTCTTGTACACAATAAAAGAGTACTTCATAAGAACAACGATTGGTGTGAAATATACGCTCAATAAGATGTGAAGTTACTCATTTCGGAGTTCCACCATCTCACCTACTAGGCGTCGACACCTCCCGCTTCTTGGCGGACCCTCCCACCTGATCGAGCCATCGCAATTTTATCTTGATGCGTCGATTTGCTTCCCGAGTTGCCCTGCCTTTTGGATCTCTTCGCGTACGATCTCCCGCAAATCTCCAACGCACCACCGCAACGCTGAGTAACCACTTGTAGCCTCGTGCTTTGGGCGTGGATGCGTTGCCCAAGAAAGGTCAGGGTCGGCCCAGGGTTGATGCGCCGTGGGTGCGGTCCGAAATGATGAGTCGCCTTATCTTCGAGATAAGGATGCACAACTTACAGCTTATCGCACCTGCATGCAGCAGATAAGAGCAGTAGAAAGTAGAAAGTACGTACGCTTCAGTTTTCTTTAGGAAGCAATTTGTAACGTTTTATAGACATGAGGTGTAAGTATTGAAAACACCCCATGAATTGTTAGCCAAAAAAAAAAACTTGACACCTGCATCTAGTTCAGTCATTTAGGACAAGTCTTGCGCAATACCATGAACGTGAAAACTAATTATTATGCGGCAAGCGCAGCTGCCAACCATGATGGGAGTGTTGTAAATCAAACTTACTGTCACTTCCGTTATGGTGATATCAGTTTACCAAACATTTCAATTCCTCCCGCTCTCTTCGGTGAGAACCCGAGCGGCGTAAACGGGTTTGAGTGGGTGTAGCCCACGGCCAGTTCGCGTCCGTGGTGTGAAACTTGTGTCAGAG
The DNA here is from genome assembly GCA_018417955.1 of Laccaria trichodermophora. Classification (NCBI taxonomy): domain Eukaryota; kingdom Fungi; phylum Basidiomycota; class Agaricomycetes; order Agaricales; family Hydnangiaceae; genus Laccaria; species Laccaria trichodermophora. Next base: position 166,732 of record JACTVC010000002.1, read on the forward strand.
CGGTGCTATCTATAAACGTGCTTCCTTCTTTGTTGATGATTCTCGTCAACACCTTTTGATGAACGTTCCTTATGGTCTTATTGTCTCACAAACCTCTCGACCCTATGCTAGCTGTTGTAAGCCACGATGTTGAGGCCTGTAGAAAGTTCCTGACTGGGTGTTTTGATGGTGAGACAGGGCTTGTTGAAGTTCAACGCATGATATTATTCAATGCATGTTTCGGGGTGTGCTGCCCGTGGCGTACCCAGTGCATGAATTAGATGTTGAACAGGGTATTCATATAGAGTTGGAGCCGGAAAAACGAGGAGAGCGGTACGCCAGTTTGGAAAGACTCCAAAAAATAAGTATGGCACCCAGTCGTTTCACGTTTCAAGATGTTTTTGTATTGAAAGAGACAGCCAGACGTTTCCCAAAGAAATTCGTTATCAACTTCCAAGAAGGTTTCCTCTCGTATTCACTTTATTTCCATAGAAAAAAGGCGTCATCGATAGACTCCTATGCGGCGGTTTGAGAGAATCGTTGTTTTGGAAGTATTATCACGACGGTCGCGTTGAACAACCTTGATGTAATTCTATCCAAGACGCGTTAATTTGGTCAGAATAGTCGTTGGTAGCTTCGCGATACCATTAGAACGAAATCGTTGCAGAGTATCTGAACTTGACGCACAACCAGCCATCTTCTCTCTTTGTTTCTTTTTTTTTACTGCCAATCCCAATGTGTGCTATTTTTAGCAATTGTAATACGTCGTCGATTTGACTCAGGAGGTTCACCGCGATACATGCACAGAAGTAATTACCGTTCAATTCGCCAGGGAGGGGACTCGAACAAGGCCGAGCGAATGAGTTAGATGGAGTAATGAGTGAAACCAAACGAGTGGATCAAATATTTCAAGTGAAAAAAAAGTACGCCAAGTTTGATTAATGACTATGTAGAGCTTTTATGAGACCCCCCCCCCCCCTCGAATAAAAACGAACAAAATAGGTATGTCTTTAGTAACTTCCATATTTATTCAAGTTCGGGTTCGCACGGACCGGCAGGGCCTCAGGCCTCAGGCTTGCCACAAAGGAGGAACAAAAAGACGTACAACCACAGCCGCAGATCGCAGGGAACGTGGCGGCGTACGGGCTAAAAATTTAGGGTCTCTGATCAGCACCAGTCAAAACAAGCACGCCTTATCTAACAAAGGGATCTTGCCAGTCAACGTACATAACAACAAAAGTACAGGAAGATTCGGGGATAAGAGCAACATACGCACAGCCAGGGTAACGAATACACGAATTTGGAGATAGGGAACGAACAGTGCCGGGGGCAGGGTATGTGTGGACGAAGATAGCAAGATCAGCTATAAATAAACGCGAGTATGCAGATGTATCATGTTGATACGTTACCAGCCTAATAGTCTCTTCTGCTATAAGTTGTCCATAGCAGCATGCGTGCGCATGTGTAGCGCACCCTATAATCAATCAACTTTCTTGCATCTGGGAGAGAGTATGGGATCTGAGAACACGCACCTCCATGCTATATTTCCCTTTCCGTCCCGATGCATTTACTTCTAGCGGTTTGCCAGAGAGCACCAGTTCAAACTGCTCCTTGGCAGCGTCTTTATCGCCCATGCAAGCCAGTAGTCGACCGAGTTCGTAATCTGCATTGGAGAAGGATTAATATGCGAGCGATCGGAGGAACTATCGAAGCATCCGCTCTCTTCGGATGGAGCGGGACGTTCCAAAGACCGACGTCTCTTCCACCATAGAACGCACCACTTATCCATAATCAAACGCTCGCCCACTCAACCCATCAAACGCACTGCTCAACCCGATCATCAAACGCACCGCTTGTCCAACACCAGATGCGCATGGAGCATCGAACTCATCAAGCCTACACAAAACGCCAACGCACCAAATCCGGACCCCTCATCAATCTCAGACAGAAACATCAGTTCCCACCAATCTTATCAAACGCACACTTCATCTCTTATCAAACGCGCCCCACATCACACAATCGTCACCCCGTCGAACACACCACACCCTCTCCAAAAAAATAAAGAGACGAATAAAAGGTAATAACTCACGCGCATGATAGACCAAATGGTGGTCCAGCTCAATCTTCGGCCCACACTCAAACACATCTTTGAACGCCGCAACCGCGCGCTTCGCCGATTCTTCCTTGCCGTATACCGCGGCTGGAGAACCTTCCTTATTATATATCAACGACGACTCGTCGTCAATTTCAGCGTCTGGGTCCTAAGCATAGTGAGCAAACAAGTGAGAATGAATAAGAGGAGACACCCACAGGAAACGCAACATATCTAAAACAAACACCCTCCAAAAACTTGGTCAAGCACCAATCATCCCAATACCCATCATCACTTTCCGCATCTTGTTCAGCATGTACATCACCCTTCTTCTTTTCATTCTCCGCTTTTTCGCTTAACGCCTGAAGCTGCGCCTCTACCTCTGGTATCATCTTGCGCACGATAACTCCCCGAGGGGCGTGTGCAATGCCGAGGAAAAGGTAAGCGAGCTCAAGGGCGGGGAGGCATAAGCGTTGGTTTTGAGATGCGAATTTTCGGGCTTTCCGCGCCACGAATTTCTAAATCAAGTTGGTTAGAGGGGAGGGAAAGGTGGGTTAGAGAGAAAACAAACAGACCTCCATCGGTATACTCTTCCCAGCAATCTTCTGTCTAAGCCCCGGAACGCGCTCCATCAATCTAGCCGCTTCTTTCTTCTTCTCCTCATCTTTCCTAGCAAGTTCAAGGAGACATACAGCCATGCCGTACGAGTATATTGCCTTACTCCACTAAATTAAACAAGGGGACATGGCGTAAGTGGAAAAGATCAATCATCACGAGATGCAAAAAAAAAAAAGAGAAGACTCACATTCCCCTCAGCTTCCAAAACCCTCCAACACCCCAAACTCCCGCTCAAATCCCACAAAGCAAGGTACGAAATCGCCATTTCCCAATATGAGATATAGTGTAAATTCCTATACTGTTTCTGGGCATGCATAGCTTGTGTGTAATAGGATATGGCAAGGTGGGGTTGTGAGCGAATGAGTGCAAGGCGCCCAGCGCCAAATAGAAAGAATACGCCTAATTGAAAAAAGAAGAAAAAAAAAGATGGATGAGTAAGGGCGTGATCAAGCGATGCCGATAACAAAGAAGAGAAGAGAAGGATGGGTGGGGTTCATTTGAGGGAGATACGCCTAAACTCGTCAAAGAAGTGTAGGCCCCGACCCCGAAGCCGAAGAACGCCCAGAAACATCCGCCCCAATAATAGCTCCGCATAGGAGACACACTCAATCACGTAGCCCCCGACTCAGATAAGCTACCGTAGCTGAATCCCCCATAACAAGTCATCTGGACCTCAACGTAACAAACCCCCACGAAGCCAAAAAGGCCGTAAGCCCCCTGACGACATGAGCCACCCATTCCAGGACGTTAACATCAATCACGCAACGCTCCAACGAGATAGATAACGCCACCCACTCCCGAACGCCAACCTCCGACAACGTTCAACCACACACAAGTACGGCAACCCAAAAAAAAAAAAAAAAACCGCCACACAAGAACCGGAAAACCGTAAAGACCACAATCATGCAAGAGCCATAATCCCGCAATCACGGCGGTAAACGCGCAATTCCTCAAGGAGCTAAGAATGCCACGCATTCAGGAAAGAGGGTACCCCCCAATTCACGTAGACGTTAGACGTCGGTCCGCAGGAATGTAGGATACCCAACAAGGTAAAGCACCCTAGGCCTACGCCACCCAGGGTGAGCTTGTCCCCGAAATGGGGGTACTTTGAGCAGAGGTCCGCAAGATCGTTGTCCACCAAAAACGAACGACCATGCACCCGCGTAATCACGGACGTCCCCAAAATCCAAGTCCTCCCGACGCAACGCTGCGCTCCTTGAGCGCTTGAGATAATTCACGTGAAAAAGGTCCCCACTGAAAAAGAAAACGAAAAATGGAATCGAGCTTGTCCCTGAAAGGTGGACTTGAGAAGAGGTCCGCAAGATCGTTGCCCACCAAAAAACAACGACCTTCACCCGCCCGATTACGGACGTTCCCAAATCCAAAGTCCTCCCGACGCACGCCGCACCGGTCGTTGGGCGCTTGAGAGAAATCACGTGAAGAAAGAAGAAAAAAAAAGAAAAAAGGAAAACACAATGAAAGCCCACAAAAAAGAAAACCAGAATCTCACCATTCGGATATCGCCTCAAATTCCACTCCAAAATCCTTCCAGCAAGTTTAACATCCACGCCGTCAAACGTAAAACTCGACAGAACGAGATGGAACAATAAAAGGGACATGTCGCATATGGAGCGACGGATGCCTTCTTCTTGTGGGGATATTGATGGATTTCCGCCTTCGTTGGCATCTAAAATAACACGCGTCAATCGACTAGAAGAGAAAAAAAGAAAAACCTACCAAGACAATCCCACCCCCCAGCCTTCTCCAACAACCTCAACCCCAACTTTCGGTCCCCATGGTACCCAAACAATTCAACGAGGGTCATGAGTTTTCCAGGCATCATGCTTAAGATGATGTTGCACATTCCTACGCCTAGGTATACCCCAGAGCGGAAGTGTGGGTCTATGGAGGTGTCGATTGTAGTGGTGGTAGAGGGTGAAGTGGGTGAGGCGGGAGAGGCAGGGATAGAAGAAGAGGAAGCAGCGGCAGCGGCGAGAGTGTCCTGATGCGTAAGGTACGCATATAGGTTGTTATATATCGCGATCGTCGTTCTCATGTTCAATCTACAACGCGTCATGAGCTTCAAAAACGCAGATCTCAAAAAAAGGAAAATACACACGCTTCCTTGATGAAAGCCAACCAATCTCCTGAATAAACAATTCCCAACATGGCCTACGTATTCAATTTCCCCATCAGCTGAACCCAAAAAGCAGAATATATGCGCTAACCTTCTCATACAAACTTTCCGCATATACCAACTCGGCATGCCTCTCCACATCCGTCATACTCGCTATAAACCCAACGACGCTGGACGGGTGAAGCGTAGACACCACATATCCCGCTAACCGGGACCCGAGGAACGCTTGTTTCTTACGATGGAGAGAGGCGATGTGGTTGCCTCGTTTGGTGTGGGCGATCGCGGTGAGGAGATCCTATGGGTGGGTGGGATGATTGGCGGATCGGGAGAAGGAGGGAAAACCGCACCTCATCCTCATACGACATCAGCCCCTTCACACACTGTATAAGCCCATACCCCGTCGCGAAATACAACCGTTCCCTGCCCGGACCAATCCACGTCAACACCCTTCCCCTCCACACTCCAACAAAAAAAGACGCACTTGGTTTCATCACTCTTATGACAATACTCTTCCGCCTCAACCATCTTACTCCCCAAAAACAGCTCAAGCGCATAACTCACCCCCTTAATATCATCCAACGCGTCTGATTTCTTATAAGGCTTCTTCACGCGTGGTGGGGATGTATATTTCGGCTTTAGCCCGAGGTCGGTGGGAGTGTCGAGGGCTGGTGTTGTTGGTGTTGTGCTTACTGTGCTCGATGGGGACGTGAGGGATGGGGAGTTGAAGAAGTTGGAGTTGTCGGTGTAGACGGATTGAGGAGAGGTTGGGTTCGAGGCGTCGTCTCCGTAGCCGAAGAGCGATAGCATCGTTGGAGATGTGCTTGACGTTAGTGCGCCATGTTATGTCGCCAGGGACATAGTTGTGCCATTTGTGGTCCATGCGTGGGAATTATGATCAGCACTCGCAAAGTTCGAAAAACACGACTCTCCAGAAATTGAGAAGCGAGCCATGGCAAGAGCCGTGGCGCACAAACGAAAAAAGAGAAATTCTCACAGATCGTGCTTGAGTCGAACCGTCATCGATCGTGCCCAGAGTTAGGTGACTATCAATCCAACTCTGACACCCTATGTCGGTCTACGAAGATGATGTTGACATTCTCTAGGCGGCGGCAGACCGGAAAAATGCCGAAAAACACGAAATTGCAATTCAGTGTAGGGGAGTCGAACCCTCATCGATCATAATAGGTACTTACCTACAACCTAGTCAAACCAATACACCGTAAGTACGTCTACAACTTATCCACAGCAGTTAAGTACTAGATGTTGATGCATCTCATAAACGTTATAACCAAGCCCCGATATTAACTGCCAGACTCCCGCTCCCACCAAAAATACACTCCCTGAAAATCAAATATGTACGACATACGCAACCACCGTAGATCAGAGTAGACATTACAAGCGCGATGAATAAGAGGTTGAGAGAGGGAACTTCACCAGAGGTGGTGAACCTTACTTAACGTTCTACATAGGTTTCAGTATCACGGAATACATTGCAACATTCCCCACCGACCCATTTCTGAAAGGTAACATCAAGAATTTACAGCACGCATAGAGATCCAAAATTTCGTCAAGCCCATCTCTACAACACGGATATCACCCAAATTATGCACATACGAGTAACCTTACAAGCTAGAGCTTGCGTAGACATTTAGATACCAAAAAAAACGTGGAAATAGTCTCCTTTCTAAAGGCCAAGCCATGGAGTCGAACCCTTATTATAATTATGGTGCCCACAGTTTGCATTGAACCAATAACTGCTACACCGCATGTCGATCTACAAGGACGTTATCACAGGAACGTGATATCCGAGTCCCTGTGGATAGTTCAAACAATCCTCACGAAAATACAAACATGATTATGTGTCTCAAGTAGCAGTAAATACAGGAAAAAACCAACCGTTAAAACGATCGAAGCAATTATGATATGTCGATGTGGGGAGTCGAACCCCGATTGTGCCCCCCGCACTCACCTACGATTGGTCAAGCCGGTACACCGTACGTTCTACGTAGATTTCAGTATCACGGAATACATTGCAACATTCCACACCGACCCATTTCTGAAAAGTAACATTAAGATTTACAGTTGGCACACATAGAGGTCCAAAATCTCGTCTCTACACAACGGGTATACATGTACGTCCGTTCCACTCCTCAATCTACAACACACCACCCGTAAGTTTCAACGCGGGTATATATAGTGAACCTTTACATACCCCGACCCTAGTACGCTCAACGATGAAAATCACCCTGCTGTGATGCCTGTCCTAAAGCCCTGAAGAGGTCTTTGAAAAAATTGGGCTCCGGTGCCCTTCTAAAGACTGTATTCGGAATTGGTCCTCTCCTAGAATTTGAAATAAGATTCGGTTGAGAAAAGAGTGTCACAGCAGCATCGTCGATGAACTCACTTAACCAACCCAACCTCTCCAAGAATCGGAGAAGATAGTGCAGGCGAAATTGCTAACGCGGCGATTAAAAGGTTGAGAGAGACGAAAAGCTTCATCGTAGCCGGTGGTTTGAAGATGAGTCTCTTGAAATGTCGCGTGAGCAAGGCAAGGGCTGAGGTCGTTTTGCTTTTTATTACTTTCTCCCCCGAGCACCCCGATGTTTTCCCTTCGAGGGAGTTCGAGGTGGAGCCAATGTAAATATAAGCATTCTCAGGTTGTCGTGGTGACAGAAAAAAAGCGGGATCGCTATAGGAACTTCATATTGAACCCGTAAGAAGTGCTGAAAGGGGGCCGTTGAAGTGGATTGCAGCCACTCATGGAAGATAAGGAAAAAGAACGAGCTGCAGAAGAGGGAATGCGTCCCACTTGAAGAAATGGATCCGTTGCGGGAGGCCATGCAAACTTGATGCAAACGGGCAGGTGAGCAAGTTGAATCCGCGTGATGAGTCCACGCTCGATCTTATCTTATCTCCTCCAGATCTACATCACCCATATGCGTATCGTTAATTCGTATGCTTGATCTTATGACCCACAACTAAGCTGCAACGGCTTGCCAAAGACAAGAATAAAGCCCCTGCTTTACATCTTTCTTGTTGTTGCCACAAGAAACGCCGCTACCAAGTTTTTACCCACTGATTCTCAAGGTGTCTCTGGACGAAATCACTCTCACACGTCATTAGGCTTTTATTGTTTTCGACTTTGCTCGATTATTATGAGAGATCGGACAGTATACCTCGAGGGTCAAATTTTATTGTTCGCTGTCCTCGAATTCACCACATACCCGGTTCAGGACCCTATCCAAACCCTATCGTCACAATAAAGCTCAAAAATCAGTAAGTATTCATATATCTCAATCTACTCTGTTCGAGTCTTGCGGAAATTTGCGTTGAAATCAATGAGGTCGTTATAAAAGGAGCTTCGTTCCACCACAAAGAAGCAAGCTCCTCTGAGATCTAAGCATTCCGCAAACTCCTCTGTGCTATTTACGCCCTCTCTAACTTAAAATCATGGATTCCTTCGCTACCCTCTCCTCCATCTTCTCCTCCGTCTCCGGCTCCACGGATATCCCAACCAACGCTGATGATGGTGGCAGCGGGAACAATGCATACTGCGTCGTGGCTTAAGTGCACCTCGTCCGCCGAGGATACGACATTACGACCATGTGCGTCCTTCTCCTTTTCTTCATCTGGCTCTCCTCATTTTTTTTTTTTCAAGGGCATATTATACAATTATCATTCGACATTCGATTTTTACTGTCGTACTTTGAGAGAGAAGGAGTTTTTTTGTTGGAAATCTTGCGTGCTACATCACCTCATTTCTCAATATTTTCTGTGACTTTTTTTGCGGTTGTGATTTATAATTTATGATCTTATCGGCTTTGATGAGGGTGTGGATTGTTGAGAGCAATTTGCAAAACGCGTGTATGCGGGGCGGCTCTGCTTTTGCTCCATCCTGGAACTGTATCGTGGCGACGGCGGAGAAGTGCTACGCCCGGGGTAAATAATAATCATCCTCATACAATATTGTGGATTTTTGTGGTCATAAATGAAAACATTTGGCCCTTCAGGCTATCAGCGAATGAATCAAAGATGCCGTTTGAAAGGTCACGTGATATGTCGAAGGGACCGGCGCTCTCCGTCGGAGTCCGAAAGGGCGGACTTTCGAATCTAGACTTGTCCTCAATAAAGCCGTTTTGTTTCACGCCCTCAATGAGAAGCCATGAATACACCGACTTTGCCCCGTTCAAGATGCTATCAATGAGCAACCCTCCCGGCCTTCCCCTCCTTCAAGCCCCACATCCAACAAGCGACTCATGGATAGCAAAGGCCAAGGTCATCGACATGCCACAAGACGCTCAATCTCCGCCGCAAATCCCTGTCTTACTACAACACTACAAACGAGCCCAGATAGTAAGTGCGGATATGCAGAAAATTTTCCCATCGCAGATGACTTTTGTACCCAGCCACTTTCAAGAATCTCATGCTGTTAACGCCTCTCGTCCTTCTTTTCATGACGGTTGGGATCATCATTGGAGGTGCTTCCTCGCACGTTCAAGAAGTTTTCGAGAGAATCAAATCGGGAGGTGTCCCTGCTCGTGAGCTTCATGCTTACCCAAACGTTCCAATCTTAAGAACGGTATACAGCCATTGCCGTTGGTCTGATCGTCATGATGTGGCCTGTCCTAACAAGAGTGCAATACGAAGAATTCCCCACAATCTTCTCCTCCCGGGCTATATGGGTGCACATCGCGATATCCTTCGCCCTCAATTGGATCATTGGGCCGCTGCTGATGCTTGGCTTGGCCTGGGCTACCCTTCCCGACTCACCAAAATATCGCCTTGGCGTGATTATGGTTGGTATTTCTAGATGCATAGCTATGGGCATGATCTGGAGCAATCTCGCGAGAGGAGACTGTGATTACTGTGCCATTATCGTGGTGTTCAACGCAATTCTCCAACTGATCTTATACCCCCCGTACGCTCTGTTATTCGTCGATCTAATTGGAGAGCATGACCCTATCCATGTATCATATGTAGCGACTGCAATATCTGTGTTTATCGTGAGTTGTTCCGCTCTGCTCCCCGTTTCCTGCAATCTAATTCGTCTGTGATTAGTATCTGGGAATACCCCTCGTTGCAGGAGTGGTCACTAGATATAGTGTTTGGGCGCTGAAAGGCAAAGAATTTTTGAACGGAACATTTATCCCCTCCATCGCGCCCATCGCCCTTCTCGCTTTACTCTACGCCATTCTCGTTCTGTCCGCATACCAAGCGCATCGCGTCATCCGCGACATTGCTCCCATCATCCGCATACTCCTCCCTTTGGCCTTGTATTCCGTGATCATGTTTGTGTGCACACTAGCCATGATGTTCTCTCTCTCAAAACGAGAGAGTAACGGAAACCGTCGCTTTGCATACGATGTGGCAGTTGTTCAAGCGTTCACCGTTTCTAGCATTAACTTTGTCAGTTTTGCCCTTCCGTTCATTCACAATCGCTCATTTTCTTGAAACAATAACTTTCAGGGCTCTGCCATCGGTATCGCCATTGCAATGTATGGTGTTAGCTCAGAGGAAGCTCTCCCTGCCATGATCGCGCCTCTCGCTGACATTCCCGTGCTCCTTGCGTTGACGTGGCTAGCCCCATACGTTAAGAAAAAGGTCCAATGGGGGACACTCGAATCCGTATCTGATCGTAGGAAGAGTAAATTCGAGTTGAGGGTCAGATTGGATTTCCATCAGTATACCGACGAACAGCATGACACGGCGGTGAAGAAGGACTCGGAAAGCCTCTTTTCGACCACCAAGTCATTGACTAGACTTTCCCTACCAGGATGCACTGTTTGAAACGTGTTTGGGTTGTAGATTCACTGGTATGTCACCTCCTCTGAACGGGGTGTTCGGTGAACCCGCTAAGTATGTACCAATAGTTATGTCAGGATCTTATAACTGACATAAAGAACTGTTCTTGAGCAACCTGATAAGAGCGTACTTAGCTTGAGTGAATCACCTGATAAAGAGCCGATGTGCACGTGAGTTTTACTCCCTCTCCCCACACCCACCCACACCCATCGTTCCCCTCGTCGACTCGTTCCCGCGAAGGGAGAACAAGCCTCTCCACTTCGAATCTATCTGGCAGCCCGGATCGAAACCATCATGCCCCGACTCGTCCAATCGAAGCCTGTACAACGCTTATTTCTCGAGTTCACCTAGAACAAGCATCTATCACTCAACGTGGCTCGGATGGACATGCTTCCCCCGTATGCCCCACACGCATCTACGCCTCCGATCGCTTGATGACTTGACCCAGAATCAATTGAACAATAGCTTAACTGATATACAGCCTCTGGCAACTGGTCTCAACCCCCCGGATTTTTCCGTTCCTCGATCATCCCACCTTTCATTGACAATACTCCGTTGAATCCGAAATCAAGATGTGCGCAGGGAAAGTCCTGCGTTCTCATCGATCCGAGTACCGAGATGCCTTTTATCACATTCCCAGCTAGCCAGCTAGAGATGTTCGCAGAGCGCTGAGCCGGGGGTTATAGCGGATATATGCGATCACGCTCCCGTGTGGCATCTGTGGAGGTCGTAAGCGAAAAAAGGGCACTGCATAACAGTTGGGATGGGGTAAGTGAAATTTCCATTGTGAGAGTACAGCTTGTCAAGAAAAACAGTTGAGGGGAATTATATTTAGAAGAAAAACTTCGGAATTTCAACCCACATTCGCTGTGGTGGCCTTATGTCGTTGAACTATTCCCGACTTGGACTAGGTGGATTCGGGGGACACACCTGAGCACGCTCAAGCGTGAAAGATCACAACACGCCTTTTTTGAGCGTGTTGCGAAGGCGTTTCACTGCACTGGTGAAGTTTCAATCGCTGGAGCACATCGAGCGAATTCGATACTTTACAGTGTCAAGTGCTCACGCACGTGTTTACGATTTCCCTCCTGTGATCCTTACTAACACTCGCGGATATGATCTCGATTCCACCGAGAAGTATACGCTCTCTGAAAGGTACACAAAGACTCCCGGGCGGGCCGTAGTTTATCAACGTTGGTCCATCCCATAATTTTAGCCTTGCTATTTCAGACGACTGTATCCCGTGTTCATTTCTACATATTTTTAAGTATATCGCAAATCTATCACACTGCGAAAAGCAACCGAGTCGAGTCCCATGCGTATGCCAAAACGGGACCAGGGTCGCCAGGGTCGTATGTCTTGAACAGGGTTGACGCGCCGTGGGTTCAGGGCAGAAATTTCCATCGCTTCTCATCCCATCTCCTTCTGCAAGCTTCACAGCCATGCCAACAGCACGCGCCTTCAACGAACGCCAAAGGTTTGGTGAAACGTTGAAGCAGTACTTTCACAGGGATTAGTACTGAATATCAAAGCACATGGCCAGTTAGCTGGGCTCTTCTCGTCTTGTCCCGTATCACCCGTCGCAGTGTAAAGAATTGATATGAAGCTAACTCACTAATACACGAAGATGCTGTAAACCCTGGCCTGAACACAAGGTGCAAACTTGTTTGCAATCCCTCCAAGCGGTATCAATTCTAATTAACACGGCTGTACAACTCACCTTTAACGTTTACAACACGCGAATGCCACTTGTACAATCAATTGCGGGTAGACCAAGAACGACTTTACGCACCCTCAACGCCACTCATTCAAACTTCCGGCCTTCAGATTGTCGTATAAGGGTGGGTATCAAATTATCTCGGCTTACAGGCGAACCGGGGGAAATAGGAGCGCCGAGGCTCGAGACGATGCTCCACCCATGCGCGACGCTTGAACACAAGGAGTTTTGGCTCTCTGGAGATAGGACATTGCGCAAGCCTGGCTCATTTTGCAAGCAAAGCTACAACCACAGCTGTGCATGCGCAGACCGCGGTCTTTAGGACCGAGGTGTATGAAAGCCCCGGCTGAAACCTCGTCAACACTGGGTACGCGTATGCACAACACCTCACAGGCGCACCAAGTATACTGAATACTGCACAGGAATTCGTTTCCATTATGAGCAAGCGTTTACGTCACGCGATGAGTTGCGATTAGTATCTAGATATCTATGTTCCAAAGCCTACGTTAAAAATACAAGTCGCTCCCTACGCTCGTACACACTAAGCATTCGTCTAAATGAGGCACATTTCTAAATAGGGGGATGTAGGCGATAATAAGATACTTCTTAGCATTTTCCACGTTGGGCAGTGTAGTCCAGGGGCCTGTAGGGCTCAATGAGTGTTCTCAACGAGAGAAAAAAAATTACAACATACACCCTCCAGACGCTGTGTTTCAACACAGATTGTTCGACCAAGTGCATTTAGCCGTTAATGGTAAGGATGTGGATCCCCATGTGGCGTGTTTTTTTAAAACAGGCTTGGGCAGGGAAGACGGGAGGTGGTTCATTTGAGAGAACCGTTTCAACTTTCGAGTTGCTTTAGATATATCCTCAAGGTATCACTATGCTTTTACTACCATTGACATGTACACGCCATTCGCGTAACTTTATGAAACGCAAGATCCATTCTGTGGCTACTGCCACGCAATCTCAGACGACCCGACATGGGGCGTACGAACATCTGGGTACCCTGCGCACTTGCGGATCTGGATACCGCTCAAGAATCTTAAATTCGTAGCTCACAAACCGGCGCTCAGTTCAACGGCAATAGTTGAGGCAGTGCACTCAACCATCAATCCACTGTCGATGGAGCCTTGTTTCTATTCGGGTGGTGTAAGGACATCTTTCAATTTCCGTGCTTCTAAAGTGGACGTGGTGATTTAAAATTTATTCCAAATGATTCGGATTAGCTCGTACAAAATATTCTGATGTTCGGGAAGCAACGATTAGGTGACAGATTGTCTAATGACTGAACGAAGTGATGGTGAGATAAACCCAAAATAAGAGACCAAGGAAATAGCCATGAGTTAATAAATGTCCCCAACAAAATTAGAGGGGGACGAGGTCTTCGACACACTTCATAAATTCTTTCAAATTATCCTGTGCCACCTTCATGTTCCGCCACACAGATTCTCCAACGTTAACGGCCAAAATCTCCTGACAAGACTCCATCTTCTCGATCCTCAACCTCAACGAGACACGAATATCTTCCACGCGTGACTTGAGTTGAGTCACGTGTTCGCGCATCTTGAGCAGCTCGCGTTGTCGAGCCTCCATGCGATGGATGGAGGCGGGATGCCGACGCTGACGTTAAATCCAGCTTTCGCATTCGCGGTGGGTGCGAAACACGCGACAAAGACCAGAATTGTCAGAAGCACGAGAAGGAATTTAGGACGGCTCGCTGCTCGAGTGGCGTTAGATGTTGGAAATATGGTCTGGGAAACAAAACTCACGTGTTGATAGCAGTTTGTAACGCCTCAAATTAGAATTTGGGGGAGGGGTTTGGCTTCTGGGTGAGAGACGGTCAGCGCTTTCGTTAACCACCTTGGGTTGAAGCAAGATCGTACCTATCGTCGCCTGAGGGGCGATGTGAATTTCGGGGGGCAATATAGGAATCCGCACATGGCTGAGGGGTCGCGCTGCAAATGCGGACGATAAGGGTCAGTGATTAATGAAGAAAACCTGGTAGTATTGAGCTCACTAGCGACGGAGAGGCATCATTTCGAAGTCAAGAGTAACTTTCATGTCGGGAGGGCCACAGTGGATTAATACAGAGAAGTCGAACTGGGTTCGCGTCAAATAGGAGGATAAATGGAGGCAACAAAGGCTGTCGATTACAACACAAAGAGCCATCGTTTGAGCGTCATAAAGGCCGTCAAAACATAAAGAAAACTATGTGCCAAGGAAGAGAATCCATTGTTTGAAAATTACTTACACAACTTAAAACAAACGTTTTTACTTTTTTTTTCAAAAGTAAAGCAATACACTCGGCTACAAAGACTGATTGTGGTATCCGGATGACCACCCACAAGGCGTAGAAAAGAACAGGAAGCCCAAAAATTCCTGATCCGCTTAGATTGACGACATTCATACAGGGAAAGAATAGCAAAGGGCGTCAGATGTTTTATCCATAAAAATGGGGGATCGTGGAAAGGGAGTCGTTTTTCAATCCGCAGAGTGAATCGGTAATTGCCGAGAGAAAAAAAACAAGCACAACTAAACTTGGACTGGAGGAAATTGCCTACGCAACCAACCCATGAACAAAGGCCCGTTGATTCAACAGGCGTATTTTTAGTCTTATAGGAAGACAGAGTTGAGATGTACTTAAATCACAGTGTAAAACCTACTTTTGAAAGCTGATACTCAGCAATAAGTGTGTTCAAAATCCTTTCTAGCCCCTTTAACGCCTTGAAGAAAGCCATGTTCGTACTCCCAATAGTACTTCCCATGATGTTTGCTCTTTCTGTACGCCCAGGCGCGATCGAAACCCAATTCGACTACGGCAGCCGAGTCGGGTTGAGAATTGAAGAACATATACGCGTCATCCCACCCGTCACGGAATCCAACTTCAAAAAGCTCATGCTTAGAAATTCCCAATTTCTTCCAATACTCTGCATGGAACTCTTTGTATAAATTTTAACGAAGACGACCCTGAAACAGAAAAAAATGCTCACGAAGGGACCGTTGCTTCTGGTCATCCCTTGCTTCCCTCCATCTTCCTTCATCGCCGATCGCGCTTCTTTTTGCTTTCAACCCTACCCATGGCGGGAAAATTCCCGCTTGCACGGCATCCCTCAAACTCCATCCTGTATCTCCCCTATCCTGCTTCTTATACGTCCAGAAGAACCATCCGCCACAATGCTCTTCGAAAAGATCAAGCTGAGCACGAACATAATCCCCCTTCTCCTTCGTACCACCCCTGAGAGAGCCTGGATTGAGGGCCCCAGACCACTCACCGATAACGATTCCACATCCCACACGGCCAAGTTTCTCTGCCGCTCGTGCGAGCATGACCGGGGTCTCGGCGTTAGGATCGGCAAGGGAAAGAGTATGGCTTTCTGCGGAGGTCCTTATGTCAGATTCGGTGAAACATCGGTAGAGGTGATGATCCAGTACTGTGAGAGTGGAGGGGCGTTCGTCTACAAGGTAGTTTGCATAGAATTCCGTTCTCCAGCAATCCCCGAGATAGATTGGGATTTTAGAAGATCGAAGCTCATGCATAACAAAGGTGTACCAGGACTGTAAAGCATGGTCTGAGGGTGGCCGTGGTTCGTTGATTAGTTCGACCCCAACCACATTGAGAAGGGGAGGTTGATGTGAAACTATGTTGTTAACAAGGACTCGTAGAGCGTGGACCGTGCACTTTTGATTATGGGGATCATTGAAAAAATTGGCACGATCCGATGTCCCAGCGTGCGCGTCATCGTTTTGTTTCCCAGGAGCGGCATGGAGGTCCAGAAGTACACCAATACCTCGACGTGCCGCGTTTTCATTGGCTTGAATTATCCTAGCCCATGCACCAACGTACACATTATAGTAGGGAAAGAAGTCGGTCCCGTCGAGGACCGTTCGATCTGCGCCACAGATGTGATAGTATCCAATCTGATAGTCGTCAGTATCATACCGTTGGGAAAATTTAGGCGACCCGGACCGGTATTCTAACTGTGTTGATACCCCTCTCCGCCAGCCAATCCCAATCGTCCTCTGAGATCCAGGTATCCCAATGCGATTCCAGGATCAACTTTGCGTCTTTACCGCGAGCCATGTCGAGATCGCTCTGCCCTGGACCTTCTGCGAACTGAAACGGGGCGTTAGTAATCCATCTTTCGAGCACGAACCAAGCTCCCAGGTTAACGCCCCTTTGCTTGCGGTATGCAAATATGTTTTCGACCCCAGAAGCCACCGCCTCTGTTCCACGAGGATGAAGACGCTCGTCGTGGCGATGTAACAGCCGTTTTAGCGCATGCATGTGGTGTTGCTGTCGAGGGGTGTGAGACAGTGGGAATCAGAAGACCAAGAATCACGCAATGTTTGTCAACAGGGGAAAATCCAAACAATTCTAATCGAGCCCTGGCCATTGCCGAATGAAAAGGGGGGTGACTTGACTAAAAACGACATGAGATTAAAAATTTCCTTTTACGCTAACCGACTCCCGAGTGAACAGATCAAGATTTTATTATTTTCCCTGACGGGTCGACGGGCCTGCCAATCAATGGCTCCCTGCTTCGTCGTCCCTGCTCTCTCTCACGTCAGGGTAGATTGCGCCACATCCAACATGCGGATTATTGCATTAGGCGACGTTCTCAAAGGGTTTTTGTATATAATCTTGGACTTCTCAGACTTCGCTAGCATCATCAATACCCCAGCGCCATATTCTTCCGCCATGGCTGACGTTCGATTCCAACTCGCTCATGAGAAACCTCGCTTTTTCAAAAGCAAACCCAACCACAAAGACAAGGGTGCGCCACGGGGCATTCTGAAGGCCCCAGGCGAATACGAAGTCGGGCAAGGTATGAGACCTCTCCCTCTGCTTTACACTTTGAAACATATCACTAACGCTTGGTTGCCACTCACAGCTCCTTTGACCTCTTCGAACCGGCACCACGATAGCCGTCACAGCTCTAGATACCCACCGTCGACAGCCATCCCATCGCCCACGGGCGTCATCCCATATCACAGCCTCCTCACCCCCCACTTCGACTATTCATCATCATCAGACCGCGGGACAGAAGCCGAAATCCGGCTAAACTCTTTCCTCTCCGACCCCAGGTTCATATGGAATATCACTCTTCCATCAACGACTGCGACGTATCCTTCACGGATACCTAATCTCCAACTTCCTGCCACAGAGCCTCCCACACATAAACTCACACTTCGCTTCTCTCTCCCCCACCCCGACTTCTCAGAAATGAAGCATTCATGGAACTCGCTCACGGTCCGCGCCCGGGATTCCAGGCGTGTCACGATACGTGACATTCTTGATGCGATATACGCGTACTTCCAGATGACGCTCAAATTTCACGAGTACAACAATCTACCGCTCGATGCTTACCATGATCTCATGGAGTCGTATACGAGAAGACTCGATTGCCAGAAGCACGGATCGTACCTCGGGCACGATCCCAAGAGGGAGGACGCCCTTCTGGGAAACACCTCCTTCCACGGGTTGAAGTTGTCGTCGGTGAAGGATGGTGAAATCAAGTTTTCACTATTACTTGGTCCTTCGATCTACTGAGCGTGCTTTACCCTTACATTTATTCTGGTCTGGACACCATCATTTATTTTTTTTCGCATCTCTCTCTAGGTACCTACATGTACGCACTTACGACCGCATTATATCACATAGACTCTCTAGCGGCCTTACGAAACCCCAAGCGGTAGGCTTGGGGTATTACACGACTTTTACGACTTGTAATGTAGCAGTGTAGACGATTAAACTGCTTGAAACGCCCATCGTATTTGACACGTGAATTTGAGGAATGCACATGCGTTGAGATTCAATTGTGTTGTTTCCAGCGCTCTTGTTGTACTTCTCCTCGCGACAAGCTCAAGGCCTGATGTCGGGACTCACGTACGAATTGAATATGGTCCAGACGCTGAAGATAAGGAGATAAAAAAAAATCAGGCATGCGGAAAACGACTGGAAACCTCTGGAAGAGGCTACGCCTGTTCTGGTCCTGCGATACTTACGGAAGACAACGAAGGCCGACAAAATGTGGCGTAGGGCAGCTTGCAGGATTAGAAATCTATTCACGCGTTCAGGGCAAAACCAACGTTCGTTTGGTCAAAGACGGTCGTAGGAAATCGGATAGACACATCATGGAGAAGTTGAGTTTCTGTTTGGCGAATTTACCTCTGAGCCATATTTTCCCGGTTCTCCACCTTTTCAGTAGTAAATCCCTCAGCTTGGGGTCGATTGATGTTTCCTCCGCCCATTAAACCGACCTGTGGCTTTTGTTGGGTATCGCTTGCATAAAAATAATCAACAAATGGTTTAAAAGTAAGCCTTTGTCTCTACGCTTTGACGTTTCGTGCGAGCATGTCGTTACAACTTACATCCTTTTTGTCCAAACTCAGCCAGAAGATCATAATAGCAACATGTCGCAAATTGCCGATCTACACGTGACCATCGCATTTCGATCCGCTTTGCCATGTTTTCTCCCACCACTACCGTCATCACTCCCACCGCCAGCGCTGGCAAAAAGTCCCCTTTGAACTGACGCTGGCCGCGTTAATTCCACGACGGCCCGGCCCAATCCTGTCGCGTATGTTGGATTGCCCTTCTCGTTGCTTTTAACCCTGTTCATATCCAGAAGATCTCGGTGCGTCTCGGTGTTGTGCAAGAAGCTTAGGCCCTAGGGAGCGATAAGTAACCATGTGCAACCAGTATACGTTGTCTCGGTCGTCAAAGGGTTACCATCAGTTGATCGGAGGGGACACACCAGGTATACGACTAGATCTTCTTGTTCCGCTTCATTATCTTATCTTTCCATGTGCTAGACTGGGATATGAAGTCGGAGACATTAATCTCTCCTTAAACGAACAATGCCAATTTCATCCTTCACACCACCTCTGGGAAATGGGAAGTTCAATGCCCATACTTAATGTTCTGCTTCGACAACCGTGAGCGATCTTTTAGATTGATAATGTCTTAACTTTGTATACCTCCCACTCCCAGTACAAAAGCTCATCAAATGCCGAACTGAACGCGCGTCTCGCCTCGGACCTCGGTTCCGTGTCTTAGCCTATAAGGCGCTAATGAATTTGTACGTTGAACTACGCAAGACTGCGCACCATGTGTCATTGATAAACCATCCGATAAACGTCAAAAGTTGTTAAGCAATCTTGCTCATATCAACAAACGCGGAACGACCCCATTCCGACTTGATCTCACCCCGGAATAAAACTAGCTGTTGCTGATCGTACGTCCCGAGGCCGTCGGGGAAAGCACTTCCGGTGTGTGACTAATGTCTAGCCTAGCGCTCGTTGAACACCTTGTATGGACCTGCCGAACCAGGTCGAAGACCTCGACCTTGTAGGCGAAAGACGGCACGACTGAACGCAGGCGACGCATCTAGAGTCCATTGACCGTGTTCCAGTCTAACAGGCCGTGGATGCCTCGCTCCATCTGTTCCGAACTCTCCAACCGCGGTCTAAAATGTTGAACACCCCGCGAGCCGATGACCTTAGTCGTCGAGCCCCGAGAGAGGCCAATTGGAAACTGTATTAAATAGCGATTTCCGAAGGATTTGGCAGATGTGAGACCAGTAGGTGCGACATGTACCTCTCATTACTGATCGATTTCATAAGCTATTGTCCTCTACATTTGACGAGAGCGCGCTGTGGCTGAACTTGTATTTTCTAGGCATGGTGATTCTTCTTTTCACCCCGCTCACGCCCTTGTTATCACACCACCACCACAAGCCGTGAACTCTATGACTATCAGTTCGTTGGAAAGGCGGCAGATCCCTTGAGGTTGACCAGCGACAGGTAGTTCAGTGACTGTATTCTGCCAGGATTTGATCAGTATCAGTGAGTAACCGCGTCACCTCGTGTGCGAAAAGAGAGAGCCAATCGCGTTGATCTTCAAGAAATTGGATAACGTCGGGGAGGTTAGTGACGACATGAGGTACGCAGCACCATTAAAGTTTTTACCCATCAACAACTTATTTCTCGGGGCATAAACATCAACCCCAGTTTCTCCACTATCTCGTCGTCCAATCTTCCACCGAAACAGATCCAATGGTGCTCACCTCCCGTCAATGATAGGCCTAAAAAGTCGACTGATGGAAGAGTCACGCTCAATCGCTCCGCGTGTTCGATCTACCATCAACGACAATCATCAACTATAGTTGCATAGTGGAGGTCCAATCAAACGAAGACACCCCGTGCAGAGCTAAGTTTCTCGATCAAGTCTGTTAAACTCTCTCACATGACGGGTTAACTCAAAAGAGAATTCGAAGGTCCCACAGGTGACCAGTGACTCGCATCGCTGTTTCTGTCACTCTGGGATGAGGAGCACGGGAGAAACTCATCTGACTCTCGAATACTCGTGATCAGCGTCCGGTGACGATGAGTCTGAGGATAAAATTAGCACAGGGGATGTGGAGAAGCAGACGCTTTAAACCGATGGCAGATGATACATGGGAAATCAGATATGGTGCGCAAAAATCAATAACACCTCGGTTTCCGGCTTATTGTATCCTTATCGCTTTCGAGTGTCTACCGTGGTCTATATTCGGATGATGGCGATGTCAAGCCAAAAACCTCTTTCAATGAAACCTCATCGCAACACATTACGATCACCCTTTTCCCCTAGAGGCCTTTACTGCCATGTCTCTCAAGCTAACACTGGATAAAGCGATCTTTCAAGTTCTGTGTTTTTGGACGGGTGTTAGAAGTCAGAGTCGCCGAGAGTCCAATGGGCGATGATCCAGTGTCATTTCTCAAGGACGATTACCAGTTACTTACGGGGACAAACCGATGGGCCTGGTCATTTAGAAGCCTTTGAATTTGAACAGAGTAAGGTTGACAGAAAGGGGGCGTGGTAAGGTATTGAGGGAGTAGGTTCAGCGGCTCAGTCGCGGTTTCAGTTACCGGATGACCCTGTGGAAGCATACATTCATGGCGGTATTTTATGGACACACGGAGTCAAGAATAGCATAATTTCTACACCCGTAGGCAATGCAATTCTGCCCCTTTTAGATCCCGTGAGGTAACAATCGTTTTGCGTACCTCTTGACCAAGAGGATGGGAGTCCCTTTATTCATGCCGTCACTACCATTTTTGAGTGATTGTTGTCGGTTCAACTAGTGGCAGGGATTGGATAGGCATGGGAAGCCTGGCTGTCGTTGTGGGAAGTAAATACTGCCTGATCGGGAACCAACCACTAACATCTTCACAATGTTGACGAAGGGACTAGAGTTATAGATCGATAAGGGTACAAGCGCTCAGGAGGGGGTACATCTAATCTTGCGGGGTCCACTCTTCCCTAGGGACACACGCAGCACACTTCCAAGAAACCGACTCCTCTTCTCCTTGCAATTGGTAAGGATGGATGCAATAAACCCGGCTGCATCGATGGGTACCTTCCTAGACAGGTGTCGCTAATCCAGCAGATCAGTCGCATCAGTGGGTAGAGAATACTACAGCTGACTCGTTACAGAGCCTGATAATCCGATCATTTTTCCGTCCTGTTCAGACACCAGCGATTATGGCGGTCCATTTGGGTAAGTATTCCCAGAGTTCATGCGTCGGCGCGGAAAAATGTATGTTGTGCGCACAAATGTTTGTAGTGTTGCGCAAAAATACAGTCACTGCGCAGAATTAAGTTCAGTGCGCGCAAATATTGATTGTGCGCGGAAAATTTGATATTTGTGCGCAAAAATGGATTTGGCTGCGCAGAAACGTTTACTACATGCGCGGAAACTTATTGACAGATTTATGAGGTCCCCAGAAATATTATCAAGCACCGCAAAAACTTTTATATGTGCGCAGAAATTTTCAAGTCCCTTGCGCCGATTTTTTGGCTTCCTACCATTTTAGGAATGCCGTGGTGCCATGATTAGGTAATTGATCTATTGTTGGCAGCCTTAGCGGAGTTTAAAATAAATTAACATGTAATAATTGTTGCCTCTTATCTTCACCAATTGCGTGATGAGCGAGCGCCAGAATCGAGCTCGAGCCTCAAGGTAATGCTTGACACTTCATAGGTACAAACACATATTTATTCTTCTTGTTACTTAGGCTCTCGTTTTGACACGGTAAAAATTCACCTCACCATTCAATTAATTTTTTCAAACCACCCACCATCCCTCTTCACCAATCTTGTCTTACAATATCTTATCTGCCCCTCAATTTTAAGAATCCTTGGGCTCCTACAAGAAAGTCACTACTTTTATTCAGGCAATCACATCATAATTCCAACCCTGCTACATTCACCCAATATAATATTCATTGACCAGCAGGCTCAGCCCAGAAAGTATATTATACTTGAGATACAGTAACAAATTGGTGAAGATAAGATGTTTAAATATTTGAGAGGATTTGCTTTATTTTGGGAATTTAAACTCCACTGAGGCTGCCAACAATAGATCAATTACCTAAGCATGGCACCACGGCATTCCTAAAATGGTAGGAAGCCAAAAAATCGGCGCAAGGGACTTGAAAATTTCTGCGCACATATAAAAGTTTTGCGGTGCTTGATAATATTTCTGGGGACCTCATAAATCTGTCAATAAGTTTCCGCGCATGTAGTAAACGTTTCTGCGCAGCCAAATCTATTTTTGCACACAAATATCAAATTTTCCGCGCACAATCAACATTTGTGCGCACTGAACTTAATTCTGCGCCAGTATACTAATGGTTCTGCGCAGTGACTGTGTTTTTGCGCAACACTACAAATAGTTGTGTGCACAACATACATTTTTCCGTGCCGACGTATGAACTCTGGGAATACTTACCCAAACGGACCGCCATAAGCGATATTTAAGATAATAGTGCCCAGTTGAAGGAGATGACTTCGTATTACCTCATCTTTTTGGATCGTCAGAAATTCAGCTCCAACTAGAGAACTTTTTTGAAGGAAGTGTACCATGAGGCCAAGTTTTATAGGTTAAACTGTCAAGTTGATATCTGGAACTAAAATTGATGAGGGGGACATAGAAATGTTGATGTTGATTATTGTGAAACTTGCATGTTACCACGATAGGCTTGTAGCTGAGCCACGTGCCAACCAACCCAACGCCAGACAGGCATATAGAAATCTGCATGCCACTTGCAGTCACTTGCGGACCGCCTGTTCGCAGGTGACCACAAGTGTCTCGCAGATAATCAAAAATGATCACAAGTATTGCAGGTGTCTCGCAGATAGATAGTCTACTACAACATAGTACTTAGTAAATTTAAACTAAAGAAATGTAATCTTCACTTGAGAACTTAAGATGTGCGCCACTGCTATGCGATACGAGTCTGGAATACAGTGTTCAATTTTCTACACAAAAGTTTTAGTTCTTATTTACTCATGCCTACTCACAAGTTTGACCGCAGATGGCTCGCAAACATCCATTTTGTGCGCAGATGCTCGCAAGTGTGTCTTGCCTTGGTCTCGCAGGTATATCGCAAGTGATGCCCAAGTTGCATGCAAGTGTACGCAAGTCTCGCAATGGATACTAACTCTCGCAAGTGTATCTTAAATGTGTCACAGGTGTGTCACAGATGTATCTCAAGTGTACTGCAAGCTGAACGCAAGTGTATCGCAGGTGGAATGCTGATTGGATGCAGGACATCTTAGTCATTTCATAGAGCAATATATGTTGCCAGTATAATTTATGAATCCCATGAATGAAATGGTTTTGAAATTAGTGAATGTGAGGGAAATGTCACTGAAATACATTGTGAATGTGAGGGAAATGACAGTGAAATATATTATGAATAGCCCAAGAATTTCCTTCAAATCCATTGAAACCATTCTAATTGAGGAAATTGGGGGAAACACTGGAATCCAGGTTTTCTGGGGAAGTAGTCAGGAAATAAGGGGAGATTTTCGTTGATTTCCAAAGTTGGTTTTCCCTGATGTCCCTCGTTTGGTGTGGAATCAAGTTGGGATGGAAAGAAGAGAGCAAGTCTGAACGAGAGGTGTGACTCCATCACTCGACAATGGCAGACATTGGTTATTAAGCAACTATTGAGTCCCAAAGTCTCTGGAAAAAAACTCAACCACAATCATGTCCAATAAAGAAGGAAAATAATGGTAAGAAGCTGGTGGCTGACTAGTCATAGCCTCAGACACTTCGTTACTTGTACCTTTCTGCATAAAAATGGTCTTAGTACAGACCCATAGGTACAAACCAACAAGTCCCAAAGAATCAGAGAGATTCATCTACATTAAACTAGAAAGATAATTATGGTGCTCATTGAAGAAATATATAAAAAATGAAATCTCAGCAAGGTGCGCTGATACTTGCAGATGCTCGCAGATGCCTGCAGATACTCGGCTCACTAAGTTTAATTTTCACACAACTGGATTGGTCTGCACGCAAGTGACCGCAGATACTTCTTTTTGTTTTGCAACTGGCACGCAACCTGTGTCCGCAGATGGCATGCAGATTTTCCTGTGCCCACGCCAGACATTCAACCTAAGAAGATCAAGGGTACGGTATATAGCTCCACACTTCCAGGAGAGAAAAAAAAAAAGGGGGGGGGGACTTTAAAGTTAAACACCATGCAGTTGTTGATTGTTTGACAAAGAGTGGATACATATGCTGCCTTTCAAAAAGAAACGACGAGGTCCAAGTTGCAGGACGAACTACTACTATCCGGTGGGATAATGTCTTCAATGTTGGAGCGAAAGATGCCGTGCCTGTGCAGAAAATAAATGTTAAAGCTGTAAAGAGAGATGCAGGAGGACGTAACAGTATCAATTGAATTTGTCATGACAAGTCCCTCTTTGAAGCTCTTATATCGTACCCAGCCGCATTGGTATTTTTCAGTGACTTGTAAGACACAGGCCAAGCCAACCCACAATTACATCGGGACTTTCACATTTTACTTTTTTCAACTTGTACAAGTCACTACAAGTCGAAAAAGGTGGAAAAGCTGCAAGTTAAAAAGCCAGGCCAAATTTTGTGAAAAGCAGCTATTGGCAACCAAATGAAAAAGTTGAAAAAGTCACAGAAAAGAGCAATCAAGGCAAAACTAGCAACTAAAGTGCAAATTTACTGAACTACATAGTCTACCCAACTTCATGGAAATCTGCCTAGCTTGAGATGCATAGAGAATCTGTCAGAGGGAAATTTATAAGAGGAAAATTCAAGAACATGGAATGACCACCAGATTGCCTCCTGAACCTGCCACAATCTATCATCAACAAGTGTCCAAAACACGATGTGACTGCACGCTATGATTTCAGTAAATGCAGCAGCACCCGCATGGTACATGCAGCAGACCAAGCGGGGTAGAGGGGAAGGCTGGTAGATGAGAGTTGAAGAGAAGAATGTGACATGGAGGTGTTTGGCTGTATTGATTAAATATTCAACTCACGTGGTGCTGCCATCAGCCGCCACCTCGTCACCGTCTCTTCCTTCTTACCATCATGATTCACCACCCCTTCGCCAACTTCTGCAACATCCTCAAACTCTGTATGCTGCCAGAGAGGACACCACTCCTCAATGCTGTAGCATGACCTATTCCATCTATGGACTGCCGGTACAGAGTTCTCCTTCCCTCTCTCATAGTGTGCAGTGCCACTCAATCACTTGACAGCTCAGGCCGTTTGTGGCTGAGAATCTGAAGGGAAGATAGGTCTGAGTGGTGGAGGGGGTTTGAGGTAGATTAGTATTGTTGTTTTTTTGTAATTTAAGTGTTTCTTGAGATCTGCTAGGATGTCATATTTTCGGTAGATTAGCTTTCCAGCTTTTACACTTTTCAGTTGGTCGCAAGCTAAAAAGTAGCTAAAAGCCGGAAAGTAAATTGTTAACTTGCTATGTCAGCACTAGTGGGAGTTGGTTGTTATGCAGACAGAGAAGGAGGGAAGCTTTGTACAGACGTGCTACAGCACGACGTCTGAGTCAGTGCGGACACGGGGATGAGCACTGTGCGCCAAGGGAAATGAAGTCCGTATGTAATCGGATCACGAAAATCGACTTGCCGACAAGTTGTTTCGCTGTAGCACCAACACCAAACAGCGGCCAAACGCCGAATCGACGATTGGATGATGGAATCGCATTATATCACTCCTCCAGCCACAATCACACAGAGACGGACTCGCCATCCTCTTTGAAAAGTGCACACACATGCACTTTAAAATACCTCGTGGATCAGGAGCCACCACACCAAATGCCACAGCCCGCACCTGACAAGATGAGCCGCCCAACAGCTATTTAACATCATCAACACTGATGCGTCACGCAATATTCAGTCTTAGTCTCCCTCGTACGCTAAAAATGAAAGTGCGAAATTTTCCTCCACTAACGAATGAATCTGTACCTCTCACTACGTCTCTTCAACCGCGTGGGATACCGAGCTCAGTCCAAGCTAGTTTCACAACGGTGCCGTAACTACTCCCAATGGAATGCACCTGCAAAATTGTCGAAAGAAAACCAGGGTTTGTGCCTTGAATGGTAGTTGACCTTTTTACAGCTTCGCAACACCTTGGCGATAGATGAGCGTTAAACAGCTTCTAGTCTCTAGCAGTATATATAGAGTGGCCTTGGTCTGTCGAAACCTCCGCCCTCGCGGCGATCTACACCCTTCCGTCAGCTTTGGTAAGTCCTTACTGAACATCTTGACCGAGATGTACTAATATATACCAGGAAATTTTATCAGCGCTACGACGACCTAAAAAGACCAAAAAGATTCCCTTGATAACATATGGAGTCGTCCATTATAGATCGTGCGTGGGTTATCGTGTGTAACAACTGTCGCCCTGTTAACGCCAGGAACTCTCCAGACCCCAGAAATGCTTTGAACACAATTTGCCAACACCTATTCACTGGATATCTCCCACATTATGCTCTCACAGTTTCTGGCACGAGACACCAGCCTATCTGGACATGTGCTGCATCACGTACGTCTTTTCCCAAGCGACTCAACATTCGTCTATTCATAATGTCGCTTTAATTTTTTTTGTATGCGTAAAGTCGATGGTCAGATGATTGGTTTGGGAGAAGGTCGGAGTAAAAGGGTTGCGCAAGACGAAGCAGCCCGTCAGGCAATAATCAATCTCCAAACGCAGTTCCCGTATGAGATCTATGGGATTCAGGCCCATCGTAATCCACGAGCTTGGTGAGGTATTATAAGGGCTTACCCGGCTTCGCCTCGACTTGGCCTCGACTACAATTTCTTTCATGATACAGTCAAGATACTAGTACAAGATTAATAGATTCTAATTCTAATTTACCAGCATTGGAGTTCTATTAAATGTCAGAAAATCCATTTTCCAACAATTTTCCAAGATCCTCGAACAAAACTCAACCTGATCTATCGAGGCCGTCACACGTGATTTAATACAAGTTTTGTACACGTCGCGTCCATCGCGTGAAGCTATTTATACTAACTCCAAGGCCTTTGTGAATACAGTTCTTGGTTAGTTGAAATATTTGCGTAGAACCAATTTATTTGCTAGTGTACTACCAGCAATGCATGAATACCACATAGGCTACATGAGAAGAGGTTGGCGGGGCGGAGGCTGGGGAAACCCCTAAGAATATTCTTTTCGCAAATTCAGTAGCGATGGTTTTATTTATGGATATAGAAGCGTCGACTCTGAAGCGAAGACAAAGCGAGGAGAACGGCGGAGGGAAGGAAGCGTGTGGGCTTTGGTCGAGAGGGTGATGATGCGAGGAGAAGAGGAGTGAAGCTCCTCAAGCGGGAAGACGTACAAGGTCGAGTGACCTGCAGTTACCACTCGGGCCACTCGGGAATGCGCGACATCGACCCTCCGCTGTGCAGTGGATTAGCCAACGTACACGAGGATCTATCAGCAACGCCAAACAGAGGGCCACGTGCCACTTCAAACACTGAGCGGCACGTGGCCCTCGTGATTTTTTACGTTCGAGACTCAACTTGCGCTCAGCCACTCACCGCTGAGCTGGCACTCGCAACATGGATTTTACACTGGAGTATCTGAATCGCGTGAGTTTTGTTCTCCCTCTCCCATCTTCTTTGAAAAATTCCACATCCAATGGTTCTTGCAACGCAGATCGATCACGAGGTATGAATTCTTTGCATCAACTTTGCATGACTTCTATAAGATCAAGAAATCTGATCATGCCTCTATTACCAGTCCTGCAGCGATTGTTGTGACAGGTTTCTGATACGTATTTGATTTGCTGAATCATAAATTTTGATCGCATAATAGTGCATTAAACCCTGCTTCATGAGTCACGACTGAAACGAACGCGGAAGGTTCCACCAAGCCTCGAAGAGGTTGACTCAGAGGTTCCCATTTTTCTAGGTCTCCCAAACAACGATTCGTACGTCAAATGTCTTCAGCCCTCCTTGACATGTCAAGACCGACACATGTATCAGCAGCTACTTGAGCACGAGGGGGACAGTCTATTTCTGTTTAAATCGGGCCGCTGACTTCATTTTCCTCCTCGGCAAGGCCATTTTTACGATCGGTTATTTTCCGGCTATCTTGATGTCAATTGGTTCCTGGCGAACGTAAGTATCCACGACCTGCGACAACTGAAGAAATTCTGAAGAAATTATTGTTGTTTAATTGAAGGTTCGCGTCACCCTCATATGGGAAGCATGTCTGGCGTTCGGTAGCACCACCAGTCTGCAGGCGGGCATGATATTGCGAAGGCCTCCAAGCTTCTTTTTTAGTTGAAACCTTGTCGTTCTTGCTTTGGGATTTGCACCATCTGACTGATTTTGTTTGCGTCCCCAGTCCCAGTCGCTCCTTCGACGATAAACTCGTCAGTAGGAACATCTTCGTCTTGGGTGTGGGCCTGTGAAGGTCGGCCAGGTCTAAAAGTCGGGTAGCTCGTCCCTGCCATTCCCTGCAGGGTACCACAACCGACGTTCATTTTCCCTGCCTGATCATTGAGTTGATCACAGGTGCAACCTCGAAGAGAGGCGGTTCCTTTCCTAACTAAGTCCCCTTCGATCCATCAGCGACGATCACCATGTCCGCCTCGCCTTGATGTAGACTTACGAGGGTGCATATTGTATCAGTTTAATAAAAAAAACGCCGTTCAAGTCCGTCAACCGGGTTCTCGAGCGCGGCAAGTCTCTTATAACCCTGCAAGGAAATTGAACCAGTGTCCTTTCTTTCCTAGCCTCCCCCCAATGCCGTCGTGCATTCAGACATTCTTTGGGACTCGGACATCCACTATGACATCCACTCATCCGTCGAGACAACGTCCACGCAGCGAAAAATGTGCCAGCGACTCCGAGAGCACTCATCTACGTGGCTTCCAAGATTTTCCCACCAATAAAAGAGGCGCATCACGCATCCAAATCTACGCGCCTCGCAACCCCAAGAGCGCGCGCCACGGCCATGTATATTCTCTCACTACACCCGCACCACGAAAACAATGTCCGAAGGCTTCCGACACCGCCCTGAAGAAAATTCACAAAATTGCGCAGCTCTGTACGCCTTATAGCATTTGATTATTCCATTTTATCTGATCTTTCTTGGACGTTTTTAGCGTCCTCTGAAGACTCTGATGCATTTTACTCCTCTCCCCCGTCCGTCGATAAAAAGTATCAGTCACTTAGCGTGTCTCCACCGAAATACGCCCCGCTTCCAGGTGCACCTCGGGCATCCAGCTCGGTTACTGGTGGGGATAGTTCCGAGAAGCAATCGTGCCTCAAGCCGGCGGGTAAGAGCTCATCAACAGACGGGCGATTTCACCGTGAGTACCAATCGTAATTCGTGTTATTTCCGAACGCACCTAACTACCACATTCATATAGAAAGCCATGTTTCTTTCACCCATCCTAACAGATCAATCATCGTTCAGATGCATCCCCTCCTCGCTTGTTCGCGAGCATCACGCTCACCTATCTCCTATGATATTGCCTGCTCCCCTTCGTCAAAAACAATCATTGACCGAATAACGCACTCTCCCATTCCGGCGTATCTGCTGCTTCAACCGGCTACGGAGCCTCCGACAACAGGAAAGCTGGAATTGAAGATTGAAGGGGTTCCTTGGGACGTTGTGGTCGCTCCCGCATCGGGACGGGGACCTGTCACCCCAGCCGTGGTAGGCCATCGACGCCGAATAGCACAACCGCCCGAGCCCGCCATCACTAACCTCGACCTGCTATTCGCGATTCACCAAACGATGTACACGCGCGTGACTAGGGAGGAATGGGAAGCATTGGGAAACGGGAGTTCATCGCAACGAAAAGTTGCAAGGGCGTATGAGAAACGGTGTCTCGCCGATGGTACGGGATGGGAGGAAGGGGTGCGGAGGATCGATTACTTGAAGGGCAGGACGAAGTTGGCCGGAATTGAGGTTTTGTCGGGGATAGGCGGTGGGACGAAAAGAATTCTTTTCAAGGCATAGACATGCTTTTCTCCCCCATTTGTTACGTTGTCATCTCGAAGACTGACCCGTTCTTGACATTGTGAGGTTGACCCCGACGCTCTTTAGAATATGTACCTGTACTTTAAGTGTATTATCATGCATTTCAACACGTTTTGTATTTGTCAAAATGTCTGGAGCAGCGGCGAGTAACTTGGTCTCATCTCCAAAGCGTTAACGTTGACTCCTGACCAGACAAATCCCAGAAAGAATGTTACGAGAGGCGCATACACACCAAAAAAGCAGGGACTGGCGACTCAGACGGGGGCAAAGTTGACCCGACTCCAGCGTAACAAACAGGGCAGGGACGGGACACTGCGTACGAGCCTCCGGCGACTAACAGAAATACGTTCAGATTTGTCATTTCTTACTGATCCAATTTCGCAGAAAATTCCGCTCCCCGGAATTGAAATGATTCTCATCTCTCGGACTGACCCGACAATGGGACGCCTAGCTCTACTCCATTTTCTTTCTCGTAAACTAGTGGATCAGAATTAGCGAGTTACACACCCTCCTGATCAAGGAAGACTGACCACGGTCACAACAGTCCCATCACTAAGCGTATCTTTTCCTGGGACCAATGTGTAGCCAAATATGTAGGGCAGCATAATACGCCACACAGCCCAGTACACGACACCAAGGAACATAACCCCGATTCCGACGAGGCAGTATCTGGGGTGCGCCACTTTGAGGTCTCACAATAATTCTTAAGTTGAATGGGCTCACAAGTAGTATGGCAGTGGGGGCGTGTCTCCCACGCGATTTGCAGGCCGAAGGAAAGGTGCGACGATTACTAATTTAAATATATCATTGGTAAAAGACGAATTTAAAATACCATCAGGCGGCTTACGAAAGACGGCTGCAACTAGAAAGAATAGTGCGAATGGTGTCCAGACTGGGAACCACGATAAGCGACAGTCGGTTCAAGGCCATGCATGACTCTCACCCTTGAATGGACGGACTGCGTTCGGCTTCTTCCATCTCAGCCAGAAAAGACCCTATTGATTCCAATGAGCTAACACAACTTTGATGCGTAATGAAAGATAACGACTTACACCGACGATGAAGAGGTTGATAATCTGCTGCGGATATCCTTCTACGTCCAGTATAAAAGGGTAGATAATCACGGGAGGGGGTGCAATGATGACAATTATCTGGCGCAGTATTTCTTTCAGGGGTGCAGGAAACACATGCGGGGGAACGAACGGAAGGTATCAAATGAATAATGAGTCCGGGCAGCGGGGATTTCCCCGTTGGCCAATTCGACGCCCAAAATTTGTTTCCGAATGGAAGTGGGATGCCTTCTTTCGCTAGTTCTATCAATTGATTCAGTAAGAGATAGTTCGTGAAGGATAGAATAGCTCTCCAATTGTACCTTGGTTTACACGACAGGAAGCGAATGTCTTGAAAACGAGTCCTACGTTAGCGAAGTAAACATCTATCATTTTTTAGAGCACGCACAACAGTGATTACATTGCCTAAAGCGCTTTTTGCAGAGCTTGGTTAAGAACGCGACTAGTAGCGTCAAACATAGAAAACATCACCTCAGCGCAACGATGACAGATAGAGCCTTCTCTGCCCTGGTACCGAAAACGTTTTTGAAAAATAGAACTGCAACGGTGACGCCGGACTCGCGTATCTGATCCTTTGTCGCGCCTCTGTGTTCCGAAATAAAGTTGGCAATGTAAAACAGATGGCAGGGAAAAACGCACGCGAAGTAAGCTATGTTAGCCAACATATATAGTACGGCGCAGATTCCTAGTCCAAGTGGACCAGCGATTTTCAGCGTTTGTACGGGATTCCTGACGTTATTCATGACGTAATTGATACCTTCCCACCCAGCGTATGCGTCGAGGACTTTGAAAGTGGCTGTTGCGTACTAGTCGTGATGCATTGTAAGTATTTCAAGTTTTTTAAAGGGGGAGTTGAGACGAACATCATTACTGCTATGTGAGCTTCCAGAAAAAATGTTACGGAAATTTGCAAGTGGATCTTTGATGTGCGATTTTCCAGATAGCACCACGCAACCTGTTTGAAAGATGAGCATCCATTGATCCAACCAACATATTCATACATACCAGTGATAACGACGAAGAGGAGTATGGCGATTTTGAAGACGCTGAGCACCTGAGATCGCTTATCGGTTTAGAGAGTTTATGGAAACAGAATCCAGCACAGACATTCATCAGGTATACCCCAAACATTGGTGTCACCCCATGAAGGAGGGTGACGAAACAGATAGCTTGTGGTGTAATAGATAATTGAGACCGATAAGTTACAAAAGAAAGAAAGAAACTCTACCACCCAGTGAAATTCCGCGCACAACCCATCTATCTGGGGCGTGGCCCACTGCAATTAGGATGCTGAAGAGACATAATCACCATGAACCTTAGCTTAACAAGAACTATGATGGAGGAGACCTTACTTATTGGCGAAAATCTGTAACATGGGTGGAAGAACAGGAATAGGTAAATATCGAACCAGAGACGAGGGAATGGGCACGCGTACAATGCAGTTGGCAGAAGTAAACCCCAATAAAATCGCGTTCGTTGCAAAGATAAAGGTCGCCAAGTACTTTGGTTTTTTATACACTGCTTCCAAGTAGACCTTCTCGCCCCCAGAGCGAGGGAACATGGTTCCATACTCCAACCATACGAATAAGCCACAGAAGGAGAGCAAGAATCCGAGAGCCCAGAGCATCAAGGATGCACCTACAGAGCCAACGGAGGAGATGATCGAGGAAGGGGTTGAAAATATTCCAGTTCCTATGATACGGCCAACACTGCATGGAAGGCTTAGACACGTGGATCAGGGAAAAGATAAAACTGACATAATCATGGTACAACTGAAGACACCCAAGTGTCGGCCCATCCCCCCCGCGATATCTAAATGTTTTCAATTAAACATGAACGAGGAATCAGGGGCAGTGGCGTGCCTTCTTCGAACTTTAAAGTCCCGGGGTTGAGGGACGGTTCATTTGTGGTCGCTATTTCCTTCGAGAACACGGTCCGTTGCGTATCTTCCCCTGAGACGTTTGTTGCCGTGGCGAGACCTAATTGAGTTTTCGCGGTTTGAGCAGCATCGACCTTTGCAACATTGATAGTCATAGACGCTTGACTCGGCTTTCTGTCCAGTATGCGAAGTAGGGACATGAATATTGAGAGAGGGGTGAGCACTGAGGATGCAGAAGTGCCACGTCTCTTCTCCGGCCTGGACTATCAACGTCCCTCACGACAAGGATACTTTGATATTAATGCCACAAAGGCTATCAAAGAATCGGATACGCCATTGTCGTGCACCCAAGGTTCCTTTCCGAACCATGCGTGATCAGCTATGCAGCGTAATGGAAATTTCATTGTTACTTCAGGCGTCCGGAGCCAAGCGAGAACATTCAGGAATCATCTCGAACGTGTCACGTCCGATAACGCACAGGGGGAAGAAGTCGGCTGCTCCGTCGACAGTGGATCATGCAAGATGAAGGCAAAAAATGGAATATTGAAATTCCCAGGCATACTTAGTGTCACACGTGATGAGTGCCACTGATCGACTCGGAGGAGGGAGAGTCAGGGCGCTGACAGAGCGCCAATAGCTTTTGTACTACCCGAATACAAAAGGATGTTCTACCTACGAGGACTGAATAACAAACGATACATAACTAGGGCTACAACGATAAAGCTGGTCATCAGCTTGCAAAAGGTACAAGAGTGCATATATCTACAAATGGCGTCGTAAGATGTCGTGTACGTCGTGAGGGTCGTCGTCAGATGGAACGGAATCATGAGCCGGATCGCGGTAAAAGGACACTTGATACAATAGTTCCTAGCACTCGGTGGAGAGATCCAGTTCTTGAAGGTCATGAAAGGTCGTGAAGGAAAGAGCAGCAAAACAAAGGGCGGGTCCCAGAATCAAGAAGGTCGTCATGAGTGTGAAGAGCGACGCTTCTTCAGTAACTTGAGTCATAGCCGAGCGAGAGGAAGAACTTGACCCGGCCATCCCTCACAGACGCTAGCTTCAGCCCCATGAAATGCGTAGCTCCCAGAAGAACGTCGACCCTCCTCAGATCTTCATGAGGCAGCCCCAGGCCTTGATACCGCAGCGAGGTTACCCTTCTCGCATACGAATTCATAAGAAGCCGATAGTCCTCTATGTTTCGATAGTTGTACTCGTGATATCTCAGCGGCGTCTGGAAATATGCATATATTCCCTCGATGACGTCGCGGATTGTGACACCTTGGGAGCCAGTACCGCGAACCACAAGGGGATCCCATTGTTTCAAATTCCAGTCCGACAAGTGGGCGAGGGAGAACTTGATTGTGAGTTTGGGAATGGGTGGGTCGGTGGCATGCATACTGATGTCGGGTGGCACACCGCCTGCGGAGAAGTAGGCAGCGAAGGAGGGGGAATGAATGATGTTCCAGCTGAAGTTTCTGTCGTTGAGATACGGACGAAGATGGATAGTGGATGCTGTTAGCGATGGTTCTGGGGGAGGCTGACTGGGAACGCTCGTCCAATGCATAGGCGAACTTGGCGGCAAGTAAGGCGCGTGCTGAACTGCCGGAACACGATTTTCCCATTCGCGATTCGTATATTGCGAGGGAGGCGCGTATGGTGTAAAGCGAGATGGTGTCGAAGGACGGTAGATCGAGAAATTCGGGGTCACCGGAGGCTGAGGTTGATTCCAGGGGGTAGGAGTCAGTGGCACCAGAGCTTGACGCGTTGGTTGGGGACAATGAACCGTGGAAGATGTATGTTGCGCACTCTTGACATCGTTCGACACGTTTGTAAAAGGTTGGCATCGACCGAAATCCACAGCCTCCTGGCGTTTGTGAGACAAGGCCGGCTGGGTGTTCACGCAAACGAGGGTCGTTGAAGACGACGTAGAGAGCGAAGCCGACTTGTTACATCCAGAACGGCTTTGGTGAACTACCGTTTGATGCTGTGAAACTATGTACCGCAGAGAATCAGAGATGGTCAAAGAAACCGCGTCAAAGTGTGCATACCATTTGAACTTGACCGATTCTGTGACCGCGGTGTTTGGGGTGTCCTAAGTATACCCCGTGGTATGATGTGGGGGTCTGAATGGCGTGGCTTGGTCCTAGGCGTTGGAGGTTGCTCTGTGAGCTGAAAGCGAACGGCACGGGCGCGGGGCATATTGATGATGTCGGAGCGGAGTTGATCGAAATGTTGACGGAATGTCCATTCTAGAAAGGCGATTCACTTTATAGCTTAACGCACGTGCTTCGAACGGGTCGGAGGCCACCTATTGTTCGATGAAATGGGAGATGACATCGCTGGCCTCGAGGCTGCGTTTTGTGACCTTGAGTATGTTGTGTGGCCGGGGGACATGACTCGATGAGCCACCGAATTTCGTACCCGTATACGAGAACCATGGAAGGGTCTGCATGCTGAACAACGAAGACAGGGCAATGGGGAAGAGCGTATGTAACCAGACTAGAAGACAACGGTAGCCCCGGAGAATAATGAGGACAAACAGCAGTGATTACGACGCAGATGATGCCATGATGAAGACATCGACGTCCGTTTTGCGCGCCTTCAATTCAAATCCCTACACTTTGAAAAGCCCTCATTGGCGTGCAGACCCTCCACCGCCAAGGACATATACCTAGTCCGGAGCAGAGACCCCAGAATCAAACTCCCAGAATCCCCTAATCTTTGACATGAGCTCTTCAACAATGCCCCCTTGGGACCTCTCTATCTTTCCATCACCTACCAAATATGTTCTTCGGCCACCACTGACGGTTGCGAATCGCGATGCCCCAACACAGGGGAGAACCAGCTATTTGGCCAATGGGCACATGAGTAAGCAAATGTTGATTGGAGGCATTAATGCTCTCTCATATTCTTCCCATATGCCTACCATGCATATTTGAAATTTAATTCAAGTAAGCTCCAAAATGCAAATACCATAGAATTCCTAGCCACAGAAAAAATATGCCCATTAAAATGGACTATCATATGTAGCTGATTTGTTCATTTAATATGTGACCACAATGTGCCTAATAGGCACATTATGGTCACATGCTTGATGTACTACTGTGCTAAAGTAAATATGCACATACAAATGTAATCAACATGTGACTGCTAGGCACATGTATATTGACATATCAAATAAAATGCTTCCAATGTAATCAAGGGGCAAATTGAAAAGCCACAGAAGAACTGTGGCCATCAGATGTGGGTAACATGCACATGCTGGGGAAATTTATTATCTGAGCATCATTGAACTGATGGTAACATTTTGATTACATATAAAATATTCTTCAAATTTGCCTCAGTGGCACATGAAAGAGATGTTTTGGGCACATTTAAGATGTAGTACTTCCATTTGCTTCAAAATGAACACAGTATTTTCTTGGCAGTACCATTCATAATAAGCCTGGCATGGCCATGTGAAAGTATAGTAAATTCTCAAAAAAAAAAAGAAAACTTCACATTTGCCTAGGAAACACATTGAGAAAGAAATCTCATTACATGGGGTAAATTTTAAATTATTCAGAAATGAATGCAGCTGTTCAGTGGTATACTAAAATTTGGTACCTCTAGTAAAAGTTAGAGAAAGAGGTGGCAGGGAGACTTCCAGCCAACAAGGTATCAATAGACCAGCTTCATTAGCTGTCAGTGTTCAATTCTGGATGATTATTGATAATTATGTGGTATACTAATTGTTGTGCTTAGGGATGACTATCATAAATGAACATTTTAGGAAGAATGCTAGACTGATGCTAATAGGTAAATAGATAAAGGTAAGCTATGCAATGAATACAGATAATGCTGACTGCTGACCACAAATAATTAAAAGTTCTGTTCAATAATAATGCTAACTGCTGACTGCTACCAACTAAATGTTCTTATTAATGATGGCTATCCTGATCAGATGTACAAGGTTGATCCGATTTCACTGATGCTAATTGGTAACTTTGAAGGTAAGCAATGCAAAGGGTACAGATCATGAATAATAATAATGCTAACTGCTGACTGCTAACAGCTAACTGCAACAGTATGACTGGCTATTCTAATGGATACAGATAATTGACAATAATAATGCTAACTGCTGACTGCTAACAACTAACAGTTTTTATTAATGCTGACTGTGACAATATGACTGGCTATTTTAGTACAGATAACATATAATAATAATGCTAACTGCTGACTGCTAACAACTAACAGTTCTTATTAATGCTAACTGTGACAATATGACTGGCTATTTTATTACAGATAACATATAATAATAATGCTAACTGTTGACTGCTAACAACTAACAGTTCTTATTAATGCTAACTGTGACAGTATAACTGGCTATTTTAGTACAGATAACATATAATAATAATGCTGACTGCTGACTGCTAACAGCTAACTGATCTTATGAATGCTAACTGCAACAGTATGACTGGCTATCCTAATACAGATTATGAACAATAATAATGCTAACTACTGACTGCTAACAACTAACTATTCTTACTAATGCTAATTGTGACAGTATGACTGACTATCCTGATCAGATGTCCAAGGTTGATTCTGATGTAGTGGCAATCAATAGCTTTCCTAATGCTCATTAGTATGTAGATAAAGGTAAAGTATGCACCAAGTACACATAATTATTCATAATGCTGACTGCTTACTGCTAAATTAATCATGTTAACTGCTGACTGCCAACTGCTGAATTAATGAGGGTAACTGCTGACTGCTAACAACTATTTGTTCTTATTAATTCTAACTGTGACAGTATGACTTGATAACTATTTATAATGCTGGCTGCTAACTGCTGATAGTGTTCTTATTGACAATAATGCTAACTGCTAACTGCTAACAACTATTAATGTTCACTGTACCTGTACCCCCAGCATGGGTTGGAAGTACATAGTATATACCTGCTAAACCCACCAGACCCACCAGACCTGCCAAACCCACCCAAACCCATACCCTTACCTGCAGAAACCCCTACCTGTGGTTGAGGGTACAGGTTTCCATGGGTAGGGGTATGGGTATGGCCAAAAATACCTGGGGGTTACCTGTGACAATGCCTAACTATGACAGTATGACTGGCTACCATTGGAATAGAGAATGGGGTATTCCCCCAAGAAGGGACATGAGCATTAGATTAGTCAGCAAGTAGTGTAGAAGAGTGAGTAGATACAGGGTAGATCATCACTTTATCACACATTCATGGTGCAGTGATGATCTACCCTGTATCTACTCACTCTTCTACACTACTTGCTGACTAATCTAATGCTCATGTCCCTTCTTGGGGGAATACCCCATTCTCTATTCCAATGGTAGCCAGTCATACTGTCATAGTTAGGCATTGTCACAGGTAACCCCCAGGTATTTTTGGCCATACCCATACCCCTACCCATGGAAACCTGTACCCTCAACCACAGGTAGGGGTTTCTGCAGGTAAGGGTATGGGTTTGGGTGGGTTTGGCAGGTCTGGTGGGTCTGGTGGGTTTAGCAGGTATATACTATGTACTTCCAACCCATGCTGGGGGTACAGGTACAGTGAACATTAATAGTTGTTAGCAGTTAGCAGTTAGCATTATTGTCAATAAGAACACTATCAGCAGTTAGCAGCCAGCATTATAAATAGTTATCAAGTCATACTGTCACAGTTAGAATTAATAAGAACAAATAGTTGTTAGCAGTCAGCAGTTACCCTCATTAATTCAGCAGTTGGCAGTCAGCAGTTAACATGATTAATTTAGCAGTAAGCAGTCAGCATTATGAATAATTATGTGTACTTGGTGCATACTTTACCTTTATCTACATACTAATGAGCATTAGGAAAGCTATTGATTGCCACTACATCAGAATCAACCTTGGACATCTGATCAGGATAGTCAGTCATACTGTCACAATTAGCATTAGTAAGAATAGTTAGTTGTTAGCAGTCAGTAGTTAGCATTATTATTGTTCATAATCTGTATTAGGATAGCCAGTCATACTGTTGCAGTTAGCATTCATAAGATCAGTTAGCTGTTAGCAGTCAGCAGTCAGCATTATTATTATATGTTATCTGTACTAAAATAGCCAGTTATACTGTCACAGTTAGCATTAATAAGAACTGTTAGTTGTTAGCAGTCAACAGTTAGCATTATTATTATATGTTATCTGTAATAAAATAGCCAGTCATATTGTCACAGTTAGCATTAATAAGAACTGTTAGTTGTTAGCAGTCAGCAGTTAGCATTATTATTATATGTTATCTGTACTAAAATAGCCAGTCATATTGTCACAGTCAGCATTAATAAAAACTGTTAGTTGTTAGCAGTCAGCAGTTAGCATTATTATTGTCAATTATCTGTATCCATTAGAATAGCCAGTCATACTGTTGCAGTTAGCTGTTAGCAGTCAGCAGTTAGCATTATTATTATTCATGATCTGTACCCTTTGCATTGCTTACCTTCAAAGTTACCAATTAGCATCAGTGAAATCGGATCAACCTTGTACATCTGATCAGGATAGCCATCATTAATAAGAACATTTAGTTGGTAGCAGTCAGCAGTTAGCATTATTATTGAACAGAACTTTTAATTATTTGTGGTCAGCAGTCAGCATTATCTGTATTCATTGCATAGCTTACCTTTATCTATTTACCTATTAGCATCAGTCTAGCATTCTTCCTAAAATGTTCATTTATGATAGTCATCCCTAAGCACAACAATTAGTATACCACATAATTATCAATAATCATCCAGAATTGAACACTGACAGCTAATGAAGCTGGTCTATTGATACCTTGTTGGCTGGAAGTCTCCCTGCCACCTCTTTCTCTAACTTTTACTAGAGGTACCAAATTTTAGTATACCACTGAACAGCTGCATTCATTTCTGAATAATTTAAAATTTACCCCATGTAATGAGATTTCTTTCTCAATGTGTTTCCTAGGCAAATGTGAAGTTTTCTTTTTTTTTTTGAGAATTTACTATACTTTCACATGGCCATGCCAGGCTTATTATGAATGGTACTGCCAAGAAAATACTGTGTTCATTTTGAAGCAAATGGAAGTACTACATCTTAAATGTGCCCAAAACATCTCTTTCATGTGCCACTGAGGCAAATTTGAAGAATATTTTATATGTAATCAAAATGTTACCATCAGTTCAATGATGCTCAGATAATAAATTTCCCCAGCATGTGCATGTTACCCACATCTGATGGCCACAGTTCTTCTGTGGCTTTTCAATTTGCCCCTTGATTACATTGGAAGCATTTTATTTGATATGTCAATATACATGTGCCTAGCAGTCACATGTTGATTACATTTGTATGTGCATATTTACTTTAGCACAGTAGTACATCAAGCATGTGACCATAATGTGCCTATTAGGCACATTGTGGTCACATATTAAATGAACAAATCAGCTACATATGATAGTCCATTTTAATGGGCATATTTTTTCTGTGGCTAGGAATTCCATGGTATTTGCATTTTGGAG
The DNA here is from genome assembly GCA_018417955.1 of Laccaria trichodermophora. Classification (NCBI taxonomy): domain Eukaryota; kingdom Fungi; phylum Basidiomycota; class Agaricomycetes; order Agaricales; family Hydnangiaceae; genus Laccaria; species Laccaria trichodermophora. Next base: position 207,886 of record JACTVC010000002.1, read on the forward strand.
CTTACTTGAATTAAATTTCAAATATGCATGGTAGGCATATGGGAAGAATATGAGAGAGCATTAATGCCTCCAATCAACATTTGCTTACTCATGTGCCCATTGGCCAAATAGCTGGTTCTCCCCTGTGCAAACAAAACGCCAATTCTTCAAAGCAGTGTTGGTGCTTGTTGACGCCCAGGGTTTTACTTGGCGTCTGCCGAAGCACATGGTGACATGACGATTGTTTCAAGCTCCATTCGGAAGAGTCAAAGCGTGAGCCTGGAGTAAGCAACCGTGGAGCGAGAAAGGTGGTATTCTTGAAAGGGGAGAGCGAGAGAGGTGGAGCCAAGAAGGGAGGCAAAGGGGGGGAGAGCATCTGATGCCGCTGCGGATGAGACAGAGTTGCGCAAGTAGATAATCTTGCGCGGGCCATCGCGAGGCTCAAAGAAAGATCCCGTCGGAAATGATGACAGACCGCAGGATCATGGAGGTAGTTAAGATGGAAGGGGTCGGACAAGAAGATGATCAACGATGCGAGGGGATATGGAAAAAGCCGAGGGGGAGAAGGAAGGGATACGCCTCGACTTTGTCTCACTCGGATTGGCAGGTAGAAGGTGGCCGCACCTGGAAAGAAGTTAATGTTTGCAGTCCCTCATTTGCCAGAAAAGGGTGAGGTCAAATCGTTCCTTCAACCAGCATGGAATGACGATAGCAACTGAATTTGAGAGAAAACTTGGGAATATGCAGCGTTCCACATCAATGGGGAGAGATGTGACGACGGCCTTATGAACACTGAAGAAACTTCAACAGTGTGAGAAACAAGTCGGTCGTTCAAGATCGAGTCCAGAGCGTTATCTAAAGTGGTGATCAGCGGGAGAGGTAACAGTTGGAGAGGAGTAGCCGTTGGGTAGCTGGACGACGGTGTCCAGGCTTATGGTTGTTGCTGGAAAGACTGCAGCGCAGCATCCGCATCAACAGCGAGATCGGACCGTAGGGCGGAATTCCACCCCTAAGAGGCGAAGGACCATGATGGGACGTTTTGGGTGGACGTAAAGCAGAGGGTCGTAATCTCCGCGTTTAGTTGATGAACGTGAGCATACATGAAGGGTGATGCATTGATGAAGGACGCTGGAGAAGGGGATCAGGAAAGGAAAGTTCGAGAAGATCTCTACGAGAAACTGGCTGAAACCGAAGTTTGAGTCTGGCAAGAGGGAATGAGTGTGTGGACTGAGAGGGCGGATCGGTAGGGCGGAGAAGAGGAGGTGTTCTAACGACAAAGTCAGCTTCGCATATAGAAACCGATATGAAAGCCCAACTCACCCAGCTGAATCGTAGAACGGATTGCGCACCATACCCCTGATCCCAACTGGAAGAACGAAGGACATTCAAATTTGAACTGGTTTGCCGACCATATAAGCATGCCGACTCGTCCTATCCCACTAAGAACCGAATCAACTGCGCATACAGCAAGTCAAAGGACCCAAAGTGACCTAGAAATCGCAGGACTGCTCCACGCAAATGGGTTACGCCCCCTCGCTGAGTTGTTGTTGTCACCGAAAGAAGAGTGGGCTCAAGGGAATATCAAGGATCGATGGGGTGTTCATGGGTAGAATCCATGTCAACTGGAAGTCGCACTCGACGTTGTTGATGGCGATGTTGAGACTAAGGGTCGGAGTGGCTGTGCTTTTTTTCTTTCGTCTCCCCGTTACCTCAGTGCTTGCTCAGTGCTATCCTTGCTACTCTCCAATTTACGAGGCACCTCACTCCAGGACATTCCCCCTTCTCAACGACGAACCATATCGCTGGCTATTCGGATAAAGTTGAGATTTTCTGTCGCGTTCAAATCACATGTCTGGTGAGTTTTGTTTAATTTTGCGCATGCTGGGGTCTACTTATCGACGTAAAATTTTTAAATAGCATGACTTCTTGCCTTGGCCATGGTTTTTCAGCCGTCTCTCTCGGTCTCTATTTAACTGCTCTTTCACAAGAACTGGCGATCGAAGCTAATGAAAGATCCCCCACTGCGTAGATCAACCACGAATATGCTCAACAGATAAGGTTGGGACGCAAGCCTAGGAAAACGCAAGGTACGCCCACCCACGACAGGTGTTCTTACCCTTGTACATGCTTAATTCTCATGAGAAAAGGTTCTTGCATTACCAAGCGACTTGAATCACCCGACTTCTGAACCATCATGGACCCTCAACACCTTCCTCCTCCTCGGGCAATTCTCAACCCGGACAGCCTAGTGGTGCCTTTAACGCAACCTTCACCACCGGGGAAGATCCAGAAGCCCAGCGACCAGAGCTCGCCGCCACACCCTCCCACATTACCCCCACCGCACCCATATCACAAGGTTCGGGAGAAAAGCAAGAGGATAACGATCCTTTTGATACCCCGGAGCGACACGCTAGTGTTCATTGTGACCGAGGACGCGCCGTTGCCTAGTGCGCGTCTTGCAGGGGAACATCAAAAATTGAGGAGGGCGAGGACGGCTGATGCACATGCATCGATGGCGGTTGGCGATTGATTGCATAGTTCCTGTGGACTCGGACAAGGTTTGCTCGGTGTTGATGGTGTTGATTTATCTGTGTGCTAATCGACCGTACTCAATTGATCAAGCCAATCCGCCGACTCTCGGTTCGTGAGCGTCTACAACCCACGGTTGACGTAGCCAAAGCTGACGGGTTATGCATTCAACATTCTATCGGTCTGGAAGTTTCACTTGGCTCCTTGACGACTGGGTTGTCCGCTGTTGCGGTGTCTTCAGGGGGAGTAGTTTGGTCAATGCTACTTTTCGACGACTTATCCTGATAACTTTTTCAGACTGCGGTTTTCACGACTATTCTTGGTACGCCGGACTGCCACCAATGACATTTTGCAAAGGCGCACTGGCGACTCTGGTTGCTTCCTACCCTGCTCGTGGTTCGAACGAACCTGCTCTATCAATAACTCGAACGAACGATTTAAAGCAGTCCATACGTCAGTGTGAGATTTTCCAGATGAATCTTGGGGAGATAGATACAGAGCTGGCGGGATTAAGAACGCCTTTCGAGGAGATTTTTGGGAATATTGGGTGAGGGACAACGAAGCCAAATCCAATGGGTAACCGACGTTCATCATGCTAGGAATTCCGAACGGAAGTTGGTCCCTGTTCAGTGGAGCGAAGAACTTTCGGAAACATATTTATCGCCATTCTCGCGTTTATGTTGCGGATTTGTAGACATCCTTAAGCCAAGTGCTCTGTTCTTATAACAGCGTTGTTAACACCGTGGTTTTGATTTTTTTTCAAGTCAGTCAATGGTGCAAATGCACCATTACTGATTCATCATCGCGATGAAAATTCCATACGCTTCTACAAAGATCTCCCTCGATTCTTCAAAGGAATTCCGAACGGATCCATTGATCTCGATTTTGCAAAAATAGCAATGCATCCACGTTGTTCACAGTTCGACGCGTAGGTCACACCGGTCACATGCTGAGATTCTTGTCAACGCTTCGTCAGCGCTTACTCAGTTACTGTGCACTGCACATGTCAAACCCACGTCCTCTGGATGAGATTGGAAGGGCACCCAATGAAATGATGATCTTTCGTCAGTCAAACTTCTTCTTGAACTTGTTCCTGGAAATTGATCCTGCTTACCTCTGCTTACTCAGGTATATCGATATAACGTACACCGAATTTGTCTGATACTTCGTCATAGAAGCTAGGGCTCATTATAAAAGGCCGCACGGACTCACGGAGGTCCATTCCTTACCACTTTTAAGTTTTACCCGTAACAAAACAACCTACCTTTGCTACAATGGTCTTCAAACTCTACGGCGCCTCCCTCTCCACCTGCACCAAACGCGTTGCCATCGTCCTACACGAGAAGAACGTCCCTTTCGAATTCCACCCCATCGATTTCGCGACTGGCCAACACAAGTCGCCCGAGTATCTGAAGTACCAGCCGTTCGGCCAAGTTCCATATATTGTAAGTTTTCTATCTCGTCCATCGTTGTAGATGATCTGATCATGGCATGACATCACGGTTGTAGGATGACGACGGCTTCGTCTTGTACGAGAGTAGGGCTATTTGCCGATACATCGCGGAGAAATACGCGGGTCAGGGTACGCCTCTGATCCCTACGGAACTCAAGGCAAAGGCTATCTTCGAGCAGGCTGCGTCGGTCGAGAAGGACAACTTCGATGCTTTGGCGGCCAAGGCGATTTACGAGAAGGTGTTCAAGCCGTAAGCAAACAACCTTGTTCTTCTTATGATGGACCCATTCTGAGCTTGTGACGTGTAGTAAGCATGGGCTTACACCCAACCAAGCGACTGCCGACGAACTCCTTGGGAACTTGGACAAGAGGCTCGATGTATACGACCAGATCTTGAGCAAGCAGAAGTACGTTGCTGGCGAGGTTCGTTTCTCCTTCCTTCCTCTTTCTTCCCTCCTCTTTACCGTTTTTACTTACACAGGAAGTCACCCTTGCTGATCTCTTCCACATTCCTTACGGCGCCTTGTTGCCCGCAGCAGGCAGCAACCTTCTCGATACCAAGCCTAATGTTGCTAGGTGCGTCAAGTTTGTTTCTACTCAGGTTTCTGATTTTGATGTTCGACGATTAAATAAGGTGGTGGAAGGACATCACGTCCCGCCCTTCCTGGATCGCCGTCAAGGATGGTGTCAAATCTACCGTTTAAGGGGTCGTATACCAAGAGTAATACCATTCCAATGTACCATACGTGTTATAGAATATCCTGGTGTTGCCAGATGGTGATGTTGAGCATGAGCTGCGATTACTCATTACAAAATATTCTGATGCGAAGATACTTCCACTAAATTTTCGTGGCAACGTTGCCCTCGACGTTCAACTTGGCCCCAAAAATATTCTAATTCATCTCTCTCTGACACGTATATCCCTTTCAACATTCAAGTCTTACTGTTCAAGAGAATGTTACGATTTAGGTCTGAAGCTCGAAATGCTGACGGCAGATATGTGCATGTAGGACGGCTCCCAGTTGTAACGCTGGGTTAACTGGTCAACCTTTCACAGGATGCGATTCCGCCCCTTGGGTTGCCGTGGATGCTCAGGAACATATCCCTCAGCAGGCCGTCTGTCTTCCGCAGGCTGCGCATCAAATTTCTTTCCTCCCTACTTGTTATATACCCGTTGAGGAGTTGGGTAGACTCAGATTCCGACACACTCCCAAATACAAGCTGCTGCCTGAGCCCCTGCTTGGGACGGCGAACTGAAGGAGGTTGAAACGACACCGTATTTCGGATACAATGAATATAGGAGTTGGGGGAAAAGTATTCTCATAATTCAAGTAGAGCACGGTCAATTTGACAACGTAACACATTCAGATCACCGTTCTCCGATAATCTGTGGCTTGAGATGACACTTCATCAGCGAAAGTCAATGGTAGGCAAGAGAGGAAAGAAAATCGTACCACTAGGCCGCCTCAATAATCCACTCTCCTTTCTGGCCAAACTCGGTTCCAATTACGACCTACAATCAGTCAGTCGTCACGAAGGGGAAACCATACATGAACATCTATACCGAAGATCCAGAATCCGCGCTCGTGACTCCCCACTTGGCCCCGCCTCCAGGATTCTGGATCCTGAATTAATTTTCGTGAGCCAAGAGCTACGCGTCGACATAACCGTCCAGCCCACCCACCTGTAGTATCCATCAGGAGTCTGGACAATATTCCATACTTGTGAACTGTGCGGGATGGTGGTAAGAGAGTTCCCAACCCGAGCGGCTTTTAAGGACGAGTCAGAGGCAGACACGATGGCCTGTCCATTGCCGTCGAATTCGGTGATGTACCACTAAAAAAACATCTCAAAGTCGGTAAGGAGGTCTGGCATTCACCACATACCTGCTGCGTAGGGGACATTGTCTTGAAGGAAATCAAAGCTTGCTTATTTTCTCCCGAGAGGGTAACTGCTAGTGGAGGGCCACGACGAGGTGTAACTCGATTCACGATGTAGTATAGGTCAGGCCTGACGTATGCCACAGTGATAGTGGGAAGGAACGATAAGAGGAGTGCGCTGCAGAGAGTTTTCAAGTGCATCTTTGCCTGAAATCAAGAGTGTCTGGGAGAAGCGACGACGATTAAACTGAATGTTAAATAAGGACGAGCTACAGCCGTAGTTGAAGTTGGGACGGAATCCGTGTTGTCCGTGTTTCCATGGCTATGCCCGATGAATATCCGTTTCGTAGTCTGCAATCATCGGGCGCCCCTTCTCCATCGCCTTCGCTAGAAGTAATTCGGCAATACTACGTCTGTTGAGATAAAACCTGGTCACCGGACAAGATGAGAGGAAAGTAACTGAGCTTGGAAGCACTCAAGATGACTGTCTGGATGTAGATGACATTCTTGAAAGAACTTCTGATGGCTAGCGAAGCCAAAGGAAACTTGAAGATATGCAGCGATCCTTATCGATGGGGAGGCGGGAAATGAGACGACGGGTCTATTGTGAACACTGAGAAGGATTTCGCCAAGGTACGGTGGAAGTCGGTTGCCTTTCAAGATCAGATCGAGGGGGACGACGATGGAGGTAGGCGGGAGAATGGGATCAGAAAATTGACGATCGAAAAAAACTCCAGAGCAGTTCGACTTTAACCAGGAAGAGGGAACGAGTCTGGGAGAAGGGGGTGGAGAGTTAGGGCGGAGAGGATGGTAAGGAGGGACGTTGATGTCGTTGCTTGTCTGTGCTCAGCTGGACTAGCAGCCTCTCCAAAGACTAGGGCATTTTCCGCTGCAAAGTCTTCCCCTTAGGAATGTCAAACGATGAGAAACAAGAGCCTTGAGTGCGAATTCCGTAGAAGCATGTGCAGAGCCCAGACCGAGACCTCTTTGTCATCAGAGCAGACCTAGAAAAGAAGATCAGTGTCGGGGATCGTCGGACAACTGCATACAATGTTCTGCGACCACATACCTCAATCTTGGCTGATCCCGCACTGGTGATCTAATGGTGACCCCGTCATCACGGCTTGGACGTGTACCCGTCCAGTTCAACTGAAGACCCGATCAGCCGCGCATACTAGATAACAGGTGCGAGGGCCCAACCTGACATAGATAATTACGCAAAAGACTCTGTCGGCAAGTCCGGAGCACTATCATTGACCAAGAGCTTTGGCCGGATACCATATAGGGCCCGATTCCAATTGGGGACTAAGTCAGCCTCTGATATACGAAGCGACATGGCCGAAACTCACCCAGGTACCCTTCTTGCGGATTCATCCTCACGCCAGCGGACTATCTATCCCGGTGCGCCTTCTTCCCGTATCAACTCACCCCAAGCTGCGTTCCGCGGCATCACTGCGTTGTCGCCTGATTGTTGCCACCAAGGAATGAGTTCAGATGGACACTGACGGGTCGGTATTCAGTGCGGTTTGGGTTGCACGTGAGTCAAATGCCATGACAGCTGGACGTCGCCATTCGAAAACGTAGAGCGAGAAAGGCCCGAAGAATGCACTCGACGTGATAGCGTTGAGAGCAAATCGCGACGCGGCTGTGCTGTTTTTCTTTTTTTTGTGCTGCCGACTCCTTACAGACTTCTCGCGTCTGAGTCTCTGCATCCACCCCTAGACGCCTCCTCACACTGACCGTGCTTTCATGCCACAGTGACCTCAAAGTTGGTGCGTAGACCATGGTGCATGATACATTTCCGTCACACGAATTAGAACCCGAGTTGGACGAGTGGTCATGACAGAAAAGTCAAGCGATTACCCACCATACTTGTATCGGACATCTGAATACCTCTAGAAAGGTGTCATCATTTGTCTGCGCAGTCATTGAATATATTCAGACTCACCAGGTCAGAACTCAACGTTACGAGGGCCTCTACCACTTATTAACGGACGCCACTGGCGGGTGCGGAGTCCTGGAGTGTGAATAGGAAGTGAGGAGGAACGATGACTAGGAAGGCCGGCGTATACGGAACGCAGACAGAGGCGCAGGTTGTGCTCAATGTCGTCGACATTGACAGACGTTGTCGAGATAGCCTGTGTGGCAGTGCTACTTTTCATTCTTGCCGGCGCTTCCCGACGATTACCGAAACCAACGGCGACGCTTGTTAGGTTTACTGGGCATGTCTGTATTTCTGCCAATTGAGGCTGGCCTTTTTCCCGTATTTCGTTCGCATATAACGGTGGATATCCCCAGGTGAGCGATCTCAATACATATGCCTCAGGAAGCTCAGCCCGAAAAAAGCGGCTTTGAAGTCTGGTATATATTTCCGCCTGCTCCGATACCCCAACATCTTAATTCTAGGTCTGCGAACGGTCTCTAGTAATATCTGCAATCTTGAAGCAGGTTTTGAGTAGGTACTTAACGGAAACTGCGTGTTTCCAAGGAAATCGACAACCCAAATGCTGCATAAGTAATTTCACTCCGAGTCTACACTAACTCTACAAAAAGAATGTCACATGATTTCTTGTCCTAGGGCCTCTTCTGCACCTTAGGCCTAGCGCCTTGACGTGCTTCTGGGCCCTCAGAGGCCAATTCTTTGTCTGGGGGTAATTGGCCTGAGAGGGGGGTCTTCCGGTCTTCCAGAGCGCTGATGGTGCTCGTGGCTATTTATACTCCCACATCAAATCGAGATTGCTGCCAGATCCAGGTCAGATCACAAAATTCTATTTCGACGCTCATTCTTGGCTCGTTCTCACTGACCGTCATGACACCCACTGCTTCAGTTCAACTGTCATCTATCCACTATATCAGCATCGTCGGTTCTCCTTACACGAGAGTTCATTGGATGGAAGATCCACCATATGGCGAATTGGATATGCTCAAATTTAGTGACAACGATGGTGCAGACCGGATCACCGATGAACGCTGTGGAAGGGGTGGAGGAATGAGTACGTTCTGGGTAGTAGTAAGGTGGGTACTTTTGCCATGCATTTAGCAAGATCACCAGACTCTAGGAGACCCGGCGTAACCTGTGTTGTTACCGTGGCGGCTCATCATAGTCCCGCGACTCGTGAGCATCTACTGGCGCTGTGCACTCGGGGGTGGCGTGCACCCATGAACGCTGGGGAAGGGCGGCGGGGTTTGTTTTGGTCGGGTCACCTTGGGTACTCGAGTGGGTAGGTACGTTTGTCTCGCAGAGCTTCGAGAGGCAGCCCATCTTTCGCGCTGAAGATTGTTCCAACCTCCCATCCTTTCCTTTTATTCCGGGTCTCTGTATTGTGTAGTATTCATGAGTTTTCCACTATCACAGGTCAACCGCGCTTGAGCGCGCCGAATTATGATGGGAACCATGGCTCGACACATCACCCCGGCTGTGTGTTTCCCCATTGTAATGCCCCCCGTGCGAGCGGCTGGATACTTTGGAGTGGTGTTTGCTAGAGGGGATTGTGAGAGGCTTTCTCGATTGTCATGGGTACCTTTCGCCGCGAATTGATGTCAGCTTTCATTCTAATGTTCACTCATTTTTGCAGTTTCAGGATCATTTCCCGGTTCCTACGGTGTCACTGCCCTCTGGTTGAGCCGTGCCCTGCTGTGCCTCTCCTTGACCCTGTTACAGAGGTCTACATTTCATTCCTTACTAGTCACAAACTTCAACTTGCCAGGCATTCCTACCATATGGATTCCTCATACCGGTGTCTCTCCCTCAGCAATTCCCATTCCCCCTTATTTCAAAGCCTCTACTGAAAATATGTTATTATATCACTTGTAAATTGTATTCATTGTATTTTTTTTCTGTAGTCCAACCGAACGTAGAATACAAAATTGTGGAGATGACGAAGCAGAGACTCTTTAGTACCATATGGATAAAAATAAACACAAAAGCCATTCATAATCCCTGGACCACGTTCATGTGTTAGCCTTGTAGAGATATAGAATCAAGCTGGGGTCAAGTTCACTTTTATTTAGAATGAATCTTACGAAAGTGTGGGGTTGTAGGGCGAAAGTGTCTTTACTATCCTTACGACAGTAATCTTTGGCAACCTTTGATGGCTTTGATCTTGTCTGACCTTTACTCCAGAAAACTCAAGATGTGACTCGCTTGCACTGCTCCCTCATGCCATCTGAAAATTGATATGGTAGAGCTGTTCTTCTTATTCATAACTGCCAATATTCATAATTTTCTCGTTCAGGTTGAAGTAGAAAATGCACAAATAAAAGAAGTTTCATGACGATGACAAAAGTCTTTCCCCCGCTGTGAATTTTGTAGGAAAAGCCTTGAACTTCCTGTAGCACACTACGGCATTACATTTAAAATGTCTGGAGGCATCTGGAGAAGCACCAAATAGAAGGAAAATTCAAAATAATAAACTAGAATGGGTGCAAGTCATTCCGAAACTGACCCCACAATTCATCTCCTTTCCGTCCTGTCCCTATTTCAAAGTACACTTGGCGTGCATTTATATTTCCAACGAGCCTCACAGCTCCCAATTTCGTTTTTGAGAGTGCCGAATTTGTATTATTGCGAGTAACGGAGCTGTGCTCGAGTGCAATTCAATCGCTATCAATTCATTCTCGAGCAGGGAAAGGTAGAACTCAGATGTTGCTAAATTTTTCATTGCCCATATATAAAACTGCTCCTAGTTGGAGCTCCTCATTTTCTAGTGAGGGGCTGCCAGCGCCGAGGCACAACAAACATCGGAACAGAACAAAGTTCAACATTTTCATGTACATTTGGTGATTTTAATTCAACAAGTCAATAATGTCGGTGGAGGCTGGTTGGCTGTGGGTGTATAATCTGTATTTTATAGATTGAGCCAAGAGGTGAGGAGAAATGCAGTAATGTCAGGATCTTTGAGGAGGTTTAGACAATCTTCTTTACATTTTGTCTGGATCCTCCATAAATCAACCATAAATGGTCTAAGAGACCAGCAGATGAACCAAAAAATACCTGAAAGGGGACGCACAAGCTGAGCGGGAGGAATGGGGCGAGGAATTCTGGCTACTGGCGGTAGCGGCAAGGGGTAGAGCGCTAGCGCTTCAGTCACTAGCGGCCTGTCACCTTGATGCACGGGCTATTTTTAGACGTTAGTAAAAGAAGCGACCAAATTCGGATTTGGAAGCGCAGTGACAGAGCGGAAATAGCCCCAGAGGCCAATTACTACCATCAAAAGAATTGGCCTCTGAGGCCTTCTGTCACTCAAAAGCGTCAGGCCTGAAGTGCTCTTCTGTTGAGCAACGTTATAAAGGCGTTAAGTTTGCGTTCAGTTTTCATAATTCTCGACTCCATTATCGGCTGCTTCAATGTCTGAATTATACTTGCAGCACATATAACTTGGCTGATTTGCAACGAAAAATTTCAACAAAAAGTTATGGTAGTAGTATTATCGAAATTCAGCTGAGGTCCACTTCAAATGAAGATAAAAATTCCTCCTCCTCTCCCGTGGAATCCACCCTTTTCAATATGACAGAGAAGTGAAATTTCATGTCGGAATGGCGCGACAGCCACCGTAATTGTCGATCAGGTATAGTTTCCAATGGGGTGATGAGTTTCTTTACACCTCCCGGAATAGGCGCAGCCATTATAACCACTTTGATATCCATTGAAAATCGCTTCAACTCGGGAAATCCATTGCGGAGTACTTCGCTAAGGCGACTCCATTCTTTTGAACTTCCAAGTTTGCGTGATGGCTCAGAATCAATGATGACACAATCCATTGTGAAATCTTCCAAGGCGACTATACCTGCCAAGGATTTGAGCTCCTCGCAATGTCCTTGGAAAGGATCCCGGCTTTCGATCTTCAGGATGAAGCTGATACTCAGTTTTTTCAAGCTGATTCGAGAAAGGGGGTTTAGCGAACGAGATAAGCCACGTACGCCAGGTGATGCATCTGCAACTGTCATGAAATGTGAACATGAATTTCGTCCTGATAGAATGTACAGCAGACACTTACTAGTGGCAGTAAATGCCTCTAATTTTTCGCAGTGTCCCAAGATCTCCATCGCCGCCGCCGCGTCAGAGCTGTCTTTAATTGTGCAACCCAAATTTCGAAGACAGCTGAAGTCAACGATTGGACTGGCCACTTCTCCTCCTGGAAATCTAGAATGAAAGAGGTCTAACACCGTATCTCCAGTATGTCCATAAAAACTGAAACCAATCAGCTGAGGTCCCTTACGTCCTGTCACGACGTCTTGATGTTCTATGAGTGGAGTGATGGGACGCAATACGGAAATCGACGTAAGATTGGTGCAGTGAGTAAACGTAGAGAAGGGGAACTTGTCGACGGAGATTCCCAGAAGTAGGCGTTTGAGAGAAGGAGAATGAATGATATGGAGAATGCTCTGCTTCAGAGATTCATCGAAATCTTCCCAATCACCATGGGCTCGAGGTCCTATGAGTGTGAAATCGCACACTTTCTTCAGCTTGTTCAAGACACGGGGGATATCTTCGCCTAGGTCCGAAGCATGAAGCATAAACGTGAGTGACCGAACGTAATCGGCGATCTCTGGACGACGACACAAGATGCCTCCAAAAGATAACATTATGTCTGATTGAGAGTCGAGGCAGATGGTGCGGAATAGCTGCTGGCGGCAGATGGGAAGCAGGGTTTTGCAAGTTTGCGAACATGACCTGAGAGCGGCGCGGCTATCTTTGAGATGATAAATGATCTCAGTAACAATCTCCACAGGTGTGGCGGAGAAAGACATAGTGAAGGAGAGCTGAGCGCTGGCTGCGAGTCCTGGAGGCCTGGCCACCCAAGTATATGATATCGATGGTATGTTGTGTGTCCAATGTGTTTCCAAAGTTCAAGAAATCTTCATTCTGACATGGCACGTGAGCGTGTGATTCGCGGAACTTTTACGTCAGTGGGTCGACGCGCCACAGACGAGCGCTTTTTCGCCATGTCGTTCCGCTGATATGGTTTGGCCAGTTGGAATCCCTTGAAAAGTTACATCATGCTGACGCTCGAGGCTGCAAGGAAATACCACGGATGGCTGGACGATGAAGTTGGGAGTTCGGACATAGAAACATCAAGACCAAACTCCTTGCGTGAATAATTGTGCTGTACACAGCGCGACGGACGGCCACTTCTAAAAGTTCCTTTGAACAAGGTTACGATCCAAACACATGCCTGCCTGCAGGCAGTGTGTTGTTTGAAATACACTTCGGGCGCCTATCGATATACATTAAGGTCAAGCCCTCGCTTTTCTTCGCACCCCAACTCGTCCTCCCACTCTCTATCCGCTAGGTTTCTTCTCCGATGGATAAACTCACAAACACATTCTCTAGTCTGCTCCCACCCCAGATGAGGGATTACGCTGAGCAGATCTATCGCGATAACATGTCTCCTCAGAACGCCAATCTCCGCGTCATACCCCCAGACCCTAGGACAGACGGGGGACCTCTGTTCGATGGGATCGATGAAAGTGGAGGCATTGATAACGTCCTAAAGCAGATGATAAACTCCTTTGCAAAGAACCAAACCCCGAGTTATCCCATTCCACAAAGGTTGCAATGCGCAAATGTCGAGGTCGAAAAATACAAGACTTGCAATAATCCAGGTACGATGGCTTGCAGTGGCTGTAAATTGGTTTCCTATTGCTCTAAGGTGCTCTTCTTTCAGTTTCGGTTCCGCTTTTGTCTCACCGAAATTCCAGGAATGCCAGAAATATCATTGGCGCGTTCATAAGCGAGGTGCGTGCGAACGAACATCTTCGGTGGTTTACTAACGGGAGTCATGTTTCAGATTGCAGGGATCCTATGCTGGCTAAAGATTGGAAGCCAGCTTGGGTCGTTGAGCATCGTCGCGCCTCATTCCTTAATGAGAAGTCGCCATCTGAGGAGTTCCTTTGGAAGGGAATGGATGAGTTCTCATCCGGAGTTCCTTTGTGCGGTACCATTTCTTTTCTCAATCTCTCAACTTATCCGACGCTACAGGTGGGGAAATATGCCCGCAATGGACTTGCTAAATTTACCCAAAAATGAAAAGGACTTAACGACAGATTTTTCACTTGCGTTCGTTGGTAAGAATCGAATCTTCTAGTTTCCCATTCAGCGACGGCTTACCACCTCACCTGCAAGCCTCAGGAGACCTTCGACATGTCATCCGAACTGTTAACTCCCTTCCTTCCGATTTTTCAGGAAATCTCAACATTTTGGTCAATGATCGCTGCTTGCCTATCGTGTGCCGCAACATCATTTTGCTTCTCATCTTGGGGACAATTTCGGATGAACATTTGGCTGCCGACGTTGCACTCCATTTCTGGTACTCTACGTTCATGCCCCACGAATATCGGATGAGAATCTCTGCCATGTTTACTTCGCTAATTTTACCGCAAACCACGCCAGGTAGCCCCATCGTATGTTCCTGCCCCTTGGGTCGCAATTCGACCATATCATTTGCCCTACCCAACGAGGCAATGCGGTACTTCGCCCATTACAGCTCTATGGACACCTCTATGAGTCAAGTACAAGACGAATATGACCGAGTAAGGAACGCGCCTTCACGCCGCGATTTTCGTGAGCGCATGTACGCAAAATTGAAGCCCTCCCACCGTGTCGCCTTTCACGAATTTCGCCGCTTCGGTATTGTACTTCCGTTTGGCGCATTGAACGCTCACTTCAATGTCCCGAATCTCTCCCTATTCTCGTTCGAGGGAAGGTGGCTTCAGACAGACTACGCTGACCCTCTCGAAGGCTGGGAGTGAGCCTTTCATTTTCTCATATTTGTATAAATCTTTATGGTCACCGCGCAGTTTGGGCGAAGTCACAGAAGTCGGAAAAGCGCACGGGGCAACTCCCCAAGACGTATATGGCTGTCTCTACTTCTTCCTTACCGCGCAACTGCGTACTTTTCACCAGCGTCTTCGTCAATTTCCAGTCACGTTCAACGTTTTTCCAATGGATGCACGCGATCTCTCAAAAGCCTTGCGAAATAATGAAATTCATGGAAAGGCTAAACCTCCGTCGACACGTTATGACCGCATTGAAGTTTCAAACATCCTGGACGCCAACTACGTTGGGTTGAGCGACGTTTTGAGCGATTGGGCTCCCCTTCTTGCTGAAACAAGGACGGCATCCATCGTTGGCTACTTCATGAATTGGTTTGTTACTCAAGAAGACGGGCGCGCTTCTGGCGCCGGGAAAGCCGCCATTCAAAATGTTCTCGACAAGATGGTGAAAGGGGGGAAGGTAAATCCTGAGCCTCTAATCACGTCGCCTGTTATTCACCTAGCATAAATAATCAAGGTTCTCAGAGGCCTCCACGAATTTGGTACATCAACTCATGGCACCACAAAGAACGCACCCACTAACTGCCCAATAGGTGACGTGGAAACGATGATGTATCTTATATCAAGCGACATGGACGCTTTCTATGAAAATTCAAAACCCTTCGAGAATTTTCTCAGGAAGCAAGGATTAGAGAATACGCTCCGGCAGACGCAATTGAAATTGAGGAAAAGACATACAATTGTTCCACATGTATCTGTCCATCCTTTATCACGGTGATATTTTTCATTGACGTGGGCGAGTAGCGCATACGGGCTGCATTGGACGCACCAGCGGATGCTTTACCCCAATTTCCTGATGAAGAAAGTTGGTATTGCCATGTACGTGTACTTCGTTGACGGTCCCCTCCTTCCAGGCTCACGTTGCCGGCCTAGACACAACTTTCATCGCACTCTTGGGGAGAAAGGTACGTGGAATTTGTGCGCAAATAGCGTGCCCGGACACCGCGGAGAGCGGTCACCTCTATGCATGATTCAAGACTGCTATTTGGGGGAAGCAGAGCGTATTTTGGTATCTGAACTGAACAATGTCTTGAAAAAATCTTGCATTTGAATCAAAGGGATGTAGGTCTCCTTCGACGGCTTCTTACCGTGGCCAAATCCTTCCGAAATAAAGTGTTCGTGGTGAATATGAATGATTCAACAAACCAGCCTACTTAGAGGTCGGGAGGTATAGGCCACTCCAAGACTTAAATCCTGTACTGTAGGTTGTCTGGAGATTGCTAGTCAGCCGGCTTAATCGAAAAAGTCATGTATCACGCACTGCCTTGGGATCGCACATAACGGCTACAGGTGCGTGTGTTTGCGTGGTGGCGACGATGTTCTTCGCGACCATATTCGAGGCTATCACTCACAGTAAGACAAAAGAGCAGAGAAAAGGAGAGAAGGGGTCGCGTACAGGTGTTGGGAACAAGATCATATATAATGACTTCTTTCCCCGTCGCACCGGGGACAGCGTTCCTATTAGTAACCAAAGTGAGACTATATCATATTTATTCGGGTGAAAAACAAATCAGCAGAGATTGGTAATGCATGATCCTTCCACGTAGGGTTTACTGTCAAGTGTCAGGATGAAAAGCGAAGATTATGAATGGACGATACTCTTTTATAATGCCTGTGAAATTTTCGAACATGAAGTCTTAAATATGGGTGTTGTTGCTGCTTGTAGAGTTAGGTTTTGGATCGGCCTTAGGAGATTGGAAAGTGTAATATTGACGAGAGATAGCTCACGCCTGGGTCCCAATAGCTAGCGTGACCGATCAATCAAGGAGAGGAAAGTCAATAATGGAAGGAGTACTTTTGTGCCACGTAGATCTATGAGAAAGTGGTCAGAAAACACGCGAAAACTGTAGATGCAGAACACTTGCGGGGAATGGAATGTCGTCGAAGACGATGTTTCTCCATGTAATACCGAAATATTGTTGTTTACTGATGTAACAGTCGGAGAAAGAAAGACCTAACTTTCGAGCAAGACCATTGCCGCCTGCCCAGCTCTTGAATCGAGCACCATATAAGCTGTTTTTCTGGGGGTAAAGCAGAGATCATGATCCGTTTCAATATCAGGCAACCACGAGGACTAACCACCTGGATATTCTCAATGCTGATCGGTACAATGAGTTCGTGTGCCAATGAAACACATCAAAGATTCTCACAGGACGTTTTGAACATTGGCGACTTGATAAGCCTTTCCGAGGGACCCGATCGAAAGTCCATGCCCGCCTTCACAATAGGTGTTCCTATGGAGCGTTCACAAATTAGAGCTAATGGGGTAAGACTTGCAAGATACCTGAAGGTAATATTAGACGCGCCACTTCCAACAGTAAGGCAGTCGTCGCCGTTCTGGATAAAGTTATCTTCGAAAATCATGTTAGCTCCCCCGGCAGAAAACCCTATGTAACTCGGCAACTAAGCCGTCAATTTACCGAACCACAAAAACGATGGAGCTCACCGTCGCTAATGAAGCACAAGCGGTATCATAAGGGGGACCAAAGCATAGAGAACGTCAAGCCGACTCACGTGTTGAATGGGAAGGACTAGTTCAATGCGTCATTAGTATTTCCTAAGGCGACGGAAAGATAGCGTTTGTACCTGAGTGCTCGACACAGCCATAATCTTGTTATTGAACGCATGAATATTTGAGGAATTGCTCGTTGCGAAGTTCCACGCTATGGGCTTTAAACGAAGAGGTGCCCCTCGATATAGAGGTCATCATTGAGAAGGATGAGACGATACCTTCCAAATCTTCATATCCCGAATGACGCCATTGTTAATATGGCTAAATACAACCCCATGGGGACGATTAATCTGATTCTGGGCGTCCCACCACTGAAATATAGGTAAAATCATGCAAATCACAGAATGATCGGGTACTCGCCGCTTGGCCATGACCATCAATCCATCCCCAATGAGGATCCAAGGAACCTCGAAGCGTCACGTTGGTTCCACCAGTGAAGGTGATCCATGAGCCTGGAAAGCCCTACAACGAGCCATCAGTTTTCGATATCGAAGAGATGGAGGTCAATTGGTCTTACCGCCGCACCCACAATTTCTGACGACGAAGATTATTTCGAGTGACTCAAACTCTAGCAAATAGAACTTACTTTGTATCGTCGGTATATCTGTCGGATATGTTAGGTTTCCCTCAATACGAATTTCGACGTTGTTCAATTTGGGGAATTGAATGGGCGTGAAGATATTGTAAGTGATACCACTTTCGAATAAAATCGTCGAATCCGAAGAGATGTTCTTCATTGCCTCTAGCAAAGTGGGCGTGTCATCTTGGCCTGCAACGTGTGGAACGGTGAAGGTAGTCACCCCGACAGTTAGGCAGGCGTAAGCCAGCAGAGAAATCGTGACGCCGAAGAGCATGGAAAAGAGTGGGGGATGGCAGGACCGTCCATTCGAAACAGAAAAGACTGTTATAGTCAAAGTCGGTGACAAAAATTAACCTGAAAAGTGATGGCGTGATACCGTGGCCGTGTAAATTTAACAGGCATATCGTTGTCAAGTTGATCCTGCTTCTAGATCACGCCCACCCTGTAGACGTGAAGTCCGTAGCTACTACCAGGAGATTTTTTTACTTGCAAAGTCGGCTCGCCACCTCGCAATGAATACTGGGGGAAATCAACCTCAGTTACTTGCCGAGAGTGACCTAGTCTAGCCAAGTGCACATCGCCCCATCGTACCATGACAGGTGTGACGTTCGAATGCGGATACTGAACGTCAATGAACTTCTTCTGTCTTCACGCCGCTGGTTGCCTGCCCAACTAGAAGTTTTTGACAATCAGCGGAGGTCATGTTCTTCTTTGATTGTGTTATGCTGCGCTCGGCTCAGAGATACGTGAGCGAGGCTCCTGCCATTCGTTTACACTCCGCAACTCACCGACATCTTCCCGTCTTCCCGACCGCTATCACACCATCCTTCCTCAGACTTTCGCTAGATCTTCGCTACAATAGTACCACCCAAAACGAACCTCGTTGGCAAGATGGTTGTTATGATCTGTTCGGGTACGGATCCCCCTCTACTGCCCTCAACCTGTTCGACTCCCATAATTACCACACGCGCACTGCCCTAGACCGCCGCTTCTGGAGCGGCTTAGCAAATTATAAGAGGCGGAATTTTGAGATGGTGAGTGGCCAGCAGCACTGACAGTAGCAATATCCGTCAGATGTTACAGTAGTTACAACCAAAGAACTTATTTTCAAGAGAATCAGACGCGAATAGAATTGGATGTGTGGTTTAGCGTTGCCGAAGTTCGGTTCAGTCCGGTTCAGACCCCCTTTGGTCCGAACCTGAACCTGAACCTCCTACAAATTTTCCGAGCCTGAACCGAACCCGAACCGTGCGTTCGGTTCAGGTTCGAACCTTCTGAACCTTGTAATTTTTTAAAATCAAAATTTTCGCCTTTTTTCGTGTCCAAACGCTTCAAAACACATGTGTAATCTCTAAAAATCAGTTATTTATGCAATGCCGTGGCACAAACCATGTTTGATAAGCCAAATAGATATTATACAACAGACCCCAACAAGTGCACGTGTGGGAAAGCGACCTAAAATATGGCCATCAACCATCACCCAGATGAAGGATTGATACTTTACATTTAAATACTGTAGTTGTTATAGATCACAATAGTTTTGAACGAAAAAATTGCAAAAAAATGTCCAAAACAGAGGGAAAGTAGGCCCCACAGTGGCTAAAGGTTCAGAGGTTCGGTTCAGTCCGAACCTGTTCTCCAGAAATTTTCTGGAGCCCGAACCTGAACCTGAACTCGAACCGAACTTTGTGTTCGGTTCAGAGGGTTCGGGTTCGAACCGAAGTTCCAGACTGAACTTCGGCAACGCTCACCTTAAACAAGGGACGATCGGGTAGTTAAGCGAAGCCTTTGACAGATTGTTTGACAAATTAATCATTTTTGCACCTCTTATGTAATTAAAACAGACTTATGGGAAAATTTTTATATTGACGGCATGTTTGCCTATTGTGCAAAGGTGATGTCCAGATGTAAAAAAAATGTTGTTCCTATTTTTAAAATGTGTCTTGAGATGCATCCACGGGACAAAAGGCTGGTAAGAATTAAAATTTGTAAATGTAACGAATTTCAGGAACAATTCAGTCAGTCTCTTCGGCAATAAGAATTTTTTTTATTTTTAGCAAAGCTTTGCCTAGGTAACACAGCTGTGGGCAAAATTTAAACAATAAGCACATTAATTGTTTTTTCTCTGTCAGCCGCCTTGAACAATTGGCAGACATACGGTCACAATAAAAAATTTCCCATTGGTTTGTTGTAATTACATAACTGATGCAAAAATGATTACTTTGTCACGGAATCCGTCAAGGGCTTCGCTTAACCGCCCGATCGTCCCTTGTTTAAGGTGGCTAGTGTGGTTGATGTGTTGTTCTGTGTGGTTGGCACTTCACCCGATGCCTTGTGAATCAAACAAACCAAAGTTCAAATTCTGTCCGAATTGGTCCGAAAGACTCGTTTGGCTGGAACCCAACTCGAACCCTCCTCACCTCATCACATACCGCTGTACGTGGAAATTGCTTGAGCATGCTTGTTTCTTTTGGGTTGCATCGTAATTGAGGTTCACCTTTTCCCACTTGCAGCAGCATTCCCGAACAATCTGTCGAGTTCAAGCCGCGCCCAGGTACAAATCGTGCATTCACAATAAGCTGACGACTCCACCTTTCTCTCTACTCTTTTTTCCACCCTTCGCCTTTCACCTCCTAATTCACCGAGGCCTCTGATTATGGCCCTTAAGACTCTGACTGCATTGCTCAAGCCTTGACGAAGACAAAAGCGGATTATTGTGTCGTTGAACGGCGTTCGAACGAAATTCAGGTCGCGTGACGTCATCGGGTTTTTTATTGTATTCTCGGTAACCATGTGGAATGCCTTGGAAAGTTTGTAAGTCCCGAACGTTGGCTTTTATTGTTCTATGTTCATGATCTAGCAGATTTGCAGGAACGCTTTGACAATAAGACTCGGACAGTCCGTATTGAGAGATCTATTTGAGTCCTCCGGAGCATTAGATTCAAGGTGACCGTCGAGTTTAAAAGGGAGCACCGTTCAACGACAATATCCAGGTTGCTCCGCGTCCTAAACATCTTTTGAACTTTCTGTTCTTAACATTCTCCCGAAATCACTCTCATGGATTCCTTCGCCACCCTCGCCATCTTCTTCACCTCCGTCTCTGGCTCCAGTGATATCCCAACCAATGCCGATGACGGTGGCAGCGGGAACAATGCGTACTGCGTCGTTGCTTGAGAGTTCTCTTGGTTCACAATGCGGGATAACGACTCATGTATGTTCATGCTATTCTTCCCCTCCTCCTCATCCAATTTAGTAGTCTCCATTTTAGAATCATGCCCCAATTCGACGACATTCAATGACTCATTCAATCATGCATCACACCTCATTCAACTCAACCATCATTCACTTCACAAACACTTCGATTCATTCGGGATTCAATTTTTACCTTCTTATTCGACGCTGGAAGGATTTATTAGCCGCGCATCGCGCGTGCTTCATTATATTATTACTTATTATCTGTTTTCTGAGCGCTGTATTGTTGTTTCGTTTTTTTAAGGCACTTGTAGGATTTGAAGGATGTTGTGATAGGACGTAACATCATTACATTGGGCTACATAATAATTACGATCGTGACCATCCGAGATTTCAAAAGGCCTGATCACATCATTGAGCTTGAAGAGAGCTAACGACACATCAAGGTCAGAAAAAACGGCTCTAGATGGAACGCCGAACTGGCATCCAGCGCCAGCGGACGAGTAGTTAACATCGCCAGAGATCTCTCTGTGCCTAGGTATGACCGGACCTGCGTCCACTTCGATCAACATTGAGGACGACGCTTCAAGCACAGAATCGGGAATAGCACCTCCGGCGGATTATGAGTCGATACCTAAGTTCAAATGCACATCAGCCTCAAGTTGCTCTTGATGAACGTGGTGAAATCAAAGTACACACCTTCCGTAAGAGCATATCCGATCTTGGTAAATAGTGGTGGCATCTGGGCCGGGTATTATAAGAGACTGGGGTATCGGTCTTCGAAAGTTAAATGTTGATCAACCGTGGCCTAGCAAACATGAATAAGCCTAAAGCTGGATGAAGCAGCGAAGGACTCACCAATATATAAATACGAATATCGAGGTATAGATACAGATAGTGAACGAGTGTAGTAACTAGTCTTCAAGTCGTGGGGCGGGCGGTGTCGATGCGAATCGTCCTCTTCTCTGAGAGAAAGAAGGCTCAGCACCGCACCTGACCAAACAAAGAGAGCAACGGCTTGAAGCGCTGCCCTCTCCTACATCCTTGAGTCCTCTCATGATCAGGCGCATCGACGTCCGAGGGTCCAAACATGTACGTCTTTCTCAAGTCCTACCACAACCACCACCATCAGCACATTGACACATACGTTGAGGAAAAGGGGACTCACAAGAGCTCTAGAACTCGATATCTACACCACACCCCACCCGCAAATCAGCACCTCTATTTCAAGTAGCAGGAGAAGGAAACTAAACAGTACTGACCTGCGGATTCTGCATGTTCTCGCAAAGAGCCTTCCCCAGCTCAATTACTTTCGACTCCTTTTGCGAAGGAGGTCGGCCACAGGATTTGATCTCCTTTTCGTAATTTTCATATTGTTCTTTCATCTTCTTGCGTTGGCGCTTTGTGTTAGCGCTATTGATCAATGTGGTTAGTTAGAGTAGTACAGAAGGAGGGTAAACACCTACTTCACAGCTTGCATCAGCTGCCGTAGGGTTGGCCGTGGATTTTCCTTGAGGAGATCGATGATAGCCTAGAACCCGCCACTGTTATCAACTCCATTTCATTCTAAACAGAGACGAACTCACCTCAGTCATCGACTCCCCGTCCTTATCCTCAACGCCCATCTGAGAATCTTTGCACGCAGACACGCAAACCTGTGCCCAACATTCCATTCAGTCCACAAAGGGAACCGTCATCGGGAAGTGAGAAGGGACATACAACATGCTGCCGATCAAGACTAGACAGATCCAGTCGCGCACATAACCCCGAGCAGCGTTTCCGAGGGTTGATAACAATGTTAAAAGAGCTTTGCCTCGGTAGGGGTGAAGATGCTGGCTTTCCCGTGCTAGCCTTCTTCCCTAAGGTCTTGAGGCCACTGAACCGACCATGAGGCCTGCTCTTCAAGTCGGGCTTGGGGTAAGTCGGGTCTGTCGACTCTTCCGGTTTGTCCGTGTCTTCGGGCCTCTGTGTTGGCTCAATCTTCCGCAAGACGTGCGACGTGAAAGGGCGCACGATGCGAGCATAGGGTTCTACGAAAACTAAAAAAAATCATCTGTTACCCTAAAAGAAGCAAGAGGGAGAGGAAGGGGACGTACATCGTCTGCCGAACCGACGAACTAAATCATATTGCGAACGTCAGCGTGACAGAAAGACGGAAAGAAGGGGAAGTTACAGTGGGAAAAAGGAGAGGAGGAGAGTGGTAGACGATGGAAGAAGGAGGAGGGTACCCACAGCGGCTGGTCCAAGTGCCTATTCGATGGCAACGATGATGCTTCAAGTCTGTCGGGTAGATGTTAGCGAGGTATAGGATGGGGGTGGTTTGCAGGGGGACAAGAAGAACATTGAAAAGATAACGTGAGAGCGCCGGAGAGCAATCATGACGGAAAGGCACACAAAGACGACGGAAAGCGGGCCGAGAACAGATGGACAATAAGAAAATACATACCAAGCAAAGTTGCAGAATGACAGCAGTCAAAAATGGCCTGTGACATATCAGTAAGGATAGGGGCGACACGAACGCAATCCACACATACCATGAGTTTCGCTTGCGGAAACAAAGGCAGAACCAGACACTGCCTGAGGATCTATATACATCACCTCATCATCAGCAACGATCCTACTTATCATCTGAAAAGCAAGAAGACGTACATCATCAAGTATGATCTTCTCATCCACCACCCTCATCTCGGAGTCGGGACCGCTGCTGATAGCGTCAAGGGGAATGATATCTACCGTCACACACTCAATCAGGCACCAAATAATGTGAGAAGGGAAAAAGGGACGCACATTCATCGTAGCCGTCCTCTTCCTCTTCTTCCTCTTGGGAGTCGGAGGAGAAGCGGGCAATAAAGTTTAGAAGATCGGCTTCGATGGCGTCTTCTTCTGACAGCCCAAGGGTGGAGGTCCCGATGGTGGTAGTGGTGTGGACGGTGCGAGTCGAAATTTTTCGTTGGACGGTCGCACACTCGGCGGCTAAGGATACAGAGTTGGGAAGGCTTGTATCAGCGAAGGCTGTGGTGCAGTCAAAGGTGCTGGCAGTGGAGATGATAGCGGTATTGTTGGTGTTGGTCTGAGCAACAGCGCTGTCGGTATTGGTGTTGGTAGTGTCGGCCGGTGGAGTTTCCCTCTTCTCGCTCTCCTTCCTTTGCGCTGAATGGCCAGAATCTGCACAGACGATCAGCTCGCCTCAACACACACCAAGATAGGGGAGATACCCACACAAGATGAAGTGCTCGTCCCCAGGCGACGAGTCCACCGTAAGCCTCATGATTTCCCTGAGCTGCAACGTCATTGATAAGTAGAGTCCACAGTACCTCAAGGGAACATACAATATTGGCTCTAGTAGGCAGATATCTCGCTGGGGTCCCAGATTCGTCGGTTAGTACCACAATGTTCGCGTCTTGGTATCCACATCGCGCTTTAAATAATGATCAGATTCACGTAACTCCAAGAATTTAGTCAGACCTACTCAATAATAGCCCCTCAAAGGCCCTGACCTCCTTCTGCGGACCCTTCAAATGCCAATCAGTGCCCTCGGGGTAATTAATTCCGATGAGAAGGGCCTTCTTTCGAAGGGGTTCGACAATGTTGGTGGACGATGTGAGAGCGGAACCGATGCTGTTCTGCAATTATAACACATGGCATGAGCATGATGGATAGTTACCTAAAACAGCGAAAAATTCAAGACTAACCGTGACTTTCAACATAGTCGGAAGGCCAATTGGTAGCTTCCTCGCCTGCGAAGTTGAAGCAGCAGGCATGTCCTGGATGTAAAGGTAGGAAGACTGCTGAACGTGAGTACTCATCAGCGATACGTGATGACCTGGTGAGATAGATAGGTCGTAAGACGGGAGTACACAGCAGTGCGGGCTTCAATTTATGGTCAATGAATTCCATTATGAAGTAGTTGCACTGCACTGAGCCTGTGTATCAGTGTTGTTGAACGGGAAGTGGTTTTTGGAAAGCACGTGGCAGGAGTATGGTTGGCCTTGTTACTAATCGGGAGTCACTAGTCACCGGCACCGGTCACCGAGAAATCCAGAGTGCTCGTCAGGCGATTGGCCAGATTGGCCTTATAATAAAACCTTCCACACGATCCTCACTGTGGATAGCGAATTTGGTTTCTTGCCCCAATCAACAAAACTAAGCCCGATACAGACAAGTTGTTACAGTCGACTTGAAGCCATTGCTGTTTTTACATCTTACTTGCCATCCCCAGATTGCACCCTCGTACGCCAGGCTGCGGATGACCAGATTGAAGTCATCCTCATGCACAACTACTTGTAATACTAGTATCCCTCAATGCTGTATCTGACGTAGAATCCGAAACATGCCTGACAAAAACGTCACGGCGTCAATGCCTTCGGCATACATTATGTTTCTACCGCTTATGTACAACTAACAAGCCTCACGGGCGGTGCGCTCCCTACACACCAATGTGACGGCGATCTTTGAGCCGCCAAAGGAAGCGCCGATTCCGCGCGGTTGATGAAGGAGATTATGAAGCATGCGCCAGCCAGAACGCCATAAGTACGTGACTGCGTTCGGCTTTGTGACACAGCGCTCTTGAAAGCTGTAAACGTCGAGAACGCGGTCAACACGTTTATTCACAAGCATAAAGCTCCACAGGGGGCTGTGAAGCGATAGAAACTTTGCATCCTCGTTTGTCATCGGACAGCGATGATCTGTGGGCGCGCCCATTCCGTAAAGGGGTGTGTTTGTCATAAGGAGGGCGCTTGCAATGATGTCGTTCGCCTGCCTGGTAGAGCGTGGAAAGGAAACCACAGAAATCTGGTCAAAAAACCACAAAATAATCGAAACAGGAAGCATCATAGCTCGCGCGTTCAAAACCGCCCCACCTCCTACACGTCATGATCATCTCACCCGATAGATATCGGTCAAAGAAAAAAAAAGAAAATCACCAAAGGCCTGAAGCCAGAGATCTGGGGATATTACTTCCTGTGGCACGATCATCCGGTTTTATTGCGCGCCCTTTCGCCCCGATCCTGGCATTCCTCTCCTTGACTCGCTCTTTGTGGTCCCTAGACATGGAGTGCAGAGTATCTGTGAAGATCGTGGCTGGAGAAGCGGCTGGGTTAGTCAGACGAAGAAAGGAAGCAAGACAAAGTAAGGGCGGAAGACCAAGGAAGGACGGAAGACCAAGAAAGAAAGGAATACGAAGAAGAGAGGGGTATAAAAAGGACCCCCGAACATTCGTCAACACCTCGAATTAGGATTCGGAGACTCCCTCAACAACGCGATTGAAACTCAGCCGAAAGTATCAGCAACCCCTCTCCCTGAGACGAGAAAGAAATTCACCTAGGTCATCGGCGCCACGTTCTTATCTTCAAAGAAGGACATGCAACATCACCACACCGCCATTCGCCTTCTTCTCCATCTCCTACCGTTTATGACAAAATCCAGTTAAGAACAACCCTTCGGTGGACATACACCGCTGGAGAGGCGACCCAGTAATTTTTTTCATACCAATGTTCCAAAGCTCTCCCGATGGTCCAAACGCATTTGCTGCTGGTAACGAAGAACCACTTGTTGTGTGATATAACTCCGGTGAAGGTGAGTATGTGGGCGTCTGCGTGATGGGCGTTAAGATAGGGATTTGGATGGAAAATAGTGAGAGAGGTAGAAAAGGATGACTCAAGCCACTTAGAAGCACACAATCGTCCAGTAAAACTTCCGACAGAGAAGCATGCGGCTCCCCCGCCTCACCTGCGCCTCGAATTCCAAATCCTGCTACACCAAAGGCAGACAAGTACGTATCCACGTACACGTCACAGGCGAAGACGTAGCAGGAATAAGCGGGGACAGCTTGGATGTCCGGTTGGGCTGAGACCCCACTACCGTTGGCGGCTGGGCTCAGGTCTATGTTTGGTATGAAAATGATGGATCACAGATGGTTCGCTCACTGATGGGGTCCCAGCTGCCTTCTTCGACGTGACCTAGCTTGATTTCGAGCACAACCACAGCGTTTCGTGTGACCATATGTCTCAATGTCTGTAAAAAACATACGAGTCGTCACTGATTCCCTCCTCGCCCTTGTGCGTCTTTCTTTTAACTCCCTAAAAATCATTCACCTTTCTGCTAAAACAGATCATACATTCATCGGCCTCAACGGCGTCCGCATCCTCAGCGTTACACTTGTAAATGTCATCCAAGTGGTCAACATGTCCCTCGCAGTGGGGAGGATAGTCGGTCCAAGTGAAGCTCCCAATGCTACGACGAAAATCATGACTAACTCTAATCACATTTTGTGCGTTTCTTTCGTAAATGCCCTTTGTTTGTGTAACTAATGTCTTGCAGTGGAATCAGCGAGCCAAAACAACCAGCGGCTGGCTTATTGGCCAGTCCTTGGTCGACTCCTCGTCATGAGAGAGACGGTCGTGCTCATATTTTATGCTTCTCTGTTCCTGTACAGGGCTATGGTCTCGGCGCGTTGAGTGCTACCCAAATGCTGTCCCCACCCCTCCTTCATCGCCAAACAAGCTGGGACTGGAGCTATGATCCTCTCCCATCGCGTGAACACATTTACCCTCGTTCCTGCCCTTTCCCCCCTTCTCTATTGGGTGTTTGAACGTCCTCATGAGCCTCACATTTCAAGAACCACGCAACAATCATATCCGTCGTTCGTCGCTGTGCTGAATTTTGGGAGGATCAAGGCGCGCGACAACGGATCGACAACATTCTTCCCCAACACCGCGTCATCGCGTGCGCCATCGCACCGAAATCGATAGTAAATCGGTTCCCTGCTGCTGGAACGACAAGCTCCGAGCTTCCTCCATGCGCGACGAGCTGAGATCGGAGCTTCTCGCTCCGCCCGTTGGTTGATGAAGAAGTTGAATTGGATGAGGATGGCGGTCCAGATGCCATCGTCTGGGCGAAGGCGGAGGTGTCTGTGATTGTTGTGCTTTGACTATGGTGTGTTCAGGAACTTGAAGGCACCAAGTCCAAACTATTTGTGACGTCCTGGAGGGAACACGCGAAGAGCGCGCTGCCGACACAGACACACGTAGCCTACTGAGTCGTTGCCGCAATATGTATCGAAGCATGTGCTGGTGGGTGATATGGAGTATAGCTCGACGGCGGCAACTGCTTGAGCCCATGACCACTGGATGCTTTCTTTCCGACATATAGTTGTGGGACGGTGAATGAACACTGAACTCCGCTTAGGAATATATCGTATCACTCCATCCCTCTTCTCTAGTATCATAGTCCTTACCATGCAAGCTATCTAGCCGAAATATTCCAAACTGGTGTTCCAATAAGATACAGATCGCGCTTCAAATTATACTTAGTGTGCTTGAGCCTAATGAAAATGCAAGGAAGTAAAGTGTTTCTTTCGTGCAGCTTTGAAAGAGGTTTTGTTATGACTTTCAGAGAAAAGATAAGCTGAAACTAGTTGCTGCTTGTTCGCAGAAAACATACAACCATAAGTAGCTGTCGTTCCACGCCTACAGGCGGCTATTAGTTTTCATTTTACCTTGTCACGCACTCAGAAATTCGTGAAGAAGCAGTGCCAGCTCCCCCAAACACCCCTCGGAAATCAACTTCTCTTACCAGATACAGACCTGAGCCCAGCCGCCAACGGTACCCCACGGAACTCTGAGGAGCAGTGCCAACACGAAGAACATTCCGAACAAATTCCGAACAGAACTCCTAGGCCATCCAGTAAATTCTTACTTCTAAACTGCATGTCCCCACAGGAGTTTTAGGGTCCACTGAGGTAGGCGGTCCACTGAAATTGCACGTCTCCTGACTAGATGAGATGGTGGTGGGTGGCTAGAAACGTTCCATCACGTGCGGTGGTGTGTTTCACACTCCGACGGTCCGGCGGGCCGCACACTTGTATTTTCGTTTCTCCTCCTTTTCCACCGGACACGTAACTTCTTTCTAACTCCTTTCATACCTTTCCCATCTTATCTCCTACAACTCTCCTTGCACGCTCAAAAGAGATCTGGTCACTGACATCTGTATTGAACTACGCACTACGGAAGCTTTTGTTGCATTTTCATCCCTCAAAACACTTCCGCATACGTCACTGCTGGGATACCACGATGCAAACGTCCATGGTTCGGAAAGCCGGAATCAATTGATGGCTGGCCAATGTCGCCTCGAACCTCCACGCTCCACGAGGATTGGGTCACTGGAAGGCCAATCGTACTGAGCAGTTTTACTTTAACTGGAGTTGTTACGTGCAGTGTTGACATTCCCGTCCAAGGTTAGTGTCTTCTCTACCCTTCGATGGGACGTTGCTGACGCCATACGACACAACAAGGTAACGATTGGAGCCTGGTTCCTTTGTGAGGGACTATGAGGGCCTTGAAAAGGAACATGCGGTTCAGACGCACCTCCTTTGTCCCTCGCGATAGCAAAATTTTCTATCTGGGGGAACATGCGTATGGGGTGGCTGCTGCGGCCTCTGTCACGTTCATCTTCCAATATAATGCGTCTTTGAACGCACCTGCTTCACTGCCGAAGAGGCTGAGAACGACCGGTTCAAAAACATCACACAGAATCGACCATCTAGCCACCATTTCCCTCTTTCAAAGCTGTACAGATAATCAGCATCTCGGAGCGGGATCTGGGAAAGATTATGCCGAGCTTCATGGTCATCATGCCTTGAAGAACAATGTCGGTCTGAGCCTCGAAATCATATCGAAGGCTTTTTTTTGAAGGTCGTTAAATTATCCCCGGAAAGAGGGCTGGCATTGGGAGTATGGCGAGCACGCAATTGACCTGACCCGAGAGTACAAGGTCCGTTACTTTCCACTTGCTCTGAGTCTTGCTGAGGCATCGAAGATAGGCAAAGTTTCTTGGGTTCTCCTCTCGTTATCTGTTGCTTCCTAGAAGCCTGGGATCGATAGGCAAAGTTTACCGAGTTCTTCCTGATTGACAAGTTGTTTGTAGCAATGACAAGGCCATCGGATATCCTGCCACGGCCGGATCCTGACGGCAGTGTTAGAATGATTAAAGCATGGTTAGACTCCAAGGGTGTTCGAGATTTCGAACCTATCTCCCTTTTCTGTGGCCCACTGGCAACTGGGCAAGGTAAAGAGTCACGTTCCCAAGCTCGTAATCTCTTCACCCACACCTTATCTACCTGCAGGATATCGTTGGGGAGATTGAGCGAATGGCTGATGACGTTTTTGAAGAAGTCGTCAGCTCACTAATGTCAAGAAGCCGTTCTTAAGCCTGCACAAACTGCGCATCGAGTTCAGAATCAACACTTTGCCTTGGGTGACTGTGTTACGATGGTACAAGGCACTGGAGGCGTTCCGCTATCAGTCAAAGGTGTCATCATTGGGCCCAGTTTGAAGACTATAAGTGTAATGTTGGATGTTCCGTTCACGTCTGGTAGCATGACGTTGGGGAATCGATGTATCATTTTTTCCTCCTTCGTATTTTCTCGATACTTACGGTGCAAATGTAGGTGCTCGTAGTATTGTGGTTCGACGGTTGACATCCACCAAACCCACTCTTCGTCTCTTTGTGAGATAACTGATAAGGCTGGTATATTTCCATCCAAACTTGCCAAAGGTTCAATGTAAGTATCAGCGCAATTATATCCGGAAGAACCAACAGTATATTTGGCAGTTTCGTGATGTCGCAGGAATTTGGGGTGCAAAGCAATGGTCATTTGGGAAGCCATCGATCCGGATTGCCGATACCCTCTAAGACTGGCCCGTAGAAGTATAAGTAGAGTTGATACTCGCACTGACGACCCACATTGAAACATCCTCAGCATGTCTTTAAACCCAACAGATTCCGGAACTGTCGACTCGAAGGTCAAGGGTACGAGCCTAAGACCCGCGGTGAAGGAACGGCCGAGCGTTAGCGAGCGCCGTGCCGTAGGCGCGGGTCACGGCTCGCCGGGGGCAAGCCCCCTGGACCCCCCGGTACACATCTTGAATCCCAGTTTCAGTACTCATCTTCAATCCTAATCCCCATATACATTCTTAATTCTAATCTTTATATGTTGGTGTAAATGAATGCTCCATCTCCATATACAATAAAATTTTCATCACAGTCAGAGACTTTTAAGGATGGTTATTTGAATTATTCTAATCTCTGTATGTGCCAAGTTCACAGCCTGTTAGGCCCCCACCCCTGCTTCCACATGTCCAATAACTTGGCTGCTCCCATGCTGGGAGCAGGCCCTCTAATCCAAGTCTTTTCAAATATTATCTTGCAAATTCAAATCATTAAACAGAGTCTTGTATATTTTTTACATGTCTTTTATAAATGGTACTCCTTTACACCCCCTACTACTCTACCCTGCTCCAATGTTTCTCATATTTTTGAACTGCAAACCCATAAGACACCAATATGTACAATAAATCTATTTTTAACATGACCCTCCCTACCTCCTCAGCTTCCCCAAAATTCTCTTGGGCCAGAAAGTAGAAAATTGTAGTGATTCTGAAAAATTAGGTGATCTCTTTCTGGCTTTCTCATCTCTATGGACTAAATTGACTAAATCTTTACTTATATTTATTGAATTTCCTCTGTCCTCTCCCAAATCAGTTCCCTCAACCCCCATTTACCTAGAGGATTCACAACTCTCCAATTAATATTTTTATCATCCATATTAATGTATAACTGAAAGCCTATTCAGAATATTCAATTATAAGCAACCTCCTAAGTTACATATAAGAAATATTTGAAATTCCAGCCACATATTTAATTACATTCACATTTCTGATATATTGTTAGATGGAATACAATAGATAGCTTTGAGAGCACATGGATCCCACATCCATATTTTGGCATTGCACTTTCTCAATGAAGAGCTGGGGTGCAGGGGCAAAATTCTGGCATAAAACAGCAAACCCATCCAACATCCTGAGATATGTTGATAGCCCTCATTTATAGATGGGATGTTTCAAGAAGCATTTCTAAGTCTCTCTTTGGAGCCTTGCCATGCACAGAAATCAAATATTGTACATGCAAGAGGGGAGAAAAAAGGAAACTCAAACATGATAGAAGTTGTGGTGGGTCACTACCACAATGACAGATATTTTTTACCTGTGGAGCAGAACTGATAGGTTCAACCACAAAGAGCAGGCAATGTAAGAAAGTTTGTGCAGAAATTAGAATTTACAACCCTACATGCCTACAAAATCTCAAGCAATTCATAGAGGGTCTATAAACATGGATGAGCTATATTTTTCTGGAGTTGAAGAGGGTAGGTGGGGTCAAGCTCAGTATAAAGATGTGAGGTTCAGAGTGATTATATAAGAATTTGTCAGCCTTAGTCATCACTGTGTCAGCCTTAGTCAGCCATCAAAAGGCTAAAAACATTGTGCCATTCTATATAGATAACCGTCTTTGCATTCTAAATCCTTCATCTCGTTGATATTATCATATGTATGTGTAGATCCCGGATCCACTCCTATATGGTCCAGCCCCATTGAAGGAGGGAGCGGTGGTAACCCATTCGACGACTTCCAACCGTCTCTCAGAGGAGTGACAGAGATTCGAGTGTGGGCTGACAAGTACATTGATGCCATTCAAGTCGCGTACCATGACTCCGTCACTCCTAAACACGGTGGGGGTGGAGGTCATGCCTACACCTTTTTTCTGGACACCAACAAGAAAATTGTGAAAATTAATGGTCGCGGTTCAAAGTATATCGATCAACTGCAATTTTTTACCGACATAGGTGACTTCTTCTAGCATCTTGGTTTGCCCACTTTTCTTTCTGACATTGGTTGTTATACAGGCAGAAGCTCCCCTGTTTATGGTGGATCCGGTGGGAATTCATTCAGCTGGAGTCCGCCCCAAGACTATTATCTCAGAAACTTCAGCGGGAGGAGGTAAGCACAGCCAGAGAACGTGCCATTTAACTTCAACTAGTCTCAATGAACGCAGTGACAAATACCTCGATTCGCTTCAGTCAATCTTTGATAAGGAGTAACTAGTAAATCCTGAGTCTATGGGGTTGTGTTGGATTGTTCGCAGGATCCTAAGCACTGTCATGTAACGCGTATTGACAATAACAATGCAATGTTTGGGGTTGGGTTTATAAACATGGAGGTTCCAATTTTTTGACAACTTCATGGACTCAGCAAATGTAAGAAATACATTGCTTTTCCCGCCCTCGCGCCTTGTTACTGTATTAATTTTTACGCTTGACAACAAGCGGCTCATCAGACACTTCTGACATGCCTTCATCAGGAAAAATCCATAACTGGGAGATACTATGTCTAACTAACAACTAATTTACATAAATTTTCCTGGATACACACTCATAATTTGTTGTGAATTACATTGGAATTACAGGGTTTTTCCTCCGTGGTTCATGTTGAAGGCAAGCTCTGCACTGTCAAATAAAGAATGATTTTGCAGATCAATCAACCTGCAAACAAATCCCACAATGAAATTTACGAAAACAACATCGGAATAACTGTCAGTGAAATGGGGCATATAGAAATCTGCGTGCCACTTGCGGCACATATATCAGTCACTACGTCACGTACCAAACATAGTAGCCAGATGTGACAATGAGTTGTAATGAATGGGCCAGCTGGTCCCGGCCGGACTTTCCAAAACATCCCTTTACCAACGGACCAGCTGGATGCCTACAAATGGCTTGCGGGCACAGCGTCTCTTGCCGTGGCAGCTACCTACGGCAGCATTCTGGGTGTCCCATCGGCATCACACCAATAGTTCCCCAACCTTTACTAGAACAACTGTAATACTGTTACCTGCTTTGATGTACTGTTTGCTTCTATCAGTAGTAGCTAATTGTAAACCTCCGCCCTAAGCTACTTGCTCTACCACACAGCTGCTGGTCAGCAAAGCATGCTTATATACCCCAACCTGCTCTAATGGTAAATTACCTGTGTCCATAATATTAATCAATGACATCTATTGAAATTGAATATGTCAACTCTGGGTAAGCATTTGATTGACTCCAATGGGGCGGTTATTTCAACTCCTGCAGGGCATTTGATTCACTCTGGTGGAGAATTTACAGCTGAGTATGTCAACTACCATGGGCATTTAAATTTGATTATTTTGAATCCATGAAGAATTTGATTGACTTGAGGGGTTATTATGTTTAATTGTAAATGCATTGCCAGAGTTGACATACTCAATTTCAAATGCCCTGGAGGAGTGAACCCAATGCCCCATGGGAGTCAACATATTTGATTTAAAATACCCTGTCAGAGTAGATAAAATGCCCTGGAGGAGTAAACTACATGCGCTGCAGGGGTCAACATATTTGACTCTAAATTTCATGACAGAGTGAATAAAATGCCCTGTTGGAGTGCCCTGTGAGAGAACATATTTAATTTTATATGCCCTGACACCATGAATAAAATGCCCCATCAGAGTGAATTAAATGGCTGCAGGGTCAACATATTTGATTTTAAATTCGCTGACAGGGCAAATAAAATGCCCCGTCGGAGTGAATAAACTGCCCCATGGGAGTTAACATATTTAATTTTAAAAGCCCCGACGGCGTAAATAAAATGCTCCGTCGGGGTGAATTAAATCGCCGCGAGGTCAAAATATTTGATTTTAAATTCGCCGACGGGGTCAATAAAATGCCCCATCAGAGTGAATAAACTGCCCCACAGGAGTTAACATATTTAATTTTAAAAGCCCCGATGGCATAAATAAAATGCTCCGTCGGGGTGAATTAAATCGCCGCGGGGTCAAAATATTTGATTTTGAATTCGCCGATGGGGTCAATAAAATGCTCCATCAGAGTGAATAAACTGCCCTGCAGAAGTCAACATATTTAATTTTAAATGCCTCAATGGAGTGAATTAAATACCCCATGAAAGTCAATCAACTGTCCCCCACCCAATTCAAATTTTATATTCCCCATTGGAGTGTATTGAATGCTTTGCGGGAGTCAACATATTTAATTTTACATGCCCTGATGGAGTCAATGAAATGCCCCACTGGAGTTGTCGGGGAAAAAAATGAGCTGTACTGTTATAGCTTCTCAATACATCTTTCCAGCATACTATAACTGTTGTAAAATAGGTTCAAGTTTACTTTGGAAAAGAATTTTGGCGCATGGTGGAGAAATGAGGTTGAATGCATGAAATATCTCGCAACATGATATTGTTGACTTTTCTGTATACTTTGCTACCAAATCTCAACATCTGAGCCTTTCTTATACATAGTTAACATATGGCAGAATATATATCCCCTGCTCTGAAGCAGTTTTCTGATGGTTTGGGGGAGCTGGAGCTTGAAAGGGTGAAAATATGACTCTAAACATGAAACCACATTCTTTCTTATTTCCTTTCACTATCTAAATCTTGTTGAAATGCTCCCATACTTTCCCCAAATATAGCCTACATACTTTAGAATCAATTCAGATAGGTGGGGGAAGCAGTTTTGAGGGAAGAAAAAAATATATAACTTGATGTATGCAAAATGGCATGTTGTGCAACTGGTTTGTATAAAGATTCATGCACCAAATAGCTCTTTCCGAGGTCTGTTCACAAAAACTTCTTCAATCACTGAGAAAACTATTCCAAATGATTCTATTCCTTTCTGGGATCCCCCCAATGTCTTTGTTTTGTTGGTGCATTGTATTGCCAATGAGTGCAGCGCAGTGCATAGTTTCAGATGGTGTGTGAATAATGTGCTCCTTCCATATTAGGTTGCCACTGGCCCATATTTAGTAAGGTGGGCTGACAGAGTTGTTCTACTTCCAAAAACTAAATGGTGCACACCTCAACTATCTGACCTCCAATTCAGTGGATCTTTCTTTTGTATTATGAGGATTTGTCATGGCTACTAGCAGGACCTTTCATTGATATTGTGCATTGATTTCTTGACAATATATTTCTTGTTTCTGCAAATCACATATTCCAAGCCATTGCATGTTTCAGTTCACATGGATGGATGATCTGGGCACCAGCTTAAAAATGCTGTAGTGGATTGACTCCTCTACC
This sequence comes from Laccaria trichodermophora, assembly GCA_018417955.1. Lineage (NCBI taxonomy): Eukaryota > Fungi > Basidiomycota > Agaricomycetes > Agaricales > Hydnangiaceae > Laccaria > Laccaria trichodermophora. The sequence continues at coordinate 243,785 of JACTVC010000002.1, forward strand.
TTGAATAAATGCTTTGCCAGAGCTGACATATTGAATTTTGAATGCCCCATCGGAGTCAATCAAATGCCCCACAGGAGTCAACATTTTGAATTCTCAATTCCCTGTCAGTGTCAATCAAATGCTCTGCCACAGTCAATAAAGTGCTCTGCTAACTTGACATATTCAAGATCATGCCACAGATGACCATATCATGGAGGTCATGTTTTCAATTTCAATGTCAAACACCCTGATGGGGCCATTGCTGACAGTGCCTTCAATCTCAACCTCAAACACCCTGATGGCGACATCCTCTGCAGTGCTTTTAATTTTAATGACAAACACCCTGATGGAGACATCCCCTGTGGCACCTTTAATTTCAATGTCAAACACCCTGACGGAGACATCCCCTGTGGCACCTTCAATCTCAACCTCAAACACCCCCTGATGGCGACATCCTCCACAGTGCTTTCAATTTCAATGTCAAACACCCTGATGGAGACATCCCCTGCAGCATCTTCAATTTCAATGTCAAACACCCTGGCAGAGACATCCCCTGCGGCACCTTCAATCTCAACCTCAAACACCCTGACGGCGACATCCTCCACAGCGCTTCCAATTTCAATGACAAACACCCTGACAGAGACATCCCCTGCAGCACCTTCAATCTCAACCTCAAACACCCCAACAGCGACATCCTCCATGGCACTTTCAATTTCAATGTCAAACACCCTGACAGAGATATCCCCTGCAGCACCTTCAATTTCAATGACAAGCACCCTGACGGCGACATCCACCACAGCACCTTCAATCTCAATGTCAAACACCCCAACAGCGACATCCACCATGGCACTTTCAATTTCAATGACAAGCACCCTGATGGAGACATCCCCCACAGCACCTTCAATTTCAATGTCAAACACCCTGATGGAGACATCCCTAACAGAACCATCAATTCCAGTTTGACACCCCAATGGAGCCACAAATGAGTAGACAATGTGTGAATAGCTAAATGAAAAGCTTTCATTTCTTAACTACAAGGTGAGTGTTTCCCTGTTGGGACAAAATTCAGTTTTTGGTTGATATGGAGACTATCTTGCAGGAGTTGGATGAGATAAAGATTAAGATACATTATGCTACAGATCTAAATGGATGTAAGTAAGGGGAGAGAGGCCCCAGTTAAATCTTTTTGTAGTTCCATCAGGATGGGCTGAGAGCCTGTTGGGATGTGGTCAGAGCCTGTTGGTTGAAAAAGTGGTTCCACCACAGGAGTGTAAACCCTGCCAGGGTCAGAAACTGGCCGCTTCATTGCCAACAGAACAATGGCAATCAAACCAGCTGACCCATTCACTATGAGTGATTGTCACATCCAGCTGTTCCATTGTTATTGGACCCATGCGACTGAACTAACTACTTGTGGACCACCTGTTCGCAGGTGACCGCAAGTGTCTTGCAGATAATCAAAAAGGATTGCAGGTATTGCAGGTGTCTTGCAGATAGATAGTCTCCTACAACATAGTACTTGGTAAATTTAAACTAAAGAAATGTAATCTTCACTTGAGAACTTAAAATGTGGCCACTGCTATGCAATATGAGTCTGGAATACAGTGTTCAATTTTCTACACAAGAGTTTTAGTTCTTATTTACTCATGCCTACTCCCAAGTTGACCACAGGTGGCTTGCAAACATCCATTTTGTGCACAGATTCTTGCAAGTGTCTCGCATTGGTCTTGCAGGTGTATTGCAAGTGATGCGCAAGTTGCATGCAACTGTACGCAAGTCTCGCAATGGATACTAACTCTTGCAAGTGTATCTTAAATGTGTTGCAGGTGTGTTGCAGATGTATCTCAAGTGTACTGCAAGCTGAACACAAGTGTATCACAGGTGGAATGCTGATTGGATGCAGGACATCTTGGTCATTTTGTAGAGCAATATATGTTGCCAGTATAATTTATGAATCCCATGAATGAAATGGTTCCAAAATTAGTGAATGTGAGGGAAATGAGAGTGAAATACATTATGAATGTCCCAAGAATTTCCTTCAAATCCACTGATACTGGTCTAATCGAGGAAACTGGGGGAAACACTGGAATCCAGGTTTTCTGGGGAAGTAGTCAGGAAATAATGAGAGATTTTCGTCGATTTCCAAAGTTGGTTTTCCCTACTAATGTCCCTTGTTTGGTGTGGAATCAAGTTGGGATGGGAAGAAGAGAGCAAGTCTGAACAAGAGGTGAGACTCCATTGCTCGACAATGGCAGACATTGGCTATTGAGCCCCGAAGTCTCTGGAAAAAAATTGACCACAATCATGTCTGATAAAGAAGGAAAATAATGGTAAGAAGCTGGTGGCTGACTAGTTATAGCCTCAGACACTGCATTACTTGTATATTTCTGCATAAAAATGGCCTTAGTATAGACCTATAAGTACAAATCAACAAGTCAGAAAGAATTAGAGAGATTCAGATATGTTAAACTAGAAGGATCCCCGACTCTGGAACAGAGAGGGTTCTGTCAGAATGAGAATGCTCGACTCCAGCCAACTGTCATGTGATGGCTTCCCACGAATTTCGGCTTGTTCCATTCTTTGTTACAACCTTTTGGTAAGGGTCCCTAAAGTCTCGGCTGGCCTGCAAGGAGCGAACCGCGCTAGTGGTTCGGCGACGAGCAGGCCACTAATAGTAATATAGAACATTATTCAGGTGGGATGTATAAATTATATTATTTCAAACAGAGTTGGGGACTGGCGCATGCGCCGCTAAACAATAATTACGGTGCTCATTGAAAAAATCTCAAGAAATATGAAATCTCAGCAAGGTGCGCTGATGCTGGCAGATGCCCGCAGATACTCGGCTCACTAGGTATAATTTGCACGCAACTGGATTGGTCTGCACACAAGTGACCGCAGATGCTTCTTTTCGGTTCGCAACTGGCACGCAACCTGTGTCCGCAGATGGCACGCAGATTTTCCTGTGCCCAGTGAAATGCCTCAAGGTCAGAAGAGTGGGGCTCTCTGACCATATGAATTAATTGGGGTGCAGCAAGACTTTTTTTGGTCTCCTGGAGAAACCTGGTGGATTGTATCGGAGCGGCTGGGGATACTATTTTGCAACTATTTTGGATCACATTTAGGTGGTTCCGCGATGCGAAAGGCGAGTGCAGGTGGGGAAAGGAAGCGAGTAGAGTTGTGGAAATGAGGGATGTGTCCGTGAATGGCCATTGAAGAATTTGTTGATTCAGAGTACTATGTACATAGCACGAAAGGCGGAAAGGACAATACTTCAATATGGCGGAGCCCACAATAAATATCAAAACCCCTGCCATCAATGAAAGCCGATTCAAGTTTCAGTCCCTTCCAAGAGCACTTGCGACGTGCGTGAAAGCAGGATCATGGGACAGTCTGTGGGACCAACAGCCGGGGGGGACAAAAGATGGACATAGGCGTAAGAAAGCGCGTCGTCAAGCGGACACGTTGATCAAGGATATTGATGGCCATGGCCACGAATCGGCTGGTCGGAGCTCGACAGACAATGCGAGGCCACCGTGGTGGCCTGAGGGACGCACTTCAAGGCATGTCACGTGCGTTATTTAAGAGGGAGTCCACTTGGAGTCCACAGCAATCCGTCCTCTGTCCCTTCTTCAACAAACATCTCCTTCCTGCCTCCTAATTACTCCAGTTCGATGTCCACAAACACAGACGGCTCCCTCCAAGTGCGACGATCCACAAGACTCAATAAGGTTGAAGAAGGGCTTCCCACCGACTCCTCGGAAATCGTCGCCTTTTCGACCAATAAGAGTGGCACCAAAGAGAAACGCATCGAAGGATGCTTATCGTAAGCTTTTCATTCCTCGTGATGCACTTCCACCTAGAAGTTGATGCCTCACTCTATGCTCCCTGTAGATCGCGAGAAGGCGAGTCCAAGGACAGCCGCGACTCGTCGCGAATTGATGCCTTTTTTGAGTCGAAAAGCCAAGGTTCCGTCGACGGAACGTCTTTGTGAGCTTTCCAATCTGGCCTGCCCAGTTACTACGGACTGATAAATGTCCGTGTTACAGGAATATACCTCCGATCGCTTCACCTTCTATAAATTCCCTTAAGCGCAAGGGCGATGCGCAGACTGAGGAAGCGCCTCCCAGGAAGAAGTCACGAGGAAGCGACGCCATCGCGGCGCATCTGATTCTACACCCAGGCTCCAGAAAATTCCAACCCTGGACTTCGGGGCACAAAAAACATAACCTGGAGAAGGAGTACAACAAGGCCATCGAAAATTTGAATATACTAAGGGATGGTCAGACGACGGTGACCCAAGAGGAGAAAATCAAGGTTGCAGCACTAGAAGCGGACCCTCGCGTACTTTGGTACACTTTCGTCTCGGTCAAATGTGCTGGATGTGACGGGGTGTTGTGTGGTGACAAACGTAGGGCGTTTTATACCACGCTTTGGAGCAAGCATACAAGAAGCTGCCAGCCAGCTAAAACAATTCTTCAGAGGCAGGGTGCACCCGCACCGTCCATGCCGGTGAGTAGTCCATCTTTCGAAGAACATTTCACCTTCTGACCTGCTTTATAGACTCATACCCCAAAGGACCATGAAGGGGCGAATTCGCTCGTGTTGCTAAGCAGTGGATTTGGAACTCCAAGCCAGGCATCGACGCCAGCCTCCTTGAGCTCCTAAAAGGCGGTATTGGCCTCAGGAGACAACGTGAGGTTCCGGGTGACTTGGTCATGGGCTGGCATAACTAAATTTGTAAACGGACTTGTATCGTATTGAGGCACTCGCTTCGGAAATTGAGCCGTAACTTGCGATTAGCTGTCGGATCTGATTTGAACAAAGATGAAGCTGAAGAAAAGAGATAGTGGTGGCACTTGTGCCGGGTGTCATAAGAGACTGGGGTATAGGTCCTCAAAAGTCGGGCGTCGATCAAATGTGGTCTAGCAAACACATGAATAAGCCTAAACCTGGATGGAACCCCCAAGGACTCACCAATTCATAAATGCGAACATCGAGGTATAGATATAGATGGTGAATGAGTGTAGTAACTAGTCTTCAAGTCCTCGGGCCAGTGGCGTCAATGCAAACCGTCCTCTTCTTTTTCTTTGACAGAAGAAAGGTTCAGGACCGCGCCCGACCAGTCCTGAATAAAGAGAGCAACGGCTTGAAGCGCTGCCCTCCTTTCCGTCCTTGAGTCCTTTCTTGATCAGGCGCACCAATGTCCGAGGGTCCGAACAAGTACGTCTTTTTCAAGTCCTACCATGATCACCACCATCAGCACTTCAACACACACGTTGGGAAAAAGGGAGCTCACAAGAGATCTAGAGCTCGATATCTACACCACACCATACCCACAAATCAGCACCTCTATTTCAAGTACCAAGAGGGGGAAACCAAACTCAACTAACCTGCGGATTCTGCATGTTTTGGCACAGAGCCTTCCCCACCTCAATAACTTTCAACTCTTTTTGCGAAGGAGGTCGGCCATGGGATTTGATCCCCCTTTCATAGTTTTCATATTGCTCTTTCATCTTCTTGCGCTGGCGCTTTGTATTAGCGCTATAATCAACGTGATTAGTTAGAGTACAGAAGGGAGGGGGGAACACCTATTCCACAGCTTGCATCAGCTGCCGTAGGGTTAGCCGTGGAGTTTCCTTGAGAAGATCAATGATAGCCTAGAACTCGCGACTGCTGTCAACTCCATCTCACTCCTAATCAAAGACGAACGCACCTCGGTCATCGACTCCCCCTCCTTATTCTCAACGCCCATCTGGGAATCTTTGCACGCAGACACGCAAACCTGTGCCCAACATTCCATTCAGTACACAAAGAGCCTGAGAGAGACGTGAGAAGGGACATACAACATGCTGCCGATTAAGACTAGACAGATCCATTCGCGCACATAACCTCGAGCAGCGTTTCCGAGGGTTGATAACAATGTTAAAAGAGCTTTGCCTCGGTAGAGGAGAAGATGCTGGCTTTCCCGTGCTGGTCATCTTCCCTAGGGTCTTGAGACCGCTAAACCGATCATGACGCCTCTTCTTCATGGGTCGCCTCTGTCGCCTCTTCCGGTTTCTTGTTATTGTCCGTGTCTTCGGGCCTCCGTCTTGGCTCAAACTTCCGCAGGACGAAGAAGTTCAAAGGGAGCACGAAGCAAGTATAGGGTTCCACGATAACTGAAAAAAAAAATCATTTGTTACCCTAAGAGAAGCAAGGAGAGGAAGGGAACATACATCGTCTGCAAAACCGACGAACTACATCATATTGCAAACGTCAGCGTGAGAAAAAGACGGAAGAGAGGGGAGAAAAGGAGAGCGGGAAAGGCATAAAAGGAGGAGCAGCAGAGGGCGGAAGGAGAAGAGGAGCAGGGTACTCACATCGGCTTGCCCAAGTGCCTATCCGATGGCAGCGGTGATGCTTCAAGTCTGTCAGGTGGACGTTAGTAGGGTACAGTGAAGGAGCGGGTGATGTGCCGGGGGAACACAAGAAGGACATTGAATACGACGGAGAGTGATCATGGCAGAAAGTCACACCAAAAAAACGGAAAGCTGTCCGAAAACAGAAAGAGAACGAGAAAATACACACCAAGCAAGGTAGCAGAATGACAACAGTCAAAGATGGCCTGTGAGATGTGTCGGTAAGGATGGGGGTAGCATGAACACAATCGACACATACCACAAGTCTCGCTTGCGGACACAAAGGCAGAACGAGACACTGCCTGAGGATCTATATACATCACCCCATCATCAGCAACAATCCTACTCATCATCTGAGAAGCAAGAAGAAGACATACATCGTCAAGGATGATCTTCTCATCGACCACCTTCATCTCCGAGTCGGGACCGATACTGATAGCGTCAAGGGGAATGATATCTATGTACGATTATACAATCAATAAGGCCTCAAACGATGTGGGAAGGGAAAAAGGGACGGACATTCATCGTAACCGTCTTCTTCCTCGGGCGAGTTGGAGGAGGAGAAGTGGGCAATGAACTTTACAAGAGCGGCTTCGATGACGTCTTCTTCTGACAGCCCAAGGGTGGAGGTCTCGATGCTGGTGGTGGTGAGGGCGGTGCGGGTCGAAATTGTTCGTTGGACGGTTGCGTACTCGGGTAAAGATACCGAGTTGAGAAGGCTTGTATTAGCGAAAGTTGTGGACCATCTAAAGGTGGTAACAGTGGCGATGGTAGCGGTATTGTTAGTGTTGGTCTGAGCATCAGCGCTGTCGGTATCAGTGTTGGTAGTGTTGGCCGGTGGAGCTTCCCTCTTCCCGCTCTCCTCCCTCTGCGCCTAATGACCAGAATCTGTACAAACGATCAGCCCACTTCAACACATCAAGGTAGGGGAGATACCCACACAACAGGAAGTGCTCGTCCCCAGGCGACGAGCCCGCCGTAAGCCTCATGATCTCCCTGAGCTGCAACGTCATGTATGAGGTAGAGTCCGGAGTATCACAAAGGGACATACAATATTGGTTATAGTAGGCAGATATTCCTGTTGCGTCCCGGGTGTGTCGGTGAGCACCACAATATTCGCATCTTGATATCCACATTGAGCTTTGAAAACGATCAGCTTCAAGCAACTCCAAGAAGTTAGTTAGACCTACTAAATAATAGCTCCCTGAACCCCCTGACCTCGTTCTGCGGGCCCCTCAAATGCCAATCAGTGCCCTCGGGGTAATTAATTCCAATGAAAAGCGCCTTTTTTTGAAGGGGTTCGACGATGTTGGTGGCGATGTAAGAGCGTAACTGATGCTACTCTGTAATTATACATGTGTCATGAGCAAATTGGATGGTACCGAAAAACCACGCAAAGTAAATAAAAAAAGACTAACCGGGACTTTCAACATAGTCGAAACGCCAATAGGAAGCTTCCTCGCATGCGAAGTTGAGGCAGCAGGCATGACCTGGACGTGAAGGTAGGGACAATGCTGAACACGAGTACTCATTTGCAATAGTACGCGATGAGATAGGTCGAAAGATAAGCGTACACAGCACTGCGAGTTTCAATTTATACCCAATGAAATCCACTGTAAGGGTACGGAGTCAGGTAGAATGTTGTTGGTGAACAAGACGACGACTCGGACACGTGGCCTTGCGACTATATCGGGATCAATCCCGAGCCATCCTCTACCTCCTCCCCCTATGTGGCCCGACAGCGTCCTCAGGCAATTCGCCATAATTCCCAGCGACAACCAAACCTAGGGAGAATATCATGGGCCTTACAATAAACTCTTCCACACGATCTTCACTGTGGATAGCGAATTTGCTATTTTGCCCCAATACCTTGAAAATACTTTCGATACAGACGATCTAACCATGACATTTCAAGTTATTTCACTCGACTTGAAGCCATTTCTGATTTTACACCTTAAATCTCCGGGGGACATTGCCCTCTCGTCAAGACGCCAGGCTGCGGACGACCAGATTAGGTCTCACATGGTCGATATTGTAGGTCAGTCATCCTCACGCACAACTACTTGTAATGGTAACCCTTACTGCTGTATCTGACGTAGAATCCGAAAAATATCCGATGAAAACTCTTCACGGCGTCAGTGCCTTCGGCACACAACTATGTTTCTACCGCTTGGATAGAAGTACCAAACAGATTACGCCCCTCACGGCGGGCGGTGTGCCCCCCATACACCAATGGGATTGCGATCTCTTAGCCGCCGAAGGAGAGCGCCGATTCCGCGCGGTTTGTGAAGAGATTATGGAAGAATGCGCAAGCAAGAACGCCCATACGTAAAGGCAATTGTGGTTGCCAGTGGGTGACACAGCGTTCTTGACGGCTGTAAACGTCGAGAATGCGCTCAACACGTTAAGTCACAAGGAGAAAGCTCCACAAGGGGCTGTGAAGGCGAGGGGATCTGTCGGGCGCGCGTGCCGTAAAAGGGTGTGTTGTTATGAGGGCGTTTGCCCGAGTACTAGTATATAATGAATAAATGTATAGGTATCTATCATGAGTGGTATCCGGATCCGCGTATAAAGTAAGTCCAATGATATGTATGTACGAATGGAAAGTTATAATTTAGCAACCGAAGCAGTGCAGAGTGTAAAAAGACAACCACAGAAATCTGGTCAACACAACCACGAAACAAGGAGCATCATAACACGCGCGAACCAGTCCACTCAAAGTTCCCAAAGCCGCCCCATCTCCTACACGTTATTATCAGTCTCATCCAAAGCCCCTCAAACAAAGAAATACTCACCAAAGGCCGGGAGCTAGAGATTTGGGGATCTTGAAAGTTATCCATCTCCACTTCCTGTGGAACCATCACTGAGCGCCCCTTCGCCGCCAACTTCGCATTTCTCGCCTTGACTTGCTTCTTGTAGTCCCGAGACATGGAGTGGAGACGGAGGTAGTACTTGTGGAGGTCGTGGCTGGAGGGGAGGATGGATTAGTGAAAGACTTGACGGAAGGGGAGGACGAGCCAATGGAAGGAAAGGACAGAAGACGAAGGAAGAAAGCATGGCGAATAGAGGAAATAAGACACAGTAAGGGCGCAAGTCCAAGAAAGGGTGGAGGACCAAGAAAGGACGGAGGGCCAAGAAAGAAAGGAAGATGAGGGAGAGGGGGGTAGAAAAAAGAACCCACCTAACATTCGTCAACAGATCCCTCAAACTAGGATTCGGATCCTTCTTCAACAACGCGATCAAAGCCTAGCCGAAAGTATCAGCAACCTCTCCCCCTATAACGAGGAAAACCCACCTGGGTCATCGACGACCCACTCTGGTCCTCCCAAGACCTCTGGCCATCCTTCGAAGCAGATAACGATATCTACAGCCCACCCAATCAAGTCAACCTCCATTCAAATTCACAAAACGAAGAAAAAAGGAACATACAACATCAACATGATGCACCACGCCCCCATTCGCCTTCTTCTCCATCTCCCACCGCTCATGACAGAATCCAGTACAGAACAACGCTTCGGGGGACATACACCGCTGGATAGGCGACCCAGTAAGGTTTTCATACCAATGCTCCGAAGCTCCCGATGGTCCAAACGCATTTGCTGCTCCCGCTGGTACCGAATACCCACTTGATGTGTGATATGACTCCGTCGACCTGCGTGATGAACTCCCAGCTGCAGCTGCAGCTTCCAACGAAATGGCTGCAGCACCCAACGATCCCTGCCTGGCTTTATTCCCCCCCACAATGACTTGTTGTCCTCCGGGGAACACAACACCGCCTGGCGGAATAGCTCCCTCCGAGCCCGCTCGCACGCCTACATGGGATGCCGAAGCCTTCACGTCCGTCCGAATAGTCAGGGATTGGGCTTTGACGCCTTCCGGAGACACGCCTTTCTTTGCCAATGGTGTCTTCCCACCTGGCTTGACGTTCTCCTTATCCTTGCCCTTACTTCCAACAGCCCCCTCAACCCGCTGAGAAAGAGGCTTGGTCGAGCTCTTTGTCGTGATAGCAATCTTCCTGAAGTCATATTGACTAGGGTCATAAAGCAACTGCGCAGCAGCCGCCTTGATCCCTTGCGCATTGGTCCCGTGCGCAGCAGCATTGAGGTCCTCAGCGAACCCATTCCACTCATTGATTTGTCCCAACCCAGACTCCCCAGAACCCAAAGCAGGCGACGCAGCCGTCGAGGAGGAGGACCCAACGTCCTCCGCAACCGACTCCATGCCCATCGACCCACCAACCTCCGTCAACCCGAAAGACCCAGAAACAGGCGACTCCAATATCTGATCAATCGACGTCCGCCTCCACCGCACCGAACGTGAGCTCACACGTCTGGTTTGGTACACTTTTCGAGAGGAGATGTCGAGTTGTGGGAGGATGGGTTTGGCTTGGTGTTGGTGAGCTTGGGGTTGGGTGTGCTGGGGCTGTTGTGGCTGTTGATGAAGTTGAGGGTTTTGATGGTGGCCGTGTTGGTGAGGGTGGGTGTGAAGGGGAGTATGAGGGTGTGGGCGTCTGCATGGACGGGCATCGGGATATGGATGTGGCTTGGAAGTGCTGGGAGAGGTAGGAGAAGAGGAGGAGGAAGCGTCGGATCGTTGGGAGGGGAACATGATGGGAGACGGGGAAGACATGCTTGCGTCATCGGATGAGGAAAACGCCATAGGTGGCGAGGACGAAGAAGAACCTTCATGGGACGACGAAGACACACCACCGTCCAGCGAAACTTCCGAAAAAGAGGTCAAAGAGGCATACCGCTCCCCCGCTTCCAACTCCAACTCCTGCTTCACCCAAGGCGGACACATACATATACACGTACACGTCACAGGCGAAGAGGGCGTAGCAGGATTAAGTGGGGAGGGTTTGAATGTCGTATGCAATGGACTCTTGGGCTGAGATCCCGCAGGGCCTCGAACAGGACTTTGAGGAAGAACATCAGGATTGAGCGGGGACGGCTTGAACGTCGTGTGCAACGGGCTCTTGGGCTGAGATCCCGCAGGGCTCTGAGGAGCATTCCGAATAGGACTCCTAGGACCCTGATTCACAGCAGCAGGATTCTTACTCCCGCTCCCTGCAGGAGTTTTCGGGCCCAATGGGGTAGGCGGTCCAACTGGAACTGCTCGTCTCCTGACTGTATGAGATGAGTGGAAGAGACAGGAAAAAGGGAGGAGAATGGAGGAAAAGCTTACCGATGGCGTTCCATCGCGAGTTACTCCTTCGTCGGCCTTTGTTCAACCAGGGGACGTAAACGCGGTTGCACCGGAAATGTTCGAGGTCTGTGAGAGGGATCAGCATCAGAACGAAAAGGGTGGAGGACAAAGAGGAGAGAAGCGAAGGGGGCGGGAGAATGGGAAAGGGAACTGAGAGCGGAGGATAGAGGGGGGAACATGTTGGGAATAAAGGGAAAGGGAGGCGTGTGTTAGGAGTGAAGCAGAAAGGAATGACGACGATGGGGTTTGCAGATAAAGAGAGAAAGGATGACGGAAGGAAACATCAAAGGCAAGGAAGAGGAAGAAGGGAAGGAGGAGTCAAGAGCGAAAAAGGATGTTTGGGAGCGAATGATGAAGGAGGAATCATGTTGGGGAATGAACCACACGTGGTGAAATCGAAGGAGAAAGGAAGGAGATTCAGAGTGAGATAGAACGTAAGGTGTACTTTGGGAGCGAAGAAAGGTGTTATGGGCAAAAGAGGAAGGAGGAAAGAAACGCGCTTTAGGAACAAAGGAGAAAGGAACATGGCATGGATTGGGAGCGAAGAAGCATTGAGAGCGAAAGATGAAGGAAGGAGCATATCGGAAACGAAAGAGAAAGACGGGGTGCGTTGGGAATGAAGAGTAAAGGAAGGAGCGTATTGGAAATGAAAAAGAAAGTAAGAACCAAAAAAACCCACCAAGCAAAGAAGCAGAATGACATGAATCAAACACCGCCTGCTCATCTCATCAACTTGGGCCAGCACAAAAAGAAGAAGGAAAAAACATACGACGAGTGAACTTCCGATAGGAAGCGGAGCAACGAGACGTTCTCGTAGAACCTAGAGTGAACGTCAGCGCCAAGTCTATGTACCCATTAAGAAGAAGAAAGACGGACGTTATCCTGGATTAACTCGTTATCCATCGCCACGATGACTAAATCAACATACGTGTCAGTGAGAGGGTCGGGTGATGTAGGAATGGCTAACGAGGACGTACATTCATCTTTTCCATCTTCCTCTTCCAACAGGTTATCCGTGTCTTGTTGTGTCGAATGGCCCGCAACTATCCAACATTCACATCAGAACCACATACACATGAACCGCCGCTTAAGAGAGAACGTACAATGAAAGAAAAACCGATCCCCAGAACGTGCGTCCTCCACCAGTTCATCCATTCGTCTCATCTGCCATTTCCCTTCATCAGCCAAAAAAAAAAAAAAGGAAAAAAGAAGACGTACGATATTATCCCTCGTAGGCTTCATATCCTCCTCCAACCCATCCTTATCCATCAATAAACAGATATCATCAGGGTTATAGCCGTAATAATCTACACCGACGTCAGTCGAATCGAGTAAGAGTGGAGTAGAAAAGAAGAAACAGGAGGACCCACCGATCAACAACTGGCGCATATCCAATACATCTTGATGTGGTCCTCTCAACCTCTCGACGTGGTCGTAGTTCTGTATCCCGATCAACAAAGCTTTCCTCTTGGGTTTTCGAGGTTGGGTCTTAGAGCCCAATGGCTTTGGCTCTCCATCCGTTTCGGGTTTCCCCTCCATCTCCGTCCCCTCCGTCTTCACCTCCCCCTCCTCCACCTTCACTTCCGCCTCCGCAATCCTCCCCTCCGTAACGACATTCACCCATCCTCGCGGACTTTGAACCTCCTGCTGCTCCAAGTCCTTCCGTTTCAGCCTAAACACGCCCAACCTCTGCTTGACGATCTTCATCAAGCCCTTCCAAAACGTTCCTATCTTGTGTGGGGGAGGCAGGGTGGGCGAGTCGTAGGGGTGTAGGTGTGTTGGAGTGGGGTGGGGGTATTGGAGAATGACACTGAACGGAAACTATAATTGGCCGTGAGTCATTCGCCCTTCTTCTGTTTATATATGAAGGTACAACTAATTGGTCAAGCGCCCGTAATTAACGGACGCTGTGAAAGAAAGAAACACCACCAGTGTTACACACCTGCTTAACGCGCGTTCCCAGCGCTTATCCAGAGTCTTTCAGGATGGATGCTATGTTGAAGCGCGTATGCAGAGCTAAGAGAACAGCTTTGTAGTGGATGTACGAAGGGCATCAGGCGAGCATGTGTCGTGCTGTGAAGAAGACTCCAGCCAGGCACACGATGGCCGGAGGGTCAGATAAGCCGTTGTGCCGATCATCTTCTTTGATATAAATAAATTCGATCAGCCAATCACGCATCATTGCGATTTCAAACTCAGTGACGCTCGACGGGCGCTTTTTTATCACCAACGCCCACACGCACCATGCGCTTGGCACGCCGCTCAAGATGCGCTGCATAATTATTACTGTGAAGGGCAATTTTGAACCAGACCCTCAGACCTGCCCCCTATCCTTTCGATAGGTTTTTCTCAATACAAACCAAAAATACCATCGACCCCGGGTTCTCTCTGTTGCCGATGGGAAGTCCCGCACTGCACTCAGCGCTGCCTTCGTATCCTAACGACGTACGATCGAGCTTGGAGTATCGAATGGTGCGTCCTGGAGACGGAAGCCGTCCGTAGCTGTCGTACCTCATTGTTCTTCAATAGGCTCTTTGGATAATTATCATGGCGATCGCAACCGTCGCTTTCACTACGTATGCTTAATTGAAGTAACGATTGCACATGCTGTGAAGGTGCTTAGGTTGGCAGCTCCACTACGCCTCAATTCAATTGAAAAAAAAAAAAAACATGCCTCACTCGGAAAATGGCGGCTATTTGACGTAAGGCGTGAAAAAGCTGCAGTTCAAAGCCCAAGCTGCCCAAGTACATGTATATGGAAAGATGAAAGAGAGATTGTAATCGTACTTCGGTGTGCGCGCCGCTCTCCATAGATAGGATGAAGGGCGCATCAAAATGTTCCCCTCTCAATCCAACATGTTCCCCCTCCTCTATAAAGATATGATGCTCTGATGTATCACAAAAATTATACTTCTCACGTAGCCGTTATATCTCCAAAGACCCAGACTATTATCCCACCCTGCAAATCAGTGACGCGTATCCTGCTCACCACAACAAGACGGGACGGAAGAAAATGAAGGTGCCAGCTATCTATATCCCCCAATCCATACTCGAGCCTCTCGCGCCCCGCACGTTGAGCGAAATCGACGCTTCCGCACTATCCTTTGGGACTTCCCCATTGTACCATGCACAAGAAATACACCTTTTTCAAAATCAAGGTCCTGTAGAATCTCACTATACCAACAAATATACGACGCTCAGCCTGAGGTGTATCATAAAAATCTTCTTCATATATTTCTCATGTTATCAAAAAAAAAACTTCATCTTCTGCATTTCTCATGTCGAAACGTTGGTTGTCATTATCATCATCAACAATAAATTTATAAATAAAAATAAATACAGTGGGTATGTGTATGCCGAATGGTATGCAAGGAGAAACCTCTACGCGACTAGCGCCCCAAATTCCCCCGAAAAAAATAGTCTCAATAAATAAAACCAGAGACGGCGCAGCCATCTTCAAGTTGTAGGAGCCTTGAACACACAAGACCACCAACCCTCACTCACATCGTCCTCAAAACCCAAACATCCCTCTCCCCCAAACTCGGCACCAACCCAACCCACCACACCTCCCTCCTCAAAAGCTGCACCGCATACCCCGCATTATACGCCTCCCTCAATCCCTCCGCCACCATACTCACCCTTTGATTCACAGCATCCAGAACATCGGATACCATAATGACGGCATCATACCTGTCGGGGGCCGGAAAGACGACGATAGGTCGATGCAAGTCAAAGTCGAGGAATATAGTCAACGACGCGACGCCGGGCGGATGAACAGCAGCTTCATACCTCCACGCGTCCTGTCCTCGCAGTCGCGAAGGACATTCGGCGAAAGAGGTGGGTGCTCTGATGTTATATTCAATCCCAGCGACGAGTATAGGGTTAATTTCCACCTCTACAGAATAGAGGGGCGGCAGTGGGATGGGTCGTGATCGTGGAAGGGGAGGTGGCACGATTAAGCTTTCGGTAGGGATGGGAGTAGACAGCGAAGCTGAGGATGTCGCGCGTTGTGAGCTCGAGTAAGGATGGAAAGACCGAGAACTTTGTTCAGACTCGTCACGGTATGAGCCTGAAAGACGTATCCCTTCAGCTCTCGCATCCGTCCCTGATATTGACATTGACATACGCATAACTTCTGATTCCCGATTTCTGATCTTTTTTTTTGGTTTCTGATTTTGATCCCGAGTCTGTTGCAGAAAGGTGAGCCGTAAGTAGACTTCAATTGCCCGACAACTAACTCACGATGGAGGAGCTCGCGGATGGTCCTGTCCGCCATTCTGTCTTCCGCTATATATACTTCCAAAGACCCAGCTTAATTAACCTATGTATTAACCCTGCAAATCAGTTACGCTCACCACAGCCAGCGTGTGCACAGGACAGGACGCGGGACGGAAGCAAATGGCGGTGCCAGCTATTTATATCCCCCATGAGATCAAGATCCTCTCGCGCCCCGCACGTTGAGCGAATTCAAATATTCAGGGCTCGCGCACTATCCTTTGAAAATTCCCCATTGTATCACGTACCAAAAATAAACCTTTTTTTTGAGTCTCACGCCTCGCAGCACTCCCAATTTTACTCCAAGACCCTCCGTTAATGTTGTTCAGCAAATCGCGCATCTTAGACCAACCAAGCACCTGTACGTGCCTCTTGGCCCTTGGAAAGCGATTTTTTGTCTGAGATAATTAGCGGGAGAGTATAATCTTCTCAAGCCTTTCCACTGATGGCGGTTGGATGGCGGTGCAGCTATACGTGATATCAAGATCCGCGTTAGATGGGCTCGCGAAGCACTTACCCTCGAACCTCTCACACCTCACGTCGGTGGTAGGGTCACCTCGGGCCTGCGCTTTGGGATGGCTACACATGAGTCATACTTAGCGTTGAGGATGTCGCCGTGATGTGACAACTCAATCTGGAGAGCTCGCCTGTAAAATCACATCTACATCACGTAGTATTACTTATAGCATACAATGTACATGATACAAGAGAGGACACCACCATTGTTGATTTCAACCGTAGTCTGCACGCGGCGAGCCAGGAAGTGATTCTAGGACGAAGTGCGCATCAAACCGAGGCTTGATGTTCCCCTCTCAATGCAACATTTTCCCCGTGCTCTCCAACAAAAATAAGACGCTCAGGCATCACAAGAAACTTTTTTTTTTTCATGTCGAAACTTTCATTGTCATCAGCGTCGTCAACAATAAATTATAGATAAATATGTATGCAGTGGGTGTGAGTATATATGCCGAATGCAATGCAAAGAAAAACCTTTTGGCGACTAGCACCCCCCAATTCCCCAAAATAAATAGTCTGAATAAATAAAACCAGAGACGGCGCAGCCATCCCGAAAAACGTAGCAGCCTCGAACACACAACTTGAAGACCACCCGACCACCAACCCTCAATCACATCGTCCTCAAAACCCAAACATCCCTCTCCCCCGAACTCGGCACCAATCCAACCCACCATACCTCCCTCCTCAAAAGCTGCACCGCGTATCCCGCATTATACGCCTCCCTGAGCTCCTCCGCAATCATACTCACCCTCTGATTCACAGCATCGAGAACATGGGATACCGTGATGACGGCATCATACCTATTCGCGGGAAAGACGATGATAGGTCGGTGCGGGTCGAAGTCGAGGAATATAGTCAACGACGCAACAGGTGGGTGAACGGCAGCCTCATACCTCCACGCGTCCCGTCCTCGCGAACTGTGTCGTCGCGAAGGACATTCGGCGAAAGAGGTGGGTGCTCTAATGTTGTACTCGATCCCCGTGACGAGTATCGGGTTGATCTCCACCTCAATAGCAGAGAGGGGCGGCAGTGGGATGGATCGTGATCGTGGAAGGGGAGGTGGTACGATCAGGCTTTCGGTAGGGACAGGAGTAGCTGAGCTGCAGCGGGGTCTGCCAAATGGAGGTCTGTGTATGTGAGACGGAGGTCTGAATGCGTTGGGGACGGAAGAGGCCCATGGATTTGGGGTGGTAGATGAGGATGAGGATGAGGGTGTTGCGCGTTGTGAGCTTGAGTAAGGATGGAAAGACCGAGAATTTTGTTGGAACTCGTCGCGGAATGAACCTGAAACGCGCATCCATTCAGCTCTCGCCTTTGTCCCTGACGCTGGCGTTGACATACGCATAATTTCTGATTTCGGTTTCTGATCTCCGGTTTCTGTTTCTGATTCTGTTGCCGAAAGGTGAGCAAGCTGAAGTAGACTTTAATTGACTGGAAAGTGACTTACGATGGACTCGGAGAGTTTGTGGATGGTCTTCTCCGCCTTCTTGTCTTCCGCTATATATACTCAGCTCAATTAACCTATTAACCCTGCAAATCAATGACGCGTATTTTGCTCACCACAGCCAGCGCTTGCACAGGACGGGACGGGAGCACAGGCATTTCCTGCCATGGTCGTAAGTCGCTACACTGCCACCTGCCGCTTGAGTAATGGGTACATGGAGGACCGGCATTTGTCGACAAGTTCAAGGTATCTATGGTGGCATGGGTTGAGGGTATGTACTTGGTTGCATTATGGAGACAGGTGGGCAGTGGGTAACAACAAGACAAGCTTAATTACGCAGTGTTCTCCACGTCGAATGGTCGTTTTTTGGGTGGGGTTCCGATGCCTTGGTAGAAGTGTCATGATGATGATGATATGATGTGAGATCGAGAGCAAAAAAGCACCTTATTCAGTACCCTCAGTTCGAGTACCAACCCTTGATGGAGAGCCGGGAAAAACATCATCAGACGGCCGTGTGAAGGCGCTTAGTTCGAATTGACGCCCAAGTCTCGCCTTGAGCTGCGCACAGGAGTGACCAGGAGTGAGGCAGCAATGACTTTTCAATTAAATTTTATCCGGCGATGTCGGAGAGTTTGTTCTTCCGAAACCGAAGATGTGATGGTGTGATCCGTTTGTACAAGCAGCTCGATCATCGAGCTTCGAAATCAAGCATGTTGGGAATCGGGACCAGGGAGATAAGTTGCCCTATTGTCGGGTATACATGTATGTTGATGACCAATTTAATGAGATTGTTCGGGCTTGACGTCTTCATACAGCGCGATAACCCGGATACTCCCTTAGGAGTACCAAGCCAGTGGATAGAACGTCAATAAAAATTGAATCCATACTAATACAAAGGACAGCAGGAAGGGGTCAGGAGAACGCTATTGGCCATGATGACAATATAGAATGGACAAACGAGGTCGTGAAAAATGCGTGTAACAGTCATCACAGACAACCTAAATATATATAAAACTAGAACATCTGTGAAAAGCTATCAACAACGTGTTGACTGAGAGCGTAAAAATTAAGCGCACAACGTAGGTTTTCATACACCCGTCAACTGCGCAGAATGGTCCCAAACACGTTGTTGCCCATCCGCTGCGTGAGGAAAACCCCAAGATCCAATGTCGTCGCCCTTTGCATTCCTACGGTTCATACCCTTCTCAGCATTCAGAAGGGCAAACAACATATA
The DNA here is from genome assembly GCA_018417955.1 of Laccaria trichodermophora. Classification (NCBI taxonomy): domain Eukaryota; kingdom Fungi; phylum Basidiomycota; class Agaricomycetes; order Agaricales; family Hydnangiaceae; genus Laccaria; species Laccaria trichodermophora. The sequence goes on from JACTVC010000002.1 coordinate 262,839, forward strand.
TTCTGCGCAATCTTGAGGCTTTGCAGAGATAAGCCACAGGAATGGGCGCAAAGGGAGCATCAAAATCGTCAAAAGCCAGCTTGAGGGGTAAAGACCAGGCGTATCAACGGTACCGGGAGAGATATGCGTAAAAGCAATCTCTGGTTCCCGTTTAGCGTATTCCTATAGGTGATTTTGTCAGTTGAGTCGGGGGTGAAAAAAAAAAAGAGACAAACGGCGATCATGTAGTCGTTGTAACTAATCGTTTGCATCATCGCCTTCAGCGCGGTATACCTCTTCTTCAACCCCAGATCCTCCACATCAACTTCCCAGCCCACGCCAGCGCCCAATATGGTCAGGACACTAGCATCCTCTCCCGCCTCCTTGGCCTTGCGCAAAGAAGGTAAAAGGTCATGGATGATAGCCCACCTAGAGTAATACCTCGACGCCATCTTCTTATCGATCCCTTCTTGCGTCTCCTCCCTTCCAGTCAAAGCAAACACACCAGCAGATAATACAAGAAAGTTGATCTTTGGCAATCTCTCCGAGAGCTCTTTGCACGCGGCGTGAACGTTCTTCATCAACGTCACATCGCACGCCATGAACTCATACTTGGACCCAGCAGCGTCAGAGGCCATGGGTATAGGGAGACTGGCAATGATGGCGTCTGCCGCTGTCTTGTTGCGGGCAACAATGACGATGTGAACGCGGCCTTTGAGGTACTCCGCTAGTGTCTCAGTTATAGCTTGGCCGATCCCTGAGGTTCCCCCGAATATCACGGCCACTGGGAGATACGATGGACAGTAGCCAGCATTCGAGGTCTTTGCGGCTGCAAGAGTGGGCATTTTGAAAGATGTAGAGAAAAGAACCTGTACGTCGCAACACGAATTCTTGATGCTTTGACTGCCGCGTCGTTCCGCGACGCGTCACACGGCAAGTCAGGCACCGTCACGTGACGATAAGACGCGTTGATCACGCGCCGTTAACACCTCAGAACAGCGATGTAGAAAGGCACTAGAGATGGCGAGAGTTGGGCTAGTAACGTCCTCGTAGATTTTTATTGGCCCAAGTATACTGGCGCAAGAAGCATGAACTCTCTTAGAACATGACGCCGAAAGTCATAAAGAATAACCCGAACCTTAATGGAGAAATATCCTATGGAGCAAATAGACGTTCCTTCGTTCGAGTTTCAAGGCTCGAACAGTCCGACTTCCCAACTGCGGAGAGCGATAGCGGATACAGCCGAGGCGTCTTTATTGGCGTCTCTGCACGGGCGACGAGATATTCCTGGGAACAAGGTGTGACTCCAAGAGAAGCAGTGCGATCGAAACAACGGCCAGAGTTAGATTTGCCCAGCCGATGTCTCTGAGGTTTGGAACATCGTCAGGTTGCCGACATCCCCAGAGAGCGCTCCTGTGATGGCCGTTTCCAAACGTTTCAATTTCTAGGTCTTCATGTGAAGGGCTTGGAAAATACGTGAATACCTGGGGTTGGTAGGTACTCACTTCCGAGTATAATATTCGGAAGAACTCGATCGATAAAATATCAATGAAGTTGGGAAAACTTTGTCGCCAGAAATACCGACGGGTAATAGAGTTTGGAGTGACATTCTGGCATCCCAGCAAACCTACAATAAAAAGCACAGAAAATCTGCAGCAAATCAATCAACAATATGACGGCTTGAGGCATACAATACGTTACAAAAGGTGCAAACGAAAAGAAAGAAAGAAAGAGTCGAAAGAGGCAGTAGGATATAGTGGTGAGCAAGTTCCCATAAGCCCACAAAAGAACCCGAAGAAGAATCTGCGACAAGTAAAAGGGGGTTAACGCCACGACAGTTTGATGAGTGAAACATACCTTGATAAAACGAAGGTAGCGGCCAACACATTCTTATACAGTGGTCAGCTCTACAGAGTGATCCCAAAGGCGCTGTTGACCATCCGCTGCTTGAGGGAAGCCTTTGGTTCCGATATCGTCACCCTTCGCGTTCCTACGATTCATGCCCTTCTCGGCATTGAGCAGGGCAAATAACATGTACTCCGCGCAGTCTTCAGGCTTCGTAGAGATAAGCCAGAGAATAGGGCGCAGAGGCAGCATCAGGATAGTCAAGAGCCAGCTTGACGGACGAAAGGCAGGAGTATCCACGGTACCAGGATAGATATGCGTAAAGGCAATCTCTGGTTCACGTTTGGCATATTCCTGAAGGCTTTTCCGTCAGTAATATATATGATAGAAAGAGACGAAATGACACACGGCAATCATAAGATCATTGTAACTGATCGTCTGCGTCATTGCCTTCAACCCGCTATACCCCTTCTTCAAACCCAAATCCTCCAAATCGACCTCCGGGCCCATACCAGCGCCCAAAATGGACAGGACGCTAGCATCCTCTCCCGCCTCCTTGGCCTTGCGCAAGGAGGGCAGAAGACCATTGATTATGGCCCACCTAGAGTAATACCTCGAAGCCATCTTCTTATCAATTCCTTCCTCCGTTTCCTCCCTTCCAGTGAAGGCAAACACCCCAGCAGATAGCACAAGAAAGTTGATCTTAGGCAGTCTCTCCGAGAGCTCTCTGCACGCGGCGTGAACACCCTTCATCAGCGTCACGTCACACGCCATGAACTCGTACTTGGACCCAGGAGCTTCGGAATCAGCGGGTTTGGGAAGACTGGCGATGATGTTGTCTGCTGCTGCCTTGTTGCGGGCAACGATGACGAGGTGTACTCGGCCTTTGAGGTACTCGGCAAGTGTCTGAGTTATAGCTTGGCCGATCCCTGAGGTTCCTCCAAATATCACGGCCACTGGGAGATACGACGGACAGTAGCCAGCATTCGAGGTCTTTGCGGCTGCAAGAGTGGGCATTATGAGAGGAAGATGTTGGTTCAGTGATGTCACGCTTGGTCTGTGCATTGTGTAATGTCACATCACGTTTTGCCTTTAGAAACGTGTTGAACCAACGTTGAACAACCTGGACACATGAAAAAGCTTAGACGAAAAGCCTGGCCCTCTGCTAGCTAGTCTATACATCGCTTTTTTCACTGATTTTTGTATGTTGCGTAAGCTCGACTAAGCGTAGCTCTCGAAAAAATAAAGGCAAACTCATTGCAAACTCATGCCATTCATGAACTTGTAACAATTTATACTAAATTATAGTCTTGATTGCAAGGAGGTTATAAAAGCCTATTCGATTATGCATTCTGCGGAAGGCTAGTCTCACAACGTATCGAGTCGTATCTGTGTACTGTACACTGTTCATAAGGGTGCCGTGAGTCGTGTCTCGTATAGAAATTGTCTATGTCAGAGTATTAACTGTACAAGAGTAGGTGGAGGAAGATGAAGGGGAAGAATAGGAGCGAGGTGATAAGAATAACGAAAAGTCCATACCACGGCAATGCATGATAACACATTTGGCGGTATGGTAACGGGACGGTGCTCGTAACAGCACCGTTTCCAAAGACAGCAAGGTCTGATGCCAAAGAGGACACGTATGTGCGGTACATAGCGTGCCGCTTAGCGGGTATAGGTCCACGGGGGGTACATTCGTCGCGCAAGGTCAAATCCATTGGGTCAGGGTCGAATCCAGCAGAAAAGCGAAGAGAAAAGATTCTTCATAGATGGACGAGAGCGAGATGAAGCCTTCGATACATATGGGTAATGATCGCCGCCGTCGAAGGACGGTTGGGGATAGATTGCCGGAGCGAAGGGAGGAGGAGCCGGAGGTGCATAAACTTGAGATTGTTCACCGGTGCTAACAGGGTGCCTCGAATCGTAACGATAACCAGAACTCGAGGGGAGGTTCGCAGGTCATGTAACGCTGAGCCGCCACACGTCTGGTCCACGGCTTGTCGTAGCCAATCCCCAGAACTTCGTCTTTCCCATGAGGAAATCAACGCGTTTCATCCCTCCGCGTTTCTCCTGTTCGTATGCTTGGCTGTTGTGGTGCCTGCGGTATCGCTGCTCGTATGCCCGAGTAGCTTTGCGCCCGTCATGTGAGCTGAGCGAGCTGAACTCGGCAGATGTAATGTTCTTCTGCAGTGCACGGTACACGCTGTCCAGCACATCTCCAAAGGTGACATAAGAGCGGTTGGACGCGGGGACACTGATAGTCCATGGCAAGTGTTCAAAGATGATGCTCAGTTTCCTGAGCGGAGGAGATGAAGCTGGTTCCGCGAACACGCGGCTGGAGATGCGATGGTGGTGATGATCATGAACATAGGATGGGTGATCCATGAGATCATAATTGATAGCCGGAGCGGATGATAATTCAAGGTACAGATGGATGCGCACCCGGGCCGGTGACTTAGAGGGATATGGTGCCAAGGCTTGTTTGTTGGAGTAAGAAACGATGTATGGCGACGGACCCGGAAGGGATTGGTATAGATTGGGAGGCGTTAACACTGCCGCTGAAGAGGCGGGAGAGAGTTCATTGTAGGATAATGCAGGAGTGGGAGGGGCGTGAACCGTGGTGGTTCGAGAGAACCTGACGTGTTTGCCTGGCATTGGGTAGTCAAATAGAGTGTGTTATCAAAAGAGTTGGGGTGTCGATAAATAAGCTCGAAAGAAGGTAGGGAATATCGTTTCCACGTCCACTGTACGCGTTATATAGACATCGCGTTGAGGAAATGACTCACGTGGGCTGTACGGCCCCAACTAGTACTTAGTAGGAAAAATAAACCCCCTGAGCAGCCTAAATCCGTCTTCTTCTTCGGGACGGGGACGTGATAAGAAAGTAACTATGTCATCGTCATGTCGAATTTTTCTATTACCTGGAAACCCCAAGCCGAAATGCTGTGAACGTGGAATCCATGCGACCTCCACGGTGAATACATCAGTAGTACAAGAGCAGAGGGAGAGAGAAACGATGTCCAGCACTCCGGAATGGAGGCAGCTGCGCTTGGTGAGTGTGCTGATGTTTCCCAAAAGCACTGCAAATACAAGACCTTGCAAGCGTCATTTACACTTGGCGGCCTTCTCAGGCGCGATAACGCCATAAGAAAGACGCCCAGAACTCGCTTAACAGCATTAGGAGGGGCTCAACAACATTTCGGAAAGAAACGGATGGAAAGACGGGAGCTAAGTACACGCTGGGAAGTTTGTAGTGTGAGAGTTTTTTCGTTTTGAATGTGATCTGAGAAAGGTGAAGACGATCCTCAGAGGATTGTTTAGAAGCGGTGCCACGGGCGCAGCCTTGCCGATAAACGCCACAGCTTTTCCAGGTTTTAGCGCCTATCTTCATTCTGGGTGGTGCTGCGCGTCCTTAATAGAGGTGCGTAGCCTCGTGTCTCAGGTTGACTCGTCGCTCGGAGGCGGGACACTTTAATGAAATTATGAATGGACGGAGTGGTACCAGGGATAAGAGAGATAAGACGCACAGAAAGAACAACTGGCAACGTTTCTCTGAGACCCCATGATTCACCTCCCCAGTTCGGAAAGTGGACGGAAAGCGGGATTGGAGCGTGATGGTCAGTTTCTGTACGCTGACGGACATACATGTCCACGCACACCTTCTGGACCAAAGAGGGCAACTCCAATTTTGTTTATGAAGGTGGTGTAAAAAGGTGTAAACAAGCGCCAACTTTCCGACGGCATGATGTCACACAAAATCACATGTCAAAAGAGTGCGATTGCGTGTCAACTTGAGCTCAGCTCCAAGGTCTCTTCAAACCCGCTTGGGGACGAAAAAATAAGTATGAAAGTTCTGTGGTGTTTGGCCACTACCTCTTTTCAAATTTCTCGAACCCTCCTAGTAGTCAGATACTAACCCAACGACAAACGTGGCAATAAACCTCCAAAAATTTAGCTCTGGTTATCAGAATTTACAGAACAGTCAATGATAAAGGAGTCAGGATTGATATGATTGTGGGGAAAGAGGCGATGACTCGTGCCTAGTACACGGACATCTCGTCCCGCTTAATCAATCAAGAGTTGATTGACTTTTTTTTACTTCCTGGCCCTTAGTGGGGTGATTCGTGAATTACTAAAAGGCATTGCAAACTAATCAGACGGGGATTTTCTCCCGTTCTCAAAATAGTCGCACCTGTACAACATCTAGCAGCTTCTATTGAAATTACTGCCGACATCCCCGTACCCTGTATACGGCTACGGCTTTGACGAGTTTCTAATTCCTCTTTTATTTTACTTCTAATGAAAATTTATCTCTAATGAAGGTTGTCAGGAAATCGAGGTACAATGAAGAAGTCAAGGTCAACGTACGGGCTGTATTTAATAAGTACTCTACAGTGGAGGTAAAATTCATCCCGCCAAGACATAATTGCAGCTGGACTGTACTTTCTTTTTTCACTCGTAGTAGAGTTACCGCCAGTAAGTTCATACCCCAATTTTCTTTGACCGTTCTAGGGTCCGTACATACCTCCGCTCCAAGAACAGTTTGTGAAATAAACCAGCGTCGCCAGTTGCTTGGACACTAATACCCCGACTTGCCGTTAGAGTAAATCCGACTCCAAGCGCTAATCAAGCATGACCACAATCACCTGCTTTGATTACGAGAGGTGTCCCTTATTCAGCTAGGCGATGCTCTTTACAAATGCGCGTGATAGTGCGCGTTGTAGAAACCGCTGCGTGAGAGGCTAGTAGATAGCTGCGCAAGTCGAAGATAACGTTGCGTGGGTGCTAGATAACGCTACGGCGTGTGCGTGTTAGATCGATTCAACTGAGCACCTGTGCGGTATGCTTACTATTCAAGCGCTAGATGACGCCGTGACAGCGCACCCCAAAGTATCCCATAGTTTAAGTGGCGGGGTCAAGCGATTCAATGGGGTAGATCATCATATTTTCACTGTACATGTAACACACGATCGCGTAGGAGGGTAAGCAAATAGAAGAGCATAAAAACCACGCGGGGCCGAGAACGGGGCGCCCTCGCGTAATACTTCTGAGAGTGCGCGTGAGGTCGAATTACGGGCCATACCGCGCTCCACTTACATTAAAGTATAAATATCAGTCGAACTGAGGTGATACCTCAGTACTTTGTGATGACCAAAGTTTCCCCGTGATCAGTCGGGATCAAGTGCTGAGCAAGTTCTTTGAACTTTCCTTGTGAGCGCGTGTCCAGCTGAACCATGAGAAGGCGCTTGAGGAATCGAGAATAATCTCCGGGAAGCCGATATTTTTCCCGCCACAAATAAAAAAGACTACTTGAAAGAGATGGGGTTTGCATAGCCAAGGTTGCGGAATTGTAGCGCCCAAATAATGATAGAAAGAGGGTGGGCGTTACTGGACTTAATAGTAACAATAACTCACGGACCGCCAAGGAACGCGCCCATCCATATATGATATGCCCTCCAACAAGTCCACCGTTTCCATCTCGATTTGTTCACATGTTCCCAAGGCGAAGGAAGAACGACGTATCCAAGTTGTGGTCCCAACCAAGTCTTTGGCAACAGCATTTCACGGCATTTCCCATTGCGTACTTCCGCCGAGCCAGGCACTCCAACTTACAAAGGACTCGGACAAGACGGGTTGACCTTTTTTTTGAAAAGTAGTAGACAATGAGACATCTCAAAGACATCTCGGCGCTGTTGAAATCTACTTCTTGTTCAACAATCTTATCTAAGTAAATCTCATCCCGCGAAAGATGACCTTGGCAGATCTCACAAGGTGTTTTTTCCCAGGCTCACCAATCTATCAGCACAGCTCACTGAGATTCGTAAACGTCACAGGGTATCGGCAAAGGTTGGGCAAAGGGTATTTGGGTACACTACACTACTCTACGATCCTACTACAATTACAATTATGCTAGATGGCTAGATGGTCTATAGGGGAATCGGCCGAACTTGAAAGCGAGGGGTAAATTAACCAATAATGTATCCGTTCTTTTGTGAGTGACGACGAGCAGGGAAAAGCAGACCCACGAAGTGGCTGCTAATCGCGCTGCTGACGATATATATTGCACGCTGCGCAATGTCGATGGCCTGTGCGCAGAGTGCGGTTCGAAGATTTGCTCGAACCGTGCGATTCGAAGGTGGTGCTTCGAGGTCTTGTCATGGTGATGCTGCCGAGAAGAAAACGACGCCGCAATGATGAGAAGTGGTGCTAGGGGGGTGAGGTCGAAAGGCATCCTTCAAGGTCTTGTCAGGGTTGTGCTTTTGAGAAATAAATAACGAAAAGCTTGTCGTCGGCGGGAGGTCCGAATGTGTCCTCCAAGAAGGCGTCAGGGCGGTGCTGTTAGAAAGTAGATGACGCCACGAGGAAGAGGATCGTGGTGGGTTGTAATAACGAAGGCTCCGTAATGCTGGCTGGGTGGCGAAAACATGGGACGAAGGGGGGGAAGAAGTACGATCATGATCGAACAACACCACGAGGACGGGTGCCGGGCAACTCAAGCATCCGCCTCACCGCGAAACATTGAGCTCCCAGATATCGGGGCCCCTCAAAGTCCCCGACAGACCCAAGAACCGATTCTGGCCTAACAAAAAATCCACCCGCTTCACGCCCTTCATCTTCTCCGCCGCTCTAAGCTCAGGATCTTGGATCCTATTCCACCGGGCGAGCCACGCAGCGTCTACCGCTTGCCTCTCCGTGCAGGTCGCGTATTCGGAATGGCTGACTGCGCTGCGGAGGTGGATGTATATCGCAGTGAGAACGTCGTCAACCGTAACGTACTCGCCGTTCGAGCGCGCAGCCGTAACCTCAATGGGGTCCCACTCCTTGAGTTGTGGGCAGATAATGAGGATGCTCCGCATTGGAGGCTGCGTGGCAGGCTCGTAGAAGGTGGCAAATTCTACCTGGTCGTTAAGCGAATCTGGGTGAAGAGTGAGGTCGTAGGCGAGAGCGGGCTCCGCGTAGGGAGCGAAGGCAAGCAGGAAGTGGATCTGCATGCTTTTGGGGTCAATTTGGTCGGGATAGATCTCGTCGTTCTGTCGTGGGTATGGAGAACGCGGGTAGACGCTGCCCGTTGACGAGTACTCTAATTCGGGAGGCGGCGTTGGGATGTCCGGGCTTGAAGGCAAGGATGATGTGGAGCGACATGGCGAAGGGGTCGATGGGATAGGAGAATAGACGGTGTTGGTAGGAGCAAATTGTACGCGTTTGTTGATCATGGTGGGGAGGAGGAGGATTGTGAGATTGGTTGAAGCGGAGTGGGTGAGAGCCGTATATAAGTCTGACAAGCGTGACAATACATCTGTGGGTAAGCTGACAGTCCGAATGGAGTTGTCGCGCGTGATGCGCGGCACAGCATCGAATGGCCGCAGTTCTCTCGTCACCGCCCGGCTGAACTGCCATGGAGAACTGCAAGATGGCCATTGCCGTTTGGCAAGGGGAGGACTAGAAAGCGAAAATTTCAGACACGTTTGCACCATTGTAAGAGCATCACGTGCAGGCGATATCAGTGATAACCCTGGCACACCTATTTTCTGAACCTGATCGACTTAGGGAAACGCATGGGAAACGCCCTCCTTTACACAATCTCACAAGGCCAAATCCCTCCGCTCTCCCAGGTTCGCTTCAATGGATCGGCAGCGCCCTCCAATTCACGTTTAAGAATCTCTGAAGGACGTGAAGAATTTACGAGAATGAGTAGATAGGACATAACAGGACATACCTTTCACGTATCCATCGCCGAAACGCACCGTTTCTGCCGATAAACAAAAGTCGGCCCATAACAATCACCTTGCACCACATACTTCATTCATCAAGCACCCCTGACGACGCGTGTCGTTACCTTTGTTTGAATGCTAATTAAAGTTTTAAGCGGGGGAGGACAAGGCCGCAAGAGACTTTGCATGATATGGGAGTTGGGGAGTGGTGGTGGCTGCTGTTCAAGAGAGTAGCGTGGATCCTTTATCATGATTCTGTGGTGAAAGTAATGCCTCGAGGCTTCAATGACTCTACAGAAACGTGTTCAATTACGTCAATTTGCACCACACGTGATTTGACATTTTCAGCATGTGATCGAATCGCGTCACCGTACAAGGCTTGCAAAAAGATACAAACACGAAAAGAAATATTCATGAATAAAATAAGTACCTCATTTTGATCGAGTGACGTAAAATTAGATTTACATTCAGAGACTTTTACATGTTGTGTTACTGCGCAGGTGAAAGCGTTTTTTTTTTTTTTTTCAGAAAGTCAGGTCTCCAGATTCCAGAAGACTCCTCACAGCAGACATTTTAAAACCAAATTATTCTCACTGTTTCAATTATTGCTGTCAGACGCGAAGTATACGTCCAATCTCCACACCGACATCTCCCGCGTCTATTTAATCAAGTGCCAGTGTAGACCGACTCGGAGTTGAGATATCACGAGTGAAGTATTAATCTCTAATCTCCACACCAACGGAGGTGCGGACCAGCACCCCACAGTTCATGAAATCAATCAACACCAAAATCGCGTCTCATCTTCACGCGTTTTCCGCACCCGGAATTCATTGCCTCTACGTAATTTAATTATATAGCGGAAGCCGTGAGTCCGCGTACATGTGTGAGCTACGCGTGATAGTGAAACAGTTTGGATTATATTGGGTGGTCGGCAAAGATTCTTCTTTTGAAAAGACTGAACTTTTTTTAGAATAAGCGTTTGGCAGTACGTATGGGGCTTGTCGCTTTAGTATTCCTCAGGCGCTACACTACTTCGTAAAGCATGCCATAATGCGATTCTGGTGCCCTTCGCCCTTCAACACTCACACGCACCGATTGTACTTGTGCTGAAGAAGTACTTCTACACAATATACCAATCTGGCTGAGCCGAACAAGTCTCAAATCTCGGATGCGGGGTGGGAGTGAAGATCCTTGTCATAGCAATGGCATACCTCTCAGCCTCCCACAGCACTACGAATGAATGTAGATGTGGTACCATTTACCATCGGGAATACTTCCCCGCCGTTACAAACCAACACATCACGGGTGTCATGATGCGGGCTTCATTTACGATGTGAACGTGAAGTCAAAATTCAATCTTGGGAAGCGAATTGGTTCCCAGATTCCACAAAGATAGAAAACCCATCAGCGCGGACATAGAGCTTCAAATATGGTCGTCGCGATAGATTCTTACTTCCGCGTGAGTTGTTCGTTATGCTGCAAGCCCGATCTAGAAAATAGACTTTGAGACGCATGATCACTGGGGATCCTGGGCAAAACAGTCGTCCCAAAAGGTTGAGGCACAGGATAGATCCCTCCCGAGGCTGCTAATACGAATGAACAAAATAAAATAAAAAACCTCCCATCCCTCAACGCCGAGCGCTTGACGCTTAGCTCTCACCTCACACCACCATCTTTTCGTGAAGCTCCAAGACATGCTTCCTCGTCCGGAAAATATGTGGGTTCCCAGCACTCCGAGTCGACCGCCCGATGAGATCTCAGGACGCGAGAATAAAAATGTCAATCCATATGCGTCTCAGAGTGTTTACCCGAACTGAGGTGATAATGGCGTGATGGCGTGCTTTAGGTAGGTAACTGACAGCCCGAATACTAAACGATGGCAAGCAACTTGCACATTCAAAATTATCTCGTTTTGAACTAGGCTAAAATAAGATATGAGAACTTTGAGAAGCCCTTGGTTTTCGGGCGGCGCACAATGCACATTGTATCCAAGGATGAGGCAGTGTTTAGACGCTGAAGCAAGGTGGACGGCGCTACTTATGTAAGTTGGACTACATGTGGACATTCTTGTGTTTGTCGCAAGGTGACCATGAACGCGGTGCCTTGTGTGATATATTGTCCGCTCATCGCGGTCCGCGGAGAAACGTTTCCCTCCCGAATCTCATTATGTTGGCGAATGATAAGGCTACTTTTATTTTCAAGGTAGCCTCTAGTTATGGAGTCGAAAGTCAATAAAATCTACGCTAATTCAGAAATTCTACAGAGTTCAAGCCAAACCTCCAGGAGATTTTCTTTGTTTTTACTTGCAAAAAGCTCCGCCGTCGAAGCAAAAGGTCTTCTCGCACATGGCTCGATCATGATCGCTTATCAGCAACCCCTTCTTTCCGTCATTTAGATGCGGAACGAGGATCAAGAATCAAGATCACCTAGAAGTTTATTGTGTGCGGTCATGGGTGCAGAGAACAAAGATCGGGGCTTATGTCGTCCGTTAATTTCCCATTGTCAAACTCAGATTGGACTTCCTTATCATCGTCGGCCACGCTACTAACAGACGTCGATCAAGATTGTCGAATCTAATGAAAGCAGCGGACGCGAGGTACTTGTATCATTGGAAGGCATTATTGCTTGGGGGGAGAGTAAATCAAGATAGGCGAAGCCAGAAGTTCTATGTATACAAGCGCTTTAATCGAAGTCTCTAATGTATAAAGAAATCGAAAGAAATCGGCAGAGTCTACATAAGAATAAAAAGGGCGAAAGAAAAGTCGACAAGCAGGAATATTACAGAAACCATAGATGTGCAGTAACCATAGATGAGTAGGGGTACAATCCGACGATATGGAGATGATATACAATGCAAAGTGTGTCCGTCAGGAGAGGTGTGTGATGCGTGTCGTGAAAGGGCCATAAGGACAGTACAAGAGAGATGCATAATTGGGATGGATGGAGAAGAAAGATAGCCTTCAGAGAGGGGAAAGAGTGAGCTCCCAGACGAGCGGTGAGCGAGTTGGGCAGAGTCCAGCGAAAGCGTTCCTCCCGACCAGAAAGTCAGCACGTTTGACACCTTTCGCCTTCTCTTTTTCTCTCGCCTCCGTCTCCCCGTGCCTGTCATACCGGTGAAAGAAGGTTTGTGTGATCATACCCTGCTTCTCCTCAGACAATCCATAAAAGTCCCCAGAATTGACGGGTATTCGTAGAGAGGCATAGATGCCGCACAAAACATCGGAAATCGCCACAAACTCCTTTGAGTTCTGTGGGCGGATGACGAACTGCCAAGGAAAGTCTTCGCAGTTGAGCACCATCACATCTAGTGGTGGCGTGGTTGCCGGCTCAGCGAGGACCGCCGGCGTCAGAATGTTCGATGAATCGAACTCTAAAGTGCGAGCGGGGTCGCGTGTAACGTCAAACTTGAATGGTAGCGTTCCCGTCAAAGGGAGGGCCAAGATTTGGTGGATGGCCAAGAATCCATCGACTAATGGATCTTCTTGGAGGGGCAGGGGGATGCATGGAAGATATTGGGAGGAAGTCGGAGCAAATAGCGGGTCGATTGGACTTGAGGATGGCGTTACAAGACCTGGTGAGGATAGCGGGGAGGAGGAAAGCGTGGGTGAAGGAGTGTCGACATCAGGAATGGCTTCGTCTACTTCCGCAAAGCGAACGGATCTTAAGGTGCGACGAGAAGACATACGGTATGAGGGACTAGCCCAAAGAATGGAAAGAGGTAGACAACCTGTCAATGAAGACGATTGTGAAGCAAAGAAGCCTGGGGAGAGTCAAGGACACTTTGGTCTGCAATCGTAAAATAGCCTTCCTCAACTGGGAAGGCTCAACATTGAGGCATCTAGGCGGCAAGAAGGGAAAGGACAATGGGCTGTCAGTTGCGTATTGGTTTCGAAGAGGAATGCTGACCGCGCCGTGGCCATTTATATCCCACTTGTCGGAAAGCACAGACTTCGAAACCCAAGTATACCAAAATATCCAGAATACAGCTTGAGTCAACATGACTGTCATGACGGAGATCATTCACATCCCAATTCGGCGTCAGGGACGCGACCCAGCATACCCCTATCATTTTCCTTCTTGATGTGGTCATAGCGAACCACGATCTGCACCATCGCCTTCGTTGTATACCCCCCGCCACTGCACCTATCATTTTATCGCTCGGTGGCAACAACCCTCCTTCATTCAACGTTAAACATTGAGCAGGACAATGAGGACTTGAGAAAGGAGCAGTGGATTTTCATCAAACACAGCCGCGACGCTCCCACGCAATGCCCCTGCCACCGCGACGAACGTCAAACGTGTTCTCACAACCGAGCGCTCGTAACTCAGCTCCCGCCACTATACCCTTTCTAGACTTCTTCCCGTCTCCTCCTCTTGGCGGCTATTTTTTCGCGTGTAGTTCTCTAGCGTATTCGTATTCCAACGGATCATTGACTAGAACGTCTCATTTCCTTGCTGAACTACTTCCCTACAGCTAGGAATCCTGAGGCAAGAAATATGTGAGCGTAGTTATTTAATGGGGTCACCATAGGTAATCAATGGGCATATTTTTCACAGAGCGCTAATGTCGGAAGAACCTTAAGCGCCCCACTGCATGTGACAGTTGGCCGCCACGACACCTGTCAGAGTCGGCGAGTCGAGCGGCGAGGGAGAGGTGGTAAGTATTACTTTGATTCTTGCGCATGGTGCTTGTCGATAACGAGGTACTTAGTGACTTAACGGAGCTCAACGGTAAAAGCGATAGGACCCACAATAGAGACGATCCTCCGGAACACACATTTGGCTTTTGACAAGAGCAGTGATTGATAAACTGAGCATCCTGAGGCAAGAAAGATGTGAGCTTGATTATTTTGATGTTGGGCAATGGGCATACTTTTCGCAGAGCGCTAATGTCGGAAGGAACTTTAAGCGCCCCACTGCATGTGACGGTTGGCCGCCACTACCCGGACACCTGTCAGATACGGCGAGTCGGAACGTGGAGAACGCGGCGAGGGAGAGCTGGTACGTATTACTTTATTCTTGCGCATGGCGCTTATCGATAACGAAGTAGTTAAGTTGACTTAGCGGAGCTCAACGGTAAAAGCGATAGGACCCACAATACATACGATGCTCCGGAGCACCAAGACTCTACATTTTTTGGCTTTTGACAAGAGCAATCATCGATGAATTCTTTTCTGGCAAAATGCAACGGAAATCGGAGGGATTTGCTCAGATGGTGTATGGCTAACTTCCTCGGCAAGGACCGCGCACCTGCGCACCGGTTTCATACGGCTAGATACCGCAGTTAACTAGTCATGCCATATCATACCATATCCCACTCCTTACATTTTTCCTTCCGGTGTACGGGTTGGACAGATGAAACCACATACAAGCCAAGATTTTCGATGAGGGATCCGCTTTTGCTCGCTGCGCAAAGCGCTCGAGTTTGCGTCTCCGATATGTCACGCATGCTGCGAAGAGGAAATATATCAATAAAGAGAAGCTATAGAGAAGAAGCACAAAACAGTGCGAGCGAGAATTGCATCAAGAAGTCACGCACTTGTAAATCTTGAAGCTTGAGTACTTGGGTGGTTTGTAAGTCTTGGCCAGTCAGGTTCAGAAAATTGTACTGTCTTGAAGGCGCCACTTAGTTGTCCGAACATTATGTTCGTCTGCTTGTAACTGAACTCTTTTCCGTCGTGTTTCGGTTGATCTACGCTACCTTGCCGCAGGTCATCTAGGCACCCGATCCGCATTTGGGTGGAGTCGGAACTCAGTGAGGCGTCGAAGCCTCCATCATCGTTAGAGAATCGCAAGCATGCGAGAGATCTACCCAGATTAGTGTCAAAAAGAACTAATGTGCGGTAAATCAAAGTCACATACTCGTCCACAACGTTCAGCACCACTGCACATAATTGTCCGATCCCCATGTTCGTCTGCTTGTGACTGAATGGATGATTTTTTTTTCCGTCGTGCCTCGGCGTCTTCTTTCCGTACTTGCTCCAACAGAAAGACCCAAATGGGATCCTAAGGATAAAGCGCTCAGTAACGTCACCAAGCCCGTATTGATTTGTAAACGCCCATGTTGACGGAGTGGACGAAAATTTTCGGCATATTTGGCTGTGCCCCACCAGATCAAACATCGGCAAACGGCGCTAGATAAGCCAGCGCCAATC
Source organism: Laccaria trichodermophora (assembly GCA_018417955.1). NCBI lineage: Eukaryota > Fungi > Basidiomycota > Agaricomycetes > Agaricales > Hydnangiaceae > Laccaria > Laccaria trichodermophora. The sequence goes on from JACTVC010000002.1 coordinate 278,530, forward strand.
ATTTCGTCATCAGCTGTACTGCAACTACTGTATCATGGGCTGTGCTGCGGCAGGCGGCGATGCGTATGTAGCTGCGTCCGTCTTTTTTGGCGGTCGTACCACAACATTTATAACTGGACGGATTTCGATGCAGCTCCACAATTCGAATCGCCCTTCCTACCTCGTTGTTGATACTAATCACAATGCCAGGAAAACACGTCCACTTCGCGTCTAACTCTCTCCCACCAACACCATCGCCCACGTTCTCGGCAACCTCTTTGCCATCATCCGGTGGTCCTATTACACCATTCTCAGCATCCCACAAGGGCTTGTCCCTTCCCCGTTTGCCGTGCAAGATACACCCTGCGCTTGGTGTGTCAAACACACCACATATTCTATACGATGTTTCCTACCCCCCGTCGACACTCCGACTTCGAAATCCATCAATATCTCTTCAGGTTCTCGCAGAACCTGCGACGGAACCTCCCCTCCCGTTTATTCATGTCATATCCCCACATCTCCCATGGAGGCTCACGGTGTCGGCAAAACACTACTCATACGTCACCGTTTCTGATTTGCTTGAGGGCATGTATCACGCCTTGCGGCTGAATGCTACTCAAGCTGAGTATGAGCTTCTTCCATTCAAGGAGATGAAGTTGACCGTCAACGAATCCTACAAGCGACGCTACAATCGACTTTCGAACTTGGAGGAACGCGAGAGGGAAAGGACGCGGGGGTTGAGAAGAATTGACTTTCTTGGAACGAGAAGCAATTTTCTTGGCCTCTCGAGCACACAAGAGGGAGCTCATGTATGGCAATTGAACGTCTCATGAGAAACCCGTCCTGCGGACAGACGCTTTGCAAACTTACATATACCCGGTCATCCAATATACCCGTATCTGATATTACCCCAAATTATAAATGTCTTATTGAGCCTACGTAGCGTTGGACTAATGTATATGATTCGTTGATTTGAGAACCAACTGCATATTGAACCGGGACATGTTAGACCTTGGGCCTCAGGGTTAGGTCCTAGTAAGAGGGTGGACGTGGTCAGTCGAGGACCCGCTGCCGAACACTGACCGACCTTATTGGTCACCTGAAATTTACTCGCGCTAACCTTTAGATTCACTGACGGAAAAATCACGAAATTTCAGTGTTATTCCGGTTGGCGTGGATTAATGTAACGGTTCGATCCAACCGTAGTATCCAAGTAGTATCCAAGTACTAGTATCCATGAAAATTACGCTCGCCGTCATCTGCGTGAATCAACGTGCTCTACAACACACACGCATGGGTTGACACTATTAGATCTCTAGTCCGGTCAAGAATCTCAAGACCGCATTTCTCTCATCTTTGCGCTAAACGAATATTAAATATCACCGGGTCAAAGATAGAATGAACGAATCTGCGGCTTGCCACGTGTCGATGTTAGCTCTCCGAGAATCCGCCAAACAAAGCCTAAATTATCGATTTATCGATTGGCGGTCCCCCGAGTGAAAGTACGCGTTGACAGTGTTGGCTTCTCGAAATATGTCAAAAAGCCGTATGGAATTGACGACGGCGGTGGAATGGCCATTTCTTCGTTAGATCCCTGCTTGCTCTTTGAACTTGAAACTTGAAGCACTCGACCCTCGGCGCTCATCGTATTCATCTTATCTCAAGTCCATCTTCCAAAAACATGTGTTCCAGATTGGCCCTTCCTCGGCTGTCGTATCACGGGACATTGTAATCTAGTTGCAGAAAAGAAGAGGGTGTCTGCGCCTCGCCTTGGAGAGCGGAACGGGGACATTGGGTACGTTAGCCGTCAGTTCCAAAGTTGAATCCAAACATTTATTTAGTCGTTTGACAAACTGTAACCCCTGTCAGCTTTGTGAGGTGGCGCGAGGCAGTCTAGCCTCGAGTAACAGGACTTAGGGCTCCTTAACCCCCAGTGGCTGGGTTTCGCCGAACTCCTGGATCAAACGAGTGGATGTCATTGAATGCTAGATGAACTCAGATTGATCATTTTAGTTTTAGACCAGGCGTATAAGGTTTTCCATAAAGCCTCCGTTTTTCCTCAATGTACGCTAACTACCATGGTCTGTCGTTGGCGATCTCGAAGCTCTAGTACCCTTTGTAAAAATCGAATTTGCTCTTCCTGAAGCTTCCCCCAACTGGGCTACCTAAACTTTTACTCTTATCAAATCGCCACGGGCGCTTGTCGTCAAGGCACTCAGGCCTGCAGGTAGGCAGCCAGCCTATTACCCCAAATATCTTCACCTCACTAAACCAATTTAGGTTCCGAAATAATGATGACCATCGGCCATCCAACCATTTGAAGAAGTGTCTCTCCTTCGCAGTGGTGCGGCGATTCAGCAGCTAACCCCATCAAGACATTACGTAGTCAACTTCAGTTGATTTCGGCCTTGACCTTTGGATGAGAATATATCATCTCGTAAATCGTTACGTGCTTCCGAAAATCCCCTTCCTTTCGCCTCTGACTTATGCCCCACTACTTTCTTGTGCTCATCCCATCTGCGTTTTACCTGAAGATAATACCTCACCGCAAGGTACAGTAGTACCGACAAATTTTCTTCGTTCCCTCTCGCTCTCGCTTATACAACATAGATGAAATGGATATATACACCTCGTCGTGTAACAAGACTCAGCCTTGTCCGATTATTTGATGCTGACCGCTGATGTCGTAGTTTCCCATTTCCGGGTTGACCTGTCCTGTGAGCGCTTCAACGTTCAGACGTACTCCTTCTTACCTTCACCACCGGTACCAGACTGCGCTTCTGGATAGGCCCTTGGCGGTGAGGGCTTTCGTTCAACACATGGGCGCTGAGCTAATTTATGTTTTTCAGTATGGTGATCGTCGAGTGCAGTATCCTGTAAGAAATAGTTTTCCCTGCCGTGAAGAGATCTGACTTGGAATATACATCAATTTATGCTCAGTTCTCGGTGGGTTTTTTTTAACGGCTCTTCCTTCATGTCTTTAACTTAGTAAAAATAAGCCGCCATGCCTGAAACGCGTTCAATGTATTCCCCTTCCGTCAGATTCACATCAGTTGCCCTCAGTGCCTACTCTATTCCCCCTCATCATTACACTCCCGCTCCACTCAGAAACGGCCTTAAGACTTTCATCCATTGCTATTTCCGCAAACTCAATTCATATTCACGATACCACCTCACACATCGGGGATATTTGCACTCCTGGCGGAGCTCATTCCGCCTTGGATATCGTAAATGCCGTCAGCAATCTTGCTCGTCAAAATATCTCTCTCTCGACCTTCCATCAATTGTCTAACCCAGTGAAAGAGCGGGTCGAACATTGCTTCAAGACTAGATATTTTCGAGACGAGAGGGGCGTAAGTGCGAACGGAGTTTGGGCCACATTCTTGGACGGTCAGCAAACCATCACAGGTCCGAAAGGTGTGGATTTGCTGCTAGGGAACATTTGCATTTGGGGGCTTGAATTTTGCTCAATCTCTGGTCATTGGATTTTGCATGTTGCGGATCCATCGGTTGCATACTTCGAGCCATCCTAGATAATTTTCGCTTATTGGTCCTAAGAATCAGAAATATTTGTATCATTCATGTGATTTTTTTCGTGGAGTATCTCGCATGATTATTTGGTTTTCGATTCACTTGCACAGAAATGAGAGGAGCATTATCGAAAAATATCCGCCAATATTGATCCTGCGTCCCTAAACACCATCGCGGCGTATGGCAAAACCCGCCCTTGAGAATAGATTTATCCATTATGTACCAGGTTTCATCGGGCACATGGTGTAGTTGGTTATCACGCTCGCTTAGCATCTGAGATTCAGAATCATGCGAGAGGTGCTGGGTTCAATTCCCAGTGTGTCCACCTTTTTCGACCTCTTTTGTCGCTTCAACCGTTATTAGGGGGATGATCTTTGGTGACAGGATTTGTAGGATATTCCTCTCGTTTGTTTATTGGATGTTGGAAGATGTGTCGTGTTGCCGTCAATGTTGATTAGTTAACAGTTACGCAAAATGGCAAAAGGTTATTTCTATCACTCAAGTGAGGTTAGTTCCTCATTGCAACGTCTCAATCACTTTTTCCATAGCTAAGTAATTATCGAATTGAGTCGCTGAGAGCAGAAAAACGGCGGGTATGTTCGGTGGTTTCTACTTACGCCTTGCCATCCGTTCTTCGTATACAACATATGCAACCATCCCCTTTAAAGCTTTATCACTCACTCAAATCTGTTCTCTTCCATGCGTCTTAGTACTAGTCTACTTGTTGCACGTAAATCTCGAGAATATATATGTATAATTTGCTCTCTTAGGTTTCTTTGACCGTCTTTCCGTCACTGACAGGTTCGGGTAACATGACCGGAAATCGAATTTTTGGCATAAGCGATGCCATCAAGCCGGAAGCGCTGCTTCTCAGTGAGGGACGACCCTTCAAGCTTCAAGTTCGCGTATTTCATCCAAGCCACTCACCTGTTATCACTTCCCCACTCTGCCGCTCTACTCCCCAACCCCGCTGCAGTCACGACTCGCGTTGGACTTAGGGTATGAGATTCGTCCACACTGCAGACACGATGCTGACTGAGCTTCTTCAGATACCACATTAGCTCAAACCGTGTCTCACCCGCCTCCACGTACACAGCGACACCAAAAGGCCGAGGTGTGGTACACCTCCACGCAGCACTACCCCCCACCACCCATATCACCACCGACTCGCATCTCTGCCCGTGGTCTCTTCATTCTACGCCCCCGGTGCCGTGAAGCACTGGAGCGATCTCTGGACGAGCAGACAACCACCCTACATGCTGCTCGCCCAGTTTCCCAAAATCTGTGATCGCGTTATCAAGAAACGCTCAGCACCCCTTCGTGACTGTTCGAGACGAAGTTCTCTCCGCAGCGCACGACTCAATCCGCGTCTTCGCCATCGAGTTTCACCATTCGCCTCCCACATCTAAGCTTTGGGGCTCTCCGACAGGGTGCAGACTCGCCAGACTCAAACAGCCGTTTCCAACGCGCACGCTCGCAGACTCATAATGGAGTTCTTTCCTGGCGGTTCAATTTGAGCTGGAGTGTCACCCAGTCAGGTTGAGCCTGACATTTAGGTTCTTCATGCAGATGAGCCAATGACATTTCATAATCGCATCTTTCGGCGTGAGCGCTCACACAAGCTTCTCGCTTTCCTCAGTGTGGCGGACCGTGTTATGAGCGATTGACATGATGCTGTCACACATTCTATGCCATCTGCTAGATACATATCCGGACATTCGGGGCACTCAGTAGATCTGTAATGGTGTTGGTTGACAACTTGACAACAAGTCCACAAGCTTGATACGTACCAATTTAGCAGTCCTTCTTCGAGTCATCTCAAGAATGTATAAATATCCAAGAAACTGAGTGCAAAGTGAAGAGGGGAATCAGAACAACGAAATCGTTTGAGCAAGGAGGGAAAAGCGCATACATGATCAATACATGATACAAAAACAAAAACAAAGTAATCATCAACATCAGCCAAATATGACATAACATTGGTTCATCGTCACCTGAAAGCTACGTCCCGAATCTACGCCCGGAAAATTGACCGAAAGTCACAGCTCCATTTCCTATCCCATTTTCCGACTGACAATGCATGGAGCCCCCTGTCAACACCGTGTTGTAGGATGGCTCCTCATAACTTGATGTGCAAGGTTAGTGCAAGGGCCCAACTGGGGGGGTATTCGTCGGACATCGCTGAGGGCGCAAACCTTTTATTGATGACGTCATTTGTCAATGGCACCATGGCGATAATCGCATCGACGCCGCCGTAAGCCATTGATATTGAACATTTACAACCCGCTCTGCACGGGTGGACATATGCGCTCCCTAACCCGAAACTCTAGACAAGAGACCGGCGCAGCAAGCATGATTTTATTCCTCATATCAACGTGTGCGGACTTGTCATGATTTTTGGTAGACGGTTTGAATACCCGTAAGTCTACCACAGATCCTGCCCATCCTCGCTCTACTGAAAGCTTCATCAGTTGCAAAGTTTCTCGAAGCTTGTGTTTCCCGCTGCAATTTGAATGGTGTAAGGCGTCAAAAAAACATTTGTCGACCAGTACAAAACACAGATAAGGCCATATTGGCGCGCTTCATCCAGATCGTCAGACGCCACGATGCCTTTCAGTGGCTAGACTGGAGCGTGGCGTTTCAGCTGCCACGCGATTGTTTTCTCCAATTTCGGTGACAGCGTGGGGCAAGGTTTTGGTCACGACTCACCACTCACTGGGGTTCTCCTGTTGAGACCCGGCCGATGGGAATTTTGCAACGTCAGGAAGTCTAGAACTAGTATTTTTTCCTACCCGCTTGAGCCGTCATCGTGGACAGGGCTCTATTTCCATTTTTGCTTTGAACTGTGGGCAAGCGCCGAGCCCATGACCCTCAACTCCATTATCTCCGGCATATGAAGCCCTGCCTGCGTTGTTCACGGGTAAGCGTATTTGCGTCACGACGTACTTGTATGTAAACCCCAAGATATTACGCCCTATTAAACTGAGCCCGGTTGCAACAATAGGTTGAACATGAGCCTACGTTGTGAGTCTTCGAATCATCTAGATACTTAACGTGCTGACTCCATGACAGAAGCGATATGTCGATCTTTGCATTAGGATTGGAAACTCGTCGGGGACGTCACGTTCACGTCCACTCCAGCGCACTGGCAGGCAATGTATTCTCCTCCCACAACTCACGTACTTCGAGATGCAGATAAACCCTTTGCTGTGGCAGTTCACCCTATCGTCCTTTCCTTGACAATTTATCTCGATCTCGATCCCCACCGACCAATCATCGTTTTTCCCACCCACAGACCCTCTCCCTTCACTTTGGGTCCTATCCCCGACATCCACATTGTTTCATGTCTACTCCCGCGCAAGCAATGTATTCCCCTCCCACAACTCTCGTTTCGAGATGCAGATAAAGCCTTTGCTGCGGCAGTTGACCCTACCGTCCCGTCCTTGACAATTTATCTTGATCTCCATCCCCACCGACCAATCGTCGTTTTTCCCACCACAACAACTACGATGCATCTATTACCATATGTGACGTCCTGCTGTCGACCGTAGTAGGCTGACTTTATGTTCTCAAAACAATTATTCTAGGTTCAAATGAGCTTAGCCTACAATGTGTCGAAAGTACGGTGAACTATTCAAATATTTTTCTGGCCAGCGGCGCACAGCACAGGGAGAAAAAGTGGAAAGTAATCCCAATTGGGGTGCTAATCCTCCTGATTGGGTGGGTGTTCAAATGTGTTCCAGCCTTCCAGACATTGGCTTTCGTTTCTAAATCGAGGCTGATCTCATCAAGCTGGCCTTGGGGTTGGATTCGTTTACGGCTTTGGCAAAGGATTTGTTTTGGCAACCCGGCAATCAAAATTAGTCTTTTCTCGGTACCTAGGACATACAATACCTTCGGTAAGGTCCGTTCGATAAGTGAATAATTCTACGTGCTGAAGACGCGACTCGGGATATCACGGTTTCAAAGAGAAGCATGCGCGTATCGGCGATTAGAATCGACACCATCATTAAATAAAATACTATGAGACTACAATGCATATGTTCCGCTTGGGTATATTTAGATAACTTGATATCTCGATTCCACCGCCGATACTAGGTCGACTCGACACTATATCGCCTTGCCAAAGTTACATCCTCCCGAAAATCCCCTTCCTTCCTCCTCTGACTTTTTCCACACTACGTTATCCCACCTATGTTTTGCTTGAAGACAATTCCTCACTGCAAGGTACTGTAAACTGACCGCTTATCTTCGCTCTCTCCCGCCTCCGCTGATATGACATAGATGGAATGGACATATACGCCTCGCCATGTACTCAGTCAGACTTATCTCATTATTTGATGCTGACCGCTAAAATCGTAGTTTCCCATTACTGGTCTAACCTGCCCAGTGGGTGCTTCAACACTCATATAGTACATCTTCTTATCTTCCCACTAGGCTGCGCTTCAGGATAAGCCCTTGGCGGTACGGCCTTTCATTCGACACATGGGAGCTGAGCTAATTCACGGTGAACAGCCCGGTGATCATAAAGTGCACTATCCTGTATGAAATAAATTTTCTTGTTGTGAAGAGGTCTGACTTGAAGCATACTTATATTAATTTATCATTAGTACTCGGTGCGTTTTTTTGACAACTCAGACTTCGTATTCTGAACTTTAGTAACAATAAGCCTCCACATCTGGGACCCGTTCAATGCATTCCCCTTCCGTCCGAGTCGGACCTACATCCGTCACCTTCTCCCGGGCCACCACCTGTGCTCTTCCCCCTCATCGTCACCCTCCCGCTTCAACCAGAGACGATCTTGAAGCTTTCATCTGTCGCTATTTCCGCGAATTCAATTCATATCCATGATACCACCTCGCACATCGGGGATATTTTCGCACCTGGGGGAACTTATTCCGCCTTAGACGTCGTAAACTTCGTCGGCTATCGTGCTCGTCAAGATATCTCCCTCTCAATGTTCCATGCATTGTCTGACCAACTCAAAGAACGAGTTGAACTTGCCTTTAGGAATAGATATTTTCGAGAGGGGAGGGGAGACAGTGCGAACAGGTTTTGGGACATGTTCTTGGACGGTCAGCAAACCATCACAAGTCCGAAAGGTGTAGATTTGCTGCTAGGGAACATCTGCATTTGGGGGCTGGATTTTTGCCCAATCTCTGGTCATTGGATTTTGCATGTTGCGGATCCATCGGTTGCATACTCCAAGCCATCCCGAATGATTTTTACTTGATGGTACAAAGGATACTTGTACGACTTGGGTTATTTTGATTTAGATATCCGCGTATTCCATATGTATGTTTGTTAGCGCCAGCGTGTGAACGCACAGAACTCAAGAGTCAGACACAACGTGTAATGATGACTGATATTGTTTAACTACCTGTGAACACATGGAACTAAATACAGGTAGCAATCAGTAAAGGTAGAGTAAGAACATGTAAAGTAAGCTCACCTCAGAGTCAGACACAAAGTGTAACGACGACTGAGGTGAAGGGAAAAAAAGTTTGCATATAAAAAGAAATGGGGAACCAAAGACTGGTAAAGTAAGAATAAAGACTCTTTCTCTCTCTCTTTTACTTCCGTTATTTACCAGAGGAAGTGAACAAATAAAGCGTACGCGTAAACAACGTGGTCACGAGACGTCTCCTTTGACACAGCGGTGCTAGCAAGAGTTGAACATTGAGCAGTTGGGTGCAGTGAACTAATAAGCCAACCCCACGGCGGCCAACAACGGGAAACATTGAAAGACTGATAGTAACCGCCGGGGTGGCTGCGGGCGCCATTTATACTTTGTCCGCTGTAGGAATTTACTTTCAGGCAACTTTCAGGCTGCGGCTGCGCATGCTATCCCGCCATAAATTATTCATTAGAGAAAGGTCATTGAGAGAAGAGGACAGACTGTTGCAAATTTTCATGAAGTTGGAAAAAAAATAATACATGTGAACGTCCAGCCTTAAATTTGCATCCTTTCAGGTCATGCATGTTCTGCTAACGTGACCGGAAGTCGGATCCTAGCAAGTGTTGTGCACTATTTTGGGAAAACAAATATGGCACGGTACAACCAAATGACTCCGTCGAGCCGGGGCGCTACTTAAGGGAGACCCTTCAGGTTCACGTATGCATCCAAGCCTCTTACCACTTATTACTTCCCCACTATACCTCTCTACTCTCCAAAACCACTGCATAGTCGCGACCCACAGGTATGAGATTTGCCCATATTGCAGACACTGAACCTAAAGTTGCTTGACACCCTCCAGCTACCGCATCAGCTCGAACCATGTCTGGTTACTCACCCTCCTCCACGTACACAGCGACACCGCAAGGTCGTGGTGTGATACACCTCCAGGCAACATTACCCCCCACCACCTCCACCACCCACGTCGCCACCGGCCCGCATCTCTCCCCATTGTCTCTTCACTCCCCTGACCCACCCTCCCTGCTCTATAGCAAATCGCCCTATACGTCCATCCATCTTCCACGTTTGCACAATGGCCCAGTTCTTATCAACCCCCTTTTGGAGTACTTGCCAGTACCCATGATCGAGTACGATGTCACTCTGCCAGCAACGTTCGCAACACTGAACTCCCGGCGCCGCGAAGCTCTGGATCGATCTCTGGACGAGCCGGCAACCAGCCCCGCCACGAGCTCTTTGACACTTTGCTCACCCTGCTTCCCAAAGCCACTGATCGCGTTTCCAAGAAACGCACAGTACCCGTTCGTGACTGTTAGAGATGTTCTCGCAGCAGTGCACGACGCAATCCGCGTCTTCGCCATCGAGTTACACCATCCGCCTCCCACGTATAACCTTTGGGGCTCTCCGATAGGAAGGGTACAGACTCACCAGAGTCAAGCAGCAATTTCTGACGCGCACGTTCGCCAACTCATAATGGAGTTCTTGCCTGGCGGTTCGACTTGGGGTGGCATCTCACCCAGTCCCACTGAGCCTGACGTTTGGATTGTTCATGTCAGATGAGGCAATGACATGTCGTAATCGCATCTTTCGGCGTGAGCGCTCACAGAAGCTTTCTCACTTTCCTCAATGTGGCGGACTGTCCTTATGAGCGATGGACATGATGCTGTCGCACATTTTATACCATGTGCTAGGTACATATCATCCGGACATTCGGGGCACTCAGGGCGACAGAATATAGCAGAATATCTGTAATGGTGTTGGATCATGATTCATATGACAACAAGGCCAGAGGCTTGATACGTACCACTTTACCAGTACTTTTTCGAGTAATCTCAAGAATTTATAAATATCGAAGGAAACGAGTGCAAAGCGAAGGGGGTCAGAATAATGAAGTCATTCACAGCGGTTGAGCGAGGAAGGAAAAACAAAACAAAGTGATGGTTGTCGATTGGTTGTCGATCAACAACATCAGCCAAATATGACACAACATTGGTGCAGATCCAAGACGTACAGTTGCGGACAAGCAAAGTCATCTAAAAATGTTAACTTTTTTTTAAAGCCCCGAAAATAGTCGGAATCGACGCAGATTCACGAGAGCTTTCCAGCCATACCACTTTCATCAAATTCTATCGAGCCGATCCCTCAGAAATCGCCAAAATAAGGTTTTTCTGCCTCAAAATATTGGCGGACCCTGAATTTCACCCAAAAATCATGAAAAATAGTGGAATCGACTCCTTTTGATGAAAGGGTTATGATCCCATAAAAATTAGCAACTTTTATCGATCCATTTCGGGTAAATAAATTCATTGATAGTTACCAAAAATGGTAATTGATTAGTGATCAACCATATTTAGTCTCCGCTCGGACCCCTCCAGAGTCCCTGATCTGTGGTCAGTCTTGTTAGAATTTCTGTGACTTTTTGTTAGATGGTACCTATCACTACCGAGAATTTTACCCCACAACCAATGAGATTTGAGTAGTTTTGGTCATCAAGGACCCTGAATTGAGGCAAAAAATTGGTCCAAAAATTTGGCGGACCCAATTTCTCGTGGGAAAAACTTCGGAGGTGTGTTTTTCGACGTATTTCAACAAGCTGGCCATGATCCCGAAGTTTGGTGCCATTTTATCCAGCCGTTCCCGCGCTACCAAATTAGATGACTTTGCTTGTCCGCAACTGTAGCTTTCACAATGCAGGGTGCACTTGATAACATACTCGAAATTAACCGGAATCCAAAGCACCTTTTGAGAAGCTCCACGACCACTTGATCATCCATTTTCCGGTTTCTTCCGACTCATCAGCATCGAGCGCTGAGTTGGCGCTGAGCCCTCTGTCGTCAATTTTGTTTTCGGACATCTGCTCCGAGTCGGCCCATGCCAGTGGGACCCGGGAACCCATTTATGATATTGAAGCATCCAAGACATCAGGTATGATCTCCAATGGATGGAAATGAGCCGATATCGGGTGGCTTCAATGGCACCACAACTCATTGAACGGTGGTACAAACTTCAAATGCCTTATCCAGGCCAACAGAATCGCCGTTCCCATTGGCAACTTACCCCCATATAGGCCTCACTGGCGAAGAGGGGGTAGTTGTTCGTTGGACCTCGAGGCTGAAAACCTAGTATGATGACGTCATTTGTCAATGGCACCATGACGATAATCGCATTGACGTCGTCGTACGCGCGTAAGCCGTTCACAACCCGCTCTACACGGGTGGAACCAATATTCTCTACGCAGTCCGAAACTCTGGACAAGAATTGTCCGCAGCAAGCAGGTTTTTGCTCCTCATATCAGACACGTGCGGACTTGTTGTGATTTTTTTGTAGAAGGGGTTCGAATATTCGTAAGTCTATCCATATTTTTGCTCCTCACCGCTCTAATAAGGGCCCTCTTCAGTTTCAGTCAGCCGATTTTCCCGAACCTTGCGTCTCCCGCTGGAATTTGGATGGCTCTAAGGGCCCAGAAATATACACTGGTTGACCTTCCTTCCGGAGTACAAAGCACAGACAGGATAAATTTGCTTGCTTCGCTCAAGGCTGCGTGATCTAACGGTTGCTGTACACAGGCTGAGCACAGAGTGCTGAGCGTCTAACTAAGCGCCGTCCAATCAGATCGTCAGATGCCACGGCGACACTGGAGCAAACGTGGTGGCATTACAGCTGCCAGAATTGGTTCTCCAGTTCCGAAAACGCAGCATGGGCAATGTTTTGGTGTCACGCACCGGGGTTCTCCTACGTCCGATAGGATTTTGGAAAGTCAGGGAAGCCTAAAACAAGTATTACTTCTCAGCCCTCTCCAGCAACAGGACCTTATCTATTTTGGCTTGTTAACTCATCCTCAGCAATGCAGTGTAGGCATGCGCCGAGCCCACACCCTCAACTACATGCATTCCACTATCTCCGACCTATGCAGCCCTGGCTGTGTTAAGCATAGGTGAGCCTAATTCGCGTCACAGGTTGCTTGACATACTGGTATATAAGCCTCAAGGACCTTTCGGAACTCGACATGTTACGCCTTTAGCTGAGCCCTAGGCTGAACATGAGATAACGTTGTGAGTTATCTGAGCATTCAGATTCTAAACGCGCTCACCCCTTGACAGAAGCGATATGCCAATCCGTGCATTACGACCGGACGCAAGGATTGACCAAACACGTCGCAAGCGTTATGCTGCCCCAAGCCGAAATCTCCATCCCCTTCTACCACGCGTAACACCCCCCTCATCTACGTTCACGACACCCCATCCCTCTTTTGTACGACAATTTATGGCGCTCCCAACGACTTCCAGTGCAACACCCTTTCCCTTCAGTCTACGTCCTATTCCAGACATACATATCGTCCCACCTCCACTCCCGGGCAGGCGATGTATCCCCCTTCCACAACTTTCATCTGTCGAGATCCAGATCAACCCTTTGCTCGTCAACGGAATCGATTACAATATCAGAGCCCGAACATCATTCGCCGCTTGCCCTTCCCGACGTCATAGCTCACGGGGGAGAGACGCGTGGAGATATGAGCCGGCAGTTCACCCTACCGTCCCGTCCTTGACAATCTATCTTGATTTCGATCCCGACAGACCAATCGTTGTTTTCCCCACCCACAACAATTATGATACATCTACCACAATAGGCGACGTCCTGGCTGCTGTCAACCGTAGGGTGACAGCGATTGGGGACGAACTCCAGCAGGCTTACTATGCTGGCTACTCAGTACGACTTCTTCCCGATGAAGTGTGCTGGTCAGGGCTGGTCCCAAGCTCCACAGAGCGCGACGTTTGGGTTTTGCGAACAGATTGAATTCTCATGGCCCGCTATGTTCAAGACTACTTCCATCCCTCATCAGATTACAGACATCTGTGTTATCCACGAAGCTATCTATCGATCACCAACTCTCGAAGCTCTACTACTGGTCCAAGCTCTACACCGCGACGATTAGGTTTTGGAACAAGTTGAATTCTCATGGCCTGGCGTCTCCACATCATCTTCCATCCCTCAACCAAATTATAGACGACTGGTTCGTCTCTTTATCGAGCATCGATTCCCGAAGTGCTAGTTGCCTGGGATTTCCCCGCGGCGTTCGAGTTACCTCCGCCTCTGGATTAAATTGTGGACGGCTGCGCCGTCCTCAAACTCATCTAACAAACACCCACTCGGATTTCGGAAGTGCTGGTCATCTGCTTTCGTTGAAGTTTATCAGTAGTCAAGGGGTTGACTCCACCTTGTTTTTACCACTCTATATCTTATTAATAGGTTTATTCGTCGTAGGTAACGTCGATAAGGGTGAAGACTACTAATATTTTTCTTGTTACTCGAGAACAACGTGAAAAGCACATCAAGAAAACGAAACAAATGTCAAAAACTGAACGATTTTTTGCGAAGTTTATAGCTAGACTCAATCGTGTGGGTATGCGTACCTTGAGTGCCTGGATCTCTTAGACTTTAACACGACCCTGGTGAGACGCCGCTGGGATTTGTCCACCTCAAGGTATGCCTCACAGATATCGTTCAATGATTGGCAAAGGAAGAATGTCTTTGTTAGACGGTCGGGGAGCAATCGAGAAGTTTGTAAGTGTACAAATGTATCCTTCTAGCCTGATTGTAGTAATCGAGCAGATACCGGGAGCGGCGGGGCATCGCTATGGTGCGGGTATCTCTTAAACCTGGGACATAACTTCAACTCGTAAACGCAGTATATTATCGATTGTATACCGATGGAGGCGCACTTGAATCCAAGAACCCCATTTACTCCAATGATCGATCTATCGGCCGCATCTTATCCAAGGCCATTGCACCCCCACCTACAGCTGCCTCGCTCAAAAAGCACCTATGCCGAGCTGAGGGCTTTGACGACACCCCACAGGCAAACTGTAGGCTATACCTTTCCTTGTCCGAAAGTTCGGCCGTCGAGGACTCGACTTTACTTTCGCTTCGAGGCAATAATGGTCCAGGATTGTCTGAACTGGACCCGATGGCTTTTGTCGTTGCTAGTCAGACGGTTGAGAAGCACTCTGGAAGAGTGGGAGTGAATTGGAAAATGTTGAATGACTGGCCTCACGAACAACGTTATGGTGTGCTTTTTTTTTTATACTGAAGCCAGTATTCTTTTACTCACTACAGTACATACCAGTATATTATCGTGTTTACGATGAGGAGGGTGAGGTCGTCTCGAAAACATCCTTTGATAAAACCGACACTTCCCTAGTCTCTCCTAGACAGACTTCGATATATGTGAAGTCGTACCTTGGTTCACGATATATGAAACACTTCCCTGGGTCGCATCGACACATTCGCTATTTCGCCGCCTCACACCGTCGCCTCCCTCAAGTCCCGTCTCATTTTCTCTGAGAAAATGGGCACCAATCACGATGTTATATTGTTTCGAGAAGAAAGTGGCGAAACAATCCTTCAGGACAGTGATTCACTTGCCGTTCTCTCTGATATTTACCCAGGTGTCAATCAGGACGATCCCATTGCGATCGTATATAGACCAAAACTGTCAAACATCACAGTCTCTCATGAATTTAGATCTGAGTTATCGCGCCGCCTAGGATTCTCAAGAAATCTTATGACGATAAGGGGTTCTAGTGAGTAACAGATACATAATCTACACGCCGTTCATAATCAGTGCCTTGAAGCGATGGGGTGTTATGACCCAGTGTGGCATTCAAATGCGGCTCTGGAGGTTTTTGAGTCAGACGATATTTTGAAACGCATTGGCTATCGCAATTTTGGGGGTAACACTTCTATTATCCGGATTCTGATCAAGCTTACCTCTATGGAATAGCGGCATAGCCTCTGCAATTCTGTGTTAATCTGGCGTCTGGTCCAAGTCCGGTGATGCGAAGTAATCTGAAATTTTGGAGAGCTTATCAGTCAATCGGTGTAAGTACTAGTACAGGAGACCTACTACCATCCGAGAGACGAATGACTCCCGGAGGCGAAGGGATTCTGGTGCCAGGGGATTTTAGGGCATCTAGTTCTTATGCTTCCGCATGCCTTACAAGTTGTATAGTGTTAGTTTTCAAGTTGGCCATAACTGAAGAGCTTGTAATCGGTGGGGATCGAAGGCACAGTGCGCTCTTGTAGTTGGGGTTTGCTATGGTTGACGGCGTTGCATCACGCCGAACGTTTGAACCAGGAGTTGAACGTTTGAACGACAAATGTCAACTGGCAGGACCCAACTAGGAGTTAAGCGTTAGAGTTTGGAACCCATGGAAAAAACCTGGAAAAAACGATGCCAGTAGTTGTAGGATAGAAAGTGGCTTGTTAACCAGGCGAACCTTGATGTTGAAGCTTGAACGTTTGAACATGCGATGGGATTGGACTACAGGAACCCCGGAAAAAAGGGCCAAGGGGGACAAAATCCGGCCCAGAGGGGAGGAATGTGTCAAGAGATATCGACGCAGCAACTACTTATGAATGGATGACTGAGGATCCGAAAAAAATGATCGGACCACGTTGATCGATGCTCTTGCTCACGACCATCATCAAGTATTGACAATCCCAAACCTGCCTCTAGCGATGAACTGGCCATTTCGTAAGACGCGTTGCTCCTTAGAATCAAGGCGACGAATACATGACGGGCTCATGGGGGAGGGTGGCAACTGGTTGACGAAATCGGGCGGCGTTCGAGTGTGTGGCCTGGGGCTAGGATTTATTCTTGTGCGACTCGCCTGTTTTCCTCTTTGTTTTTCTCAAGCTCACTTTTGGCTCAACTTTGTAACAGAGCTAGGGGCGACGTGATGGACTTTAGAACAGGTGGCCGGATAGCTTCGTTGCTGGCACTGTCAAAAACGCTGCTTGCTCTCCGCCCTCTGGATTGAAACAGCGCGAACTACTCCCGTCGCTGAAGTAAGCGTGGTTGAAGCCGACGGCATTACGACCACTTTCAGAGGACGAGGCTATGGAGCTTGAAGACTCGGAGTGAAGGGTATAATCGCTGTACGTCTTGCTCCCCGTGTCCTACTTATTTCTGACATGACGGACGATTGCATGCGTCACTTTAGTCCTAGAGTCAGGCTCTGAAGCCGATGACAGGTTGGAGCACGGGATATTGACGATTGTGTTCGATGACGTGGGTCTCGGGCGTACTTGTGTTCTCCATGCCCGCTCATATGATGTGGTTGAGTCTAGCTCTCGGTTTCCGCTCCCGTTATCCCTCATTGAACCCAGGTCGATTAGCTTTCCGAACCCTTCCCTCCTCAACGATGACTACCCAAGGGAGGAGAAACTGCGGACCAATCTGTTGCCTTCGTCATGACCACCAACGCAGGCCGTATCTGCAAGTTCGACAAATTCAGGTATTTGTGAGTCTTGATCCCTCTCGACCATATTGCTGTGGGATTGACACGTTTGGCTTGTGACCAGGTTCGTGTTTGCCAACTTTCCTGGGCCCTACCATCAGGGGTAAAAGGGCTACTGGAAAATTGGGAGGACGACGTCAAACGCGCCCAGATGAACAGATACACGCGGTCACACTGAGACATTTGGGCACGAATTTCAAGCCCGTTGTTGTGCTGCCTATGAGTGTCGGTCGAAGGACAGATTAGCGTTTCCGATCTTCCTTGAAGCGATTTGGCTGGTGCTCGGAGCGCTGATGCACACTCGAAGTGAGTCTCCTTTCAACTGACTTTGGACCCTACTGATTGATCCGCAGCGATCACGGGTATAGCGGCACAGCAAAGGGAAGTTGATGGGCTCACTCTTGTGCTGCCAACCACCTAGGACGTGTCACTCAGATCGGAAATTTTTGGGGGTACACGTACGTGTCAGCGCTCACGGGGGACGGCGATGACTCCTTTCGCTTCCTTAGCGTTGTTGCTCGCGTAGATGTCAAGTTTTGAGACCCACACAGAGCCAAGGAAGACATCCCCGTTCAGATCCCCCCCATCACCTATTTGGTTCCGGTGAGGCCCAATGTTTCGTCCAGCTAGTAGCCGCTCTCATGAGGCGGAGAGCTCCTGATTTCAAAGTACGCATGTCCGTTCAGTGCAGTCACTATTTCGACTCTAATTATTCATCCTTTCCTATACCGTTACACGTGAGGAGTGGTCAGTTCTTTGGGGTGTGGCCTGGCTGTCTGCCGTCATGCTACGTGCTCAGTAGTGTTTTGAGGCTGGGGTAACCAGCTGTGAAAGTCCCTTTCTGCGTCTATCCCAATACATCCCCGTGCACATCTGAACTGGTGCATTCTGCCATTCATAAGCCAACATATGCACGTGATGTGCCCACCTCGATGCCAAGCGAAGGTCATCAGATTCATGATCCTTATCAACGTCGCCCATGGCTGCGGCGCTGCGGTAACCGGCGGAACAGGACCAATAATGAGTCACACGAAGTGCGCCTGGAAGCCAACCGATCCTTGATTACCCTTCAATCCCCAGTATTCACGAATCGCTACTCTTTTCGGTTTCATGTTGTCCACTGAAGATCAGGACAAAGAAAAGACTCCTCCTGTTGAACCGCCGCGGCGATTTTTTGCTCGCAGAACAGCGGATAAGGCGGCCACCTCAGAAGAAAACAAGGACTCGAGTGCTGATGCGCAACCTTCCGACGAGCGTGACGCGCCAACTGTATCATTCTCCCAGTTATTTCGGTGCGTTTTCTTTGTCTTAAGTCGACCATGTGAAATCTTACTCTCCTACAATAAAAAGCTTTTCGACACGATCCGAAATTTTCATTGATGCTATCGGTTTGCTTGTAGCTCTAGGGTCGGGGGCTGCTCAAGTGAGCCTTGGAAATTGACGTAGACTTATGCCCTGGCTGACATTTCACGTGCAGCCGCTCCAGGCGATTCTCTTTGGAAATTTAACTGAGGATTTTGTTACCTTTACGACTGTCCTTCTCAAATATCAGGATGGGGACGAGGGGGCCAAACAGCAATTGCCGCTGGCAGCTGCAAACTTTCGCCACTCGGCTGGTATTGATGCCACGTACTTGGTGTATCTCGGTATGTGAAATTGTTTTCTAGCAGAATCGGTTGTTTAAATCGTCTCAGGAATTGGATTATTTGTGTGCACATTTGTATCGTTGTACAGTTGGATCTACACTGGCGAACTCAACGCCAAGAGGATTCGAGAGTACTACCTCAAAGCTATACTTCGTCAGGATATCGCTTATTTTGACGACATTGGAGCAGGAGAAATTACAACTAGAATTCAAACGGATACTCGTGAGTGTTAATTAATTACCGTGATGGTTTCCATCGCTGACGTTACCTTCAGATTTGGTGCAGCAGGGTATATCTGAGAAGGTTGCATTAGCAGTTAGCTGCGTTGCGGCCTTTTTGACAGGTTTTATAATTGCATTCTTCCGTTCCTGGCGCTTGGCCTTGGCTCTCAGTTCCATTCTGCCAGCCATATCCATGACGGCTGGAGTTATGAACAAGTTTGCGGCAGACTACACGAAGTGCTTTTTTTGATGCCATAAAATAACCAACAGCTAAGTTATTATATCACTAGGAAATCTCTCAAACACGTTGCCGAAGGTGGAACCTTGGCGGAAGAAGTAATTTCGACCATTCGAACAGCCCAAGCTTTCGGGACTCAGAAGACGTTGTCGATTATTTACGACTCCTACGTGGAACAATCTCTCCAAATCAACCTAATAGCTTCTGCCTGGAGCGGGGCTGGATTTGGCGTAACGTTCTTCATCATTTATTCGGCGTATGCTCTCAGTAAGTTGTCAGTAATGATTGTAATACTTCCATGTTTTCTTACCCGCCAAAGCATTCAGTTTCGGGACCACCCT
The DNA here is from genome assembly GCA_018417955.1 of Laccaria trichodermophora. NCBI lineage: Eukaryota > Fungi > Basidiomycota > Agaricomycetes > Agaricales > Hydnangiaceae > Laccaria > Laccaria trichodermophora. The sequence continues at coordinate 298,199 of JACTVC010000002.1, forward strand.
TATTAATAGCCATCACGGTTTGCTTCATAAGGTTCAGTCTTTAGCAACCGCGGGAGCTGTCGTGAACGTCTATCTATCCATCTTCATCGGTTCTCTCTATGTGGCTTTGCTTGCGCCGGAAATGGCAGGTGCGTAGACCTTAATTCGACCGAGTCCCGTTTTTGATTAATTCCAACAGCAATAAACAAAGCCCGAGGCGCAGCAGCAAAGCTCTACGAAACCATTGATCGTGTCCCAGATATTGACTCTTCTGACCCGAGTGGGCTGAAACCCGAAGACATCAGAGGAGAAGTAATTTTTGAGGGAGTAAATTTCACCTACCCCTCACGTTCAGACGTCCCCGTTATCAAGGACCTATCCTTATCATTTCCAGCCGGAAAGACTATTGCACTTGTTGGACCTTCTGGTTCCGGAAAATCGACTATCATTTCTCTTGTTGAACGGTTCTATGATCCGACTTCGGGGAGTATCAAACTCGATGGCGTTGATTTAAAAGATCTAAACCTGAAGTGGCTGCGGTCCCAAATCGGTCTTGTTTCTCAAGAACCCATCCTTTTTGCCGCGAGTATCAAGGAAAACGTGGCCCACGGGCTAATCGGAACGGAATACGAGCATGTTGCTGACGAGAAAAAATTCGCGCTCATAAAAGAGGCTTGCCTGCAAGCGAACGCGGATGGATTCATCACTCAGCTTCCGTCTGGGTACGAAACGGTGGTAGGAGAACGGGGTTTCCTACTTTCCGGCGGGCAGAAACAACGTGTTGCCATCGCTCGCGCCATTATTTCTGATCCTAAAATATTGCTTTTGGATGAGGCGACCAGCGCGCTCGACACACAGTCCGAAGGCATTGTGCAGGACGCTCTTGATAAAGCCGCCGCAGGTTTGTGCCAGCTTGAACGACTTGACCTTGATTTGATGATCTGCTTTTGAAAGGTCGCACAACGGTAATCATCGCCCATCGATTGTCGACCATCAAAAACGTCGACCTCATCTATGTCTTGGATGGGGGACTTGTTACCGAGGAAGGATCGCATGTGGAGCTTATTCAGGCCGGTGGTAGTTATGCGCATCTCGTCAATGCTCAAAATCTTCGAGGTTCCCAACCAGGAAATTTATCCAGTGAGACATCAAAAGCAGAAGAACTCCGGGGTTCAATGGATCAGAAGGCTCCTGCCGATGCCCCCCTTCTCCGGTCAAATGCTCACAACTCAGTCGACAAGGAGCTTGACAATTTGCTTCCCATCAGCAGGACGGAAAGGTCCAACCTTGGCATGTTTACCTTATTCATTCGCATGGGAGAACACGTTCGAGATCAACGCAAAATTTACCTCTGGGCATCTATCTTTGCGATCCGTTCGTTCATGCATCTTTCAATCCTGAATGTTCCTGATTCCTTTCAGTGGCTGGTCTGGTCCCTCCCGCTTGCGGGATTGTATTCGCTAACAGCATTACTGGGTTTTCTGAAAACGACCCTCACATTCGACGTTTCAAGGGTGATCAAAACGCTCTTTGGTAAGCCATGACTTTCTATTTTGTTGAAAGTCCTTTATCAAGCATGCGTCAGGTTTTTTGTCATTGCCATCATTGCCATGATAGTGATGGGCGCTCAGAATTATCTCTTTTCCGTAGCAGCTTCCACCTTGACAGCTAGATTACGTTCGCTCTACTTCAGGGCGGTGTTAAGGCAGGATGGTTCGTTTCAACACCTTTTCGTTATCATCATTACGGTCTCAATAGATTCACAGTCGCCTTCTTTGACCGCGATGAAAATTCCGTGCGCGTTTCGATTTTATTATCCCTGGCTCGCCTTGCTGATGGATGGATGATTCCACCCAGACGGGTAGCCTGACGTCCAACCTCAGTGAACATCCTCAAAAGGTGAACGGACTTGTAGGGATCACCTTAGGGACGATTATCCAAAGCATTGCGACACTCGTCGCTGGGTGGATACTTGGGCTTGTGTACGTATGGAGACTTGGCCTTATTGCTATAGGTGAACGTATAACACCTCATCCCGACGTTAATTTACACATTCGCCTTCAGCATGCACCCCCATTCTGGTGTCCACCGGATATATTCATCTCGTGAGCATATTTGTGTCCTGCATAAACTTTGGATTTCCAACCCATCCCTTCAGCGAGTTATTATACTCAAGGATCAGTCAAACAAGAAGTCTCACGAATCGTCTGCTCACCTGGCTTGCGAGTCGGCTGGATCTATCCGCACAGTAGCTTCACTAGGCCGAGAAGAGGACTGTCTTCAGAAATACAGCCAGAGCCTTGAAATTCCCATGCGCCGATCTACGAGAAACGCCCTTTGGGGAAATCTCCTATTCGCGTTATCGCAATCTCTGTCTTTCTTCGTTATTGCCCTCGTCTTCTGGTATGGAGCTGGTTTAGTTTCGCGTCTTGAAGCCTCAACGACGGCGTTTTTTGTTGCGCTCATGGTGCGAGATTACGCCGAACTTCATCTTTCTTCCATTCTGATGTCGCTCAGAGCTCGACGATGGGCGCCGTTCAGTCCGGGAACATCTTCACATTTGTGCCAGACATATCGTCGGCAAGCAGCGCAGGTTCGGACATCATCCGCCTTCTCGACTCAGTCCCCGAAATCGACGCAGACTCCAAGACTGGACAGATTCTTGATTCTAAGACCACCAAAGGACACGTTCGGCTTGAGAACGTTCGTTTTCAATACCCGACACGTCCTACAGTTCCTGTCCTCCGTAATCTCACTCTGGAGGCTAAGCCTGGGTCATATATCGCAGTGGTCGGCGCCAGCGGTTCAGGGAAAAGCACTATGTAAGAATTATCCAGGAAAACTGTTCAGCTTTTTTGACTGATCCTCCTCCAGAATTCAGCTGCTAGAGAGATTTTATGACCCATCAGCAGGGGTAATAAGTGTACGTTTTTTCTCTCAATGTATCCCCCATTTTTACCATATTTTGTAGCTTGACGGAGAACGCATCCGGGAACTGAATGTTCAAGAATACCGAAAGCATCTTGCATTGGTATCTCCAGGAACCCACACTCTATGCAGGTACCATTCGGTTCAATATCGTTATTGGGGCTGTCAAAGCGCAGTCCGAAGTAACGATGGAAGAGATTGAGCAAGCCTGTCGAGACGCTAATATATTGGAATTTATTCAATCTTTACCTCAGTGTGTCTTTTTTTTGTCGAATTCTTACGGACATGTCCAAGTCGTTTTCAGAGGTTTTGATACAGAAGTAGGAGGTAAAGGTTCTCAGTTATCCGGAGGCCAAAAACGCATGTCGTTCTTTCTCCCTCTGGTCCCTAATTTTGACTTGATCCTCGTTTCAGAGCGGATTGCCATCGCAAGGGCGCTCATCCGCAACCCCAAGGTTCTTCTACTGGACGAGGTTGGTCTCATTTTCCCTCTTTTCAATTACATCTAATTTTCATCCGAAGGCCACATCTGCGCTTGACTCAAACTCGGAGAAAGTGGTGCAAGAAGCGCTTGACCAAGCAGCAAAAGGGAGAACGACCATCGCGATCGCACACAGGCTATCAACAATTCAAAATGCGGATTGCATGTAAGGTCCCTCCAGCTCTGTCTTGGCTCTCAATGATCGCGAAATCTCTTCATGTCCTCTTAGATACTTCATAAAGAATGGTAGTATCCAAGAGTCCGGAACGCACGACGAATTGGTGGCGAAGTGCGGCGCCTATTTCGAATATGTGAAGTTACAAACTTTGAGCAAGGTGGAAGTGTGACTGTGTAATTGGTCCCGGTTTTTATTGGTATACCCTACCAACTGATCTTAGTAATGATATACACCCACTCACCAGCGTTTCGCGCGTCCAGAGTCACATTTTTTCTGGGTGAAGGTGTCGTAAGCTTTCTATGATTCATGTGACAAACTTGAAGCGTGTCCAATTTGGATTTTTAGTCATCACTGTGGCGGATCAAAGCACAGCCACCGGAGTCTCTCGGACTTTCCCTCCTGAATGTTTGCTAGCTTAGCTTCCCATCAACACATTCGCTTGAATCTCAAGTTCTGTTCTTTCCACTCTTATTTCCCACCATTTCGAGCCTTCGTAATAGGCGGCAGGGAATTTTCCCTACAAATGAAGATCACGGCAATGATCAAGCCCGGCAATCGTCAGTCATTCCCGCCTCGTAATCCTACAAATGATGTCACAGCTGCGATTGGTGAGCGGCTTTTTACGGGCTGAAAAAACCAACCTCTTGCGATGACCACCTTACGACTGGAATCCACACTTTTCGCTTTATCCGTCTTCATTGCCTCTTCAAACGCACAGCTGTACCAAACAGATCGTCCAGGTCGGGCAGGGGCAATATTGGCAGGATGTCTTTTCGGTGAGTAGTTAAGTTTGTATGCGGTACATATCGCGTCTAAATTCTTATAGGCGCGGTAGTGTTGATAACCTTGCTATGCATCTTCTACGCCTATGCACGACGTAGAGCACGCCGGATCGATCGCATTGCGCCATACGGTGCTTCCTCCTTACCTGAGATTGCTTCAGTGGGCGTTTTTACACATGTTCCAACTGGCCAATCCTTTCGGCCTCTTTCTGGGGGTTGTGCAGAGTCAGAAAACCATGCAATGTCGAACTACGAGACTTCCACAGGCGCTTATAGAGCGACGCAAAGTCGACATTGTAGCAAAGCGTCCGCTTTTAGTAACCCGCCTGGTCTCGAGGTATACAACCCTGAATATCCGCCTATTAATGCCCCTATGCCTCCTCCGCCATACCAAAGGCGCTCGAGTGGGGTCGTATACCATGCAGTGAGTATACGTTGTGTCCATTTGGTCGCCTTGTCAACGCATTCCATTTGCAGCCGGGCGATGTGCGAGAAGACGTTGCTTGCGAGGTCTGTCTCTTATATAAACTTCTTTGTATCGTTTTGTTGACCAAATGACTTTTGAACAGCCCTTGAACGAACCGGAGGAAGCACACATCACCGTGCGTTACCATGCAGGCTTCCCGTGCATTTTTTTCCCCTGACAATTGTCCAGCGCAATCACAATCCATTTCTGACGTCGACATCATGAACGATATTCATTTTTACCATCCTCCGCATACGTTCAGTCCTAATATCAATAGATCTTCGGGACCTTGCTTATTTTCTGTCCACCCGTTTTGCAGTCGGGGAGAACAACCTTTCCAAAGACTGCATTATCATGAAAAATGAAAAGCGAGAACATATTATGTGGCATCAAAAAATTCTTCATCTAGTGCTATGTGAAACTGTATCTGTCCAACAAAAGTTGTGTGGAGATACCCTTCGCGTTTATGGCTAAAGCGAAGAACACTGAAGCGAAGCCTCACGTCATGGGGTGATTGGGATCTCTCTTGCACCAGACTATATAACAGAACGGATTGGCTTTCATTCGAACTATTGGAATGACGTTACAGACTGATTTAACAGTAATTTCATCCTGTTTCCCCTTCTAACGACAGATAAACGCCCTGTCAGACTAAAAGTGAAAGTAGTACATACACTTGAGGCAGGGCCTAATAAATAATCAGCACAAATGTACCTCCTTATTTGTGGCCACTTGAAAAATAATGAAGCGAATGTGCATCCCAAAAACATTGATTTTCAAAATTAGAAAATGAAGAACAATAAGAACTTCAACCACATTTGATTTGCATATTTAAACAATGTCTTCGAGAAATAGTCTTGGTAGCCATGGCAACACTACTCAGCTGAAGAATATGTTAAAGAATAAGATAACGGAATTGGTCTGTCAATATGGCTGAGGTTCTTATTGTTCAACAGTTTAAAATTTTGTTAATCAATGTTTTTGGCATACACAACAGCTTTATTATTCTAGGAGTGTCAACAATTATGTAGGTACCTTTGCTTAGATCAAACATTGAACCCCGTCTCAAGTGATAGCCTACAGATCCGTTTCCTTAACGTACAAGGTACAAAAATATGTTATCCGCCAAAGGACCCGTCAAAAGTTCATTCAACTATCAGACCGTCCTCTTTTGAGGAGCTTAATTTTTCCCTTTTTAGTTCGTAGTTGCGTGAAAGTATTGAACAAGTATTGAAATATTGAACGCTCATGCGCGGCGCGCTCAATCCTGCTTTGATAGTGACAGGTACAGATCATCTGCCAAGCCTGACATTTTATCGCGAGTATGAATCTACAAAGCTACCAAAATCTACTAGACCTAGGTAGCTTTCGGCAAATATGTATGACTACAACAAATTTACCCAGTCAAAATGCCTCTCCACATGTTCCAGCAAAGAAAGGTATTTTGATATCATTGGGCATTTTTCACCGTTAAGTTTTGGTCTTGAAAGATCGCGCCCAGGAACCTTTGTTACGGAGGGAGACAAGGTGTCCCCCTCTATCTGCTCAGGCGCATTATCATATGTGCAAATCGACGTTCCAATTGTAAGGATAACGGGACCGAACCAATCATAGAACGTCAACCAAATACCTACAAGAGTCATGCGCGGGCGAGCCGCCCAAAGATCCTTCGATCGAACAATGATACGATGTGTTGGAAGTTGACAAGGTTCACAAAGGTACAGGAAATTGTACGCGGCGGTCGTATAACTCCGCGACGAAATTCTGTAATAAGATAAAAGGTAGGCCGAATGGTATGACTACGAACCACCTCGCATGCATATTTTGTCACTGGTCAGTCTATGCACCCATTAATCTTTCTCTCTGTGTAATGACCTTTCCAACGATGACCGACGCACTTGGCGGGAGTTGGATTGTGAGCGTCAGATCAGTTGTAGATCTTGGCGCTGATCATATAAATAGACGGGTTCCGGCGAAACGCTTGATCTACTGACATAACTGAGCGAACGTGCTAGGTTTTCTCGGTTCCTGCAGCCACACACCGCTGCGCACCACTTTGGACCCTGCCGGCCCTTTTAATCCCCCATGCCTAAAAAGCGAGTCGAAATTTGCCCACACTGAACGCCCTCCCACAAGAATTAAATCCATCGATGCGCGCAACAACTGTAGTTCTGGCTAGCGTTGTTGGAGCTGCGTTGGCCTCGCCCTCCCCAGCACAAATCGTCCTCAACCCCTTCCAATTATCAACCTCGCTATCCTCATGCCCTGTGAACGGACCAACCTCGTGCCATAACTCATCAAGAATTCCAGACCTGTGCTGCTTCGAGTCTCCAGGTGTTAGTGCTAGGTCTCTTTTTCGTGCTTTTTATTTTTTTCTGACGTATCGCGTGGATGTAGGGTCTCTTATTGCAAACCCAGGTTTGCTCAAAACTTCTGTGCTTTGAGCGGGACTCTTACCTACCCAATGATAGTTCTGGGACACCCATCCTTCTACTGGTCCGGAGGATAGCTGGACAATCCATGGTAATAATCCGCAATTTTAGCATTGTCTGTATTGATTATGCTTCATACTAGGTCTTTGGCCCGATAAGTGCGTATTGCTCTCCGAAGAATCAAAGATACAAACTTTCATCTGACGTCTCCGACCACAAATAGCTGCGATACAACATTCAATGAAAACTGCGATCCCTCCCGCGCTTACACCGATATCGCCTCAGTACGATATCCAATTCTCGTTACTCTGCAAACCCATGTAATGCCTTGAATCCCTCCAGCTTCTTACTGACAACGGCGCAACTGACACTTTAAATTTCATGGAAACCGTAAGGGACGCACAAAGATTCTCGAACCTTGTTAATTACTCATCCGTAGTATTGGGTCGATATGCACGGGGAGAATGAGCAATTCTGGGAGGTGAGTGTCATAGTTTACCACTCCTTTTGGTTCAACATTGCTAATGTTGTGTGTGTTATGCAGCACGAGTGGTCCAAGCACGGAACCTGCATGAGGTACGCCACTTGAACTAATTTCTTCGCAATTTTTTTAGTAGCTTACCCGACGTATCAGCACGCTTAATCCCCAGTGCCTCCCCAGCGGTAGCCCAGACGGTTTTGAGGTTGAGCGCCTTCGTTCTCCCTCTAATTTCGGCATATCTCACTCAGAATAATCAGGCGGTCCTTTTCTTCCAGACGGTCGTTTCCTTGTTCCAAGTACGTCAATACACTCAGCTCATTTCAATATCAAACTTACGCGTTTGAAGTCTTTACCGACGTACACCTGGCTTGCAAACGAAGGGATAACTCCAAGCCACGACAGGACTTATACACTCTCCGAGCTTCTTTCCGCGCTCAAGAGAGCATCTGGAGTGCGTATTTTATACCGTGAATCTCAGTCGTTCTCATAAATTGCAGGGAATTGAACCAGCGCTCGACTGCAAATCCGGCGCCCTCAACGCCGTCAGCTGGTACTTCAATGTAAAGGGTTCAATTGCTGATGGAACTTTCATACCGATCAGTAAGTTTTGGATCTACTCGATTTTGGTAGCTCATCGATCGGCGAGTAGATGCACCTAAGCATGGCGACTGTCACTCATCCTCGAGGATCAAATACCTCCCCAAAACCCGTCATTAGGAGCTCTGGGATGTCAGTCGAGAGAAAGAGTAGATGCTATGGACCGGTGCTGTGGTGATAGTATATTCAGTAGCGATATCAGGGTAGATGGTACAATTGAGCCAAGTCGCCATGATTCAAGGTTGAACCTTCATAAAGCTTGACGGTCTCGACGCTCTGCCGTGAAATATTCGTTCAAGGAGATCGACGCCTTTTTGCCGTGGCGGTAGATCCACACGCTTCCAGAGATAGAATGAGATTGCTGGAAAAGTAGAATCTCCGCGGCACGGCGGGGTCGAAAAAGTGAATCAAGATACAGAGAGTGGCCGCAATCGCGACCTATTTTTGATGACAGTACCTGCACATGCACACTCTCGGTACCTGAAACACCCACGAAGAATCATGATTACGCTTCAAGGGCGTCGAATTCTAACTTGAGTGCCCAACCAGGACACCCACTCGTGGCCACCAATGACGACAAGGCTCCCAGATTGCACACGAAGCATCCGAAGTGAAAGAACTTGCGTGACTAAATAAGTAACAGTTTCTTGCTGATGATCACTGTTATCCCCATCGAGTTCAACGTTCAAGTCCATCCGCGTTACTGAAACCGTTGGAGCAAGCGAAAAAGAGGGTTGCCAAAGCTACGCAACAACCAGAGCGAACGTTTGAGGGCCAAGTACTCAAAATATGAAATGATCTTGAACTTACGTTAAAGTGGTTCCGGGGGACGTAGGTGCTGATACAAGGTGCAGGCACGAACAGATATCTGGTGACCACAATCAGCATGCGGGATTCCGTACGCTGGTTGATCCTATGATGACTGATGAGTATGCAGAACATTTCAGATCCTAAGGAGATGAAGGCGATGTGAGTCCGAGGCCGAGCTGGCCCCCAATCCAGCCATGGTGCATGACGACCAGAATGGCATCAACAAAAATCTTAGATTGCGAGGGTCCCCAATTTGAGAGAACGACGGAAGCAATCATCTGGAGCTCGTCTCCCCTCCAGTCGTTTTTATCAACGAGAGCCAGCCACTGGGTAATGTAATTTGGTTCTGCAGTCTCAGCTAGTAGGCCGGAAGGAAGACTAGTGACAGCCATCCGACGAAATGATAGATCAAGCTACATATGAGTATCGCTAGATAAACCAAAAGGCAAGGACATGCTGACCTGCTCCTATCATCTCGCACTCAGTCCCCAAGTTTAATGCCCAGTCATTCGAGGAAAATGCTGACGTTTCAAGGAGCAATAGCAAAAAACTCGGTGACGCGTGACGACACTGCCACGACAGGAGGAGTCAACCCAACAACCGCAAACACAACATTCAAACCAACAAACCATGCTCATTGCTCAGCCTTTGCCCATCTTTCCAGCAGCCGACTTCTTTTTCGTATCGAGGACAAAGAGTCGTTCAGGACACTCTCCAAGTACCCAGTACTCATAGCTGGCACTGAATGCATAAGTCAGGTGAAAATCACTCTTTGAACATCGTTAAAAATAGCTGGTAACGCGTGATTAGTAGCAATGAAGCACTTCGATTTGACTTCGATGTACGACGATGGCGTGCATTACGCTTGATGCGGTCTGTGTGGCATCAGATCAGGCCATTATGCATTATTACCTAGTATGAGGGGAGCCTCTTTCCCAACTTCACCTCAACCATGCCCCTCCTCAATATACTACGCAGAAAACCGACGCGAGTCTCTAATTCTACGAATGCAGCGGAGGTCGATACTTCCAAACACAAGCAAGGTCATCCGAGTCTTGCCGCTGAGAAGAACGTCGCAGGGGAGGATACGCAAAGCGTTTATTCAAGGGAAGTAACGACTGCAAAGGACCCGTCACTCAACCCAGGTGCTCTTACTTTTGAAGAAGGTACACACCTCCTGGTCCCTCGTCTATGTTTGATGGATTGAAGACCATTATAGACGCCGCTGGTGGAATGGGTCGCCACTTAGGCGTCTTCAGTTGCACCATGCTCATGTACGCTCTTCCCTTTTTACTTCATCACTTCGCTCAATCTTCGTCAGCGTTGGCCGTATCATAGGAACTGGAATATTCTCAACCCCTTCCTCTATCCTCTCCTCTGTAGGCTCTGTAGGTGCCTCCCTGATGCTCTGGGTCCTTGGATTTCTGCTCTCCTTCTGCGGCTTATTCGTTTGGTTGGAGTATGGGACGATGTTTCCTCGCTCAGGTGGTGAGAAGGTGTATCTGGAGGCGGTCTACAAGCGACCAAAATACATGGCGACGGTTATATTTGCAATGAACGCGATCATATTGGGGTTTACTGCTTCAGGATGCATTGTACGCACCACTTGCTCGTAAATGTCTACTTATCCCCACTCCCGAATTCGTGGTATAGGTCTTCGCGAACAAGTACGTTTTCCCGGATAATTCTTTGAAGTCCACGCTCATCGTAATCAGCATTCTAATTGCTGCAGGCCATGCCGCCGATAGATGGGTAGTACGTGGGATTGCGTTGGGCGGTAAGATCTATATACTCCGCTCACTTGATCTCACCTCCTCACTCCTCTTCCCCCCACAAGTCATCTGTTTTGTTACTCTCCTTCACGGATTAACGCCCAAAATTGGGGTATTCCTCATGAATGTGCGTCTTCGCCTCTAGTTACGCAGATTTCACATATTTATTCATGGTGATCTCAGGCACTCAGCGTCTTCAAGATCGTCCTACTCCTCTTTGTTGTGATTTCAGGTTCGAAATGTGCTAACCCAGCGAGCGAGGAGCTTACATTCCCATCAGGTTGGGTCGTGCTCTCCGGTAAAACACAGATCAAGGATCCCCAAGCTAACTTCCGCAATGCATTTTCGGGAAGCTCGCGCAGTAGTAACGATGTTCGTTTTATATCCTCCTCATTTTCTTGGGTCACTTACAACGCGTCATGATTAGTACGCAACGGCCACCTTCAAGGTCCTCAACGCGTACGCGGGCTGGTCAAATATCAACTATGTGATGAACAACGTCAAAAACCCAGTGCGGACACTGAAGATTGCTGGTCCGCTTGGACTAGGAATCTGTGCGGTCTTGTATATGTTGGCGAACGTAGCTTATTTTGCGTGCGTGTCTCCGTTCCTCGCTGGTTCACATGGCCAACTCTTATTTTGTATCTTTCTAGCGCCGCAACGAAAGATGAGATACGCAAGTCTGGTGTCACTGTTGCTGCCCTGTTCTTCAAGAATGTTTTTGGTACCAAGGCAGAGAAAGCGCTTTCGGTCTTCGTGGCTCTAAGGTACTGTCTATTTGTTGAGATCATTGGTTGTCACCTTTTGACCCGGGCGTTGCAAAAGCGCCTTGGGCAACGTAATCACTGTTGTGAGTACCTCAAAATGTCTGAAATGTTGACCCCGCCTAATAATTCGTAAGACCTTCGCCGCCTGTCGTATAAACCAAGGTACGCCACAAAGTTAATCTAGAGTCTATATCCCACCTCTGATTTTTATCAATTTATAGAACTGGCAAAAGAAGGCGTTCCCCTTCCCTTTGGAAATAAATTCTGGGCGTCAAATTGGCCGACAGGCAAATCCCCATTGCCTGGCCTCATCATTCATCTTATACCTTCCGTAAGTGACCCGTCATGTAGTTGGGTCTCTAATAGGGGTGCAATAGATAATTATTATCATCGCACCCCCGCCTGCGATTGTCTACCCATTCATCTTGGACGTTGAAGGATACCCACAGCAGATTATCAATCTTTTTATTGTCGTTGTAAGTCATGATTTCTCCCTTTCCATTGGCGTATCAATTTAGAATGAGTAGGGTCTCTTTTGGCTCCGGTGGAAGAAGCCGGATGCAGTCCGTCCATTCAAGGGTAAGGGCTCTATGTTCCCCAGCTGACTTCCTCCATCTTACTGCGATTTTCAGTCTGGACACCATTCGCGTTATTCTTCTTGGCCGCAGCCGTTTTTTGTAAGCGTCTCTCCTCCTGACGGCGATTCAAATTCGTTTACAAATGGAATATCAGTGCTCGTCGCTCCATTCCTCCGGCCCGCGAATCGTGTGGGAGATACACCCCCGTTGCCATACTACTTGTGGGTCCCAACTTTCAACTTGTAGATTAACCTAATGTGACATAATCCAGATACTGCCTTGTCGGAATCGGGATCATGTTTCTTGGAGTTGTGTATTGGGCTGTGTGGCGAGTTGTTTTGCCCCGCGTATTCGGCTATAGATTGGTCCCGGAGAAAGACACACTTGATGACGGGACTGTTGTCACTGTGGTGGGTTCTCCTCGGATGATCGGGATGTTTGCTCATTAATTTGATTCCGCCAGTTCTCTCGAAAGAAAATCTAGGCATCTCAATCTCGGTTTAATTCCGGGAGATTGAAGTTACTTCTATGAGCCGTCCTCGAGAGATTGGGTATGCGAGGGAAAATAAAAATGATTGTCCTCTCAGAAACCGTCGGAAAAAATTCTTGAGGCCGAACTTATGGCAATGATGATGGAATGAAACGTGCTGCCTTCCTGTTGTCAAAATTGGAGTACATACAATGGGACGCTGAGAGTTCAGTTCAATGCCATGCCAAGGTGCGCAATCCACGCATGCAATGATATTTGAGCGTCACTGGTATCGCCTCGATAATCTGCGTTTCTTCGCTGTAGGACGTTGTAATAATATGCACAAGGATAAAAGAGGATTATCTGGGTTCTTTCCGTAAAGCTTGGGATGGCAACAGCTGACACGGATCTCGTTTCCTCACGCAGTGATATACAGCTGGCTAGTAAAGTGGGCTTCTGATGCGTGGTTCTATCTCGGACTATCTCTGCCCCACACAACACATTCTTCACAAAGTGAGGTTTGTAGTTCTGGATACTTGGGTGTTAAGATCTTTGTCGACGACTAAGATTTGTCGGAAAGATTGTGGATGCGAGGAAGCGCGGGAGAAAATTTAGTGAGTGGTTGATTCTCGTAACTGTGAGCTACCAGGCACACTGAAGTATACTCTATGGAGATAGTCCACTACTTCCGGAGTGCCGTTCTTCGATCATTTGTGTATATAAAGCATGCAGTTGCTCATGCTCTGCTCAGATCTTCCCCACAATCTGCACAATGTACTTCCACACTCTTTTCGCCTGTGCTACCCTCATGTTCATTACCACTGCTTATGCGTCGCCAGTGCGTGTTTCCCAACTTGAATGGTGCTGGTTCCACTCTAACTAACCCCCGTCCCCACAGACTGTGATAAATTCACTCGATAGTCGCAAAGCTGATCTCAACGGAGACGTTGAGGTGCATATTTAGAAATTATCGCTGATAGAGTCAGGTACTGAGTTGTTTCGCCCTTCCAGGCCAGGCATCCCGCAGACTGGAGACGCGATAGTGATTGGAGACGCGATAGTGACTGGAGGCGTGATAGTGACTGGAGGCGCGATAGTGACTGGAGGCGCGAGAACGGCGAAGCCATCCAGTGAATGAGCTTTGAAAGGGAGGGTACCTGAGATTCCTTTTCCGTCATCATATTTGATTCTTGTCGGTTTTGTACCTCCTCTATGCAATAATTTCCATCAACCTGATCTAAAAAATTGAGGAGTGAAAGGATCTTAAAGTAGCCACAGAGAACCACTGCAAGGGCGTCGGTGATAAATCTGCGGGGGTTGCAGCGTGTTATACAGTAGCCGTTAGCACCACTGGCATCGGGCCAGAGAGGCGAAAAGGAATTGGTTCACACTCGTGGCTTTGATCACGCTCGTTGCCTTTGTATTCTTGGACCTAGAAGTACGGGGAAGTCCTACACCCTATGCTCGGCGCTCGGTGCTGCAGCGATGAATTGCCCAATCTACCACTTTAAAACACGTACAACGCAAACAATCTCTTGTAGACCTGGCGTTCGCAGCAGGCCTCGGTAGCGCTTAATCATCATAGACATTGGTAAAATTCCACTCATTTGCTTCATATTTCTGCCTTTTTTGGTTCTTCTAAGAAATTCAACAAGGTTAGTAGGTCTTATGGCCGTAGCATGAATATGTGCGTCAAAAACAATTTAAATGCCTCGAAGAGTTATATTGACGATCGGGAGCCAGTGAGGTAGCGGCTGTTGAAATGTTGATGCATTGATGACCAATAGGCTAAAAATAGAAGTCCGAAATAGGACAAAAAAGCTGATTAAGACCATCCTTTCGCTTATCTATCCTCGACTTACTTGAGCATCGAGTAAAGATTATTAAGTCTGTATCCTGACAAACCTTTGCATATAAAAGCGCGCCATGAAAGGCCAGTATCAATACTACATTCTACCATATTTTTACAATCAACCAACGAACTCAGTATCATGAGCGACGCCTCACTTGCTGCCGATCATCTCGTCAAAAAATTCCAATTTACGAATAAAAACTATAGAGATGTCTATCCAGCACTCGAATCATCCATTGAAGAATCTCAGGCTGGTAAAACGGTCATCATCACTGGGGCGAGTCAAGGAATCGGGAAGGTAAGCTAATCCTCTGGTCGTGTTTCGTGACACAGCGTTGACGACAAACGTACATCCAGGCCATCGCACTAGCATTCGCGAAAGCTTCCGCGACAAACCTTATTCTTGCCAGCCGCAGCGTCGCAAAGCTCGAGACGACCAAAGCTGAAATTCTCAAGATAAATAGCAAAAGCAACGTCGTTGTCGTCGGCGTCGACACGACTTCCGAGGCGGACGTCGAAAAGCTTGAAAAAACCGTGAAAGATACATTCGGACACGCCGACGTCCTCGTTAACAACTCCGGCCAGTGGGCAGGGCGGGGGAATATCGGTGAATCAAACGCGAAATCTTGGTGGAGCGATTTAGTTCGTGCATTTCTTCCTTTTCCCCACCTATACATATTTATTCGAATAACGCAGGAGGTAAATGTAAAAGGAACATACCTAACCACCCAAGCGTTCCTCCGCCTTCTCCCAAAATCAAAACAAGGCACCGTCATCACCGTCGGCTCCCTTGCGTCAGATCTCGTACTACCCGGAAGCAGCAGCTACGTGATCACCAAACTCGCGCTTAACAGGTTGAACGAATTCATTACGCTGGAGAATCCGAACGTTACGGCGGTGGTTTATCATCCTGGGGCGGTGAGAACGCCGATTATGGATCATTTGCCGGACTTTCATCCATTCGCGTTAGATTCGCGTAAGTGTTGCTCTTAAATATGAAATGGTCGCGAGGCTTGACTTTTCCTTCTCATGCAGCGGAACTTGCAGGCGCTTTCGCAGTGTATCTGGCAACGGAACGTGCGAAGTTTTTGAATGGGAAGTATGCCTCGGTGAATTGGGATGTCGAGGAGCTGGAGGCTAGGAAAGAAGATATTATTTCGAAGGGCCTTTTCACGGAGGGTTTGAAGGGCGTGTTTAGTACGGTGGGCTGAGTGCTTGTGCCAAAACAAAGAGATCCCGAGAAATAAATTGACTGTTGAGCGTTCGTGGTCATGAATTTCCCTAAAGTCGCCCCCTTTTCCTGGAAGAAAACTGGTCAGACAACGCTCAGCTGGAATCTCAAAGCATGCCAAGAACTAACAAGATAGAAGTTGTCATATCGACAGATGTTTCCTTCGAAGCTGGTCAGACAAGGCGAAGGGTGCCAGCGGCGCGGCAAATGCGCTATCATCTAGCCTGTCGTCGCCTGCCGACGCGCCTTAATGCTCGCATAGCTTGTCAAATCCTGGCCTCTCCTCGTCGTTCACCACGGCGAACTCGGCAGGCCAGCTTCGAAGAGACGATAAAAGTCCTGGTCGAAGAAAAGATCGTCAGCTTGTCATTGACAAGGGGGGGGGAAAGTTACCGGTCATTTAACTTATCCCAAACCTCCCTCATCCCCTCTGCCATCCCCTAGGCTGCCCATTGAATCACAGCATTCCAACCCGTCGCGTCGGTGTGGAGAGCCCTTCATTGAAGGCAGAGGCAGATATACCCACCTGATGGGTAAAATCTAAGGCTTTCTGGATGAAGGATTACCTTCCAATCTTCTGGCGGTCAAATATCGGTAGCCCTTGTGCAATGTGAAGTTTTTGAATGAGAAGTGGACGTTGATCAAGTAACTCACGTGTCAAATATTTCATTTCCCGCCGGTATTTGCCGAAATGCTATCGAGATCAACGTTTTCACAACGTGTTTAATCTCTTACTTATAGTCTCAATCTCGCTGAACTGCCCACAACATGCATGCGGATGCAATATCGAGTAAGTGTATCGCTAATAGCCATCACGAAAAGCCCAGCAGTCACAGCAGCCGCAAAGGGGGTCAGGATTCAGAACTTGTTGTCACAATGCCCATTCAATCTAGGTGGCCCTAGCCTCGCAGGGGCAGGGCCATCCATTCGGCGTGCCAATGCGCACGTACTATTTATCCGTCGCATTGTCGAAACTGCCTCCGACCCGTGACCATTCTGTCCGAGTCACTGATGTGCTCGGCTCCACCGAGTGGGATTCAAGCCAAATTCGGAAGCAAAAAAAGATTGCAAGAGTTATGCAAGTCATATGCGTCAATTCTTGCATACAGCCAGCGTGCCATGAGGATCTGACAATTACGATGCCCGGAATGCCCTACAAAAAATCAAACTGAAGTTGGCCGTGACTTTATCGACGGCTATGTCCAGGTCTGGAGCCCTGCAACTCACTGTTAAGTCGTGTCCCGCACCCCAAATGACATCAATTCGCAACCCATCCTCAAGAGCTCGCCCGAATAATGACAACTGCAATGATACACCACAAAATAGGCCCAACGACCCCTCGAACCCCATCCGATGAAACAGCCGTCGCTTGAGTAGATGCAGAAGTGGATGCCAACGATACCGATAGAGTTCCACTGGAGCCCAATGTTGAGTCCGATGCAAGAGACGAGGACACCGTAGTGGCAGACATCGACGGGAATGGCGGAGGAACCTTATCAATTGTCGCAGAACACGAACTTTCCCAAAACGTCAACGTCTGCGTGCCAATAAAGTCGAATGTAGCTGCACCCTCTGTTGCGGCTATGGCAAAATCACGTTGGTCGAGCTCAAGGAAGAGAAGAGATGTGGCACGGACCCGAATTCGTCCCCGTTTCGGTGGAAGGCGGCGGAAATACAATGGTAGGTGTCGACGCATTTTGTAAAGTACCTGTGGTCGTGGTCGTCCGTAAGGACGATATGCAAGACTGAGAAGAAGTCATGGCGTGAAGCAAAATACCTTGGCGTCCTAAGGCAGTGCGGCTCAGTTGAATATAACAAGTATGTATACATACATACATACATAGCATCATACACGAGAAACATTGCCCAACATTACCGATCAGGATATCTCGAGAAAGTGCGACACTTTTTCTTTCCAGGAGCATCCTGATTATATTTAAATTTTTTCTCGTGGAGAAAGGCATGGGATTTTTAAAAATCCAGGCCAAGAAAGTTGCTTTGCCTTTTCTATGCTGGTAAAGGGCGAACAAAAGCTGAAATATTCAAAAGATTTTCCTGTTTGTGATATTGTAGTAAAAGTTATAAAATTGAGTAAGATTAAGAGGAAAGCTCAAGGAAAGGGAACCTTTGTTTACAGATGCCATGGAAAATTGATACATGCTGTCAACATGCTGTGAAAAGGGGCCGGAAAGAATGAAATTTCTGAGAAAGGACTCTTTGTTCGGATCTGTTCAACTATTCCGAGTGGGAATATTCAAATGTTTCCAATGGCTTTCCTCTTTGTGGAAAGGGTAAAATGTAATTACAACAAAGAGTATTACCCTACATATTTATTAACCTGCCCCCGCAAATTGCAATATTCCAGCCCGGAAAAGGTGTCGCTCTGGCTATCCCAGTTTGGGATCTTGCGCTATGTTTCTCGTGATAGCCATTTTGGTGCCAAGTTCTGCACCTTGGGATCACAGTACAGACAATAAGAGCACTGTCGCTGATGGTGTGGCTTAATTAAATGTTGGTCAAAGAATATTGACGACTTGTTAGTAGAATGGTCACTTAAATATATCTGCTTATATATCCTCGTCTTACTGGAACATCGCGCGATGATAATGCACACTAAATCTGACGAAGTTTGGTATAGAGTTCCTCAGTGAAAGGACAATTTGAAGCGACAGCTGATAAAGAAAGCGCTTATATATCTGCTTATATATCCTCATCTTAACTGAACATTGCGCGATGATAACGCACACTGAATCTGGAGAAGATTTGGTATAAAAGTTGCGCGATCAAAGGGGAAGCAAGGCCAATAAAGAAAGTGCTTAGATATCTGCTTATATATCCTCGTCTTACTTGAAGTTCGCACAATGATGTGGGACACTGAACCTGACGAAGGTCCAGCATAAAAGCTGCATGATGAAAGGACAGAATCAGTAGCTCATCCCGTGTCTTACCAGGTAATTCTCCGCCGCCAATTCATGACCGATTCACCGCCGTCCCCCGACCTATTTGTCAAACTCTTCCAATTTACCAAGAAAAATCACCGAGAAATTTATCCAGCTCTGAAGGCCTCGGTCGTCGAATCTCAGGTTGGCAAAACCGTCGTCGTCACTGGAGCTAGTCAAGGAATCGGAAAAGTTTGTCAACCCTTCACGTCCGTATTCATTCCCACAACATTACTAACGGCGATCGTGACTTCAGGCTATAGCAATAGAGTTTGCCAAAGCGTCTGCATCAAACATCGTCCTCGCAAGTCGTAGCATTGCAAAGCTTGAAGCGACCAAAGCCGAGATCCACAATGTGAACAACACAATCAACGTTCTCGTCCTGAGTATCGACATAACGTCCGAGGCGGACGTGCAAAAACTCGAACAAGCCGTGAAGGAAAATTTTGGACACGCCGACGTTCTCGTTAATAACTCTGGACAATGGGGTGGGAGGGGAAACATCGGGGAGCTGAATGTCAAAGCGTGGTGGAGCGACTTTGTTATTAAACTCCATCCCTTCACTTAAACTGCAATGCTTACTTGTTAAAACCACACAGGAACTAAACGTCAAAGGCACCTACCTAGCTACGCAAGCCTACCTCCGCCTCCTTCCGAAATCCCAACACGGCGCTGTAATCACTGTCGGCTCCATATCCTCAGATATGGTAAACCCAGGCATCAGCAGTTGACACCGATTATGGACAACTTGCCGCATTTTAAGCCTTTTGCATTGAATACGCATACGTTTTTCTTTTTATATATGGGTTTGAAAATATTGAGTTTTGCATTTGTACAGCGGAGCTTGCTGGTGCCTTCGCAGTATACTTGACCATGGAGCGGGCGGAATACTTGAACGGGAGATTCGTGTCGGTAAACTGGGACATCGAAGAGCTGGAGGCCAGGAAAGATGAGATCGTCTCGGAAGGTTTAATGAGGGAGGGGTTGAAGGATGTGTTTAGTGCATAGACTGCGTCGTATTGGTGAAAGTGATACCAAGCGGGTCCCTCGTAATCCCATTATCGAAGTCATCTTTAATTCCAGAGCTGTAACGGGGAAGCCGAGCCTTTTGCATCGAAATCAACGCAAATCGACGGAGGTTCTTGTGAAAATCATAATTAGAGACTTGATATTTTTTTTCACCGAACCATCATTAGCCACTGTTCCGAGGGTGCTCCGCTATCTCAAGAGCTATCTGATTATTAAAACGCGCAAAAACGGTGGGACACTTAACAGACAACCCATAACATGGCATTTGACGCTGACCAATTCCTCAAACGCGTCCAGTTCACTAAAAAGAACTATAGAGACGTTTATCCAGCACTCGAATCGTCGATCGTCGGTTCTCAAGTTGGTAAGACCTTCATTGTCACTGGGGCTAGCCAAGGAATAGGAAAGGTATATTAACATTGTATACGATTCCCAGTTACAAGCCTGGCACCAACCTTGACTTCTTTAGGCCATAGCACTTGCATTTGGAAAAGCCTCTGCAAAAAACCTAATTCTCGCCAGCCGCAGCCTCGCCAAACTCGAAGCTGCCAAATCCGAGATCTTGAAGATAACCGAAAAGTGCAACATCCTCGTCGTAAGCATCGACACAACATCAGAAGCTGATGTTCAAAAGCTCGAACGAACAGTAAGGGATACTTTCGGGCATGCCGATATCCTCATCAATAACTCTGGCCAATGGACTGCACGAGGTAATATCGACGAATTGGACATCAACTTGTGGTGGAGCAACTTCGTTCGTCATTCCCTCTTTCTATTTATTACCCCGAAAGCTTACTTGTAAGCTGACACCAACGGGAATTGAACATAAAAGGAACATACCTAACAACCCAATCCTTTCTCCGCCTCCTCCCCAAATCCTCCCAAGGCTCAATAATAACCGTCGGGTCACTAGCTTCCAACCTCGTGTTCCCCAGGAGCAGCAGCTATGTAGTGTCTTCCACGCTATAGCGCGGTCACGAGCTCCCAGCTCGAAAGACTGTACGCGTCGAAGCCTCCCCAATACCCTCAACACATCATCATCGTTGAGATCTGGTGTACAGATGCGGTACACAAAGTTCTGAACGTAATCTGAAATTCCTGGATTCGTCACAAAACTCGCCCTTAATCGGTTCAACGAGTTCATCACACTCGAGAATCCAAACGTTCATGCAGTAGTGTTTCACCCCGGGTCGGTGTATATGCCCCTTATGGAGAGTTTGGAGGGCTCCAAGCTGTTTGCGCTGGATTCGCGTACGTGCTTTTTTCATTTCTCTTGGAGAGGGTAGGCACTAACTTCAGTTTTTCAATTTTAATAGCGGAACTCGCAGGTGCGTTTGCGGTGTACTTGACGACGGAACGGGCAAAGTATTTGAATGGAAGATACGCGTCGGTGAATTGGGACGTTGAGGAGCTAGAAGCTAGGAGAGAGGAGATTGTCTCGAAGGGGTTCTTCACTGAGGAGCTGAAGGGAGCGTTTAGTTCCTTGAACTGAGTATTCGGTTCAAATTCGGTTGAAGTCCTACGCGGGATGGTGGCGGGACGGTGTAATGTGATGGTCACTGGCTAGAATAATTTTCTCCCAGCACGGCGGAATGGTGAGAACCCCTCGTAGCGCGAATTTGCAGTTTTGTCTAAAAGTATCGATTAGAATTTCGAAGGGGAAAGCCACAGATAAGGTAAAAACGTATAGCGTTCCTAGTTCACAGCAAATGAGATCCCCATCCGACATACCACAGCGATCATTCATCATCTAGACCAACGGAGAGTATCGAGTCGGGCTTGAGCGAAATGCTCTAGTTCACAATCAGCATCGATTTCCATCTCCCCGAGGTTGATCAGCCATTGCTTAAAATTCAATCAGGAAGATGTACTATGTCCCTGGCACATCGTCCGACGATGGGTGCCAAGCAGCTGGTTCGGAACAGTGGAACCCATGATGGCCACCCCACCGGCAACAGCAGACGACTTCGCCGATCAGGCAGTGAATCCGCGCAACGGGTTGAAACTTGAAACTCAAATCACAAATGGTGATGGGGATGGTTCGGTTGAATATACCTTGTGCATGCTCTTGGAGACGATTAACGGATCATGACGTGCATGACGTCGGGGGGGTCTGCAATTGACGTATTCTGATACGAGCTGAGATTGTGTGTCACGCTACTGGATCACAGGCAGACAGAGAGTAACTTACACGCATCGACCTGACGTACAGTCAAAAAGGGCTACGAAAATCTGCCTTGATCAAAACCCTGCGATGTAGCAGGCACGGTCATTGTGGTAGCGAAGGTCAAAAACAGTCGAAGAGTATCATTATGTTGAAGGGCAGATGAGCAAGAACAACGGTAAGGGGGCAAGACCGGAGGTGGTAGCAGTGAGAGAAAGTGCTGTTTGTCGGTGTTTGTACGTTTCTTTAGGTCTATCTTAACTCTCCTCAAGTCTGCAGCTGCAATCAAATACTTCATTTCGATGACCAGCTCAAAGTTGAATTCGGAACTGAAAGAAACCCGCCGCGGCCCCCTTTGGTGCGAGAAAGACCACCAATGCGAAGAAGAACTCTTTGTTCGATTGAAGAACTTTGCTATCAGTGCGTTGTCATGTCGTCGTCTCTCTCTTGGTACTCTTGAAACTCAGCTTGGGACCCAGGCAAGGACATCCGACTGCCAAACTGATCTCACCCGTTTCCTCAAATGGCTCGAATAGGTCAGCTTCTAGAGGCAAAAGGTCATTCCGCACCAATGTCTCAAGGTCCCTCCCGCCATTCAGTGTGACCAGTGTCCTCACCTTCCACAGACTTGATTTCATTATGCGCAGATACGAGGGACGTTTACACGATTGGCTTGCATTGCACGATGACCACCCTGGATAAAAATACTGCTACGC
Source organism: Laccaria trichodermophora (assembly GCA_018417955.1). Lineage (NCBI taxonomy): Eukaryota > Fungi > Basidiomycota > Agaricomycetes > Agaricales > Hydnangiaceae > Laccaria > Laccaria trichodermophora. The sequence continues at coordinate 320,850 of JACTVC010000002.1, forward strand.
AATTAAGCAAGTTGTTGAATAAATACCGACTCAAGGTGAGTCGTCGGTGAGGGTGGCCCTTCGGTTGTTTTTGTGGCTTAATTTGTTGTGCGCCACAGAGATACGACAACCTATATCTTATTAACTCTCGGCATGCTTTGAGATCCCAACTGAGTGCAAGTTTTCTTTCAGGAAAGGCGGTGACTTCAACAAAATTTACGTTCTGGACTCTCAAAAATCAGTTTACTTGGTGAGATTTGTTTGATTTGGCACAATGATGTGCGTAGCAACTCAGTTCACCGTACTAGACACGCCCTTCAGACCCTCCGTGAGAAGACCCTTCGAGATAATGTCCTCTTTCCTAGCCTCCAGCTCCTCGATATCCCAATTCACCGAAGCATATTTCCCATTCAAATACTTTGCACGTTCCGTTGCCAAATACACTGCGAAAGCGCCTGCAAGTTCCGCTGCATGAGAAGGAAAAGTCAACACCCTCGACCGTTTCATATTCAAAAGCAATACTTACGCGAATCCAACGCGAAAGGATGAGATTCCGGCATATGATCCACCATCGATGTCAACACTGCGCCAGGGTGAAAAACCACCGCCGTAACGTTCGGATTCTCCAGCGCGATGAATTCGTTGAACCTATTGAGCGCGAGTTTGGCGATCACGTAGCTGCTGTTTCCGGGTGTTATGAAGTCTGATGCAAGGGAGCCGACGGTGATGACGGTGCCTTGCTTGGATTTTGGGAGAAGGTGGAGGAACGCTTGGGTGGTGAGGTACGTTCCTTTTACGTTCACCTCCTGCATTGATTAAATGAATATGTATAGATGGGGAAAGGGAAGAAATGCACAGACAAAATCACCCCACCAAGCTTTAACGTTCGATTCATCAATATTTCCCCGCCCTGCCCACTGACCAGAGTTGTTCACGAGTACGTCGGCATGTCCGAATGTATCTTTCACAGCTTTTTCAAGCTTTTCGACGTCCGCCTCGGAACTTGTGTCGACGCCGACGACGAGAACGTTGCTTTTGCTGTTTACCTTGAGGATCTCGGCTTTGGTAGCTTCGAGCTTTGCGATGCTACGGCTGGCAAGGATAAGGTTCGTCGCAGAGGCTTTCGCGAACGCTAGTGCGATAGCCTGGATGTAGCTTTGGCGTTAGCCCTGCGTGAGGGAGTACTATAGGAAAATTGGCGTACCTTCCCGATTCCTTGACTCGCCCCAGTGATAATAACAGTTTTACCAGCCTGAGATTCAACGATGGATGACTCAAGTGCTGGATAAACATCTCGATGGTTTTTATTTGTGAATTGGAATCTTTTGAAGAGATGGTCGGTAAGTGAGGCATCCGTCATGGTAGTATTGATGATGCTGGCTTTTCATGGCGCACTTTTATATGCAAAAATTTGTCAGAATAGGGGCTATTAAAAGAATGCATGACAAGCGACCGTTGACTCGCATCGCCGATTTGTCACTGAAGTAACACTTGTTACCTCTCAGCGAGGAATAATATTCCCGACAGCGGCAATAGGCACTACTTTTTGAAACCCTCGTTTAGAGCTTTGTTGCAGGGGGGAAAAAGTCATCGTTGAGACGAGTGTCTTAAAATTTTCTGATGCGTGCAAACGGAACGGAGGTGAGGATCAATCAAACAACCGTACCCATCCCCTACGCATGCTCGTACTCCCCTTCCCCCGCTCCTTCAACGCTATAGCCAGCACCGAACCCTAAAGGGTATCCAACGCCCCGCCAGCCAAAGAGCCATCAACGACGCTCAATTTTGAACCTCCCTACCCAGATCTTTCCACATAATGCTAAATACAGTAGCAGTCGGCATAGTCGGTTCAGCACAGGTTGTTCATGTTCACGTTCACCTGACAGGGATTATCGAATTGGGAAGGGTAACCGTTCGGAGGGCGTGTAAGGACTCGTAGTCGTCCTAGCCTCAGTCTTCGAGCTCTTCGCGAGGGCAAGGAGGGGGGGGTCGTCGGGCACGAACGCAGGTGGGCGTTTGCATTCATAGTCTTAAGGCGTCGGTGCCCCCGAATACGCTATATCCACCTCGGACCATTTTGTCAATTCATCGCATCCAGGAAGGGATCCCTGGGACCGTGCGGACTCAGGCCTTCCGGTGGGCAGACGGGGTGATGATGTGAGCTGAGGGAGGGATCTAATGGGCCAGGGGCAGGTAGGGCAGCTAGAAGGCCCATTACGTTGAACAGTGATTTCCGTTGTGGACTTTCGACCTGGAACGAAGGGTCAAACAGCGAGGTGTCGACTTTCGGAAGAGGAGAATGAGGGAGCGTGGGGGGCTTCCAATCGCATCGTCCATGAGCGAGATTTGTGCTAATGTGGCGAGAATATGGCGCCCAAAGAAGAAGAATGAGTTGTTCTGCGCAGGTGTCGCGAGATGAGGTTTACGGGTGAGGGAGGTAGGGGGGAAAGGGACGCTGGGGAGGGTTATACCGCTGAACGCAGAACAATAATCGTTCGACAGCAGAATGGTCGACGAGTGCTGTTTCTCCTGGCTGATGTTGTTGAAAATGGTCTGCAGACAACCCAAACCAGGCGTACCTTCCCTCACACGACTATCCAAATCATCCCTAAAACTCCTCCCCTTTCTTCCCCTTCCAACAAAAGCTGCACAACCTCCTCACACCACCCTTAAGGTTCATCCTTCCCCGTCGCGGGTACTTTCTCCTTCGTCTTCTGATAAATAACGGATCAGGAACGGGGACGTTGAAGATCGTCGAGACTGAGTAGACAGACAGAGGGTAACTTGCACGCAACGACCTCACGTAGAGTGCAGAAGGTGGATACAAAAATCGGCCTAAATCAGGAACCTTATATTGAAGGGCGGACAACGGGAGCAAGGTGCTGTTTGTCAGAGTTTGTGCATTTCTTCCAAATTTCTTCAGGTCTATCAATGTGAGATCCATCATCATCGACGTCTCTCGCCAATCTCTCGCCCTCCTCATGTCATCCAGAATGCAATTGCTGCTGCTATAAAATACTTCGTCTCAATGACCAGCTCAAAGCCAAATTTTTGACTGGAAAGACGCTTGCTGGGGGGCCCCTTGGTGCGAGCAACCAAGGCGAAGCACCCCAAGAGAGGCCTTCAATATTCAATGCCAGTGACATCACCCGTTTCGTCATATGTTCAGACTTTTGCTATGTGCCACAGGGATACGACACTCCTACTTTGTTAGTCCTCAGCATCTCAGCTGAGTGCTATTTCTTGCGGAAAAAGGTGGTGAGTTGACTCTCAACATTTAGTTCACTTCGGGGATTTGATTGTTTTGAAAACAGGGATATGCGTGACGACTCAGTCCACCATACTAAAGACGCCCTTCAGACCCTCCGTGAGAAGACCCTTCGAGATAATATCCTCTTTCCTGGCCTCCATCTCGTCGACATCCCAATTCACCGAAGCATACTTCCCATTCAAATACTTCGCACGTTCCGTAGCCAAATACACTGCAAAAGCGCCAGCAAGTTCCGCTGCATGAAAAAGAAAATTCAACACCCGCAAATGCTTCATATTCAAGAGTAATACGTACGCGAATCCAATGCGAATGGATGGAATTCCGGCAAGTGATCCAACATCGGTGTCAACACCGTGCCAGGATGATAAACCACCGCCGTAACGTTCGGATTCTCCAGCGTGATGAATTCGTTGAATCTGTTCAGGGCGAGTTTGGTGATCACGTAGCTGCTACTTCCAGGTATTATGAGGTCTGAGGCAAGGGAGCCTACGGTAATGACGGTGCCTTGCTTGGATTTTGGGAGAATGTGGAGGAAAGCTTGAGTGATGAGGTACGTTCCTTTCACGTTCACCTCCTGCATTGGCTAAATAAATATGTATAAATGGGAGAGGAAGAAATGCACGAACTAAATCGCTCCACCAAGCTTTAACATTCGATTCATCAATATTCCCCCGCCCTGCCCACTGGCCAGAGTTGTTCACGAGCACGTCGGCATGTCCGAATGTATCTTTCACAGCTCTTTCAAGCTTTTCGACATCTGCCTCGGAAGTTGTGTCGACGCTGACGACGAGAACGTTGCTCTTGCTGTTTATCTTGAGAATTTCGGCTTTGGTGGCCTCGAGCTTTGCGACGCTGCGGCTAGCAAGGATAAGGTTCTTCGCAGAGGCTTTCGCAAACGCTAGTGCGATAGCCTGGATGCAAGTCTGCGCGTGAGGCGTGAGGAAACACTATGGGAGAATCGGCATACCTTCCCGATTCCTTGACTCGCCCCAGTGATAATGACAGTTTTACCAGCCTGAGATTCAACGATGGATGATTCAAGTGCTGGATAAACATCTCGATAGTTTTTCTTTGTGAATTGGAATTTTTCAAAGAGATGGACGTTAAGTGGGGTGTCCGACATGATGTTGAGTTCGCCTATTGATTGTGCTGGCGCACTTTTCTAGTGTTGCCGCGAAGCGAATTCGGTGACTTTTCTATGCAACAATTTGTCAGAATTTTGACTTAGTAATCTTCACTCAAGTCCAAGCGAAAGAATGGCATTAATTGGGTCTTAATTTGTTCCTTTTCTCCAGAAGGCTTCTACGGTCAGTAACGCCACGTTCTGCACCCTGGACGTACATACAATAGGAGCCCTGTCACTGATTATGTGGCTTTGTCAAGAATCGGTCAAAGAATAATTTGCTACTAGTTATTCAAAAATGGTCACCGGAGCCGACGGAGAATTCGCTGAGAATACTAGAACAAGGAGATAAATCAAGGGTCGAAGCAATGCTTATATATCTGCTTATATATCTTCGTCTAAACTGAACATCGCGCGATGATAAAACGCTAAATCTGGCAAAATTTCAGTATAAAAGTTGCACGATGAAAGGAAAAGCAAGGGCCAATACAGAAGGTGCTTATATATGTCCTCGGTTCAATTGAACATCGCGCAATGTTGTCGCACGTTAACTCTAACGGACGTCTAGTATAAAAGTTGGGTGATGGAAGGACATGATGAGTAAGTAGCTCATACCACTACAACGTTACCAGTCAAATCTCCCCAGCCAACTTCATATCATGACCGATTCACCATCCCCCGACCAATTCCTCAAACTTTTCCAATTTACCAAGAAGAATTACCGAGAACTTTATCCAGCTCTGAAAGCCGCAGTCGTCGATTCTCAGGTTGGCAAGACTGTGATCGTCACTGGAGCTAGTCAAGGAATCGGAAAAGTTTGTCAAACGCTCTCCTCCGTATTCATTGTCGCAGGCCTAACAACGACTTGAACCCAGGCTATCGCACTGGAATTTGCAAAAGCCTCTGCATCAAACATCGTCCTCGCAAGCCGTAGCATTGCAAAGCTTGAAGCGACAAAAGCCGAAATCCTCAAGGTGAACAACAAAGCCAACGTTCTCGTTGTCAGCATCGACATAACGTCCGAGGCGGACGTCCAAACACTCGAACAAGCCGTGAAAGATAATTTCGGACACGCTGACGTTCTCGTTAATAACTCTGGACAATGGGGTGGGAAGGGAAACATCAAGGAACTGGACGTCAAAGCGTGGTGGAGCGACTTTGTTGTTAAACTCCTTCCCTTCATTTGCGCTGCAATGCTTACTTGTTCAAACCGCACAGGAACTAAACGTCAAAGGCACCTACCTAGCTACGCAGGCGTACCTCCGCCTCCTTCCGAAATCTCAAAACGGCTCTGTAATCACTGTCGGCTCTATATCCTCAGATTTCTTGTACCCAGGAAGCAGTAGCTACGTGCTCACCAAAATCGCGTTGAACCGGTTCAATGAGTTTGTAACTTTGGAGAACCCGAATGTCAGGGCGGTGGTGTATCACCCTGGAACAGTGTTGACACCGATTTTGGACGACTTGCCCCATATCAAGCCTTTCGCATTGGATACGCGTACGTTTTTCTTTTGTATGGGTTTGAAGATATTAAATTTTGGGTTTGTAAAGCGGAGCTTGCTGGTGCCTTCGCAGTATACTTGACTACGGAGCGCGCAGAATATTTGAACGGGAGATACGCGTCGGTAAACTGGGACATCGAAGAGTTGGAGGCTAGGAAAGATGAGATTCTGTCGGAAGGATTATTCAAGGAGGGGTTGAAGGGTGTGTTCAGTGCATAGAATACGTCTTATTGTTGGAAGTGATACCCTTGTGCCATGCCACATTCTCACCAATGAGAGGCGGGTCCCTCGTACAACCATTATCTGAACTGTTTGTCATTCCAGACCTGAAAGAGGATCGTCGTGCTTCTGTATGCGTTGCAAGACGTGAGGAGAAACGCCAATATTATACAGGCGGCGTGTTGCCAGCAGTTCAACAAGTGGTCGAAGCTGGCATCGTTGAAGAAACTGCACGTGTTAGATTACCGTAAGTATTGCAGGAAATGAAGTCAAATTACACGCAAAAACCTGAGGTACAGTCAAGAAGGTGGCTATGAGAATCCGCCTTCATCAGGAACCTGTGAGGTAGCAATCAATGGGTCATAGAAAGCCAAGAATGCGAGAATGCTGGAAAGTTTGATAAGCATCGAACTGGGCTTGGCAAAACCAGATTTCTAGTGAATGCATGTAAGGATTCTGCACAAAACACCGCGTCAGGCACACCTTCTGGAGAGTCATAAGCTCTAAGTACCTACAAGGAAATCACTCCAAGCGTGCAAAGGGAACCACTGGAAGCATGTCAGTCAGGGCTTCCCAAGCGAAGCAGCAGTCGTTCTCTGCCCCGCAGCCATGACGCGCTTCCTAAATATCTGGGTCAACGTCTTCCTACAAATCCCACCACCCCACATACGGCGCTGCTACTCATACTTGTCAGAGCTATCCAACCAAACCCAATCAGCAACCCTCAAAAAAAAAGACGATCACAACAACTCACATGTTTGCCTTTGCAGCAGCAACAAGCGTACGCAAACTCCCTCTGATCCTCACTCTTCACTCACTGAAGAGCGACGACGGCAGCCGTCTTCTTGTGCACGACAGTTCCGAGGCGAACTCGCACAGGGCACGGATGAAGACGCCGAGTTCGATGTGGTCGACGTCGTGCGCGATGACAACGAGCACGGCTTTCTCAGTTCGATAAGGGTGTCAATGTGGTTGAGGCCGTACTTGACGGAGAGTGATTTCTTGGAGTCCTACTCACAACGACAATGTTGGAGGTTAAGTTAGTGACTGTGAGGGACGACGAAACGAGGGAAGGGAATGAACGAACCTTGGCATCCTTCTCCTTCTTCGCGGCAGGCAGCAGTGGCACTGTGGCAGCCACCAAATCAGCTTGAAAGAGGATTAGCTACGCATATAGTCACCTCGAACGTGGATCCAAATTCACCCAACTAAAAGTCTAAAAAGATTCAAAGCCCGCAGTAAAATCCGTCGGTGCCCGCCATTGCCAAGTGTTGAACGTTGACTACAAAGGTGCCACTTAGAAAGGCGTCGAGTCTCTTGCTGACGGCCGTGCGTTGTCGTCGTCAAGAGCCAAAAGCCCTGGGATCAAACAAACTACGCTATGACTTGGCGATGCGGCTGTGTTCGCCATTTTAGGACCTAGCCCACCTATTAGATCTCGAATGTAGCGCGTATGTGTTTCAGAATGGGCTGAAGGATGGAGCGCGTAAGCATGATAGGAATCGAGGCAAGGAATGATGTTGGGGAGGTCACGTTCGTTACGCATGTGATGAGGGTGTGACCTGAAATGTTGAACGGTTCGCACCACCCTCCAGATGTCAGAACGCACTCACAAGCGCAAGCGCAGCCTGCAGGACTCAACTGTCGATCTTTCGAAGGTGAGGATGGCGCTGGACTATCTTGAGGCCCTCAAGCAAGAGTTGGATGGGATTGAAGAAACGGAGGAAGAATTGCACACCGCCTCGGAGCATGTCCTTGCTCTGGAGAACATACTAAAGGGTGCCAAGAAACCAGTATGTTACTTATTCTTTGCATGAGCTATTGTTATTAATGATGCTCCAGAAAGTGACTTTCTCAACCGTTACATCAGAGGACCTCAAGAAGGCTGGTGTCAAGAGGAAACGTCTCATTTTTGAGCCCGCGAAAGTAACCGAGTTAACGAATGGGCTGACAACGAGTGCAGAGGCCGAAATTGCGGATCTACATTCCCGAGTCAAGAAGATCTATGCACGCGTCAACATGGATGTGCGTCGTACGTTGATTACCTTTGCGTTCGGTCGTGTAAATGAATACTTGCTCGTAGTACGAACCAGGTTCCCGCATGATTCTCGACGCAATACTGCTCGCATTGGCGGAGATTTCCTCTACCAATAAGACCGGCATTGCCATCCTTCCGCAGATGAGGATTGTGCAAGGAGATTAGGTCCAAATTTCTCACCCCGTCTCGGGATGTGAATTGTGGTTGAGTGGCAATGTCGACTATGCGGTTATCAAGTACGATGATGCGAGGGACTACAAAGGTGGGTCTGATCATTATACACCTGTCACTCCACGAATTGCTTCACGGCCTTCTCAGACCGCTTGCTCGCCCCTGGTGGATCCAGAGAGGACGCATTCGAGATTGCAAAAGGCCGCCTGTTCCTAGTCAAGGCTAAACGCCGGAGTCTCGAACAGAGCTTAGTCGCTTATATTCCGGAAGCCGTCAGCCAGGCTATTGCATTGCTGAAGTCCGCAAAGTACGTCAGCGCTGCCTGCTTTACTACTTCTTCGTTTCAATTGAGCATCACCTTCCAGCCTTCCAGAGGTCCGTTTCTGTCTATCTGATGGGCAGACATGGATTTTCTTTATCTTGAAGTTGGAAAACGGGACATTGACATACTATGAATCTGCAACACGCCGTCTAAGCAGAGATGTTGTGGAGAACTCCGACCTGCCGTTACGCGAGATTGTGCAGCTCGTTTGTGAATGCGTAAGCTCCTTTACCGTTGCACATATCTCTTCATGGACAATATCAATTTCTTTAGCTGAGCCCCACGGCGACTGAACTGTTTGTGTTGGAGTAGAATACAGGTGTTGCCTCTTGCGACGGAAAGATGCCTCTTACTGCGGCGGTAACTTGCTATCATCCTGAGCTGTACTGACCTTGCAAAACATTTTCAATCGTCATCCCATATTAACGCTGCCCCTCCATCCGCTTAACTTTTGTGTACATATATATACCACCCGAAATTCCTTGACTAATTTGTTGACGAACCCAGAATCATGGACATCGCAGTTCAGAGCATCAAATCTTCGACGACGGAGCCGATTTCTCTTCCCACTGCCGTTTCTGGATGTACTGTACTGACCTTGTCCTTGGACTTGAAAGTTTATGATATTCATGCCATAATGTGTGTCAATTACAATGTGTCTGCTTTTACTGACTCATACTTTACTTTGTGTGTAGGTAATGTTTTGTGGAGATAGATCCGAGGCGTCGGATGTATTTCATTTGTGGGTTATTGGTAAATGTGGAGGGATTTAGAGCTGACGAGAGAGGGAGATCGTGACGTGGGAAGGAATGGGACGCCTGGCAGACTGAACAGGGAGTAGTAGTGGCTCAGAAGGGATACGGACCACAACCTCTGATGACCTCGCCCACACCAGCTCAAACGATTATCCAAATCCTCCTTTCTGCCCTCTAAAAACAGCTGTGCGACCTCTCCGAGAAGGACCCGTCTTCGGTTTTTGTGTCCTTCGCATGGAGATTACAGACTCCGAGTTTCTTCGATCTAAAGCACGCGTGACGCCAGCCTATATGATGGTGGGTTTGGAATAGCTCGGATGAGAATGCGAGTTGCGTACTGACTATTGTTTGTCATGAACCTTGGTTATTCAATCGAGTCTGGGTCATACTTCTGAGGTGTAAATGAGCGCGGAAAAGGTTGAAGGCGTCGGGCGGGCATGAGACGTATCTCATGAGCTTGACGACAGGGTACTTATGCGCGTGAAGGGTGGGATCCTCTGAAGCAGTAATCAATGACGTGTCAACGTCGATGCAAGATACGGCGTGGCCGCTCCAAGCAAAGCTCAATCTAGACACATGCGAGCCCATATCAAACCCGCCCGCTCTCTCGTGAAAGTTGGAAAGTGCACCGACCTTGTCATCGACAACGCTGGCGACCCACCCCCAGGTTGGGGAATACAACGGGCAAAGACAACATCTACAGCAAATGTGTCTTTAAAATCAAACATAACGGCAATGTGACGGACAAGAGTTCACGTTTCAAGTTCACCGCGTAGCCGTCATCCAAAACCACTTGAGAGAAACCACCATAAACCTCCATAGTAAAATAGAAATTCACGGCTTCGGTGGATGTTGTCGCGGGGAAGGCTATAATAGTGAGTACTACAGAGTTGGACTGGAGATTGTATGGTTGAGTGATGCCCATGTGTGCGGCAGCGGGTGGGGACCTTTGAGGAGACAGCTTTGCCGACATAGACATCCACTGCGGACAAGGGATCATCGAGTAGTATGCTGTCCAACCAAGTATATGCTGCTTCAGGCTAATGAATTGAACGCAAGGCAGCAAAGAGTATGTTAGAGCCACTTTTGTCATAGTCAACGGGCACCGCACCTTTTGACCACCAATCAAGTTAATCCCCTTCTCCCCACTCTCAATGTCTTCACCACGAGGAAGAACCTTGAGATTGTGATCCAGACTACAAGCACGGTTAATTTCACGGAATCTGCAAAAAGTCTCAATCCACTACAACTTGACTGACCAAAAAAGAACTCACCTCTCTTCATGTTCCTGTCCAAAGATCACATTTCACGAAGACTCGAGTTTCGGATCCCAGGTGTTTGAGATGCATAGGCGACTGAACCGCCAAATGTAATCTGTAACAGCAACACGGTGAGTACAAGGTAAGTTTGCAAGAGGGAGGAGAACCACTGACCGCAAACTCGGACTTGCCCATGTTGACGTCGATGTTGGCGTGGTAGTTACTGTGGTAGCAAGACGTTCAAAAAGGTCACGGGAATAGACGGGTGCTATCCGTCCCGTCAGGATCTTATCTCAAATTGAAACGGCGACGGGTAGAGCACCCGTCTAAACGTCCCGTTCCAGCCGTCTTAGACGGGTACGGTGCGCAGCCCTACTTCTATCATTCCACACGGCCACTGGCAGCCGCCAGTGTCTTCTTTGACTAACCTCTAACTCCTCAACAACTCCTCAACAACTCCTTACTAGGGTTTGGCAATATGATCGTAGCCTATAAAGATATGAGGGAATTCAGAGTTGAATACCATAGCAACCGTGAAGGAAGAAGTGTGAAGCTGAGTGGGCGCTGAGATTGGAGCACAGAGGGAGACCGTCAACAAACCTCCACGACTCAGCCGGATGGCCCATGGGCTGGGAAGACTGTAAGACATGTGACACCAATATTTATTCCGAGCACTGATGCCAATCAAAGAATCCTCGAACCAACCTCGAACCATGATCCAGGACCACGTTCAAAGTCAAAGTGACTTAACAAAATTGGTAAGATGCCGGTTAACTGTTGGAATTTCGGGAGCTTTACGAGCATGTGCAATGCGCCCCATCTTGGATTTCAGGTACATTACTTACATTTGATTGTTTCCGTGCATCCTTATGGGTGTTTTGCCTTTACCCCTTTTATTTCGTAGTCTACAGTATATATACGAAGCCTTATACTGTAGTTACCCATCCGTTTGCCTCTGTCATCCACAGAGACAACCGGAATATTATTCCCCACCTTGCCTTGATCACACGTGCTTGCTGAGTTGATTTCAACATTAACCGCAATTATAAAGTAGGGGTTTTCTCAACTCTGCCCCCGCCACCCATAAGTACCATCGAATCATGGCGACCCCAAACCCGACAGTCTTGACTCTAGGATGGCCTCCGACACATAGTGCGGTCTTTCTCACAGCGCTCGCTATTGGTGTCTTAACGACACTCGCCACTCTCCTCCGTTCCTCAAAGTCCAAAGCTGGTGTCCACGATCTCGGCGGTATTCCCGTTTTTACAGCCTGGACTTTCTTCACGAAGCGATACGACTTTCTCCAGAAGCATTTTAACTCTGGGAAGAAGTATTTCCAGTTTCGCGTTCTTCAGGTGTGATAATTCGTCTCTTTTTGCGCCTAACCCAATTCACCGCATTTATTTTTTATAGCACCGAGTCATTGCGTTGTCGGGAGAGGAAGCACGAAAGATGTTCTTTGTTGAAGAGGGCCTCAGCTTTAATGAAGGATATCGGATCTTAATGGGCGGAGCACCGCGGCTCGAGGATATCAACGCCAAACTTCAGGACGGCCATTTTGTGAAGCGATTGTTGCTGTTAATGCACAAAGACCGAGTCTTGGATGGTACGAATTTATAAGTCGCCAGGTCATAAAACTTACATCCTTTATCCAGTTCTACCGGCTCTTTTCAAAGATGTCAATCGCCGGATGAAAGACTGGGGTAACGAGGGCAGGATCGATCCTTTCAAGGAGGTCTACGACGTAAGTCAAAGCTCGGCCCTATCTTGATCAAGTCGTTGATCCCTCGACATGAAGCTCGTTTTTCAAATGACGGTACGGTTGGCGACATGCCAAGAACTAGCCGAGAATAAGGACGATATCGAACGTCTCACCCAGCATTACTGGGATCTCGAGAAGAGCGCAACGCCCGTGGCTGTACTGTTGCCATGGTTCCCTAGTCGAGCGAAGAAAGTTCAGAGAAATTCCACAAGAGCACTTTTCACTTTGTTGTACAAGTACGTTGATTTGAGACGCAAGGCATCTGTCCCGTCTAGTGACCCCATCGACACTCTCATCGCTCACGGTGATACTAATGAGGCGATCATTGGCGTAAGTCCGTCGCGATTCCTCCCAAACGTCATGATTGCTGAGCCAAGCATGCAGGTCATTCTGGGCATCATTTTTGCAGGCGTATTTAATACTGGAACAAACTGTAAGCGGCGGTACACTTCCTCCAATAATTCCTAACCCACCTTCAACAGCCTGTTGGATCCTCCTCAACCTCAGTGTCAACCCCGAGTGGAGATCTAAAGTGACGGAAGAGTTGAAAACTCTCATAACAAATCACACGAACACACTATTCAAAGCGCCGCTCCACAAACGACTCGCCGCAATCCCTTTGAGTGCATGGGAAGAGGAATTACCAGCGCTGGATCTCGTCATTCGCGAGACTGTCCGAATTACTAAGTCTGGCACGGCTCTACGTCGAAATCTCGGGAAAGACATTCTTTTGGCGGATACCACTATTAAGAGAGGCGATTTCCTCGCCTATTCTTTAGCCGACGTTCACCTGAATGCGGACATCTATACCAACCCCACTAAGTTCGATCCTGGGAGGTTCACAAAGGGGAGACAGGAGGACCAGAAAGAAACATATGCTTATCTCGGGTGGGGTGTCGGTGAGTTTTTCTACATTCTTTATGGTCTTCCCAACTGATTTTGTCTGTGAAACCAGGCCGACATCCTTGCGCTGGAATGAGGATCGCAAAATTGGAGATGAAGCTCATCCTCGCTATGTTCCTCGTCGGTTATGAGTATGAATTAGTGGACAGCAGCAGCAACTTCCCTAAAGAACTCCCACTCCAAGACCGGAATGATATCCAGCAGGTACGGAGTGCTCCCATGATTTTCCTTCGTGGCTTGATGGGTATTTCAACTAGTCGAGGCTGCTGGGTGACCCCTGTTATCTGAAATTTAAGCGGGTGACCGATTAGAGGGATCGATTCCTGGTGCTACATTTTTTGAACGACAAGGATTCAAGTTTTCTTTAGTGATGAGCAGTTAACGCGACCTTACAGCTCTTTGTTGTATGTTTTACATGCTGAATAGTGGATTAATTGAAGTTCAGTGACAGGAAAGCCCTAGTTCATCAAGTCTTCATAGTTACGCGATGCGGGGATAGAAGTTCATCGGGGAGGAAAGGGACGCTGGGGAGGGCTATACCGCTGAACGCAGGGTAATAGTCGTTCGGCAACGGAACGCTCGACGACCTCCTGTGCGGATGCTGGTGGTGTTGTTGGTGTACAACTTACAACGCCGGACCAGCACCAGGCTGAACGACCCTCCAAATCCCCAACAGCAGTAGCCAACTCCTCCCCTTTCTTCCCCTCCAACAAAAGCTGCGCGACCTCCTCGCACCGGTGTTCATTGATGCATCCTCCACCGTCACAGATGCGTCTTGTCTTTGTTCTAATTATGCACAGGGCGGAATTTGTGTTCGGGATATTGGATCCCGAGGTCTGCTTTTGGTTTCTGCCTCACAAAATCAGCACGGAAAAGCATGAACGCGTTGGGCGGGCGAGGGACTCAGATGGCCCCCCCGTATGCGTCTTATCCTTCCACCTATCTGGTTCCAAATAGTAGGGAAAGCTGTGTCATACAGCCACGACAAGGCGTCGTCTTATTGGGACAGGATGTAGAGTGGGAAGCACAGGGAGGTAGGCTCGTCACCAGCCGTTATGAACGGACAAGCACTGACTACTGAGCATACTGTACTGATCTGGCAGTGGCATCAGAATACTTCTATGGGATCAATCACGGGCCGTGCATGACCCTTCTAATCTGGACTCACCCAAAAAAAACTCATTTGTTCTCTTTGTTCTCCCAAGTTCTGATCCCATAGAGACTGGAGTCGAGCTAGCTGGGAGCCGTGTATTACCTTGCGGTGGTTGCTATGACTAGTATGAGCCATCGGAGAAAGTGATATGGCTGTGTTCGCTATCTGTCGAACAACTGTGCTCGCTTAAAACTTTTGCTGCAACGGACACTCACTCGTAGCGTTCATGACTGCAAGGCGGAAGAGCAATGGTAAGTGTGTTCAATTGGCTCAGGTACGCCTACATAACTCATCCTTGGACAGCTCGGCGACGGACTGATGACAAGTTTCATCTCGCCTCGGGTCAGATCACCTCTGCCTGACTAGAACAAGGTGGTTCCTGGCGCTTCGATGTGGCGATACCCGTCCCCTTTCTTTAGACAAGTGTTAGTTCATACCCTGGCGGAAACTGGCGGAAACTCTCTCCCATCTCAGGGTCAACGCGCTCGTGCAAGGCGTGCATTTAACAAGTAGTGAGTATCCCTTTGGCAATACAACTTGATGCTTATCTTTCTAGTAGCACCCATCTACTTCTCACTTGTATCGACCCGCGCTGCGCCATTGGATCTCTTTGGTGAATTGGATGTCTTTCGTCCTCGCGACCAGCTGCTACCGACCTGTGAATGTCCCTCCGACCAGCGCACAGTTTTCACTATCGTCCGGAACTGCATTGTGACGATCGCTTTGTGCACCTGGTCCTCAGTTCATCCCAACATTCCAGGGCCAGATGAAGGATGGTGGGAGGTGACCCGGAGAAGGATCGAATTGATGTTGTGGGGATTGATCGCGCCAGAATTTATCCTCATCTGGGCAATGAGGCAATGGAGAGGCGCTCGATACATCAGCAAGTTAACAATTTACTTTCCGGCTTTTAGCTGCTTTTTAGCTTGCGACCAGCTGAAAAGTGTAAAAGCCGGAAAGCTAATCTACCGAAAATATGACATCCTAGCAGATCTCAAGAAACACTTAGATTACAAAAAAACTACGATACTAATATACCTCAAACCCCCTCCACCACTCAGACCTATCTTCCCTTCAGATTCTCAGCAACAAACGGCCTGAGCTGTCAAGTAATTGAGTGGCACACAATATGGGAGAAGGAAGGAGAACTCTGTACCGGCAGTCCATGGATGGAATAGGTCATGCTACAGCATTGAGGAGTGGTGTTGTCTCTGGCAGCATACAGAGTCTGAGGATGTTGCAGAAGTTGGCGAAGGGATGGTGATGGTAAGAAGGAAGAGACGTCGGACCGTGACGACGTGGCGGCTGATGGTAGCACCACGTGAGTTGATTATTCGAGAACGAATTTGTATGCAAGTACCTCGCAGACTAGATGGGGACCTTGATATATCCTAGTTTATTGAGTCAATTATTTATATATATACAAAAATTGCTGATAGATCTTATAGCATATTTGACCATAAAATATATACTCAGGTGAATCCATGTCATAATTGTTCAATGTAAAACCTAGGGCTTCACGCACATATCAGTAAGTTCGCACGGGGTGTCCATGCTGTGCAATGTGTAAACACGGCCAACTACTTGTGGATTAGGTCATCAACTACATTTTGGAGTCGGTTAGCAGTACAAAGGGGAGCAAGCTCCCCAATCAATACAGCCAAACACCTCCATGTCACATTCTTCTCTTCAACTCTCATCTACCAGCCTTCCCCTCTACCCCGCTTGCTGCATGTACCATGCGGGTGCTGCTGCATTTACTGAAATCATAGCGTGCAGTCACATCGTGTTTTGGACACTTGTTGATGATGGATTGCGACGGGTTCAGGAGGCAATCGGGTGTGTCATTCCATATTCTTGAATTTTCCTCTTATAAATTTCCCTCTGACAGATTCTCTATGCATCTCTCCAAGCTAGGTAGATTTCCATGAAGTTGGGTAGACTATGTAGTTCAGTAAATTTGCACTTTAGTTGCTAGTTTTGCCTTGATTGCTCTTTTCTATGACTTTTTCAACTTTTTCGTTTGCTTGCCAATATCTGCTTTTCACAAAATTTGGCCTGGCTTTTTAACTTGCGGCTTTTCTGCCTTTTTCGACTTGTAGTGACTTGCACAAGTCGAAAAAAGTAAAATGTGAAAGTCCCGATGTATATAACGCATAAAGTTCATGGTGAGTCCGTATAATGTTGTATGTTATCCAGATTAAATCACCTCGATACGCCAGAGTTGTGTGATGTACGCTGGACGATGACACACGGTCATTTCGTACAAATGGGAGGGTTTACGCTGATGGACGGAGATGTCAACAAGGGCGTACTTGCTGCCGAGAAATTTCAAGAGTTGCTCAAGGCGAAGAGAATAGATCTTCCAACGATTACGGAGGAAGAAATCAATGACCGTAGCAAAGGCGACGGCCTCTCTGCTACCCTTACTGTCGTCCAAACTACGTGGTTCATAATTCAGTTCTTCCTCCGACTGAGAGAGTACAAGGGTCTCGCCATTACTCATATAGAATGGCTGACTGTTGCCGTGGCGATTTTCAATGGAGCCCTCCATTTCCTTTGGTGGCGAAAGCCCCTCAATGTTCAGTTTCCTATACCCCTTGCTTTACGACTCGACGCCTCCACTCCGGTTCAAGATGCAGAACTTCCTTCGGGTGAGGTTCATATTTGTCAAATACCTATTTTTGTTGAATTTATGAGACAACAAAAACTACAGCACCTCATAACCCGCAGGACGTGGGTAGGTCTCTCAATAATAAGCTTTCAACGCTCTTGCTTACCAAAAGGCAGAAACAAAAGAACCCCTTGATAAACCCAATCAAGCAATATCTGGATCGGAACGTAAAGGTAAGCCTGTGTTGACATCTACGTGGCTACTCCAACTCTTAACCTGCCATTTGGAAAGATTATCAGAAGGAATCCAAAATAATGAGGGGATTCACTAAGCTTACTTCCTTCATTTCGAATCCAGCTAAGGCGCTTACAAGGAGGTTAAGCGAAATAACCGCCTTGAATCACGTTGTCAAAGAAGGGGCGACACGGGTTCCCACATTTTACGGAGCTGAGATCGATGCCAGCTCTCGTATGCACTGGCAATGGATCATTGCAATCCTTTTTTCCATCGTATTTGGAGTGATCCATTTTCTTGCTTTTCTACTTTCAACATTTCCAACGGAGACGGAGGGTTACATCTGGCTTTTTTCGTCATTTTTTACCCTTTTGCCGATCCCAAACCTTCTTTCGTTCGTCTATATTCAGCATCAACATGGCAGGCAGATGTTGATTGCTAGAATCTCCACATTGCTGGGGATATACATCTTGGCACGGGTCATTCTCTTCGTGTTAGGATTTACCACACTACGAGGCCTTCCGGCAGCGGCGCTCGATAACATTCATTTTAACCACATTTTTACAGACAACTAGTGTATTCATATCTATACATTCATTGACGCGCAAAAGCATAGATAATCGTAAGACTTAACATGTCGGTGTGAAAGCTCAAGGGAAGAGAAATGAGGAATAGTTGAGGTGAGATGCGGCAAGGAAAGGAAAGGAACGCAGTAAAGGGATATCCGATGAAGGGCGTCATTGAGCCGCAACAAAGCGTCGTCTCATTGGGACAGGATGTCGAGAGGGAAGCCGTGTATCAGCTTGCGGTGGTTTCCATGAGCCATCGGAGCGCGAGAATGACTCGTCGAGCAAGGTCTGGAGGCGTCGAAGCTTCTGAGTGAAGGTTCTACAACGAGGGAATGAACCAGCCCATCGTGTCCAGGAATGGCCCCCAACGCGCCTGCGGCATAGTAGCGTACGGACTAAAGCCTTCATGAGACCCTACGCAGAAGCCGGCTGACCAAGGAGAACCCAACCGACCCTGCGGGTCTGGTGAAGCAGCAAGCAACCCGGTCCGTGCCACTATCGCAATGAATACGGGTCATGGCCCATCACTGCAAAAAGGCCGTTGTATCTACTAGAATACGGACAATGGGTACCAAGAACCTACCCATAGATCAGTAATCGGCGGTGTCAAAGGCTGATATCGGCAACAAGATCTCTTCATCTTCACTATGATCCTCATGGTTCACAATGCCTGTCGACAAGTCGGCATCTTTTCATGTCGATCCCCTCCATGACGCCCAAAACTTGAAGTCAAGAGACGTAGTGGCAGCAACAGACATCTTTCAGTTGATCCCATGGATAGGATCACCTTGAACGTAAGATAGTCAGTATTCCCCCGAAAAAGGATGAGCTAAAGTGACCAACCGTTGCCGCTGATATTTGTCCACAATCAACGCAGCCACTTGATGTTTGAAAATCGTTTCTGAGCGAACGGTGAGCACCCTGTCAGCATCAAGTCAGTGAGCTGTCTCATAACGATCAATTGGCAGGCAAGGTCTTACCAATAGGAGGGTTCCAATTAACTACGTACAAAGCGCATAAGCCGACGAGGTTCAAGAAAACGGTGCAGACGCTGCACCAAATGCCCCAAGCAAAAGACATCAGGAAGGCACAGATCACTTACAGCTGTGGAGATGTAATGTCGGCTTCGACGACCACCATCATTCAGAACGCACACGCTGCAAGCGTCTTTTACGAGATGGAGAAAGCAAAACCAGAGGTGGGCTGTTCACCTGCTGTCAGAGTTTACGAAAGGCCATCGTCAGACTCACATCAGCGATAGAGTCTACACACCAGCAGAAACTAGCCTGGCCCATGAACCACGAGGCCGGCACAAAGCACGGAAGGCCTGGATCTACTTTGGGTGTAGTTACAACCTGCCAACAATTGTGTAACGGTCGATAGTGACTCATGTTGTGGCCTCTCGGCTGGAAGGATTGGCTGATTGCAGGAAAGGGATGTGATCACGCTGAAGAGACAGCGTGCGAGTGGTTTCCGTCGAAGGATAATGGGGAGGTTGGACTCGGAGCAGCATTGCCCACAAGCGAAGGGTCGCTGTGGGGCGAATATGGGTCCAGCGGAGGAGGATCGTGCTGTAATGCGATCTTTGGTATTGATGGACGTGGAGGAAGGAAGAGTCGACGAGAGACGAAGGTGGTCAATCGTGATGAGGGGAATAGTATGCTTTGCAAAGAAACCCGACAGAGCTTGGGGTAGTACTTGCTTGGGAGCTGGAGAGTTATAAACGCGACCTCGCTCGACCATCTCCCCACATTCTCCCCTTCAAAAACAGGTGCGCGACCTCCTCGCATGTCCACCCATCATCCGCCGGTATAGTTGCTTATTATGGACAGGGCGGAAGTTGTAGTTGAGATACAAGTACCTGGGTTCAGATCACACGTCCTATACGATGGTGAGTTGGAATAAATCAGATGAGAATGCGAGTTGTGTACCGACCATTGTTTGTCATCAACCTTGTTACAATGGTGGCGTGCAGATGAGCGCGGAAGAGCTTGAAGGCGTCGGGCAGGCATGAGATGTATCTTCATGAGCTTGACGATAGGATATACGCGTGGGTGGGATCCTTTGAAGCATGTCAACGTCGATGTAAGATAGGACGTGAACGCGTGACCGGTTGACCTCGTGCGCTGGAAGGCACTTGAGAGAGAGAATATTAGGCACACATCTGGTCACCTCAGAAGTGCACTCACCTGGAAGTCGTTTCAAGTTAACAGCGACCCGAAGTCCGCTTAAAATCCATCGGAGCTCCCGACGAGGGCCATTGCCAAGTGTTGACTACAAAGGGAGCCAGCTAGAAAGGAGTCGAGGCTTTTGCTGATGGCCGTGCGTTGTCATCGACAAAAGCAAACCTTGGGAAATAAAAATAGGTTTGCGTTTGCGACGTCTGAAAGTGCATGTCACATGAACGTTTGAGAAAAAGGCGATGTGGCTGTGTTCGATATCCTCCTCAATCTCCTTGCCTTCAAAACGTTTTCTGCGACGGACACTCACTCGCAACGTTCACTCCGAAACGTGATATCCTCAATCGACTTACGATGCACCTACCTCACTTTTCTCGCTGGGTAACTCGGCGACGGGCCCTTTTTCTATAAGTTGAGCTCAGGCGCCGCTGCTCTGCAACTGCTCTGGTCTAGATTGCCTCCGACTCTATTGACATAGGTCAATACCATGAAAAGTGGACTACAGTAGATATTCTCACAATGCATAATGCCGGTCCCCGACTTTTTCTATGCATTGTGAGATTTATGCAAGATGAAATATGTCACAAAATGTGACTATTTGTGACCTCAGCCAAAAAATGTCACGCTTCGAAATGTCCCTTATGTAGCGAGGAAAGACTGCATGGGAGAGAGGTTACTACTGAAAAAAGAGTTGAGAGTAGTTTGTCAGGTTGATTTCGCTTGAACAACATGAAGATGAGCCCTCAATTTGCACAATTGTTGTTGCAAAAGTGGATGGTTGACACACTGCGAGCCTCTGAGTGGATGACACACCAAACGCTCACACAGCTCCATTCCCTCCGCAGGGTGCATAGGGCTTGTGCCTGTCTCAAGGTTTCCCCTTCTTCTCCTCAGCAGCTGGCATAGAATGATAGAAAAGTGTTGGCAAAATTGGATACTCCTCTCGAGCAGTGTATTCATGGCACACAGGGTATATCAGGGTAGACTTTGGTCCTGAAAAACTCAGGTACAATGAGGTGAACAGGTAAATACCCGGTAAATCTGTAGATCTGGTAATGCATAATGCCAAAATATGATATGCATTATTCGATATGACGTTCCATGCATAAATCCCCGCGTACCAAGTTGGTCCCCTGAAAATATCATGCATTATGAGATTTATGCATTACGAGTATATGCATTGTGAGAATATCTACTGTATCCCTGCGAAATCTCGCACAGTAGCGCACGGCCATGTTGCTGTGCGGCGGAAACTCCCATGTCAAACTCTAAACGCGCACTATATTTAACTGGTCAGGAGCATCATTTGGTGATGCCAGCCGCTTCACAATGCTTATCTTTCTAGCGCTACTCCACTTTTCGCTTGTATCCACCGGCGCTGCTCCATTGGATATCTTAGGTCAACTGGACACCTTTCATCCTCCCAACCTGTTTGAACGGGCCTGCGAATGTCCTTCCAATCAGCGCACGGTCTTCACTATCGCTTGGAACTGCATTGTGACTATCACGTTGTGCACCTGGTCGTCGGTTCATCCCAACATTCCAGGGCCAGATGAAGGATGGTGGAAGTTGACCTGGCGAAGTATCGAATTGATGTTGTTGGGATTAATCGCGCCAGAATTTATGCTCCTCTGGGCGATGAGGCAGTGGAGGGGCGCTCGGTATATAAGACAAAAGGTTCATGGTGAGCCCGTGTAATTCTGTTTGCTATTCAGGTTGAATTATACCTGATACACCAGAGTTGTGTGATGTACGCTGGACGATGACACACGGTCATTTCGTACAGATGGGAGGATTTACACTGATGGACGGAGATGTCAACAAGGGTGTACTCACTGCAGAGAAATTTCAAGAGTTGCTGAGGGCGAAGAAAATAGATCTCCCAAAAATTACGGAGGAAGAAATCAAGGATCGGAGCAAAGGCGATGGCCTATCTGCTACCCTTACGATCGTTCAAACCACATGGTTCATCACTCAGTTCTCCCTCCGACTGAAACAGCACCTCGTCATCACTCATATAGAATGGCTTACTGTTGCAATTGCCTTTTTCAATGTAGCCCTCCACTTCTTTTGGTGGCAAAAGCCCCTCAATGTTCAGTTTCCTATACCCCTTGCTTTGCGACTTGACTCTCCTACTCCCGTTCAAGATGCAGAAATTGTTTCAGGTGAGACTGATATTTGTGAATGCCAATCTCTGTTGAATTGATGGGTCATTATAAACTTCTGAACTTCAGCACCTCATGACCAGCAAGACATGGGTAAGGTCTCCCTGCAATATAACCACACGCTTTCTTCTAACCACAACACAGGAACAATGACACTCCTTCATGCCATTTGTAAAGTTTATCTTGGATCCAGAATGACGAGGGGACTTACTAAGCTTATCTCCTTCATTTCGTATCCAACTAAGGTGCTTACAAGAAGGTTCGAAGCCATAACCGCCTGGAAACAGGTTGTCAAAGAAGAGGCGAAGCGGGTTCCCACATTTTACGGAGCTGAGATTGCTTCCAGCTTCATTACACAATGGGTTACTGTGGTTCTTCTTTCCACCGTGTTTGCACTGGTTCACAGTTTTGCTTTCTCTCTTTCCCAATTTCCAACTGGGAAGCAGTGTAACACCTGGTTTTTTTCAACATTTGTCATTGTACTGGTTCCACCCTTATTTCTTCTTATCTTTCCGTCATATCAGGGAAAATGGCCGATCCAGATTGCTAAATTCATCCCATTATTGGCGGGCATGTATATCTCAGCACGGATAATCCTCTTCGTGTTGGGATTCACCACACTTCGAGCCCTTCCACCAGAAGCACTCAATAGTATTCATTGGCCCAATTATATCCTCATTTTTATAGGCAACTAGTGTGTTCATATCTACTCTTCGACATGACACTTTACAGTGCTTTGCATAAGCTTTGCAGCACGATTTTTTTTTTTTGAAATTGTATTTGGTCCGTCACGCTCACTGGCAGGCCTAAGCACTGTCGCATTAATTTATGGCAGTGGAATTTGCAAGAATCAGCTTGCGGTGAGATCAAGTGAGATGGACTGCATTCTCTAGAAGCGAAGAATAGTTCAACTTAAGTTCAACAGCGATGCCTGATCTTAAAACTGGTAGCGACGGAGAGGTCACAATGCACGCTGGCGAGATAAATGGTTCCGAGTGTTCCAAACAGAGGTAAGAAAAAAGACGAAAGCCAACAGCTTGATGTCACCCTCACGTTTCCAAGGAGGCGGAACAGTGAAAGACAAGGATGAAGCGGAACAACCGCGCTACTAAGAGCGAACATCTCCAATTGGCCGAGTAACAGAAATAAATACATACTTAGAAGCAAACGAATACGGCGGATGACGATGATGTGGACGCCCACTGCAATCGGATGGCAGTTTAAATTCTTGGAGACAATGATGGAAAATGGCGATAGAATGGAAGTTGATAATCGGCGACGAGCGGGATATGCACATGTTTCGAACGCCCACAATGATTGTTGGTCAATGTGTCAAGCCGTCGTCAACGCGGGGGTGGACATGATATGGGTGACGGAGTTGAACGAGGAAGCCACGCACAGGACTAGTCAAACCGCATATGCATACACACATTCTCATCGATCATCATCAGCGATTCAAACGTAAAAAGATCATCAATTTATTCAAGAAAGAAAAAAAGAAAACCAAAAATACAAAATAAATCAGAGGAGGCCAATAGGCTACATAGTAGAGAGAAGACGGAGCAGACAGGGAAATGATAGCTACAGTGGGGCAGAGTGTGAGATTAGTGTTGGGTGGATATCGTAGAAAGATTGGGGATGGATCGTTTGTCGGGAAAGGAAGGAAAGTGTGAGTGGGAAGATAAAGCAAGCAAAGAGAAGAAAACAGGGGGAGAAAGGTAGAGAGAAAGAAAGAACGTAGTCAGTTGGGGTTCGTGTCAAACCAATAATCATAAAAGAATCATCGTCTAGTCTCGTCCCGACGGAACGGAATCAACCATCCATACCCATCCCCTCATACTCATACCCTCCTCCCTCATACCAGCATCAAACTCAAAAAGCGTATCAAACGCCTCCTCAGCCGAATACCCATCCCCACCCCCACCGCTCATACTCAACCCACCATAAACATCCCCACCTACATCCTTCCACATATCGCTGAACACGCTTGCGGTTGGCGTAGTTAGTTTCGGTTGGTGTAATACCGGTGTTGGGTCGGTCATGGGGTTATCAAAGTGGGAGGAAGACAAGGGAAGGGAAGAATGGGAAGACAAAGGCAAAGGAGGGTTCCCGTTCGGAGTGTATACGGACTCCCTGAGTCACCTTCACTCCTCGCTTGAGAGTGGGTGAAAAGAGAAGGGTCGTCCCGCGCGAAAGGGTGTACCTTCCTAATCATACTCATAGCTTGGCGTCGGCGCCTCCGAGGCAGATGGGGTCAGCCAGTCCATTGGGTCTGGGAAGGATCCTAGCGTATGCGGATCGTGTGGACTCAAACCTTCTAATGGGCCTACGGAGCTGAGGGAAGGATCTACATGGGAGGGTAAGCCACGATAAAATCCGCAACGTTGAACGGTGATTCTTGGACGGTGCTTTCGAGCTGGAAAGAAGGGTTGAACAACGACGTATCGACTTCCGGGAGCGGGGAATGGTCTCGTTGTAGGGAAAGTGTGTGAGTTTCCACAGGCATTGTCCATGATCGGGATTGTTGGAAGTGGTGTGGTGAGAACATGGCGCCAGCTGACGAAGAACGTCGGTGTCCGAGGTGGTTATGCTGTGCTGCTTGACAGAGGTGTCTTGGGATTGAGTTGACGGGGGATGGGGTGCGGTAGGTGGGGAGGAAGTGTTATACCGTTAATAGCGGGATAATAGTCGTTGGGCAGGGGAACGCTTGATGATCTTCTATGCTCGCATTGTTGTTGTTGCTGGTGAACGAACAACCCAGAACCAGAACCAGGTGATCGTTCCTGACTATCCAAATCCCTAACAGCAGCAGCTAACTCCTCCCCTTTCTTCCCCTCCAACAAAAGTTGCGCAACCTCCTCGCATCGTCGTTCATCTTCCGCCGTCACAGGTGCCTTTTCCTTCTTCGTCTTGTCCTTGTTCTTGTTATGCACGGGGCGGAATTTGTATTCGGGGTATTGGATTTTTTGGTCTGCTTTTGCGTGCTTTGCGCGGACTTCCCAGACGCGTTTTTCTTCAAGGGGGTGGGCGCGCCAGCAGTTGCCTGTGTGGATGCGATGAGATGAGATAAGATAAGGAAAGGAAGGAAACGGAGACGAACCGATGATTTTAGACAAGAACCCATGGTTAATCTCAATCGACCCAGGGACATGTTTCTGCCTCACGAAATCAGCACGGAAAAGCATGAATGCGTTGCGCGCAGGGTAGTGGAGGGGATATGTCCAATTGACCCAACCATCCGATCAACACGGAAGGGCGTCATGGAGCCCCAACAAGGCGTCGTCTCATTGGGACAGGATGTAGAGAGGGAAGCGGGGGAAGCCGTGTATTGACTTGCGGTGGTTTCTAAGTATGGCCATCGGAGGGCGAGAATGATTCGTCAAGAAAGGTCTGGAGGGGTCGCATCCTTCGAGGGCGAAGTCTCTGAGTGAAGGTTCGACAACGAGGGAATGAGCCAGCCCATCGCGTCCAGAAACGGCCCCCAACGCGCTGGGGCATAGTAGGGTGCGGACTAACGCCTTCGTGAGACCCAACGCAGAAGCCAGCTGCGAAAGAAAACCCAAGTGACCCTGCGCCTTCGGGGAAGCAGCAAGCAACCCAATCCTTGCCACTATGGCAATGAATATGGGTCATGGCCGATCACTGCAAAGAGGCCGTTGTATCAACTGGGATCGGACAACGGGATAAAGAACCTACCCATAAATGAGTGATCGGCGGTAAGAAAGGCTGATAACGGCAACACGAAATCCTCTCGATGATCCTCTTGGTTCGCAACACCAAGTCGGCATCTTCTCATACCGATCCCCTCCATGACGCCCAAAACTTGAAGCCAAGAGACGTAGTGGCAGCAACCGATGCATCTTTCAGTTAATCCATGCACATGGCCACCTTGTACATAAGATTGTCATTATTTCCCCGAAAAAGGTAAGCTAAAGTAACCAACCGTTGCCACTGATATTTGTCCACAATCAACGCAGACACTTGAATCTTCTCTGAGCGAGAGATGAGCGCTGAGCACCGATTGCGCCCTGTCACCATCAAGTCAGTGAGCTGTTTCACAACGACCCATCGGCAGGCAAAGTCTTACCAATGGTAGGGTTCATTCAGGACGCACACGCTGCTACTACTAGGGTCTTTCAAGAGGTGGAGAAAGGGAAACGTGGGCGATCCGCGTGCTGTCGGGGTCTACGAAAAGCCATCGTCAGACTCCCAGCCCAAAAGTCCAGCGAAAGAGTCTACATACCAGCAGAAACTAGCCTGGCCCATAAACCACGAGGACGGCACAAAGCACGGAACGCCTAGATCTACTTTGGGCGTAGATGCGACCTGCCAACAATTCCGTAACGGTCGATGGTGACCCTTGTTGTGATCTCCTAGTAGCTGGGAGGATCGTTTGAACGAGAAGCGTCGACTTCCAGGAAAGGGATGTGGTCAAGCTGAAGAGACAGCGTGCGTGTGGTTCTCGTCGAGGGACAGTGGGTAGGCTGGACTTGGAGCAGCGTTACCCAAGGCAAAGGGCCGCTGTGGGGCGAATATGGGTTCAGGGGAGGAGGACCATGCCGTAGTGCGTTCTTTGGTATTGATGGACGTGGAGGAAGGAGAGCCGACGAAAGAGGAAGGTGGTCACTCGTGATGAGGAGGGGAACAGTACGCTTTGCAAAGCAATGCGACTGAGCTTGGGGTAGTACTTGCTTGGGGGCTGGAGGGATATGAACGCGACCTCGCTCGACCAACTCCCCCCATCCTCCCCTCTCAAACAGGTGCGCAACCCCCTTGCATGTCCGTCCATCATCCTCCGTCACAGTTGCTTCCTCTTCCTCCGTCTTGTCGATCTTCTTATTATGGACAGGGCGGAATTTGTACTTGGAATAGAAGTACCTGTGTTCGGATTACGCGTGGTGCCAGCCTATAAGATGGTGAGTTAGAATAAATCAGTCGATCATGCGAGTTGTGTACCGACTATGCCGTTGTTTGTCATGAACCTTGGTAGTGTGGGTCATGCTTCTGACGTGCAGATGAGCGCAGAAGAGCTTGAAGGCGTCGGGCAGGCATGAGAGGTATCTTCATGAGCTTGACGATAGGGTATGCGCGTGAAGGGTGGGATTCTTTGAAGCGTGTCAACGTCGATGTAAGATAGGACGTGACCTTGTGCGCTGGAAGGCACTCAAAACAACTTGAGAGAAGATTAGGCACACATATGGTCACCTCAAAAGTGCACTCACCTGAAAGTTCTTTCAAGTTAAAAGCGACTCAAAGTCCGCGTAAAAATCCATCGGTGCTCCCGACGAGGGCCAATGCCAAGTGTTGACTACAAAGGGTGCCAGCTAGAAAGCTGTCGAGACTCTTGCTGATGGCCGTGCGTTGTCATCGTCAAAAGCAAATCTTGGGACAAAAGAAAAATAGGTTTGCGACGTCTTCATGGCATCGAAAGTGGCAAGAGGCGATCACATGAACGTTGAGAGAAAAAGGCGATGTGGCTGTGTTCGACATCCTCCCGAGATCTCCAAGAGATCTCGAAAATTCTCTCCTTGCCCTCAAAACTGTTTCTGCGACGGACACTCACTCGCAACGTTCACTGCGAAACGTGATATTTTCAATTGACTTATGATGCACCTACCTCATCCTTCTTGTTGGGTAGCTCGGCGACTGGCTGGTGTGGGACAAGATTCATTTTTCAGGTTGAGCTCAGGCTGGTCTAGATTCCTCCGACTTGACCTCCTGTGTACTTATTGCGGTGCAACTGACGCTTTAAATAGGTCAATACCATGAAAAATGGACTACAGTCTATCCCTGCGAAATCTCGCACAGTAGTGACTCAAAGGTCTGTGCGGCAGAAACTCCCATGCCAAAGTAAACGCGCCCTACATATATTTAACCGGTAGGGAGCATCATTTGGCGATGCCAGCCGCTTCACAATGCTTATCTTTCTAGCGCTACCCCACTTTTCGCTTGTATCCACCGTCGCTGCTCCATTGGATATCTTTGGTCAACTGGACACCTTTCGTCCTCCCTACCTGTTGGAACGGGCCTGCGAATGTCCTCCCCATCAGCGCACGGTTTTCGTCATCGTCTGGAACTGCTTTTTGACGATCACTTTATGCACCTGGTCCTCGGTTCATCCCAACATCCCAGGGCCAGCTGAAGGATGGTGGGCGGTGACCTGGCGAAGGATCGAGTTGATGTTGTGGGGATTAATCGCGCCAGAACTTATCCTCATCTGGGCGTGGAGGCAGTGGAGGGGCGCTTGGCATATAAAACAAAAAGTTCTTGGTGAGCCCTAATAATGCTGTATGTTATTCAGATTAAATTACACCTGATACGCCAGAGTTGTGTGATGTACGCTGGACGATGACACACGGTCATTTCGTACAGATGGGAGGATTTAAGCTCATGGACGGAGATGTCAACAAGGGTGTACTCACTGCAGAAAAATTTCAAGAGTTGCTCGAGGCGAAGAAAATAGACCTTCCAACAATTACGAAGGAAGAAATTATGGACCGTAGCAAGGGCGATGGCCTGTCTGCTACTCTTACGGTCGTCCAAACCACATGGTTCATCATTCAGTTCTTCCTCCGGCTGAAACAGGGTCTCGCCGTCACTCATATAGAATGGCTTACTGTTGCCATTGCCATTTTCAATGCAGCCCTCCACATCCTTTGGTGGCAAAAGCCCCTCGATGTTCAGTTTCCCATTCCCCTTGCTCTGCGACTCGACGCCTCTCCTGTTCAAGATGCGGAAGTTGTTTTAGGTGAGGTCAATATTTGTCAAATGCCCATTTTCATTGAATTATGGGACATTATAAGCTTCAGCACCCCGTGACCGGCAGACCATAGGTAGGTCTCCCTGCAATAAAACCACATGCTTTCAATGCTCCTGCTAACCAAAAGGCAGAAACAATGGAAGTCCTTGACGAACCCGATCGAGCAATGCTTGGGTCAAACCTGTTCATTGCTGCCATTTGGAAAGTTTATCAGAAGGGATACAGAATGACGAAGGGATTTATCAAGCTTGTCGCCTTCATTTGGTATCCAGCTAATGTGCTTACAAGAAGATTCAACGACATAACCGCCCGGAAACAGGCTGTCAAAGAAGAGGCGACGCG
This sequence comes from Laccaria trichodermophora, assembly GCA_018417955.1. Lineage (NCBI taxonomy): Eukaryota > Fungi > Basidiomycota > Agaricomycetes > Agaricales > Hydnangiaceae > Laccaria > Laccaria trichodermophora. The sequence goes on from JACTVC010000002.1 coordinate 350,171, forward strand.
AGTTCCCACATTTTATGGAGCTGAGATTGATTCCAGCTTTCGTACACATGCTCAGTGTTTCATTGCATTGCTTTTTTCCCTCATGTTCGCAATCGTCCATGTTGTTGCTGCCAGGTTTTCAATATTTCCAACTGGCACGGAGCAAGATGTCTGGATTTGTTCGGCCTCTATCATTTTTGGTGTTCCAGCCTTGGTGCTCTTCTATACGTCGAAATGTGTGCACGGGCTGCTGGGGCTGCCAGTGGTAGCTAAATTCAACATATCATTGTTGCTGGGATCATTTGTCCTAGCACGAGTAGTTATCTTCGTGTTAGGATTTACCACACTTCGAGGCCTTCCACCAGAAGCGCTCAATACCATTAATTGGCCCAATTTTATCCTCATTTTCATAGGCAACTAGTGTATTCGTATCTACTCTTTGACATGACACAAACCCAATACTTACACTTTTTTCAATACTTGAGCATTCATTTACGGTGGAATTTACAATAACCAACTAGAAATACGAGTAACGAATGCAAAGATAATTGTAGAACTTAACATGTCAGTGTGGAAACACTCGATGCCTACAATTGGTGTGGGACACCATGATCGATGTGGGTGAGATAGACCGCTTTTTTTAGAAGCGAAAGGCAGTTCAACTTGAGTTCAACAGCGATGCCTGAATTTGAAATTGGTAGCGACGGAGAATCACAATGCACGCTAGCGCTGATGATTAATAATTAATTGAGTCTGAGTCCTCCAAAGAAAAATAGAAAAAAAAAGGATGAGAGAGGAAAGCGAACACAGCTTGATGTCACCTCACGTTTTCAAGGAGGCGGAACAGTGAAATATTCTTCCTGACGTGACGCCGTAAAACATCGCTAAGAGCGAGCATCTGAGTAAGACTGAAAGATACCAACAGCGATTATTATCAGATGCTGTTTAAATTTTGGGTGATAGAATAGAAGTTGATAATCGGCGACGAGCGGGATATGCACACATTGCAGACATCAATGATTGTCGGTCAATGGCCGTCGTCAATGGGAGGGTACGGTGTACGGAATGGTTCAATGAGAGGAAGGCAAGAATCTCAAGACTAGATAGATCATCAATTTATTCAAAAAGAAAGAAAACCAAAAATACAAAATAAATCACAGCGTCAATAGGCTACATAGTCAGTCGAGGGGTGGTGGGTGGGATATCAAGCAGACACGGAAATAATAGCTACAGTGGGGCGAGTGTGAGATTAGTGTTGGGTGGGTTATCGTAAGGACTGGTTGTGGGATGAGGAACGGGCAAGGAAAGTGTGAGTGGGAAGGTAAAGCAAGGAGAAGAAAAGGAAAAAGATAGAAAGAACGTAATCAGTTGGAGTTCGTGTCAATCCAAATCAAAAAGGGAAAGAAAGAGTCATCGTCTAGTCAAGTCAACCAACCATCCCCATCCCCTCCACATACTGGTCATACCCCCCTCCCTCACCACCCACCGCGTACCCAGCATCAAACTCAAAAAGCGTATCAAACGCCTCCTCAGCCGAATACCCATCCCCACCCCCAACACCACCATACACATCCTTCCACATATCGCTAAACGCACTGGCGGTCGGCGTAGTTGGTTTCGGTTGGTGTAGTACAGGTTGGGTGATGTCGTTCACGTTCATCTGACAAGAATCGGTGAAGGCGTTGTCGAAGTGGGAAGGCAGGGGAGGGTTCCCGTTAGGAGGTGTATAAGGGCTCGTCGAGGAACCTTCACTCCGGGCTTGAGAGTGGGTGAAAAGAGAAGGGTCGTCCCGCGCGAAGGGAGGTGTACCTTCATACTCATAAGGCGTCGGTGCCTCCGAATATGGTTCGGACGCTGAGGGGGTAAGCCAGTCCATAGCGTCTGGGAAGGATCCTAGCGTATGCGGATCGTGTGGACTCAGACCTTCTAGTGGTCCAACGGAGTGATGTGAGTTGAGGGAGGGATCCACATGCGAAGGAAGACCTGCGATAAGGTCCGCAACGTTGAACGGGGATTCCTGCTGTACCGGACTCGGTTCGAGCTGGAAAGAGGGGTTGAACAACGACGTGTCGACTTCCGGGAGCGGGGAATGATCTCGTTGCAGGGAAAGTGTGTGCGTTTCTAGAGGCATCGTCCATGATCGGGATTGTTGGAAGTGGTGTGGTGAGAACATAGCACCCGCGGAAGAAGAACGTCGGTGGCCGAGGTGGTTATATTGTGCCGCTTGATATAGGTGCCGCGAGATTGAGTTGACGGGGGATGGGGCGCGGGAGGTGGGGAGGAAGGGGACGCTGGGGAGTGTTATACCGCTGAACTCTGGATAATAGTCATTTGGCAGGGGAACGCTTGATGATCTCCTATGTTCGCGTTGTTGTTGTTGTTGCTGGTGAACGAACAACCCGGGACCAGAACTTTCCCTGGCATCCGACCGACTATCCAAATCCCTAACAGCAGCAGCCAACTCCTCCCCTTTCTTCCCCTCTAACAAAAGCTGCGCGACCTCCTCGCATCGTCGTTCATCTTCCACCGTCACGGGTGGCTTCTCCTTCTTCATCTTGTCCTTGTTCTTGTTGTGGACGGGGCGGAATTTGTATTCGGGGTATTGGAGTTTATGGTCTGCTTTTGCGTGCTTTGCGCGCACTTCCCACACGCGTTTTTCTTCGAGGGGAAGGGCGCGCCAGCAGTTGCCTATGTGGAATTCATGAGGTCATGCGATGCGATGAGATAAGATAAGACGAACCGATGATTTTGGATAAGGACCCATGGTTAGTCTCTATCGACCCCGGGACATGTTTCTGCCTTACGAAATCGGCACGGAAGAGCATGAATGCGTTGGGCGGGCGGGGGATATATCCCATTGACCGGCGCTTGCCGGGCGGACAGCGTTTTCTAGCAGGGGGAGGGGCAGGTGTTGCGCTTGGTGGAAAGAGGGTGTTTTCTAACGAGGCTGGCTCTTCAGAGGCATTCAGTGAGTTTGAAGAAGATTCATCGTCGACGTAGGAGACGGGCGTGACGTTTGGTGCGAATGTTACAGGGCGTGAGACGCCATAGATGCCTGCTTTGGCTGGGGTGACTGTGTGTGTTGTTTAGTGGTGGGGAACGATGACGGGGGAGGGGGAACTTACAAGCGAGTGACGAGCGTCTCCGGCGGGTGGAGAGGCGGAGGGCAGGCATGAGGTTCTATTGTTCGAACCAGGTGCTTATTGTTCTCCACCTTATAAGAGAGCTAATGAGGGAACGCGAGAGGGATCACAGGGACCCCGGTTGTATTACGACCCTTCGTTCTATTGGCGCCGAGTCGGATTTTGTCCCTGGCTGTGTGAAGTCGTCCCACTGTCCCTCCTCATCACATTGTTCACATTACTCACCTACGAAATCCAACCTCGAACCCAGGCAAACGTATCACAAACCATAGAGGGGACAGCATCTCTTAGCGGACGACCATCGCAGTCGGGGTCTCGAAGAAGCTCAACGAGCAAAAAATGTGACTCAGCCGCTTTCGTCCAGTCGTTTATATACCCCTTATTTGGCACGTTGTTTATAACCTCTTTTCGACCGTCGTTGTTCCAAACGAACTTTCGAAGCCTCCCTCACTCGCCGAAACGACATGCGCGTTGGCGGCGGCGGATATGAAATTCAAACCACGCCCCTCTGTCGAGTCTCGACTCTCCAGTGGACACGTAGGCTGCGCCTGGACGACCTTGTTCCACAAAAATGAAGCACCCCCTCCCCGTCTTGTCGGGATGGATACATACAGGAACTCTAGTTACCTAGGTAAAGGTAAGCATTAACGTATGGCGGGTGGGGACCAGGGACCTTGCCCTGAAACGCATGTCCGTAAGTCCCCATTAGCATGTCCGATTCGGCTGAGAGCCTCGTGCCCGATTGGGTTGTAAGAAATTAGAATGCTCGGTTCCTGTTGTACTTCAAGTCCTCCCCATCTACGACGAATTCTACGTACTTCGGCTCGACGCAGTGGGGTGCGTATATGCATACTTATTTATGTGCGTCAATCCATCCAATCAGTGAGATCGTTGTCATTTTTTTTTTGCATTCTCTAACTCCAAATCTCAAGCCTCGCAATCGAATCTCGCATCCATCCCCATAAATCACTGTACTGGGGCCGTTGTGGGTCCTCGTATCTCGTGTCCCACAGTCGCAATCTCGTCCATCATTGTTCAGTTTTCTCGAGAGTCTTTTCTTTCAAGTTTCTCAAAGGGATTAACACTGAAGCGCGTCTCTTTTTCGGAAACCCGTGGCTAGTCTTTATGTGCGTTGCTCGCTGAGGGTCCAACTTCATACCGTAACAGCATCTTGACGACTCCACAGCATCCGTCGTGACCCCACAGGCATCTCTTGTACAAGTTCGAATCGCCGTAACCCTTCGCGACCGTCTCTTGACTATCGAATTCGTTGGTGAACGTGCCTCTTCACGCCTTCACGCCCTTGTTCGACGAATAGAACTGTACCCGGCTTTCTTGGTATGTAGGGCTATACGTGATCAACGTTATTCGATACTACCGTTCTGACTCGTGAGGCGCCTTCACCGGTTACCATTTAAGTTTTAACGTTGGCGCTTACATCAGGACGGTTGCGAGGCTTCTTCATTGAGGCTATGGCTCTCTTCTCCATTAACTCATTGTGGGTGCATCAGAATGGAATCCCACCAGAGGTTAATTTTTAAATCAATCAGGTTGTTCTATTCGGCGTCGGTGCACAGTGTAATGTCGTAAACCGGACGTCTTTCCGAACCTGGTGTTATTATGGTGCTAGCATCACGCCACCTACACAGACGGTTGCGAGGGATTTTCAACCAGGGCCATGGCCCTATTCTTCTTCAGATTCAGAACGAGGCTATCGCTCTTTTCTTCTCCATTAATCCATTGTGCGTGAATCAGAATAGAATCTCACCGTAGAGGTTAATTTTATTTAATAAATCCATCAGGCTGCTCTGTTCGGCGTCAACGCATATAACGTCGCGGACTGTCTTTCCGAACCCCGATGTGGTTATAATTATCGTGCTAGCTTCACGCCGACGGGGGTCGCACCGAAATTCTTGTCCGCTTCAAGTTGATAAGTATGTCATGTCGATTTCAATCGTTCATGCATCAGGATAGAAATCTCAAGCTGACCAGGATTCTCGGAGTAGTCTCATCTCCACGTTCCTGTCGGCTTGGTACGTCGATTTCAATTGTTCGTGCAGCAGAATAGAAACCCATCGCAAAGGCTAATAAATCGATCAGGTTGTTCGGAATCAGATCTTCATGAGATGACACCGATATCGTCCGAATTGTCCCTGGTGTCTCGGTGGGTGCACCGATTTACATTGTTCGTGGATTTACCGGCGCAGAGGCTAACTCCTTGGAACGATCAGATCGTCTGATTGCCTTCGGCACCAGCGACACATCGTCTTCTCGACCTGGTCATAGCGCGAGCGTCCAAGTCGAGTAAAAGATTTTCCCTTCAAATCAAATATTTGGCGAAAGGCTACACTGTCTTTTCATTTCTCAGCGCTGAAGATATCCATCCTCCATATGTACACCGCCGTTGACTTCGATGAATTGACACATCGACCAAATGTCATTGTGGGCGTCCTCAACACATTCGGCTCGTCGCTGTTATCAATTTCGATTTCGTCGCCATTTTTCACTATTGTTTACAGGTACAGTATCCGTTGTAGGCGTCCGCGTCATAACCCGTGTTCGTCGCTCCTAATACTACCTCCCGTCTTCGTCGCTCCAAGTTCAAGCCTTCTCTTGACGCATTTGTTCGACCTGATCCCCTGTGAATTTTCCTCTCGCCAGACGTTATTGCCTCAGAATGGATCCGTTTCCTTCCTCGATAAGTGAGTCTGTCACCGCTCCATAAATAACCTAACACGTTTTTGTGGGCGCTACCGCGCGGTATTACGAAACTTATCGCTATCAATCTTTTCAAGTTTATTCCGTTGATTATTGTTCTTCAGTCCTGCATTGTTCAAGTCGTTCGCTTTCCTCTCCTGTCTTTCCCTATCTTTTTTTTGAGCACTCAAACCCATTTATTCGTCGATGCGCATCGTGACCTCTTCATCACCCTCAATCTAAAATTAAGCCGACGCTGTTTTTCTAGAGTTTGTCTGACTCAACGGCTGAAATATCCCTCGCAGCTAAGCCCCACTTCTACAGCACCAAGTAATGGCTTTTATCTGAGGTGCCAGATTTTTACATACCACGCTGGGAGTATTTATATTAATCTCAACATCCACTGCAGCTTTATCAAATATTTGATAGCATGGAAGAGAAAATGGATTGTGCATATGTAGAGTAGGTAATGATATACTAGTTTCCAATAAAATTGAGGATAAAAGGAGGTAATTGGATCTTGTCAAGGGCTTTGGGTGGAAGGTTTCGAAGTGCGGCAAATGCTAACACCAGAGAAAAGAACCGTACGAAGATGTAAAATCCCAGCAATAAGGGAGCACCAACATACTTTGGCATGATCCCTGCATGATGAAGTAGAGCATAGAGTAGTGCACAGGTTGTAACAAAGCACATGGCTCCTGAAAGAAAAATCCAGAGAAAGTGCTCTACACCAGACGGAAAGGCAATCCATGGTGCAAGCCCACCATATAAATGGACAAAGTCAAATGAAAAGGCAACAATAAAGATGAATGCCCACCAAATCAGATTTAGTTTGATACCCTTGGCCACATAAAATGTAGGAATTTGTGTCACTCTTTCTTCATCAACTTGTTCCCAACCAGCTAAAGCATAGCACCTTCTTGTGAACACCTTAACTGGAAGAAAAACCAAGGGAGTAAGATGTTGGGTGATGACCCTTGTGCATCCATCCTGCTTTGATCCTGCTTTACAACTTCCCAGACCAGATGTGATATGGTTAGAAATAGCTAAAATGTGTAAGAAATTACTAAGAATGAGCTTACCTTCAGGTCCTGACTTAGATACTCCTTGATCAGGTTGGTTAAGGAGTGGCCTCTGTTCTGTCATTTCTACCTCTTGATCAATGGGAATGATCACATGATCATGAGAAGTCTAACCTATGCTCTGCCCCTCACAAGATGGTCCTAATTTTTATATTAGTATAGAGTTTGTTATTTCACAATTTTTCAGACTTGCCTGTCACAGCTTTTGCATCATTTATGGGAGTGGAGGGCCTAGATTCTGATGCATTCAGTGTTTCTAGTTTTGGTCAACTTTAAGACATTTGAAGAAATATGTTCATGATTGCAGAAAGACTAACCCATTCCATGCTGCTCATCAGATGCTAAAGTGAATAAATTAGCATAAAAAGTGGCACATTACAAGTTGACAACATACCTGAATCCACACTTGACTCTAACTTGGAGTTAGTGGGCATGTCCAAAGCATACTTTTGGACCTACCTGCACCAAGATCTGCCAGCTGAACAAGTGTAGAAGCCTTTGTTTTCAAAGCAACTGGTATGGAACACCCGACATCAAGTGGCTTCTTCCACCAGAAAAGAGACAAGCCCAAAATGAACATGTTAAGGCCCATAGTAACCCATTCAATCTCAGTGTAGATTAGGCCTTGTCTTGCTCGAAGGTAGAACTGGAAGGTAAACCAAAGAGTCTGGATAATTGTAATGACTCTGGATAGGTCATCACCTTTGCTGCGGTCCATAATTTCTTCTTTGGTAACTGGTGGAAGATCAATTTTCTTCTCCCCTAGCAACTCCAGAAATTTTTCTGCGGTAAGCACAGTCCTGATGCCATTTTCACCCATCAGCATGAAACCTCCCATCTGCACAAAATGCCCATGTGTTTTCGTCCAGTTTACATTGCATAAACCTGAGAGATACCTCACTTTCATAAATCATAACAGACGTCATCATATGCACTCACGGTTGACTTCGCTTGCAATATACTTCGCACCGTTTAACTGCCTCAGTGCCCAGAAACAAATCAATTCTGGAGCGAGTATTGCCCATAACATCAACTCAATCCTTCGAAGTGTGACGTTCCATCACTTTTGATCTGGCCCTGGAATGTTGGGGTAGACTGAGGTCCAAGTACACAACGAAATCGTCACAACGCAATTCCAGAAGATGCCAGATACAGTGCGCTGATCAGGAGGAGATACGTAGGTCTGCAGCACCAAGTTATTGGGAGTATTTCCACCAGAGATAATATCCAGAGGCGCAGCGCGAGTGGATACAAGCGAAAAATAGAAAAGCGCTAAAAAGATGAGCATTGCGGAGTGGGGGTCGCATTGCCCAAGGACAGCTCGAGTTAAATACATGCCTCGTGCAAACGCGCTTGTTTTGACGTGGGAGTTCACATTGACGGCTAATCAAAGCGTGAAAGGATTGCGCAGAACCGCCCAACATGGTCAGCAGGTCACTGTACCACATGAGTTCGTTCGGCCCTGATTTGGAGAGGAGAGCAGAAACATGCCCTTCCGTTTTATTTGAAGGATCCTCTACGAACAGGCATGATAAACATTTTGGTGGGATTGATAGCCATGTTGCTACTCTATCTCGTCGTGAAAACATTTGTGAATGAGATATCTGTAGCGCTTTAAATAGAGTTACGGGCGAGGCTTCCGAGCATACCCTCATTAGTCGTACCTTTCGCGTCAATCTCGATAACGGCTGCTGGTATGGCGGTGAGAGTGAAGATAATTTTGCACAGGTTGTTTCCTTCTTCATCCGACATGACGCCGAAGATTAATGAAGGGATGGCGGGTCACGAGGTAATTCATTCAACATTGTGCGTTGTAATCTTGGGTCTGAATGCGCCAACTGCAAGGACAAATTAAGTCCTGTTTAATTGCGCATAAATTCCTCATGGACTCGAGGGGGTGAAACGACAGATCAGAGTTACGCCGCTGCCAGTACTGGTTACCTCGGAGGAGGGAATAGGGAGTGAGCGCCAACGCTCCTTCCCATATTCCCACAAGAGTCGCTAGAGCGGAGAGTGCTTACCACCGCTTCTAGGGTGGTTCCGCGTCCGCACGCTACCTGTTCTGGTCCTAAGGAAAGTTTCTCAGCAATTCCTATATGATGAGTTCAAACAAGCAGCACTGCTGACCTGCGTGGATTCAACGTGAAGCTCAAAGTCGTGTTCATACGAGGGCCATTGTACTGCGAGGCATTGTAGGGTAGAGGTATAGAGATCGATGATAACCCAGCTGTGATAATTTTAATCCACCGTTTGGTGTTAGTCACCGTGTTACTTCGCCTGATGTCCAAATAATCCCTTGAACCTGAAGTTTGAACGTACGTGCTCAAGATACTAATTAATCAAGATATCAACACCAGAGGACATACAATCATAGTGCCAGATCCGCCAATTATTTCCTCAAGCCGAGGGGCGTTTCGTCGGTGCGTTAGGATTGACTAAACAAAGTATCGTGCACGGGCCTACGTCAGAACTTTTCGATCCGGCTTTACAGATTACACAGCCACCTCATACTTTGTAAAACGTTTGATCAAATCGACGACCTCAGGCTCGCTAGTGCTCACTGGCTCCCACGTCCCTGGGCTATCTCTTTTCACAGAAATGTCTGTCAATCACAGTCTCTCCAACATCGTTCGTTTCGAAAGACTCGGGGAGGGTGGATTCAACCACCACCAAGCGGACTCATAGCGCGGATTCGCACCACGAACACACCGTCCCCAGCGGAGTGGCCGCAGCGAATTCTCTGCTTTCTGGTTTGGCTTCGATGCTTCACACCCCCAAGATCCGTGAATATGGCCTTACTCTGGACAATGTGCGAGGATGGTACATCTTCATGAACTTTGTTGAAGGGATGAGGTTTTGCGGTGTTTGATTTGGCTCGGAGGAGGGGAAATTGAGTTCAAAATCTTGCGACATGTTAGAGGTTTTGGGCACGAGCTGGAATGGGTGGTGTTCTGCTGGGTTAGGAGGAGAGGTCCTGTGCAGTGGTCCGATGTGGACTGCCTCTGGGATGGGTGAAGGCCGCTGCTTCACCTGGACCAGGGACCACGTATGTCGCTTTCTTCATTTTTCGTTGTTTGTTCCTTCGTGGTTCTAATTGGTGTCTATAGCAAAAATGATCCAAATCATACTTGAAGCAGTGGCCGCCATGAAACCAGGTTCTGTCCTTCGATTGCAAGCGCTATCACCATTTCAAAGGAAAGCTACCGACACCAGTCCCACTGACCATCCCACCACATCGACAACCTGCAGTACTATCTCCACATGACGCACCCGTCTTGACGGATTCCACACCAATTGTTTGCGTATCAGCCACCCCGATTTGCAAGGGAATCAATATAGGTGTCTAAAAGTCATCTGACCCTGGGCAGGTCATCAGCGGTTGGACGCCTCCATTCTACATACATTCCTCCTTCCTGGTATCCCCCCAAATCCGTGGACCCTCTTTTACTTTCCAAGGACTCAATACACTCAAATCTATAGCGCGAAGGAGCCACACCGTCGTCAGCGGCACACCACCACTACTCGGAGAATGCCAACAGTGAGGCACATCGAGCGGCGCTGGTGGACCCTCTGGGTGTGCTCCGACGTTGTGCGTTTACGCACGCGGATGACCATTGCAAAAGAGGCAGCATTTTGTGTCCGGTGGTATTCGACGCGTACGGGACCCTGATGCGGTACTACGAGATGCGGATGAGAGGACGCGAAGGAGTCAGGATTGTCGGGTGTGGGGAGGAGCGATGGGTGTATAAGAAGCGGTATGAGCAGGCTATGGCGAGGGGTATGGGGATGAATATGTGCCAGGAGGGGGGAAGATATCATGGAGGGGTATCCGTGATGAACGGAATTGGTCTAGTGTTCGTATTCCTTCTTGGCTACTGGTTGTAGTTGACTGTGAAATATAGTCAGGGGCGACATGAACCGCAATGCTAAGGACGTCAATCATGAACCCTGCTCCCGACAGTCCTGGCACATCCATTAACTTTCCCCAATCTTGCAGCTATCTGCACGGTAATAAATTGATGCCTCGAAGAGAAGAAAAGGCGGGGGCATATCATCAATATTATTGATTTCTTCGACGGCACATACATCAGCGAGACTTAATCACCCAAACTAAACACGCCTTTCAACTCCTCCGTAAGCAATCCCTTCGAAACGATGTCCTCACTCCTCGCTCCCAACTCCTCGACGTCCCAATTTACCGATGCATACCTTCCATTCAAATACTTTGCACGTTCCGTCGTCAGATACACGGCAAACGCACCCGCAAGTTCCGCTAACAAATCAATGGTTCATATACCCTCCCCCAATATTCAGCAAGAGAAATAAAATCACTTACGCGTATCCAACGCAAATACGCGAGCTTCAGGAAAGTCGTCCAGAACCGTCGGGGTCAACACCGCTCCGGGGTGGAACACCACTGCTCGAACATTCGGGTTTACAAGCGCGACAAACTTGTTGAACCGGTTGAGGGCGAATTTTGTGAGGACGTAGCTGCTTTTTCCCGGGGAAATGAGGTTGGCCGCCATTGAACCTACGGTTATGATTGAGCCATTGGAGGTCTTTGAGAGGAGGGGGAGGAAGGATTGGGTAGTTAGGTCGGTGCCCTTTACGTTCAATTCCTGTGCTCTAACGTTAATATTCAATATAGGTGGGGATAGAAACGGACGAACGAAATCGTTCCACCACGCCTTGACGTCGAGCTCCTCGATGTTCCCTCGTCCAGCCCATTGACCAGAGTTTTTAACGAGGACGTCGGCGTGCCCAAAATTATCTTTGACAACCCTTTCCAGTTTCTGGATGTCCGTTTCGGACGTTATATCAACGCTTACGACGAGGACATTGCAATTGTTGTTTATCTTTAAGATATCCGATTTGGCCGCTTCGAGCTTGGGAAGGCTCCGGCTGGCGAGGATGAGGTTTTTTGCGGAGTTATTTGCGAATGCTAGAGCTATGGCCTGGATTCATAATCAAGATCGGTTTTTGCAACTAGTAGAATATCCTGACGTACCTTTCCAATTCCTTGACTCGCCCCAGTTACAATGACCGTCTTACCAACTTGAGAATCGACAATTGCTGACTCCAGTGCGGGATAAAGGTCTCGATAGTTCTTCTTAATAAACTGAACGCGTTTCAGGATTCGGTCTGGGTCGACGGCCATGATGATGTCGAGTTCGCTGGTAGGTGGTGGATTCAACCCTTTTAGCACGGCTTTTATACTCAGACGCTGCTAAAATTTAGTGGAGCAGTTTGGGAATAGTTGCTTTTATAGGTCGACAGCGCTAAAATAGATTTGCGGAACAGGAGCAAAGGAAGCTGATGACGATCGGTTCTTCAGCGCTCAAGCTCAAGCTTCATTTCAATCCTTGTATATCACCTTGCGCTGCGTAGATACTGACGCATAAACCACAGCTTTCCTTTTCAACTCGCGTGTGTCTAGTAGGATCGGCAGTGATCGTGGTACGGGTCGTGGAGGCTTTAGCCCTTGTTTAGCTCGGGGCTCGCGCTGTGGAGCCTCGACTTTGAACGCTGACGTCAGGTCGACAAAAGCTCGACTCGGATATCGTCTTGAGTTGGCTGTGTAACACTCTCAAGTCGAACTCAGCACCCCGAAGGAGCGCTATGAGTCATGTTTGAGATTGTGGCCTAAATTGCGGATACTTGGCGCCAGAAGTGAGTCGCTGCTAGTTGAGAGCGGAACGAGACGGATGAGAAAAGTTCCTACTTTGCCTTCACCACCTCGTTTTGAAGTTGATTGTGCAATGTGACCGGTGTGACCTGGCAGTCACGTCGGTCCCCTTTGGTTTTTTACTTTTCGCCATTTCAGGGCTAACTTCGCCCCTTTCATTGGATTATTATTCTCTTCGAAAACCACATGCTGGCCCGCTTTGATTAGAAGAGGTTTTATACTCTGGTTATCTTTACTCAACTCACTACATAGTACGCTAACCAATTCCTCTGTCTCCCACAGGCTCAGAAAAGAAGACCCCCTTTCGCTCTTAACAGGCGACCACCCACAGTCAACACGTAAGCGCACTTCCACCTGCCCTCCCTATCCCCTGACATGTCATCACCGCTCTCCCCAATAACACACCAGCATCGAAGCCACCGCCTCACGAATGTGTACACCAACAACTCATCTACGCATGGTAATTGGCGTTGTCTCAGTAGAATTATGCGATGCCTGTCTGCGTCGTCATCCTGGCATGGCAGTCTGGGAAGCGGTCGTTACAGGTTTCGAACGCCCGGGGGGTTTCGTACCGCTCAAGGAAAGCGAGAGGGTGGGTGAGATACGCATGAGCGATAGGTCGAGATGAAAAACGAACCGACTGAGCTGGAGAAGGAGAGGAGGAGGGAAATCGAAGGGTAGAGAATTTCTTGGTTGTCGGAGGTTCTATCTCCCCTCGGACTGAGCGCCTAATCAACACCAGGAACGGCAGGAACTCCGGAAACCCAAGTTTGTGTTTCGTCTTTTCCCAACCTTCGTTTTCCTTCTATGATTCGTCTGTTTGGTACTGTTCTACCGGGCACAAGCGGGGGCTTGTATGCTTTTTGTTCACCTTTTTCGTCTTCCATGTTCCATCTCCTCTCATAATGAAGTTTACTAATTTGAATATCGGCGTGACCCCCCAGATACGTCATGCATACCTCCGCTTCTTGCGCCAACAGAGGAATGCAAAAAGCTTTATGGATAGCTTGATCAACCGTTCTTCAGCGCATGGCATGGCACCAGCTTCTTGAAGCAGGTTCTCGAGGTCATGGATGTTCCAGCAAGAAAAATCCTTACACACATATTAAAAGCGGGTCCAGGCATTTCTTATGCATCCCCAGACCGGATGAATTTTATTGTGATCCAGAGAATCTTTCTCCTTGCATATAAAAGGCGCTGCTTACCTCCATCATCCCCTACCTACGCACAAAACCTTACCATGCTCGTATCTGCTTGCCTGCCCTCTCTCATCCTCGCAGTTGGCTGTCTCGCAATTGCAGCATCCTCCTCATCTGGCGCCATAGTCCCTGCAGGCGCCAATATCACGGAGGCCATCGCTACCCATCTACTAACGCCCATCTCTACCATCAATGAGAAAGGTGGGTCGACGGTCGAGCCCGACTCGACATGTTCTGTACGATATAATCGTTGTCAAACCGACTCGGACTGTTGTGCGGGACTAGTTTGCTATCGATCCGTTCTTTCACTGTTTCCTAATGAAAGTGCCATGTTATTGGGTACTGAAACCCTGGTGATTGACTTCGCTTTCTCAAGGGCTTTTGTATTTTGGGAAGTTCCATCCACCCGCCAAGGGAACTTCAGCTTTGGGGGGACTCGAATTTACTTATTTGATAAGATGTTGTGATGACCCACCCCGATAATATTCGAAGTTTGGAGTTTGAAGTCTGAAAACTGTGAGGGGGTGTATAAAAACCTAATAAGGCTTGAAGAATTGTCTCGTCTCAGGACAAAACGAAGATGAAATGAGTCGGAAGGACTTGTTGTGAGACTGTGGGTGATGGAAAGGGGATTGCAGGAAATACGATCTATCCGTGGAAACGTCGTCGACAGGTATGAAGCATACCAATAAAAAATAGGAAAGAATTCAAACCGTTTTCTTGGCAATTCAGCTGGTGACGATCAATAACCCGAATCGTTAAAACGTCATAATTCATGCAATAGCCGCCATTATACGATAAGTAATGTTAGAAAAATGAAATTAAACACCGCATCACCCATATCAAGCCCAGTAGTCCGAAATGCGTAGTAGTCCATCGGGTCATCGCCCCATCTATCAACGGTGCATTAATACCTATAGTCTGGTTTAAACAATTCATAAGTGAAAGATCAACGTTCGAGGGAAGCACTATATCAGGAGCGCCTTCAGAAGCCATCGTTGCAGTGTTATTGTATCCATCCAGAGTGAGAGCGATCGTGCTAGCGCGATAGTATTGGATAACCTGTTCCGGCTTGGGTGCAGCCAGATCCGAGGCGTTGAATGGTATCGGCTTGGTTGTAACGGAGGAACCTAAGTAAGTGCTGCAATTTGATGACAGACTGGTGATGAGGGAGGCGACTGTCGTGTTGTCTGCGACGAGTTGGAATATAGACGCTCCAGAGCTGGAGGGGAAGGCGGCGGTGGCCATCGGTCCTCCTGGGCGACTTGAATTATCTGGTTTTCCGTACTGTGTGACTATGTCAATGGCTAGACGTAAAGAATTTATAAGTTGGCTCCAACCTCATCGTTACTGCTGAGATACGCAGCTGCACCAGCTCCGGCGGCGACAGGCCAAACAATCGGCCAGAAGAAAAACGGGAAACCACGGCCTGCGGTACCGCGACCGACAACTCCTGGATACCCGCTGCCATACGTCCTGAAAAACGTGTTTAAGGAAGTGACCAAAAAAAGATCGCGCTCAACAACACACCTTGATCCAAAAATCTGAGATCTCGTTCCCCCGCCTGCAATGCGCCCAGCGAAAAGCTGCCCAGTTGGAATAACCTGGGCAGCACCTCCTCCCCGACTTCCCTTTGTACTCTTCGAAGACTTGAAGGGTGAATTCTTGATGGTCGTAGTTTTTGAGGAACTCGAACTCGAGCTTTTCCCTGAGCTGGAGCTTGAGCTTTTCCCCGAAGTGGAGCTTTTACTGGAGCTTTTACCCGAACTTGAACTCGAGCTCTTCCCCGAACTTGAACTTGAACTGCTCTTCCCTCCACCTTTCCGCCGAGAAAGGCTTCGCCGGGAGTCGCGTGAGGTGATGAATGGAACAAACATTGCGAGTGGCAAAAACGAAAAGGAGAAACGATAGGGTGTAAAGAGGTTCAGAGAAAGGGCCTGTTTTATGAGGATCCGGGAAGAGGAACGCGGCTATGGCCCAACTTTAGTGCGCTGTTCATTGCGGTTTAAAGCGATGCAGAAGGAGAGAGAAGGAGTGCGAAGGCAGCGCCCTGCCAAGACTGAGATTCCCTAAGCAATTTCAGAGCTGGGCAGGGGTCAGAAACTCCCAGATTTATCTGACAATATTCATGCACTTTCGAGTGCACGGCTAGTTGAGAGCACGACGTTAACGCGAGGCGTGAAGGTGAAGTGTGAACGTTGTCAAAGTGGCTATGCACCTTTTGACGCGAAGTACTAGATTAGGCCCCCTACATCTATTTTACATTGTTACAATGCTTTGCTATGTATATCATCAAGAAACAACAAAATATCAATCCTTTCCCCTGCCTAGAGGCGTATGGTATAAAGGGTCGCTGCACAGCGATTGAATGGCGGAGCGCTGTAGGATACGCCGCGGGAAGCTGAACCGAATGGGTGTAGCTCGCGGTCGGTTCTCTATCGATGGTTCAAATACCGGCCAAGATGGATGTATACGATAAAGATATAGGGAAATCAGTATATGGGTTCGATTCGATCGCGATAGTTGGAGGCGATATATGCCCCCCTGCAGTGTCCATTCACTTCGGTGGAGGAGTCGATGGTCCTGGATTTGATGGTGAGGGTCGTGGTCCATGGTGAGTATTCAGCTGAATTTATCTGCTCCCGCCACCTGGAGGGGGAGGTGTAGACGCACCAAAGAGGCCTGCGCGTGGTGGAGGCGATACGGATGTGGGGACGGGTGGTTGGACGGGCGTAGGAGCCAGAAGGGGGTTCGCTAGTAGGATATGTGAGCGATGACGTGAATGATTGAATGCAGGACGTACGTCGCCATTGAGCCCAAGAAGGTACGTTTTGAACGGGCGGAGGAAGAGCCGCCGGAGCTGGAGACGATGATGGTCCTGGGCCTGCTGTGATCTTCGGCTGCGTCCTTGCTTTACGCTCAGGTCGTTTGTGCACTACCCGCCACCCAGGTCTGGCTTGCGGAACATCCTCGATCGCTGGTGGAGGCAGAGGTGCCTCGATTGCGGGTGGAGGCATCTATAAGTCGCATCGTAAGTCGTCCGATTGCCTTCGGGCATATGTGACGCACTGGAGGTTGCCAATCGGGTTGAAACTCCCCACCAAAGCCATGTTTGGCTTTCATAGCTAGAAGTTCGGCTACCTCGCTGCGAGGGGGTGATCTATGGTCAATTTGGAGGAGTCCTTCATAAAAAAACTCACAATTGCAGTTGTTTTCTCTCGTCCCTCAGCTTCCCGACCTCCTCCAAAAGAATTCCGAGCTCGGCAGCAAGAGCCTTGCCCAGGTCGCCGTTGTACCTGCTGTACCGAATGTGAGTTGATTATAAGCCCCGATAAGAGTCGAGCAAGCGCACTTTGATTGGGGAGAATGGTATCCTGCGTTCCTCGAGGCCATGATGGTAAGATAAGGAGGATGAGCAAATGGACGTTGTGTGGCTCTGCCAGTGGAAAAGGGTATCACAAACAAACAAAACCAACATTTTTCGTTTCAACTTGGTTTCGACCCAACTTTAACTCAACTGAGACAGAATTTGAAAGGAAACACGCTAAACGCGTCGCGGAGCTCCTCAGTTCGAGCGAATGCATAACGGTGAGTGCTTTTCAGCGGATTCGTCGTCATCTGAATTTGAATATCGTAGCCCGAATTTTGATCTCACCAGGTTGGTCACATGACTTGGGAACTCGAAGTGTACTGGATTCTCGGTTATCAACGTTCCCCTCTTTGACGGTATTCACAATATAAAATGGATGCAGATATCTCACCAACACCGAATTGACACCCATACCACGCCACAAGGGCTTTCTGTCTGCCCGTGTGATTCAAAATTGCACAGAGTTACAAATCTCCAAGCTTTCCCAACTCAACATTTGCTCGGACTGACTTCCTTGTTAATCAACTCACCATGTCCTTTTGAACGCTCCGTGCCTGGCCTCTCTTTTGCCATGACAAGACTTTTTTTTCCTCTTGGAGAAGTTTGTCAATTCCTGCAAGATGAACATGCCTCTGGTCCAGGTTAGTCAATTCAGAACTGGGTCCATTAATCTGAGTGCTACTCTCTTCTGAAATGACTTGTCAGGCCATCTTGGATGCACATACAAAATGACTGTCAGTCAGGCTGGGATAATATAGCTGTTACAAAGAATGACATAGTCTCAGAAGCAACAGTTACCAAACAGTGACAGCTCTGAGCTTTTGAAATCTTTTTGGTCCTGTGACCCCCATTCCTGCCCAGCCTTCCTTGTTGATACTCCCCTCAGCCTCGTCTACACTCCCCTCGGCCTTGTTGACATGGCATCCACACAACATGCATGCTGCGTATGGATGTGAAAATGCCCAGCCACCAGAGAGCAACACAAGAGACATGACGGCAATGTGCCCAAACACAATGCAATGCAACATGCAACCAACCAAATGACTGACATTGACTGTATGCAACTGACACATAGAGTGAAAGTGCCCAGACATGAGGGATGTGATGCAAGAGACGCGACGGCAACATGCCCAAATGCGACACGACATGCAACCAACCAAATGACATTGACAGTACACAACTGATTGCAACACATTGTGCTAAGATGCTCAGACACAGAAAACATGACACAAGGCAACATGCCCAAATGCGATCAACACATTGCATGATGCCAGGCCTTTATTGGCCAATGGGTAGTACAGGTGATGGGGGTGTTAGGTAGAACTGTGTATGTGATTCTGTATGCCCCCCTCCCTCCCCTTGTTTCAAATCTGATACCACCCCTTCTACTTAGTTTTGTTTGTGTTGACATGGACCATGGCGTGGCAGGATGCAACAGGGTGATTTGGGTGTGCACAGACACCAACCCTTGTGTGTTGTAGATATACAGTTGAAACCCCTGTGACCCATGCTTCTGATAACCCATAACCCCTGGAATCCCATGCCATTTTGGATCCACCAAGTTGGTGGGCAGGGATTTGCACACATAACCCATAAGTCCATGATAACCCATAACCCATAGCCCTTGGTGGGCAAAACCCATAGGTTTTGGACCCTAAGTTAGGGTTATACCTACCAAAAATGGTCATAGAAACTGGTATTTTTCACTTTTTGTTCATGATGCTCAATAAAATTTACCACAACACTAAATTTATTGACCTACTGATTGCCAAATTCTCTGAAATCAACCTGCAATGTCCCTCCTCCCCAGATCAAACTTCCCTCAATCATGAAATCAACACTGTTGAGTAGAAATACGTCAATGATGACTTGCCCCAGCAGTGCTGATTGTTTTTCTTGCAGTCCAGCAAACAATGAAAATTAGATTTTTGCAAAATTTCCATGCTTTTTTTGAGCACTCACTTTTTTCCCACCCCCTTCAACCCATAACCTCTGAAAACCCATAGGCTGGACTATCCACAGAAGGGTATGGGTTATGAGGGTTTCAACTGTATGTAGATATCTCATACTATAATATATGCAGTAGTTGTTGTCCCCAGTATGTCACAGAAAAAGAATACTTAAGCATAGCAAGGAAAGCCTTGTAAAAAATGTTGTGATTTGCCTTAGAAAAAAATTCACATTGCTTATGTCAACTTAAGTAGGCACATGGGGGCATACTGGACCACCGCTTCCTTCAAACACACTGTCAATAGAGTTGGTGTCAAGTCTGTCAAGGCACTGTTGCTGTTGGTGGGTCTTCATCAGTTCTTCATCCTTTCATTTCCCATTGCAATGACATCATTCTTTGTGATGGCTGTATGCTCTCAGGCTGGATTAGGGGTTGGGAGATCAAGCTTTGCATATCAAAGTGGTTGAAACTAATGGCCCCTCATAATGACCTTTCATCAGCAGCAAGCTAAGTATTCCAGCATGTTAGACCAATGTCCCTCCAGGGCAGTTTTCTTCAGTCCAGCATCACATGCTAAAATTTCTGGAACAAATTTTACAGACAGGATACCTTGTCGATGTTCCACCTGTTGTCAAGAAATATAGATATTTGATTGTAGAACAATAAATTCTTGACTTGAGTGATGATTTTCATGGTCTATTGGCAGACTGCCAACTTGTTTTTTTAAGTTTCATTGAGACCAGGGGAAATTTGCAGACCTAAAGATGTACCATCACCTTCTGTTGAATTACTATGTTTGTTCAGGTGTTGAAACCCAGTGGGAGTTTGAAGCTGTTCAGTTGCCTTGGGGCCTTGAAATGTTCACAGAATGTGTATTTAAGTATGACATTCATTGTCGTGAAATTTAGAGAGAGACTCAAAGATTTGTGTGCTGGGGATATGACTTTGTGCTTTTAATCACACTGAACAAGCAAAGGCAATGGAATGTTCTCTCAGATCCCTCCAGATTGACTTGACTGTTTACCCTAGAAATTTCCAAGTACATTTAGATGGCATGGTCAAGTGCAATTTTTTTTAGATAGCAAGGTGAAGTGCTGTTTTCAGGAAAGGCAAAATACAAAATTTTGCCTTGCAAACAGCTTGAAAAATGTGACTTGTAGTTGTGGCCAGTGCTGCACATGGCAGATATGAATCCACAATTTTGTGATCACATGATACTGCCTGATGAATAAATTTCCCCATATGCCAACTTGCAACATTGAGGTTCATGGGGGGGGGGGGGATGGCTTTCATAATGCAAACAATGTCTCTGAGATATTACATCACAGATTGTCAGTGTCTGGGAGTCTGAAACAGATTGACCTTTGGCTAAATTCTACCTCAACTGCTACACTTCAGGCCCCCAAATCTGTACATATGTGTCTCATGAACATAAATCTTTATTTTCTTTTATTATTGTACAGTTGTGGAAGCTGATGGAGGTCTACCAGTCATCCAAGTCAATTGTTTCAGGTGATTGAAATGGTTGTTGCATCCAATGCAGCAAGTGAGAGCCATGCATCATAAACACCTAACTATATGACATCCCTTGATCAGATAATTATGAGACATAATGATTTCATCATGTTATTTAGTGTTTGCAGGTCCAGTCTACAGGACTGAAAATATACACAGGACTGAAAATATACATAGGACTGAACTGGACTGAACCACAGTCTGGTCTTTTTCTGGTTGCAGTTGCCCCACATTTGGGGTCAGTCAAGTTGCCAGTTGCCATGTTTTTATAAATATTTAAAAACTCAAAAAGACCAGTTTAGACCAGTTGCAACTGGTCTTTCATCCCATTACATGTTGGACCTTACTCACACACATATTTACTTAATTTTTGGTTCCTGAATTATCAAAAACGGTCAAGAATTGGTTGAGATATGGCTAAAAACTTCTGTACATGTGAGTACAGTTGAGTGCAAAAAGAATGAAGGTTGGTTCATTTTTCTGGTTCTCTCTAAGAATCTATTGTACCTCAAATGTCTTTGTGTATTCTTTTACATCATGTAGTTGTGTTACCCTTCCCTTGGTATGGACTAATTTCAGTGAAAGCTGGAACCTTGAGAAGGTTTTTATTCTGGAGGCCATTTTTGGCATCAGAAAAAAAAAATATGCGCTAACTGGGGAGGTGGCCAGAACATACCTCTGGTCAACCTGAATGAGCCTATCAAAGAATTAGTTAAAAATACTGAGTGGTTATGCTTGTAGAGCCTCCAGAAAATGGTCATTTTGTGCTATTTTGGTCATTTTTGGCCTGTTTTAGACAAAACAAGCCATTTTCCAAAGCCTCTACAGACCTAACTGCTCAGTATTTTTGACTGATTCTTTGATAGGCTCATTCAGGTTGACCAGAGGTATGTTCTGGCTACCTCCCCAGTTAGCGCATATTTTTTTTTTCCAATGCCAAAAAAGGCCTCCAGAATAAAAACCTTCTCAAGGCTCCAGCTTTCACTGAAATTAGTCCACACCAAGGGAAGTGTAACACAACTACATAATGTAAAAGAATACACAAATACATTTGAGGTACAATAGATTCTTAGAAAGAACCAGAAAAATGAACCAACCTTCATTCTTTTTGCACTCAACTGTATTTTGTTGTAAATTTACCTGACCTATAATCATCTGATGTACAGCTATATGACATCATAAAAATAATAACA
The DNA here is from genome assembly GCA_018417955.1 of Laccaria trichodermophora. Classification (NCBI taxonomy): domain Eukaryota; kingdom Fungi; phylum Basidiomycota; class Agaricomycetes; order Agaricales; family Hydnangiaceae; genus Laccaria; species Laccaria trichodermophora. The sequence continues at coordinate 371,986 of JACTVC010000002.1, forward strand.
ACATACATAACCATTTGTACCATGTGACTTTATTTATTTGACATCCCAAATGAGTTGCAACTACAACTGCAATTTGAATGTACTGTATGTCCTTTCTGTTTTCACTATATTTTGGTCAAATCCTGACAAAATTGCTTAAATTTCTAATTAGTCCACAGAGAATTAAAGTATTTATCTACATATGCAATTTATATGAGGTAATTTTTAGGTTACATGGTATGATAAATTTTACAACAAAAGACTGGTCACAACTGGTTTGGACCAGTTTTTTCATGTTGTGGACTGATTAGGGCCAGTCTCAAATGGTCCAGTTGTGGTCCCTCAATATTTGGATCAATCTAGACCAGTTGCAGTTGCCAGTTGCCTTGTTTAGAGGTAGAAAACTGAACCAGACTGGACCTGCAAACACTAATGCTGTTCATTTGGACTTTGTCAATTTCTGCATCTCCCAACTTCAATGCCCTCCACTATCTCATATATGAAAAAAAGTCATTATTTCTTTCACAATCTGTCTCATTAGTAAATTAGCAGTGGTATTGAGTACTTCAATCAGTGGCCCAGTCTATGTGTAGCTTTGATATCATCACAAGTCTCATTACAGCTTACAGCTACTGTGGTATTTTGACTGACTGTTCAGTCACTTGTCACATCAGATGATCAACTGAACAGATATGGCACTTGTCATGGGTCACTTGGGGGGTCAAATAGGGTGACATTTTACCCTAAAAAGGAAGGTGGCATCAAAAACTCATTTTTCTCTGCTGCACAGTGTTCACAACCTTTACAGAACTATATACCATGCACCAAATCTGCTTCTATAGGTATCCAAACAGGAAGTAGATGTCAAATTAGAATAATCTAGAACTTTTTGGGCCACAATCCTGGAAGAGAATTGCATTGGATGAGAGGTTGTGGAGGAGGCAAGAAGCTTGCTGCCAGCTGTCATGTCAACCACTCCACAAACACTTTGTGGCCAAACATTTTTATTACTATGTCACACAGTCATCCTGATTTCGAACACCCCTCCCATCTGTTCAGGGCCATCACACATCACATTGGCTGAACAGTTGGTCAAAATACCACAGTACTTTTCCCTATGTTTCATCAATATCACAATACATAAAGGGAGATGATGGTGTCTTATATGGTGTGTGTGATGTAATGATTTTATGAAGCAAGCCATAGGTGATATAATAGCTAGATAGTGACACATGTGTGATGGAATGGTATTAAAGATAAATATGTGACATAATATCTCAGAGACTTGCAAAAGTTGGATTATGTAAGCCATCCCTCCTGCTTGCATGAATGTCAATGTCAAAAAGCTGCATGGAGATGTCCTTGATACAATAGAGTTTATAACAAAGAAAAAAATGGACTGGAAGACATTAAAACAGTCTATGATACAATGTGTATACTCCCTGTTACAAAAAGTGAATGAGTGCCTGTGTTCAGAAACAATGGCTGAATGGATTTCAATTCTTTTGGGTAGATGTCAAGATAATATCCCCCTGGTGTGTAGAAGGGGTTATAATGGTATTCCTCAATCAGATTTTATCCAAGTATCATGAAAAATCTACTACATTTCATATTATTTTAACATCCACCCAAAAGAATTGAAATCCAAACAGCCATTATTTCTAAACACAGGAGTCACTTTTTGTAACAGGGATTAAGGCTGTCACCACTTATGAGCATACACAGAGCAAACAATATGCTGTAGCCATTCAGAGTGCAATTTTTGAAACAGTTAAGAATAATAAAGCTTACCATCAGCCCCTCAATCATCATTGAGAATCAGACAGCTGCTTATAAGCACTTGTGCAATGTAACCTAATATTATGTAAGACATCCCTCCCACCTTCATGAATCTCAACACTGAAAAGCTGCATGGAGATGTCCTTGACACAATAGAGCTTATAACAAAGAAAAAATTGGAATTTGACTGGATAAAGCTGTCACCACCCATGAGCATACAGATTGTAGAGCAAACCAGAGGCTGTACACATTTCAAAGTATGCTAACATATTTACTCTCAATAAAATTAAGAATAATGAAGCTTATGTTCAGCAGCTCAAGCATTATTGATTCATGTGAAAATGGGATGGCTAGCCTTGAACACTTGTGCAATGTAACCTATTTAAAACTAGTAAAGAAAGCAAAGTCCATTTCCAGATGATATGTCAGAGTGAGAGATATTGGGAAGAATGCTATTATAATGTTAAATAAGTTAAGTGCAAAAATGGAGGAAATTTATGACTTTGACAATGAGATATAAGCAGTAAAAGAAAGCATGGACGACAATGAGGACTTCATGTCAAAGATTGTGGAGTTGTCAGAGAGGAGTAAAGAAGCATAGCATAGAACAGAGCAGGAAAGAAAAAGAGAAGAAAAGAGGTGCTCTTCTGCCTGGTCTTCAGGATTCATAAACAGCAAAACAAACATATACCTGCTGTACAAACAGTACAGGAAATGAGAAAAAGTAAGTTACTCATGCTATACCAAAGCTGAAGGCTTTATATAAACTTTTCTTTTCAGGCAAAAGGGTGTGTATACTGGAAGCAGAACATCTTTTTAGGTGATATTTCCCATGAGTACAATCAAGATGGCAGGTCAGAATAAGTGGATGTGCTTGCTCTTTTGTGATTATGTATGATCCCTCTTTTGGGTGGATTTGTAACATTTGTGTAACATTCATCCTATGAACCCTGAGCATTGGAACACCTCCAATAGTGAACACAATACATTTACAACAACAAAAAAGATATTCATGTAGAAGAGAAAAAGTCACATTGATTTGTCAAAAAAATTAACAGACTCAAGGGGGTCAGAAGTTAGACACTAGAAAAAAATGGTTCAGATATTATCTGAACTTATAATCTGGACTCAAATGTGAACTCAAGAATCTCCAACAACTAATGCAGCATGCTACCATATGGTATCCCCATTGGTGGGGATGAGTTGCTGGGCACAGCTTGAGGTGATGTGATATGAGGAAATGAAAATCTATAAGAGAGTCACCTGTCAGTTCTCTTGCTGCATGGTCATAAAAGAAGACTTACTCCAAAGGAAATGTGCAAGAAATGTGCTGCAAGGGCATATGGGACTCATGACAGCCCACTTCAACCAAAAATGTTGCCAGGAAACAGATTAATCCCACACTCCCAGAGGGGCTCAGCCTAACTAAAGCACCTGTTGGGTAGTGCAGGAATTCATCTGCTGAGCGATGGCAAAGCCTGCACTCTGCTGCATACAGTTGCTGCATTGCTAGCAAGCAGGAGGCAAGGTGGAAGTAAGGATGGAGATGGAGATGTGTCCCTGTGACAAATGTGATGACTCCCCTTATCAAGCCAACTGAGCACCAACTCTTGAGTACATCATAAGTAGCCAACTTGAACAGTGTAAACTTATGTATGATATGGTACATGGTATGGAGAATGGCCAGCAAAATACAATTTTTTGACAACTTCTGCATTTCTCCTTTTAATCATCTCATCAAGGAAAAAGTCAAAGTGGTGGGCTAACATATCCTGCACAATTGTGATGTAACCACCAAGCCATACATTCATCTGTTCAGCAGCAGAGGAATTGAAGATCCATTTGGCATTCTCTTTGCCATCACTGTCCACTTCTTTATCCACAAGCTCTGGCCATCTCGCAGGGTTGCAGTGCTTTTGGCAGAACTTGTTGGTGACTTTATGTTTTGACTTGAAGTGAAATACATTGACTGGGAGGATAACCTGGCCAAAAAATGAATCCTTTTGAGCAGCTAAATGAGATTGGAGGTGACAATTGTTGTTATAAAATATGACATCTGGAAGATCTTCACAACAAGGGTAAACTAATTTTAAAAGAAGTCCTGAATAGAATTCTGATGAATGATTCAAAAGCACAGAAATTAAAATGACTACTGACCTTAACTCCTGATATTGCTTTAGCACCATACATTGTTCCTTGAGCAGTAATGACACCACAACAAGCTATAACCAGTTGCTCATTGTGTGTCCTGTGACGAGAAAAATGTGCCTTTGGTTGTTGGTTTCCAGAGTCTGATTTATGAGTGCCATCATCAGCATTATCATTGAAGTCCTGAGAATGTGGAGTGGTCATTGAGTCCAAAAGATGTGGCATGTTGTAGTGTTGAATCAGGTGGCATAATTGGAAGAATGCCCTACTGAAATCATTTGCACATCCTCAAGTTCATGATGGGAGGCATCTTCACACATCTGGGAGCCTGGTGCAGCCTTGGTATCACAACCAATAATGATGCAGATCTTTGATGATGGATGTTTGGGACAGAAATGTGCTTGATTGTTGGGAAGAGCTTGTGTACAATTGTGAAACTTGTGACATGGTCTTCCAATCATAATTCTGTCTGTAACAACAGTGTAGAATGAACCTAGAATGAAGATGTTGAGCTTTTGATAGAGTGGTAAGAAGTGAAGTTAAAAACACATGCAAACCATTATGTCCATTGCCAGGTAGGAACCTCTCACATTTTGAGCAAGCATGCATTTGCTCTAACTGGCCTTGACTGATAATCCTTTTGTTTCATGCTTCCATTGCAAGTTTGGGTTGATTATTGTTGTCACCAATATCAGGTAGTACATGTGCTTCACCCTGCTCTGTAGAGTCACCATTGAGATAAAAAGCATGGGATACCTGTTTGGAACTGATGAAGAGAGTCTTGAATTTTGTTCCCAAAACTTTCACTTAATCACTGCATTCAGGTTATTGCTGCAGTTCTGAGCAGAGACCCAGGTGAAAAGCATAAAATCACTGAATAGCTCACACAAGTCTGCCTCAATGTAAGCATGGTCCTCAATTTGGATATGTTGAGGAATAGGCGTGCCATAAAACTGATGTGTGCCATCCACAGCATAATAATTGTGTAGTAGCAAATTTTGCAGTCTGAGGAGTTACATTGATAACAACACAACAGGTAGTCAGTTCAAAATCAACTAACCACTGCAAACAGGAGAGGTTGAATACCCATGCCTTGCATTGAGACCATGCATTGATTGGTAAATGATAACCTTGACATACGAGAGAGTGCTGTATTTGAGTCCACAGTGACTAAAAAGACAACATGAGCATGGAGGGTAGAGCATGTTGGATGCTTTATCCAACACCCAATTATTTATATTGATAATAAGCTGCAAGAATATAGAGTCACTCACTTAATTTCTCCTCAGCATGCAATGCTCTTTCTCCCATGATGCCCATGTTATCCCTTTCCTCATCTGTGAGATACAAAGAAGTGTTGGTATCAAGTGACCAGACATAGTTTTTAAGCCCTGCCCAGAGTTGGATAATGATTGCATCATTGAGCTGCAGCATGTGGGTCAAAAAGTCATGGATATACACTGGGAGCCAATGTGGGGGATTATGAGATCCAGGTGGAGTATGTAATTTGATCTCCTGCTGGATGTTTGAGGTAAAGTGAATGAAGCAGTCCAGATCAAGCCAGGTACAGCATTCAAGGAGGCCCTTATAGTTCTCAAGATGTTTCAAGAGGTCAGCAACTGGGAGTGTGGCCATTTGTTAGAAAAGCAGCAGCATTTAAACCTCAGAGTAGTGTAGATGAAGACAAAGCAGTTTGGGTGAATTAATCTAGAGGTTAAGAGCAACAGTGCAAGATGGAACAATAATCAGTGGCAAGTGCCACTCATGTCACATCACATTGCAAGATGTCAAGTCAGGTGCCCATGAACTTATACTAATTAATCTGAACTTAGAATAATGATCTGTTCTTGACTAAATATTAGACAAAATATAATGTGAACTTGTGAATACAATCTGTACTTGATGAAAAAAATGTGAACTCTGTAGTTAAATTTCTTAGGTTCACTTTTTGGTACACTTTCAGGTACACTTTCAGGTACAGATTTCAAATTCAGATTATAAAGTGTACCAAAGATTTCTACTGTCAAAGCCCTCATCACAGTGGCATGTAAGTTTATATTGATAAACAGAAGCACCCAGCCATCATAAAGAGTGATGTTGTTGATAGAAAAGAAGACATTAATAGTAGTCCATCACATAGATCTATATGAATGTCTCTCTCATGACTGTCATCCTCAAGATTGACAAGACATGAAGGCTCCAACATAGAAAAGCCTTCATTGTGACCATACCTGCCAGATAATGACCATAGAAACTCATCTGTTCCACATTGTGCTAATGAGTGATGTTTTACTGATGAAGAATACCATTCAAATTTGTGGCTATTGCAACTCTTCTAGGCATGCATAAATATTAAGATGTTCTGCTCACTGAAAATTTATCAATATAGCAACATTCACACTCCTTCAACCAGTCTAGGGCTCCTCAAGCCACATAGTCCAGAACCCAGATGCAGTATCTATTCTTAAAGAGAAATCCTTAAGCCATTGGTCTTGGATGAGCCAGTCATGTAAACCATTTTGGGCAAGTCCTGCATACACATCAATATTAATGTGTCATGTAGCTACAAGAAGAAAACACTACAAAACCTTGAAAGAACTCAGCTCAGTTATGCCACACAACTGGGCCACTTCAAAACCTTACTAATTTTTTTAATAAATCAACTAGAACTCTCAGACCAAATGCATGCATATAATTAAAAATAGAACACATACAATTAGTTTAAACAAAGTTTTCACACATGCTGAAACACAAAGAATTATCCCACATTGACCAGCTATCACACTCTCAGTGGCATCTGAGGTAGTTTATAAGTGTGTAATCAGTAAAAGGATATTTCTTTGCAAATATAAATATAGTGTGCCTAGAACCAGCATATTAAGTGGGAATCACTAGGTTTTGTTAAGTTTGTCTTGTTAGTTAGTGAGAGAGCTCTCTACAACTTCTGAGAAATCCAAGTGAGATGCTTCAAGGGTCAATAGGCAAAGTTTTGGATTATATTAAAGGCATAATAAAAGCTCACAGGAGTTACAAAAGTCTAGAAAGCAGACTTGCTTGATAATGCTGGGTACAGTTAAAAAGCCAACATAGAGAAAAGCTCAGTAAAAAGCCAGTTCCCTTGATAAGTTAGTAAGTTTTGAATTCTGTACTTGTGTTCACATCTAAAACCAACATACATTGTCCATATTCAGTCTTACAAACCTAGGACAAGAGTTATAAAATAAACAAGCCAATTACAAAACATCTACTTTAGGTATTATAAAACAAGTATGATATTTCTCAATACTATGAGAACCTCAAACTCAATGCACCATACACATATAGTGGGTGATAGTGTTTGAGGTGTAGTGTTAGTGTGTGTTAATGAGATGTTCACACATAGTTCTTGGATTAGAAGAACTCAGAGGCATCTGGAGGACCACAAGTAATCTTGTTGATGTTGACAACAAGGCCATTGTAAAGAAGAGCATTGACCCAAAGTCAATTATTGTAGTATGCATGGATAACCCAACCATGATGCTTGTCTTTCCTGAGAAGAGAAAAGGGGGGTCCATGTTGGTGCTTCTTGTTTATTACTTTGCCTATACCCTTCATTTTGTTGTATCCATAGTATATATATTAAGAACTACAACTTCTTCTTTTCAAAAATCTGAGCAATTACCTCCCACTCAGCTATATAGCCCATTGTAACATCCAACAGGGTGTCAGGTATGTTTGAAAATATCAAAATTGGGAGACCTTTGACTAAAAAGGAGTACCTTTTTAGTCGATGATTCCAACACAACCAAGCATGTGAACTATGGTCAGAAATGTGAGATTTTTATCTTTGGAGCAGATACCTAAGTCCCTGCTCTGCCATCTTATCAACTTTCTTCCACTCTCCAGCCTTCCTCAGTTTTTCTGCTTCTCCAGTCTTCTGGAGAGCTTTCCAAGCAAGTTTCAGAGAGGATGGTGCTCTGGTGGAGGTCTTTATTGTCCTCCACTGATTCCTGCCGGAATCCAGCGGAATCTGGGGAATTCCTGGAATTCCAGAGGAATCAAATTTGGCAGAGGGCCCTGCCAAATTGATCAAAGAATTCTGCAGAATTTTGAATGGAATTCAAATTCCGCCAGAATGGTTCCGGTGATCACCCAGAAGGAATGCTCACAGAATAAGATGGAACGGAATTCCTGATGCCCAAATCAAGCATCGGCATTTGCCAACACTTGATTTGGGTGTCATCAACAAACAAAGCACTCTCTCCTCTCAACCACCACCTTCGTCCACGACGCCTGCCCATCGCCACGTCACCACAATCACCTGTGGTCAGCACCACCCACAACACTCATCAACCGGCAACCACAACCACCACGAAGCAACAAGAATAACGCAAGGACGCCATGTCACCGATGCCACGTCTCTGATAGTGGCAACCAAACGATGAATGATGACGACATCATTGTTTGTCGTTATTCAGAAGTGAGTCCCCCCCCTCCTTCATCCCAACCCATCCCACTAACGGTTGCCAAAATGCGACACAACGGCAACCTGACAACAACGCAACACAATGACAACAACACAACAGCAACACAACGACAACACGACATGACGCAATGACAACAAGCAACGTGACAAAAACAATGCAATGCAACAACAACAATGCAACAACAACACAACACAACACAACGACGACGCACATCCATGTCGTCGGACAACGAAAACATGACAATGCGACACGACAGCGACGCAACACGACAATGACAACACAACACGATGATGGCAACGCAACACAATGACGACGCGCACCCATGTCATCGAGCACCCACATTGTCGAGCCTTCCTTTCCCTCCCCCCTTCCTTTCCCTCCCCCTTCTCTATCCCTTCCTTATGTGTACCTGCCTGTACCCATCTTTTGTACCCATGACCACCTGCTATGACTTATATACAGAACACCATTGTAGTACTTAGCTTGAAAAAGTAATGGACATGGTCAACTGATAATGAATGATGCCAATGACAGATGTCATTTGTCATCATTTATTTGATGACCTTAAACCAGCTCAGACAAGTCAGCACCCCTGCTTTCAATTACTTTTTCTGATACAAAATCCAGGTGCCATGTCACTATCAGCAATGTAGCAACCAAATAGGAAACAGGTCTTTATACCAGTACTTAAGACCCATTTATACTATACTTAGTCTCTAGGCCCATATGTATCCTCTAACTAGCAGATGACTAAGGTGCAAACTGTGATTTGCAGTGTAAGACTAATGTATGACTATTGTGGGGGCACAGTGGCTCAGATGGCACCATCGTTTGTCTGACTTGGGTCCACAAGGTCTCAAGTTTGATCCCCTGCATGTGGAAAACAACTTAGACACCATGTGCATTCAATGCCCCTGGGAGATGCCAAGATGGGTCAGGTGTATGGGAAGGTGATGTGGTCTGTTGTATAGACCCTGATGCCCAATATGATGTACCCATGCCCCCTGATTACAATGATATCACAGCCACATTTACTTCTCTTATCTTGGAAAAAGAAGATATGCCAAAGAAGCAGATTGGAAGGCTTGGGACAGGCCATAGTAGCTGACAAATGATGTGCAAAAAATCACAGAGTCAAGGCTGGTAAACCAGTCCCCTTGCCAATCAACAAACACCAATATGCCAAAGGGTTGGGTTATTCCACACATCTACCAATTAGGCTTGAACGAAAATATTAGAGGGCATGAGGCCTCTGCTTGAGGAAAGAACTAAGGTTAAATGGGGTTAGTCTTACAGGGTTAGGGGGTTTCCCCACAAGGATGCCCACCAGTGACAGCCACATGATTGTGTGCCATGAGATCTAGGTGCAGTGATAAGGTAGCTCAGGGAGTAAAAGAAGCAATCAGGTTCCTATGCTTGTAAGGATTAAGCCATGGGCCCCCCTTGTTACAAACAGAAAGTCACAAAAGTGGGTATAAACAGCAGGACAGTTATGTAGTTTAGGTAGCTCATACCCATGAAAGTCCCAGTCTATATACGATCATCATATAATGTGATCATTAGATTATCTCTGAATAATCATTGACATACACATGACTATTGTAGTACAAGCATAGTCAGAAATGCTTAAAGAAAAGACATTTAGTCAGACCAGTTATGTTAGTCATCATGGCCCAAATAGTGATGGGCCACCCAGCCCTGACAGCCAACCATGTGGTAAGGGTCCAGGCCTGGCTGGTTTGATGGTGGGGCCCCAATATGAAAGGAGTGGCCAGACCCTGTACAATCACCCAGTAATCATGGGTTGGCTGTCAGCAACAATGCCCCATATGATTGGAGTAGCCAGGTGTACCTTGACTGCCATATCCTCCTGCAGAGCTGCCCTCTGCCAGAGCTAAATATTGCACTGGTGGCGATGATCATAATGAACACTTAGAATTACAAGCCTAGCTCATACAAATCATGCATAATATTGTCAATCTATGTATGCTGTTTGCTATGATTTGATTGGAGCTACCAAGCACTGCACATTGCCTCCAAAAGAAATGATAACATTTTCATAATGTTCTGTCAGGAGAGGCTTCATGCATTTCCTTTGCCAAAAGTGTTTAGTTCAACCAGTGAGGCAAATGTTTCACCACTGGTGATGTAATTTTTTTATGATACTCTACCAGACCACTCCAGCAGTGACATGAAATTTCTCAAAGACACTCCACTGGACTAAACACCACACATTGCCTCTGCATAAATGACAAATACTGGATTGATTTGTCAGAAGAGACTCCACACATTCAATCTGCAAAGGTATTTAATATCTGGGTGGAGTAGTGGAATTTTTCTTAAAGATGACCCCAGCAGATTTTTTGACAACACCAGCAGAGCAATGCAATATTTTTTTTGACAACACTGGCAGAGCAATGCAATATTTTTTTGACAACACTGGCGGAGCAATGCAATATTTTTTTAACAACTCCAGTGGAGCAATGCAATATTTTTTTAAAACACTGGTGGAGCAATGCAATATTTTCAAACAACTCCAGCAGAGCAATGCAATATTTTTTTTGACAACGCCAGCAGAGCAATGTATATTAAAGGGAACTAATGAAAATGATAGCCAAAGTGTTTCAATCAATGAGGAGAGTATCTGCTGGTAGTATAAAAGAAATTTGAAATGCTTAGGTGGAGCAATGGAAATTCCTTCTTTTTAAAAGCTCTGCTGGAAGTCTAGAGCAATATATATATAAGAAGTGCTGCTTTTTTAAAAGACTCTGGCAGAGAAGTGAAAAATGATTCAATGTATTTTCCTTAATGACTCCGTTGGAGTAGTGCTTTTCTTTTTGAGGCATTAAAAGTGGGGTACCACAAAAACACAAATTGATTTAAGCACATCAGCAGTCAATACACATTGCCTCTGCAAACACAAGGTATGGGACATCCATACTCCACTAACATCACATGACTAGTGTGACACCTTCCTAATTTGCTCGGATTTTGTAGAAACTCCTCTTAAATAATTAGCATACACTTTATTCGAATTTGAGCTCCAACGTTTCGTGTAGGAAGAAGGCATAGACATAATGAGATAAAAAATTTGGTGCAAAAGCGTGTCCCTGAGAACTAGATCTGAAAATACTGTCGACATGCATCAATATACACAACACGCTCAAATTTATTGATCCGACATCGCCTCAACATGCCTCTAAAGCGACAGGCAACTCTTTCGAGAATGGAGAACTTCAACAGTGGCTCAAAGAAAAAGGGCAGGGCTGAAAAGAAGCAGAAAGTCAGGGTCAAGGAGAAAGAAAATGTGTGTAACTGATTTCACCTCTTGAAAAAGTGTTTTGAGTCCCCTGAAAAAGGTTCCAAATCACACGAATGAGTTCCAAAAACCGAAAGACGCATCATCAAGTGTGGCAGCTGGACCTGAGAAGAAAGCAGACGCATCAGAGAAACCACGGGAAACAACTGACGGAAATCAAGATGACACATGCAAGATGGATGCTTTCATGGGCTCGTTTCAATGCAATCCATGCAGCCCTGACCCAAACCTGGCTGAAGCACTACTGTTGACTGTCCCTGTATATCGCATGTCAATGAATCAGCCGTCAGACCATTTTTACACATGCATGTACCCCTGGGATGATGAATTCCACGATGAGGGAGACAATCCCCCTGTGGAGCAGGATGCCGATGAGGATGAGGGCCAAAGTGGGGATGAAGGTTTGCAATTACTTGCTTATTCCCTTTGTTTTTTGTAAAATGACATATGAATCAACCTAGAAACACAGAAAACTGCTGAAAACTTACCTGAGACATGTGAGGGAAAGCTCAGGGAGGCACTGACCCTTATTCAGGCACTTGTAGCTTTGAGAGACCTGTGTGACATCTTGAATCCACCATGGAAAACAGGTGCCAGGCATCAAGATCCTGGATTTGATCTTTTTGTGCAGCAGAAAGTCGAGGGGATGATTAGTTTGTTGAATTTTTACACAACACTGCATTCATACACCTATGGAAAATGGGGGGCCTCTGCACTTCAAGTTGCTGTGTCCATGGGAAGGGGCCGTCATTGTGCTTGTGAGCTTGCCAAGTTGGTCCAACAATTTATTCAGGGGGGGATTGTACCTTTTTACCAACCAATCCATACAGGGACTGGAACCAATCTATGTTGGTTGATCAGGATCTCGCCAACGATATCAACCTGCATCTTCAAGAGATTGGCAAGGATATCACGGTGATAAAGCTTGTTCATTTTCTCGTGCATCCTGAGGTCAAAGAAAAGCACAGAATTACAAGGAATATTTCCAAACGAACTGTGCGTCGCTATCTGAATGCACTTGGGTATCAATACTGGACTCCAATAAAGGGGCAATATGCTGATGGACATGAACATGAGGATGTTGTGTGGTACCATGACCACAAGTTCCTGCCAAACTGGAGAGCGCTTGAAAGCCGAATGGAAAACTGGATGTCAGAAAATGAAAAGGAACATGGACCTCGCCCAAACAGAAAAATTGTCATAGTTTGGCATCATGATGAGGCAATTGTTTATGCCAATGATCGGACTTGGCAGGGTTGGTACCATAAAGATGGCCCAGCAAAGCCTTACACCAAGGGGGAAGGCGCATCCCTGATGGTCAGTGAATTTGTGAGCGCAAAGTTTGGATGGCTCCAGTCTCCTGATGGGAGCAAAACTGCAAGAATAATAATGAAGCCAGGGAAGAACCGAGATGGATATATGACAGCAGAAGATATCAGTGCCCAAGCCGAAGTTGCAATGGACATACTCATGGAGTTTTACCCTGAGTATGAGCATGTTTTCATCTACAACAATGAAACACCCTGAGGGATCACTCTCTGCATGTCGCATGCCTAAAAATATTCCCAAAGATGGGCATAACTGGGGGATCGAAGTTACAAAGCACGATGATAATGGGAAGGCAATTTACTTGCCGGATGGGTCAACAGTGAAGGAGAAAATCAAGATGGGAGATGCCAAGTTCAATGGGTCTCCCCAGCCACTCTATTTTCCAGAGGGCCATGCCCATGCTGGTGTCTTCAAAGGAATGGCTGTCATTTTAGAAAAGCGCAGCCTTATCAAAGAGGCAAAATTATGTGCAGAGTGTAAGGGCTTCAAGTGCACGCCCCCTGCCATCAATTGCTGTTGCCGCAGGGTCCTGTACAACCAACCAGACTTTGCACATGTTACGACCATTCCTGAAAACACATGCAATGCTTGTGGCTTTCGCATCATCTACCTCCCGAAATTTCACTGCGAGCTAAACTTTATCAAGCAATGTTGGGGTTATGCCAAGAGAATTTATCGTCTGAACCCCCCTTCACCTCGCGAAGATCAGCTCAAGAAGAATGTAATTGCTGCGTTGGACTGTATCCCTCTCACAACAATGCGGTGGTGTGTACATTCTATTCAATTTGTCACATTTGTCACTCTCACACTTTTATTTAGATTTTCCAATCACTCACGCAAGTTTATGGATGCATACACAAAAGGGCTCAATGGCTGGCAGGCTGCCTGGGCTGCAAGGAAATATAAGGGTCATCACGTTCTCCCAGAAACTCTTATGGATGATCTTGAGAAGGCTAATATGGCTTGATTTATCTTGACAATATGCTTTAGACATAACTTGGGGGTCTAATGCTTCTAAACTTACTTACTGTATGTACAAATGTATTTTGGGATCTCCTTTGCAAGATCATTGTATTTTGCTCTGAAAATTGGTAAATACATTCCAAACACTATTTCGAACAAAAGTATGGGACCTGATTTTTAATTCCCTTTGTTTTCCTTGCTATACCTGATGTTTTGTTTAGAAAATACGAAATAGGAAGTTGAATGTCACAAAGAAGTAATGACATGTGACATTGGTGGAGTATGGATGTCCCATACCTTAGTGAAATTTGTATAATGGCCTGTTACAATGAGTTTCACACATTGACTTCAAAAAGATATTTAAGTACACCAGCAGGGCAATCCTTCCACAAATATTACCCCACTGGTGATGTAATTTCTTTTTATAATATCCAATAGGACCAGCCACCACACATTGCCTTCACAAACATAATGGCCTATCTGAATGAGCTTCAGACATATAGGTAATCAAGTGCACCAGCAGGGCAACCCACCAACAAACATTTCTCCACCAGTGATGTAATTCTTTTATCACACTCTGCAGAACTAACCTGCCATCAACCTCTGCCAAATTTTCATCCTCTGCCAAGCTAAGCACTGCACATTGCCTCCTAAAACACTACAAATCTAATGGTCCTTCAGACAATATAATCTCTGTTGCTGATAGCCAGAGGTAACCAACTATTCACAGGGCCACATACTGTGAAAAGGCATTGCTGCAACAGGGATGGTCCAGTTATCCTGTGTCTTCCTGGGCAGAGACCCATCAAAGTTGAAATCTGTGCCTTGGTCCTTTCCAAATTGAGGTGATGCACCTGGTGCACAGACCCTCCACCAGATGCAAACAGACCCTGCATCCCAATGAATAGCAACGCACTCACCCAATCTCAAGCCATATAACCTCCAAACCAGCCAGTTGATAGACATAGCTGCCATGTTCATTACTATGTAAAAATCTCTGAGATGTTTTGTTTTTGTAGACAAACAAAGGAAAGGGTGTTTTATGTCAATAATCTCTATCAAATCTTGACTGCATTATGGCATTGCAATGAAAATCATCAAGACTTTTTTTTTCCTTTTGAACAACTTATCATCAGGCCTAGCTTGTTGGAATCATGCTTTTCCAAGCTTTTCAAAGGTGGTTCTTATATGGGTTGAAGCTCATTATTACATTTTGCAGAGCTCAAACAATGTGTGAAATGCTATATTTTACAATAAAACCATCAAGACTTGGCTTTTCCCCAAACAACTTATCATCAGGCATAGCTTGTTGGAATCATGCTTTTCCAAGCTTTTTAAAGGTGGTTTTTACATGGGTTGAAACTCATTATTACATTTTGTGGAGCTCAAACAAAGTGTGAAATGGTACATTTTACAGTAAAACCATCAAGACTTATCTTGCTCCTGAACAACTTATCATTGGGCCTAGCTCATTCAAATTCTGCCTTCTCCAGCTTGACAGAGATGGTTTTTATGTGAGTTAAAAGTCATTTTTACATCATGCAGATTGTATCTGACAAAGTAATCGCTACTCCACCAGAGCAACTTATAAAAGTTTTACTGCCCAAGCAGAGCTATTTTGAAACAAATTGTACTTCTCCACCATAGGCATTTAAAAAAATTACATTGCAGTGGAGCCATTGTTTAAAAGATTGCATTGAGCTGTTTTTAAGAAAATACATTACTCCAGCAGAGCCATTGAAAAAAAAAAAAATCACTGCTCTGCTGGAGCTATCATTAGAAATTGCACTGCTCTGCCAGAGCCATTTTGAAAAAATACACTGCTCTGCCAGAGCTATCTTAAGAAGAAATTGCACTGCTCTGCCAGAGCCATGCAAAAAAAATATATATTGCTCTGGCAGAGCCATTGAAAAAAAAATTCACTGCTCTGCCAGAGCTATCTTTAGAAGAAATTGCACTGCTCCAGCAGAGCCATGAAAAGAAAACGCTTTACTCTGGTGGCATCATTGTTGAAAGAAATTGCACTGCTCTGGCAGAGCCTACTTGAACAGAACTACCTAAGAAAAACATTGCTCCAGCAGAGCCATTTAGAAGATATTTTTCCTCAGTAGAAACATTGTTTGAATTCCAGTTCCCTCTCATATACATTGCCCCAATAGAACCAATTTAACAAAAGTTGCATTTCTCCACCAGAGTCTCTTTGAGATACATATATGTAGGTCCACAGATAATTTACCTCATCACCCTTCATTAGGACTCTTATTGTGATTGATCATCCTGTATGTTTCTCTGTTGTAGTGGCTCACATCAATGGAATTTGACTGATGAGTGCAGGCCTATCACTACAGTGACTAGGCAAAAGTCTTGCACCACACAAATAATTCTATATCCTCTTCAAGTTCAAGAGAATAATTACCATATATATATGGTAACTATTCTCTTGAACTTGAAGAGGATATAGAATTATTTGTGTGGTGCAAGACTTTTGCCTAGTCACTGTACCTCTGGGAGCATTCAAGCTATCTTGATACAAAAAAAATTCAGCATGATGTAGTGTTGAAAATATCAATTTCTTCCGATTTTATTTCTTTTCTTTGTTTTGACTTCTTTTGACACCCAGCACAGAACCATGAAAAGTGCTGTAAATATTTGAGGTGCTTACCATGACAGGGTACCTTGTAGGGTCTCCCACAGCAATATGAGCAGTGATAACAGATTGTGCTCATTTAAATATCCTTGAAACCATTTTGATCTTTTGTCATGTCTGAATCCAGGGTGATCAAAATAGTCATGCACACGATGGCACGTGACTACACGATGATCCAGGTGCTCTTGTTCCGCCCGCCCTGACCATAAATCGAAATGGGCCCTAGAAGTTCCTTAACCTGTGGCAACGACACAAAACGTTGACGTTGAACGCTACTTGTCGTCTTCGCCGACCTCAACGTTCAACACGCTTCCCAAACTCGAATACTTGTTGAGCTAGCAACCTCAGGTCCTCAACGTTGGCTAGTGAAGTTTAACGTATTGACTACAATGCTACGACGCACCCAAGTCATGGTTCGCAGTGCTTCCAGAGGACGGCATTACCACGACGAATCATTCGGGTACCGCAAGCCTCGTGAATATGTCTTTCCAGACTGTACATCCTTATCCTCCTCCTCTTCCTTCACCCACTCTAACCTTCCTTCCCTCCCTCCCACAGATACCCAAACCCAGCTAGACAACCGCGCAGCCAACGCCCCCCTCTTGCGATACGTTGACTCTATGCGCACGCACGGACATCGTGCAGCCCGTATCGACCCCTTGGACCTGATTCAACGTGAAGAGGTCGCCGCGCTTTTTCCGGCGAGGTACGGGCTCAAGGAAGAAGACGCAAGGTATAACGTTAATGGGATCTTGTGGACTAAACGCGTGGGTGAGCAGGGCGACGCGGCGGAGTGGTGGACTTTGAGGGAGATTAGGAGGCATTTGAGGGAGGTGTACGTTGGTAGGATTGGGTATGAGGTTCGTGTTTCTTTCTTTGTCACTAAATGTTTGTGTGTTGATGAGAGAGCACTTCCCTAGTATATGCACTCCCCATCCAAGACGGAGAGGCTCTGGTTCTCCCATTTGTTGGAGTCGCAGTCCTTGCCGTCGCCTGAAGACACGCCGCTGACGGTCGTGGATGAGCAGAAGAAGAAGAGGATTCATGAGCTGTTGGCGAGGAGTGAAGTGTTCGACAACTTCCTTCAGCTCAAATTCCCGAATCTGAAACGCGTGAGCTTGGTCCCTCTCTCCATCCACAAAGTGCTGAACGTGAATGTAAACCAGTATGGCCTCGAAGGAGGCGAATCTATGCTTCCAGCGCTCGACTCGCTTTTCAGTGCCGCTTCTCAAGGTACCATCATCCTCCATTCTCATCACGCATATTCTAACTCAACGCAGGCGGGATTCAACACATTGTCCTCGGTCCGTCTTGTTCCACCCCACTCATACCTGCACTAATTAACGCCCTCACCCCATACAGCAATGCCCCACAGAGGCCGCCTCAATCTCCTGACAGACCTCCTCAAATACTCCCCCACAGCCATGTTCCACAAAATCAAAGGCGGTTCGGAGATCCCTGCATATCTTGGCGCGGAGGGCGACGTGCTTAGCCACCTTGGTGAGTTTCTTTTCTTCTCATAGCTCGCTATATGCTCACGCCTGATTTCAACACACTTAGTTGCATCACCAACGCTCGACTACGGTGCTCCATTGAAAGTGTCGCTCCTACCGAACCCATCTCATCTCGGTACGTCCTCTTTCTTGCTAGTCTTAGCGTATATGCGGCTGGGCAACTAACATCTGGATCATGTTAACAGAGGCTGTCAACCCCGTCGCCCTAGGCAAAACCCGCGCCAAGCAGTTCGCACTACTCAAGACGTCCCCTGCGGAGTGTAAGCTGGGAGATAAGGTGATGTGCGTACAGCTGCATGGTGATGCGAGTTTTACGGGCCAGGGTGTGGTTATGGAGAGTCTTGGGTTGAGTGCGTTTTGGTTCTTGGGTTTTTGATCTGATATATGCTGACTGACGACTTGGTGGGATAGGTAACTTGCCGCATTTCACGAGTGGAGGGAGCGTTCATCTCGTTGTTGAGTGAGTTTCTGTTCTCGTCCTCTGTTGGGTCGTTTCTGATATGTTGTTTCTAGCAACAAGTACCTCTTTCACCTCGCTGGCGAAAACAAGGAACTAACATATCGAATGTAGTATTGGATACACGACACCCGCATCAGGCGCCCGTTCCTCAATGTACTGCTCCGATATAGGGAAGATGATCAATGCGCCTGTGCTACATGTTAATGGGGATCATCCAGAAGGTGTGTACTTTCTTTTCGTTTTTAGGAAGAAGCTGATGGGCGATACAGATGTGGTTCGTGCTATGGATATCGCGTTTCGGTATAGGAACTATTTCCGCAAGGTTCGTTCGCTTCCTTGTTTCGGGAAGTGTAATCTATATCAAGCTGATGATGTAGGACATCATCGTGGACCTTCTGGTTTATCGACGATGGTATGTTCATCTCTTCCTTCCTTCTTCTTTGCTTACGCTGGCTAACGCATTCTTCAAAGGGGGTAAGCTCTCAACATTCCCACACTTGATGTTTCAAGAATTGACACTGCGTAACAGACACAACGAACTTGACTTGCCCGGAATCACCAGCCCACTGATGTACGAAAAGATAGCAGCCAGGCAGTCCGTTCCCCAGTTGTACGAAGCGAAGCTCATCGTGCGTCGTCTCTTCCTCATTCCTCATCCTTTTCCTCCTAACGCCCTCAACTCACACAGAAGGAGAAAGTGATGTCCGAATACGATATCGGCGCCGTCCGAACGACATACAAAGCCCACCTCGAATCGGAGCTTGCAAAAGTATCATCTTACGAGCCGACAGCGTCGATGTTAGAGGGCCAGTGGGCAGGGATGGTTTGGCCTCCTACTTCCAAGGCAGTGTGGGATCCTGAGACGGGGGTTGAGGTGGATGTGTTGAGTAGAGTTGGGAGGGGGAGTGTTGCTATTTCCGATGGGTTTGTGAGTCTTTTTCTGTTCTGTAAGGCGAAGAAGGAAGGATGCGGACTGATGAGGTGTCATAAACAAACAGGAGATCCATCCGAAGCTGCAGAGGCATGTTAAGAATCGGTTGTTGAGCGTTGAGAAGGGTACGGGGATTGATTGGGCTACTGCTGAGGTTTGTCTTCTTCCTCTTCTCCTGCTCCTCTCCTTACTTTTTGTGCGTATAGGCAATGGCATTCGGCTCCCTCATGCTTGAAGGGTACGATGTCCGTATATCGGGCCAAGACGTAGGTAGGGGAACGTTCAGCCACCGACACGCCATGTTGGTCAATCAAAAGACGGAGGGGGTGATCGTGCCGTTGAATGATGATGAGGTGCTTGGTGCGCAGGGAAGGCTGGAGTTGGCGAATAGTTCGTTGAGTGAGATGGCTGTGCTTGGGGTGCGTTTGCTTCGTTTTGTTATTGGGTTCTTGCTAACTGAAGTGTTCTACTTTAGTTTGAGTATGGTGCGAGTTGGGAACGGCCGAATCTTTTGCCGATTTGGGAGGCGCAGGTGAGTTTGTTGTTTTGTTAGCTGGTTATATGCGTGGTTTGACGCTGTGTTGGTGTAGTTTGGAGATTTCTTCAATGGTGCGCAGGTTATCATTGACACGTACATCTCTTCTTCGGAAAGTACGTATTCTGGCGTTTCCAATCGTTGTTGCCCCTCAATCTGACCTTCTTCGCAGCCAAGTGGCTCAAACAAAGCGGGATCGTTATGATGCTCCCGCATGGGCTTGACGGTGCTGGACCGGAACATTCTTCATCGAGGATCGAGCGGATGCTTCAGGTTTCGTGCCTTTCTCTTCCCCTTATCCCCACCGCTCACTTATAAACAGTTGACGAATGACCGATATGACGTGGCTAGTGCCGAGCCTGCCAACATCAATATGCACGTCGTCTTCCCGACAACACCAGCACAATACTTCCACCTCTTGCGCAGGCAAATGAAGCGCAACTTCCGGAAACCGCTCATCCTTGCGGGGCCGAAAGGGCTTCTACGCTTGTCGGTATGTCCGGTTCTTCCCTTCCACTGCGAGGTTTCGCTGATGACTACTTGTACAGGCTGCCTCGTCTTCTCTAGCGGATATGGAACCCGGGACTCGATTCCAGCCCGTCCTCGATGACCCAATTACGGCTAAGGAGAAGGAGAAAGTCAAGCGTGTGGTCATGCTTTCTGGCAAGGTATACTACGAACTGATCAAAGCGCGCCACGATCGATTGCTTGACCAAGACGTGGCGTTCATCCGGATTGAGGAGCTCGCTCCGTTTCCGTTTGATGTGCTTGAGTCTGTGCTTCGGGAATACGAGAATGCGAAGGAGTGGGTGTGGGTGCAGGAGGAGCCTAGGAATCAGGGGGCGTGGGGGCATGTGGGGTGTAGGATTGAGAGTGTGTTGCAAGGGATGGGGGTGGAGGGAGGGGAGGGGAGGTTGAGGTATGTTGGGAGGAGGGAGAGTGCTGTTCCTGCGCCGGGCGTTGGGGCGATTTATCAGAGGCAGCAGAGAGAGGTGATTGGGGGTGCGCTTGAGGGGATGTACTAGATACTTGGGCGTTGGTTGGCGTTGGAGGTTTTGTGTAGATAGACATTACATTCTCTCAGATTCTCTCTCGGTTACTAGTACTTCCTCCGGCGCTCGCGTTTGACTTGGCAAACTCATTTACATATACCCAATTATGGTTAATTATGAAAAAGTCTTGGGCGTCCCTTTGAAAAACATACATCAAAACGGTGTGAACGCGCGGGAACTCTTCTTTCTCCTCTGCCCCATGGCACGACGAACGCGTTTGCTGGCTTGTGGAGCTCTTTTAGCCACCCTCTTCCTTACGCTTCTCCTTTTACGTGACGCGACTACCTCTTTCGATCAGAGCCACCATCCGTATGACGACTTTGGCGGCACATCCGAACCAACCCACTCCGTCGAAGCGCCTCTCCCAGTCCCGGCACCCACACCGCCCACACCCGAATGGTGCCAATACAACGACTGTCTAAAAGGCCACTGGGCAGCACGCACCCCGCCATTCAAAAACCTAGCAGACTTTCAAGAAGCGTACAAGAACACCCAAGAACCGATATGGTCCCGTGCGCCTATCCCTTCGCCTTCGATATCTGGGGTGGAAGTTACGGATGAGGAGAGGAAGGTCTTGGAGGAGCAGAGGTTGGTTGATTTGATGAATTATGTTTGGAAACCGAGCGGGAAGATGAAGGAGTGGGATCCCGAGGAGTTTGTTGTTCAGATGTTGAGGTCTCCGGGTGGGTTGATACTCATTGGAGGTAAGTCATGTTTCTTATCTATTGACGGACGAAGCTAATACTCGTGTAGACTCGATATCCCAGCAGCATTCGCATGCCTTGGGCTACTCTCTTCGCGCAGCTGATATCCGATTCGACCATAACCCGCCTCATCTGCCCTTGTACACACACCCACATGTCCAAATGCATGCTTTGCGACAAAACGACCCTACCTCCCTCCGCCTCCTCGCACGCGCTGGTGTTCCCGAGTCGAGGTTGTTAAGGCCTATTATTACGATGGTGGAGGATCATATGTTGATACATGAACACGATATTAGGAGGATTACGGAAGGGTTGGGCGCGTCGAAGGAGTATTATTGGTATCATGATTTTAAGCGGGTCGAGGGGTGGGAAGAGTTTGTTGAGGATGCTGCTAGGCCACGAGAGGGTGAGGAGGGGACGGTTACGGAGGATACGGTCTTGGTTATGAATGCTGGTGCCCATGTAAGTTTTTATTTTTATTTCTTTTGCTGGTACTAAGCTACGTAGTGGTCAAGACACGAACTCTCAATGCTACCAAATGGAGAATCCGACGAAGAAGAGCAATCACGCGTAGTAGCTACATACAAACAAATGGTTCGTTTGTTTGTTCGCTCACCCTCATGCCCCCTAATCTACCCTCCTCCCAGATGAACCTCGTCATGTCCCGCCTCTCCCCAATCCCCCAACTCTCCGTAATCTACCGTGCAACCTCCCCAGGCCACCCAAACTGCAACCTCCTCACCGTCCCCTACACCTCCTCCCACGCCGCACAAGAAGGCGAACAAAACCTCGTCGAACGGCTCATCTCAACTATGCCAGACGAGCAATGGCGCACCTTCCGAAAACGATGGGACTGGGACTTGTTTGCCGTGCATAACGCGCTGTGGGAGCGGGAGATTGCGAGCCTTGATAGGGTTCGCGAGGAAGGAATGGGGGGCAGGGTAAAGTGGATTTTCATGGATGTTTGGGACCAGGCGTTGCAAAGGCCTGATGCGCATACAGAGCCTGGCACGGATTGTTTGCACTGTGAGTCGTTTTCATGGGTATATGCGCTGGTTTGGACTGATGATTGGGTTTTGTAGGGAATCTTCCTGGGATATTCGAGCAGTGGACGCATCAAATATACCATGTTCTGTTTTTGGAGCAGGAGAGGAAGAGGGTGGGTGGGGTGTGACGTAGTTAGATTAACGAGCGTAGTAGTCATACCCTTTTGTGTATGCATATACGTCAAGCGTCGCAATGGTAGTCAACGTCTCATGACGTTGTCCACTGTTTACGTCGAAGGCCTCATCCTTTCATCCACGGCGCCTTCACGCCCTACAATGCACTCTATCATAGCCACTGCCCTTTGGCACTCACAACTCTACTTCAATATTCACAAGAACACGCACGTCACAACGGCGCAGTGTCAGAACGGCAGTTGCACGCCACAGCAAGTATGGTATTCTCTTATACACACGTCTTCAGCTAACAAACCTTGATAGATATCGTGATACTAAAACACGAGAAGAAGTACAAGACCCTACTACAAGCCTAAACGACACGCGAAACGACGAACAAGGCAAACGAAACGCGAGAAGAAGTACAAGACATCGATAATGCTTACACGAAGATCGGATGTTCACATCCAACGTGTAAACACTATCGGAAGGGCGCAGAAGCGATGGGAATGGACGGATAGGCTACGGAGCACGTTTGCGAGCTGGGATTGGGGTCGTTAGGCATGGGAGAACGTTCCAAGAGGTGCGTACTTACCGTGCTCTGTTCGTCGTGCACAATACTGACGCCCGTGATCGTTTTTAAGCGGATTGTTGACGTGTTGACAGTTTCTCGCTATGTGAGTACTACATCACCCCTTACACGCGTTTTCACCCAACACAAGTCCATAGATATTGCGCTGCTACTTACTACGACACGCGAGAAGACGATTACGCGTACATGAAGACTCAACGTTGAAACCTTACGTGTGCACGCTGTCAAGAGGGCGGGGGAGGACAGGGAATGGATGTATGAGCTACAACATGCGATTACGAACTGGAATGGGGTTGTCAGGGATGGGAGAAGTGCTTGATAGGTGAGTACTCACGTCGTTTGTTCGTCCTGCACCATACCGACACTTTTTTTCAAGTTCCTTGTCGACGTGTCGACAAGCTCACGCAATGTAAGTACCACATCATCTTTCTACAGGTTTTCAACTGACAGAATGTATTAGATTGCGTGCTACTACTTACTACGAAGCGAAACAACACGCGAAAAGACGGACAACGCGTAAATGAAGATTCAACGCTGAAATCTAACGCTTACACGCCGCCAGGAGGGAGCGGGAGCACAGGGAACGGGTGGATCACGACGGAAAGGGGGCGTTTTGCATGGAGAAGTTGGGAGAGGTCGTGAGCGACGGAATGGGGTGACGACAAGTGAGTTATGTCGCATAGGATAGAATGGACGACACTCACCATTTCAAATCACTCAGAGCTTCGCATGGAGCGTTCTGGGCTCCATGCGCCGGTTCTGCGGACGAAAATACGTCGTCTTGGCGTTGAAAACGAGCAGGAGCGACGTCTTGAAGTTATGGACGGATAAACGGGGGCAAGACACGCGAAACGATGAGGTACGTGAGTTTGAGTCTGCACGTTATTCTGACACTAACTTACCTTCGTAGATTCGAATACGCCGTCTCGAAACACTATGAAAGGTGAAATTGAACACCTACGCGAAGACTGTAGGTCAAGACGCTGACGTGAAATGAAAGTACTAATGAAATACCTTTGCAGAACCAACATACCCGACGACGATAAGTCCGGCCAACGGCACGAGGGATATCAACAGAAAACGTTAACGTTTGCGACGGAAGGTTCGTACACACGTGTCCGATTAAAGGAGAATCACGGACGGCCGGAAAGTAAGTACACGTCGTGTACCTCATTTTATATTTCAACAGAACTTTGTTTCACGCGAAACTGTGTTCTGATTGTCTTTTGGCAAGTTTCTTATTAACATATGTATTAGATTTCGTTCTTCTATGTACAACAAATCGAAAAGACATGCGTAAAGACGAACAAGGCAACAAGAATATGTACAAGAAGACGCAACAATCAAAATTAGCGCGTGAACGCCGCCAGAAGGCTACGGAATGGCGTGAAAGGAACGTATACACTACAGACAGCGGGTGCTTCGCGTTTACGAGCTGGGATGAGGTTGGAGTGCGTGTAAGGTGAATAATTACGTTGCTTGGTTCATCCTTCACAATGCTGATCGCATGCTATACATGGATATTTCAGCCTTCTCGACATGGCAAGGTTCCCATATCTGGGTTTCCGCTCTGGTGAGTCCGAAACATCGGTAAAATGGGCGTGATTTCCTTGAAGAAAATGAGCGTAAGTATAATATCTCGAACTACAAAGATCCGAGCACATACTAATTTCCTTCAACCAGCTTTACAAGTGTTTGGGGTGCTACGCACCCCTTGCGGCCACCATAAACGACGATGACCAAGAGCGCATGCAAGAGTCACCACAGCCTTTTTCCTAATAGCCAAGGAATACGCTCGCCGCGGGGCCAAGATATCAGAAAAAAAACGGCCAAAATCTTCAAAAGAAAAAACACGGTTTGAGCGTAGGCGTCAACTTTTGAAATAACGTAGATGTGTACTTACTATGGTTTAGCATGCTCGAGGTGCTATGCACCTCTCGCCGGTTGCCGTAAATGACGATAGGCAAGAGTGCACGCATACGATGTCGGATACAGTCACCACAGCCCTTCAGTAAGAGCTGAGGGGTTCGCTCGCCGCGGGGCCAAAACCTCAGAAAAACAGGGCACGAACCTTCGAAAAATGGGGTGTAAGTGCGTAGTTTGACTATCATAGCATAAGCGTGTACTGACCTTCGTTTGGCAGCAATCTGAGTGCGTGGCGGGGACGCCGTCGACCGCTTTCATAAGATGCGGTACCATCATCTAGCATGCTCGAGGTGCTGCGCACCTCTCGCAGTTGTCGCAAATGACGATGGGCAAGACTGCATACATACGACATCGGGTACAGTCACCACGGCCTTTTACTAAGAGCTGAGGGGTCCACTTGCCGCGGGGCCGAAACCCCAGTTAAAAAAGGGATGAACCTTCGAAAAATCGGGATGTAAGTGCATAGTTTCATTACCATGGCATAGGCGTATACTGACCTTCGTTTGACAGTCATCGGAGTGCGTGGTGCAGATGCCGTAGACCACTTTCAAAAGATGCAGTCTGTGCGTGCAAGAGGTAAGTTGACAAAAGATTACAATGCTTGAGACACTTACTGTTGTTACAAGATGTGGAGCACGCATCCCCTGCTTCCATTTTACGATTCCCTGAGGGTTTCCGAGAGGGCGGTGATCCGCTCATCATGGAGCTTACAGAAACAACGGTCAGTATCTGCGTATTCGCACTCGATAAGTGGATACTGACCTCTGATTTTGGATAGACTTCATTTCGAGTAACTGGAAGGGCATTGTGAGTAAGCGGCTTATGTTGAACTGAATACTAATGTACCTCTTGTCCAGAATAATCAACTTGATCAGCAAGGAAGATCTTGATTTCAGGTGGTGAGTAAGTCGCGTTCATCGTGGAGAGCAACGTTGAGAGGCTTACCTTGCCATAAGTCAGCATATGATCACGACGAGGACAGTGGTGATGAGGAAGACCGTGGTAGCGAGGAGTGCGAGAGGGAGCGGATGATGGAGGAGATAAAAGAGGAGAGGAGGGGAGGAAGGGAATGGAGACTTGACGACAAAATCACCCAGCTTATATAGAATTTGGAAAGGGCTGTACGGACGCACCCGGAATAGTACGTACCTGTCAGGGAATGGAATATTTGACGGATGCGATTGAAATGAATTGCATTGGCAAGTTTGGAATTGGTTGATCGGAGATACATGCCGCGTGCCATTTGCTGTATCTCTGAATCACCCCTCCATTATCAATGATATTTGGTGAATTTATATTTCTTGGTATATGAATCGGTTGAAATGAAAATGTAAATGTAAAAGTGTATATTCATGCGTACTTTCGCGTACATAAGAAAGTGATTTTGTGCACATACCAACAAAGAATTAAAATGTTTGGGATCGCACTGCTGAAAGAGATAGAAATTCTACATGCTAAAAAATTCCATGGCTATCTAATATTTCAAAGTAATACCCCCAAGAATATCGGATAGGGGGATGGACAAAAGCGGACAATTGAATAGTAGAAAATGGAGGACGGCCTCCTACCCACCTTCGGATGAAGATTCACCGCAAAAATCACACAAAAGTGCTCGGTAAAACGCGTTTGGCCTGTCAAGTACGACCCTTGATGGTGCTAATTTCTGATGTGGTAACTTGGCAGAAAGTGCTCATATGGTTCTGGCACTTCTGTCGATTCTGGATTCAGTGCGGGGACCTGGAAAAGGTAACGAGAAACAGAAAAAAACTTGAATCAAGGGATGAGTGTGGGTAGAAGGAAGAGATAAGTAGGTCTAGAGCCGGACCCTTGATAAAGAGTGAAGAAGTCCGCAAAGAGGCAGGAGTGGAAATGGGGGAGGAGGAGATTGGCCTTTGTTTGTCTGATGTGTTGTCTCTTCATCGTCGACGCGCAGCACAACAACACAACGCGCTGACTTGATTTCTTTTCCAACATGTGTATATATACTAATAGTATTGGATACTGTATTGTTTTAGAGTTTTTTTTGTGTTGGCAAGTTCGGAATTGGTTGATCGGAGATACATGCCGTGCGCTATTCACTGTATCTTCACCCCTCTGTTATCCGTTTTATTCAGGGATGGAAGTATTTAAATTATATTTCTTGGTATGTGAATCGGTAGAAATGAAAATGTAACAGTGTATCTTCACACGTACTTTCGTGTAAATGGCAAAGTGATTCTGTGTGCATACTAACAAAGAATTACAATGTTCCGGATCGCACTGCTCAACGAAAAGGAAATATTACAAGATAAAAAATTCCATAACCATAGAGTATTCTGAAGTAATACCTGGAAATAATATCTGATAGACAAAAGCGGACAATTAAATAGTAGAAAATGGAGGACGGCCTCCTACCCACCTTCAGATGAAGATTCACCACAAAGCTCGCACAAAAGTGCTGGTTGAAACCCGTTCTGCCTGTCAAATAGGACCCTTGATGGCGCTAATTTCTGATGTGGTAACTTGGCAGAAAGTGCCCATATGGTTCTGGCACTTTCTGTGGATTCTGGATTCAGTGCGGGGACCTGGAGGAAGTAACGAGAACCAGAAAAAAAAACTTGAATCAAGGGACAAGTGTGAGTAGAAGTAAGAGGTAATCAGGTCTAGAGCTAAACCCTTGATGAAAAATGAAGAAGTCTGCAAAGAGTTGGAAGTGGAAACAGGGGAGGAGGAGATAGACGTCTGTTTGTCCAATGTGTTGTCTTGATCTTCGACACGCAGCACAACAAAGCAACGCACTCACTTAATTCTTTTTCCAATAAACTACTAATATTGAAATCCGCATTGTTTCATTGAGTTCTTTTTGTTCATAAAATGTGGTAAAGATTGTAATATACAGGGTAAATTCACCCAATACAAATGTGTGACTGTATTTCTTAGTGTCAAGTCAAATGTAAACTAGTAATCAGAAAGCTTTACATTCTATCTACTGTAATGTGTCATGAATTTTCGTATAGGTTGGGATGATTCCAAAATTTGAGGTAGAGTAATGTTTGATTGGGCAGGGTGAGCCGAATCAGTGACGGAGGCAGGGTTGCTTGTCCAGGCCTTCGCAAAAATAACCAGCAAGTCAAAAAATTTCAACAAAGCTGAAAGATCATTACATACCTCGCAGATCCCCGCATTACTTGGCATCTCCACATATAAAGGCTCTGGGAACTCACTCATTTTCATCCTCTCTCCCGTCCTCCTAGGGTGTCCTAATGTCCCTATGCTTGATTTTTCATCCGTGTCCTCTACTGAAAGCACCGACAATGTCTTATCAATCCATCCATATATCTCAGGTATGAACAACGAAACAGTGTATCATTCTCCTCGACATTTACATCTATGTCTATTCAGATCATACACCAACACATCCTACTTCGCACCCACAGAAAGCAGACACTGGCCCGTGGTCAACGCTTCACAGTTGAATGTTGAAGACCTTTGTTGGGTGGACCACTGGTTCAAGAATGAGGGTTGCGAAGCACCGCGATATGTCAAATGCAATGTAAGTCATTTAATTTTAAAGTTCTCATCCGTTCGAGGAAGCCAAACTGACTTACTTTCATTGTTCAGCTTCCCCTTGTCCCATTTTCGTGGTATAGCCTGCATCATGTCCTCCTACACATCTCCTGGCATAATAGCAAGATATCACCTTCTGCGAAACACACGTACACCAAGGCTGTCAACATGCTATACTCTTCCAGATATTACCTTCCACAAAATAAATCCACATGCATATGCACCACCCAGGTGGATGTGCTTAACTCCTCCACCAACTTTTCCCAATGCTATG
The DNA here is from genome assembly GCA_018417955.1 of Laccaria trichodermophora. Lineage (NCBI taxonomy): Eukaryota > Fungi > Basidiomycota > Agaricomycetes > Agaricales > Hydnangiaceae > Laccaria > Laccaria trichodermophora. The sequence goes on from JACTVC010000002.1 coordinate 401,310, forward strand.
CACGATGCCCTATTGCTTTTCGATCCCCACAACAATGTATCGCTATCCACAAAACGGACACAGGCACTCTCCAGCCTCCGAAACGTCTTCAGGAAACTGGTTTCACATGCCGTCAAGTGTGCCATGTTCCCCACTTTTTCCAACCGTTCCACAATGCCTTGCACCCCAAGACGACGTTTAAAAGAGTCCCACGCCAATCTACCTTCCGGAACTCCTCCACACCTCCACGGGTCTCCGAGACCTCGATACGACGTATTGCCGTCCGCGAAACGCCCTCTCTATGCGTGGGATGGCATTGGTTGGTGTTGGGGACGTCTAAAAGACAAGAATGAAAAGGTTTGGTAAGTATTTAAAACCATAAAAACAAAGAGAATGCTTACCCATTTCGTTTAGAATTTTTACAACCCTTCCTTAACGCCCTGCACCCCTTCTGGCCCCAAGACGACGTATCGTCTTCCGCTCATCGGTCCCAGGCCACCCTCGAGTTCCAGTAACCCCTCCACCTCGCCATGAGTCTCCCCGGCCTCAAGACGATGTATCGGCGTCCGCTAAACGCCCTCTATGTGCTGGGACATTTTCCCGACCGTTGCACAACGTCCTGCACCCCTCCTGGCCCCAAGACGAGGTATCGTCGTCCGCCAAAGGGTCACACGCCATCCGCTAGCTTCAGAAATCTTCCTACCTCGCCATCGGTCTCCCAGGCGTTGAGACGACGTATCGTCGTCCGCTAAACGCCCTCCCTACATGTTTCCAGCCGTTCCCCAACACCCAAGACCATGTATCGACCATCAAACGTCACCCTCCTACTTCCGAAACCTTTCCCCAATGCCATGGCGTCGAGACGACATATCGTCGTCCGCTAAACGCCCTCTGTGTGCGCAGAACGTGTTCGGATGTCGGATGGCATTCATTCCGATTGAATACTTCGAAAAGACAAGAACAAAAAGGTTTGTGAATTGTTTTAATACCCTGAACACGAAGAATTACTTACCTGTCGTCCGCAGAACCATCAAACATCACCCTCGGGTTTCCAGAACTGTTCCACCTCGCCATCGGTCCCCCAGGTGTCGAGACGACGTATTTCCATCCGCTAAACGCCGTCCCTATGTGCTGGCAATTTATTCCAACCATTGCACAAAGCCCTGCACCCCTCCTGGCCCCAAAACGACGTATCGCGTTCCGCAAAACGGTCCCACATCACCCTCCTGCTTCCAGAATGATTCCACCTCGCTTAGGCGTCGAGACGACGTATCGTCGTCCGCTAAATGCCCTCTCAACGTGTGGGTTGCAGTCGAGAACCTGCAAAAGACGAAGATAAAAAGGTTTGTTCAGTATTTCAACACCATACGCGAGAAGAAGAACTTACCTGTTTTGTTAAGAGTCATCCCTGCCCTTCATTGCGTCGACGCAACGTATCGACGTCCGCCAATCGCTATCTGGGCACGACGTTGCCTTCATGGGACTCGTCTCGGGTTTTTGGTCGATGTTGCGGGCTGGGACGACATACGCACGTTAGTTCATCAAGATATGACAAAGTGTACGACGTACCTTTGTCGTTCCATCGCCCCCTTGCGTCGCCGCCTTTTTCCACCTCTCCAAGTCTCACCACGATGTATCGACGTCCGCCAAACACGTTTGGGACGTCGTTGACGTCCTGCAACGTCGCCGTAATGTTGTGACTTTCGGATATAGGTTAGTTTTACGATGCTTTGAGTTTTGGTTTTTGGTTGACGTTGAGGGCTGAAACAACCGCGTGTTGTCAATTTGTGAAGATATGACAAAGCGTACGACGTACCTTTGTCGTTCCATTGCCCCCCTCGCGTCGCCGCCTTTTTCCACCTCTCCAAGGCTCGCCACGACGTATCGACGTCCGCCAAACACTTCTGTGACGTCGTGGATGTTCTTCACATTGCCGTATGTTGTAACTTTGGGATAGAGGTTAGTTTTATGATGCTTTGAGTTTTGATTCAATTACTCACTTGTTTGAAGGTCGTTACCACCTTCACAATGTTCCCAAACCTTCGCCACGCCACCAACTACGCCCAAGCCGTCTCCACCGCAAGTCTGTTGTCGAATTACAATGTTTTACTGTTGATTTTCAAGGTATGTCATAAGTTTTTGTTGATATACAACCATTCATGAACTTACCTTTCAACATTTAGCCGTTTCGACGTTATGGCTTCCGATCCACCTTCCCAATGCTCGACACGACGTATCGACGTCTGCAAAAGATGTTGAAGATGTCGTCGACGTTGCCAAAATACGCCGCGTGTCGTATCTTTGAAAAATGTGTGAGTTTTCCGTTGATTTTTGTACTGAGTCTTAACTTACCCCTTTTGAAGATCATTTACGCGCGTTCTCGCCCTTTTGAACCTTTCCCGAGTTTGCCACGTCACCAACCATGCCCAGCCGTATTCAACACGACCACGTTGTCGATTCATGAAGAGTCTAATGTCGATTTTAGAAGTAAGTCATTCGCTTTTGTGATTATGCAAGTATTGATGACTTACCTTTGATGTTCAGCCACCCCTACACGTTATCGCGCTCAATCCACCAGCCCAAGACCCAACACGACGAATCGACGTCTGCCAAAGTCGCTGGGAACGTCGCTAATCTTGTGCAAACATGCTGTCTGTTGAGACTTTCAATATGCGTAAGTTTACGTTGACTAGAGGGTTCCATGTTCACTTACTTCGTTTTAAGGTCGTTTACAGGCGTTATCGTGTTGGGCACGCTTCTACACCATTGACACGTCACCAGCTACGCCCGAAATGCTTTCTACGGCGATTTGTGATCAAATTACGGTTGGTCTTCAGAGTAAGCGTTAGTTTTGCCGTTATGTGAATGGTCGCGGACTTACTTCTGAAATGCAGCCGTTGTAGCTTGAACTTGCAGAAATCTCTGCATTTTCGGACTAGTCAGTAAGTTTTCGGCCTTCAGATGAGATGCTGACACGTACCTTTGTGATCTAGCGTGTTTGACGAGAAGGAAAGCCTGTTTGTTTGATTGTGTTACATTTGGTAGATAGACTCGTTTGTCGTCGATAGCAAATTTATGGGGAGGTTCCGCTCGTCCGTTTTACCTTGTACCGAAAATATGACCGAAAAACGTCGAAAACTTACCACTTTTCACAGCTGACTCTCAATCTGTGTTTTAACTCTAAATGGCTGCTTTCTCGTTGGTCCGGCTGCTTCTCGGACTTTGATTCAACACGGAAACATGCGACAACAGCGTAAACAAACAACGCTTTCCTTCTTTCTATCAACATGACGCCCCCATGGCAAGACGAACGTGTTTGCTGGCCTGTGGAGCACTCTTGTCCACTCTTTTCTTAACTCTCCTCCTCTTCCGTGACGCGACTACTTCTTTGGACCAGAGTCACCATCCTTACGACGACTTTGGCGGCACATCCGAACCGACCCACTCCGTCGAAGCGCCTCTCCCAGTCCCGGCACCCACACCCAAATGGTGCCAATACAACGACTGCCTAAAAGGACACTGGGCAGCACGCGATCCCCCATTCAAAAACCTAGCAGACTTTCAAGAAGCATACAAGAACACCCAAGAACCGATATGGTCCCGTGCGCCTATCCCTTCGCCTTCCATATCTGGCGTGGAAGTGACCGATGAGGAGAGGAAGGTGTTGGAGGAGCAGAGGTTGGTTGATTTGATGAACTATGTTTGGATCCCGAGCGGGAAGATGAAGGAGTGGGATCCCGAGGAGTTTGTTGTTCAGATGTTGAGGTCTCCGGGTGGGTTGATACTCATTGGCGGTAAGTGCGCTTTGTTATTTTATTTACGGAGAACTAATACTCGCGTAGACTCGATATCCCAGCAGCATTCGCATGCCTTGGGCTATTCTCTTCGCGCAGCTGATATCCGATTCGACCATAACCCGCCTCATCTGCCCTTGTACACACACCCACATGTCCAAATGCATGCCTTGAGACAAAACGACCCTACCTCCCTCCGCCTCCTCGCACGTGCTGGTGTTCCCGAGTCGCGGTTGTTACGGCCTATTATTACGATGGTGGAGGATCATATGTTGATACATGAACATGATATTAGGAAGATTACGGAAGGGTTGGGCGCGTCGAAGGAGTATTATTGGTATCATGATTTTAAGAGGGTTGAGGGGTGGGAAGAGTTTGTTGAGGATGCTGCCAGGCCACGAGAGGGTGAGGAGGGGACGGTTATGGAGGATACGGTCTTGGTTATGAATGCTGGTGCCCATGTAAGTTTTTATTTTTATTTCTTTTGCTGGTACTAAGCTATGTAGTGGTCAAGACACGAACTATCCATGCTACCAAATGGAGAATCCGACGAAGAAGAGCAATCACGCGTAGTAGCTACATACAAACAAATGGTTCGTTTGTTTGTTCGCTCACCCTCATGCCCCCTTATTTACCCTCCTCCCAGATGAACCTCGTCATGTCCCGCCTCTCCTCAATCCCCCAACTCTCCGTAATCTACCGTGCAACCTCCCCAGGCCACCCAAACTGCAACCTCCTCACCGTCCCCTACACCTCCTCCCACGCCGCACAAGAAGGCGAACAAAACCTCGTCGAACGGCTCATCTCAACTATGCCAGACGAGCAATGGCGCACCTTCCGAAAACGATGGGACTGGGACTTGTTTGCCGTGCATAACGCGCTGTGGGAGCGGGAGATTGCGAGCCTTGATAGGGTTCGCGAGGAAGGAATGGGGGGCAGGGTAAAGTGGCTTTTCATGGATGTTTGGGACCAGGCGTTGCAAAGGCCTGATGCGCATACAGAGCCTGGCACGGATTGTTTGCACTGTGAGTCGTTTTCATGGGTATATGCGCTGGTTTGGACGATGATTGGGTTTTGTAGGGAATCTTCCTGGGATATTCGAGCAGTGGACGCATCAAATATACCATGTTCTGTTTTTGGAGCAGGAGAGGAAGAGGGTGGGTGGGGTGTGACGTAGTTAGATTAACGAGCGTAGTAGTCATACCCTTTTGTGTATGCATATACGTCAAGCGTCGCAATGGTAGTCAACGTCTCATGACGTTGTCCACTGTTTACGTCGAAGGCCTCATCCTTTCATCCACGGCGCCTTCACGCCCTACAATGCACTCTATCATAGCCACTGCCCTTTGGCACTCACAACTCTACTTCAATATTCACAAGAACACGCACGTCACAACGGCGCAGTGTCAGAACGGCAGTTGCACGCCACAGCAAGTATGGTATTCTCTTATACACACGTCTTCAGCTAACAAACCTTGATAGATATCGTGATACTAAAACACGAGAAGAAGTACAAGACCCTACTACAAGCCTAAACGACACGCGAAACGACGAACAAGGCAAACGAAACGCGAGAAGAAGTACAAGACATCGATAATGCTTACACGAAGATCGGATGTTCACATCCAACGTGTAAACACTATCGGAAGGGCGCAGAAGCGATGGGAATGGACGGATAGGCTACGGAGCACGTTTGCGAGCTGGGATTGGGGTCGTTAGGCATGGGAGAACGTTCCAAGAGGTGCGTACTTACCGTGCTCTGTTCGTCGTGCACAATACTGACGCCCGTGATCGTTTTTAAGCGGATTGTTGACGTGTTGACAGTTTCTCGCTATGTGAGTACTACATCACCCCTTACACGCGTTTTCACCCAACACAAGTCCATAGATATTGCGCTGCTACTTACTACGACACGCGAGAAGACGATTACGCGTACATGAAGACTCAACGTTGAAACCTTACGTGTGCACGCTGTCAAGAGGGCGGGGGAGGACAGGGAATGGATGTATGAGCTACAACATGCGATTACGAACTGGAATGGGGTTGTCAGGGATGGGAGAAGTGCTTGATAGGTGAGTACTCACGTCGTTTGTTCGTCCTGCACCATACCGACACTTTTTTTCAAGTTCCTTGTCGACGTGTCGACAAGCTCACGCAATGTAAGTACCACATCATCTTTCTACAGGTTTTCAACTGACAGAATGTATTAGATTGCGTGCTACTACTTACTACGAAGCGAAACAACACGCGAAAAGACGGACAACGCGTAAATGAAGATTCAACGCTGAAATCTAACGCTTACACGCCGCCAGGAGGGAGCGGGAGCACAGGGAACGGGTGGATCACGACGGAAAGGGGGCGTTTTGCATGGAGAAGTTGGGAGAGGTCGTGAGCGACGGAATGGGGTGACGACAAGTGAGTTATGTCGCATAGGATAGAATGGACGACACTCACCATTTCAAATCACTCAGAGCTTCGCATGGAGCGTTCTGGGCTCCATGCGCCGGTTCTGCGGACGAAAATACGTCGTCTTGGCGTTGAAAACGAGCAGGAGCGACGTCTTGAAGTTATGGACGGATAAACGGGGGCAAGACACGCGAAACGATGAGGTACGTGAGTTTGAGTCTGCACGTTATTCTGACACTAACTTACCTTCGTAGATTCGAATACGCCGTCTCGAAACACTATGAAAGGTGAAATTGAACACCTACGCGAAGACTGTAGGTCAAGACGCTGACGTGAAATGAAAGTACTAATGAAATACCTTTGCAGAACCAACATACCCGACGACGATAAGTCCGGCCAACGGCACGAGGGATATCAACAGAAAACGTTAACGTTTGCGACGGAAGGTTCGTACACACGTGTCCGATTAAAGGAGAATCACGGACGGCCGGAAAGTAAGTACACGTCGTGTACCTCATTTTATATTTCAACAGAACTTTGTTTCACGCGAAACTGTGTTCTGATTGTCTTTTGGCAAGTTTCTTATTAACATATGTATTAGATTTCGTTCTTCTATGTACAACAAATCGAAAAGACATGCGTAAAGACGAACAAGGCAACAAGAATATGTACAAGAAGACGCAACAATCAAAATTAGCGCGTGAACGCCGCCAGAAGGCTACGGAATGGCGTGAAAGGAACGTATACACTACAGACAGCGGGTGCTTCGCGTTTACGAGCTGGGATGAGGTTGGAGTGCGTGTAAGGTGAATAATTACGTTGCTTGGTTCATCCTTCACAATGCTGATCGCATGCTATACATGGATATTTCAGCCTTCTCGACATGGCAAGGTTCCCATATCTGGGTTTCCGCTCTGGTGAGTCCGAAACATCGGTAAAATGGGCGTGATTTCCTTGAAGAAAATGAGCGTAAGTATAATATCTCGAACTACAAAGATCCGAGCACATACTAATTTCCTTCAACCAGCTTTACAAGTGTTTGGGGTGCTACGCACCCCTTGCGGCCACCATAAACGACGATGACCAAGAGCGCATGCAAGAGTCACCACAGCCTTTTTCCTAATAGCCAAGGAATACGCTCGCCGCGGGGCCAAGATATCAGAAAAAAAACGGCCAAAATCTTCAAAAGAAAAAACACGGTTTGAGCGTAGGCGTCAACTTTTGAAATAACGTAGATGTGTACTTACTATGGTTTAGCATGCTCGAGGTGCTATGCACCTCTCGCCGGTTGCCGTAAATGACGATAGGCAAGAGTGCACGCATACGATGTCGGATACAGTCACCACAGCCCTTCAGTAAGAGCTGAGGGGTTCGCTCGCCGCGGGGCCAAAACCTCAGAAAAACAGGGCACGAACCTTCGAAAAATGGGGTGTAAGTGCGTAGTTTGACTATCATAGCATAAGCGTGTACTGACCTTCGTTTGGCAGCAATCTGAGTGCGTGGCGGGGACGCCGTCGACCGCTTTCATAAGATGCGGTACCATCATCTAGCATGCTCGAGGTGCTGCGCACCTCTCGCAGTTGTCGCAAATGACGATGGGCAAGACTGCATACATACGACATCGGGTACAGTCACCACGGCCTTTTACTAAGAGCTGAGGGGTCCACTTGCCGCGGGGCCGAAACCCCAGTTAAAAAAGGGATGAACCTTCGAAAAATCGGGATGTAAGTGCATAGTTTCATTACCATGGCATAGGCGTATACTGACCTTCGTTTGACAGTCATCGGAGTGCGTGGTGCAGATGCCGTAGACCACTTTCAAAAGATGCAGTCTGTGCGTGCAAGAGGTAAGTTGACAAAAGATTACAATGCTTGAGACACTTACTGTTGTTACAAGATGTGGAGCACGCATCCCCTGCTTCCATTTTACGATTCCCTGAGGGTTTCCGAGAGGGCGGTGATCCGCTCATCATGGAGCTTACAGAAACAACGGTCAGTATCTGCGTATTCGCACTCGATAAGTGGATACTGACCTCTGATTTTGGATAGACTTCATTTCGAGTAACTGGAAGGGCATTGTGAGTAAGCGGCTTATGTTGAACTGAATACTAATGTACCTCTTGTCCAGAATAATCAACTTGATCAGCAAGGAAGATCTTGATTTCAGGTGGTGAGTAAGTCGCGTTCATCGTGGAGAGCAACGTTGAGAGGCTTACCTTGCCATAAGTCAGCATATGATCACGACGAGGACAGTGGTGATGAGGAAGACCGTGGTAGCGAGGAGTGCGAGAGGGAGCGGATGATGGAGGAGATAAAAGAGGAGAGGAGGGGAGGAAGGGAATGGAGACTTGACGACAAAATCACCCAGCTTATATAGAATTTGGAAAGGGCTGTACGGACGCACCCGGAATAGTACGTACCTGTCAGGGAATGGAATATTTGACGGATGCGATTGAAATGAATTGCATTGGCAAGTTTGGAATTGGTTGATCGGAGATACATGCCGCGTGCCATTTGCTGTATCTCTGAATCACCCCTCCATTATCAATGATATTTGGTGAATTTATATTTCTTGGTATATGAATCGGTTGAAATGAAAATGTAAATGTAAAAGTGTATATTCATGCGTACTTTCGCGTACATAAGAAAGTGATTTTGTGCACATACCAACAAAGAATTAAAATGTTTGGGATCGCACTGCTGAAAGAGATAGAAATTCTACATGCTAAAAAATTCCATGGCTATCTAATATTTCAAAGTAATACCCCCAAGAATATCGGATAGGGGGATGGACAAAAGCGGACAATTGAATAGTAGAAAATGGAGGACGGCCTCCTACCCACCTTCGGATGAAGATTCACCGCAAAAATCACACAAAAGTGCTCGGTAAAACGCGTTTGGCCTGTCAAGTACGACCCTTGATGGTGCTAATTTCTGATGTGGTAACTTGGCAGAAAGTGCTCATATGGTTCTGGCACTTCTGTCGATTCTGGATTCAGTGCGGGGACCTGGAAAAGGTAACGAGAAACAGAAAAAAACTTGAATCAAGGGATGAGTGTGGGTAGAAGGAAGAGATAAGTAGGTCTAGAGCCGGACCCTTGATAAAGAGTGAAGAAGTCCGCAAAGAGGCAGGAGTGGAAATGGGGGAGGAGGAGATTGGCCTTTGTTTGTCTGATGTGTTGTCTCTTCATCGTCGACGCGCAGCACAACAACACAACGCGCTGACTTGATTTCTTTTCCAACATGTGTATATATACTAATAGTATTGGATACTGTATTGTTTTAGAGTTTTTTTTGTGTTGGCAAGTTCGGAATTGGTTGATCGGAGATACATGCCGTGCGCTATTCACTGTATCTTCACCCCTCTGTTATCCGTTTTATTCAGGGATGGAAGTATTTAAATTATATTTCTTGGTATGTGAATCGGTAGAAATGAAAATGTAACAGTGTATCTTCACACGTACTTTCGTGTAAATGGCAAAGTGATTCTGTGTGCATACTAACAAAGAATTACAATGTTCCGGATCGCACTGCTCAACGAAAAGGAAATATTACAAGATAAAAAATTCCATAACCATAGAGTATTCTGAAGTAATACCTGGAAATAATATCTGATAGACAAAAGCGGACAATTAAATAGTAGAAAATGGAGGACGGCCTCCTACCCACCTTCAGATGAAGATTCACCACAAAGCTCGCACAAAAGTGCTGGTTGAAACCCGTTCTGCCTGTCAAATAGGACCCTTGATGGCGCTAATTTCTGATGTGGTAACTTGGCAGAAAGTGCCCATATGGTTCTGGCACTTTCTGTGGATTCTGGATTCAGTGCGGGGACCTGGAGGAAGTAACGAGAACCAGAAAAAAAAACTTGAATCAAGGGACAAGTGTGAGTAGAAGTAAGAGGTAATCAGGTCTAGAGCTAAACCCTTGATGAAAAATGAAGAAGTCTGCAAAGAGTTGGAAGTGGAAACAGGGGAGGAGGAGATAGACGTCTGTTTGTCCAATGTGTTGTCTTGATCTTCGACACGCAGCACAACAAAGCAACGCACTCACTTAATTCTTTTTCCAATAAACTACTAATATTGAAATCCGCATTGTTTCATTGAGTTCTTTTTGTTCATAAAATGTGGTAAAGATTGTAATATACAGGGTAAATTCACCCAATACAAATGTGTGACTGTATTTCTTAGTGTCAAGTCAAATGTAAACTAGTAATCAGAAAGCTTTACATTCTATCTACTGTAATGTGTCATGAATTTTCGTATAGGTTGGGATGATTCCAAAATTTGAGGTAGAGTAATGTTTGATTGGGCAGGGTGAGCCGAATCAGTGACGGAGGCAGGGTTGCTTGTCCAGGCCTTCGCAAAAATAACCAGCAAGTCAAAAAATTTCAACAAAGCTGAAAGATCATTACATACCTCGCAGATCCCCGCATTACTTGGCATCTCCACATATAAAGGCTCTGGGAACTCACTCATTTTCATCCTCTCTCCCGTCCTCCTAGGGTGTCCTAATGTCCCTATGCTTGATTTTTCATCCGTGTCCTCTACTGAAAGCACCGACAATGTCTTATCAATCCATCCATATATCTCAGGTATGAACAACGAAACAGTGTATCATTCTCCTCGACATTTACATCTATGTCTATTCAGATCATACACCAACACATCCTACTTCGCACCCACAGAAAGCAGACACTGGCCCGTGGTCAACGCTTCACAGTTGAATGTTGAAGACCTTTGTTGGGTGGACCACTGGTTCAAGAATGAGGGTTGCGAAGCACCGCGATATGTCAAATGCAATGTAAGTCATTTAATTTTAAAGTTCTCATCCGTTCGAGGAAGCCAAACTGACTTACTTTCATTGTTCAGCTTCCCCTTGTCCCATTTTCGTGGTATAGCCTGCATCATGTCCTCCTACACATCTCCTGGCATAATAGCAAGATATCACCTTCTGCGAAACACACGTACACCAAGGCTGTCAACATGCTATACTCTTCCAGATATTACCTTCCACAAAATAAATCCACATGCATATGCACCACCCAGGTGGATGTGCTTAACTCCTCCACCAACTTTTCCCAATGCTATGCACGATGCCCTATTGCTTTTCGATCCCCACAACAATGTATCGCTATCCACAAAACGGACACAGGCACTCTCCAGCCTCCGAAACGTCTTCAGGAAACTGGTTTCACATGCCGTCAAGTGTGCCATGTTCCCCACTTTTTCCAACCGTTCCACAATGCCTTGCACCCCAAGACGACGTTTAAAAGAGTCCCACGCCAATCTACCTTCCGGAACTCCTCCACACCTCCACGGGTCTCCGAGACCTCGATACGACGTATTGCCGTCCGCGAAACGCCCTCTCTATGCGTGGGATGGCATTGGTTGGTGTTGGGGACGTCTAAAAGACAAGAATGAAAAGGTTTGGTAAGTATTTAAAACCATAAAAACAAAGAGAATGCTTACCCATTTCGTTTAGAATTTTTACAACCCTTCCTTAACGCCCTGCACCCCTTCTGGCCCCAAGACGACGTATCGTCTTCCGCTCATCGGTCCCAGGCCACCCTCGAGTTCCAGTAACCCCTCCACCTCGCCATGAGTCTCCCCGGCCTCAAGACGATGTATCGGCGTCCGCTAAACGCCCTCTATGTGCTGGGACATTTTCCCGACCGTTGCACAACGTCCTGCACCCCTCCTGGCCCCAAGACGAGGTATCGTCGTCCGCCAAAGGGTCACACGCCATCCGCTAGCTTCAGAAATCTTCCTACCTCGCCATCGGTCTCCCAGGCGTTGAGACGACGTATCGTCGTCCGCTAAACGCCCTCCCTACATGTTTCCAGCCGTTCCCCAACACCCAAGACCATGTATCGACCATCAAACGTCACCCTCCTACTTCCGAAACCTTTCCCCAATGCCATGGCGTCGAGACGACATATCGTCGTCCGCTAAACGCCCTCTGTGTGCGCAGAACGTGTTCGGATGTCGGATGGCATTCATTCCGATTGAATACTTCGAAAAGACAAGAACAAAAAGGTTTGTGAATTGTTTTAATACCCTGAACACGAAGAATTACTTACCTGTCGTCCGCAGAACCATCAAACATCACCCTCGGGTTTCCAGAACTGTTCCACCTCGCCATCGGTCCCCCAGGTGTCGAGACGACGTATTTCCATCCGCTAAACGCCGTCCCTATGTGCTGGCAATTTATTCCAACCATTGCACAAAGCCCTGCACCCCTCCTGGCCCCAAAACGACGTATCGCGTTCCGCAAAACGGTCCCACATCACCCTCCTGCTTCCAGAATGATTCCACCTCGCTTAGGCGTCGAGACGACGTATCGTCGTCCGCTAAATGCCCTCTCAACGTGTGGGTTGCAGTCGAGAACCTGCAAAAGACGAAGATAAAAAGGTTTGTTCAGTATTTCAACACCATACGCGAGAAGAAGAACTTACCTGTTTTGTTAAGAGTCATCCCTGCCCTTCATTGCGTCGACGCAACGTATCGACGTCCGCCAATCGCTATCTGGGCACGACGTTGCCTTCATGGGACTCGTCTCGGGTTTTTGGTCGATGTTGCGGGCTGGGACGACATACGCACGTTAGTTCATCAAGATATGACAAAGTGTACGACGTACCTTTGTCGTTCCATCGCCCCCTTGCGTCGCCGCCTTTTTCCACCTCTCCAAGTCTCACCACGATGTATCGACGTCCGCCAAACACGTTTGGGACGTCGTTGACGTCCTGCAACGTCGCCGTAATGTTGTGACTTTCGGATATAGGTTAGTTTTACGATGCTTTGAGTTTTGGTTTTTGGTTGACGTTGAGGGCTGAAACAACCGCGTGTTGTCAATTTGTGAAGATATGACAAAGCGTACGACGTACCTTTGTCGTTCCATTGCCCCCCTCGCGTCGCCGCCTTTTTCCACCTCTCCAAGGCTCGCCACGACGTATCGACGTCCGCCAAACACTTCTGTGACGTCGTGGATGTTCTTCACATTGCCGTATGTTGTAACTTTGGGATAGAGGTTAGTTTTATGATGCTTTGAGTTTTGATTCAATTACTCACTTGTTTGAAGGTCGTTACCACCTTCACAATGTTCCCAAACCTTCGCCACGCCACCAACTACGCCCAAGCCGTCTCCACCGCAAGTCTGTTGTCGAATTACAATGTTTTACTGTTGATTTTCAAGGTATGTCATAAGTTTTTGTTGATATACAACCATTCATGAACTTACCTTTCAACATTTAGCCGTTTCGACGTTATGGCTTCCGATCCACCTTCCCAATGCTCGACACGACGTATCGACGTCTGCAAAAGATGTTGAAGATGTCGTCGACGTTGCCAAAATACGCCGCGTGTCGTATCTTTGAAAAATGTGTGAGTTTTCCGTTGATTTTTGTACTGAGTCTTAACTTACCCCTTTTGAAGATCATTTACGCGCGTTCTCGCCCTTTTGAACCTTTCCCGAGTTTGCCACGTCACCAACCATGCCCAGCCGTATTCAACACGACCACGTTGTCGATTCATGAAGAGTCTAATGTCGATTTTAGAAGTAAGTCATTCGCTTTTGTGATTATGCAAGTATTGATGACTTACCTTTGATGTTCAGCCACCCCTACACGTTATCGCGCTCAATCCACCAGCCCAAGACCCAACACGACGAATCGACGTCTGCCAAAGTCGCTGGGAACGTCGCTAATCTTGTGCAAACATGCTGTCTGTTGAGACTTTCAATATGCGTAAGTTTACGTTGACTAGAGGGTTCCATGTTCACTTACTTCGTTTTAAGGTCGTTTACAGGCGTTATCGTGTTGGGCACGCTTCTACACCATTGACACGTCACCAGCTACGCCCGAAATGCTTTCTACGGCGATTTGTGATCAAATTACGGTTGGTCTTCAGAGTAAGCGTTAGTTTTGCCGTTATGTGAATGGTCGCGGACTTACTTCTGAAATGCAGCCGTTGTAGCTTGAACTTGCAGAAATCTCTGCATTTTCGGACTAGTCAGTAAGTTTTCGGCCTTCAGATGAGATGCTGACACGTACCTTTGTGATCTAGCGTGTTTGACGAGAAGGAAAGCCTGTTTGTTTGATTGTGTTACATTTGGTAGATAGACTCGTTTGTCGTCGATAGCAAATTTATGGGGAGGTTCCGCTCGTCCGTTTTACCTTGTACCGAAAATATGACCGAAAAACGTCGAAAACTTACCACTTTTCACAGCTGACTCTCAATCTGTGTTTTAACTCTAAATGGCTGCTTTCTCGTTGGTCCGGCTGCTTCTCGGACTTTGATTCAACACGGAAACATGCGACAACAGCGTAAACAAACAACGCTTTCCTTCTTTCTATCAACATGACGCCCCCATGGCAAGACGAACGTGTTTGCTGGCCTGTGGAGCACTCTTGTCCACTCTTTTCTTAACTCTCCTCCTCTTCCGTGACGCGACTACTTCTTTGGACCAGAGTCACCATCCTTACGACGACTTTGGCGGCACATCCGAACCGACCCACTCCGTCGAAGCGCCTCTCCCAGTCCCGGCACCCACACCCAAATGGTGCCAATACAACGACTGCCTAAAAGGACACTGGGCAGCACGCGATCCCCCATTCAAAAACCTAGCAGACTTTCAAGAAGCATACAAGAACACCCAAGAACCGATATGGTCCCGTGCGCCTATCCCTTCGCCTTCCATATCTGGCGTGGAAGTGACCGATGAGGAGAGGAAGGTGTTGGAGGAGCAGAGGTTGGTTGATTTGATGAACTATGTTTGGATCCCGAGCGGGAAGATGAAGGAGTGGGATCCCGAGGAGTTTGTTGTTCAGATGTTGAGGTCTCCGGGTGGGTTGATACTCATTGGCGGTAAGTGCGCTTTGTTATTTTATTTACGGAGAACTAATACTCGCGTAGACTCGATATCCCAGCAGCATTCGCATGCCTTGGGCTATTCTCTTCGCGCAGCTGATATCCGATTCGACCATAACCCGCCTCATCTGCCCTTGTACACACACCCACATGTCCAAATGCATGCCTTGAGACAAAACGACCCTACCTCCCTCCGCCTCCTCGCACGTGCTGGTGTTCCCGAGTCGCGGTTGTTACGGCCTATTATTACGATGGTGGAGGATCATATGTTGATACATGAACATGATATTAGGAAGATTACGGAAGGGTTGGGCGCGTCGAAGGAGTATTATTGGTATCATGATTTTAAGAGGGTTGAGGGGTGGGAAGAGTTTGTTGAGGATGCTGCCAGGCCACGAGAGGGTGAGGAGGGGACGGTTATGGAGGATACGGTCTTGGTTATGAATGCTGGTGCCCATGTAAGTTTTTATTTTTATTTCTTTTGCTGGTACTAAGCTATGTAGTGGTCAAGACACGAACTATCCATGCTACCAAATGGAGAATCCGACGAAGAAGAGCAATCACGCGTAGTAGCTACATACAAACAAATGGTTCGTTTGTTTGTTCGCTCACCCTCATGCCCCCTTATTTACCCTCCTCCCAGATGAACCTCGTCATGTCCCGCCTCTCCTCAATCCCCCAACTCTCCGTAATCTACCGTGCAACCTCCCCAGGCCACCCAAACTGCAACCTCCTCACCGTCCCCTACACCTCCTCCCACGCCGCACAAGAAGGCGAACAAAACCTCGTCGAACGGCTCATCTCAACTATGCCAGACGAGCAATGGCGCACCTTCCGAAAACGATGGGACTGGGACTTGTTTGCCGTGCATAACGCGCTGTGGGAGCGGGAGATTGCGAGCCTTGATAGGGTTCGCGAGGAAGGAATGGGGGGCAGGGTAAAGTGGCTTTTCATGGATGTTTGGGACCAGGCGTTGCAAAGGCCTGATGCGCATACAGAGCCTGGCACGGATTGTTTGCACTGTGAGTCGTTTTCATGGGTATATGCGCTGGTTTGGACGATGATTGGGTTTTGTAGGGAATCTTCCTGGGATATTCGAGCAGTGGACGCATCAAATATATCACATCCTATTTTTGGAGTGGGAGAGGAAGAAGGTGGGTGGGGTGTGACGTAGATAGATTAACCAGCGCAGTCCATAGTCATACCCTTTCTTGGGCGCATATATTGTGTACCGTAATTGTACTGGACAACACCTCGGGCACAGATGGCCAATGTTGACCTCTACGCCAGTTGGCGGGGTGATCGGATCGAGTTTGACGTGGACATGTTGTGTCGGGTGTTCTGCAGGACTCATTCGCTGGATCTTTTTATTCGCCGAGTAGAAAATGGGCACACAGTAATTTATGGAGACGGGAGACAGGGAATGATCGTCTTTCAGTGCATGTCATCACATTACAGCTTCTGTCCCTATATTTACGATGGCTGGAGGAGATTCTTTACGTATACATGATGCATTCACAGAACAAGGAACTGTGAACATTAGAACCGACGAAATGCAAGGGCGTTGAGGTTGACTAGGACTGGTGTGTCTTTTCGCACAGTGGGATATATGCACAAACTTGACATGGCATCTTCAGCTTCAGAGAAGTGTCTTTATTTATACGACCAACCGCTACGCATATGTAATCACGCAAAGAGCTTCCTGCACGGCACCAAGATCCAAGAGACTAACTTGAAGCCACGACATGTCGTGACATTTCCATTGACCCAACCTCTGACGTCGAGGAACGGATTCACCTCCCAAAGCTGGGATTCAATATTCAATATTCACAATCCAAGGCCGAAGTTCCATGCAAGCACAAGCAGATCAACGGCGAGCCACGCACCCCAGCAAAGGAACTCGTGACTTTGATTCACAGAGATGGCTGAAGGGGCTTTTGTAGTGGAAAACGTTTCACCTTGCGAAGGGGAAGAACGAACTGTAGAGGGTGTTGAGGGACAGGGAATAGGAATTTTAGAACAGAAAAGATCCACGACCAAGAATAGCCCAGCAGAGAAGGAGTGTTGGCAGAGCCGATGGCTGGGGTTGGACGTTGAGGGGTGTTGTACCCGGAGAGGAACACCTGAGGCAGAATTCAGAACGATGACAGCATGTTGCTAGCCTTTGCTACGTGGAAGACTGGAAGTTTCAGTGGACTCGGTGCAGGAACGCGTCCATGTGGGTGGAAAGGGATTGTAGGACAGGAGGCAACTTGACGTCAATGGCCTTCAACAGCCTCCTACCCATTCGTTGCGCCGTGGTTGAGTCATCTGAGGGGTGAATGCAATGTTTTATCTAAGTGATTTAGGTAGATTAGTAATACTGATAAGAATGATCCGAGATAACACCGACAACTTTAAACTGCTCAACCTTGCACAGTGGTTGAGCAGTTTAAAGTTGTCGGTGTTATCTCGGATCATTCTTATCAGTATTACTAATCTACCTAAATCACTTAGATAAAACACAAGCTTTAGACCCGCACCTACGGCACAGCACTCGCTAACGCTCGGCCATGCCTCCGGTGCTGGTCACAGCTTGCCGGGGGCACACCCCCTGGACCCCCCAGTACACATGTTTAATCCCAGTTTTGGTACACATTTTTTATCCTAGTTTCATTACACATTTTTTATCCCAGTTTCAGTACACATTTTTTATCCCAGTTCATATTGAGTCAGAATGATGCAAGGTGAACAATAAGGCTGTCCAATGCCATGGCTACACACATTTGAATGCTATGCAAAGAACCTGAAGAGCTTATAAAAGTGAAACAGGGATGTGCTGTTACCCAACAGCACCTGTTGTTCTTTGCTTCACCAAGCAGCTCTTCCAACCCAAGTCTTTGTTGCCACTTGCCTTTGGCTTGTGGCTCCTCCTCCCCCTGGTACACATGTTTAATCCCAGTTTTGGTACACATTTTTTATCCCAGTTCATGTTTAATCCCACTTCTGGTACATATATTTAATCCCACTTTTGGTACACATAGTTAGACTTAAACCTGAACTTATACTACAGCACTCACTTTGCTCAGTCATGCCTTGCCACCCCCCAGCACATGTGTTTGTTTCCAGTTCTGGTACACATCTTTAATCCCTGTTTTGATACTTACTCTTATTTCACTTCATTTGAATTTTCAAAGTTACACTTTAACCTGCAGTGGTACTCATTGTGCTTGGTCAGCTTGCCAGAGGCAAGCCCTTGGACTATCTGATACAAATTTAACAGTTGCGGTGTATATGTTGCTCAAAGTTACACTTTCTGCACCTATGGTGTGGACCCCCAGTACACATGTTTAATTCCAGTTTTGGTACACATCTTTTATCCCAGTTCCAGTGCATATGTTTAATCCCACTTCTGGTATTCAATCTCCATTCTGATACACATTCTTTATCCCAGATCTGGTGTATACCTGTCATTTGAATCATCAATGTTAGGCTTAGAGCTGGACACAGCACTCACTTCACTTGGCCATGCCTTCCAGAGGCAAGCTGTCCCCCCAGTACATATGTTTATTCCAGTTCCTGTGCACATTTTCAATCTCTGTTTTGGTACTTACATCTTATTAAATTTAAACTTTTTAAATTATGCTCTGACCTGCACCTATGGTTTGGCACTCACTGCACTTGGCCAGCCTGCCAAAGGGAAGACCCTTGGGCTATCTCATAAAAATCTGATAACTGTGGTGTACATGTTTCTCAAAGTTACACTAATCCCTGTTTTGATACTTACACTTTATTTAACTTTTCAAAAATACACTGCAGCGGCACTGGCTGCACTTGGCCAGCATGTCAGGGCAAGTCCCCTGGACCTCCCAGTTGATATGTTCAATCCCAGTTTTGACACACACATTTTATCTTAATCATCAAAGTTAAACTGCCCTCATTCAAATTTTATTCTAATCCAAACCATCAAAGTTACATTTAGATCCACACCTATATAGTCCTACATTTTTACTGTAACTGCAGTCAGCAGTACAAAGCTGGCCATATTTTTTGATTTTTCAACTCTTGGCTATGGCTTACACAGTACCATGCCATGCACCATAAATTACAATTCAGTAGGCCACTCATGAAAATCTGTTGAGCAACTAAAGTCCACCTGAAAATTAATCTGCACAGATCTCAAAAATAAGAAAAATATACCATGACAGTGGGTGGAGGGGAGTGGAGGATGAAAAATAGTACAGAAAAAGCAAAATTGAGGCTGGGCTATATTTTTTGGTCTTTCAACCCTTGGCTATGGCTTACACAGTACCATATCATGCACCCAGTAGATCAATGATGAAAATCTATTAAGCAACTAAAATCCACCTGAAATTTAATCTTCATAGATCTCAAAGTGGGAGAAAAATACACTGACAATGGATATAGGGAAGTGAGGGGTAAAAAATAGTACAGAAAAAGCGAAATTGAGGCTGCTCAGAGAGGTGTGACCACAGAACCATTCACAAAAAAATAATGCAGCACTATACAAAATTTTACCATTACAGAATGTGGTTGGAAGCTACCAACACAATGTTTTGGGTTCTGTAGTTGTGGTCACAGCGTGTGACATTCCCAGGAAACGCCGCTGACGCGGCTCAGTAAAAGACAAAGAGGCTGCTTACATGATCTATTACGTAATAACTGTCAACCGTCCTCTCTTTATATATTAGACAAGCTTTAGACCTGCACCTACGGCGCAGCACTCGCTAACGCTCGGCTGTGCCTCTGGTGCTGGTCACAGCTTGCCGGGGGCACGCCCCCTGGACCCCCCAGTACACATGTTTAATCCCAGTTTTGGTACACACCCCTTATCCCAGTTCATGTTTAATC
This sequence comes from Laccaria trichodermophora, assembly GCA_018417955.1. Classification (NCBI taxonomy): domain Eukaryota; kingdom Fungi; phylum Basidiomycota; class Agaricomycetes; order Agaricales; family Hydnangiaceae; genus Laccaria; species Laccaria trichodermophora. The sequence continues at coordinate 421,206 of JACTVC010000002.1, forward strand.
CCACTTCTGGTACACATATTTAATCCCACTTTTAGTACACATAGTTAGACTTAAACCTGGACTTATAGTACAGCACTCTGCTCAGTCATGCCTTGCTGGGGGCAAGCTATCCCCCAGCACATGTGTTTGTTTCCAGTTCTGGTACACATCTCTAATCCCTGTTTTGATACTTACACTTCATTTGAATTTTCAAAGATACACTTAAACCTGCAGTGGCACTCATTGTGCTTGGCCAGCTTGCCAGAGGCAAGCCCTTGGACTACCTGATACAGATTTAACAGTTGTGGTGTACATGTTTCTCAAAGTTACACTTTCTGCACCTATGGTGTGGACCCCCAGTACACATGTTTAATTCCAGTTTTGGTACACATCTTTTATCCCAGTTCCAGTGCACATGTTTAATCCCACTTCTGGTACACATATTCAATCTCCATTCTGATACACATTCTTTATCCCAGATCTGGTGTATACCTTTCATCTGAATCATCAATGTTAGGCTTAGACCTGGACACAGCACTTGCTTCACTTGGCCATGCCTGCCAGAGGCAAGCTGTCCCCCCAGTACATATTTTTATTCCAGTTCCAGTGCACATTTTCAATCTCTGTTTTGGTACTTACATCTTATTAAATTTTAAAAATTTAAATTATGCTCTGACCTGCACCTATGGTTTGGCACTCACTGCACTTGGCCAGCTTGCCAAAGGAAAGACCCTTGGACTATCTCATAAAAATCTGATAGCTGTGGTGTACATGTTTCTCAAACTTATACTAATTCCTGTTTTGGTACTTACACTTTATTAAAATACACTTTAACCTGCAGTGGCAATGGCTGCACTTGGCCAGCTTGTCAGGGCAAGCCCCCTGGCCCTTCCAGTGCATATGTTCAGTCCCAGTTCTGACACACACATTTTATCTTAATCATCAAAGTTAAACTGCCCTCATTCAAAAAAGTGAAAATACACTGACAGAGACCCCCACACAGGTGTGGAGAGTGAAAATATAGTGCCAAAAAGCGAAATTGAGTGTTTGGAAGGTGATATGGGGGCAAGAAACACCAATGCAATGTGTTGTGGTGGGGGAAATTTTTAACATGTCCTGCCCATGTGGTGTTTGTACTTGCTGTTCTCAGCAACTGCCATTCCCAGCAAATGCCACTGAGTAAAAGACAGAATGGTTGCTTAATAATTATATTAGCTAATCTTACAATCTTAGCTAAGTGAACCATTGTGCCTTTATATATAAGATGACTATACAATATGTAAAATAATTTAGCCTACCTTCCAATGTCACAACAAAAATGGCACTGACCTTAAATCCCTAAGCTTTAGACCCACACCTATCATGGTGCTTGCTAACACTTGGCCATGCCTCTGGTGCAGGTCACAGCTTGCTGGGGGCATGCCCCCTGGACCCCTCAGTACACATGCTCAATCCCAGTTTTTATACACATGCTCAATCCCAATTCTAATGGACATGTTCAATTGTAGCATGTTCTTGGTAGTGTGTTCTTTGTCGCATGTTCTCAGTTAGAATTAGGGAATGCCTGAATCCCCCATTCAGGGAGTGTGTTAGGATATATATATCCTCTTTTTTTCCCAGTTCTGCAATGTTACACTTGGACCTGAACTTATGGCACAGCACTCACTTCACTTGGCCATGCCTTGCCCAGGGGAAAGCTTACCACACTTTGCCAGCTTGCCAGATGAAAGCCCTCTGAATCTCCCACCCAACACATGTTCACTCCCAGTTCTGGCACACATCTTCCATTTGAATCATCAAAGTTACATTTTGATCCACCCCTACATGGAGCTACATGCCATACTGTAACTGTAGCCAGCCATAGAAATCTAGCTATTATTTATTGGCCTAACCCTCTTACATTTCAAAAAGGAAGAACTGCCCATATTTATACTGTGCAAAAGAAGCAAAATATTGATAGCAGCTGGCATACATGTATACAGAAAGGTCCTTAATCCTCCAATTTTTTCCAAATCACAAAAGAAGAAGCAGGATAGTATCCACCCACACAAAGCATAGAAAAATACAAATGAGAAGAGAAAGGTTGGAGAAAGGTCAAAAAGAACTGGATTAACAGGATAGCATCAGACAAAACAGGTGAACAATAAGCAAAAAGAGAAACATATATATATACTGACAGGGGCTTCACACAGGTGTAGAGGGAAGTGGAGGTTGAAAATGATGGGAAAAAAGCGAAATTGAGGCTGCTGAAGGAGCTGTACCCACAAAAAAGCATGACAATTATTGAACACAGCACTTAAATATCACAGAATCTAGTTATAAGGTCTGGTGGGACAGCCTGTGGCCAGAGTTCCCAGCAAATGCCGCTCATGTGGCTCAGTATAAACAGAATGGTTGCTTAGTCATTATATTAGCTAATCTTACAAATCTTAGCTAAGCGGACCATTGTACCTTTATATATAAGATTGCATTCACCCCTCAGATGACTCAACCACGGCGCAACGAATGGGTAGGAGGCTGGGCCTTCAATACATATGTACATAAGATTTGTAAGCTTCAGAATTGCTCCCGTCACGGTGCCGATTTTGGTTTCACTCCGAATCATCGAGTCGCGTTCCGCCTAACAAGAATTCTCGAAGTTGAAAGCCTACAAAGTCAAGCGCACGAGCAATTATCGTAGACAACATACAACATGACTTCAACTCAAGCGTCACTGTTATCCTACTTCCCCATCGCGCTCGAATCGCCCACAGCAACGGTTCATCTCGAATACGAGCCAGACGCTCTCCCACCAAAACCCTCGGAGGGGGACTGGACGCGCTTCGTGTGCATCAGCGACACCCACACCCATAAATTTCATGTCCCAGATGGCGACGTGTTGCTTCATAGCGGGGACCTGACGCACACCGGGAAAGTGGTTGAATTCAAGAAGACGATGGAGTGGCTGTATGAATTACCCCACAAACTCAAGATGTGAGTCGTTTTCATAGCCTTATGCGAGCTTTTCTTGATATTGGGAAATTGGAGGAAGTATCATTGCAGGGAACCATGATCTCACGTTGCATGAGGATTGGTACGCAGACGAGTATGACAGGTGGCATTGGTCCTCCGGAAAACAGGTTTGTTCTACTCCCCATCCTATATAGGCAGTTGAAACTTTGCTTCAGGATATCGTTCCCATCCGAGAGATGCTCAAAGGGCAAAGGGCTATTGATGCGGGCATTGTCTACCTTCAAGACGAAGAGTACAAGTTCAAGGTCAGGGAGGAAGGAAGGGAATGGAGCGTTTACGGCTCACCCGTTAGTACCACTATTTCGGAGTCTGTTCAAGTATCGGTGATACTGTGTAGTGGTCACCAGAGTTCTGCGATTGGGCGTTTAATTACGAGAGAAGCGAAGCTGACCGTAAGTTTCTTATTCTCCCTGAGCTGTTGATCTGCTCATTGGCGTTATCCAGGCATCGTCTCCAAAATCCCTAAAACTGATATTCTGTAGGTCCGCTTGTAGCATCCTCCTTTTCCTCATCCCTCATTCCGCAGGTTGACGCACGGCCCGCCGTTCGGAATCTTTGACCGATGCGAAGACGGCGAAGACGCTGGCTGTCAGAACCTCCGTGCCCGTTTGGCTGTACTAACGCCTCGCATCCATCTCTTCGGACACATCCACGAAGGGCGGGGAGCGTACATCCACGCTTGGGACCCCAACAATAAGGGAAAGATCCCGCTTGTACAAGCTGACGACGAGATTTCACAGCCTGGGATAAACACTGAAGAAATGGCAGGGTGGAAGAGGACCGTATTTGTAAATGCCGCAGCTTGGCCCGCTGGCTCGAAAAGATCGCGAGATGGAATAAGGATGCCGTTTGGTGGGCCGGGGTTTCAACCTGTAGTCGTTGATCTGAAGGATTAACCTGCGTTGGTCGTGTATTATGGACGAAGTAGGTGAGGGGACCTTCATATTGCACAGCGCTTCGATTATTGACTTCTGCTTCGTTAGAACTACCTGATAATTCCTCATGCGTGCGGGATCCTGGGACTCTGCCATCCTCTATCCAGTATTAAAACGGTAGTGAAAATTCAACAACTCATTCACAGTAATGGTGAAAGTTGGCACATTTCTTGCCATGGATACAATGCATACAGATGCTACTCTGACTTTGCATGTGGGCTTGAGCATCTATCACAATCAGGGAAAGATCGAGACTCTAGTGAAAAGGAAACCGCGAAAACTTGAGGGTCCTCGTATTATCCAGAGGAAAAAGTCCTTTCCCCAAATGCCATACCAGTGGAAGCGTCCTTTGACTCCTAGTTTTAGGCGCCCCACTCCCTAACTAATTTTTTTGGGTCTCTGCGACATCAAGAAGTAACCGGTGAGGCGTTTCTCTCCAAATTCGGCAGAACTTTGTCAAGTCGCCTTTGGACGATATTGAGGGACAGTAACCTAACTGACGTTCACGAAAACTTTCCCTCGAAGATGGTTGGAATTTATCGTTCAGGGCAAGATGTATTGGAAGCAGCAGAAGAGTGCAGTCCTTGACGTACTGTTATCGGTCGCCAATGGACAAAACAATTTGAAGGCAGCCTATGACCTGCAGTTGGTGGCCTCTAGACTTGACTACCACAAACACGGAACCAATTTGAAAATAGTCTCGGTAGTCTTTATTAGCCTGCAGAAAATCTCGCACATGACGCTTTGAACCCTGAAGAACTTTATAAACTTGAGCATATATTCCCTAAAGACTAGTACAATTTCGTACTCGACAGTGTACCAGATAATAAGGGACGGGGAAATGGCTACCCGTCCAAGAGTATCGAGCTCCGCGATTTTTCAAAGGGGCCAGAGAGTTCAACCGACAAGTAAAGGCCAAGAAGACGGCGTTATCCAAGAATTCATTAGTTTCTTTGTTAGCAGCGGGGGGCGACAATCCACTACATACCTTTATAAGTCGCATTAACCATGAACTTGACCGCCCAGCTTTGAGTCGATAATCCAAAGCGAAAGCTTTCGGAGTCACGCGCACTGCGAATAGACACACTCTCAGTAAATAGACGTCGCCTACAGTCGTGTCTCTAAGGCAATCAGCCAGATCAGACGGGAGAGCGTGTATCTCAGCCTTGGCTTCAAGGTTGCCTTGAGCAGCATCCACGCCAAAATGTGGGTTCGCGCGCGGGAATCGCGTAATTGAGGCCATTCTTCAATCAGGGACTATCGTACCATCGGGTCGCAGATCCGGTTCTCAACTCCACTAGAATGGCAATTTTGGTTGATGACGAGAGGGCGTAAATCGGATGAATCTGAAAACGATGTTATGTTTAACTGAGGCGTTAGTATTCTGGAATTTGGGCAATAGTTCTGGCGGAGATGAAACGCGCGATCATTGTCCGCCGTGGCTGGCGGTTTCCAATCTCTGGTTGGTCGTATGGAGCACGGTATGTCCGTCGCACTGAAGAGGTCCCCTTCACTATCCCGTCTGGGTAGAATATGGATTAGAGAGGTTGATATGGTGGCCTGTAGAGCAGGTCGGAAATGTTATGCGCACACCACTACTGAACAATAATACGACTCTCACCCTAGTCCAAGGAAGGAACCCCGGTGTAAATTGCTCTAACTTATGCACTTCCATCCTTCGAAGTGACCTCCACCGGCCTCGTTCCGTATGTGAGGCGTGTAAGCGCCACATGGCGGATGATAAAGATGTTCTGGTGGGGTGATGAAGTCTCACGAATTCTTAGGCGCTTGAATAAATGCGAGGATGAAAATTTCTCGAACCATTGGACTTTTCATCGGATGGGCGTCATCCAAGGCCATCGGGGGTGCCTGCCATGACCAGCTGGGGAGCGCCTTCCTAGATCATCGGAAGGGAAGTACCCTCGGATGTTGGAAGGAGCGCCCTCTTAAACCACAAAAAGGGCTGGTGGAATGCAAACCGAGTCGCTTCCAAGTGAATAGAACGATTCTGGCAGCCTGTTGAAGGGTCTAATCAAAGGTCCCTCCCTCCCTTAAAATTGTATCTGCCGTAAAGCTGTCAACGCATATGAGACCGGGAGGAGCACACAATTTTTGGAACGACAAACCACATGGTGCCTGAGTTCGATACCTTGTCTGAAGGGTTCTGATTCCCTTCACTTAGTCATATCGGTGGAATCTGACGGGATAGAGACACGCATGACGTACCAGATTCTGCCAGCTTTCGGGTGCGTTCCGGTCTTCCAGGTTGGACTCAGAGCGCATAGCGAAGGGATCTTCGCAGCCTCTAATTGGATACCAGTGCCGCGATTCTAAGTCTTGGGACGAAAGGTTTCTCCATAATTCCAACCTATCCTGCCTAGTCGAGGAGACTCGTGGAGACACGATTTTGGTGTTTGCCTCTACGTGATGGGGCTGAGTTAAAGGCTTCAAGAGGTCTGGAAAAGATAATATGTAGGTTTAGGGATTGGCAAGGGTCTAGTGTGCAAAAGGCAAGAGACAAACGACATACCAATTTGAGGACAAGATAGCACGTGTCAAAAATTTAGTGCGTTGTGACGGAGCTTTATCATCGTTCTTGTTCTTGACCGCCATGCCATCCTATTACCTCGTTCACGAACACTCTCGACGCCTGAAGCACGGGGACCGCCATCGTATGTTACTTGGCGCTGCTGATATGAATTTCGCGTTGTGGGGAGGGTCGAGTTCAAAGCCAGAATGTCCGTGCTCCGGATGGTCAGGATGAGGTGCGTCGGTTCTTCTTCGCCAGTATGCCAAACGGCTTCCCGTTTCGTAGGGCTGCAGAACGGGACGCGTCAACAGCACCGAAACGCGCTAACAGCCACTTTTTTGCGTCATCGTTCGACACGGCAGTTTAGCCAACGGCGACGCGCCTTGACGTTGCTTTCGTTCAGTCAGTCATGGATGGGTCAACGTTATCAGTCTTTCAGCGCTTTTGAGCCTGTCTACGCCACGAGGGATCGTACATGCCGCGTGTCAAGGCTCGCAACACACACTCCGTTATATGTAACACTTTCGTCACCGCTCGTCACCAAACTTTGTCCTGACCTGGTTTCTAGTATCACGATGAGTCTGGATGAAGCATGAATACTCACAAACCAATATGAGCCTCCACAATGAGGGGTGGTGCCAGAAACTTATCCGCTGGCAATCTCAATTCCAATTTTTTTTGTGGGTGCCATCAGATGCCGCTCAGCAACACATGTTCGACTTTAGGATCAACCACGACCCGGTAAGAATCGTTCATTTTACACTTCTGTGCACTTCTCTTACCCAACTGCACACGTAGGGCCAGATAGGATGCCACCCAAATCTCTACGCATAAGGGGAACGAGGTTTCTTTTCGATTTCTTTTCATTACCGGCAACGTGGACTACTTCAACGCCTAATGTCGCCGTAAAGTGCCCCTGTGTAGGCCCACGGATAAGACCCCTTGAGCACGCATGTTTGCCTGGCGTGCTTGCTTTATAAAGAGGTAAAGCCCCCTTCGTTTCTCATCCTCTCTTGTCGCTAAAATCCCCTCTGCTGGTCCACCAAGCTCTACCCCTCTGCTCCGCTTGACTCCTCTCCCAAAGACCTCTTTAGGCTCACTCGGAAAGGATGGGATTACTTCGTCCTGCGTCTATCGATCGCTCAAAGGCGCCACCTGGTTCTTTTACAGTCTAGTTCTCTTATCTATTCTTTATACTCTGTGGCTCACAAAGATTATTGCGAATATTACATCTCCTTGCGAAAGTAAGTTACAATCCAATCCATTCCTTTACTTCTCTTCCCTTCGTCAGCGCTTACAATTTCTTAAAGGATTATCATTATCGTGACTATTCGGCGTCTATCCAATTTTTGGAACATTGGCCCCGACCAATGTCTAGGTTTGTTTCCGCGTTCTATTTCCTCATCAAAATATTCTTTTTTTCCGTTGCCTTGTCTTCACCTGCGCCCAGTCCCTCCGAAAGGTCTCGGACCGAGGAACGCACCGTCGGCTTCCTCATTCCTAATCGACAATACGCCTTTCCCATCTTTTTTTAATTTTGCAATGCCCCTAGTAAACCTTGTTTTACCGAGCAGAACCTTCTCTGGACCATGGAGGATGCGCCGCTCAGTCTGCAGGTCCACATTCAGACGCTCTGGACGCCACTGCCAGTCCCTGTGTTTGTGTTGAGGACCCTGCGCCACGACGGCGCGACCTCTGCCCCTCTGATCATGCGCCTGATGTCAGACGTCAACTCCGGCAACTCGCACACAAGAAAATATTTTTTCCGTCGCGCTCAAATTCGCTGCTCCCAAGTTGCCTCCCTCGTCCTCTACGATAGGTACGTATGTCTTACTTGACTCCTCACCCTCGGTATTTACTTTGACAACACTGCAGGGCTGAGCACAATTGATATCACAGGCGTGACCATTTTTGATCTAATCTTCCCAGGTGCCTATCATTGGAGATGTCGATCGCGTCATTTTTGGACACAGGCTGCTTGACCCTCCGCCGTCTGACCAACCGCTTTTCGAAAGAAGCACCCTGTTAATATCAAGCCGCATTGCCTCCGATTCTAATTGGATTTCTATATTCCGGTTCGGACATTTACCCGCTTGGCTTTCTCTTATTGTCTTTTTGACATTGTGTTTCATCTTTGCAGTGGAGTGCAGCGCCAAAAAAGTGGTGCTATCGCTGATCAAGACATACAGTACTAGTCTAAGAATAAGCGACGAGAACCGATGAACAGAGGACACGACAGAAAAAAATAAGGTGGCGACAATGTCGCACGAGGTGATAAAGAATAAAAGTAAGTGGCTGGGTATAATGCGGAGGGGGGTGGTATGAGTGTGTGTGGTGAAGGAATGACTCGTAAACGGGTTTTCATAATCAACGTGTCGCGCATGAGGAATTCGGAATGAACGAATGGTCGTCGAGACACATCCGAAGGAAGGCCGGCGGTTGATACCCAGTACGCCCCGGACGACACAACCTCGATCGTGAGGGGTGTGGTAACGCAAAGAAAGCGACTATGATTACAGGCCCGAGGGCGAAAATAATGCTGGGGAAGAAAAAAAAACGTACAAGCGCGTTTTTGGTCCTGCTCCAAGAAGTTTGCCAAGGGGAGACAGGTGCGCGATAATACACGTATCCAATATACAAAGTCCAACGAAAAACCTAGACGCGCAGCATCCGGAGGCTTAGAACCCATGTCCTGCCATCATCTCGTCGAACCCGAGGAGGCTGTCGAGGTTCTGGCTCTCATCGGGGTATTGGCTTCCCTCAAGGGCTTGAGTGAAAGCTTGCCCAAACTCGATTCCGCAGGGTGCGCCGAGGTCATCTTGGTACTTCGGTACACCGATTTCGATGGGGGGGATGGCGCTCAAATCGAAGTCGTCCCCTAGGAGCATCTCAGAGCCCGTGGACCAGAGCGATCCGTTGGTCTCCCATGAGTACGCTGCGTACTCGGATTGCATCTGCATCTCCAGTTGCAGATCGAGCTCGACTTGACTAGGCTCAGATCCGCAGTATGATTGAGGGAGAAGCGCGGACGTGGGGGTGAAAGGACCGGAATTGGGCGAGGAAGGACCTGAGGATGATATGGAGCCTCTGGACGAGGAGGGAGAAATGAGATGAGACGGGAGAAGGACCGAATCGTGCGGCGGCATGGTGAGCGCGTGTAGTTGAGTTGGGTCGCTCCTTTGAACAGGTTGGCCACTAATGCTGAACATACTTCTTAGGAACTCGGACGACTGTGGAGTCAAAACGTCAGTCTGGATCGCTGTTGCCGTGAAGTGCAGATAACGTTACCTGAAGGCTAGCTTCAAATTGTCCAACCTGACCGAACGATTGCGGTAGGTAGCTGTTAGTCGGCATGTAGTCGAAATCTGACACTGATTCCTCATGTCCAGGATGCGCCGATCGACGACTGATCATGGGTAGAAGGGAGGGCGAAGTTGGGCAAGAAGGCGTCATGTGGTAGATGTTGGGGATCTGGATCGACTGGTAAGGAGGCGGGGTCGGCGCTGACGCGGAACGACCATGATGACGAGCTGGCATCGGGAGCACAAAGGAAAGGCTCTCAGATTCCTCATGACGGCCCTTGGCCTTCTTGTTCTTCGTCCGGCCATCCTTGTCCTTGGCGCGCTGTGGACGATAAACGTAGTTGGGGTACATCTGCTCGTGCTCCTTCTTCTTCTCCTTCGCCAAACCTTCCCAGTACTGGCGCTCCTCGGCAGTCAGGCTCTTCCACTGCTGGCTGATCGTCTTTGAAAGATCGGCCTGCCGTTGCTTCTTCGCGGGCCCATCTGCTGCGGTCGCGGCCTCCTCCTGCGCTTGTTGGCGATCCTCGCAACATTTGCGTCGGAAGAGGATGAAGGCGTTCTCTGGACGTTTGATGTAGTCCTCATCCCCCTTCTTGGGTCGCCTGTCGATGGCGTCGGTGCTGCACGACGATTTTCGGCGTTTATGTGTGAATGGTGAAGGCGATGCAGATCTCGGGGAATCGGGGGAAAGGGTGCGCATGAAATGTGGTGGTGGTGGTGTTGTACATTGTGAAGGGAGTGGATAATGATCAGGCTCGAAAGGGGAATTAGAAGGGGAAGAGTAAGGACTGTCAGAGAGATTATGGGAGATAGGGAAGGTGAAAGCGCGTGGCGTCGGGGAGATGATGGCAAGAGTTGGTGCTTGTTGTGGTGCGTCCGTCGTCACTTCTAGTGCTGAAAGGGAATGAGCAGGGGAAGAAGAAAGAAAGATAAGTGCTCACATCGGGATTGGGTATCGCGAGTGCGTAGAGCAGGCATGATTGTTCGTCGGGGACAATGGGAAGATGACAATGGGGGAGTGTTCGTGAGAGGCGGGAGGAGGAGAATAATGACGGATTGGTCGTACGCACAAGGAGGGAGGAAAGAATAAAGGGTGTCGCAACGCGGATGGCAATCGTTTTGTTTGTCTCTCAGTACGACCAGAGAACAATTGCACGGCGGGGCACAAAAAGCAAAACAATACGACCGGACAGTTTTATAGTTCTCTAGTTTGGATACCAGGAAAGGTTCCGCCGAAGACACGAGTCCGAATTTCGTAAGGTTCGCCTCTATTCAGCTCAGTTCCACATTCATTGTCTGCGCCATTTAGGGACCAGAGAGGAACCAGATGCCGCTCTCCCGATATGGAAGGCATATCCATTTGCACATGTTTGTATCACCAATGAAGAGACGCGTCCACCCTGTTATTGTCCCGGCCATTTGGTCCGAGCGAACCATTGCGTCCGATTGTCCAATATTCCTTCTTATCGGTGAGCCCACGTAAGATCATCACTCATGAGAGCGCCGCGGCATCCAAAAAAACAACATGACTCGTCAATCTGCCATTCCAACCCGAAATACCTCGTTACATCCAAGCTCTAGGTTACCTTTGCCTCCGTCGCTCATAGTCATACCCTCTCAGGCAATATATTATAGTATATACCCCAAAATTCAAGTGTAAAATGAATTCGATCTTCTCAACTGCGTGATATGGTCTAATGATATCTTGATAAAAATATCCACGTGCACAAATCCCAGTCGCCCAAATGATCCAAAATGTCCTAGCGCCTTCACAATTCCAGATGCGGAAGTTGAGAGCCGTCCGCTCGTCTCAACCACAAGGTTTCCCTCATCTGCAGAAGACGCGCTCACGTAAGCTTCTCATCACCCGATCGTGTATCTCGTACGATTCATTCATGATTCCTTCAAACTGCGTCAGACCTTCTCTTCCATTATATCGTCCTGCAATGCGATAGTCAACTAATTATCAGATGAATTTTTGCTGGCTTATCTGTGCTAGGGCCGTGGTCTATGCTCCGTTCCACGGCTGTCTGGTCAACTCGGGGCTGTAAGAGAAAATCCCGTATCTTGTGATACAAGACGTCACTTTTCGATCTCTCGGTTACTTTCTTTACTGCCTAAACAGGTCGGAATTCGCCGGCCCATCAATATCAGTTAATATTTTGCTTTGCCCATAACCCATGTCCTCATGCCCCTTCGTCGTTCTACACATTTCCGCACCGAATTTAATCTGTAATAACCGCCCCATCAGTACATTCTAGGCGTCGACCGTCGCTTCGTGATTTACATAAAATTGTAATTTCATTGGAAAAGAACGGATGCAATTTCGAAACGGAATCAAGTGGTTCTGTAAATCGTCACAAAATCACAATTTCAAGATCATTTATCCAAGGCCCAAGAGGTACTTATGATAAGATCGAGGGGGGATGATCGATTTAGAATTAGGATTCACTCATTGTGTGCTGAAATAGGAAGGACCATGCGTCGTATATCATATTTACTTCTGGGATTTGAGAACTGTAATGGCGGTATCTGAATGGTTTGAGTTTAGTTCCCAGCGTCAATCTGAGAGATTTCATCGCCTTCAAAATAAGCGGAGACTGTGGGTGCGGGAAATTTGAGCGTCGAGTCAACACGAGTCATGGTAGGAAGATGTCGCAAGAACGGTACCAAGTCATCGTCGGGCTGCGCTTCTCGTACCCAATAGGGTAGACATACCGACAGGGCGGCAGTACTTATACACATTGTACGCGGTCAAAGCGTATATTCGATCGCGTCGTGATGTAAGTGATCAGGGGGCACAAAGGACACAGGGGCCCATGATCGCACGGCCAAGGTTTGCGGCATCGAAAGGAAGCAAAAAAATATTCACAAGTGAGAAGTTTACGTTAAGGACAATGTCGATGAGTAAATGAGCGAGAGACATTTACGCCGAGACCACGGATGGATTGGAAATAGCTTGGAACGCCACGACGTATTTTATGAGGAATGGCGACGCGCTCGCGTCCTATGCACTTAACTTCTAAGGGACAATTGTAAATACGAACATCGACCGGGAATATCATAGGCGTACTCGCAACTGACGGGGTGACCCTAATGAGTGATTGCTTCTTTGTGATTGGGAGCGCGAAGGCTGATCGGACGCGCAAAAGATTCGGTACTTATTGGCATCATTTGAGTCAGGTAGCGGTAGGAAAAATGGTGGGTAAATACTCACGCACGCAATGCGGGAAGGCGTCAAGACTTGACGCGCTGACGTTCAAAATCCAGACTGCGTACGCCCCTGTGTCGCCTGTTGTCAAAGCGGCGGAGAGAGATAAAAGACATGGGACTAGAAACACTAGTAAGGATAAGCGCATTGACCTCGAAGCATCCCGACATTTTACGATCGCTTGTCATGAGCTCCACTCTGCCCAAATGAGCGAACAATGCAAAAGTGAGTAATTAAGCGGCTTTGATGCGCCTATGATTTGACTTCGATATTAGTTGGTCGAGAACGCATAGGAACGACTGCAGGGCCGAAGGATTCAATAATAACGGATGATGATTGACATACGATAAATGAGCGCAGCGTGTCACCGCGCTCTTTCAAATAGCCATAGTCAGAGTCAGAGGGGTGAAGCCACGCCGCAATATCCCATGGATCAAAGCAAAAAGCAGGTGCGTGGTTCATCTTACTGTCACGAAGATGGTATGGTAGTTTGATTACCATTTGCGACGCGATGACTAGGCTGGCGCCACTATCACGATCCACTCGCATGTTTGCGCGTATACTTCCGAGCGACCCCCGACGCTGGACGCTGGACGCGTAGAAAATCTAGGATTCAGGTCGGTATTCTGAAAAATGGCCTTAGGTAAAACGAGTTGCGGAAATGAATGAACAGCCACCTCTAAAATCGGAAGCAACCGACATCCTACACGCGTAATTGGCCAGAATATTTCGTTTGACGCGTATGACCCCATTGTATTAATGAAGTCCTTCCACCTGTCAGGATTCCGGTACGGTATCTCAGGGTATACGTTCGTTATTGATAAGTTCCGTCGGGGAAGGCGGGGAGCGGATCGACATGGTCCGACAGGCATTCTGGTCTCCGGTCTCCATGCATTATTCCTCTCAGCCACGGAGCTTGAAGCAATAAGTATTATTCCAGATCATATTATCCTGGTCACTCGACGACGAGGATTATCGACCGTTCGGGATTTATTACGGGTCTGGGCATCGGCCACCGCGGTGTATCTTAGACTGAACTGATGTAAAGAGGTTGATTTCCGCAATGGTAGCACTCACATCGACTTGTTGAATAATTCGTCATTTGTGGACACTTGCAAACCACGAAATTATCGATTGCCATGGTTCAAGTTGGGGTTCGAAACAGTCCATTCAGGTAGTCCGAGGACTGGCCAGAAATCAGTGAAATTGGATCAAATATCATGCATGCGAGCTTGTGATATACCAGCCCCCGCACTCACCATGACTCGACTTGACGGCGAGAATGGGAAAGTCAGAACCTCGAGGCTGTTCAAAGAGCGTTGTCAAGGAGGCAGTGACTGGTATCGTGACAGCTCGCGTGCAACAACGGCGTGATCTTCCGCGTTTCGTCACGCTGGCGTCATCATCGCTCTTCGTTCGCATTTGCCATTCCTAGTGCCCGCAGCGATTCCGTCTCACAGTTTCGCCCAGTCATTTTCCCTGAATTTGGAGGAACGCACACCTATGTCCCCACGAAAGAGACCTCGTAGCCCCTCTCTTTCCACCACCTTGGCTCCGACATCAGGCACTGCGCTGGCACACACAGTGGCATCGCCATCCCATTCTCCTAAAGTATCGAAGAAACTGAAGCTCCATAGTTCGTTTGTTGATACCTCTCCATTCCCAACGTTCGCACACCCAACACCCGCTGAAGCACGCGAAGTTCACGAACTTCTCCTAACAGCCCACCGTCCACACCAAGCGATCCGTAGGCGTCCTCTGAATTCCAACAACTCAGCAGGTACTTGCGGAAATGTACCAAACGTGATCGAGGCCCTCATTGGTACTATCCTTTCACAAAATACTTCCGGACAAAACTGTCATCGTGCCAAAACAAGTCTTGATGCTGCTTTTGGGAGAAACAATTTTGCGGCCATCGCTGAAGCTTCGAGGGACCGTTTGGTCGATGCTATACGATCTGGGGGGCTTGCGAATAAGAAAGCTGCCACCATTCAGAATATTTTACACTCTATCCGGGACAAGCATGGCGAGTACTCGTTGCAGCATCTCGCTGCCGCGGAGAGCAGCGGTCGGCGGATGTCCGACGATGAAATTATGAAAGAGCTCATCTCCTATGACGGGGTGGGTCCAAAGACCGCTTCGTGCGTTCTGTTGTTCTGCCTCGGACGGGACTCTTTCGCTGTGGATACCCATGTGTTCCGATTGAGCAAGCTCCTTGGGTGGGTCCCTCAAAAGTCAGATCGTGTACTTGCGCAGGCACACCTCGACATTCGCGTCCCAGACGAGCTCAAATACGATTTGCATGTGTTGATGATACAGCATGGACGATTATGCAAAGGTTGTAAGAAGACGGGATCGGGTCAGGCTTGTATTCTCAAAACATATTTAAAAGGGAAAGAAGTAGACGCAGACTCGACACATGAGGATTGATGATTCTCGCTTTTTTTGATGCTTCTTACTGTTATTTTTCAACTCTCTTTGTATTTTTTGTTGCACCTCCTGGTCTCAAGACTCCATTCTGGCTCCCGCAGGTCCTCTGTGCGTGATCGGCCCTCCCCGCCTACAACACAAACAAACAACCCCGGATTTGATGGTATCTAATCAGTCCCCGGTATCACATCTCGATCTCCAGGAACCATATGCAGATCCCAATGAAGCGCTAATGAACAGATCTCAGAATCGACCACTCTTCACAGAAGAGGAGTATCGAGCATTAACTTGAATGGTTGACAGTGGTTGACCCACATCTTCACAGCAAAGCTTTCCTAATCTACTGTGGTAAGTGTCAAATTTCTAGAACTAATCGATGGGCGCTTACATAGCATCGAACCAGAAAGGCCACATGATGTTGTTTTGCCGAGCACTGTTGCACGTGTAACGGCGTTCGGGCTCACACCATCCACTTAATCCATTTTCTATCTTGGTCGAACGTCTGCTGGGCCAGAAGTCGGTGCAATAATCTGCATACGCTTCTCTTCTACAATCGAAATCCCATTGCCATGTCATTAGTCGGGCGCCTGCGCTAGACGTGACAACATGTGTACTAATGGTCGGGAATTGGTCGGGAACTTGGTTTGTGGGTGTTGCTCAGATACCCCTCAAGGATGATTCTTTTGTTCCTCGACCTTTTCTGATATCGCTAGGTTGTGGGCTCCTCGGCGAATCCATTATTCTGTGTGCTCTGGTTCAAACCTAATCCATATTGCGGCATACCCCCCGAGCATCACGAAACGTGCCTTCTTTATCAAATATTTGGTCTTGGGCACACTGTCGGCAGTGCGCCACTCCGCTACCATTCGGTTTTTCGGGTTCACCCGCACAGTACCTCCCTTCTAGACCATCGAGAGTTACAAATGTGTTCATCTTGCCTCTTTCAGGTGTGCGTAGATATAGGCAAAGGCATCGAATCCTAGATCAGTAGAAAGTTCTTAATGCGCAAGCTCACAAGCGATATACAAACGGTCAGCCACGATTTTGCATGCGTAGACTCTTTTCGTGGTTCAACCAAGTTAAAGCAGCTCGCCCTCACACAACGCTCGGTTGTGATTTCCGGAATCCTTTCCTGTTAAATTAGCAGATTAAGGAGGTGCAGGTCTTTGTAAGCTCGGATTTCGGTCCTATGGTAAATTTGGTACTCTCATGATACTTTATCCAGGGTGATCATAGGTGATTTAACTCAGACTTGCAGCCGCCAGTGGCGTTTCCACAACTCCAGCGATTTTAGACACAAAACGATATTTTTCCGACACGTCGGGGATTTTTACTCTTTATGCTGTGATCAAAGTGGGTGGTGCCCCCTCGCGAGTCGGAATCTCGCTTCAAGTCCCCCTCTCCTCCTACCCTGCAGTGGAACGCCCTTAAGCCCAAGTCCAGAACGGCTCGCAAACCCCATTTTTGACACAGTTGCCACACAATCGAATCGATAACCTGATCTACTTCTATGATGAAGTTTTCGATGTTTCCTGAGTTCTCATGCATGCCGGATCGCCAGCGCTTTCATCATGCCGTATTTCTATCCGGAGTTTTGTTTTTGCTAGTGAGCAAAAGCTAATTTTACTCTTGTAATCCACGGGTTTACTGATATGTCTTCATTGCGACGTCTTATCCAAGTCACGGGTGCCCAGTCGTTCCCTCCAACCCCGTCGATCGAGCAGGTAGATATTAACCGTTGTCACGCACGCTACCAGACCATACTGTCTGTTTGACCTTGACTTCCCCCCCAGCTTCGTCCGATCCCACGGCCCAGGCAGTTGGAACCTTGCGACCGGCGTCTACTTGTTAATTGTCTAACACCGTTATGGACACCAAAGTAGAGACCGACTCGGACGCGGAGTGATAAATTCACCTACCGTCTACGCACATGGATAAATGATCGATCGTTGACGGGGGAGGCTATGGGCAGAGTTTGCGATCCATGAGGCGGCCTCATGGTAGTTGCCGTTGTAAAGTTTGGCAGGTGAGCGCTTAACCGTTCATTATTTTACACAGAATAACACTCTAAATAGATTCAAATTCACTCGACACGGCCTTCAGTCGTAAATTTATTTAATCTATTGATTAGATATTGTAATTTGTTTCCCCTCGGCCGTAATTCGTGTTTGTAGGATTTCTGTCAACTCGTCTTCTTACAATCGCGTTTCAGGCTGGCGGAAGATTCACACACCCAGTTCATCTTCGGTCTTGACGTTGACACCAGCACCGATCCTGTGTATCGCGCAACTTAAAACCATGGCAGGTAACACATAACGACTCGGACAGGCGTCTACTGTCCATTGTCTTCCAGCGTCAAAAAGCAAAATCAGCCGGCGGATTTGATGAAGAGACCGACTTCAAATCTAAGAGGGTAAATTTACACGTGCAGAAAGGAACATATGTTTGCGATGGTGTAGCGGGCTCATGCTACTTTTAGTGGAATTTGCCGATGATACGATGGTTTCATTTATTCTCTATATCTATATAACCTAGAGACCTGTCGAAAAACCTCACAACGTCTTGAACTCAACACCCCCTTGATAAGCGCCGTTCTTCCCAGTTTCAAATCTATATTTTATTTTCCGTTAGACTTGTAATTTCCTCCCTCAGTGGTTTTTTGGTTGTGATATTCTTCTGTACTATTAACAACTCGATAACACGAAAATTCCATCAACTTCAACTGTTTAACAAGATGATCGCGTCCGAAATACTCTTTTTAGTAGCAGATGGTGGCATAATTGTAACTTCCTCTACACGCAGACGCCTCTCTAGTTCCGAAAAATGGGCCTGACTTATCAAACTTCCACGTTCAACCCTTTTAACGGTTGTGTGTGATTTGGGTATTTTTTATATATAAGTGTGTTCAAGAGAATTCGACAACGGTTCTGTTATTCATGATCAGACTCGTCATCCCAGGGGAAGCAATCACCTGCAAGCCAAATTAGCTCGATTTGCAAGGATGAAAAATCTGGGACAAACAAGACTGATCCCGAGTTAGAAATGTAATCTCCGATTTGCTATCAGCTAGTGCCGATCGAAGGACGTTCAGAACCTCCCAGAAGCATCCGCAAGTTTCAATGCGAACCGTTTTCAGCCTTACGCAAGTAGTAGAAGCTCCGGAAACTCTGTAGACCAACATTTCCTGCAGACCTTCAACGGCTTGGAAACACCTACTATCAGCATTGATTGTAAAGGTTTCGAGCAGAGGCAAACAGTGCTCGCCACTTGATTGAGATTCTTTCGGTGCAGCGGGGCCTAGGCAATCCACAAGCGCTTTGCAGCTCTGCTCATCACCTATGAAATATAATTCCAAGAGGGATTCAACTTTCAAAATGCAACTGATTGTCCACCTGCAGTCTTCCGGCGATTCTTGGTAACAAGTGATGTGTAGTCGCCGGAGGCTCCTCGACAGGTTCGACATGAAGTCAGGCATGCATGGAATCGGTGTATTATCGCAACCGTAGAATGTAAGGGTCAGGTCTTTGATTGAGGGAGTGATGATTTTTGATAGGAGTTTGTTCAGACCTGTGTTGTAATTTGCCACTGCATCCTTCAACACCAGGTTTCGCAGGATAGGGAGAATCAAAGTGCGATGTTCATCTGTGTCCGAATGCGCGTCAGACGTGAATCGCTGTGCAATAAATTCTTGTAGGGAGTTCGAAGTACAACAGAGAATGTGATATGCCTGATCGTCGTAGATATCGCCCACGGAGAACGTTGTAAGTGATTGTAGGGCGGACGGCCATATATGAAAGTATTTTATGTATTTTGGCAAGTGCAGATGCTTGATTTGCGGCACATTCGAACGGAATATATTGAGACTTTTTCCGATGTCCCATTCGCGCAGCCCGGGCTTATGATCAGGAATCTTGAAGCAAAGTTGCTCCAGGATAGGAAAACGGTCGTGATTTACAAAATGATTGAAGGATCCTTTGGAGAGGCATAGTGAGACGTTTTTCCATCTTGGCGCTGTGCTAATCAAGGTGTCAATGATAGACTTTACGCAAGATGAGGCCAGACATGGTGCGTCGATGTGGATTGTGAGAGGGTGGTTCCCAGACCGTGAAATCCACGAATCCAGGATATCTTCGAAACCAGATATCGAGCGGTTTTGGCCAACAAAAAATATAGCAGCCCATAGTTGGCTCGTGGACCAGGCAAGATCGCGCCACGCCTTGCAAACCGCACCAAGGCGCAGAGGCCACATTTCCCAGTGCTTGCCTAACCCCACCCAGGCGGAGTACGAGGCGGCATCGTATGCGGGGTGACATGCAAGAATAAAGATCTCTGTGATAAGCTCCGGTGGAAGAGTCGATATGGGGGTGCACTCGTTGATGGAAGTTTTTGCTTCGAAGATCGTCTGTCTCAGCCGTATGATTTCTCTCTCCACGTCAACGACGAATTGTTCTAGACGAAGTCGTGTCTCCTTGCGATAAGGAGAGTTGAGGGGAGTTTGGATGGTTTGATGAAGTTGGGGCGGCATATTGAAAAACGTTGTCTGCAGATGATAAGCTTCCAGATTTATATGCTGACTCCGTCTATTTGGTTGAGCATTTGTTATGTACCACTGATAAATGTTACAACAGCATGGTCACCACGAGTTTTCAGCCTTCCAAGTTGAACCACCTTTCCATATGACCTCCCCTCGGGCCTTTTTTTGGTCACGAAATTCTGTACTATTGACAACTCGCTATCCACGAAAAAATGATTATTGTTGATACTTTGTTTGGCAAGGTCCGAAATGTTCTTTTCGGTAGCAGATTGTGGCCTATATTTACATCTTCCTCCACGCGCAGAAGCCTCCCCCGGAGTTCCGGCGAATGACCTGATTTTGAGATAATAAATTTCTATCGTATTCCCTTCATCCTCTTTACCTAGAAAGAGGGTTGTTCGTGATTTGGTGATTTTCATTTTCTAGTTCTTGCAAGAGAATTCGACGATGGTTCTATTCTGACTCGTCATCCGAGGAAGCGCAATCACCTGCGGGTCAGATTAGCTCGATTAAAGACATGAGGAAAAATTTGTGACGAACAATACTGATCCAGTTTGGCAAATGTAATGTCAATTTTGCTATCAGCTAGCGCCGTTCGGAGGACGTTCATACTATCCTTCCAGACGCATCCGTGAGTTTCAATGCGAGCCGTTTTCAGCCTTACGCAAGTGGTAGAAACTCCAGAAGATCTGTAGACCAACATTTTCTGGAGACCTTCAACGGGCAGAACACCCATATCGACGGTAATTGTAAACGTTTCGAGCAGAGGCAGATGATCGCCACTTGATTCTTTCGGTGCAGCGGGGCCTAAGCAGTCCACAAGCGCTTCGCGGCTCTGCTGGTCACCTGTGAAATGTAATTCCAAGAGTGAGTCGACTTTCAAAATGCAACTGATCAACCATCTGCAGTCTGCCAGCGAGTTCAATCCAAAACAAGTAATGTGTAGTCGCTGGAGGCTCCTTGAGAAGTCCGACATGAAGTCGGGCGGGGATGGAATCAATATATGATCGTTGCATAATTCAATAGTCCGTTCTTTGATTGAGGGGGGAATGATTTTTGATAGCAGCTTGTTCAGACCTGCGAAATTGTAATCGAGTGCACGCTTCAACACCAGGCGTCGCAGGATAGGCAGAATCAAAGGGCGATTTTCTCTCCTGTCCAGATTGTCAGCCATGAGATGCTGTGCAACAAATTCTTGCAAGGAGTTTGAAGTAAAATTGAGGATGTGATAGGCCTGATCATCGTAGATGTAATCCATAGACAACGTCGTAAGCGATCGTAAGGCGGAGGGCCATATATCAAAGGATTTTACGTATTGTGGCAGGTAGAGACGCTTGATTTGCGGCATAGTCGAATATCGAGGCTTTCTCCAAAGTTCCATTCGCGCCCGGAGACCAGATCAGGTGTTATGAGAGAAAGTTGCTCCAGGATGGGAAAACAGCTGACGGAATTTACGAAATAACAGAGGAATCCTTGGGGGAGGCGTAGTGAGACGTTTTTCCATCTTGACGCTGTGCCGATGAAGGTAGACGTGTAGAATACGTGACCGTAACATATGTCCAGATTTGGTGCGTCGATGTGGATTGAGAGAGGGCGGCTTTTACACCGTGAAATCCACGAACCCAGGATATCTTGAAGATCGAATTTCAAAGTGTCTCTTCGGCTTACAAAAACTATAGAAGACCAGAGTTGGCTCGAAGACCAGGCAAGATCGCGCCACGCCTTGCAAACTGCACCAAGGCGCAGAGGCCACATTTCCTGCTTGCCTAACCCCTCCCTGGTAGCATCGTACTCGGGGTGACATGCAAGAATGAAGATCTCTGTTATAAGCTCTGGCGACAGAGTCCATATGGAGGTGCACTCGTTGATAGAAGTTTTTGCTGCGAAGATCGTCTGTCTCAGCCGGATGATTTCTCTCTCCGCGTCAACGACAAATTGTTCTAAACCAATTCGTGTGTCCTTGCGATTGGAAGAGTCGAGGGGAGTTTGAATGGCTTGATGGAGTTCGGGCGGCATATTGGAAAACGTCGGCTGCAGATGATGCTCAGCTTCTGGCAAGATTTTTGAGTGTCTGAGCTTGAGTTGAGCCGTGACTGAGACTCCTAACTCTATGCTGACGTATATAATACTATATTTGGTTGAGCATTCGTTGTGTACCACTGCCAAATGTTACAGCGCAGCATGTTTACCACAAAACTTTCCTGCTTTCCAAAGTTGAACCGAAGTATATCGACCTACCTCTTCTGTTGCTCTGCACGAAACGGGAGGTCGAAAGCAATCCTCGCTACTTTGCCCCGAGAAAACTCCGCATTGACTCCGCCCGGATCTCATTCCCACCTCCCTTTCAGGGTAAGTTCAACGTCGGGAATCGCGCGTAACCCCACGGAACTGGTTATCTTTACCTTTCAGTCCCATCGCAGTTGCTTCGTTCCGTACCAGGTCATTTTGCTTTATTGAACACCGCATCTTTTGCTCATCGTGGCTTTAGCTCCTTGGAGACCAAGCAAGAACGCATTGGGCGGAGTCCATAAATGGAGCTCCCTTTGTCCGATGCTACTAGTGCTCGTCTCGTGAGTCGTCGATAACAATTGGCGAATTGTAATTTTGATTCTTTCATACAGGAGCTTGTCCGATGTGAAAGAAGTCGGGTGAATTCCCGGACATGCATATCTCAAAGCGGGGTGAGGATGAAGTAGAATCCGCACGTCGGACCGAACAGTATGTGATGCTGCAAATGATTTTGTTTCACGTTGTAAGCTTATGATTCGTAGGCCTCGTTGATCCCAGTGATCTTCTTGCTATATGTATCTCAAAGTCGGGTGAGGATGAAGTAGAATCCGTACGTCGGACCGAATGGTATGCGAGGCTGCAACGATTTTGCCATTCCATGTTGTACACTAATGATTATCTATGACGTAGCGCGTCGCTCTCTTGCTACACTCACAAATAAATAGATTGTAACTTGTAAGTACTCCCAAATCGCGATGTTTGAAGTCAATTGAAAACTGGCTTTCGCTAGTTAATATCCATCCAATTGACGGAGTCGACGTCAACGTCGCTCCGAAGTTTGAGGGTCAAAATGAATGTGAAGTCCATCTCTTCCCCGACGCCATTTTGGCGGCACGCAAGCACCTTTTTGCGCGTGCAGCATGTTCACGCAAAAGAGTTCCCATCGGCGACGCAAACTCTTTACGACATGCTCCGCCCAGCCTCAACTTTGAACTGGCAGAAGAACTTGAACAATTCAAAGAGGAAACTTGAATGTCCCCAAGGTGGCCACCGACGAGGTGTTTGCTTCCATTCTCTCCGGGCGGATTCCCCAAAACTACCTACAGAAAAGGCGGTTACTTCTTTGTGACGGGAAGAACGGATTTAATGAAGGCCTGGTATGAAATGGCCTATTCTGTAAGTCCCTTTGTTGACTTTGCGATACGAGACTAATTGCGAGGTGAAAAACAATCTTTTACAGGAGCTTCGTATGATGTGAGGGACCTGGGTGCCAGTGGAAGAACTTGAACAATTCAAAGAGGAAACTTGAATGTCCCCAAGGTGAACGAGGTGTTTGCTTCCATTCTCTCCGGGCAGATTCCCCAAAACTGCGCCAGAAAAGCGGTTATTTGTGGCGGGAAGGATTAGATTTAATGAAGGCCTGGTATGAGACGTCCTAATCTGTAAATCCCTTTGTCACGATTGACTTTGCGATACGAGGTGAAAAACAATCTTTTACGGGAGCTTCGTTTTCTTTTGAAGAACCTGGGTGCCAATTGTTGTGTAAATTATGAAAATCCGTCTCTTCCGCGCTGCCATTTTCAATTGGTGGCACGCAGGCGCGCGTGCAGAATTTGAACTCGACGGTTGGGCCGGCGGAAGAACTTACGAGGAAATTTGAATGTCCCCAAGGTAGACGAGGGGGTTTGCTTCCATTCTCTCTGGGCGGGTTACTCAAAACTCCCTCCAGAAAAGGCGTTTATTTGTGGCGGGCCCGGGAAGGAAAGGATTTAATGACGACCTGGTATGAAACGTCTCAATCTGTAAGTCCCTTTGTTGACTTCGCGATACGAGACGAATTGCGAGATGAAAAACGATCTTCTATAGGAGATTGGTTTTATTTAAAGAAGTTGGGTGCCAATTGTTGAGCAAGTACGAAGTGCTGGTACGCATGGTGTGTTTATTTGCAAGTCGGTCCGAACGTTCTGTTGGTTCTGGACTGATCATACCCAACTTTCAGGCTACTCTCCGTAATATTTTAAGTTTTCAAGCGTGATACATACGCGGTTCTTCTTAAATCGACTAAATCCGGCACTCCCTGGTACTTATATGCATCCAATTGGTCGACGTTACTCCGTGAGGTTCGAAGGTCAAAACATTGTTCAGGACAAGACAAATCACATCTCGACTCATCGCAGTGAAATGGAAGGAATTATAATTCACAATGATAGAAGGTATACATCATGATCTGATATTCCAGAGGAAAATGCGAGAGGACAAGTACTAGTCTACTGTGCGTATTATTAGGCATGACCTATTTATCCAGACTCGGTTTGGTTTCCCTCACCTTCGCAGCCAGAGACATCGCGCTTGGGTTCCGTAGCTTCTTGAATGCCGATAAGGAATATATGTTCCAATGCCAGACAGCCCTATAATTGACAAAGTTCATCCGAGTGAGTTTACCCAATTTTTTCAAGGTGGTCCTGGATTTTGTAGATTTCTGTTCCGGTGATTGCTGGCTACCTGAAAAAGATGGTGACAACTATGTAAGCGCAAGCCTTCGACGCATTCTATCGTGTGTTGAATTCAATGCGCATTGGGTGTAAAAGGTTGAACTTCAGCAAACGGCGTGCTGCGCCCGCTACAAACGTTCAACCCCTCATTGAGGAATTGAAAACATCGAAACTTGACTTTTTTTTAGAATGAACTGAACGCAAACTGAACGTCGGCGTTGACTCACTGTCCGCTCTTCAAAGCTCCGCCCGATTCAAGTTGTGTGATAACCGGGCGCCCTACTACATGAATCTGCATTTTACAAAGTGCTTGCCGGCGTACATAGATAGGGTCGACGGACATATGTATCAGTGACGCTTGACAGCATATGCTCCGTCCGACCCCGAGAGAGAGTGGCGTATTATCCTGTGGCGGAAAGGAATTAAGCAATTTCAAAATGGGGAAAGTTGAATGTTGAACGTCGACTGGGGAATGTTGACTCACACTGCCCGTCCTCTTTAACCAGGTGACCTTTGGGGTATGGGGTATGGGGATAGGCGTAGGCACCGGAAAGGCGGGCGACGTCTTGAATGAACGAACGGATGATCTGGTCCGATGCGCCGTTGATTAGATTACACGACAACGAAAGAAATCTCAAACTGCGAGAGGGAGCGTTTCATCCATGGTTGGCTGTGAAAAGCTTGATTGCGCACAGGGAACGTGTGCAACGCGTGGCCGGCGGTGGTGGTGTGGGGAATTCGAAGTTTAGGGTTGTTGGCCATGGATTAGGTAACTCAATTGCTGTTTGACCGCAACCACTTTCATCGTCTTCAAACCACTCTCAAACGACACTCAAAATTGGTGCTAGTCTTGCTAGCTATCGTATTTCTGACTTACTAACGAGTAAGCCACCTTTGCGATTCTTCTTTCCGTAACTAACCAACCGTCAACACAAAGCCACCCAAAAATGACACAACTCTCCCCACACATCTGGGCCAACCTCCCACTCGAACTCATCCGCGAAATCCTCCTCCACATCGCCTCTTCTCTTCCCCATCAAGCCCACTCTCTCCGTCTAATCTCCTCAGACGTCAACATCCTCCTCCTCCGCTTCCTCTTCCGCCACCTCTCCTTCACTCTACCCGAACACATCTTCCGCTTCACCACCATCGTCCTCCCCAAACGACGTCACTACATCCCAATCCTAAAATCGAAACTACACACGTCCCCAAGACCACTATCATCATACAACGTCGATTCCCTCGTGTTGGTCGTAGACGATCGACGACCGTCCATGGAGACGGCGCTTGCCAGCGTCGGTCCTGTTTTTGGCGGCTTGACAAAGTTGGCGATTACGGGGCAGAGTTTATCTGCCAATGCGTATTGGTTACGCCAGCACCCCATTTTCCCAACGTTCATGATGATAGTGCATCATGGATCACCGCACCTCGTTAATTTTCATGAACCGGTTTTGAAAGGTGTCACGCACCTGTATACCTCCATCACGCATGGTCACCGCTTTTCGAGCGTTGCGGACGTTCCGGGGCTTACGCACCTTGCTGTTCACACCCGTGTGGGGTTGTCGGCGGATACGGCGGCAAAGGTCGCGTATTCCCTACAAACGATCTTGGATACCTGTCCAAAGCTCGAATGTCTCGTCCTCAGTCTCAACGCAGATTCGTTGCGTGATCCACAGTTGGAAATGTGGAATTACGTCCTTGAAAAATGTTTAG
Organism: Laccaria trichodermophora; assembly: GCA_018417955.1. Lineage (NCBI taxonomy): Eukaryota > Fungi > Basidiomycota > Agaricomycetes > Agaricales > Hydnangiaceae > Laccaria > Laccaria trichodermophora. The sequence goes on from JACTVC010000002.1 coordinate 447,573, forward strand.
CGGACACGCGGTTCATCCTCCTGCCTTACTATCGACTCCCGCGTGTTGAATGGGGTGATGTTGTAACGGGTGAGGGCAGTATTTGGACGAGGGCGAGGGAGTGGGCGAAGATGGATAGGGAGGAGGTTAGGGAAATGACGATGGTTGCTGTTGAGCAGGAGAGGAGTTGTTTGAAGCACCCGAAGGAGGGGGAGTGGGAGATTGATTTGGTGCAGAGGGATGATTATTGGCCTAGGGATGAGAACCCGGATGCCGTGGGGGAGATGGAGTGGTTGGCTAGGGCACGGTGATGTGGGGGCTCGAGTGTTGTTTCTTCTTCTTCGTGTTCGTCCTTTTCGTTCTCATTAGGAAAATCAAATTGATTCGTGTTTAGATCGTTCATTGAGGGACCAAGTTTCGAATCCGCCTATGCTTTATGGGATACAATCTCTCCGTCTGCACTATGCACATCTCTCTGCTCTCGGCTGTGCTTCGTCCAGTCCGGACTTCTTACACCTTGGATATTTTTGAAAACGTCTTACTTTCCGGCAACGTCCAGCAACCTCTTCCGATCCATAAGACGAACCCGAGCGTGCTGCCTCAATCACGTTTTGGCCGGCCTTTATTGGAATAAAGATCCACCGACTCTAAACGACTCTCCACCCCTTCAACCCTTCTTCGCACACAGATCCTCTGGACCATCGCGTTGTCTTGAGCGCTTAGCTATGACAACAGAGGTCGTTTCTAGACCTAACGCATGGTCGGATTCAGATTGTTTAAATGCTCCCTTTCGTCTTCGTTTTCGTCCTACCTGCCCTTCAAATCAACTCGTGAAGTGACGCGGTTGTGTTCATTCTCTTTCAACAGCCAAGGACCGGGACCGTTGGGTTCTGCGCTCCTTCTTTCAGAGGCTACGTATCCTGCCTTTCGAAATCGACTTTTTTCTGCTTCCAATTTTCCCTCAAGTCGTCTCGGAGCAGCGACCGCTGTTGCACATCAAGCTTCATTTCGTACCTTCAAATTGTCGTCGTCCAGTCCTACTTATCACAACTACCTGGTTTATTTCTTACTTTCCGGCAACGTTCAACCTCTTCCGATCTATAAATGAACCCCAGCTTGGTTCAGGTATCAAGCTTTGACGGGCTTTCAGTGGAATCTAGATCAATTATCCGCCGAATTGACACTCCATCCCTCCAACTTCTTTGTGGGATCATGCGTCAAGTTACGATCGCTCGATGCTCCCTTTTATCTTCGTCGTACCAGACCTTCCCTTTAACTCACCTCGAGGAGGGAGTGAGTCAAATGATGCGATCGTGTTCATTCTCTTTGCAACAGCCACGAATCGTTGGGTTTCGCATTGATCTGGGATACAGAGGAGTTGATTTTTGATATCGAGGTTACATTCTCTTCTAATCTCCCGGAATGTGCCTCAGGTCATGGAGCAGTAACCCTCGTTGTCATGCGGATATCGAGCTTCATTTCATACCCTCAAATCCAAGTGCCAGGATTAGAAACCGATTCTTTATGTTCTTCTGCGTTATACATCCCCCTCCGCCTCGGGTCATGCATGTCCCAGGTGGGGATTTACAATTGTCGTCGTGCCTCCATTTCGTACCCTCAGATTCGCATGTCAGAACTATGGCAAGGTTTTGGTGATTGGTGGGTGGTGATGAGTGGGCGCGGGGAATGAGTGAATGTTAATCCAAGCTTTGGTTCGTGTTTGTTACCTTCAAAATCTGACCTGAATCTGATTCTTTTCCATAGATCGATTTCAATGGAGGGTACAATCCGCGAAACTGTCATGGACAGAGTTTCGGACCACACTTGCATCTTCTAGGCTGATCCCGATATCGGGGCAAGGCTATAGCGACACTGGATCTTGCGAGACCACAATAGATTCGATGGGCGTCTGCCTTTAATTAAGCAAGCACCCACCACCTGCCGTTTCAGCCCCTTCTGCATTATACATCCCCCTCTGCCTCGGCAGGTGGGAGATGCAATTGTCGTTGTCGATGATCCGCCTCCGTTTCGTACCCTCGAATTCGCTTGTTGAAACTACAAGCAAGGTGGAGGTGATTGGTGGGTGAGGGCCAGGTGATGAGTAGGCGTGGGAATGAGTGTAGGTTAATCCGCGTTTGATTCGTGGTTGTTACCTTGATATCTTACAAGTTACCACTCCTTTCATAGATCGATTTAAGGGATGGTACAACCCGCGAAACTGTCATGGACAGACATTTGGACCACTCTTGCTTCTTCTAGGTTGATCCCGATATTGACACTAGATCTGGCGAGTCCACGTCAGATTCGATGGGTCCATGAAGCAAGCACCCACCTGCCGTGGTCAGCCACCGTATCTTCGCCATCCGCTATTCCAATCTTACGATCCCCCGGCTTACTCTTCATCCCAGAGCATCTTGATCGCTGGATCATACACCAATTGTCGATGGTCCCTCTCCATTTCGTACCCTCAAAGTCGCTTGTCAGAACTATAATCAAAGCCTGGGTGATTGGTGGGTGAGGGCCAGGTGATGAGTGGGCGGGGCTTAGGAGAGAGAATGACCTCGTTTGGTTCGTGGTTGTTACCTTGAAATCTGGTCGGAATCTGACTCCTTTTCATAGATCGATGCCAAGGGATGATATGCACCCGCGAAACTGTCATGGACAGAGTTTCGGACCACACTTGCCTCTTCTAGGTTGATTCCGATATCGGGGCAAGTTTATGGTGACACCGCTGGCAGATCTTGCGAGTCCACATCAGATTCGACGGGGATTAGCAGTGTTTGCCTTTCATTTCATGAAGCAAGCACCCACCTGCCGCGTCAGCCACCGTCGCTTCGCCTTCCACTATCTCAATTTTACGATCCTCAAGCTTCCTCTCCCTCCCAAAGCATATAAATCTCTGGATCATCCCACAGCATGACGTGGGCTCATTGATTTATATCTTGCATCTCAGATCCCGGTTTAGGAACCAAGTTTTGGGTCCCCCTCCCCTCTCGTATACAGGTTGATCCTGATGTCAAGGCCTGCAAGGAAGATCTAGCCTCTCCCATCCACCTGCCCCCCTCTACTCTTCTTCCGACTTTCACTTCAGCTTACATAAGCTCTGCCAATTGTTGAAGGCCGTCGACCTCCATTTTGTACCCTCGAACCATGATGCGAATGACAGAATTAGAAACGGACTATTTATGTTCTTCTGCATTTATGCGCCCTCTCCGAACGGGCGCGCTAGTGAGCTAATCTTGGTGTTTTCCATTGAACATGGGTGCCGGATCTTCTGTTTGCTTCCTTTCTGGTCACGCGGACACTTGTCTACTATACGTCCATTCTTCCGCATACCATGTTAGGAGCTCCGGATATGTATCAACCCAGTCTTACGACCACAATAATCAATAATCATATATGGAACTCGCTCTGAGGTCAACGTGATCGCGTGGCTTTAATGCTCGACATCAGATGGCCACTGGCGTGGGCCCCGTTTCCTATATGCGTTCAGGTGGATCGCGATCATGCAGTGGCACTCCCGAGCTTCGTCTTCCCGCGAAGCAATGGTGTCTTTTGTTTGAGTTCTGGATCTAGTGTTCATCGTGAACGGATTCCGATACGGACGAAGATTCAAGTCCAAGTTGAGTCCAAGTCCACTGGCGCTGCTGGTGAGTTGACGCCTCAGTTACTCCCAGCTTGTGCTGAGACGCTTCTTCCCAAGCTTACTTTTGTCAATGTCCGTCCTGCTCGGCGCCATGTTGAGACAGACTTGGACTCTCTCAGGGTTAGGCTATTTTGACTACTTGGGAGCGTTCCACAATCAAATTCGTGTGGGGATGGACTTTCTGTGTGTGTCTTTTCGGGCGAGTCTCGCGTGGTTAGCTCGTTTCAAGAGCGACAGACATCTTGCAATTTGGGACACGAAGTGCAGCTTCCGTCAATGTGGGCCTTATGTGATTCATTCTTTAAGCTCGAACAGGCTGAGACGGTGCGGTTCAACCTCTTGGGACACAACTCATCTCGGAGCCCCACCCTTGAAGCCTTTCTCGGCCCCGAGCTCCTCAAAGAGAGCCCTATAGATGCTTCGTGGCTACTCAACCGTTTCAAGTTGGAAGAATACGGACATCTCTTCCACTCTTCTGGACCAAAATCTTTTCTTCATCCAGACAGGTTGATCCCGATATCGGCCTACGTTAGATTCAGCCAGGTTCATCGTCGCTCTTCATATACCCTTCACTTGTGGATATGGTGAGAAATTGAGCGTTGGGCCAAACTTTCTTCATCTAGACAACGAGTTGATCTTGACGTCGAAGGGCGAGATCGTGCGAGATCTAGTCAGATTCGATGGGACCTACATACGGTGTGGCCCCTGTCGTGTCCACTTCCAATCTTACCGCTACGCTTGAAGATTAACTGTTTTCACCCCTAGACATGTGCATCAGTTATTGTAAGTGCCTATCTCAAGCCGCTTCATTCCGGACCCTTGATTCGAATGTCGCAAAGCTGCAGCAGTGCTGCCCTCCGGGTTCAACCTCCGGGTGCGCTCCTTGTTTCCTGACGAGTGAGGTTGACCTCTGATCTTCCTTTTTTCACACTCAGGCTACACCATACGAGGCTTCCACACTGTGACATAGCTTCGGAAACAACACACCCAAGGGTGTCGGTTTGACGCTAGTCCCCCTATTGAGTCCTGATTTGTGCAATGTGGACAACATGCACATATTTGGCAGCGGTATATAACGAATGCTCAACCAAATCTACGTCAACATACTGATTCACGCTCAGACATTCAGAAATCTTGCCAGAAGCTAAGCAGCCGACGTTGTTCAATATGCTGCTCGAACTCTATCAAACCACTCGGAATCCTCGTGATTCTCTCAATCGCAAGGACACACGACTTGGTTTAGAACAGTTTATCGTTGACGTGGAGAGGCAGCTGAGACAGACGATCGTTGAAGCAAAAACTTCTATCAATGAATGCACCCCCATATTCACTCTTCCACCGGAGCTTATCACAGAGATCTTCATTCTTGCATGTCATCCCGAGCACCATGCCACCTGGGCCGGGTTAGGCGAGTGGCACTGGGAAATGTGGCCTCTACGCCTTGGTGCGATTTGCAAGGCGTGGCGCGAGCTTGCCTGGTCCTCGAGCAAACTATGGTCTGCTATATTTTTTGTTGGCGGAAACCGCTCGATATCTGCTTTTGAAGATATCCTGGATTCGTGGATCTCACGGTCTGGAAACCGCCCTCTCACAATCTACATCGACGCACCACGTCTGGCCTCATCTTGTGTAAAGTCTATCATTGACACCTTGATCAGCACGGCGCCAAGATGGAGAAACGTCTTACTACACCTCCCCAAAGGGTCCCTCGGTCATTTTGTAAATTATGATCGTTTTCCCATCCTGGAGCAACTTTCCTTTAAATTTCCTGATCAGGAGCCAGGGCCGCGCGAATGGAACATTGGAGAAAGTCTCGATATATTCCGATCTTCAAATATGCCGCAAATCAAGCATCTGCACTTGCCACAATTCGTAAAATACTTTCATATATGGCCCTCCGCCCTACGATCACTTACAACGTTCTCTGTGGATTATATCTATGACGAACAGGCCTACCACATTCTCAGTTCCACTTCAAATTCCCTACAAGGATTCATTGCACAGTACTTCATGTCTGACGAGCATTCGGACGCCGAACAACATCGCACTCTAATTCTCCCTACCCTGCGACACCTGGCGTTCGGGTATGCAACAGGCCACAACAAAGGCTTAAACAAACTCTTATCAAAAATCGTTACTCCCTCACTCAAAAAACTGACCATCGAATTAGCCGATTACGATGACCGGCGGATTCCATCCATGCCTGACTTCATGTCGAACTTGTCAAGGAGCCTCCAGCGATTACACATTATTTGCGAACATGACTTGCTGGAAGACATCAGATGGACAATCAATTGCATTTTGAAAGCTGAATCACTCTTGGAATTACACTTCATAGGTGATAAACAGAGCTGCAAAGCGCTTGTGAATTCCTTAGGCCCCGCTGCCCCGAAAGAATCAAATAGCGATTATTTGCCTCTGCTCGAAACGTTTACAATCATGGGCTTCCTGCCTGTTGAAAGTCTTCATAAAATGTTGGTCTACAGATCTTCCGGAGCTTTTACCACTTGCGTAATGCTGAAAACGGTTCGCCTTGAAACTCACGGATGCTTCTGCAGCTGGAAGGATATGAACCTCCTCCGAACGGCGCTAGCTGATAGCAACTTGGAGTTTACATTTGCCAAATTTGGTCAGTGTTGTTCGTCCCAATTTTTTTCTCCTGTTTTGAATCGAGCTAATTGTCTTGCAGGGGATTGCGCCTCCTTGAATGACGCCTCCTCCGAGTCGGATGACGCCTCATCCGAGGAGACGCAAATTGATGACGAGTCTGAATAGAATTGTTGTCGAATTCTTAAACATATCTATAAGAACTCAAAGAGGTTGAAGGCAATAAAAAGGAAACTTGAGATATCATGATCCGAGTCAGGCCATTCGTCGGAACTGGAGAGGCGTCCAGTGCCCTTGGAGGCAAATTTAAATCTGCCATCAATGGCCCACCATCTCCTACCAAGAAGAATATGTCAGCGTCTGCGGATGTCAACCTTGCCACTATCAACAAGAGTCTTTCCTCTTGTTGTCCTGAAAGTGTCCACAAATGACGAATGTTCCAACAAGTCGATGTGAGTGTTTCTACGAGGAAATCGACGTCTTTGCATCAGACTTCAGTTCAGATAACACCGATGCCCAGACCCGCAATGAATACCGAAGGGCCGTCTATGGACCGACCTCGTCGCCGAATGACCAGAAAATATAACAATCTGGAATAACCCTTATTGCAAAGTTCAACCCCCGTGGTAGACCGTAGACCAGAATGTGCGACAGTCCATGTCGATTCGGCGCATAGTATCCGATGGAACTTATCGAGAACCAACGTCACATACTGCCTTCCGACAGGTGGAACGACGTTGATTACAATGCGGTCATACGCGTCAAGCGAGATGTTTTCAATGACGCGCGTAGGATGTCGGTTACTTGCAATCTCAATTTAAGAAGTGGTGTTCATTCATTTCAGCTGTACTACTGGCGTGACTTGTGAGTTGATGTCTCAATTATCCTCTTTGACTCCCAGCCCGTGTTGATACGCCTTTTTTCAAGCTTACTCTTCAAGTCCGAGTCAAGGTCTTGTCAACGTCCTCCCGGAGTCCTACTTGGCGCCCTGCTGAGACCCTTTTTCTCTCAGGGCGAGATTATTTTGACTTTTAGGAGCGCTTCGGCGTGCCAGCCTCAAACAAAGCCGTGTGGGTGTCCTGAACTGTCTGTGGGTGTTCTTTCGATGTCTGTCGTGGTTCGCTCGTTTTAAGAGTCCGGGGTCAAAACATCTTGCGCTTTTGTACACGAAGTGCAGCTTCCGTCAATGTGGGCTTTGCACGGGATACATCAAGATCCCTCCATCAAGGTGCCCCAGTTCAAAGCCTTTCCTCGGCCACGAGCTCGCTCCAGAGCTTTTTAGGCAGTGCTTCGTATCCCCTCATGCACTCCAATCAAAAGAACCTATCCGACATTTGGCTATTCAACCGTTTGGAAGACTACGGTCATCTCATCAACTCTTCGACGCTGTCTCCAGTATGCAGCTTGTAATCTGGGCACGAGTTTCTTACCAGGTGTCACTAAACAGACTTCAATGTTCGGTCGGGGTCTGACTCGGGGATAAATCTCGCTCTTCTCAGACCATTAAACGACTACGTAGCCGCAGACCTGGAAATGGCATCACCTTCTGGATCCCTCTTGCTTCATCCAGACAGGTTGATCCCGATATCGGCCTACGTTAAATTCAGCCAGGCTTATCGTCGCTTTTCATAGTCCCCTCACCCATGGATGCGGCTAGGAATCGAGTGTTGGGCCAGGCATTTTTCATCCAGACAGCAGGTTGATCTCGATATGGCATGTCAGATCGTGCGGGGTTTAGGCAGGTTTGTCGGGATCATCGACCGCTTGCTTGAACTCATCGTGTTTGGCTTTTCACATCAATAATTATCGGACCCGGGCTCCGGTACGCGTGACGATTTTCAAGCTTCAAGGAGGAGTTGGCGGGCGTTGACTCAGCGCTGCGTGAGTTGGTAACTCAGTTACTTTTTCCACTCCCTTCACTCCCTTATTGAGACGTGTTCTCTCTTTCCCAGAAGCTTACTTGGATGCTTACCCTGCTTTTGAACGCGCCCATTTGGCGCCCATCACCTTCATCTTCGTTTTCAGCTTGTGGGTGCCAACTGCGACCAAGCTAGCTTCTGTGGGTCCACCACTCCGCTCTGCACGTACGCGTGAGTTCTTGGCTCAGTTCTGTGTGTCCACCATCGTGTTCAGACCCTTTGAAATCTAAGGTTTAGGCTACGTTTACTTTGTCTTAGCCTTGGAGCAAGCGTTCGTGAATCGGCTCCTTGTATGCGCTGTTCAAGTTGTGGGCGTTGAGATGGGGTCGAGCTTCTGTTCCATCCTCCGAGTTTCGGGCCGTTTGCCAATTGGAGGTTCGTTCTATCGTCTATGAACCCACTGGACTTGGCGGTCCAAAGAATAACACTTGGAGACTGACTTTCAAAGTCAACTTGTGCAACTTTGACCGAGACCACCGGGGTACACTGCGCAAAGATCCTCACAAACCGGGGCCCCACTGACTCCTCCCTCAGACAAAGTTCCCGTCCTCCGTCGAACTTGCCCCTCTTTAGAATGCATCGAGATCTTTTTTGAGCTCTTGACTTTTCGAATCATCATCTCATTGAGGCACCGTTTTCGGGCGAGACCTCACTTGGATGTGGGTCCCTCCTCGAAGTGTACTAGACGCGGTACTTTCCAATGTTACGCCCACTCAAAAAAAGCCGATCCGTCGCACACACAAAATGGGGAGGAAAGGTATGTTCTCCGCACGCGGAAGTTCTATTGCGGAGGACTAAGTAGTACTGTAGTGCACTGGCCGCGACAACTCGTTATGTGCTCGCAAGTTGACAACGTTCCTAAGTAGTCTTATCCCAATCTTATCCGGACCTATTGTGATTACCTAGTCCTGAAAGTCCTCCGAGTTTCTTCTGCCAATACACCTCCTTATGTAACTCGCCTTGAGTGTACACGTATTGATAACTCTTTTGAATATTACTGCTCACTGCCCGCTTCTCCCTTCACCCTACTCTTTTTTCTCATCTACCCAAGTAGAGTTGAATTGAGGAGAAAACTCGGAAAGAAGAGCACACCTCCTTGTGCCATCGATACGGAATTCGCCGAAGAGCCTCATGTTTCTCCAATGGCTTGTTCTTCCTCGTTTCCAATGTCTTGTTCTTGCTCGTTGATTCGCAGCAAAAGGCGTCCTTGTTGCTCTGACCGACTTTTTACGTGCTGTGGTTGACACTGCATTTCGTGTTATCCTGTACTTGGATATCTGCATAGGTCTGGGGCGCTGTGCGCCTCACTTCCACTGCACGTTTTCTTCTTCGCTCTTCTCTTGATCGCATCTCTTCTTCTCTCGTTCGGATCTCGCATCTTCTCGCACTGGCACCAACCAATCGCCCTCCCCAATCAATGCCCAGACAAAGGGAACCATGGCTCCAACAGGGCGGTATCTACCGACGCGTCAACGATCTCAACGACTCCAGTTGGGTACAAAGCCCAGCTCTGGAAATGGATGGGGATGCGACGATGCCTGTGTTGCCCGTCGTGCCTGTTTTTTGGGAGAAGGACAGGGAGGGGAGGGTAAGGGGTGCTGGTGGGGTTTCGACGCCGAGTGGCAGCAGGTCGATGGGCAGTAAAATTTCACCCATGTCAAGTGGTGTTTCACCCGTGTCAAGTGGGGTGTCCAGTGGGGTTTTGTCAGTGACGAATGACAGACGGGTATCAGAGCCACGGGAGACGAGGAACCATAGTGGGCGTGCGCACAATTCGATTTGGAGGGCGGTTAAGAGGTGGTTTTGTGAGTGCTCTCTCTATCTATCGGTCTTGCGCGTCGACTTTTGACTTGACGTTTACTTGGATAGTCCGACCGGCACCAGCACCCATTCCCAACGACCCACCCCCAGATCAAGAAAGAGAAGAAGAGGAACTACCTCCCCGCGTACAACCACATGAATGGAAAGCGCGGGGATACTACTCCCGACCAACACTCAACGGCGTCGAAGTTCGAAATTCACGCATGTCTCTCCCCTCTTCTCTTCCCTCCACCCTTCCCACTAACCCACTTCCTCATAGCACTCTCTCCAAACGCCGTCCTCCCACAATCAATCGACCCCGACGAAATCTTCCACTCCCTCCGCTCTCCCAGAGGAACACCCCACCCCGAACGCTGGATCCCAGGCCTAGTCCACCCAGCTCTTCCACCGCGCCCATCCCGGTGGACAGACCCCATCCCAGGCCAACCCCTCCCCTTCCCCTGGGAATGCCAACTAAACCCCTTCATGGAACATCTCCTCACAGGCCCACCCCGCCTCTCCTGGTCCATCGCGCACACACCAACCACATCCATAACCTACGGGCACACCGAATCCTGTATCCCACTCACCCTCGCGGACCTTCACCAACCCGCCACCTTCCCCTTCGTAACCCATTTCTACATCAACGGACTGGCGGACGACTCGGCTCCCCATTTCCCGTGGCCCGTTATGGTGATTAATCATAGAGGCGTCAAGTGCGTTGATGTGTTTGAGGTGCTTTATGAGAGTTTTCAGAGGTATGTTGGGGCGGATGAACGGGAGAGGTGGAGTGGGACTAGGAAGGTGCAGGCTGATGAGGCGTATGCGAGGAGGTTGAGGGCGGAGGGGGTGCAGAGGGGGAGACAGGGTCAGCTGGACCCGATGAAGAGGGTGGATTATCTTGGGCAGCAGGTCATGTTTAGGGGGTTGGAGCCTAATCCTGATGGGGAGGGTTGGATGTTGTTTTTGGGTCTTGGTTGAATGAATTTTGCTTTTTTCTTTTTCTTTGCTTTCTTATTGTTATCGCTCTCTCATTCATTCATACATTGCATTTGGATCCTCTTCATCTCTGGCAAGATCACTATTATCATATTCTACATAGTTTGTGCAACATCAGAATATCTACCTGCATCATCACCTCCTCACCCTCTTTGTTCTCGGCTTGCCAGTTTCAACAGAAGCAACCCTCAACCTCTCCCTCTCCTCAGCATCTCTCCTCCTCCTCGCCTCCCCCTGCCACCCAACAGCCTCCAACTCAAACTCAGCAGCAACAGCCCACACATGAACCCCCCTCTCAATGCCTCCTCATCTGGACCAACATGTAAGGCTGTATTAGTTACAGCTGTCTACACTACCTTATATATGCACTGGTAGGTGAAAGAGTAATCTTTCACTTATACGACCTTTTGGTGTAGTGGTTGCATTGCGGTGCACTGATCAGTATTTCCAAGGGGGGAGCACAATTTTAATTTAATATATCATGTTGATTTTTCTCGTAAGGCCAGTATGGCTGGACTAACTAACCAGGCGTGTGAACAACCTTCCATATATAGGTAAAATCTATAAATAGGTAACATGTTTTGGGCGTCATTTGGGCATGTCAGCCTTGTCAGCTGCCATCTTATCCTTTGCTGCCCCTTCCTCTGCTTTTCTCCATGCTCTTATTACATGGGTCACAAACCTACTCATTGATACCACAATCCAGTCCAATGCACAAAAGGTACTGCATGCCCATGATGTCTCACAACTTTTTCACCCACAGGTAATTACTGAGTACTCCACTTTTGTCCTCCACCTTAACTGCATCTATGCTCTTACCACAATCACAATGCAGATGTTTGAATATTGTCTGCAATCCTTATCATATACTAGGTTTTTTGAAAGGGATTATCATCCTAAGTGTAAATGGCACATACTTACTGGTTCTGGCAGGGTCATTCTGAGAAATATCCCACTTGTAAGTGAGGACAGCTTGCGACCCTGGGAAATATTCCCCTTGTAAGTGAGGACAGCTTGCGAAACACCTCAGAGATGCACCAGAGCTCATCTGGCCCATGAATTACCTGAAATTGGTACTTCAAATAAAAAAAATTTAACAGCCAGCCGGCTGGACTAACTAACCAACCCCATATGGCAGATTCAAATCCCGCTCCCCCCTTGAGTATTTCTACAGTCTGCTTGTCACGACTTGTTTGGGCTTGTTTCAACTCGTACGAGTCCAAACGAGTCCAAACGAGCTGCAAGTCACAAGTTGACAAGTAGATCCAAAAATCCCACAAGTTGAGTCGCGAAATCATTTGACAAGGGGGTTCAAGAAATAAAAAAAAGTAGCTGGGGTTGAATTTTTTTGTAAGGCCCTGTGTGCTTGACCTACCTACCTATGTAATCAGGCACATGCCTATATATGGCAATATGACATCATCATCATGATCCCTCTGATCCTCTAAGGCTTTGCATACCCAATTTCGTGGGGCTATCTCCAATGCAACACATCATAGGTGGTACTAAAAAATAAGTGAGTGTAGTGATTAACTTGTACAAGACTGATACTCACACATTGAGTCTCACATCCAACCCTTTTACATTTTACCAAGCCATTGCATTCTGAGTGCCATACCACACTGCACAGGCATCCGATTAGAGCATCTGATGTGTCAAAAGCATCAAGATGATTCAAGTTTTGAAATCAGGTCACACAGCATACCCATTGGTGTCAAGAACTGGTCTCTAACTGTTTTGTCAGTAAATTGTGATTGATTAAAACATTAGACAAAAATTTGATGAAGATTAGACTGTGAAAAATAATTTTGAAGCCAGAAATTGGGCCAGATATAATGAAATATAATATTCAGTCAAGATAGTGTATTATATGATGATATTTTACATGCAGGAATACTGTAAATCACCTTGGAAAACCAATTTAGGACTATTTCATAGAGGGTTCCAAAAACCTTTTTTTCGGCCTATGGCCAACCTACCTACCCAACCCCTGGTCCAGCATTCAGATCCCTGAACCCCCTTGTCATTTGACAAGTTCCAACAAGCCAACAAGTTGAGAAAAGCTGTAAATGGATTTTTGGTATTCAATAACAAAGGAGCAGTAGCCATACTAGGTTATTGTATAGTATTAGCTAGTCCTGTTTTCTTCGCACCCCAAAAACCGTGTCAGGAAATGTTTATGTAATCTGCAGACTTTGAAACTCTGGCGTGTCAACAACTACATGCTCCCTCTTGGCTTTCTACGTGTTTACAGCCCTACTATCCTCCTTTCCTATCACAATTATAATATATTATATTCAAACTTCAATTACTATGGAAAACAATGTCAGAACTGTCCGAATCTGTAAGAAAACGCCTGTGGTTGAGGTGCCAGAAGCTCCACATTATATCGCACATTTTCCGCCCTCTGCCTCGAATTTTGGGTGCTCGTTGGATTTCCGGATGAGGAGGAAGTTGCCTTGAAAAAAAAAACCACACTTTTGCAAATAGACATTGGGGCCCCGGGTTCCAATGTCGCACTGAGGCCAACAACAAATATCAATAACGGAAAGCGTCCATGGAAGAAGGTTCTGATAGCCTTGAATGCTGGACGGAATGAAAGGCCCCATTCAATGATCAGGTGGACTGCATGCAAACATGATGTTGGATTGGAAAGTCAGGCTCTTGGTGATCTCTCTCCGTTCCTTGTTGCACAGATGCTCCGCATCCACACATATGACCTGCCACCTAACACATTCCATGATCTCTCATGCCAAATGAACTCCAACCTTTCGCGCCTTGCTGAGGGTTTCGTGGCAATAAGAGAAAGCAGATACATTGAGTTTCGAACGACAAAAGTTTGTTCACCTAGAACGTTGTTAGTGACAGAACACACACAAAGAAGGTAATCATACAATATTGCTGGCTAATCCCTTCGTCGGTGTGACCACGACGCCAATTGGCCTTGAACAGGTGGGCAGATTAGCGGGATATGACTTGTGGTGTTGGAGGGAATAGAAAAGGCTACCGATTTCCCATCTCCAGTTGTAGTGCAGCAGTCTGCAGAGAATAACTTGTCCATCAAGGATAGCTGAAATGAGTTTGAGCTGAACCGTATGCAGCCTGCTCATTCACAGTGGTATAAGTAATCTTTTTGCCAATGGTGTTGTAGCCCTAGAGGGTCCTTCCAGTGGGGGTTGGCCATTCTTTCGTGTTCATAACACGTTTGAAGTAGTTCAAAAAGCCAAAAAGTCAGTGTTCAATGTTCAGGGTGCATAAAGGGAAGATTGTATTCAAAATCGCGTCAGGGCATGAAGGGAGCAGACCAATATCGACATGAGGAGGTCGGACCGTGATTTCAGAGTCCGAAGATTACATAAACATTTCCTGACGTGGTTTTTGGGGCACGACAAACAACAGACTTCATATATCGTGAACCAAGGTACGACTACACATATATCGAGGTCTGTCTAGGAGAGACTAAGTATTAGCAGGAAATACTTCAATAGCTATGAGGGAACGACGGTACACCAATTACGGTCGTATTGGGTATATATCAAGTGAATAGAAGATATGAGGGATGATGGATGTGAAGTACGAGGAAGATACTATGGAGGTGGTGGTACTCCCCACAACGCCAGTGCATCCTGCCCAGCTGACGTATCGCTGAGTTGCCGTGAAGTTGTGGTCATACCGCGGTGGTGCAAAGGTCGATGGTAGGCCTCTCAAGTAGAAATATCAGTAAAACATCGGCTCCGAAAAAGTTCAATTTCGCCAATCGTGAAGCAGGGGCTGCTTACCTTTTTCCTGGGCAAAGTGCACAAGGGCGCTCATGTCCGCCACTATAGAGGTTATGACGCTACCAGGCGGAGGTACGCTTGAGTGACGAGGAACGTACCACTGACGTTGACTACCTGTGAGTGAGAAATGATCAATGTCTTCAACGGGTGGGCCAAAAGAAGGAAAAACACACCATGTCGCGTCACCACTTATCAACGTCGATATCCTTGACGAGACCTTATACGCCGATCCCAGCATTGTTGGCGAGGATATCAACCTGGCAAAATGCATATTTCACTGCTTGTTCGAGGACACTGACAGCCTCCAGCGAGGTTGTGTCAACACTCACCACCAGGACCTGGCCTTGCTGTTTGATCTTCGGAGTTACCACATTCGTTTCCTCCTGCTTCTGCACATTCCATGCACCTATGACCAAGCCAGACACACCTGCCTTGGCAAAGGCTAATGTGATTCCCTTTACAACAGAAAGGGGAATGTTAGAGTCTGGAAAACTCAGATTTAACTGGAACATACCCTATGCCCTGACTTGCTCCAGTGATAAGAACTGTTCTACCACCTGTAAATCAGGAATGACAGCCTGTAGAGCAGGTTAGACATCTTGATGATGATGTGTTTCTGTGAATTGGTTGGGAGAGACAGGAAACATGGGAGGGAAAGAATCAGCCATCATGCAGATGCGTAACTTGGTTACTGCTTATTAGATAAGCAAGTCGAACCACTTTTCGCAGTCTTCTCTCAGATACAATGTCTGCCATCTTTCTCTTGTGTTCCCCACTCTTGCCGACGATGCTTTTGCCACTCTAAGATGCCTTCCTACTCATGCAACGACCGTCATAGTGGATTCCGCAACCCAATTGGTCCGACACGACACGACACAGCAATGCACATCAGGTCCAACACAACACAACAATACACCACCGTGGATGTATTCGCTCCAATCCCAATTGGCGTAATGTGTATGCGCGATACGATGCTGTGTTTGTAGAGACCAAATCAGAGCTTTCTGGCATGTGGGGCACGATGATTGGGTGTGTCCTCTTCTTTTCATTCAATTTTGACAATCATTGTCACTCACTCACTCTTGCAAGTGATATTCAGGCTTTACGCCTCCTGTTTGAAAGAAACGGGCACCATAATCTACAACTTATCGTTGGAATCCATTGAGTGTGCAGCCCCCTTTTTGGTTCATCTCCTCTCCCAGAGGATTTCTATTTTTCTCGATCATTGGATGCATTTTGTGCTATTTTCGTTAATCAGTACACTGACCATCATACACATAAATTTTTACAAGAGTAAATGTACACAGTCATAGTAAGGTAGGTAACTGCAATCACAGTAACTTGTCAACTTGCGAGCTTTTCTAGGCTTGTGACTTGTCAGCAAGCTGTCAGTCGCAAAAAGTCGCAAAAAGCCAGCTAGTAATCTGTAGGTTTGCTGATGCATATGGCCATCTTACACAACACATCTTTGTCTCTCCTTATTCTCACAGTCCCTACTTCTCCATCCTCCCCACCATTGCACTCCTAGCTGCTTCTCCACCTGCCCTAGCATATGGAGCCAACAGCCAGGCCTCAAATAAATATATGTAATCATCCAAAAAGTCATACTTACTTAATGCAACAACAGTGTAACAATCCACCTGTACAAAATGTGAATTTTACTATTTTATTTGTAGAAGACTATGAAACACTATGTACAATTGCAACAATCATGAGGATCAATAGACAAGCCCTGTTCAGTTGATTAAAGTATTCTCTAGAAAAATGTGTATGTACATCAAGGGGGTCCAGGGATCTGAATGCCGGACCGGGGGTTGGGGAGGGGGGTGGGTCCTTGAGCTCTTAAAAAAAATTGCTACTCAGGCCAAAAACTGGCCAAATGGCCATCAATTTCACTCACCAGTTTCTCTTCAGCTATTCTAATGTGCTTTACACACTCTACAGACACATTTCTGACTTATAACTAATAATTTTTTAATTCTTTTCTTCATTTATGCCAAATAACATGTGACTTTCTTCTTGCGACCACACCCAACCTCTTCAACACTGATACACTTTGCACAGGGATGGTTGTGAAAGTGCGAAACACGCAAACAAGGATCAAGTGCATCGGGGGAGAACCCTAACACCTAACACTCACACACACACACACACACACACACACACTATCACAGTCTCGGTGCAAGAGTTCAAGGGCCTTTGGTATTAAGAAATACCTCTTTTGTCTTCTTAGGTTAAGTCTCAATAGTTTTCATAATAAAACGGGGTTTTATTATTGGGTGTGGTATTAGAATACTGTACTAATCCAATCAATTCGTCAGTCACACATCACAGGGGGTCCGAAATTGACGAAATTCTAATGGGTCACGGGTCACAGGGGCCAGTGACAAAACCACCAAATCAGTTGGAAAAAAGAAGCAAAATTGGGAATTTTTTTATGTTAAAAATCAATTTTTTCCCTCTCTACATCTCTCTAGCAAAAATGTCTAAACTGTTCTAGGACCTATATTATCTATAGACAGAGGGCCACTCCAACATTTTGATGAAATTTTCAGGCAGTCACACCTTTCTCGGTGATGTGATGAAACCAAAATTTCGTTGTGTCAGTCACAGGTCACAGGGTGAGACGAATTGATTGGATTAGTACAGTAGTTCAATAGAACAAAGTTTGTCTTTCTGGGATCCTGGTTACTCAAATGCAAAGTTCTCAATCACAGTTTTCTTTAATTGACATGAAACACGAATTTATCAGACTTTTATAACTCCCTTGAGCTTTTATTATGTCACTACACTCCAAAACAAAGGGTACAAGTATGCTGTCTCGTCTAAATGATACTGTGCTTTAAAACCTCTTATTCAAGTCTCCAAGTAAGCTGACTCCCAAGCACGCTGGCTTTGTTCACACTGTACTTTTCTGACCATGAAGAAAACTCCTTTAATTGATTACAACTGTCCACCTCCTAAGTCTCTACTTGGAGTGCAACTAGCTGGTCAACAGGGACAATTTCCTACCATTTGACCTGCCAGTGCACCCTTTTTATACTCCAAAACTCCTATCTATGCTTTTACATGTGTTTTTCTACGGTTTTATATTGGCTCGAATTACAAATGGCTTATAGTGAACAAATGGTATATTGTATAGTATTTCTCTGGTGGGACACTACAATTTTGTAGTGTTGCGTCTTTCATCTTCAAGCACATCAATATTTGATGTGTGTGCGGAGTTTAGCTGGTGTGCTATTCTTAGCTTGGCATGATTCTGCGTGATTCTTTTCTATGGCCCAGTGTACTGGTTTGACAGATGGCATCAATAATGATTAACGTTTCCTGATGCATTGATGCGCATGCATACGCGTTGCCATTAGCCTTCGGTCTCCCATCATTTCCGGGTTTTTAATTACAGCACTTTTCAAAAAGGTTGACAATAACGTGATTTGTGGGAAAGAAAAGAAGAGGTGACCCTAGATTAGGGTTAGTCCAATTTGAGCGTGATTTCCTGCTCCCCATCGCTTTCCGTCTGTTCTAGTACCATGGCTCCCAAGAAATCCACTAAAACTTTACCTGCTCCCACTGATACACGTCCACAACAAACTAAACATCCCAACATTGCTCCGAAACCAACTTCAGCAGTCTTAGCTGCCCTGAGAGAGGAAGAAGAATCAGATAGCACTACCAACCGTAACTCTGACAGCGACGACGACGAGGAGATCGCGAATGCAGCTGATGAGAGCAACCCTGAGGCTGGTGATGAAGGCAGTGATTCCGACTCTGTTGAAGAGGTCCCAATTGCAGTTCCACGAAAACACGCAAAAGCTTTGAACAACACTGCTATGCCAAAAAGTCTGTCCACGCATATACTTCCATATTGTGTCATGAGCTGAATCTCCCTTAGAAAAGGCCAAGAAGACCACTGAGCAAAGATCCGATGCTGGAAACCCACCAATCACTCCTTCGCGCCCAACTACGAAGATAAACTACAACCTGCTCTTCTTTTCAGCTGAAGATCTTGCTTGTCGTGATCCCAAGGTGGGCTACCTTATTCTTGGTGATGATATTGCTTGGGAAGACTTCTACACCCACATGAAAATCAAGGCCTGCGATCAACTTTTTCCAAATCAACCTGTTGTCAATGATAATTCCTTTGATATGACTTTTTCTATTGCTCATCATGTTCCAATTGCACTTTCCCTCTCCTCTGCTGCTGACTATGCTCATCTCCTTACCAATGCTTTGAAAATGAAAAAGAATCCCACTGTGAAGGTCTTGTTGACTAGTTGTGCCCCAAACTTGGTACGTGAATCGTGAATTTGTATTTATGCGGTTGCATGATGAATATCATTTGCAGGAGCCCGGAAAAGAAAATATAGCTGCTCCTGCAGCTCCTGCCCAAAACGATGGTCGTCCTGAACTCAAGGGTCCTGCTGAAAAGAAGAAGAAGAGTAGGGTATGTATCGTTCCATCAATGTTTTGATTTATCAGAAGAAGCAATGGCGCTTCCCTTACCATTTGCTAGGCGCCACGAGAGTCAGATATTCTCCCTGCCAATTTCGCAATCAACAGCAAGATACGCGCTCTCAGAGAACAATGGGAATGCAACATTACGTCCTGTAAATCAGATTTTTGCTTCATACCTGCAGAAGGGCCGCATTTCCCTCTCGGGCACGGTCATTTTGAGAAGTGGGCAGCAGCAATCGTATGTTTCCATCCCGATATTCACATCTATCGCTCATATTTCATTCTAGCTCCGCAGTGACAATTTGGCCAGCATGGAAAAGCCGCTGAATATCCTCCTTTTTGATCCAGTCTCATCTCACACAGCTGTATCGAGGTCGCCTCTGTTACAAGCCCGCCTCAACGTGATCAGCAAAGAAAAAGCTCCGCCTCTGCCACAAGCAGCTCCGGTCATCAACATTGTGCTACCGAATGACATGTTCAATCCCTACCAACACCCTTGACCACTTTCGCCAGCATCACAAATGACCAGCCTTATTCCTTCTACCCACTCCACTGGGCCGCGGATGAGCATGGAAGGCATTTGCGCATATGGAGGCTAGCGAGCTATGGGAGTTGGGTTTCAAGCCAGGGGAGATCGTCGACTTGAAGGAAGCAGTGCTGGAGTGGATGTTGAGTAAAAAATAAATAACATTTTATTGCATTCTATCCCTTCCTGTTGTTACAAAGTGCTTCAATCAATACAGTTCATTCAGAAATACCCAGCATGCAGAAAGTAACCAATGGCATCTGAAGCAGTTACAACCTCCATGATTTCCATCAAATCAAACAACATCCCGTCGCCTTCGCGTACCAAGAGTGCTCGATGACAATGGAGGAAGCAGGGCATTCAGTAGATACACTATGGAACCATAACAATAGAAATTGACAATTGTCCCAATAAGTCATAGGGCTACCCCAATGGGCCGAATTACAAAAGACATTATGATACTATACATTGGCCCAACAACATGACAATATGTATATTTGATTGTTGGGCCCAACAACAGTGCCACAGTCCAAGCTAAGGGTTTATAGATTGGCCACATGGCTTAAATGGGGGTAATTTTGGCTGTTGATATATGACGGTATTAAGGTACCATTGAAAGTTGGGCCCAATGAAGGGAAATTGTTAAGGAAGATGGTTGGGCCCAATGGCCCAATTATTAAGCTACAGTTGATGGTTGGGCCTAATGTAAGGTATTTGTTAAGGGAACAGGTTGGGCCCAATGGTAAAATTTCAATGCTTTGGCTTGTAAGTTGGGCCCATGCCATGATATAAGCTATAGTTCATAGGTTAGCCCAATGATTATTTGAATTTTGTGGGTGGGCTTTGGTCTGGTAAACCTGCGGGTCTGCTCCTGTTCCATTGGACCCACAGCCGCACAATTGTGCAATTACACCTGTGGGTTGGCTATTGTGCAGTTACCCCCACAGGGTAGCTCTTGTTCCGTTACCCCTGGGGGTCACCACGTGGGCCAGATCATGTTCTGTTACCCCCATGGATTGACAATTGATCCATTACACCCTCAGGCTGGCTGTTGTTCATTACCCCCATGGGGCAGCTCTTGTTCCGTTAGCCCTGTGGGTCGCCACACGGGCCAGATTGTGTTCCGTTACCCCATGGGTTAACAATAGGTCCATTACACCCGCGGGATCTTATTCCATTACACCCACGATGTCCAGCTCTTGTTCTCTTAGACCTGCGGAACCTTCTTCCATTTGGCCCACGGGTTTCCAATTACAGCAACGGACCTTGTGTGGCTCCCCCGCAGGTCTCCGATTACACCCATGGATTACCTGCTGCTCCGTTACACCTGTGGCCACCCACGGACCACCTGCTGCTCCTTGACCAATTGGCCCTCTTCCATCAGCCCCCTCCCATGGGCCACGTTTGCAGCTGGCCTGCAAAATGGACCAACAATTGTGCCTTTACATTCAGAGACCATTATTCCATTACACCCATGGACCAGCAATTGTGCTGTTTCATCCACGGACGAGCACTTGTTCCATTACACCCATGGGCTGCACTCTCATCCGCGGACCTGCTCTTTTTCTGTTACCCCCACGGACCAGCAATTCTTTTATCTGTGGACCGACGGATTACCTACCACTCCGTTTCTGCAGAGACCCATTGTTGCTGTTGGACCCATGGGCCACACCATTTGTTAAGCCCATTGGTCTGTTACATCTGCGGGCCACCAGCTAGAGCTCCACAGACGTGAACATCTGGATTTGTATTTAACATGCTGAATGTCATTGCCCTGAAAATGTGGCCGAAAGAATGTCTGGATTTGTGATTAACTTGGTGAACGTCACTGATCCGAAAATGTGGCCAAAAAAACATCCGGATTTGTATTAGTGCAACAATGTCCGAAGTTTCAGATGTAATTTTGACATGGACCAGACAACCCCCCATGGAATGCTCTGAAGTCTGAAATTTTTTAAGTTACTTCCATCCGGATATAATAATCCCCATGGACTGCACCAATGTCCGAAATTTTGGATGTAATTTTGACAGGGGCCAGACAACCCCCATGGAATGCTCCAATATCTGAAATTTATACTTGAAGTACCCGAAAATGCAGTCACAAAAACATCCGGATTTGTATTTAACATGCTGAATGTCATTACCCCGAAAATGTGGCTGAAAAAATGTCCGGAGTTGTAGTTGACTTGGTCAATGTCACTGCTCCGAAAATGCAGCCGAAAAGACATCCGGATTTGTATTTAACATGCTGAATGTCATTGCCCCAAAAATACAGCCGAAAAAATGTCCGGATTTGTGATTAACTTGGTGAATGTCAATGATCCGAAAATGCGGCCGAAAAAACATCTGGATTTGTATTAGTGCAACAATGTCCGAAGTTTCGGATGTAATTTTGACATGGACCAGACAACCCCCCGCGGAATGCTCTGAAGTCCGAAATTTTTTAAGTTACTTCCATCCAGATATAATGATCCACATAGACTGCACCAATGTCCGAAATTTCGGATGTAATTTTGACAAGGCCAGACAACCCCCATAGAATGCTCCAATGTCCAAAATTTAGTACTTCAAGTACCCGAAAATGCGGCCAAAAAAACATCCGGATCTGTATTTAACATGCTGAATGTCATTGCCCCGAAAATACAGCCGAAAAAATGTCCGGATTTGTGATTAACTTGGTGAACGTCACTGATCCGAAAATGCGGCCGAAAAAACATCCAGATTTGTATTAGTGCAACAATGGCCAAAATTTCAGATGTAATTTTGACATGGACCAGACAACCCCCACGGAATACGTTGATGTCCGAAATTCTAGACTACAAAACTTTGTAGTGTCTGCTTTTTAGACTACACAATTTTGTAATGACCAGTTGAACTCAGGCAGAACTCTCTCAATTCTTAACCGATTTGGATGTTCTTGGGCTCGTTTTGACAGGTAAACCCGTGGGGTTGTGGGTACGGGTACTCTACAGGTCATGTATGGGCCACTTCTCCGATATTTATAGGTTTTTTAGTGTCCTTGATCATGAATGAGTATATGGGTTCATGGGTCTACGGTTGAAGGAGTGAAAAGGGTGGACATTTTGCAATTGCTGGATCATTGATTTACTATGTATAAGTATATATATGTTCATGGAGATATGGTTCAAGGAGTGAGAATGATATAGTTCAATCTTAAAACTAAGTGAAATACCAGAATGTCAAATTGTCCATCCATTTCACTCCTTCAATGATAGTCCCATGAACCTATGTACTTATTCATAGTGAAGGACACTACAAATTATATGTCAGAAAAGTGGACTACAAACTTTCAAGTTTGGGAGACCAGACATTGTGAAGCGTTCACTCTGAACTTCTCGCATAGCTGAAGCCAAGAGGGAAGGAGGAGGCAAGAATGGGTGGATCTGGGATCAACACCCATGAGTGAGCAATGAGCAGTTACAAGATACTCAGCTGGCCCAACATGATTATGCATACTGTAGGAAGTACAGTTATACAAAGCACTACATGTAGTGCAAGAGGATGGCAAGACTGCTGACAAGGTGGTGGTTCAAGACAAAAGATCAATATATTATGTAAGATATCCAAATCTAGCTATATACCACTGTTTGACTATGGCCTCTGGGCATTCCCTTCCAATCCTATATCACAGACATCAATGAATAAGTACATATGTTCATGGGGATGTATGGTTGAAGAGGTGACACAGACAGTGAAAGCAATAACAAAATGCCCACCATTATCACTCCTTCAACTATAGCACCCTGAATCTATGTACTTATTCATAATAAACCAATGATACAGAAATGGCAAATGTCCACCCTTCTCACTCCTTCAACCGTAGACCCATGAACCCATATACTCATTCATGATCAAGGACACTAAAAAACCTATAAATATCGGAGAAGTGGCCCATACATGACCTGTAGAGTACCCGTACCCACAACCCCACGGGTTTACCTGTCAAAACGAGCCCAAGAACATCCAAATCGGTTAAGAATTGAGAGAGTTCTGCCTGAGTTCAACTGGTCATTACAAAATTGTGTAGTCTAAAAAGCAGACACTACAAAGTTTTGTAGTCTAGAATTTCGGACATCAACGTATTCCGTGGGGGGTTGTCTGGTCCATGTCAAAATTACATCTGAAATTTTGGCCATTGTTGCACTAATACAAATCTGGATGTTTTTTCGGCCGCATTTTCAGATCAGTGACGTTCACCAAGTTAATCACAAATCCGGACATTTTTTCGGCTGTATTTTCGGGGCAATGACATTCAGCATGTTAAATACAGATCCGGATGTTTTTTTGGCCGCATTTTCGGGTACTTGAAGTACTAAATTTTGGACATTGGAGCATTCTATGGGGGTTGTCTGGCCTTGTCAAAATTACATCCGAAATTTCGGACATTGGTGCAGTCTATGTGGATCATTATATCTGGATGGAAGTAACTTAAAAAATTTCGGACTTCAGAGCATTCCGCGGGGGGTTGTCTGGTCCATGTCAAAATTACATCCGAAACTTCGGACATTGTTGCACTAATACAAATCCGGATGTTTTTTCGGCCGCATTTTCGGATCAGTGACATTCACCAAGTTAATCACAAATCCGGACATTTTTTCGGCTGTATTTTCGGGGCAATGACATTCAGCATGTTAAATACAAATCCGGATGCTTTTTCGGCTGCACTTTCGGAGCAGTGACATTGACCAAGTCAACTACAACTCCGGACATTTTTTCAGCCACATTTTCCGGGTAATGACATTCAGCATGTTAAATACAAATCTGGATGTTTTTGTGACCGCATTTTCGGGTACTTGAAGTATACATTTCAGACATTGGAGCATTCCATGGGGGTTGTCTGGCCCCTGTCAAAATTACATCCAAAATTTCGGACATTGGTGCAGTCTATGGGGATCATTATATCTGGATGGAACTAACTTAAAAAATTTCGGACTTCAGTGCAATCCATGGGGGGGCTGTTTGGTCTGTGTCAAAATTACATCCGAAACTTCGGACATTGGTGCACTAATACAAATCCAGATGTCTTTCTGGCCACATTTTCGGAGCAGCAACGTTCACCAAGTTAATCACAAATCCGGACATTTTTTCGGCCGCATTTTCGGGTGCTTGAAGTTCTAAATTTCGGGCATTGAAGCATTCCACGGGGGTTGTCTGGCGCCTGTCAAAATTACATCTGAAATTTCGGACAGTGTTGTACTAATACAAATCCGGATGTTTTTTCGGCCGCGTTTTTGGAGCAGTGACATTTACCCAGTCAACTACAACTCCGGACATTTTTTTGGCTGCATTTTCGGGGCAATGACATTCAGCATCTTAAATACAAATCCGGATGTTTTTTTCGGCCGCATTTTTGGAGCAGTGACATTAACTAAGTTAATCACAAATCCGGACATTTTTTCGGCCCCATTTTTGGAGCACTGGTATTCTGCATACTAGTGACAAATCCAGACCTTTCTTCAGCTGCATATTTGGGGCAGTGACATCCAACATGGCAACCACAAATCCGGACATTTTTTCAGTCGCATTTTCGGAGCACTTGCAGTCAGCATGTCAATGCTTCGGGTCATCTCTTGAACGCATGTGGCCCAACATTTGGCCATTCTGTAGATTATACTTTGGGTACCTATGGTACCATTGATTATGGCAATAACCACATCTGCAGAATATGCATTGGGCCACACATTAATACCATATGCTGTAAACATCCATTGGTCCCAGGTATGGATCCATAGTGTCCATGTGTATTGGGCCCA
Organism: Laccaria trichodermophora; assembly: GCA_018417955.1. NCBI lineage: Eukaryota > Fungi > Basidiomycota > Agaricomycetes > Agaricales > Hydnangiaceae > Laccaria > Laccaria trichodermophora. The sequence continues at coordinate 473,057 of JACTVC010000002.1, forward strand.
TTGGGGTAGCCCTATGACTTATTGGGACAATTGTCAATTTCTATTGTTATGGTACTATAGTGACATCTATGTATACTTGTGGAGGAAGGCTTTGACCTTTGAGAAGGCTTCCTCGATGGGATTGAGATCCGGTGAATAGGGTGGTAGAAACTCAATTCGAATGCCTACAGGGCAAAAATGAGCCTGATCATTGAATAAGAATCAACAGACTTACCATACAGTTCGGCCAGCTCGAGGATTTCTGCTCCGTGATGGATTCGAGCGTTGTCCATCACAAACACACTAAGAACACCAGGGAATGGTGAGGATAACGGCAACTCCCATTGAAAGCAAGGTTAGTGACGCATATATATGGAGAAATAACAATACAACACCACTTCGAGCTCCAGGTATTGGAGGAAACGCACATGAGTCATAGAGCCCTCAACAACGGTGTTTGAGACCATCCCATCTAGTGTGAGTAGTCCTTCAACAGAAAAACGTCGCCCGCGAACAAATACACCTTTCTTCACAGCGCACATGCCTTTCCTCGATCGTCCGCATCGCCAGCTAGACGTCCTCTCATCCTTGAATATTCATCGAGAAAGCCGAGTTGTTCAGGCTCATATTGGGCCATGCGTTGAATGAAGTCCGCCCGTAAGTTCTTGTTTCTTTCCGCTGCGATCATCCTCAACTTTTTGGTAGAAACATTTGCACGAACAAGTTCCTGATGAATGGTGGTATAGTGGGCTGAAATGAACCTGTTCGTCTCCAAGAGCGACAGAAGTTCATCCAGGAACCAGTCAGGACAAGCCTTTATGAGCTGTTTCAAGTAGTCGACATCATTGAAGTGAAGAATCCAAGGGCGGCCACGAATACCGTAAGTGTGCTGAACAATGTCGCCAGTCGTGTTCCACAGAGACAGGACACGATAGAATGTGCTTTTGGACATCCTGAGGCAGTCCAGAATGTCGTTGAGAGGTAGATGGTTGCCCTCATGAAGCCTTACAGCCACTAGCTTGAGATTGTGCAATATCTTGCGGAACAGCATGGTGGAGAAGGCAAGATTTGGTGTAACACTAATCTTGGGTCACCTCTTCTTTTCTTTCTCACAAATCATGTTATTGTCAACCTTTTTGCAAATGGCTGTAAAATGCCTTGTCTTTTCATTATGGAGGTCAGAGGACACTCCGAGAATGTTTTCAAATGTTTTTCTAATCAGGGGTTTCTCATTATATTTCATATTATAGATTGTGTCTCTTTCTTGTGTTTGTACTTGTGATCATCAGATGCATCAGTCTTTGATGCATACACAGGAACTGCCATACAGGTCTTTCTGAATGGCCTTGAGCCACGCTAAACCCTTGTACATTTATTACTAAGGTAGAGCTTCATCTTTTCTATGTGTTAGACATGCCATTAGGAGTCTATGTCGTCTCTTTGGGTATTTCTTGTATAATATGGTTTTCCACTTTAAATCCATTATGTGTTTCTAAACCCTTAGTAGTAATGCAATTCTTCTCCCTGCGCTAGGTGTTTACTCTAGAACCTCTTTGTGCTCTATTTCATGGTAGGTAACCCTAGATAGGATCCAAGTATGATGTCACAACACGTACTGCTGCCAGTTCCAAAGCCTTAGTCCTACTTTCAGATTCCACGCATTTGCATTTTTAGTCAACTGAGCTGGGTATGCTCATTGGCTCTTTGTATCATTGCAATTGTACATAGTGTTTCTATTAGAGATGACCTTTCATCAGTAAAATTGTTAAAATCAGATTTTATACAGGTGAAATGGTTTCATCCATATCCACACCATCTCTTCTGCTCATCTGGGGTGCCATTGTACCATGAGATTTGCGCCCTGGAAAAAGATGGAGAGGAGGGCAACGAAGTGCAAGCGGAAATGGTCCATTCTTGCCATGTTGTTCATTTGAATTGTGGTGGTGGTGTAGGTAACATAGGGCCATTGACTGCAATGCTGTTGATGCAGTCAATGTCTTTGTAGTCCTCATGTTGTCCTGCGGATTAAATGATTGTTAGACAAACAGGGTGCTTACGAACGTACAAAAAATACCTCTCTGAAGGCTTACAGGGCACCTAGACTGCATGTCAAAGAAAGAACGTGGAGGGGAAGGTTCTTTCTTGCTGGCTGAACATCGCACTATAGTGCATCTGTGAATTTTAACCAAATGAGAACAGAAATGCCTTTTTGTGACTTATATAGGCACACCAATATATTTTTGCACTTCTCCCACCTCTTAAAAACCAAAAATGCGGTATGTTTTTTTGTAGTTGCCTTTTTCGGTCTGACATTTCCATTTTAGGAAGGAGGGGTGGGGGGGGTGGTCATGTCTCATGGCTTAAAAAAAATTTACCGACCCTGTGTAATTTTTAAGGTCCTTGGGCCCCCTTGATGTACATCTATGGTAGTAGAAATTGTGGTTGGCTTGCAGACTGGGTCACTATAATATGCTTGAAGCCTATAAAATTAAATCACCATGAATAGTTTACAAATACTAGCTGTGACCCATACCAATGATCACATTTGAATTCCATAAAATTTAAAAAGAAATGAATTCATGCTTGAGCAGATCTAGTGTTTAAAAGTCCGGTCTGGTCCGGTTTTTTGATGCCCCTGGGCTTTAACCGTAACCGCAACCGGTCCGCATTTTCCCCAGAAGTCAAAAAACCGAACCGGACCGCAAAAAACCGCAGTCTGCGGTCTTTTTGCAGTCTATAGACCAGTCCTGGTCTTCTTCGGTTTTAACCAGTTTAAGACCAGTTTTCTGGCCAATATTTTATAATTGTAAATCAATAAATTTGTTAACATGTTTTATAGCTTTAAAAAGAGCCCAAGAACATTAAATTCCGTTGAGAATTGGTGTTTCTATAAAAAAAGTCTTGTACATCTACTATTTTTAATGAAATTTTACATTTTTATTTATATCTTTGTCAATTCTGAACCAATTAATACGTGCTTGGGTGCGTTTTGAAGGGTATTTAGTGGGCTACAAAAGACCGGTTTCTTTGCAGTCTTTAGTTCTCAAAAATCAAAAAACTGAACCGCAGGTCCAGTTTTTTGCGGTCTTGGTCCGGTCTGGTTACGGTCTTTTTCCAGTCACAAGACCGGACTTCCAAACACTAAACAGATCAATGCTGCATTGCTGCTGTCAATGCAGGACTGAAGTATCAGAGTAATAAAGTATCTATAAGGTGGAGGCTTTAAGAACTTCAAGGGGGCAGCACATTCTCATCATTGAACAAATCAGCCATGCTATCTGACTTGACATCAATAGTGGTGGCCTCAGATGCAATGTAAACACCAGTGGAGAGGTGCTGAGTGACACAGAGAGCACATAGACATGAATGAAGGTGGTGGTATTGACTGAAGATCCTACAAACACAATGTGACATCTAAATGTGTATGTAAACCCTCTGACACCTAAGCGAGACCCCAAACACCAGGGGGATGGAGTATGCATCTGCCAGGATGCACTACTCCACCAGCCTGATCAATAGCAAGAGGAAGGCAGAAGGGCTCCTTGTCAGTCCTTGACAATCTTGGAAGCTTCAGCCTGAAAATCCACTAGACATGGATCCAAGCAAGCTACTGTGCTGTTTCAATCAATTTGGTAGGCCCTGTTACACATTACACACCTGCCAAAAATTTGGTTTCGGCACTCTGGCTAAGTCACTGTGACATTCATCAGGAAAATCACTTCTTCCCTGAGGCTATCCAGGGTAGACCCTGGATACCCAGAGGCTGTCATGGAACTCAGGGCATCAGGGCACCCTGGAGCACCTTTAGGTACAGGTTCCTTTTTTTGATTTCCCAGGAGCAACCTGAGGTTATCCTGAGATGCGCTGAGGTTATCCTGAGGTGCACTGAGGTTGTCCCAGGGTAGCCTGGGCTGTCCTTAGAAAGCCCTAAAGCAGACCTTATGAGCCTTCAATTTTCCTCACCACACTATATTTGAATATATAAATTATATATTGAATGTATTTAATTAATGTACAACAATGTAGTCATCCATCTTATTACTTGTATTTCCACAGACATGCACAGAGGTACTTCGCTGGCCATTCCTTTGGCATCACAAACCTCTAAACATCTACACCAGGCAGAGATGAGCACATTTGGTGTACTGGAGTTGGGGACTGGAGTTGGGGAAGGTAGAGTTTTGCAGATGTGAAGAGTTTCTGCTGGTGGGAGGGTTGTTAGCCTGGAATGGAGAGAGAGAGGAAGTGGTGAGGTAGAGGAAAATGTGCATGACATTAGGGCACATACCATCCTTTTTGCTCTCTTTCTCTATGCCACCTGCTCATCTCGCTCACAGCATACGTCACAGCCTTCAGACTACATGTCAATGTGCCAATGTTGAGGGCTTCATGTATGGCATCCCCAATCAAATGGGTGACATTGTTGGTGGTGGTGTGCAGGAGTGTCCAAACGAGTCTAGGATGCAGAAAAATGAGCCACAGTAAGGTCCTGAGCAGAGGTTAGCATAATGGCAAAAACATGAAAATAGAGACAGACATAGCTCAACAAGGATGTGACACATTTGTAAATGGTTTGCTCAAGCATTTTCTTGGCGTGCAGGAGTGTCTAAATGAGTGCAAGATGAAGCAAAACAAGCCACAGAAAGGTCCTGAGCAGGGGTTAGCATTGTTGGAAAAACCCAGGAAGCCTTATAAGGCAGGTAATCAGCTGAACGAATTATAATCCAATTATAATCAATGAGAAATGTACTATAATGCAAGATGTGACCATTGTAACACAAAGGGACAATTGTAAGGTACCAGTCAATTGTAAATGAAATGAAAATTAGTAGTGAACTCGTAGCTCAATTGTAATGTCCGATTTTCTTACTAGTCGATCTGTGGATTTGTAGTAGTGTTGTTACGTTGTGCTGTTGAATAATTGTTATTAGCGGGAATCGAACTCTGAAGTTGTTGGTTACTTACATTGTTATGAGATGCTTACTGACTTTGCTATAGCTTCCACTTGGCTATGGGGGCATATTTAGCAATGATGTCTAGCTTAATATGTCATCATAATGAAATACAGAGTTGATATGGAGCACTGTTCTCGCTCCTCATATATTTAGCTAGATAGAAAGGACATTAATGAGTAAAAAGTCGGTCTATAATGCAATGAACAAGTGAATCCACAATTGCAGTAACTAGACATTGATACAACACAGATGTAAGTAGTCTAAGTAGCACGGAATCAACACCATCACTCAACCACTGCTCGTCGACGATGCCCTCACAATGCTGGACTCAGCTACTTCGCATTTGCCTTCGATTTTGCACCATGTGTCTGCTGACTTGGACGAGCAAGCGCCACAGGTATTCTGCCACCTGAATCAGCATCAATCTGAACAACTGAAGCCTGTTTTGGGCGTCGACCACACGGAGCTTTAGCAGGTGGTGCAGGCACATTGGCAACAGCCTCAGAGGTTGAAGGAACTGGTGTAGGGACTCAACAACGTCCGCAGGGTGGGTTGATTGATTGGGAGAAGGGCGTGATAGGAGCAGGCGTGTACGCTTCCATGTTTGAATGCAAATCCGGCACCTGTTTCACATCTGAGTGGGCGTTCATGCACTCTACATCGGTTGGAAGGGTCTGCAGGAGTGGGGGTGAGCTAGAAATCGTTGAAGTGGGAGCTGAAGAAGGATTGGCTCCCATGTGGAGTCCATGGAACATGGAATCAAGACCAGGGTTTTCATCTGTGTCAACCTGGACATGTGGTGCTTCATCTTATTTGTCCTGTGAGTCGGGAGTGAGGAGGAACTGTGGAAAAACTTGCATATTCCAGTATTGCAGGAGCTTTCGAATGGTTGGCACATCCTGATTTTTGATTAAGAGCTTTTTGTAAGCTTCTGCCTCGCTGACATAGTTAATTCCTGTAAGTTTTCTGACACCATGCTTGTTTAGCTCAGGATCACCTCTGAGAAGGAAACGAACCTAAAAATTTTGTTAGTCAGAGGACTCGTAGGCCTAGTAATGAAGAGATGTGAAACATACAACAACTGCAGTGTTGCTGATAAATCCAAATGTAACACCAACTACACGGCCATGAAAGGGACTGTTTTTGTTGAATACAGCTCTCTCCATTGTGTATGATCTTGGGCCATAGGCGATGAGATGTGCCATCTAGTATTGTAAATAATATAATGAGTGTTTAGAAATTCGTTAATATAAATACTTACAGAGATCAAGCACTCGCTTTTGAACATACCCTCTTCATCGTGAATATTGCCGTTAGTATAGAGAACAGGTGGGTTTGAGGGGTAGCGCGCTGTGGGCATCTTCCTGCAGGGGTTGAAGCCAAGAAGCGTTGTAAGTTCAGGATTAGCCTCCATGCGCTTCTCGTCACACTTGGGATTGTAGTCGAAGAGGCTTTGAGTAAGACCAAAGATTGCCCCTGCACTCCCACGCGTGCACAGAAGTGTGTTTGAGTGGCCTGATGAAACACTCGCTTGAAACTAATTGAGCACGTTGTAAATTTTTTAATCTATGCAAGAGGGAAAGATCACATACAATACTTCAGAAATTCTCGTGCTTGACCATATAATCATGGTACTGAGGAGGAATGCACGAATAGAGCTCTGCAGTTTGGCCAGCTAATCTTGTAGTTGAATTGAGGTACAGATCCTCGCTATCCCACATGAAGTCAGGGAGAGGTTTGTCAAATGGGGAGGGTGTGCTCTGCTGAATCCAGAACAAATAAAAATGAGCAAAAACTTTCCCTAGTTTACCAATTTCTTCATCATGTGCCGCAAGTTCTTGTGATGGAGCTTTGGAGCCATTGTTTTGACAATGGGAAGCAGCAAGTTCTTGTTTTAGCTGCTGGTTCTCAGCCTTCACGGCATTGAGCTGGCTATGTGCATCATGCAGTGCCTGGCCAAGGAGTGAAAAGTTTAAATTGTGGATCAGTGTGGCCATAAGTCATACCTTTAGAAGCACAGCAGTGTCCAATCCAGCATGAAGTTCTGACCTGCTGCCGTGACTGGCTGTTGAGTTGTCAGATCTGGATGCAGAGATGGAGTCAAGTCCAATCATCAATGGTGTGAGCAACGACATCAGAACAAACTAAGGGAAGCTTTTAGAAGTGAATTGGGTAGTAAAAAGAGGGTGGGGATGTGTTTGCTGTGAGAACCTGCCTGGTTTAAATGGGAAGTGCATAATACTGCATATGGTATTGTTTCCTGAACACATGCAACAGTGAATTGGATTTCACTCTGGAATTTTGGCAATGTGCAGTATGCAAGGTCTACAATTTAGGTGTGAATAATTTGATCCATTGTTGCATTATTGTGTGTCAGCTCGAGTAATGGAAAAATGAAAGAACAAGGTATATGGGTCGGTGACTAAAATTAAATTTTGGTAACTTAACTGATGATAATACATTTTGAAAAGCATGGGCTGGAGAAACTTTGCCTTGAGGCCAATTAATTACCACATTGACATGCATCAGATTAAATAACTCTAAACTTTTGAATGGGTGCTGATCTCAGTAGCACTTGTCTTGAGTAAACTTTGATGTGAGAATGAGTGAAGCAAGAAAGGCACGACGAGGGCAGAGAAGGGGGGATGGAAGTGGTGGCAGATACCATTGCCGAGCAGGCGCAGGTCTATTTCAAAAACGCAAGCACCATTTCTGAGTTTGTGGGACAAGAGGGGTGATTCTTTTACTGATTATCTCCATGCATTTACATAACAATTACACAATTTTGTACCTAATGCAGCCTTCCCACAAGCCCATGTTATCTCTCCATGGAAATTTGTGCAAAAATGAAGAGAATGTGAAGGAAAGAGTGACTTGATGTGATGTCAATGCAATGGGTGCATTTTCCGGTCACAGTGCTCAAAATCTGCAATTTCACATATACTGGGAGATCAAGATCAGTAAGTGCTCATCCAACAGGCCTTTTCTTGAAACGAGGTTTTATTTTTTTCGTTCTCCATCATGACTTGACAGTATTGCTGTGGTAAGGAGATAACATACTCAAGACTTGACATTGATTCAAAAGGGCACCATCAAGGATCAAATGCACATACTTAGTATGTTTCTTGTCAAGACAGGTACATCAAAACTATGTAAGTAATTGATACATCTGTGGGTCAAGGTAATCAATAGACAAATCACAACTCTCATCCCATGGACTCTTGACAGACTCAGAAGTGCCATCTGAAATTTAAAAATTAAGCGCTGGTCAGCAATGCTACCTTTGCGAGGCCAAACGAGTTGTAAGGTCAATGTGAGGTGATATACAATGTGTCACGTCACTCTTTCCGTCATAAGTATTTTCTTCATTTTTGCAAAAATCGCAGTGGAGAGATCTAGAATACTTCATTTGTTCACATAAATGTGTAATTGTTATGTAAGTATGTTGAGGTAATCAGTAAAAGAACCACCCCTCTTGTCCCACAAACTCAGAAGCAGCATTTGCGTTTTGCAAATAGACCTGCGCCTGCTCAGCAACGATAGGCAGAGGGGTAACCAGTGCAGTTGGCAACTTTGGCTTTTGGATTCCTTGTCCATCATTGGACTTTATGGATGTCAGACTGGATTGCGGTATTGTTTCTGGGCAGCTAAAAAAATCTGTTATGTGAACAGTATCCATGGTGTCGTTTGATGTGATGCTCGTGATGGTGACTTCATACTCAATTTCAGCTTTGGCAGCAGGGACAATTTGGCTGGTGGGCATCAATTGCACCAAAGGAATGGACAAGCAGCAATGTTCTTGATCTATGTAACTATTTCTTTGTTAATACTTTTAGAGATTGTCATTTGTATCTCATACTATACAATCTATATTTTATTTCTTATGTAACTCATATTTCTATATTCTATTTATATCAGAGTGCCTCAGGTTTTCAAAATCAACAGTGAGTGCCACTGGTGTGGGGATCATGTGATAATGGAACATTGACAGAAAAGCATCTCACTCTTTGAATTTTCTCTCACAATACTCTAATTAATAATTTCTATGGTAGCCCATGGCCTTTCAGAATTACTTCAGACAATTTTTGGAGGGATACGAAGAAGTGCAAGAGCTTAATTTCTGTTTGAAGCATCATCACCCTTATGAACACTAAACCTATTGAAGTTACTTCAGATTCAGTATTAAAGCCTGCCCTTATATACTCGGGGTGTACGAAAGTAACCGGACACACGTGACTGCCACGCGCTTCACGTTGGGTGGTGGTTCATCTTGTATCGTAATTACTTATTGCACAATCCACGTCTATCCATGCAATGTCGCATGATGAGGCCCCACGTACTCAGCTCTCTGAATCTATCAAAAACCAGTTTATTGGAGCCATGAAGGCCTCAGGAAAGCTTCGACAATCAGCCGAATTGCTCGGCATCAAACGATCAACTGCGTCTGACATTTGGAGACGCTATAAAAAGACAGGCTCAAGCGCAAACCTCCACCGCTCTGGGCGTCCACCAAAGCTCGATGAGCGTGGCAAACGTGCAGTTATGCGAGAGGTATTAAAGGACTGCAAGAAACCCTTCCCACAGATCACCAAAGACGTGCCTGCAGACATCAGTACTGCAATTGTGAGGAAGGTTGCTGACAGCAAGGGATACCACCGACGAGTTGCACGCAAGGTGCCCTTTCTTACCACTCGTCAGAAGAAGAAGAGGCTTGAATGGGCTGAAGATTTTGATGGAATTGAGACAAAGGAATGGGATAACCTTTTGTCCTCCGACGAGTGCTATGTCCAGCTTGATGACAGCAATGGCCGGGTTTTCATCACACGCCGCGCAGATGAAGAATATGACGAGAACTGTGTTGTACCCAATTTCAAGCAGTCTTCGGTGAGGGTCATGGTTTGGGGATGCTTCATGCAAGGTGTCAAGGGCCCACTCGTTGTGCTAGAGTATCCTGGAGGGAAAGGTGGTGGAATGGACACTGATCGGTACATCTCTCAGGTCCTTGAACCACACCTTGCTCCATTTTACCATCAAATGGAGAAGGAGCGACCTGGAATTGTCTTTCAGCAAGATAACGCACCAAGTCACACTGCAAAAGGGACAAAGAAATGGCTTGCTGATCACAGCATTGATCTCTTCCCTCATCCACCAAACTCACCTGACTTGAATCCCATCGAGCTGTTGTGGCATGACCTGAAGACTATTATTCGTTCTTCTCCACACCTTCCAAACACTGTTCCAAAGCTCATCAAGGCTGTTCGAGATGCATGGGAGCAGCTACCCGTCTCAGATCTAGACAAACACATAAATACCATGCCGGATCGTGTTCAGGCCATCTTGGCTGCAAAAGGAGGGCACACACAGTTTTAATTGCAGAATATGTATTTCATTGTATATACCTTCCTCCACTCAACATTTGGCAAGCTATGGCTATCTGGGTGTTGAGATATGCACGATTCTTTTTGGGCCTCACAAGATTGTGATGCATGATCATCACGTGGTGTCCGGTCACTTTCGTACACCCCGAGTATCTGCCACAGAGCATCAAAATAGCATTATATACAACATTGTGCTATGCATTTTGCTTAGAACACAGAGCCTCTATCCCATATGCTGTATTTGTGCTGACCATTCATTTGTTTGGCTGTGTTACCTAGTAAGCCCTCTGGCCTGCACTGGTTTTGTTAGAGTTATTCAAGGATATGCCTGTTCTTATTTTACAATGAATTTAAAATATATAGGAAGCCTTTCTTTATTTCTACATATTTAAATTGTTTTCAGAGCAACAGACTATTATTGTAGTGTTCATTTGCATGAATATGGTTCCTGTTGGATTGTCTGCTTAGTCATTCCCACATGGCATCAATTGAACATCTACTGTGGAAGCTGTTGAGACTAAGTATATTAAGCTTTTAAAGTTTTCTTTATGTGTGGCACTCATCTTCCTCAGCCTCACAAACAAAGAGATACACCAAGACACTGAAAACCAACCTTGAGCAACAGAACAATTCATTGCAATGTTCAGTGACCTAAATCTACTCTGCGTGCAAGGGGTAATGAATTCATCCTCAACCACATATCTGAATCCATGTCCATCACCAGATACTCATCTGAATATTGTGATCCATAATCTGTCGCAAGAAGACCCCCCCCCCCCAATGATTGATTCAACAGAGATAAAGACTGAGAGTGAGCGATGTCATGCCTTGACTCAATTGAAGCGAAGGTCATTATCCCATCCACAGTTCTCCAAATCAGGTGGAAGATCCATGGGTAGGATAAGTGCCATGTGATACTCCTTGTCAAGAACTTGAAGTCCAAAAATGAAGAGTAAGCATGCAAAGATATACTTCTCCTCATCAATCTTGACTATGATGCAATCATATCGTGGTTTGCCATGGAAATTTGGGTTGGCACGAAGAAGGTTGGTGGCTATACACCAGTCATCTTTTGATTCATAGCTAACTCATAGCAATTGAAAGGGATTGATCTATTAAATTCAGATACCATCATAAGTGGACAAGAGTTACCTGATCACTTGGTCCAAACCTTACTGATTTTCCAAGATATCTTGTGAAAAAGCATCCAATCTTCTTGCGAAAATCTTTAAATGCAGAGTCTGCACTGTGCTCATCCTCAAGGTCTGAAAATGCAACTGGTGCACTTTGAGAACCCAAGGATACATGGGCCATTCCAGTGACTTTTCATGTCACCTGCTGGATTTGGCCATCTTCGGCAGATGCTTTTGCCTGAGATAAGTCAACGTAGTCAATGTCATTGCAGATGACAGTTGCAACTAAATCGGCATGATCAAATTTGAGTATCTGATTTATGTCAATCTAAAACAGGATTTTGAATAGTTAGAGAATCTAGTAAATACCTGTGGTGCAACATTCTTGAAATTTGTTTGGAACTTGTAGCTGTTTTTGAATGCACCATGACATTTTTCATTGGGATTTGTATTATAATTTTGTGTCACCCCTTTTTGCTGAATGTTGTCAAACATATGCTTGTGTGTATGTGCTTTTGGAAATGACCAAGATTTAGCTGGGTTAAATGGCATATATTCCTATATATGTAAAGGTAAACTGTCAAAGGCAATATAAACCAATTATTGTACATACGTGAAGTGCTTTCTCAAAAACCAACAGTTCCTCTTGACCTTTTCGAATGGTTGTCTCTGTATGAACCTTGAGAGATGCATACATATCAAGTTCAACATAGCTTTGCAGAAGCTTGAGTAGCTGATATCCTTGAGGAGATGCTTCCTTTTTGAAAATATTGTGGAGTGCAAAGATTAAAACCTAACCCAGGTTATGAAACTTTGACTTTGAGAGAGGTCTTTACCTTCCCCGGGTTATTCCATATGGAATCCATGTGGAATCCATGGAATCCATGGATAATTCCATATGGAATCCATGGAATGAATGTTGGCTGAGACCCCAGCCAATTTCTTCTTCCATGGACAACATGGAATCCATGTGGAATGATGATGGAATGACCATGGAATGATTAATTCCATATGGAATTTCCATGGATTCCACTGGATTCCATATGGAATGCAGACAAGTCCATGTGGATTCCATGGAGCAGTCCACATGGATTCCATGGATGACCCTTAGAATACAGTATTTATAGTGTCCTTACTATATTTAAGTAAAAGAATAAATTTTACATCTACAGGAATTGAACTCTCGACCTCATCAAATATTAGCAATGCTCAAACCAACTGAGCCACGACGGCATTATTATATCGTAAAGTAAAGGTATGTATATACCGCCTTTGTCACGTGGCATCTCAAACGTGACACGACGCGTTGCCAATGCCACGTCGTTTCTTCCTTCCACCATCACCATCACCATCCACCACACCGTTTCAAGCCACGACGACCGCCCGCGACGTCGACGTCGACGACGACCACCACGACCACCACCACCACGCTGACGATGCACGACGACACGCAACGTCGTCAACAAGGACCCCGCCATTGCAAGAGCCACACAACGTGGCAACACCACGTCACACGGATGGGAGGCGACGACGACGACGCGGAACGTCAATGGACGTTCCGCCTCGACTGCAGCCCAGGTAAGTGGACTGGGTAACCCCTCCCAGTCCACCTTTTGACAACAACAAACCAGGTGCCACGTCGCGGTCAGCGACGTGGCAATTAAATGACGAACGGACACGACAACCGACGAGCCCGCACACCCACAAACGACGCACACCACCCCACACGACCCCCACTGCCCACGAGCGCCCACGAAAGAAACGAGCGCCCAGACACGACACCGAACGCCCACAACACGACAACCAAACGACGAACGCCCACGAGACGACCGCACGAACGCCCAGCAGACGACGACACGACCCCACCGCCCACGAACGCCCGCCCACGACAACGACTGCCCACGAGCGCCCACGACACGACAACGAACGCCCACCCACGACAACGCCCACCCACGACAACGCCCACCCACGAGCGCAATGCAAACGCCAACGCGAAGACGAACGAAACGGCAACACACCCCCACGGACGCCAATACAGCCCACCACCCATGACCGACGACGACGCACACGCGCCCACGACGAAGACGCGTGCCCACGCACGGAGGATTCCGCTCGCGTCAACGGAAATGGGCAACGACGAGCCCAGGTGAGCTCCCCTCCCTCCATCATTCCTCACCACCACCCTTCCATCATCCCCCCTCCCTCCCTCTGTTGCTCCCCCTCCCTCCATTGCTCCCCCTCCCATTGCTCCCCCCTCCATCCATTCCCACCTCACCCTTCACCACTCCCTCCCTTCACCACTCCCTCTCTCCTCCATCACTCCTTCCCCCTCCCTCCCACCTCACTCTCTACTACATTATCCCCCCTCCATCACTTCCCCCTTTCTTCCCCCTCCCTTAAATATTGAGAATAGTAAAAATACATTGTGTAGTCTATTTAATACATTTCAATTTTTCCTGCTCAACTTAGAATTATTTCATACAGTCATTCCATGTGGATTCCATGTGGATTCCATGTGGATTCCATATAGATTCCACCCTTAAAATGGTATAGAACATATAGAATAGAGTATGGATTCCATCTGAAAAAAGTATGGAATCCATGTGGAAAAAGTATGGAATCCATGTGGAAAAAGTATGGAATCCATGTGAAAAAGTATGGAATCCATCCCCCATTCCATGGAATCCATCCCCCAAAGTCATGGAATCCATCCCCCCATTCCATGGAATCCATCTGGAATTTCTGCAGTCCACCCCCCATTCCATGGATTCCACATGGAATAACCCGGGGAGGGTAAAGTATTGCTTTGAGAGGAAATTTGAAAAGCTGACTTACTTTCGACATGTCCTCATACTTGCTTCCATCAACAAATTCACCCATCCCGATAATAGAGTTAAAGTGGTTTAAACCACTCCAAGTAGGGAGAGCATCAACCCTGTAAATAAAGATAAATATATTCTATCTCAACGAAGAGATCAAATCCATACTAGGTGTCAATCAACTTTGAGACATCCTTTCCAAGTTCCTCAGCTACACTTTTGACCTCTTCCCAGATATGATCTGAGAATAAGCCCCCATGATATGCATGAAGGCGATCCCAAGAAAGTGCTTGGTAAATATCGGTGTGAGGAAATTTCCAAAAAACATTCTTTGCAAGTAAGTCATAAGTGAAATTTACTAATAAAACCATTTGAATGTCACCTCAACTTCCTGTAGACCAACACTCTTTAAAGTTTCTTCTGTCTCAGAGGCATTAAGTCCTATTGTAGATTTGTAAATTCTTTCCATGTCAGAGGAAAAAGGAAGGGGAAAGTCTGATGAAAGGTTGGCAAGCTGATCCCCAGGAATGAGGCAGACTGGGCAGGGAAATTTGCTGTTGATTCCACAAATCAGGGAAATAACACATCTGCACAGAAAATAGTGAAGTTCAATGTAAATTGCCGACATTAATGCTTACTGCTCCTCATAGTCTGCAGATGCAATAAGTACAATGGGAAACATCCACCATTCAATATCAGCAGTTGTTAGGTGGTAGCCAGTTTCTGCATATTGCTCAACAGACTTCAAGATTTCATAGAATGCCTTATGCCAGACAACTCTTTTGAAATTCACATATTTCTTCTTTCCAGTTTCACCTGAGTCTTCTTGCAACTGCATGGTTCTATGAGTAAACTGCATGCAGTTATAATTGAAAAGAAATCTTCTTACAACTGGAAACCATCCAACAAAAACTCTTTTTCCCCTCTTTTCCCCATTTCAAATCGGTGTTGGAAGATGGGCACAAACAGCAATGGCAGGGTAGCCCTTTGCAGTGCCAAAAGATGATAGTCTGTTTTTATCTGCATACACCATGAAAAAAAAAGGAACTGCTCCTGGTGGAAGAGATGCCTGGTTGAGCATTAAATATTATGATAATGAGCAGATGGAACTTGGCAACTTACTTGAATTTCCCACCATGCATCAGCTGTCCAGGGTTCATCAATGAATTGTTCAAAAGTTTCCCCATTGAATTTGTAATGACGTTCAGCATCCCAATGAAATTCCCTGGAAAGATGGGGGTCAAGAAGAAGTTCCTCAGCCCAACTCCACAATGGACGCTTCCAAACGTCAAAGGGTTTATCTTCATCTTTATACTCTACTGTGATTGTTGTTTTCTCAAACTAATAAAGTCAGATCACTTTTCCACCTGCAGAGAGAACAAAATTCTGCTTACCATAGTTGCCTGATTTGCAGCATTCTCCCATTTTTTTTTTTTTTGCCAAGTTGGGTTCATTTTTCAAGGTGAATGATTTGGGGTCTGAAATACATCGATGGATGAGGGAGATGAGCTTGTTGGTTTGATTCTTATTCATATGGGTATCAAGAATCAATTCTGCTAGTTCAAAATCAAGACAAGAACAAAAAGGTTTCCATGGCTCTGAATCAACTGGAATGTCAACAGTATCGAGTTCCTGGAAATGGCTTTTATACTCATCAAAGCTAAAGAATTGAGGTGGGCATCCACTTCTTGGATGGTACTCCACTTTGATGTCGTCGAGTTGTGGTGCCTTCTCAAATGGACTAAAGGACCTTTGATCAGAGTGCATAGAGGGTCTACAACAGAAGGCTTCAGTGTTCCTTTTGGACCTTTCCCTTTAGGAGGCATTGGGAATGAGGAGGGACGACAGGCACACATTCAGCACAGTGCATGCACCACGCACGTTTGATTACAAGACAAACATTGATCTTATCACACAATGTGCATCAGGAGGAAAGGACTTGTCTACCTATGTCTACGTAGTTCCAGTACATCGTGTTGTCTTGTAGAGTGGTCCCAATTTAGGTAGCATACAGTAGCCCACACTCGATGTCAGTAGTCCCTGGTAGACTCTGCCCAGTAGTACGTAGCAGTCAGTAGATCAACGTCAATCTCAAATATCTTCAGCTCATCGGCACTACCAGGTGTACAGAAGAGATCATAGAGGAATCACATTAACAAACAGATATATAATGAATTCACATGGACTATATATCATGACGAAAGGGAATGCACAATTACTCCTCCATCTCACTGTCGGTCTCACCAGTACGGCCCTCCAACTCATCCCATGCACAATCACGAACATCACCAGTCAAAGTTTGCTTAATTTCGATGTTTTCAACGATGCCTGCATTGCGACTGCACAACAAGCGCCATGTTAGTCAAGACATTCTCACGAAGACAAAGATGATACTCACCTAGCACATTGATACCATTTGCGACGGATCCCATCAACGGTGGTGACATTGAGATTGCGCCAGTCCTCCAAGTCCTTGCGGTATACCTCGTGACGGGCCAGGACCTCCTTCTCCCACATCTTTGCTTTCACATATTGACCAGAACTCCACTCATCAATGCAGAAATCAATCTGGATACACATCAGCATAATGACAGGTCATCAGAATCAAACTTACAATAGTAAAGATGATGGCCAGGGTGCTGAGGGGAATGGGATTGAACAACTTCTCGAAGACGACACCATGAGAGGTGACATTGTTGAGCCACACAGCCTGCAGTATTTCCGAAATAATTTTGTTCTGGGCAAAGCCACTAGTTGCCTCGACATCCTATTCAACACTAAAGATTAGTGACCAGTGACCAAGAAAGAGATGAAGCGAGCCTTGAAATGGAAAGCTGAGTGGTTCTTCAGTTTTTTGTGTAGCGCTTGGTTGAAAGTGACTGTGTGAGCGTTGGATCCACATTTAAAACCGTAAGTGGTGGCCACGAGGGGGTGAATAAGGATCAACGCATGACCATGTATACATGATCCACGTTTGCGAAGCTAACAAAGTTAAACAGTTAGTATAATCTGAATGGGGAAAGTATTGACGTACCAAAGAGCTAATGCGATCTGTCAACTTGTAATGCTCATCCGCATCTAACCCTGCATTCTTCCATGCTTGATTGGCCCATTTGTGTCTTAACGTTGTTCCTGGAAATGCATTAGCGGTAGATATCAGTGATTCATACTCGAAGGCGGCTTGCAAGATCAGAGCTTCGACAACGTCTTCGTAATCCGATGCCTTGGGCCTCTTGTTGTTGACTTCAGCACCTGCCCGGAACTCAGGAATCTTCGAAGGCAGGAGTTCAACAGCCCCAGAGGCAGATGTCTTGGACTTCTTTGACACCAGCCCAAGAGGAGAGGACGATGGGTTGGAATGCTTGGATGCAGATGTAGCAGAGATACTAGGAGTCACCGAAACATCTAAAAGGTCCATGTCATTATCCTCCGCAGCCACAGAAACATCAGCGTCATCATCATCCATGATCATCTGCGAGGCGTGCTCTCGATGAACGGAGGGAGGCACTGCTTTGAAGGCGTTGGCTGAAACGTGGGGCTCTGTAGGTGGCGCTCGAGAAGCAGTGGCACCGATGTGCTTCAATGGGGTCTTCTTCTGGCTATTGGGAATAGATATGGCTGCTAGCGGCTTTATCTGATGACCATCGATTAAAAGCTCAATGCAACATGTAAACAACGACCTACCGAACTTGAAAAACCAGTGACGGCAGGACTGTTATCTTCTTCACTCTCATAATCATTTTCATTGTCGTCATCAGCTAAGACAATGTTATCGATTGAAACTGGAGGTTGAAGATGACATACACTTGTTTTTGGGGGTGGGTTTCTTCATATGCACAACCTCTTTCTGCAGCTTGGCTAGCTTCTTCAACTTCGCATCCAAATTTTCTTTTTCTAAAAAAAATCAGAAGGAAAGAACATTGGCAACGACAAAAGAGACTCGCCTACAGCACTCTTCTTTGCAGATGGCCTGGTAGAGCGCTTGCTTCTTGCTGGTCCTTCTGGTTCACTGCCTTCATCAGAGTCTTCACTCTCAACTCGCGCCATAAAGTGACAGAGATGGTGGTGGTTGGAGTTCGACGACTGATCAGAAAATTTACGTAGACAGATCACGAGATGTCATCCGGTCCGAGGTGAAACCAATGATAATAATTGACCTAGATCGAAGAAAAAACTACCTTCACCTACCTTCACTCCAGAAAATGGCACCAAGATATGCTTGTCCACACTGCTTCGCGAGTGGATTCAAATCATCGCAGGGAGTTCACTCTCATATCATGCAAACCGCTCGATGTCGCACCAAGATGGAGGCCTCATTCCAGTCTGATTCTGCTCAATCTGGCAACGGAAATTTACCAACGTCACCAAGGGAATTATCGCCAGAGAATGACATACCAATGGACATAGATGACGAGGAACCTCCATACACTGGGGCAGATCCCAGCCATGATATGCCTGAAGACAACCCCATACCATCACCTCGACGGTCTCAACGTGCCTATGTTGAGGATGCCGAAGATGAGGAACCATCTAACCATTCTGCCCCAGCAGGGAAGAACACCAAGGAAGACGTTCGTTGGTATGAGGCTTTTCCAGGGGCTGGAGCACCTAAAGGACGCGAACCGAGCAGCTTTGAGAAATATTTAAAGCAGCAGAGGGACAACAATGAGTCACCTTGGGCGCCGTTCGAGAGCGTGGATGAGTGGGAACTCGCCAAGTGGCTGATGGAGTTGGGGGCCAGTCAGAACAAGGTGGACTCCTTTTTAAAGATGAACTCAGTTAGTCGGCTATGATTTAGGAGAAACAAATGTTAATCATATCTACCTTTCAGATCCGCACTGGAGTAAATCCAGCATTCCATAATGGACGTGCCCTGCGCAAGTGTATCGACAGCCTTCCACAGAGATCAGAATGGATCTGTACCACTCTTTGGATCACCGGTGACCACTTGGACAAGCATGGAAACCCACGGACAGAGGACGTTGAACTGTGGCATCGGGATCCTCTTGATTGTATCCAAGAGATATTAGAAAACCCAACCTTCAAGAAAGCAGAGAGATACACACCTCACCAGGTCTATACCAACGACAACTACACCAACCGAGAATACAGTGAGATGTGGACTGCTGACTGGTGGTGGAAGCTTCAGGTATAACAGCTATTGACCAGAATTAATTATATAAGGATCTAACACAATGTATATTTAGGAACTCTTACCTGAGGGCGCAACAATTACACCCGTTATCCTCTCCTCCGATAAAACCCACCTGACGTGGTTCAGCGGCGACAAGAAGGCCTGGCCAGTATATATCACCATCAGAAACATCAGCAAAGATGTCCACAGGAAGTCATCAGCCCACGGGACAGTGCTGCTTGGCTACATCCCCGTATGCAAGCTTGAGTGCTTTACAAAGAAGCATCATTCTGCACAATCATATCAGCTCTTTCATGACTGTATGAGGACCATTCTCTTACCTTTGGTAGGCGCCGGCAACTCTGGTGTTGACATGGTGTGTGCCGATGGATTTGTTCACTCCATCTATCCTATCCTGGCCACATATGTTGCAGACTATCTGGAGCAGTGTTTGGTGGTTTGCTGCAAAGAAAACTCGTGCCCAAAGTGTACTGTGACTCCAAAACGTCGAGGCAACTATCGAGTTCATTCCGTGCTTCGAGATCCTGACAAGATGTTGGAGGCGATTGATGGCCAAGCAAATGGAGAACATCCTGCTGCATTCAAAGATCACAATTTGCGACTGGTCAATCTGTTTTGGAGGGACTTACCTCACTGCGACATCTTCAGCTGTATTACCCCAGATCTGCTCCATCAGCTACACGGTGGACTGTTCAGTGATCACATTGTTAGCTGGACAAAAGAGGCAATGCCAGGAGGCGAAGAAGAAATGGACGAACGGTTTCAAGCGATGTCCTTGCATCCAAGTCTTCGCCACTTCACGAAAGGGATCTCGCTCACAAGCCAATGGATGGGAACGGAGCACAAAAACATGGAGAAAGTTTTTCTTGGTGTAATTGCGGGTGCGACTGATCCATGGGTCATTCTTGCAGTCCGCGGTGTTTTGGATTTCATCTACTATGCCCATTTCGAGGTGCATACGGATGAATCTCTTGCTTGATTGGATGCAGTGTGGCTGATGTTTCATGAGAACAAGGATATCTGGGAGACATTAGACATCCGTAAGCATTTCAATATCAACAAGTTGCACAACATCAAGCATTACCTTGATTCTATATGCTCCCATGGTACTGCGGATGGGTTCAATACAGAAGCTTCAGAACGCCTCCACATTGATCTAGCAAAAATGGGATACCTGGCAACAAACAAACGAGACACGTACATCAAGCAAATGACAATTTGGCTTCGGCGCCAGGAAGCTATCCACCAATTTGACTTGTACTTGCAGTGGGCGGTTCCTGGATACCTTGCTGGTCAAGAGGAACGAGCAAAGGAGGGCCAGTTGGGTGACAATGATGAGGAGGAGGACGAGGAAGAGGAGATCAATGAACATGGTGGGAATTCAACAAAATCAATTATCCATCATGTTGCAAAGAAGCCTTCTGCCGTGGGAGTCACTGTTGATGCGATAATCAAGGACTATGGTGCAAACGACGTTGTCCCTCATTTGAACACATTCCTGGCCAAAAGCCTTCCTTCCGTGAACACTGTGGCGACACCAGCAACACGATTTTCAGTCTATAAATGTCTCACCCTCACGCTGCCTGCTATTCCCGCGGTTTCCCTAAGTCCCATAGTTGACGCTGTTCAGTGCACCCCAGGAACTCGGAAACAAATCACAACGCAGGGTATCAAGGATGCAGTCCCAGGGAAATTCAGTACCATCCTGGTTAGAGTAAGGGAACCAGAAGAGGGGAAAGGTCCAATGGATGGTATCAATGTTGCCCAGGTCCGCCTGATCTTTTGTCTGCCGGAGGAGTTCGGGGTTCACTCCTCGCCTTTGGCATATGTTCACTGGTTCAAGCCACTTAGAACTCCAGTGGATGGCCTCGGAATGTACAAGGTCTCTTTTCATCCCACAACCACCAGCAACACGCTTCAGTAATTCTCGCCTCGGATATTCTTTGCACCTGTCATCTTATCCCGTGTTTCGGTAATGCCAATGCGTTTGACTTGGGTTGGACGGCAGCCACTGTACTAAACAAAGCCCCGAGTTTCTATCTCAACCCTTACCTCCGTCAATATGATTTCTTTTTGCTACGTTACTCTCTAGATAGCTATCTTGATGGAGAGAGAGCACGGGCAAGGCAGGTTGAGGAAAGGAGAATTCATGCTCATGCAATCCAAGAGCGACATATTCGTAGATAGAAGAATGATAGGGTTTTATTTACCGGAATATTACAATGCATGAAGAGTGACCAGCTACCTATCCAACATGATGGCGCACTATGTGCACTATGCAGCGTCGGGGATGGTTGTGAGAAAGAGAGGTGGTGGGTGTAAGTCAGGATGTTTGGGGTGGACGTTGAGGTGGAAATCTTGGAGGCAGGCTGGGGACGGTAAAGCTGGACTCGGTCTTGGAGAGTTGAGCTCTGAGTCTTTGAAATAGATAGATACAACAGACTTACCTCAGAGTCATAACCACCGCGTTCAATGCAAATCCTAGACGGCGAGGACTGAGGTTGAGATGTAGTGGATACCACAGGAGATGAGGACAATGCCCGTGCACGTTCCTGAGCCAATACCACTGCAGCCCGTAACCTGCTCCACTTTGTATTTGGTGTCAGTGGTTGAGGTGGAAGTTTGGGAGGTGAGCCAGAGATGGTGGAGCTGGACTCGGTCTTGGAGAGTTCAGTTCTGGCTCTTTAAAATAGATATTACATACCACAGAGTCAAGATCACTGCGTTCAATGCAAATCTTGGATGGCGAGGACTGAGGTTGAGATGTAGTAGATACTACAGGAGATGATGACAGCGCCCACGCACGTTCCTGAGCTAATGCCACTGCAGCCCGTAACCTGCTCCACTTTGTATTTGGTGTCAGCGGTTGAGGTGGAAGTTTGGGAGGCGAGCCAGAGATGGTGGAGCTGGACTCGGTCTTCAAGAGTTCAGCTCTGGCTCTTTAAGATAGATAGGTTAGACTTACCTCGGAGTCATAACCACCATGTTCAACGCAAATCCCAGATGGTGAGGACTGAGCTTGAGATGTAGAATATACGACGGGGGAGGAGGCCAATGCCTGCACGCGTTCCTGAGACAATGCTGTGGCTGCCCTTAGCCTGCTCCACTTTGTATTTGGCGTCAACGGTTGAGGTGGAAGTTTGGGAGGTTGGCTGGGGGCGGTGGAGCTGGACTCAGTCTTCAAAAGTTCAGCTCCGGCTCTTTGAGATAGAGACAATAGACTTACCTCAGAGTCATAACCGCCACGTTCAACGCAAATCCCGGATGGTGAGGATTGAGGTCGGGCTGGCGATATCATAAGATTGGCGGTACTAAACTGGAAGCTACTTCGGAGCCAGGAATTGACCAAATCGTTGGCACTGCGCCGAGAATTGTCCTGAGAGCTAGGTAGTTGTAACTAGGAACAATCAGCAACTGGAATTGTGGAAGAAACAGTCTCATACCTCATGTTCAGAACATACAGAACTTTCAATAATCTCCAAGTTGAGAGATTCATCATTGCTGCCATGGCAAAACTGAGATGCTGGCATGGTCTAGCATGAAAAGAAAATTGACCTGACTGCTGATAAGCCATCTGTATGGCAAACAACAATCAACATCAGTGTGCTTGATGAAATTGGCATACATACTTGGTGAAAGCCTCTGCTAAGATTCAAGCATGGAGAGAAGGAAGGGGAAGGGATAAACGAAAGGAATGTGAGCAGGCTGGCAGCAGGAAGTGTGATGGCTCCAGCTAAATCGCTCGGCAAGGTTGCTGCGGGAGTGAAGTGCAACAGAGGAGGCGTCACGAGTGGCCGTGGAAAGCAGGATTCCGCACACGAAGTTGCAAGCGACATGGTGGTGAAGTGTTGACAACGTTGACATGGACAGCTGTCTTGCACAAGTCTCACATGTCAACGCCTCGTGTGACCAAATGTGATGTATGTGATGTTTCAATACTGGTAACATTACAAGACGAAATGATGGAACAGTTAGAGCGCGCGCTTTTTTTGGCCACATCGCGCGTCCGATTCCCAATGACGAAACTTGTGATCCCACTAGTGGTATACAATCTTATGATAAAAACCAGACACATGCCTGGAAGGCGATGTGTATAATGCCTAGAGGTTCAATGAGATCGCATATCTCATTGTTCTAGGATATCTCATTGCGATTTTCATATGGATACCTGGTGCTTTCAATATATATTTCATTCTCAACCCCAGGATATTTCATTGCGATTTTCATATGAAAGCCTGGCGCTTTCAATATATATTTCATTCATTATCTCTGGATATCTCATTGCGATTTTCATATGGATACCTGGTGCTTTGAATATATATTTCATTCTCAACACCAGGATATTTCATTGCGATTTTCATATGAAAGCCTGGCGCTTTCAATATATATTTCATTCATTATCTCTGAATATCTCATTGCGATTTTCATATGGATACCTGGTGCTTTCAATATATATTTCATTCTCAACCCCAGGATATTTCATTGCGATTTTCATATGAAAGCCTGGCGCTTTCAATATATATTTCATTCATTATCTCTGAATATCTCATTGCGATTTTCATATGGATACCTGGTGCTTTCAATATATATTTCATTCTCAACCCCAGGATATTTCATTGCGATTTTCATATGAAAGCCTGGCGCTTTCAATATATATTTCATTCATTATCTCTGGATATCTCATTGCGATTTTCATATGGATACCTGGTGCTTTGAATATATATTTCATTCTCAACACCAGGATATTTCATTGCGATTTTCATATGAAAGCCTGGCGCTTTCAATATATATTTCATTCATTATCTCTGAATATCTCATTGCGATTTTCATATGGATACCTGGTGCTTTCAATATATATTTCATTCTCAACCCCAGGATATTTCATTGCGATTTTCATATGAAAGCCTGGCGCTTTCAATATATATTTCATTCATTATCTCTGGATATCTCATTGCGATTTTCATATAGATACCTGGTGCTTTCAATATATATTTCATTCTCAACCCCAGGATATTTCATTGCAATTTTCATATGAAAGCCTGGCGCTTTCAATATATATTTCATTCATTATCTCTGGATATCTCATTGCAATTTTCATATAGATACCTGGCGCTTTCAATATATATTTCATTGTCAACCCCAGGATATTTCATTGCGATTTTCATATAGATACCTGGCGCTTTCAATATATATTTCATTCTCAACCCCAGGATATTTCATTGGAATTTTCATATGGATACCTGGCGCTTTCATTGCATATTTCATTGTTAGCCCCAGGATATTTCATTGTGTTTTTCATATGTGTACCTGGCACTTTCAATGAATATTTCATTTTTAGCAGAAAAATTGAATATATATATAAATGGTGTACAGAACATCAGGCACTGCCTTCAGGGTCCATCCTAAAAGGGGAATATCACCTGATTTGACCAAAAACTGAAAAAAAACCAAGAGGGGAATGGTTTTACCTATCAGGGTCCATGGAATGGGTTGTTGGGTTGTTGGTCACATGACCAATTACCAAAAATGGTCAAAAAAACAAAAGTTGTAGCCATACACTGTAGCTTCCTGAATCTGTTTAAATTATGTTCTGAAGTGCTCCCATTGTGGAGATATGAGGTAAAGGAATCCCAAAAGTGTCATGTTTTTTTTTGTTTTTTGCATTTTTCTCTATGAAAACAAAACCAAACAATATGATTTCAGTATATTTAGAAATCTAAAAGAAAGAGCTACAATTATTGTATCGTGGGAAAAATGACCAAAAAAGGAAGGTGCATGCCCTAGAAAAGGAATTGTCAGATATAGACTACCAAGTTTACTGATAGACTACAAAAAAGTCAGACTCAGACTACAAAGTTTACTGATAGACTACAAAAGACTACAAAAGTCAGACATAGACTACAAATTTTACTGATAGACTACAAAAGACTACAAAAGTCAGACATAGACTACAAATTTTACTGATAGACTACAAAAGACTACAAAAGTTGGACTTAGACTGCAAAAATTAGGGTTAGGGCTAACAGGTTATCTAAAGTCAACCTAGCCCATCCATCACATACATTGATGGGGAAATGGCTGGGGAATATACAGATACATTGCAGGGACCCTATTCCATGTCTAGTTTGAGGAATCATATGCAAAAGAGAGCATGGCAGCCATTAGAAAAGGGTGTCCTGTCCACTCTTTTAGACTACAAAAGCTTGTAGTGTCTGCTTTTTTAGACTACAAAAGCTTTTAGTGTCCGCTTTTTAGACTACAAAAGTTTGTAGTGTCCGCTTTTTTAGACTACAAAAGTTTGTAGTGTCCGCTTTTTTAGACTACAAAAGTTTGTAGTGTCCGCTTTTTTAGACTACAAAAGCTTGTAGTGTCTGCCTTTTCATTATAAAAGTTTGTAGTGTCCGCTTTTTAGACTACAAAAGTTTGTAGTGTCTGCTTTTTGAGACTACAAAAGTTTGTAGTTAGCATGTAGGTTATGGTGTCCTTGGCTTGTCTGGGTTATGGGGATGAGGTTGAAGGATTGACATGATCTTACATATTGCCAGTGCTTCAGCATTAGTTTTTGACATCATGCACAAGTTGTCTTTCACATTAGGAAAGGCTATTTTAAAGCCTTTCATATTGATACCTACTGTTCTATCCCAAAACATAACTATAAGTTCATGTGGGGATATGGCTGAAGGATTGCTATTGCCACATCATCAGTTTTTCAATTCATGCCCAAGTTGGCTTTCACACTGTCTGCTTTCACATTGATAGCTACTGGCCTGTCCCAAACATACTCAACTTTGATATCAGGTCTTTGAGGGTTATAGGATGATGGGCTGATTCATTCTGGGAGATGTCCTCAAGTTAAGTCATGTTGTAAGGTGACCATGTATCCATGTATTGAGACAGAACAGTATATACCAACATGAATGGCCTCCTTTGGCTTCAATTCTTCAGCCACATCACATGAACTTATAATTATGTTTTGGGATAGAACAGTAGGTATCAATATGAAAGGCTTTAGAATAGCCTTTCCTAATGTGAAAGACAACTTGTGCATGATGTCAAAAACTAATGCTGAAGCACTGGCAATATGTAAGATCATGTCAATCCTTCAACCTCATCCCCATAACCCAGACAAGCCAAGGACACCATAACCTACATGCTAACTACAAACTTTTGTAGTCTCAAAAAGCAGACACTACAAACTTTTGTAGTCTAAAAAGCGGACACTACAAACTTTTATAATGAAAAGGCAGACACTACAAGCTTTTGTAGTCTAAAAAAGCGGACACTACAAACTTTTGTAGTCTAAAAAAGCGGACACTACAAACTTTTGTAGTCTAAAAAAGCGGACACTACAAACTTTTGTAGTCTAAAAAGCGGACACTAAAAGCTTTTGTAGTCTAAAAAAGCAGACACTACAAGCTTTTGTAGTCTAAAAGAGTGGACAGGACACCCTTTTCTAATGGCTGCCATGCTCTCTTTTGCATATGATTCCTCAAACTAGACATGGAATAGGGTCCCTGCAATGTATCTGTATATTCCCCAGCCATTTCCCCATCAATGTATGTGATGGATGGGCTAGGTTGACTTTAGATAACCTGTGAAACCGAACGTGTGTCCGTGACTTCTCGATGGAGTCGCGCGCACGAGATGGCAGCGGAGAAAAGGTGAGGTACTCGCGAGAGCGAGGAAGATGAGGAGACGCGTGGCATCTTCTCGAGTGAGCGTCCCTGTAACCCTGGGAGGGGGACGTTGTCACCCGACGTCGGACTCTGGTATCCCAGAGGGGAGGCATTAGGTTGCCTAACCGTAAAGCGTATCCGTGACCCAATCCACATATGTATATAATGTGGTTATCAAGTGAGTTACCAGAGAATGTAGCACAACTATATACAACAAGAAGCAAACAATAGTAAACAATGATCCTAAGTCATGTACAACTACTAGGACACATGTCCACCGTTACAAAGCCCCCCCATGAGATAGGAGCATCCGTCTCGCCATATAGAATAACTTCAGCGCCGTCCTTGTCGCCGCATATGGTCCTCGTCCCGTTTCCGAATGTTCTGAATCCGGCGTCCCGCACGTTTTCCCCGTTTTGTTCTTTTATATCCTATGTCCTCCATCTGATCGTCCACTTCGCCCTCCTCAAGGTCGTCGTGTGAATTGTGAGGGTAATCGTATTGCACCGGATCCAAAATTAGGGGTCCTGCTGAGGCCATCATTTCGCCGATGGCCGCGTGGTGCGCTGCTTCGAATTCCTCAGGATTCATGAAGGTGGGAGGGTCTACGTTCATACAATCGTCTCCATCCAGTCTGTCTACCAGTGAAGTGAAGTTCGGATCCGTAAGTCGCGAAGAAAGCGGGGTGGGTCCTGGTGAGTCACTTAACCTAGCGGCCAAATTACTCGTCATTCGTGACATGAGCGTAGGGTGGGCGTGTTCGTGGAGCGGGGAGATGGGGGGAGGGATCACTCTATCCATAATGCGAAGAGCCAGTGTCCTGTCAGCGCCCGTTGTAGCTGCTGAGTCCGTTGAGGCGCCAATGGCTGCCGGGGAAGAGGAACCTATTGTCAATGTTGGCAAGGCAGCTGCGACTGGCCAAGGCAACAGGGCACTTGGCGTAGGTCCGGACGGGGGCAGGGGATATGGTATCACAGTGGTGTTTCCTTGCAGCAAAACGGGACTAAAGGTATTACCCGATGGTGACCACATAAAGGCCACATTCGCGCCAAAGGGCAGTGGAGCATCAGGGGACAGGTTGATAGCAGCGGGGACATTAGGAATTACTGGCAACGCGCCTAGGGGCAGTGGGTTAGTAGGGACAGAGTTAAGATCCGCTGTAGAACTAGCGGTTAACGATGAAGGAGTACGTCTTATTGATGACGAAGTTAGGCCGGGGGACGGTGATCGGGAGAAACGACGGTATCGTCTAGGGGACACCGAGCGTCTGTAAGGAACTCGGCTCCTATACCGGGGAGAAGGAGAACGGTGGTAACGTCGTCGCGGATACGCGGACTGTTCTGGCGATCGATAGCGGGACCTGGAAGGAGAACGCTTGAAGGGTCGAGAGCGTTCTGGCGATCGCGGGCGTCGAACTTGACGATCTCGGCTTACTTGTCTACGAGAGGAGGAACCAGCGGAGGATGGAGGAATAATAGTTGAACTGGCAGGGGGTGGTAGAGATGGTCTGGAACCGGAGTCTTGGCTAGGAAAGAGGACGGAGGAGCTAGGCCAAGTGTGCGTCGACTGCCTTAGGGCTCTAAGGTAATCGTCGTAATTGGCGAAGGAAACTAGTAGTTCCACTCCGTTCTCCTGTCGATGGTGCATGTAACTCCGTAGCTGTCTAGCTTGACTGACGGACCCGGTTTCGAACCAGAAGCTGTACCCCTGCCCAACAGTGGTTCTAAATATTCGCCGAATAGGCAGCTGAAGTCTCGTAGCGATGTCGACAACTAGGGTCTGTATCAACACAAAGTCCTCCGAGAGCGGCAAGCCGTATAAAGTCAGATAGGACGATGCGAACTCCAGAGGGTCCTCAGGGACGGGATCCATCCTCGTATCGATTGTGTCTTCGACTAGGAAATTGAGAGGGATCTGTGGGCCCATTGCTTCTCCCGCTGAATCCTCGTCTCCTAACGATACTTCATCGTCCGCTTTCCTTTTCCCTGAAGGCGCGGAAGGCTGTGCAGTTCCCAATGGTCTGTGTTCAGTCGAGGAAGGTGCGGAAGCTATTGTCGCGCCAGCGGCAGCGTATCTAGAATCCGTAGCTGGAGCAGCGTGAGTCGCGCTCCCTGTGCCTGCAGAACTCTCCGTTTCTATTCTCTTCACAGGTTGACTTGGGCCGTCGAAGTCAGGGTAATGGTCGTCGTCGCTATCGCTGTCATAGCTTGAAGGGGGACGAGGAGGGTCTCGCAGTGAAGGAAGGTCCTCAGGCCTTGGGGTAGGGGCTTCCTTACCGACATCTCCAGGTTGGGGGTCGAGGCTGTGATAGATCCACATGGGTTGAGGGAGTTGGACCTTATTGATATCCCGGTAAACTCCTTCCGGACAAGGCTGGCCATACGTGCTCACATCCGAGACGCAACCAGGAGGGGGTTTAGGAGCATGTAAAAAGAACATATGCCATCGTCTTTCCCGGTCGTATCTACTATGTGTCCGGTGATCTGGATAGGCCTTGGTGCCCACCTCCCTGAACGTCCCTTCGAGGTGATGATTTTCGACAAATTTTCGCCACTTCTTCTTCTCAAAAGACGAAGCTCCTGGTTGTGACTGTTCCGCTTTCTTCACTGGAGGAGGTCTGATCCAGGGAACTCTGTCCTTATCGATGACGATCGACACCAACGGGGGTGGTTTATGCTTGATGGTCTTTTTCCCTTTCGCCTGTTTTTTATCACCAGCTCCCTGATTAGTTTGTATAGTCGGCCAGATCCATCCGGGGTCAAAAGTCCTCGTCGTATTGGACATGGTTAAATCTCCTCGCGCCATGGCGCGGACGTCGTGTTCGTTTACGTTCCAGTGCGTAAATGAAGAAGTGGTTCCAGCCGCGAAGTCAATCATGGCCTCTTGAGCAGCGAATTGAACGCGCTCAGTTGGTGAAATCTCTCTCGCTATAAAACAAGGAATCCCTTCCTTCAAGTACCATCGGGCCGTTCGTTCCTCCATTCCATTTAGCCAAGCTCCCAAATAACGGTCATCCGCCATGTCTGCTTCATCGTCTGGATCCGGCATCCAGAATCGAGATCCGTGCAAACGTGATACATAGTCGATGAAAGCACGTTTATCCTTAATGCCTCGTTGGACTTCAGCGACGCCGTCTACAGCAGCTGAGAAGCGCTTGATCGATCGGAGGGCATCCACCTGATCAGAAGTGGGGAAAGTGGGCCGTATGCTGGTACTCCATAGAGCTCTCTGTTCGTTGTCGAAGAAGTAGAGGTCCAGGTATGACCGGTGCAGGGCTTCTATACGTTTCTCGGTATCTTGATTGACCTTTATTAGTTTATTAATATATTCGATGAGTACGCTTCCTGTATCGATGGCGGGTCTCCCATCGCTCCTCCAGCAATTAAAGACGGATTCGAATTCTGGACTATCGCGCGGAAATCCCGCGGCGGGAGTCATGATCAGCGCTCTCCATTCCTTGCCCGGAATACAGAGCTGCGCGTTCCTGGTGGGGTCGAAGGGTCCCATATGACCATCGTAACGGCGATTAGCTTCTTCGAAGAAGTCGACACGGAGGTTTAGATTGCTTGGCCTGAGTCCTGGGCAAAAGGCGTTGCGACGAGAGTTAGGGGATGTTATTTCCCATAGTCTTTTGCCCATTCGCACCATCCTGCGATGAATAAAGGCGGGCAGCGTGTAGGTAGGAGGAGGTGGTAAGATAGGGATTCAGTCATAGTCCGCAAAGCTGGGCACTCTACTCGGAACGTAGCGTCTAGTATCGTTGTTTCCTGCTCCGGGTATGTGGTGGGTTCGACCCATCATTTTAGTATGCGCCGCACACGTTCGCGCTTCACAGCGGCGGGACGCGTGAGGCCAGCAAGTTAGTCGATGGAGGGTTGGTTCGGAAGTTGAGTCGCGTAAAGGTTTTGAACGAAGAGATTTCGGAGTTTTAAATTGACTGTACAGTAGTATTATCTAAAGTTCGTGATAGGTTTAAGGTTATAGATTAGAGTGGAATGGATAGGGGCTTCAAACGAGTAGGCCTTTGGTCTCGAGGTATTCTCGTTTGAGTTGAGGGGAGTTCCTAAGATCGTATTCCGAGACCCACGAGTCGTCCGCAGGACCGTAGCCCTTCCATCTAATGAGATACATTCTTCGGTTAGCTTTTTTCTTGCCAACTAGCCGATGTCCTAAGATAGCTTCAACTTCGTATTCTTCGGAAGCTTTTAATTCTCTAGTTGGGGGAAGTCTGGTTTGGTCGCCAAACTCATCCGGGGAAGGGTTGTATTTCTTTAGGTGATCTATGTTGAATACGGGGTGCATTGAATAAGTGTCGGGTAACCTCAAGCGATATACTTGAGGATTGATCCTTTCAATGACTTCGAAGGGCCCGATCATTCGCTGGATTAGTTTCTTGCCTGTCCCTTCAACATCGACCAGTTCTAGGGAGTGCGGATTGACGAGAGCGTATTCGCCCACTTCTAAAGTCTGTATAGGCCTACGTTTCTTGTCGTATGCTTTTGCCTGCCTATCTTGAGCTAGGGCAATGGCGTCTTTGGCAAAGTTCCGATGTAGTTCCAAGCTTTCCACGAAATCTTCGGCGGATTGGCTAGGTAAGAAGGGTCGTAGCGACGGGTCGACTTCGGGAACTATAACCCCTGCGGATATTCTGGGGTTGTATCCCATTAGTAGGAAGTTGGGGGAACGCTTAGTAGAGGAGTGTACGCTGCTGTTGTAGGAGTAAGCTAGGACGCTTAGCCAGTCTGACCAGCTCTCCTTGTCTGAAGACACGTAAGCGCGTAACATCTGTTCTATTGTGGCATTGAGGATTTCCGTTTGTCCGTCCGTTTGAGGGTGATGAGCAGAGGACAACGCCATGACACTTCCGTAGTTAGCGACGACCGATTTCCAGAATATGGTAGCCCATCTTCGGTCTCGATCTGAGATGATGACTTCTGGTAGTCCATAGACGTTGACTACTTTTTCCACGAATATTTTGGCGAAACCTTCTTGGGTCAGGGTAGTATGAGTAGGTATTATCAGGGCGAATTTGGTGAGTTTGTCTACTACAACCAGAATCGCCGTATAACCTTGCTCGCCGGATGCGGGTAGTCCGGTTATCATGTCCAAGGACACTGTAGAGAAGGGTCTGGTAGGAATATGCGCGGGTCTTAACGCGCCCATTTTGGCACGATGGTCTACCTTAATTTTCTGACAAACATCGCAAGTAGTAGCGTAGGCTTCTGCGTCTTTACTCATAGACGGCCAAAAGAATAGTTCTTGTAGACGCGCTATGAAGCGGCGGGGGCCTGTGTGACAGGTATATAGTATTATATCCTTCCTTTACACTGTTTACTTTCCATTACTTAGCATTTGTGTCACATGACTCCACCATACTTGTCAGTAGGTAGTCATGTGACAATCCCATCTTCTTCTATCTTTCAAACCACCACTACGTATACTCTGCGTCAGGATCAGCGTCGTACCGCGTTCCCCCTTGAAGTATTGTAAGTGATTTGAGTTTAGCAGGGTCACTGAATACTCTCCTAGAGGTGTTCAGTTACAGCTTGGCTTATTTCTCTCAGTATCACCTTCTTGAGGATTTCCTGAGAAGGAGCAGTGATTGTGCAACGGATTTCCGAAGCATCAACGATCTCTGCTAGATACTGGCCGAATCTCCCTATTTCTCTCTCTTTGGACCGAGATCCAACTTAGATCATAGCTGATTGTGGCTCGGTCTCCACACCATTGTCATTCCGGCTCGCCATACGACTTTCATCGACAGCTCCCCACATTTAACACACAAGAAGTGCGTTACAGCCTGCGTGCGCACTTTCGTATGGCGACTCGTGAATCCATCGTAATACGTAGTTGATTTTGGATTTCGGAACACACAGTCGAGTTTTCCAACCAGCATCTATGAAGTAGAGTAGACCGTCCTGTCCTCTTTGGAAGTGGCTGGTCGAAATTATGGTCCTTTCGTTAGGTTGAGTTTTCAGGTAGCGCGGGGCAAAGAAACTGTCTGCTTCGTAACCTTCAGCGAATTCCTTACAGATGGCAGGATCGACGGATATCAATAATTGAGTACGACTCGACCAATCCTCGTCCGGAGGGTTCTCTGATGGCTTGACCCCGACGGGGTACGTCCAGGGGTCTGCTTTTGTGAAGGGCAAGATCTCCCCTTGTTCTTCAGAATTAGGTATGGGCTCTAAAGAGCTCGAGACATTCGCGCTGGTTTCCTTCCTGTTGACTTCCGGTAATTCGCGCTTTTTATCAGCAGCGAGTTGTCGTCTGGTACGAACTGAGGCTGACATTTTATCCAAGACATCCTCCCACCACATGACACAGAATACCGCTTTAGGAGCAGGTGCTCTGAATATCCTATCTTCCACCTTTTGAGCCACGCCACGCTTCAGGTCGTCCTGTTCGATAGGAACGTTATCGTCATTCAAAGGGGAATCGTGGGGCGGGATCCGGATGAGACGAGATAGAGGATCTACATTAGAGTGAATTCGTCCGGCTCTATGAACGATTTTAAGACCTGGGTACGCTGCGAATACGGCTCCCCAGGCCGCTAATCGTCTGTTGGCATTTTCATAGACTCGCGCCCATACCAGGGCAGCGTGATCCGTGATTAGCGTGATATTTTCTCCTTCTATAAACAGCTGAAATTTAACTAAAGCTTCCTTTGCGGCTAAAGCTTCTCTTTCAGTAGCGCTATAATTGCGCTCGGCTGGCTTAAAGGTCCTGCTCCAATAAGCGATTACGCGTTCAACGTGGACGACTGTCTCATCAAGCGACGCCCCCCACCCATCTCGGTGCTCAGCTTCGTGCTGATCCTTGTGAAGCTTGGCGACGAGATTAGGTACTTCTTTGTTAGCGTTCCATGCGGATTCCAATCTTGTGTAGCAAGGCGTGCCCTTAAGATCCTTGACTTGGATGACTTGTACCTGTTGCAAACTGGCACCTAACGCTACATCCGAAGCGTCGGTATACAATCTATAGGCTTGCCCTGCAATTGGATGTCCCAGCACGGGCGCGTTAGCTAAAGCTTCCTTCGCTTGATTG
Organism: Laccaria trichodermophora; assembly: GCA_018417955.1. NCBI lineage: Eukaryota > Fungi > Basidiomycota > Agaricomycetes > Agaricales > Hydnangiaceae > Laccaria > Laccaria trichodermophora. The sequence goes on from JACTVC010000002.1 coordinate 507,199, forward strand.
TATGCTATCTCCTGTTCCGCGCGCCACTGCCATTTGATGCCCTTTTTTAGAAGGTTGAACAGTGGCGCAGCGATCATGGAGTAAAATGGTATATACGACGAGAAATAGACCACCATCCCTAGGAACTTCTGTAGGTCACTGACAGAAGTAGGGCAAGCAAGGTCCATTATAGCTTGAACCTTCTCCTTGTGGGTGGATAGACCCAATCTTGATACCTTCTGTCCGAGTAGCAATATGGAAGAGTAGCCTACGAAACACTTGGCAGGTGATAAGGTTATTCCTGCTGCGGCTATAGCTCCCAAGACTCGGTCTAAGTGGTCCAGATGTTCTGTCCAGTTCTTGGAGTATACAACTATATCGTCGATGTAAACTAAGGCAAATAGCCATAGGAACGGGGCTAATATCCCTTGCATAACTCTTTGGAAAATAGAAGGTCCGTTCCTAAGTCCAAACGGCATTCTTTTAAATTGCCATAGCCCGAGATGACATCGGAAGGCTGTCTTTTCTTTAGCGTCCTCGGCCATTTCTAGCTGAGTAAACCCTGCCAGCGCGTCGAACGATGATAAAACTTGCAACCCGGATAATGCTTGGATGATTTCAGATTGCCGAGGGATAGGGAACTCGTCCGGTATAGTTTTAGCGTTAAGTTTACGATAGTCGATAACGAGTCGTGGTTTGCCGTTCCTGTAGACTACAAGTGCTGGGAAACCCCACGGACTGACGGAGGGTTCGATAACCTCGGCTTCAAACCAGGCTTTCATCTGTTGGTCGATCACTTCTCTTTTCACAGGCGAGGCTCCGTACATGGGTTCTGAGATTGGTTGAGTATTAGGTAGCAGCGGGATCTGTACGCGCGCTTCCATGTGACCCAGACGCCCGTTGACGCCAAAAGCTGCAGCATTTCTTCGCAAAACTTCCGTTAGACGATCACGGTACTCTTCTGGGATGTCAGGTCCTAAGTTGACCAGTTGTTCCACGTCCCCAATTACGGGGTCTTCCGGCACGGCCGTGGTCTTGGGTCCCCAAGATTCGTCACTTTCGAAACAGTCGTCATGCCCAGGAGAATCGGCTTTGGGATTCGTGGCCGAGGCTAAGTCTTGTGCTTTCAAGGTGCCGACTATGGTTTTCCGTAGAGCTTCGGCAGATGCCGCCATCTTGTCTAGATGCTCCTCGTCTCTAGGTTTATCTATCATATTTTCGGGGTTATGTAGATATCCGACGACCTCTCCTGCTCTCACGTAGCGTGGATGGGGGCTTGGATTGGCGATGGGTATGAAGGGACAGGAGGCGCTAATCCAAGTAGTAGGAGCAGCCATCACGTCCTGATCATCTGTCCCAATTATAACTTTTTCTACTATCCAATCATCACGGCCTTCAAACATCGCGTGAACCGCTACATTGCATACGCTGTTCGAGTGTATCAGGGTGTCGTCTAGGGCTACAACCTCCATTAGTTTAGTAGCGCTGATCTTGGGTTTGGATCGAGCTACGGCCTTCCTTCGCACGAACGACTTAGTAGTGTGGGCGGCTCTTATTTCGAATCCAAGATCGATGTTGATGAGCGCGCGCTTATCCTAGGTACGCGAACCCGAACTTCCGAACGAATTTCCGAATTTCCGAATATTCTACCAACTTTGCGAATCTTGCTCCACACGCGTCCCCTCCTGCCTATATTCGATTCAATAACACATTCAGATGTCTTCGCCAACTTTAGGATGTTCCATTCGCGCGTTTCCACACACACCCCGAATATTCTATCATGTGTACACGCTTTAAATCCGAACTTCCGAATATTCAACAGCTTTGCGAGGATTTCGACAACATCTCCACACACATGTTCACAAGACATTCGCAGACTCATCAACAATTACCCTTTCGCTTTCTCGCCACTTCAGATGTATCTTCACACATGCCCGAATAGTTGTATTGCGAAAGAATGCGCACAGGCACATACTCCGGCATTCATCCATTCCCATCAATCCGGTCATATTGTTTGCATATTTGGAGTTTAGATTTAACCTAGGATCAATCGCCATGCACAGCCAGTCTTTGCCTCCATTTTCCGAATATATTGGTGCCTTTTCACCCCTTACTTATTCTTCTTTTATTTTATATTCATTTTTTTTACTTCTTTCGCATTTCTCTGATTTTGCTCTTACTATCTTCATGTTTCATGTTTCGGAACTTCTTATCTTTGTTTCTATCTTTCACATTTCCTTTTTTCGAATATTTTCGAATATTTGTACATTCATGTATTTGTAGTATCATAGTACTTCGAAATAACAAGTCGTATTTGACCCCTCGATTCGCATCTCGTTCCAGCTGATAATCGTTTCAGCACTTCGTAATACTCTTCGCCATCGTCCTGCACACCGTGTGCACTTGTCAACCTTCGCATTATTCGTTTTCCGATTATTCCCTCCACTCATATTGTCCCTAACATCCTCATACTCCCCACACACCTTCGGACGCACCCCCACACATTAGGAGTTGTGTCTACATCACCCTTCCTGTTTTGAGAAGCCCAGAGAACTCCGTCTCGTGTCTTTCAGAGCCACTCAAAGCAACGCTAACCATTTCCGAAGGCTTTGTATTTGGTGTGTTTTGGATTTTCCATACACATCTACTGCGTTGCAGGCATATCAATGTTCTCCGAGGAGGCTGCGAGTATCACGCGCCCAGAGCGCCCAACCGCTACTTCACAGTGTCCTGAGGCATACCTTGTCAGGCCAAGTTCATAGGTAGTCTGGAAGTCTTCCCCCAATAGAAGAGGTACATTCATATTGCGTACCACGTAAGCCTCAAGTTCAAAACTAACGATCGATTCGTCTTGCGCGAGGACGAATAACTCAGTCTTGATGTACCCTAAGACCTTCGCGCCTCCTGTTAGTTGATATAACTTCATTCTTAAGCCTTCGCGTAAGCGCAGAGCGCTTGGCATAGACTTCCAGAATTCTTCTGATACGAGAGTGATGTCCGCCCCCGAGTCTAGTCGTGCGCGAATCGATTCCGACTCGAGGGTCCCGATTTTCGCTGGCATTTGCAGAGCCCTCGTTCCCAAGGATCCCATTCCTTCCGGTAGTGAACGACCTTTGACCACTGGGAACACCTTCCCCGGTTCATAGATTCGTTTAGACAACTTATTCTTAACAGGAGGAGTGGCAGTGGGTTTATGATCCTTCGGAGTAGTCATTACTTCTTTGTCTTTTCCTTTATTATAGTCCTTGGCTTTGCGCGCGTTACGGTGTGCGGGGTAAACTCTATGTAACTTCGCATCCGTCCGTCGTTCGAGGTTAGGTTCGTTATCGCGCAAATCAGCAGCAAGTTCCATGCGCTTCTCTGCTGCGAATGAATTCCTGTGGATTCCTCGAGATGAATGGATTTCAGAGGCGTAATTCTTAAGCATTCTTTCACTCTCATAAGCAGAAAGGGCGGAGTTAGATTCAACCAGCATAACTATATACTCTCTATCTGCTTCCTCTTCCTCATCCCACACGATGTGAATCTTATGAGCATTCCGCAGAGCGTTCCACTTCCCGTAGTGGGGACAGTCTCGGTGGAAATGCTTAGGACTAGTGCAGATGTAGCAGTCTCCATTAGGTTCTCGTGGGCTGATCTTGGAATCGTCCCTCTCAAAGGTTACTCCATTCACAGTTTTACCGTGAGGGAATTCTGGCTTTGCGGGCGTCGGTTTACGCCCCCCAACCCGCGGCGGAGGTCTTCGGTTGTTGTTGGAGGCGAAATTGACGTCTCGTTCTATCTCTCCATCATCGTCAGACGAATAAGATTCCAGCTGAACTCCTTGATTGGTGAGTTCAGCCTCCGCTGCGTGTGCTGCGCGCGGACGACTGTTCCTATAAAACGGCGCTGGCCGCTTATTGCGTTCGGCCTGCTGCCAGGAGGTTACGAGACCATTCTTCATCCGCTTAGCTACGGATTGGACAGATAGTATCGTGGGACAGATAACCTCACTGAGGTAATGCGACCATTCCACAGGTTGCCTGCGAAGTATACGGGCGACCGCAGTGGGTCCATCAACTTTGTCTGGATGTAGGAAATGATGGTATCGGATGCGTCGTTGGATGTATTCTAGCGGGCTTTCCTGTTCGTGACCCTTATTTCGGAAGGTCATTTCGTCAAACTCGAAGGTTCGTTCTCGTACCCATTCCTCATCCAGGAAGTGGGCTTGGATTCCAACCATCATGTTGTCCCAGTCAACCGAGAAATAGTCACGATCCGGAGCTGGTAAGGTCTCCCACCAGCTTAGGGCGTAAGAAGTCCATTTAAAGGGGGCTAACTGGGCGATTCCTTCCTTCATTTTGGGACTTAATCTGGCGAGGAATCCCATATTACTCAGATAGTTGATAGCGGATTCGCCTGCCCCGTCCCATTCTGGCAGCATCGCGCTATTAAGCTTGCGGTTCAGCTGCCATTCCTCTGGAAGCCGCCACCAGGGAGTTATATTGGGATCTTGCGGGATGGGATCTCCATTGTTTCCGCCTCCGCCCCCGCCGCCTCCTCCACCTCCGCCTCCGCCACCGTTCCCGCCGCCACCGTTGTCTCGCGGGGGAACGTACCAAGAAGCTGGTGGATTCGGTCCATTGGGTCCACCCGGGTTGCCGCCTCCTCCAGCGTTACCACTATTGCCAGAGGAGGAGGATCCGCCAGAGGGTGGGCCTTGTCGACTGGGATCGGATTACTCCCTTGGTTGGGGTTTCCATTACTCCTTGAGGGTTGGGCCCGATTGGTCTCATGCTGATTGTTCTTGTACCGGAAGGTATAACTAGTCCACGACTTAGGACTAGGTAAGCGCGAGCTGAACGCAGCTGGTGTCCGAGGATGATTGAGGCTATTACCCGAAGCAATAGTTGTGGGGCCGTTGTTCGATGTCCCCGTTTTGACTGAGGAGGAGCCTACGGCGGAAATTCCTATAGCGCCCAAACCAGGTAGTCTAGACACCGGATGTCGTCTATTCAGCAAGACGGAAATCGATCCCGGTACTGGAGGATCTGAGGCAAACCTGACGTTTTGACCTTCGTTTGCAGCGGGATTTCGCGCAAGGTCTTGTTTGGTGGTAGGGGTAACGGAGGAGTTCCCCGTGGTAGTCGATTCGGCTTTATTCGGTCCTTGAAACCCTCGAGAGCGATGTACGGTGTATTCTTTAGGGATGGGACTATCCTTATAGGCTCGTTTGCGCAAATATGCAGCAATTTCCGTTAGATCTTCAGGCAGTCGTTCATAGTATTCAGGTCTAGCCAGTAGCTGTCCAACTTTGTTCCTAGCAGACCCGTTGCCGAAAATAGACTGAAGAGAGCCTCTGGTAGACTCGTAAGAGCTGACAGACATTTGGTCTTCGCTTCCGTACATTCGAGTGAGAGCGTTGAGTTCTTGCGCTAGATGTTTGGCAGCTACGGTCGTTCGGTGTTGTAGAACACGATATGTCGCTAATATTTCAGTTCGACTCGCACAGGATGCGAGCATCCGTAAGAAGAGGAAGTCATAGTCGAGCACGAAACGGTCGCGATCCCGTTTATGGAAGAAGTCAGCCAGGACCTGTAGTACTTGATCTATGGTTACTACCACTTGGGAAGCTTCAAGCAATAGGGATCGTTCGACTCCATAGACAATTTCGTTACCGGTGTACCTTACGAGATCCCTCTTACCGATCTCGTAACCGGCAAATTTTCGTACAGCCGCCCCTAGGTCGTCCCATCGACAATCTCTGGGCGTTTTGTATACCAGCTCGATGGCACACCTCAGTTGCTCACATTCGTACCCCGTTCGTCCTGGCAGAACTCCATCAATAGCCCCCAAAGGGACTAGGACATCCTCGTCTTTGGCGGAGTCGAAAGCTCCGAACATACGAGCAGCGGAGAGCGAGACGGGTTCCACCCAGATTGGTAAGTCCTTGTATGGTTCGATGTCCCAGAAGACTGTATTGAACTCGGACGCATTTCCACGATCCGTAGGCGTGGTCTCAGTCTCCCCTTCTTCCGTCTGACTGGATGTGGAGGACTGAGCTCCGCTGTCCTTGATGGAGCGTTGCATGGCGTCTCGTAGATTCAATAGATCCTTGACGAAGACGGGATCGTGCTGAGCGGGGCCCTCCTGTACCGAGGCAGCGGATCGACTCGCGCCAGTGTTCGAAGGTCTACGTATCCCTTTGTTTTGGACATTCTGCTGAGTATTGATCGCGCTCTTGGGAGCAGCGGGAGGAATAGAGGCAGACTTGTTGATCGTCGGTAATCGACTCGCGCTTGATGAAGCAGCGGGGTTCGCGTAGGGTCTTTCTTTTGTTGAGTTGTCCAGGGTGTGGGGTCCAGTGAGAACTGGTCCCGAGGAGGGCATTGGACTGCGATGCGTAGGGGATATCGCATCGGCGTCTGGTTCCTCCGTCATAGATACGCCCTTTCCCTTCTTCCTAGTGGTCAAGGGGGAGACGAGGTCTCGACTAGCCGAGTTGTTGGTGTTACGGGGTTTGGTTTTGGCGAGGTCCTCTCCAGCGGAGGGGATCGATAAGCTCATAGAGTAGAGTGAGTGGTCGATTCGCTGGCAGCCTCCTGGCTTATGAGGAGGTGATTGATGGTCCGGGCGTAGACAGGGTACAGGTAGCCCTGGAGTTACCATCATTAGGGCTGAGGGGGTCAGGGAACCGACACTATCAGGGTCCCGAATAGGGAGAGGGCTCGCGCAACGGCAGCGGGCATAACTCAATTCGAATGGGAGAGACTTAGGCTTCCTTGTCAATTTGTAGCCTTCGAGAGCAGCGAAAGTTCGCGCTGACACAGGTTTAAGCGAGGAAGCCTCGAAGGTGGTGGGCGATGGAGCTATCGGGAGCCGAGAGGATTCATGATGGACTTCTTCATCTTCAGCAGTGACGGGGGTGATGAGTGTTGAAGTTGAGTATAACGAGTCCTCAGGCAGAGGGCTTCCGTGAGCAGCGAGCGATCGCGCTATCGAGGGCCGAGTAGCTCCTGATAAGACCTCATCGTCCGTCGAGGGGTCTAAGGTGTTTGTTGTTGTAGGTAGGCTGGATATAATAGTCAGTTGACAGATCCTGTCAGAAGGGCTTACCGTTTGGGGGTTCTCCGCGCCTATGCACTCACGGACTTCATCTTGGTGAAGTCCGCGGTGCCCCCACCATTGTGAAACCGAACGTGTGTCCGTGACTTCTCGATGGAGTCGCGTGCACGAGATGGCAGCGGAGAAAAGGTGAGGTACTCGCGAGAGCGAGGAAGATGAGGAGACGCGTGGCGTCTTCTCGAGTGAGCGTCCCTGTAACCCTGGGAGGGGGACGTTGTCACCCGACGTCGGACTCTGGTATCCCGGAGGGGAGGCATTAGGTTGCCTAACCGTAAAGCGTATCCGTGACCCAATCCACATATGTATATAATGTGGTTATCAAGTGAGTTACCAGAGAATGTAGCACAACTATATACAACAAGAAGCAAACAATAGTAAACAATGATCCTAAGTCATGTACAACTACTAGGACACATGTCCGCCGTTACATAACCTGTTAGCCCTAACCCTAATTTTTGCAGTCTAAGTCCAACTTTTGTAGTCTTTTGTAGTCTATCAGTAAAATTTGTAGTCTATGTCTGACTTTTGTAGTCTTTTGTAGTCTATCAGTAAACTTTGTAGTCTGAGTCTGACTTTTTTGTAGTCTATCAGTAAACTTGGTAGTCTATATCTGACAATTCCTTTTCTAGGGCATGCACCTTCCTTTTTTGGTCATTTTTCCCACGATACAATAATTGTAGCTCTTTCTTTTAGATTTCTAAATATACTGAAATCATATTGTTTGGTTTTGTTTTCATAGAGAAAAATGCAAAAAACAAAAAAAAACATGACACTTTTGGGATTCCTTTACCTCATATCTCCACAATGGGAGCACTTCAGAACATAATTTAAACAGATTCAGGAAGCTACAGTGTATGGCTACAACTTTTGTTTTTTTGACCATTTTTGGTAATTGGTCATGTGACCAACAACCCAACAACCCATTCCATGGACCCTGATAGGTAAAACCATTCCCCTCTTGGTTTTTTTTCAGTTTTTGGTCAAATCAGGTGATATTCCCCTTTTAGGATGGACCCTGAAGGCAGTGCCTGATGTTCTGTACACCATTTATATATATATTCAATTTTTCTGCTAAAAATGAAATATTCATTGAAAGTGCCAGGTACACATATGAAAAACACAATGAAATATCCTGGGGCTAACAATGAAATATGCAATGAAAGCGCCAGGTATCCATATGAAAATTCCAATGAAATATCCTGGGGTTGAGAATGAAATATATATTGAAAGCGCCAGGTATCTATATGAAAATCGCAATGAAATATCCTGGGGTTGACAATGAAATATATATTGAAAGCGCCAGGTATCTATATGAAAATTGCAATGAGATATCCAGAGATAATGAATGAAATATATATTGAAAGCGCCAGGCTTTCATATGAAAATTGCAATGAAATATCCTGGGGTTGAGAATGAAATATATATTGAAAGCACCAGGTATCCATATGAAAATCGCAATGAGATATCCTAGAACAATGAGATATGCGATCTCATTGAACCTCTAGGCATTATACACATCGCCTTCCAGGCATATGTCTGGTTTTTATCATAAAAGTGTATACCACCCATCGTGATCCTCGGTCTACCAGTCTACAGGTGGTTTCTACTCTACAGGCGAGAACTGTTCTTGTGCTTGACTATGAAGCAGTAAGTGAGTCTTCTATCAGTATATTTGAACTACTGGTTACTACCTACTTGTCGGATTTGTATGTTGCTTACCTACTTTGAGCAGTGAAATACATAGCCTTTCCATGCTTCCTGATGTGATTCGTTATAACATGACTACACACTGTGAAGGCATCTTTGGTTGATAATCAACAAATATTATGTTGATTTTCCCCTTTCAACCAAAAATCAGTTGAAATTTAGGTTGAAAAAGATCAACCTATTTTTTTGGTTGACCACCAACCTAAGCCTTCAACCAAAGATTTGTTGATAATCAACGTCACAAAACAGGAAAGTTAAGGCATGAATTTCAACCTAAGGTAGGTTGAATTCCATCCTCCCCAAATCCTCCCTTGAAAACTTACCAGTTTGTATCTACAATACTATACTTTACAGCCAAATGTTTTCGTGGGTAAAGAATCTTACTGTGATGACAATGCAAATGATTATAAGTAGCTGTGGGCATAAGTCTGCATAAGTATGACGAGAAAGTGCCATCTCGGAAGTTGCCGTTAGTCATGGGATGTTCATTTTCCCGTTTCGGAAAATCTCGCCTCTCACAATGCAACCATTATCTTCGTTCGCCACAAGCTTTGTGAGCCTGCCTCCCATGCTTCATGTATAAATCCATGTCTCCGAGCCACATCGGAGACGCATATACCTTTCACTTCAGGTATGTTCCTTCCCTTGTAAGTGATAGGTCAAGCTAAGTTGTGTTGTACGGCACAGGCGAGAGCGATGGTACCATGAAGGTGAGTCTATTGCCCTGATACCCTCTCAGTTACAGGATGGCCCCTCACGAAGTTCTCGCAGGCTAACGCTGGAAAGCGCCGCGTGACGAAACACCCATCAAGATCTGTCGCATTGCAGACAGAAATACAGTGTAAGTCACTCCCAAAATTAACCACTGATACATACTCATGCACCATTGATATCAGTCGGCATTCACCACACGACGAGCTGGGGTTGAGACGGCTAACAACATGTGTAAGTCCCCTCCCTAATCACCAAGTACCCACTAATTCACCGGTCACCATTTAGAGCCGTTTGAACAAACGACATCGCAGTGTTCAAACATTTGGGATACACTTTTGGCTTGGGGTGCTCAGGCCACCATTCGATGGAACGATGTCATGGTTTGGGAGATGCTTTCGGCTTGAGAGATTCGAACATGTCAGTAAGTCTATTTCCCTTTCGCGTCTGACCTTTTCCTCACATGTTGTGTTGCAGTCATCTCTGAGGGCCACTTTTTATTGTAGTCTCAAGCATGTACCATCACTAGCAGTAGCGCACTGGTGTCCTATCGTACAATCAATATATAATGTTTTATTAGAATCACTGCATTATTGGTCAAATATCAACCATCGTCTGAGTTAAAATTAACCAATGGTAGGTTGAAAACCTTTGGTTGATTCAACCTTTGATTAGTTGAAATTAACTAGTATAACAGCCTGAGAAGGCTTAGGTTGAAAACAGCCATTTTAGGTTGTTAATCAACCTAAGTGACCCAGGTTGATCACCAACCTAAGGTTGATGAAAATCAACCTAAAAAGCAGTTGAATATGATCTATTTTAGGTTGGATTTCAACCAGCGTGACCTTCACAGTGACAATAGCTCCTGTCAGCCTTGTAATCCATTACTATTATAAGGCATCATGGATTTTTCCAACAATAATAGCAAAAACATGAAAATAGAAGCGGACATAGCTCAACAAGGATGTGACACATTCATAAACGGTTTGCTCGAGTGTTTTTGTGGCACGCAGGAGTGTCTAAATGAGCCCAAGATGAAGTGAAACGAGCCACAGGAAGGTCCTGAGCAGAGGTTAGCATATTGGCAAAAACATGAACACTGGCACAGTTGTAAGTCCACCAGTATCTTCTGCTTCAACAGAAGTTAGTTGAGCAGGGTACTATGAGTGAGAACATGGCACCTGTGTTGTGTTGCAATGGGCAGCGTCATTGGGTTGTGGTGGTAGTAGTAGTAGTAACAATTGAAGTTGCCTAAGTTCAAAAATGTAAGTTGAGTGCATCACATGACATCCTGCAGCTGTCCTGTCTTCCATCAATTCACTCTTACACTTTCTGAGGCAGCATGTAGCTATAGCTTCATGAGTTTTCTGCCTGTTGGCCTCTATGTAGGCTTGTTTTAATCGCCTCATTTATGTGAATGCAACCCACTTTACGGCGTAAAAAAATTCGAAGCACCTCACAAACTGTAGCATAAACTATTTTGCCTGTAGTAGACATGTAACATGTATTATATTATCATGAGTTCTCCTCCGTTTCATGCGATTTTAGGCTTGTTAGAAACGCACGAATTAGAGCTTCAAAACGGGTCTGAGAGCCCCTAATATTTCGATCTTTAAGGCGACCTCCGATAACATTTACCGTTTTTGGGCAGATTCTTCGCCAGTAATTGGTTCATAGCCCTGCGAGTTTTGCACCAGATGCTATGTATATAGCCACATTGGAAACAGCTTAACTGCTGCTTTTTAGTGCAAAAGGGAATGCAAAAAACGGATATGTTTTGCAAAGGATACCTCATCTTCTTTGTTGTTGCAATTTTTGTAGGTCATTCAATCTCTGGACAGTGGTGTACTTTCTTCTTGTTCCAGTCTTATTTTGATCATACATGATTCATATACAATAATGAATGTTCTTTCTAATGAAATCTAGTATACTTGTAGTTTCAGGTTATCTCAGGACAGTTCAGGTTGCCCCCTGTGACACCCTGGGAAAAAGCTTACAAACATGTTTGTCCCAGGAAAAAAGTGATTTTCCTGATGTTGCACAAAAAATTTGGCAGGTAACCACCAGAGGCCTGAGATTTTGGGGTATATGGTGTGGGACCCACCAAAGTATTTGGCACCTGCCCAAAGCAACTGTTACCTCCATTACATTTCCAGGGCAGTTAGTAGGAATCACCCACAAACACTGAGAGGCCTGAACATACAAACAGGCCATAGTTGATGGAGCCTGCTGATTGGCCGATGAGGGATAATGACCCTGTGTTGATGAATTGGCCGATGTCATCCCCACTATTGAGGTGGTGAAGAGTCGGCCAGCGACATAAATACTTGTGCAGCCGAATCAGCAGGAAGTAAGCCCAGAGAGAAGTAGTGGTATATTGGCTGATGGAGGATAGCTACGCAAGGACAGCCGACAGTTTTGAATGTTCCTGGGTTTGTGATTGGCTGAGGGCCTTGAATTCTGAGTTGAGGGGTCAGCTGGTGTGATTCACAGTATTGTAGTTATGGTTTAGCTGATTAGTTGAGCAAATGGATACAGCTACCCAGTTGGCTGACGAAACTGGTCAATTCATCAACTCTGGATCAGCCAACTTTTTTCCCCTTTTCAAGATGAATCGGTATCTGTTTTCCCCTAATTTTAAAATAACCCAAAAATGTCACTCATTGAACAGTTAAACCTAGATTTTCAATAGGTCTTCATAAAAAAGACTAGATTTAATTCTTTATCATAATGAGTGGGTAGCTTTATTTTTGCTTGTTACCTTCAAGTTCAAGCTAGCTATTTTTTTTTTTGTGGCTTTTATTTTAGGCAGCCAAGCACGGTTGCTTGAGCCAGACCTGGTCTTTCCTGCTCAGTTTACATCTACCAAATTATCTTTGTAGGTGAATTCACTTGTACAAGATAACATTGGTCGGTAATATTTTAGAGCAGCCGATGGTCAGGACCAGGGTTCAAGTCCCAAAGGTGAACACAATCCAGCCTTTCAAACAAATCATGGCTCCCACTTAAGGAGTTGACCCGGCCAAGGTAAAAAAACACTTCACCAGAGTTTCTTGAATGTCCCCCTCTAACGCTTACCCCTCAGATTAGTTTTATTTCTTCAAGACTACAGTACTTATTTTTCTCTTTTACAAAGAACATGACACACAAAATGTTATATTAACAGCAAGGTACAAGATGAGATGCATCAATACTTTCCATTCCTCCACTAATTCCTACCAGATTCCACGGATTCCAGCCGGATTCTGGTAATTCCAGAGGATTCCAGCTGGAATACACAGGAATCCAATTAGAATAGACAGCAAATCTCTTTATTAATGTGATTGTGTGTTTTTCAAGACCTCCTGAATTACTATTTTAGTGTTGTCAATCAATCTATCATTCTGTATATTCAGTAGAGCTACATAAATCTATTCTACTACATTCTGAAGTCACCTTATACTGATAGCTTGATATTCTTTCAAATTTCACAAGTCAAATAGAAATCAAATTTTAATGTATTTCAATTATAACATAAAGTATATTTTACTACATTCATAGTATACTAAAGGAAGGGGGGAGGCACAGAGACTGGGGAGGGGGAATGGAAGGGGGAGATGGGCAAAGAGAGGCACACACAAGGGAGGGGAAGGGACAGAGAAGGGGGAGAGAAAAGGAGGGAGGGATGGACAAGGAAGGGGGAGAGAAAAGGGAGGGGAGATGGACAAATATAGGCACAAGGAAGGGAGGACAGGGAAGGGAGGAACTGGGAGGAAAGGAAAATGGACAAGCAGGGGGCAGGGAAAAGGAAGGGGAGGGACACTGGAAAGGGGAAGAGGGAGGGCAAGGAAATGTAGAGGGACAGACAGGGGAACTGGGGAGGGCATAGAAATGGAGATGGACAGGGAGGGTGGAGGGAAAAGGAAGGGGAGGAGGGGAAAGGAAGGGGAGGAGGGAAAGGGGGGACATCATCATCATCTGTTGACATGCTCGTCATTGTCTGACGTGCTCGCCGTCGTCCGCTGACATGGGCGCCATCACTAGTGGCTACCACTACTTATCATATAAAACAGGTAACTGCCTATAGGTCCCTGTGTATCCATCCACACTCTTTATGATAGGGAATCATTACTGTTACCATGTTTTTTCATTATCATAAAGGCTGCGCTTTTTCATTAAGTGTAGGCAAGGTTTTGGGCCTCCCTCATAAGATAGCCTGTGGTTATCATTACCAATTTCATATCTTTGCAAAGCCATATCATTGCAATTTTCATTAGTTGTCTGGCCAGTATCATTGGATATTTCATTAGCTACATGGGTGATATCATTTTGCGATTTTCAATGGTTACTTTGGAAATATCATTGGAAATTTCATAAGCTACTTTAGCAATATCATTGCGATTTTCATAAATTATCTGGCAAGTATCATTGGAAATTTCATTAGCTGGTTGTGCAATATCATTGGCAATTTCATTAGTTACTTGGGCAACATCATTGCGATTTTCATTAGCTACTTGGGCAACATCATTGACAATTTCATTGGCTCCTTTGAAAATATCATTGGAAATATCATTAGCTACTTGGGCGACATCATTGTGATTTTCATCACTGGGAGGTGTACATCATGGATGTATGCCCTGGGTTTGAATCCCAGAAGTCACTTACAGCGATCGCAACTCTTGTTTTTGTTTAAATTTACCCAGGGTCACCCCTGAACAAGTCAGTGCAGAGCTTGGACACATTTTTACATCCTTGGTTGGATCTGTTACCTGCTGACCATGTCACTCCAATAGCGATAAGCAAAAAATTTGGGATTTGAACCCAGGGCATACAATCTTTTAGCTGCACATTGGCCCAGTGGTTGAGGTGGGAGGTGTAAGCATTGTAACTATGTATGTGCTGCCTGGGTTCGAATCCCTAACAGGTTGTCTTGAACAGTCATTCTTTTATGCTACTATATTAGATTGATGTAGTCACCTTAGAGATACTCCCCAACTTCCTCTTGCAGCACTGACTTGGCTTAGTGGTTGAGCTGGGAGGTGTACATAGTGTATGTACTGATGCCCTGGGTTCAAATCCCAGAAGTCATGTAAGTGCAAGGACAGCCTTTTTGTAACACTGGCTAAAATTTACTAAAGCAAAAGAATGGGTAGTTGTCTAATGCCAAGAATGGGTAGTCACAAAGTGCTGACCTTTACAGCAATCGCAGCTCTTGTTTTTGTTTATGTTGAAAATTTGAATTGCACACAGAGGCAAGTTCTGCCCAGACTGCCTATGCTCGCATGTAGAGTGAGGACTAACACTGACTAAAATTTACTTATCAAAGATTTGCAAAAGAACAGGTAGTTGTTTAATGCCAAGAATGGGTAGTGACAAAGTCCCAACCTTCATCAGAAAAATCACTTTTTTCCTGGGACAAACATGCTTGTAAGCATTTTCCCAGGGTGTCACGAGGCATCACAGGATGTCCTAGGGCAACTTGGGGGCAACCTGAACTGTCCTGAGATAACCTGAAACTACAAGTATACTAGATTTCATTAGAAAGAACATTTACTATTGTATATGAACCATGTATGATCAAAATAAGACTGGAACAAGAAAAAAGTACACCACTGTCCAGAGATTGAATGACCTACAAAAATTGCAACAACAAAGAAGATGAGGTATCCTTTGCAAAACATATCCGTTTTTTGCGTTCTTTTTTGCGCTGAAAAGCGGCGGTTAAGCTGTTTCCAACGCGTTTATATACGTAGCATTTGGTGCAAAACTCGCAGGGCTATGAACCAATTACTGGCGAAGAATCTGCCCAAAAACAGTAAATGTTATCGGAGGTCGCCTTAAAGATCGAAATATTAGGGGCTCTCAGACCCGTTTAAAAGCTCTGATCTGTGCGTTTCTAACAAGCCTAAAATCGCATGAAACGGAGGAGAACTCATGATAATATAATACATGTTACATGTCTACTACAGGCAAAATAGTTTATGCTACAGTTTGTGAGGTGCTTCGAATTTTTTTACGCCGTAAAGTGGGTTGCATTCACGTAAATGAGGCGATTAAAACGAGCCTACATAGAGGCCAACAGGTGAAAAACTCATGAAGCTGTGGCTACACGCTGCCTCAGAAAGTGTAAGACTCAGAGTGAATTGATGGAAGTCGGTACGATTGCGGGATGTCACGTGACGTGTTCAACTCACATTTTCGAACTTAGACAACTTCAATTGTCACTACTACTACCACCACAACCCAATGACACTGCCCATTGCAACCAGAACACAATGCCTAACGCCAACCATTACACACCACCACCCTGCCACCATGACCAGCCAACAAATGAAGATGATCACCCACAAGTGAAGAACAAAAAGAGTAAGTTCTCATGTAGGTAAGTTCATTCATATCTTCGCTTTTTTGCCCATATGCTCACCAACTATTTAGTACCTCCTCTGCTCCATTTCTCATGCATGTGGGCTTGTTCTAATAGCTACGCATTCTGTGAACACACTCCACAAAACTGTTCATGAAACAGTTGAGTTCCCATTGAGGTAAGTAGTTTCGTAACTTCGCTTTTTGGCCCATATGCTCACCTACTGTTCAGTACCTTCCTCTGCTCCGTTTTTCATGCTTGTGGGCACGTTCTGACACCTACACACTCTGTGAACATGCTCCATAAAACCATTTACAAAACGGTTGAGTTTTCATGGAGGTAAGTCAGTTTTTATGTTCGCATTTTTGCTCTCATGCTCACCAACTGCTCAGTACCCCCCTGTGGTCCATTTGGCATGTGTGTAAACTCATTTGGATACTTACGCACTCCATGAACATGCTCCGCAAAACCATTTATGAAACGGTTGAGTTCCCATGGAGGTAAGTAGGTTCATAACTTCACTTTCTTGTATGGTGCCTGTTTCCAGATTCTGACTCTACATAGTGCTGTTTTGGCAGTTTGGTGCACTTCACAATGTGGGGTTCAGAACTGTTGTATGATGGGCAAGAGGTGAGTGCGAGAAGTTATCCTGTCCTGAAATACTCTCTAGACACACTGCTATCTTCCTACCATTCATGACGCCCACCCACCACCACTGTCACTGTTGAAGATCACCTTGGCCAGTGATGACGACCACCCACTACCCTCACCAACCTCCCACAACCACCGATAGCAGGCTAGGAAAATAAGCTTGGTTTATGGGGCAGAGCAGTTGCTGTGGATGCTCATGGCTGGTGTAGGCATTTGGGGGTCTTTGACGCCAAAGTAACAGCCAGCAAACCATTGTTGTATACTGATTAAATACATTTAATATACATTTTACATATTCAAATTTCATGTCATAAGGAAAATTGAAGGCCAAGTAAGTAGCATAAGGTCTGCTTCAAGGCTCTCTAGGGACAGCTCAGGCTACCCTAGAACAACCTCAGCGCACCTCAGGACAACCTCAGGTTGCTCCTGGGAAATCAAAAAAAGGAACCTGTACCTGAAGGTGCTCCAGGGCACCCTGATGCCCTGAGTTCCATGACAGCCTCTGGGTATCCAGGGTCTACCCTGGATACCCTCAGGGAAGAAGTGATTTTCCTGATGTTGTAATGCTGGCTAAAATTTACTAATCAAAGGTTTGCAAAAGAATAGGTAGTTGTCTTATGCTGAGGGTGGGTAGTGACAAAATGCCAAGCTTGAACGCTCAGGTTCAAATTGCAAAGTGTATGCCCCAGTTTCAAGTCCTGAACAACTCTGAGGAGATTTTTCTTCTATTATGTTGACAGCTAAAAGATACGAAGATACTTTGGCATGTGGTCAACCTGGAAGGTGTGAAAACACAGTTGTGGGCCAGCCTCATCTGTGCTTTGGGCTGACAATGAGTTTCATGACCTCGGTATGTAAACTCATTGGACCGGCCAGATTTTGGCAGGTGGGCTGGCTGATCCACCTTATGAGGGATCAAAAGCTGTTCAGCTGACTCATAATCCATGTTCAAACAGAGCGGCTGACCCACAATGCAAGGCAGTTTCAGTGGGGTTAATTCATCATTAGGCTCCTCAGCTGGCACACAGAACAACTCCTAAAGAAAATATGGGTAGTTGGGCCAGCTTTGATGGGGTCAACATATCCATCGGCTCATCAGCAGGGGCCATCAACTATGGCCTGTTTGTATAGTCAGGGTTCTCAGTGTTGTTGGGGTAAGGTAACTAATACTTGTGACATTTTGGCGATTTGAGAGGCCCTGTTACATGTTACTGCCAAATTAATTGAAATGGCACAGTATTATTGCCATTTTCAGTCAAGTTGGCAGTCCTGAGAAATTCTGTGATACAGGATTGGAAGGGAATGCCCAGAGGCCATAGTCAAACAGTAGTATATAGCTAGATTTGGATATCTCACATAATTAATTGATCTTTTGTCTGGAACTACCATCTTGTCAGCAGCATTGCCATCCTCTTGCACTACATGTAGTGCTTTGTATATTTGTACTTCCTACAGTATGCATAATCATGTTGGGCCAGCTAAGTATCTCGTAACTGCTCAGTGCTCACTTATGGGTGTTTATCCCAGACCCACCCATTCTTGCCTCCTCCTTCCCTCTTGGCTTCAGCTATGCAAGAAGTTCAGAGTGAACACTTCACAAATTCCATCAAAACACACAGATATGATTGCCAAGGTTCTGTCTGAACTTTCTCCACAATGGCTGGGTTGTTTGCTATGATTTTTGGTGCATTGGACTCACATTAATGAGGGGAGGTGTTCCCCACCAAGATTGGAGTGATTTGGTGAAATACTTCTGCAGTTGCAATGAGTGGGCCATTAGGAGCAGTACTATGAACTTTTGAGAGAACAGTGACACTTATGGACAATCTAAATACATAGGATTATAAGTATGCTTATAAATGAGTGCACCCCAGCCAAAATTGAGTGGACTTGCATTTCCTCAACCAAAATAGAGTCATGTGTTCTACTACATGAGTGAGATTGGCCTTGCTTCCCAAAAATACATCTGCTCCCACTCATTTTTCATTGGGGCACACTCATGTACATTAGTATCTATAATGACATGTCTTTAGGTTGCTCATAATTTGGTGTAGTGCTTCTATATTGCTTCTATAGTTACAAAATATTGCAGTGCTGTGAACTTTTGAATAATGGTGTAATCATGGCAGGATTACTACAGTTCCCATATTATATCATATATAGGATGCACTGGCTGAGACTATAACTTCTCAGTTATTCTGCCTTTTGGCTTAGGTGGTCCTTTGTGCATTCTATGGACTGTGTGGTACTTATGGACAATTTAAGTACATATTATTATAGGTACTGATATACATGAGTGTGCCCCAAGATTTAGGCATAGGAGACCAAAATACATGCATGCATTGCTGCATGAGTGATCTTAGCATCATTTTCCCAGAGCATGTCTGTGTCCACTCAATTTTTTGTTGGGGCACACTCATTTATGTGTATACCTATAATCCTATGTATCTAGATTGTTCATAAGTGTCACTGTTCTCTCACAAGTTCATAGTACTGCTCCTGATGGCCCACTTATTGTAACTACAGAAGTACTTCACAAAATCACTCCAATCTTGGAGGGGAACACCTCCCCTCATCAATGCAAGTCCAATGCACCAAAAATCATAGCAAACAGCTCAGCCATTGTGGAGAAAGTTCAGACAGAAGTTTGGCAATCATATCTGTGTGTTTTGATGGAATTTCTCATAACTGCCAACTTCACTGCAAAAAGCAATAAACTTGAGAACTATCATAAAAAGTTGACAGCTGAATTTGATGATCCTCACAGGCTAATTCTCAGGCTAACTGTGTCAACTTTGAATATTATGGTTTTTCTCCTTGATCAAGAAAGGCCCATTTGATTGTATGTATTGCATGGGCTTTCAGAGCTATGTCCTTACATAAATGAGCCAAAAAATTATTATTCGGTAGCAGATAAAGACATAAGTACAATGTAGATTATCAGTAAAACAGAAACTAATTGAGAGCAATGCATGGAATCACTGTAGTAAAAAATTAAGTACTAGTTCCTGCAAAGTCATCATCAAGATCTTTCTCTTTATGAAATGGATGTGCTATTTTGGATTTAATTTTTGAAAATCTCTTTGCAAGTTTGAAAATAAAATGAACTGGGGATAAAAACATCAGAGGGGGGTTAAACAACAATTACCTAAATGCATACCTTTTTTTTCAGGGTTCATTGTTGTATCTGGAAGAATTGCTTGAACTGGATTATTCAAAGCAACCTGTGTTGGATGTAAGTTTTCTTCAACAAGAATGTTGTTCCCTGCATCAAGAGCTTGGATCTCCTGGGCTTCTTGGACATTGGCCATAGTGGTAATTGTATGAGAAGATTCTTCTTCTAGATTTGCCATAGCTGTGATTATGTCTGGGCCTCCCAGTTCAAGAAATCTGGTGTATGCATTCATGGCTTGGATCTCCAGCTTCTCTGCCTCTGTGTATTTTTCAAGGTGTTTATATGTTTCCGCTAGATTTTCCATGGCTATGATTGTGTCTAGATTTTCCACTCCAAGAATTCTGGTATTTGCATCCAGAATTTTGATCTCCAGCTTCTCTGCCTCTGTGTATTTTTCAAGGTGTTTATATCTTGCTGCTAAATTGTTCATGGCTATGATTGTAACTAGGTGTTCTACTCCAAGAATTTTGTTTTTTGCATCCAGGAGTTGGATGTCCAGCCTCTCTGCCTCTGGGTATTTTCCCATGAATTTATATGTTGCTGCTAGATTTTCCATGGCTCTGATTGTGTCAGGGTGTTCTGCTCCAAGAATTCTGTTTCTTGCATCCAGGACTTGGATCTCCAGTGCCTCTGCCTCTGTGTATTTTCCTGGGATTCTATATGTAAATGCTAGATTTCCCATGGCTCTGATTGTGTCTGGGTGTTCTGCTCCAAAAATTCTGGTCATTGCATCCAGAACTTGAATCTCAAGCTTCTCTGCCTCTGTGACCTTTCCCATATATTTACATGTTACTGCTAGATTCTCCATGGCTCTGATTGTGTCTGGGTGTTCCACTCCAAGAATTTTGGTATTTGCATCTAGGACTTGGATCTCCAGTGCCTCTGCCTCTGTGCATTTTCCTAGGTTTCTATATGTAAATCCTAGATTTCCCATGGCTCTGATTGTGTCTGGATGTTCAACTCCAAGAATTCTGGTCATTGCATCAAGAACTTGAATCTCAAGCTTCTCTGCCTCTGTGACCTTTCCCATGCATTTATATGCTACTGCTAGATTTCCCATGGTTCTAATTGTATCTGGGTGTTCCACTCCAAGAATTCTGCTTCTTCTATCCAGGACTTGCATGTTCAGCTTCTCTGCTTCTGTGACCTTTCCCATGAATTGATATGTTACTGCTAGATTTCCCAAGGCTCTGATTGTGTCTGGGTGTTCCACTCCAAGAATGCTGGTAATTGCATCCAGGACTTGGATCTCCAGGGCCTCTGCCTCTGTGTATTTTCCTAGGTTTCTATATGTAAATCCTAGATTTCCCATGGCTCTGATTGTGTCTGGATGTTCAACTCCAAGAATTCTGGTCATTGCATCAAGAACTTGAATCTCAAGCTTCTCTGCCTCTGTGACCTTTCCCATGAATTTATATGTTACTGCTAGACTTACCAAGGCTCTGATTGTGTCTGGGTGTTCCACTCCAAGAATTCTGTTTCTTGCATCCAGGACTTGGATCTCCAGTGCCTCTACCTCTGTGTATTTTCCTAGGTTTCTATATGTAAATCCTAGATTTCCCATGGCTCTGATTGTGTCTGGGTGTTCCACTCCAAGAATTCTGGTATTTGCATCCAGGGCTTGGATCTCTAGCTTTACTGCCTCTGTGTATTTTCCCAAGTGTTTATATGTTACTGCTAGATGTTCCATGGCATGGATTGTTTCTGGGTGTTCCACTCCAAGAATTCTGTTTCTTGCATCAAGAACTTGAATCTCCAGCTTCTCTGCCTCTGTGTATTTTCTCAAGTGATCATATGTTACTGCTAGATGTACCATGGCCCAGATTGTTTCTGGGTGCTCTACTCCAAGAATTCTGTTTCTTGCATCAAGAACTTGGATCTCCAGCTTCTCTACCTCTGTGTATTTTCCCAAGTGTTTATATATTACAGCTAGATTTTGCATGGTGCGGATTCTTTCTGGGTGTTCCACTCCAAGAATTCTGTTTCTTGCATCAAGAACTTGGATCTCTAGCTTCTCTGCCTCTGTGTACTGTCCCAAGTGTTGATATGTTTGTGCCAGATTTTCCATGGCACAGATTGTGTCTGGGTGTTCCACTCTGAGAGTTCTATTTCTTGCATCCAAGACTTGGATGTCTAGCTTCTCTGCCTCTGTGTACCTTCCCAGGTGTTTATATGTTGTTGCCAGATTGCCCATGGCTATGATTGTGCCTGGGTGCTCCACTCCAAGAATTCTGTTTCTTTTATCCAGAACTTGAATCTCCACCTTCTCTGCCTCTGTGTATTTTCCCCAGCATTTATATGATACTGCTAGATTTCCCATAGCACAGATTGTGTTTGGGTGTTCCACTCCAAAGATTCTGGTATTCACATCCAGAACTTTGATCTCCAGCTTCTCTGCCTCTGTGTGTTTTTCCAGGTGATGATATGTCATTGCTAGATGTAACATTGCATGGATTGTTTCTGGGTGTTCCACTCCAAGAATTCTGTTTCTTGCATCAAGAACTTGGATCTCCAGCTTCTCTGCCTCTGTGTATTTTCCCAGCTTATTATATGTTATTGCTAAATTTCCCATTGCTTCAATTGTGTGTAGGTGTTCCACTCCAAGAATTATGCCCCTTGTATCCACAACTTCATTTGCCAAGGTTTCTGCTTCCTTAAAATATCCTTGTTCCTCGAGCAGCATCGCGAACTTGGCACAAGCATCATCCAAGTAGCTGACACCATCCTGGTTACTTTCTGATCTGGAGTGCTCCATATTTGCTCTCACATGTGTTACCAATGCTCTTCTGAATCTGTATGACTTGCTTGCATCCATTCCTAGTGAACAAGCCAGAGTAACATATGCCTTTAAACAACATTTCTTTCTCTCATTCAAAAGTAATCTGTCTCTGCCCCAGGTGTGGACCAGTGGGTGCATTGCATACACATCACCAGATGGGCCTTTCCTAATCAATGAGAATGACAATAATGTTCGAACTCCCTCTCCAAAGAGGAAGTTATCCCAAGTACCTCTTTTGTTGAGAGAAAGTAGTCTCCGATCCAGGATAGAGCTAGCAAGGGGTAATTCAGGGCTAGGGGCTATTTCATCTTTTTGAAGGGCAGCATAAGAAAATATTTCCTCAGTAATTCCCTCATGATGGAAGAAAGAGAATAATTCCAGAAGAAGCATTGCACTATTGGCTGCATTAGCCTTATGAGAATCATGAGATTTAGCACTCTTTTGAATTTCTTGGTATGATAGTTCCCAAGTTCCATAGACACTTCTGTTATACTCAGAAGCTCCAGTGAATTCACAATGGGACAATAATCTCTCTCTGTAATCTGAATACTTTTCAAGGTACTCCCCAATAGAGGTGGCCCCAGATGCAATATAAGCACCAGCCTGATCGATAGCAAGAGGAAGGCAGAAGAGCTCCTTCACAATCTTAGAAGCTTCAGCCTGAAACTCCATCAAAGATGGATCCAAGTAACTGGCTTTCAAAAGTAATCTAATAGCATCATCCTCTTCCATCTCAGTTACTTCAAGAGAATTCTCAGGTGAAGTCAGATTCCTCATGGTGGAGTTATGACTAGTTATCAGTATGTTTCCCCCCTTTCCAGGTGGAAGATAAGCCTCCAGCTCAGCAGGTGATAGAACATCAGCATTGTCAAAGACCATGATATAATTCTCTTTCAGTAAACCAATCCAGTGAAGAGCAGATTCAGGTGAGCCATCTAGTCCACAAGACTGAGCTGCAGGGAGATTACAAATACCCTTGAGTCCTTGTGTGATGGTGCCAACTGAGGAAGCATCCATCCAGAAAACAGAAGAGAAACTGAAGGGAATCCAAATTTTTGGAAACGAGGGTTGGATCTGAATCTTTGGTGATACTCACCAGTCAGCCATTTCCTCAACAAACTTCAAGCAAATTTGAGTCTTCCCAATGCCCCCCATCCCATGTAACGGGAAAATTTTTCTTTCATCAGCTGGGTCAACTGTGTTAGTAGAAAAATGCTTCTTAAGTTTTGCAATGACTTCAGTGCGGCCTGTGAACCGAATGCTTGCATTTGGCTTGAGGGGAATGACCCCATCGGACGTCGTCCTATTGCCATAATTGTTGATGTTCATCTGCCCAAGATCCACGCTATCAGTTTAGTTCACCGAAATGCTCACATGATAACCACATCAGGAAAACTACACATCACTTGTCAAACTTATTGACTTGAAAATTCACTTCAATCACTTCAGCACTTCAAGTTGCAGCCACAACTTCCTTTCAAACTCAAAGTGAGTCCAAGTGGGATCCAAGTCACTCACCTCAGTAAGTCAGAAGTGCCCAAAAGCCGGAGCGCTCAAACACTTTAGAAATTATTCTTCAGTCCATTCGAAGTCCGACGACATGTGACAATGTTGAAAATTTTCAACGTCGTCTTTTCTCTTCAACGTTCATCATGACTGTCAATGACATATCACTTGTGGTGTCCAGCCTGCCCTCGCCAAATCCCAGTGCAGTGTCACTGTGTGCCTGCTTGCCCGCTGACCTGGAAAGCGAACCTTAGTCACACACACTCAACACATGTTGGTGGAGTCTGCTGTCCAGCAAGACATCTTGGGTATGTCTTTTCCCTTCATCTCTTCTTCACTCTGTATTTGGACAGGGCAACCTAACATGCATATAATATCCTACAGACAAATGCAAAGCATATCAACGGTCTCACACACAACGCGTAACGCCATGCTTGCCCTTCAACCTGGAAAATGAACGGTAGTCACCACATGCTCGACCTTCACTGGTACAGGATGGAGTGTTGGCAGATGGTTGGATGAGGTGAGCGACATTGGGTCCTGTTTACCTGTTTATGTACAAGGTGCACTTTTCTTCTGGGATATATCTACAACGCTGACAGCCCTTCTTTTGTCCAGCATAACACAGCCACATCCATAAGCGAAGAGCTCTACGTCTGGCCTAGTGTAACACAAACAGGCAAGAACACCTTCGACATCTGGTATGTTCTCTTCTCCCCTCCCCACCTGTCCCCTCCCCACCTGTCCCCTCCTCACAACTTCACCCCACCCAGGTAACACCTCCTCAACTACACCCACACTGCTCATCTCATATGGAGAACGTCACTACTGTCTTCACCGTGCCCACATTTCGAACTCATTCGCGCCCAGATGGAGGGGGGCGAGAACTCCACCACCATTTTCGCTGTCAGTTTGAGTACGTCTCGTCTTCCCTTCCCTTCTTTGTGATCTCACTTTCATGCAGGCTGAGTGCATGTTCAATTTCTGGATCACGAGGGCCTCTACTAGGTGCCAATGCTTCTCCCCTCAACACGCGAGGATTTTTGTTTGAAGGGGACAGCGAGGATGAAGGGTGAGATGGGGATGTTTAACTTTCTACCTGTTCCTTGAGCTAGTACATTGTAGTAGACATTTGTATCATTCAATATACTCTTTTAGCCCCCCTAATTTTACCATTCTATGTGCAATTCAGAACAGTTTGGGACTGCTACTTGGTCACTTAGTCACTTTTGCGCGATACGGCTTACCCACTTGAGTCTCACTTGAGCTAACTTACCTAAGACCAAGTCACTTTGTAAGGTAGGGACCTACATAGCCAAGTGACTGTCCTTCGGCCACTTGAGTTCACTTTCACCACTTCTGCACTTGTCAAAGTTACCTAAGCGGCCTAAGTCGATGTGTAGTTTTCCTGATGCATCCTCAGGCTACTCACAGTGTTAGCAGTATTGAACGTGCTGTTGCTAGCAACAAAGTGGTGAGCACCGGCAAAAACGCTCGCTCCGCTCATATTGAGATACCGAAGGTGGAGAGGTTCAGGATGAGGGAAGGAAGGAAAGGAGAGCGCCCAGAGGCCAGGAGACCCCCAATTACGCCAGTCGACGTGTGTTTTCCTCTATTTTTATCTATGTACCTTAGGCACGTGCCCAGGCTTCTCCAGTCTTCTCGCCATCTTCGTTTTTCTCGCTCCTCAGTGATCAGACATGGCGGTTCGGTGAGTGGGCTCGACCTTTTGCATGCTGGCTCCTACAGAGTTTACGACAAGGAAATGAAATGCGCTGGCGCCGGAGGCACCTAATGTGACGGGCGGTGCTTTACAGGACTTCCCAGTATGAGTCCGTACAACAACGAAGATCTCTCAAGAATTTCCTGGAAATGAAGGTGCGGAATGTACATGCTTAACGCAGGAGCCCCGGCTGACAATCTTTAGGTAGAAGTCACCGCATTTTGGTTGCGCGATGTCAAGGCTCAAATTGCATGGGTCCCTTGGTTCGCCACAAAGAGTGTCAAGTGAGTTCAGATTCTTTTCTATAACGGGGGTAGCCAACGGCCGTTTACGCAGATAACTCTATATAATTGCTACTTTCCCAAGTCCGAGCGCATTCTCTTACACACCGACCTCCTTTCGTTTAAACCAACGATAGCAAACCATCCTCTCCGCAACCCACTCACACCCGCCGTCCTCTGCAGCGGAAATGCGTATACATCCCCCAATCCCCCATCGCCTCCCTCGAGCGCAGAGGCCAAGTGTGTTCTTGGCCTTCTCCCGACTGATATCGATTGTTGGAAGGGCCTTTCCTGAGAAGACACGGACGCACGGCTTCTCCGTATCGATGTATGGTGGAGGGCGAATCGAGATGGATTTTGATTAGATGCGTCTTGACTCTCGTCTTGTTCTATGTCTACGAGTGGATATTGAGGACAACGCTAAGGCGAATCTTCGACGAGGGTGAATGTCGGGCCGAATGCATCTGTAACCACGCTTGCTTTCTGGGGTTTCCCTTTCGTCGACTTTCATCAGCGCGGAGGTCGTGCTTTAAGCTTCTTAATGACGTGGGAGCATGTCTGCCTCTCGCGTCGCCGTCTTCCTGGAGAGGTTTCTCTATCCTTGTGAAGAAGACAATATGTTCTTCAGCTGGCTTCACATCAGCAACCGACCTCTAGACGGCCAAGAGCAGCCCAGCAGAGGGCAAGAACAGGCTGAGGTTGGACTGGCTCAGTGCGAGTGCGATGGAGCAGGTTCATTCCGTGGGAGTGGGTTTAGATTCTGGGCGGACATAGAGACATTGTGTCATGGAGATGCAGTGTTCTGATTGGGAATGCGAGCGATCGGGAAGGGAAGTGTCTGCGGAATTCGTTGAGCTGGGGCGTGATGGGGCAGTGGCAGCTCTAGGCGAGAAACTGGCCAACGGTGTCGGAGTCAGCAGCATGAGGCGTTGGGTCTGAGAGACGTTAGTTCCACTAGTGTAGAACACAACGGTCGTAGACACTTCCAAGTTCCCGCTTCGACTGCGTTGTTGCATACTATGTGAGATTTGCCTTGTGGTGACCTTTTCGTGATGTGAGGTTCATCAAACAATTTTCTTGACCTCAACCTTGTCTCAACCACCACAAGCTTGGCGACCTCATTGCCTTTTGCACTGCTCATATACTCGTTTGCTGCTGCCGCCGCGACATTCCGAATGGAAGCACCCCTTCCGAATGAAGGTACGTCCGGCTTTAACTGGCGTATCCTGTTCACTTCACGGAGACCTTAGGGTAAAAGAACATATCATGGCAATCTCTACTCGGCGTTTCCCCAACACTCTCGCTTCTTGTGAACTCATAGTATCTGTTACTACCACACCGACACACCGCCGTAAAATTCCAGCTTTCTGGACCCCATGATCTGGCCCAAACTGCACGAACGACACCATTCAGCGACATCAACCTTAGGCTCACATTGCATGGCTTGCGGTATGATAACCGCGGCAACTTATTTCTAAATTCCCACTCGATGGGGTGCTGTTTCGGCAGCTTGGTGTGCTTGGGAGTTGTTGCACGACTGTGACGGGCGAGAGGTGAGTCTTGAAAGAAATGTTGTTGTGGAATACTATTGACGCGGTTGCAGCAATTCCTGAACGTTCCATCTCCTCGAAAGTTCGATAATGACGAGCTGCAGCGGCATTCTATCTCTACTCAAGCCAAAGCTGTCCACGTCATGTATCAAAGGACAGTGTAGGTGCCTTCCTTCACACTATATCGAGTCGTTAATCTTTGTATGTATTCCAGTCCAACCACAGATTCGACGAAACACTTGTACGTTGTGTATCCCCCGGAACGGCGGCACGAGCAGGTGGATTCTTGATTTTCAAGGTGGGTAACATTTGGAGACTGGAATGTTTCTCTCGGCCTGATCTCTTCTCGTCCCTGTAAGTGTCATACTACTTGCTACCCAGATAATCACAACCGCATTCTCGATTCTCCGACCCGAATATTTCACCGATTCTTCCGGTCTCACCACATCCATCTGGACTTCCTAGCACCAATCAACCTAACAACAATTTAGACTTCATCCGCAGGCTCTCGTGCACAACACCCTCTTTGCAGTTGCACGGCTCTTCTCACCTCCCTTCGGATTCAGGAACCTTTTCAATCAGGTATCCCAACCCGTCTTTTGGGTACCGAAGCTAGGTGTGCGACGCTGGACACGACAGTCTCCGGTCCATCTATAAGCTCCTCTCACGAGTAGTCCGTTAGATCAACCAAAGTTGGCGATCCTCCGGCCAAGGATATCAAAGGGTTGCTTGTGAACGGCCACATCCCAATGAATAGTAGGACATTAGCATCGCTTGTAAGAATGATGATGTCAAGATTCCGATGCATATCAAGTTTTCGAAAGAATACAACTTGAAGGAGAAATTCAAGCCTGTGAAAGTGAAAGTAGCCGTGGCGATTGGATTGGTGGATTCAGTTTATATCGTTGACAAGTTGGCAACTGATCACCTCGTCACCGCCGCAGTCCCTTGAGAATGTCGGTGGTGTTTCGACGACAGCGATAGCTCGATCGTCTACCACGGGCCACCGAGGCAGCTGTAATACAGCATCAGACCTCATGAACATTAGTGGCAAGTCGTACATTGTTATAAACTCGGAAGCGTTTTGTGATTTATATACAAGGTAAAATATTCGACCTTTGACTGCCGCACACCTACATTTGAAGAGTGAAACGAGGGGAGAACACGGAGTGGTAGCCATGCCCATCCAGGCCTTCCCAACTTGCAGGAGACAAGGATCCATCTTTTGACGGCTGCAGCGCGTATTCGACATCCACAATCGTAGTTGGTTCATGTCCGAGCCCAGGAACAGAAATGCGAGCGTCAGCCCGATACTCAAGCCCCTCGGATCTACTGTATAATTGATATAGCCCTCCCATTCTAGTACGGTTTCCGGAAAAGCAAAGAAATCCTCTATGTTCTCTAGACGATTGCGATGAAGGATAACATGAACTCGTTTCAGCACTCCCCCATTTTTGGACACACGCCGCGTACGACGAAGGACAGCAGATGTGCTTCAGAAAAGCTTGCACATTGCGACCCTTCGCAATGAAATTCTTCAAGCAAAGGGCAGGGTTAGTCAGGGTTATTGCCCGAGGGGGTGAGGCGGTCAACGATTTCCTCATCAACAGAACCAGGATTAAAGTTATTGAGATAGAGATGGGTGACGAATGGCACTGATTTCAAGCAAACATATCAGCCCATCTTGTTCCATTGCCCATATCTCAATGGAAAGTTCTTTCAACTTGACACCATGCTGTGAGAGGAAGTCCATCAAAACGGAGCGCTGGTTCTCTGATGTCTCGGGCGACTTTTGAACTTTGACCTCCAAATGACGGAGAACTGGTAAATTGAGGTATTTTAGAAATGCTTCATCTGATCTGCGAGTGAGCCTGAGGGAGAAGTGCTGGAGAAGGGGGTGTGTAAGGGTGTACTGGCTGGGCGGCATTTCAAAAGTGATGGGTTCTCCAGGCTTCCATTGAATCTGGTGTTTGTGAGGTGGAAACAGCACCTCACGAGCAGTGGGCATTTCTTCAATAGTTGGACAACTTGGCTGTACCTGAGGCCACTTAGCCTTTCTGAGAATTGGGTCGAACCCTCTGCGTCCAATTTCAGGTGAGTAAGCCGCGACCAACATACTGGCAAGCCGGGAGGATTTTCTCCGAAATTTGTTAAAGAAAGGCTTCGTAGTTTTGGAGCCGACAGAAGACCCAAAGATTTCTTCGAGAGTCCTCCAACTTGAGGAAAATCTTGCGGCCCCGAAGCTATCATTGGCACGTTCAAGTTGACAATGGAAAGGGATTCCAGCATCGGAACATCGCCCTCCACGATCTCTTGGATATGTGTAAAGGAGCCTCCCATTCCTACGAGGAAAACTGTCTTCCATTGGCGGCTAAAAGGGAGTATCTGCCTTGACACTCTCCCAAAAAAAATCAATGTACTCCTTAGAATCAGGCGAACTGCCCCAAGAATAATAAAAATTCGGAGTGTAAAGAGAAATGGAGAGAGAAACCTCTCTCAAACGGAGGAACCATTCCCTCACCGCCTCGCAGCGTGCTGCCAACTTGCGGACGGATGCCTGACTAAGACGAGAGTCTGGCGTCGGTATGTGAAGGCTTGCCCAAAGCCGTGGAGTTGCCAGAGTGATAGATCTCCATGCGCTACAAACGCGGCCCAGCAAGAGGGGAGCTTCGCCAACGCTCATGACGGCATTATGATGTGTAGAAAGACAATGAGTGAAGATCTCCTCCATTATATCAAGAGGTAGTCGACGAAAAGGAGAGATAAGTGCTTGATGATCCCCTCACTCAGAGCGCGACTCAGACGCTCGTCACATGAGACGCGGATAATCGCGTCCAGCCGGCGGTCGATTTCGGCATCCAAGGTAGTCATTCGTGCGAGTGGTTTTGTTAAAAGGTTCTTGATATCAAGGATTTCTGAAGCCGAGGGGGAGTAGTTGGTGTGGAGATCGATAGGGTGCATATGATGAATTGTCCATCTCTTATAGGTACAAGGATGAATTTGCGTGGTTTGGATTTGAATTAAATGCCTGCATAGGATGCTGAGAAGGTTTTCTAGTAAAATTCTACGATGACTGACCAGTTCGGCTTTGAGCCTTTCCAGCGACGAAGTTGTAGGTGGTCTGAAGAGTAACCGCAATGGCAAGCTGCAATCCAAGCCATCTTGAGTCCCTAGTCCCTATTTGTTTCTGTTGTCCTACTTATTGCTATCGCTCTCTCATACCTTGCATTCATCAACGCAAATCTCTGGCAAGATTACTGTTATCATATTATACATAGTTTGTGCAAAATCAGAGTACATACATACATCACCTCCTCCTCGCCCTCTTTGCTCTCGGCTTGGCCGCATTCCTCGCTGCAACAGCAGCAACCCTCAACCTCTCCCTCTCCTCGGCTTCCCGCCTCCTCCTCTCCTCCCCCTGCCGCCCAGCATCCAACTCAAACTCAGCAGCAACAGCCCGTGCCGCATTAACCGCATCCCTCGCCCTCTCTACCCTAACCTCAGCAGCAGCCCTCTCCATAACCCTCTGCCTCCTCATCTGGACCAACGCATCGTCTCCACCTCTCCCCATTCCCATCCTGGCCATCCTCACTCTCCCAGCTACTTCTCCACCCGCCCTCACCCTAGCAGCAGCAGCCTCTTCCTCCAACAACAGCACCTCCTCCGCCCTCCGTGCCATCGCAACCTCCCTAAGCTCCCTATCCAGCACCCCCTGCGCAGCACGAATATTAGCTTGTGCCATTTGTTGCCGCATTCGATGCCGTTCTGCTTCCATCTGCATCGCTGGGTACGGATACCCCGCCATTCCCACTCCCACTCTGCCTGCATCCCCCAGGTACATCATAGGCATCTGCATGTGCACAGGCAACATAGGCGGAATGGGCATTATCATCTGCTGCATTCCCATATTATTATACCCATGGGGTTGAACAGGCGGGGGTGGAGCTGCGGGAAGGTCGACTTTGATCTGTTCTTCGTCTGCCTCGGGATGGTCGACTTTGTATTGCGCTAGAGCTTTTTCTGCTGCTTCTTTTACCTTTGAGGTATTGTTATTTGATGCAAAAGAGAAGGAGGAAGAGGTGGTACCTCGTCAGCATGCCGCTGTTCCACTGGATCCCATAAGATACACTTTTTGTTCGTGCTACTTGAAGGATGGCCGGGCGGAGCCTAGCGGAGTGATCAATCAAAGGAACTGCAACAAAGGAGAGAGAGACGCATAGCATACCTGGTTAAAGTGATCATACCCCTTGATAACCTGCCGACATATATAGCAAGATAGAGTATGACAATTCGGGCACGTCATTTTGTTGCACTATCACGACCACCACGTTAGCCTTCACCTTCCTAGTGAACGTAAACAGAGAAACGTACCCCCATTTCCTTGATGAACGCTTCGACGAAAATGGAGAAAGGGAGGATAGAGGAAAGACCGCGTACCTTTTTGGCACTTGGGACAATTACGCATAAGTGCACGAGCTGTGTGTTGAAAGACAGGGTCAGTGGTGGTCAGGACGGAGTAGGAAAGATACGCACTCATAGCCTCTTCAATGGCATGTCGTCCATCGAGGTGTTTATCTTCTTCCATCTCTACACAAAACACGCCCCATCAGCCTCGTCACAAGCCAAAGCTAACCAAAAGGCAAAACGTACCCTTACAACTCTTCGGCAAATGATCCTATGAAAAAACCCGATCAATCCCCCAATCCACCGAGGAAGATAAAGAAGAAAAACGAAACCCACCACCTTCTTACACCCCCTACAACTAACAACACCACACCCCCCCTCCTCATTCCCACACCGAAACAACCTCTCCTGTTCGTTCTCGATAACACACTTCCACTCACAAAACGGACACTCTTCCAGCCCTTCCAACCCAGCAGCCTCGACCTCTTTCTGTTGCTTCACCCTCTCGTATAGAGACATCAACTTCTCCGGGAGGAAGCGGCGTAACTCGGAGGAGGGGAAGGGGAGCTTGCAACCGGATTGGTGCACGCAAACGAGGTCGGCGTCGTGCGCGCCTAGCTTCGATGAAGCGTAGGTTGAGATGCAGGATATGCAGAAGAGGTGGGCTTCAGGGCATTGAACCATTTTTTCCTGCGTGCGTTGTGGTGAGTTATATGAGAGTGAAGAGGGGGGCAGAAAGACTTACGAAAGGGTACGTGGAAAAGCAGCACCCACACTCGATTCCATCTCCATTATCCTCATACTCCTCTTCCTCCCCCTCCTCCTGGACTTTGCCCCCGTCCCTCTCCGCCGACTGCTCCAATATCCACGCCCTCTCAGCCTCAAAATCCGGGTCTTCCGCAAGCACAGCTTTCCCCTTCCCTTTCGCAGCTTTGAACGGTGTAACCTTGCGCGAATACGGCCAGATCTCTTGATTATCCTCCTTTTGTAGCCTCTTCTCTTGGGCTGAGAGGAAGAGGTACGCAGGCGCGTATAGAGTATTGTGTAGCGCTAGCTGGCGCCGGAGGTACGGTTTGGGTATGTATGGAAAATCAGCTTGGAGTTGGTTCTGCAAGTCATTCAATCAATAAGCGCGATTCTTAGATAAAAGGAGGGAGGAAAGAGATACCAGAGAAAGATCGACGTAATGTCTCCCCCTCTGAAACTGCCGCTCTGTACTGCCATAATCAATCTTGGCCTTCTTCGCTGGTGCTGGGTCCTCTTCAGCTTCAACCTTCCGCTTCCCCTTAGCTTTCTTCTCAACCTTGGGGTAACTCGCGTCTTCGAAAAGGATATGAAGAACATGTTCAAGAACTTGAGCTTGATGCGTCGGAAGATGCTGTTCCACAAGTGCGAGGAGGTGATCGGGATGCACATCCGGGATAATCTCAAGAACCTGCGCGACGACCGTGGATACTTTATCTTTTTCCTCTTCCACGGGGGCCGGTACATCAATAGGAAGTGGAACAAAGACTTCGTCTGGGACAGGGTCAACTCTCATAGCACCCGGCGCAGGGACAGGCGCATGCTGCGGTTCTTGAAGGGGCACAATCGCTGGTCCAGCAACCTGGACAGGCGGCTCGTTCTCCTGGTCACTCTCCAAAAAAAGAGGAAACGCCCTCGGTTGCGTAGGCGTCTTTTCTTGTCTTCGATGCAAAGGGATATTATCCAACGACCCTGAGGATCCTCCCATTTTCGGCTGCAGCGTCTGGGACTCGGATCGGGGGTGGGAGGATGAGGATGGTATCGTCCAGCTGCTACCGCTATTACTGGGGCCTGGAGCAAATTTGTGGTCGTCCGCTTCGGAATCTGTGAGCTCTATGACCGGTTCTCGTCTTGGTCGTCGTCGGATGGGTGTTTTGCCTTTGGCTGCCGCTGGAATTCTGGGTTTACCAAGAGATCGGATGGGGGGGATGCGCATTGACGATTCAGGAGATGAAGGAATCTCGATGATGCCTCCCTCTTGCATTTCATCTGGTTTTTAAAGCGAGTTGGATGCAGTGGTATGTTGTTCTGAGAACTAGGTATCATCACATGCTGAATTGTTAGATGGAAGGTCAGAGAACGTGCGGATGGCAGCGTACGTCTGTCCGATACGGATAGTGTGGATGCCACGATAGAAGATGAGTTGCACAACTGCATGCCAATGTCAGAAATTGAACGCGTGAGATGGATGGATAGGAGCTCACACCTTAATATAGATAGAAGTGTTTTCAGTTGTTCGGCTGTATTCACTTCAGAAGTAATTCGAAGCTTGATTCTACAACTTTGCTGTCAGACACGCAGCTAAGATGGGGCCACTACTCACATCTTCGTGATGCAACTTTAGGAAGACAGGAGTGGTGGTAGTCGACAACAATGGCGCGTAATCGATTACAGGGTTTACAACAAAGGATCCGCGACTTGGCTGTGCGACGTTTACTAGAGAGTCGATATCAGATAACGATAGGGTTGAAGGTAAAGCGATTAAGGCAACCTGATAGACGCGCTCGTTTGAGATGAATCCCTTCGTTATGCTTTGTGCGTCAAAAGCTACACAACTACAGTTCAGAATTGAGTTAGGCAAAGGCGAATGAGTAATTACGCGTTTTTTAAGTAGATTCCTAGATGCCTCGAGTCACGGCAGGAGGCCTTGAACAGGGGAACGGCGGGAGTTTTTGATGCTGGTCGATGAGTCGAACGGTGCCGTGACGTGCAAGCGCCTGTATGTGGCAAGGTCCTTAGGAACAAACAACCATCGCGTGACTTCCTGCAATGGGCCCACGATATCGCCTGTCAGAACTCTGTAACACCATCCGAAGTAGCCCAATCACAGTACTATGCGGACAATGCAAACGAAAAACAGCGTGTACTTCAACGGCGCCGGCGTGGGGCGCCACTACTAATATCATCAATTCAGATAAAGGAAATAAAGCACAGACATCGATTATCGGATCCCTCTTACAAACCTTGTTGGTCGAGGAGGCAGTTCATCACTACAACTTACTGCGTTACCAATCCCGTATGACATTCGAGGTAGATGAGTCCCCACCTCTCCAGCGCAGCCATTGATAGTATTAACAAGCCAGTGTCTGCTTTTTTTTAGAGACTGACAAGAATTATTTCGACAGCCGGGACGAGCAGCTGGACGAGAAGCTGAAACGCTCGCCTTTTTGGTTAGCTAAACTCAACGGCCCGGGTCATGTATGTATTCGTGTTCCTATCGATCGTGCTTGAGCAAATTGAAAAGAAATATTAAGGGACATCATACAACGTGTCGAAATCGGATGAAAGCTTAACACTTACTTCAAAAATGGGCTGCGGAAAAATGTTTTTACACCCTTCAAAAAAGCTAGGTTTGACCCTTTTATGATTGCATACTGCGTATCAGCGCTTTTGAACACGTTCACTTTGCCGCAGTGATACGCCTGGAACCCAAAAAAGAGCGCTTCTCTTCACTACCCTCAGCCCTACACAAAAGTCATTCGTAAGTAATTTGAGCGCTGCTAGTCAAGCAGTTGATTTACTTCCTTTTTAACAACTAGGGCGAGGTGCGCTCCAGCTTTCTTACGGCCCTCCATACTAATATTACCGATCGCAGGCCATTGAGAAGGCTTGGACCAGGTTAATCGGAGACGCACACCTGCTCCTCTGAAATCATAAATGACATCAAAATGTCGTTAATCTAACAGTCATTTCTTGACAAGGTTGTTCAAATTTCAGGTTCGGGAAAACACGATCCACAACCTCTCAAATTGATATTCACTAGTATTCCACTGAATTTCGGAGCAGATATCTGCAGAAACCAAGCGTACGTCTCCCACTAGCCTCTAGTGTTGGCTCATTTTTGACGACTAGTTCACAAGTTGTGCGTGTCCAAAGTCTGGTAAGGAGGGAGCTGTTTCTTTTTTCGACGAGAAATAGCGGCCGCAAGGGGGGTCAACCTATTAGCCGAAGGGACCGACGAGTCGCATCAGAATGTTCTTGCGAAACGCCGGAGAAACTACGCCCGTCTACCAAATGATGCCCACAAACAACAAATTGAGCCTCCAAAAGCGTCATTGAGGCATTGAAACTCAAAACTCGACGTAATGAGGCCAGATCACCCAGAAAAACCTACGGTAGTTTTCTATGTCAATAAAGCGCATGCGCAGAAGCAGACCATTTCACTGTTTCGGTGTTTTCATGTTCCGCTCTCACGCTGCGATCTTTGGTGCACGATCCGGCCTACCTTTCGATTTTATTTTGAGCTGTCTCGTTTTTATGTACTTAGTATAAGGATATTATCGGACACTCTTTGGCCTGATAATTGATAATGAGTGAAGCAAGGCCATCGAGCCCTGGACTGTGTAGCTCCGCTTGCTTGCAGCTCCACACCACACACAACCCCACCTGCCTATATTAAATTCTACAAATTTCTGAAGTCCTTTTGTGTCATTCAGGCAATTTCCACACATGTTTCCATGAGATTTGGAAACCACCTGGATTGCACCTGGAAATGAGCAGTCATAGTAGAAGAAAAGATTGAATCAGTATGCAAGTTTGTGGTGTGTTTCCTGTAGTTATTGAAAGCACGGGTTAAGAGTGTAGCACTATTAGTAGATTGTTCATCAGCCAGTAAAGTTGAAAGGAGTGAAGAAAGTGTTAGGAGCTTTTATGTAA
Source organism: Laccaria trichodermophora (assembly GCA_018417955.1). Lineage (NCBI taxonomy): Eukaryota > Fungi > Basidiomycota > Agaricomycetes > Agaricales > Hydnangiaceae > Laccaria > Laccaria trichodermophora. Next base: position 543,792 of record JACTVC010000002.1, read on the forward strand.
ATTGCACCTGAATTGCACCACGTTTACTAATTCCCATGACGCGCACAGCTGATCTCTGCATCTCCCCTCCTTCACAAGACAAGAGCCTTCTTACGTCAAGTTCAGCAGAAGAACTTTCAAGAGCGATATCAGTATCGGTGGCTTGAAAATTTCCTAGGCGTTTACAGTATTACAACTATTTTGCCAAGGCCGATCGTACGCACAAGAGGCTGAGCCAAAAATTTGTTGAAACAAGACATCTTTCCCTCCTGTTGACCACCGCCACGGAGATGCAAAGGATGTGGTCCTCGTACCTTGGGCACGACGCTCAACTCCAAGCACAAGCTCAAGCTCGCCAAAACGAACTGGTGCGGCGTTTTCTTCCATTGATCCGCTCTTAATCTGACGGGCCCCTTGCCGGCAGCTCCAGTCGTGGTAAGCGACTTTCGACTCCGCAGTACCTACTCACTGATCGCGATACTCAACGCCCACTGTGCATAGGCCCGCCAGACAACGCAACGATTCCACCGCGTCCTCCAACGCGCCCCTCATGCCTGGCAGAAACCCTCCCATAGATCTGCCGAACTTGTCGTACAGCTACAATGCCCCCGGATCGCCTAGCTCACGGAACGACTCCTTCGGCCCAGATAGTAAAGGCGACATGTCCATGCTGAGCAAGGGCGATATGAGCACGGCGAGCAGCAGCGTCAGCTTGTCGGTCAACTACCTCCCTAGCAAATTTTCAAACAGCATGCTGGCGTACCCCAAGAACCGCAAATCGAAAAAGGGCATCAACCCGGGATATCCGAAGATGGGCGGGGGGGTGGAGGCGTTCAGAACTGGCGAATCACGCATGGGCGGGGAGAATGAGGACGAGGACGGCGTTCCGACGAGGAAGAGCTGGTTTGGTGCACGTCCCAATAAGAAGTTACGCTGGAACAGGTTTAAATGGGTCCTGTCCACCGCCAATACTCTCGTGCGCCCCTTTCCTTTGTCTGCCTTTGTGGTGTGCAGGATCCGGCTAACACTGACACCGATACAGTTGACACTCTATTCCTTATGCTCACTCATCATCTGCCTCCTCATCTGGTTCGACGTCTGGTCGCACGCGGACGTCGTCCGCGTCGGCAACCGCCCCGAACTCGTCGTCTCAACCCTCGCCGCCAGCATGGGGATATTCACCGCCACTCTCGGCTGGGCCGGGATCATGATGAACAATCGCTCCTTTCTGGCCGTATACACCTTCCTCCTCTGGATCGCATTCATCTTCCTGCTCGTCCCCGGATACCTCACCTACAAACGGCACACGTTCAACCTCGAAGGCAAGATCAACGCACAGTGGTCTCGTGACCTTGGTGCGGATGGTCGACTGCGGATTCAAAACCAGTTGAGCTGCTGTGGGTATTTCAGCCCGTTCGTCGAGGCGACTGTGAGCCAGACGTGTTATGCCCGCAGTATGTTGCAGGGGTGTAAGTCTGACTACCTGACGTTTGAGAGGAGGGTGCTGAGGAAGTGGTACACGACGGTGTTCTCCATCGTCCCCGTGCACATCGTCATCATCTTCGCGGGCTTGTTGTGCTCGAACCACGTTACTTATCGCTTTGGGAAGGGGATGATGCCCAAGGCGTATAGGTTGAGTATGACGAGTATGGCTGTTATCATGGATAACTACGCTACGTGAGCTTTCACCTTTCTTTATCTCTCCTATTGCCTGACCACCCTTTCTTCTCTTCCTTGAAGGCAACTGACAGAACAGTACGGCTCGGAAGTAGCCTCGGATATCATCAATCGCTCTCGGTCCAACCTCCACCTCGACTCGATGCCTACTATGCCGTACACGCCTAGGAACAAGAATCAGTACAATGATACGACGAAGTATGATGCGCTTAACAAGACGCTGGTAGATGATTCTATTTGAATTCGGATTTGGGTGCGACGCAAGACCTCTTCGGACTCTTCAAATTCCTTGTACATTCGCAAGGTAACGGTCAGTTTGTAACAGATGCGAGGCAAAAGGCAATTGAACTGTAGCGGTTATATTTGTATAAAAGTAGAACATGTTAGGATATGAATAATAATACCAGCTCACTTGTATCTTGGCGTAACACGATGGGGACTATGTAGGACTCGGAGCTGCAAGCCGGAGTCTCGGAACGTACTCCGGTCAATGACATCATCATCAATCTCATACCAAATGTAACTCGGCGAGGTTTTCTGGGAGAACTAGGCCAAGTGAGAGAACCAGACCTGCTAGCTGGACACAAATCATTATAGGTGTAAGTACTCCACTTACAAAATTTATCGTTCCGCGCAGAACGCTAGCAAGCCGCAAGTATGTGCGGTTGGTGACTCTGCCACTGGCGCGTCTCTCGACAGTAGCCGCACTATCTCAAACCCCTTTAGGGGCAGCGCCTCCTCATTCGTGGAGATTGGAGGAGATTTGTTGGAGCTGCTTACCGAACCAAGCTCGAAAACATTCGATGGTGCTACGGGAAGTTCTTATAGGTAAAGCGACAACGCGTATCTGTACCTGGGGCTCGGATGAAGCAGAGTACGTCCCGAGATTAACCAACGTGAATGACGGATTTCAAAGTTTTTACTGTAATCTAACACAGCAACGCCTTCTATCTCCGAGTCGTCACCAAGCTCGAATTACCTTGTCATCGGGGGTAGCAGCGCGACTATCCCTTCTCCGGATTTCGACCCCGAGGATGAGGTGATGGGAATCAACCAATAAACTTGCTCGGGGTGAATATGAAAGCATTGGGAAGTTGCAGTCCATATTGAGCGACGATATTTCCTGCATGTATACTACCTCAAAGACCATATCTACTATTAGACGCCAACGGGCGACTGCATCCTCCGGCCCCTGAATTGCGAAAGGGACAGAGTAGAAACAAATCCAACATTCGGTAGCTCCAAGGAGTGTGATTCGCATTTGTCAAATCATAATTGTGCAACTTCAGGGAATGGGTGGGTTACAGATCGTTAAAGAACGACCTCAGTATATAGTGAGTATATAGCGCTACCGTTTTGTTTTCCAAACTTCGGCAGGGAATGATATAGTCTGTCGCTCCGAATCATAAACTGATTTTTTTTTTTTTGAATGCCGTTAGGCAATCAGCAACTTGAAAGACTTGCCGAAACTGTCCATTAGGGGGTTTCACGGTAGGCCAACTTTGGGCCCAACTTAACCCCCAACTTGTTGACCAACTTTTGCCAAGTTGGACCGACAAAGTTTGGCCAACTTCATCAAGTTGGGATGCAAATCGTGGACCCGAGGCCGATTTGCAGCCAACTTTGATCCCAACTTGGTGCCCAACTTCACATCGCGACTTCCCACGCATCCAAAATAGGCAGAAATTTGCATTCGGAAGGGATTCCGAGCACAAATCAGCCCAACTTCATGTTTTCTGCAATTCAAGGTGTTTCACAGTAGAGTTGGCCAACTTCCTCTTCAACTTTGTTGAAGTTGGCCCACAAGTTCGATTGAAAGTTGGGACCTAAGTTGGCCTACTGTGAAACAGCCTATTTCAATGCATCGCAAATGTTCTATGTAAAACATCCAGTTTACTCGTCTCCCAATGTATCAGATAAGTAAGCAATAAGTATCCGCTGACCGTAATTGAAGCTATGCAGCGCACCTTAACAATTTCCTTGCCTTTACAGCTTAATGAGTCATTCGCAGTGGAGGGGAGTAAGTACTCGCAGTGCACCTCGGTACATAGGGGAAAAAAATAAGGGTAACCTTTGTTGGTTCCTTCACGAAGAAGCTTCCATAAAATTGCATTTTAGATAGTTAAGGGTGGACCCAGACTTCTGTAGAGAAAAGATGCTTAACATCACTACCAGAGGGTCGCCATCACAAAAGCTCCGTGAATGTTTGGTATGCTCTCGCTTTCCAAATAACGCCCTGAACTTCGTGATGAGTCAAAAAAGATATGACATCGACGACGTCATAAATGCCCGAGTCCACCGGAAATTTGACATTTCAATCTCAAGAGCAGCACTAGGTGGTGGCTAGGTGCGCCGAGAGCGTCGGGGGGACAGCCATGAATTGAAAGCTATTGTCTTCACTGTGTGCGCTTCAGACCCTGACATGAAATAGTTATGGATGGGGAAAATGTCACCAAAATGCACTATACCAGATGGTGCGAAGACAAGAACAGATAAAGGCCAAGGTTCAATGCATTGCATTTACCGGAGCCCGGCTCTCCTCATGGGGTAACAAGAGGTCACATTTTGAGGGTCTGCATGCATTTGCAGGAGCTTCCAGAACTGAATCGGTGTCCACGCCGAGCGACAGAATGTGCACGACCCTCAGGGCAGTTGAAATACCTGTCGGCCAACAACTCAAGGGAGCCGATAAATAGTCTGGCGCGTTGCAGCGTGTTTGAGTCGTGGGCTCGTGTATCCTTGTGATTTGCGTTCAGGTCAATCGTCATCCGCTTTGAGATTGACGTTCCCATTTTTGAGTGTTCGTAAGCTTTAATCATTGATGAGATCAGAGTGCTTCAGCCATTACAAGTCGTTTTGGTTACGCCGGATAGTAGGGTGCGATGAACCAAATCGCCGTGCGATCGTGTTGGATTGACAGAGGTGGACATCCATCGTTCAATTACCAGCGAATGTTGACAGTTGACTGATAAACTCCAGGTAGGATATTAGGGACTAGTACATCCGCAGCGTGCCTTCCAAAAGAACGGAGAGATGAGCTATATAATTTCACCATAGATGTATTGCAAGAGCCGTTCGAATTGAAATTGCGCAGTCTTTATAAATATTGCTGTCAATGAGGCCGTACCCGTATGAAAACGAAGATACCTGCGAGGGTGACAACTAAACGCCGGGTGTGAGCCAACGTTGAGGCGTGCACCTTCCATTCCTGCAACAGTTGTTCAGCGCCTCGTTGCGATATCGGCTTTGTATCGGCTCAAGTTTACACGCCGAAACAAAGATGCAAGCTGCTATCAGTGTATAGATCATGATCAAACCGGAGTGCCAGGTCGTCCAGATGCGCACGATTTCCAAAGCCCTTTGGGTTCTCCAGATTCCGGATTTGTAATTCTAGAGCCGAGAGACGAGAGATAGCATACGAGAACACCCCGGAGAATCAAAAGGCGTTGCGAAGCCCCCGTGGCTGGCAGCCTCCGTTGACTCTTGAGTGGGATGGTAGGGGGTTTGAATTCCAGAAAATTGCAGACAGGTGGTGGGGGAAGCAGTTTCGCGGGTCACGAACCCAATTGTATGTTATGCGAGTACTTTGGAAGCGAGTTGCTCTTTCGAGGCAGGCGGTAATGAAAGCATGGCAGTGGCAAGGCGATTGACATGATCAAGCAGGTTTGACACGTAAAAAGTGCACGTGGGAAATATCATCAAATATTTTCTGTGGGTCCAGCTTGCCTTGTCCTGAACCAAACCTCCAGCGGCTGAGTTTGCTCCATGGCCATTGTCAGAATCCGCACACAGGCCATTCCCGGTTGGAGGGACTCGCATTTGCTTAGGAGCTACCCTTTTTATAAGCCCGGCATCCCTCATGGATCCACGTTCGCAACCTTCTGATTCCACCCAACATGGATTACATCGCCAACATGCCCACTTTGCAAATTCTTACCTCAATCGCCGCCGTGTGCTTGGGATACGTCCTCTATTGGGCTTCCCACTATGGGCAAAGGGCTCCCAACATGCCTCCTGGCCCTCCGACGCTTCCAGTCATCGGAAATGCCAATATTATGCCCCGTGAACGTCTGCACCTCAAGTTTACGGAGTGGTGTAAGTCTATTGAAATGAATTGACTTGCACCAGACTAACAGGGCCTCTCTAGCCAAGGTTTATGGGGATGTCTTCTCCCTGAAGGTTTTCAACCAGACAATCATCGTCCTCAACTCGCCGACCATCGTGAAGGAGGTCATCGACATCCGCAGCGCTAGCAGCAGCAACCGTCCCAAGTCTATTCTCGCGGACATGATCACTCCCCATAATATGAACATGGGGACAGGCCATCTTGGTATGTTCATAACTCAATCCGAAAAAACAACATTGACATTCTTCGCCAGCCAATACGACTTGGAAGTCCATGCGTAAAGCTACGGCTCAACTTCTTAACGCTGAAAGTATTCGACGCCTGGGCTACTTCCAGAAAGCCGAATCATGCCAGTTGATGTGGGAGCTGTCTCATATGCCAGAGGCAAGTGGCGAACTCGGTCATTGAGATATGCTGGCTGACTACTACGTGTAGAATTGGTACTCACACCTTCGTCGATACACTACTTCTTATGCACTTGGCATCATTTACGGCAAACGCGGACCCACTCTCTCTTCGCCTGACGTAGTCGATTTCATGGACGTTCATCCCAAGTTTATCAACGCCCTGGAGATCGGCACTATGCCGCCGGTTGACTTGTTCCCGATTTTGACGCTCGTGCCTGAGCGATGGGCCAATTGGAAGAAGATCGTTAAAAACATTCGACACCTTCATGAGACCTTGTACGATCGACTCCTATCAACTGTCGAGAAGCGCATGGCCGACGGTAATGGAACTGGCGTTTTCCTTGAACAAATGATCACCAAAGCAAAACAATATGGCCTAACTACCCGTGATCATATCTTGTGGGTTTTTTCTCTCGTCAAATGGTAGACATTTTACTCATACGTTTTCAGGCATACCGGCGGTGTTCTTCTCGAGGGTTCCGATACATGCTCCGCGAGCATGCAGAACGCAGTTTACTGCCTTATCAATTTCCCGCACGTGTTGAAGAAAGCGCAAGATGAAATCGACTGTGTCGTCGGCAAGGACAGGGCTCCCGATTGGGCTGATCTTCCCAATCTGCCCTATGTTCTGGCTTTCATCGAGGAGGTAAGATCTTCAGATTGACTCCCGTCATCGTCCCCTGACGACAATCATTAAAAGGTTCATCGGTACCGTCCTATAGGACCCATGGGGCTTCCTCACTCTATGGTTGAGGACGAGGTTATTAACGGCGTCTTGTACCCGAAAGATTCTGTCATTTTCATTAATCTCTGTATGTTCGGTCTCTGTAACGTTGAGATCCCGTTTATATTGACCTGATTCACACAGGGGGCATGTTCCATGACGAGCGCTACTTCGACCGCCCTGAGGAATTCTTGCCTGAGCGCTTCTTGAAGCACCCCTTTGGTGTCCGACCTGATGTTGAAGATGACCCCGCCCGCAGGCCCAACATGCTCTTTGGCGGTGGACGACGAGTCTGCCCTGGTCTCGCCTTTGCGAAAACGTCCCTTGTAGGTGCTATTTTTGGAGTCTTTCTGAATTGTACTGACGTGCCGTCCAGGAAATAAACATAGCCAATATGATTTGGGGATTCGACTTCGCTTCCGCCAAAGATCCAGTAAGCGGCAAAGAGATCCGTCCTAGCTTGGACGATCACACCACTGTAAGGGGATTTTTTTTTCTACCTTGCAATATCAAGCTAAGCTGTAAAATTTTAGGGCGTGACCGCTACTCCCAAAGAGTACCCCGTACGCATTACCCCACGGTCGGCTCAACACAAGGATATCATCGATAAGCAGTTCGCTTCAGCCGCCGAGATTCTTTCGCAGTTCGAGCTGGAAATCAGCGACGAAGACAAGGCGTTCAACGCCACCTATCGTGACTCGTTGTGAAATCTAGCCGCTTTCCTTTCGTCTGAGTAATTCAGATTCACTCATTCCGTGTTTGTAATTCTCCTGTACTTCTCGGAGAGCCCGATTGCACCATGTATAGAATTATGTACGTCTCTTGCTCCAATCCAGCTGTGTTTTAGAATCGAGATTCATTCCCAAAAAAAATCACCTATAGAAAATCCGCGTGAAAGCATCTTCATTTCCAAGAGGTTGCGGTTAATACGACCTGCCGTTTGTGTGCACCTCGCCACCTTATCAAGGGTTCTTTCAAATGGAGACGAACGCGGCATGCATCGATTGCTTTTTATCCGCGAAGATGGCATGTGCCCGGGGGTGTCCGACGAAGTTCCTGATCATACAAACCAGGCTAACCAAGCTAGTCATGAGATGAAACCCGTTTGCGTGTCCATTTGGGTGATCTCAGTAATGGGTCCCCACCCAGGGTGATTTGGTTCCAGATCGGTTACCTGGGCCTTTTATTGCGACTTGTGCTGAAGGGCGCTCTGAGGTATTAAAAGGTATATTAACACATGAGCGATCGCACAACAACCCAACTTCCCCCAGCCCACTTCACTCTCCATCATGCTCACAGACCTTGCTTACTGGGTTCGCACATTTCTCGCCTTCGACGTCGGGACAATCAAAGGAGCCCCCCTCGAGCCATTACTTGAAAAGGTAAGACCCTGAGCTCATCTCCCTACTTGTCCTGAAGCTTAGCACTCAGTCCGTAATTGCCGACCCTCACGATGAGCTCAAAAACGCCGTCACCGATTTACTCGCGGAGTGCAATCTCCCCTTCCCCGTCACCCCGTACAACCATGAATTCCACAACGCTTGCTGCCAGGTGGCTAGGAGCAAAGGTTATGCGATGGAGACCTATCCTGGTGCCCGCTCTCTCCATCCCTTCATGCCGGGGGGCGTCGTAATGGCCACAACTGCCTATGCGCACCTCGATAACAAGTCCACCCAAATTTTCATTGCCCTCTATACCGCATTCTTAATTTACCTCGACGATGTCTTTCAGCATGACATCAAATTTGTCTACTGCTTTAATGAGCGCTTCGTCTTGTGCCAACCCCAGGACGACCCTGTCCTCGATGGATTCGCTTCTTTGCTTCGTGAATTTCCTCAACATTTTGGACGCGTTGTCTCCAACATCATGACGACGTCGACGTTGAATCTCGTGACAGCGCTATTATTGGAACACGAAACGCAGGATATGAAGGTGCGGCTTATCCTAAAAATAGCTTACGCAAATAACGTTTCTTCATTCAGTCTTCTCCGGACGCCCATAATTATCCCACCTTTTCGCGAGTGATGTCAGGCGCCTCCGAGACCTACGCTCTCTTTGCCTTTCCTCCGCAAATTCCCATGCCATTTTACATTCAAGTGAGCTTGAGATCCTTCTGGCTACGGCCCATTGTCTGATGTTGGCTACCCAGGCACTCCCAGAAGACATGATGTTTATAAATAACGTTAAGTGCGTCGGGTTAAGATGCTCGGTGTAGTGGAGTGACTGATCTCATAATCATCCGTTCAGCGACGTCCTTTCCTTTTACAAGGAAGATTCTGCCGGTGAAACGGTCAACCGTGTCTCAAATCTAGCAAGGTGCCACGGGGTTTCCAAATTGGAAGTCATCCACCGACTATCCCAAGATGCAGCTACATGCCACTCGCAAGTACTCAGAATCCTTTCGCCTCATCGGGACGCCCATACCGCATACGCCAATTTTAGTCAAGGCTACATTGGGTTCCACGCATCACTTGCTCGGTATCGCTTGAACGAGTTGTTCTCCTAGATGAGGCATAGTCCTCCGCACGTCATTGAATCAATAGAGATTTTTTTTTCATTTCAAGTTTAATTATCATCTCCTATCATTCATCCTCCAAATCCGCTGTACGATTTTATATGTACATTATTTCTTGATTTGTTCAGATTGGCAGATTCAATTACTTCCCGCAAGCCGTTTCAAGTGAGCCGGCTTCCCTCCGCCACATTACCCCAAGAATCTGGTGACTGACATCTGCTGGAATTCCGACGCCGGACTGAATGACCCAGCGCTCAGCCTTCAATACCTACTTAGACCCGGTGTACCAAATTGCCCGCTTCGTGCTTGAAATTTTGATGCATTGCGTCTAAGTATGACAAGATAAGATAGATCCTCTACGGCCTAGACGCGTCATGGATATGCCCTGTCCGATTCGAAAGGAAATGAGGTCATGAAATCAAGTCAAAGCTGGATGGTCGCCATCGTCACTGTTTACGCCATGAGCGTTTAATTTTATTTGCTGTGCCTACTCCTAAGGGCGTCTGCCAAGCAAATCTTGTTGACAGGGCACGGTGATATATTTTATTCAGGTCAATGCCAGCGTCAGGCCCTTAGTATATGTGACCAGAGGGGGGCGGCATCGAGCGGTTCAAAAGCGGTTATCGGTACTGCGGCTTTCATCATGTATTGAGTACTAGGAGATGTACAGGGTAGCAAATGAAGTCATTGGACTTACCACGCATTCGGTGAGGGGTAATAGAACATTGCCCGGAAAGATTGAGCTTGAGACAAAAAAACGGACTGGGTTCTGCGGGACATCATGCTAAGACATAACGTAGGGCATACGTGTCGGAATTCGCGTTGTCCTAGGTTTGACTGATGCGCACAGCCAAGACCTTGCCTTACTTTGCATTATGGCGTCGAGTACACGCGCCAACTTCGGCTAGCTTTTTTTCTGCAGGAATCAATCAATTAGCGGCTACTTTCGGGACGTCACACACGGTGGACCCACACTTGCGGTTTGAACTATCATGAATCAATTGGGTGGGTAATTTGTAGGCGCAGACACTTCATTGACATTTTATAGTGGGAGTCCCAAAGCTTAAAAACTTGGTAGACGTCAAATGATTGGAAGCAGAATTGGCGACCGACTCAGGCGCGCACTAAGTGTAGACCGTCCTTCAAGTTACTCAATTCGGTGTGACAAGTAGGGAGAACTCACCTAGGTCGGATCTAAAGCGCGGTCGAGCGTATACTTGTAGAGACGCACCTAGTCAAGTATTTCGCGAAATCGCTACAAGCCTTGACGCTGTCGCTTCCGGTCGACGGATTGTCAACATTTCGACTGTCATTTCCACGTTCCCGATCCAGTTGTTCCCGGGTCTCGATGAGATGAAGACGTTTTTTTTACGTGCTCGAACTTGGGAAAGTACCTGAGTCCTCTGCGAAAACAGTCGTTAGCTACCGCTGTCATAGAAAGAACTTGACATGCAAAGCTGACCGCCGAACCATGCAGGTGAGGACTCGACGAGCAAATATATCGGCATTCGAACACGACCCGCTAAGCCCCCATGTAGTACCTCCATCCTTCGAAGAGATTTTGCAGGTAAGGTTGTTTGAAGGTTGTTCAACTATGTTCAAACGCAGGCGAATCTGTGCCGTCGGATGCTGTAGCCTCAAGATCCTGCCACCAACTTCGAGCAATGTTGACACTAGAAGGCCTGTAAAGACGAGATGTAGATCGCGTAGCGTTTTCTGGTTTGGGGGCTGAGCGCTGAGACTTGGCACGGTGCGGCCAATCTGACTGCTACCCAAAAGGTTGTCAGCCGAGGCTCCTGCATCCAGCGAGTGCACGCCGCACCTTCATGTCCAGGATCACCTTGATGAATGTTTCTTCGGGAGATGGCTGGAAGAGAGTCGGAAAAGTGCTTGTACTTGTATAAAAATAGACCGATACACGCGTTCTCACCTCGTGACGTGGAAGTTGGGGACTCACCAGGAGATATGTCTAAACTAGCAGCAAACAAACGAGTTAGCAAGGAGTAATCACCATTGCATGACCCAGTCTGGTAGACCGGGTAATCAATGGGTTATATAACATTAAGTCACCCATTAAACTTAGATTTACAAATTTTTTTCAACCGTTAACATGTTCAAGTTCCTTTTTTTGAACAGCTCTCCAAAGTTGTTCAATTGCAACGTAGGTTGAGAGCAAGACATCGAGGGAAAAAATAAGATAACAAGAGAGCTTATTCGCTGATTGAGTCCATATCTCTGCAACGAAGTAGATATCCGCTGCCCTTCGAGACGTAGTGGTCCAGATCTGGTTCGCATAGTGAGGGGAACATTGAAAGGTTTGCAGTTGATTTCCGTTGAAGGTCTGTCCATCGGGGAGATCAACGCATTGAGGGTCTGAGGGGTGTTGAATTTCTGAAAGAACACAAGTTGAAACGAAGAGGATATACCAATGCTAGGCTCTGTCGCAAGGAGCAAGATCTGATTCTGGTTCGTGTAGGCCCATGTTTGAGCTGGGATAGTATCAATACACTGCCAGATCTTCAGCTTGTCGCCATTGTCAAAGAGGTTCGCTAGAACACATGCAACATTAGCTTTCAAGGGCACGTAAACAAGGGTGCTTACGCAAGCCAGCATCCAAGCAGAAGTTCGTGCCCGCAAGTTGAACCTTCGTGAGGCCTCTGGTGATGTTCCATCGTTGAGCTGAACGGCCATTGCAGTCGAATCTGAACCAAAAAAGTAAATCAAAATCACGGAGAGAAGTCTCTGACGCAAAAAAACGTACATCTGAACCGGAGTTCCATTCTGCCGGATGTTACCCGCAACGTCCATACACTTACTGTTGTTGGAGTTGAGATGGATTTGTACACCAGCAGGAGTAGGGGTGGCGGTGGTAGTACTCGTAGTGGATGTACTTCGGACTGTGAACGTAGACGTGACGGTAACAGTGATTGGGCCAGTAGTCGTAGTCGTAGTCGTAGCAGTGCTGGAGTAGTAGTGGTCGTGACACTTATTCCGGAGGTGACGGTTCGGATTGATGTCACTGTAACAGTACGGGCTGTGGTCGTAGTGGGGATTGTCGTCGTGGCTGTAACGGTAACCGTGATCGGACCAGTAGTCGGAGTCGTAGTGGTACTTGTACTTTGAGTCGTAGTGGTTGTGACGCTTATTCCAGACGTGACAGTTCGAGTCGATGTCACTGTGGTAGTGGTCCTAGTAGTGGTCTTGCTAGTCGTGGTAGTACTCGACGTGGTCGACGTAGTTGATGGAAGATGTGACTGTGGATGACGATGTTTTAGATGAGGAAGAGGTTGAGGACGACGGGGATTTGGAGGGAGCTGGTATATGATGTCGAGGAGGATTTAGAGGTCGAGCTGGTTGAACTGGTGGATGACGATCTTTAAGACGTTGAGCTGGATGAGCTAGTAGATGACGGTGTCGACGAGTTGCTGACAGTGTTCGATGAGGTGGTCGGCGGTTTGGACGAGGAGGAAGATGAGGAGGAAGACGACGACGTGTGAGTGACAGAAACCCTCATCGTCGTTGTGGCCGCAGGCACCTGGGGGGCAGCGAGAATTGGGGAAACAGCCAAAAGGCAAAGGAGAAGTGACTTCGCCACCTGGGGAGCATGGCAGCCTCTCTTTTTGTGCCAAGTTTGACTGCCGCGAGACAGTTCGGTGGAACTAATTCGAAAAAAGGAGATTATATCTATGTTCGCTCTTGGATAGAACACGCACTCACTATCTGTTTCCATTGGGCTCCTCATCATAGAGCGACGTCTTTGGTGCTCTGCCTACCATGCGCACCTTGCCCGCACCTTTCTTTCGAAGCTGTGTCTATTCCAAGATAATCCAAAGGCGTTAGGAGCGGTGTCGACCCAATATTCTCCTATGGGAGCGTATATAGCGCCTGAATCCACCGCGTCAATAGTATTCCACAACAGCATCATGAATTCTTTCAAGACTCACTTCTCGTCCGTCACGGTCGAGCACCACAACCCACGCAAGGTGAGTCTGAGGTTGATGTTGCTGAATGGTGTCGTTCGTGCAGTTTGGGCCAGATCATGGGGTCCAGAAAGCTGGAATTCTATGGCGGTGTGTCGGTGTGGTAGTAACAGATACTATAAGCTCACAAGAAGCGAGAGTGTTGGGGAAACGCCGAGTAGAGATTGCCATGATTACTTTGTCTTTTTACCTTAAAGATCTCCGTGAAGTAACTAGGATACGCCAGTCAAAGTCGGACGTACCTTCATTCGAGAAGGGGTGCTTCCACTCGGAATGTCGCGGTGGCAGCAGCAAACGAGTATATGAGCGTGCAAAAGGCAACGAGGTCGCCGAGCTTGTTGTGGTTGAGATCAAGAGTTTTGTTTGACGAAAACTCACATCACGGGAATCACGGAAAGGTCAGGCAAGTTCTACATACAACAGCGCAGTAGTAGCGGAAGTGACTGCGAGCGTTGTGTTCTACATTAATGGAATTAACGTCTCCAGCCAGTCTCTCGCTTACTGCCACTGCCCCATCAATGCATCACGCCCAGCTCAATGAACTCCGCAGACACTTCCCCTCCCGATCGCATACCTTGCATTCCCAATCGGAACACTGCATTTCCATGACACAATGTCTCTATGTCCGCCCAGAATCTAAACCCACTCCCACCAATGAACCTGCTCCGTCGCACTGGGCCCGTCCAACCTCAGCCTGTTCTTTCTCTTCGCCGGGCTGCCCTTGGCCGTCTAGAGGTCGTTTGCTGATGCGATGCCGGCTAAGGGCTACATTGTTTTCTCCACAAAAATGAGAAATCTCTCCAAGAAGACGGCGACGCGAGAGGTGGACATGCTCCCACGTCATTGAGAGACTTGAAGCATGACCTTCGAGCTGAAGAAAGTCGACGAAACGGAAATCCGAGAAAGCAAGCGGGGCTACAGGTGCATTCGGCCCGACATTCACCCTCTTCGAAGACTTGTCTTAACGCGGACCGCAATATCCACTCGGAGACATCGAACAAGACGAGTTTTATACCCATCCCTCATCCAAATTTGTCTCGATTCGCCCTCCACAATAAATCGAGTCGAAGGAGCCGTGAGTCCGTATCTTCTCAGGAAAGGCCCTCCCAACGATCGTCAATTGAGAGAAGGCCAAGGATACACTTGGCCAGTGCACTCGAGGGAGGTGGTAGAAAATTGGGAGGTGTAGACCCATTCCTGTTGCAGAGGACGGTAGGTGTGAGGGGGGGGGGTTGCGAAGAGGATGGTTTTCTTTGGCCGTTGCTCTAAGGCAAGTTTAAAGGGAAGGAGGTTGTGAACGTGGTGTGGAAGAGAAGGCGCTCGGACTTGGGAAAGTAGCAAATATTTAGAGTCATCTGCGTAAATAGTTGTTGGCTACCCCCGTTATAGAAAAGAATGTGAACTCACTTGACATGCTTTGTCAGGCGAACCAAGGCCCAAGCTGTCCCATCATGCATTTCCAGACTTGACAGCGCCCTACCAAAAGTGCCGTGACTGCTACCAAAAAGATTGTCAGCCGAGGTTCCTGCGTCCAGCATTTACATTCCCCACCTTCCTTTCCTGGGAAAGATCTTCATTGCTGTAAGTACGAATTCAAATGGGGAAGACGCGGGGTCCTGTCAAACACCGCCCGTCACATTTGGCGCCTTCGGCGCCAGGGGATTTCATATCCTTGTCGTGAACTCTGGAGGGGCCAGCATGCAAAAAGGTCGAGCCAACTCACCGAAAAGGGGGAACAGCCATCGCTGGACACCGAGGAGCGAGAAGGACGAAGATGGCGAGAAGACGATTGGAAAAGCCAGGCACGTGCTTAAGTTGATAAAAATAGATCAAAACACACGTTCACCTTGTGGCGTAATTGGGGGTCTCCTGGCCTCCAAGCGCTACCAGGCTTCTTTCCTTCCTTCCCTCATCCTCCACCTTCGGTATCTCAACATGAGCGGAGCGAGCGTTTTTGCCAGTGCTAATAACGTTGTTGTCAGCAACAGCACAGTCACTGCTACTAACATTGTGAGTGGAATGGTTATTATTTAGGTGTTCCGGTGAACTCACCTCATAGCGTGGATCTCGGGCAGACGCACATCCACAACAGCTATTATGGGAGTAGGACGGTGTCTGATGGGGTCATTCCCCTCAAGCCAAATGCAAGCATTCGGTTCACAGGCCGCACAGAAGTTATCGCCAAACTAAAGGAGCATTTTTCTACTAACATGGTTGACACAGCTGAGAAAAGGAAATTTTTCCTGTTACATGGGATGGGAGGCATCGGGAAGACTCAAATTTGCTTGAAGTTTGTTGAGGAAATGGCTGGCTGGTGAGTATCACCAAAGATCCAGATCCAACCTTCATTTCTAAAAATTTTGATTCCCTTCAGTTTTTCTTCTGTTTTCTGGATTGATGCATCTTCAGTTGTCACCATCACACAGGGACTCAAGGGTATTTGTAATCTCCCTGCAGCTCAGCCTTGTGGACTAGATGGCTCACCTGAATCTGCTCTTTACTGGATTGGCTCACTGAAAGAGAATTATATCATGGTTTTTGACAATGCTGATGTTCTATCACCTGCTGAACTGGAGGCTTATCTTCCCCCTGGAGGGGGGGGAAACATTCTGATAACTAGTCGTAACTCTACCATGAGGACTCTGACTTCACCTGAGAATTCTCTTGAAGTAAATGAGATGGAAGAGAATGATGCTATTGAATTACTTCTAAAAGCCAGCTGCTTGGAATCACCTACATCAGATGTTCAAGTTGAAGCCTCTAGGATTGTAAAGGAGCTTTGCTACCTTCCTCTTGCTATTGATCAGGCTGGTGCTTACATTGCATCTGGGGCCATTACTATTGGAGAGTACCTTGAAAAGTATTCAGATCACAGAGAGAGATTACTGTCCCATTCTGAATTTATTGGAGCTTCTAAGTATAACAGAAGTGTCTATGGAACTTGGGAACTATCATACCAAGAAATACAAAAGAGGGCTGAATCTCATGATTCTCATAAGGCTGGTGCAGCCAAAAGTGCAATGCTCCTTCTGGAATTTTTTCCTTTCTTCCATCATGAAGGAATAACTGAGGAAATATTTTCTTATGCTGCTCTTCAGAAAGATGATAAAACCTTGAACTCTGGATTGCCACTTGCTAGTGCTATACTGGATCGGAGACTACTTCCTCTAAACAGAAGAGGAACTTGGGATAACTTCCTCTTTAGAGAGGGTCTTCGAACATTACTGTCATTCTCCTTGATTAAAAAAGGTTCATCTGATGGTGTGTATGCAATGCATCCCCTGGTCCATACCTGGGGCAGAGACAGACTGCTGTTAAATGAGAGAATGAGATGTTGTTCAAGGGCATATGTCACTTTAGCTTGTTCGCTAGAAGTGATTGCAAGCCAGCCATATGAATTTAGAAGAGCATTGGTAACACATGTCAGAGCAAATATGGAGCACCTCAGATCAGAAAGTGATCAGAATGGTATCAGTTACTTTGATGATGCTCATGCTAAGTTTGGGAGGCTGTTGCAAGAGCAAGGATATTTCAAGGAGGCAGAAACCTTGGAAGATGAAGTTTTCAATACAAGGAACAAAATTCTTGGAGTGGAACACCCAGACACAATCCATGCCATGGCACATCTAGCAATGGCATATCAGTGCATGGGAAAATACACAGAGGCAGAGAAGCTAGAGATCAAAGTTCTGGATGCAAATACTAGAATTCTTGGAGTGGAACACTCAGACACAATCTCTGCTATGGGAGGTCTAGCAGTATCACATAAACACCTGGGGAAATACACTGATGCAGAGGAGTTGGAGATTCAAGTTCTTGATGAAAGAATTAGAATTCTTGGAGTGGAACACCCATTTACAATCATAGCCATGGGACATCTAGCAACAACATATAAACACCTGGGAAAATACACAGAGGCAGAGAAGCTGGACATTCAAGTCTTGGATGCAAGAAACAGAATTCTTGGAGTGGAACACCCAGAAACAATCTGTGCCATGGCAAATCTAGCAGCAACATATCAATGCTTGGGACAGTACACAGAGGCAGAGAAACTAGAGATCCAAGTTCTGGATGCAAGAAACAGAATTCTTGGAGTGGAACACCCAGACACAATCAATGCCATGGAAAATCTAGCAATAACATGTAATCACCTGGGAAAATATACAGAGGCAGAGGCACTGGAGATCCAAGTTCTGGATGGTAGAAACAAGATTCTTGGAGTGGAACACCCAGGCACAATCTCTGCTATGGGAAATCTAGCAACAATATATAAACACTTGGGAAAATACAATCAGGCAGAGAAGCTGGAGATCCAAGTTCTGGATGCAAGAAGTAGACTTCTTGGAGCAGAACACCCAGACACACTCTCTGCTATGGGAAATTTAGCATTAACATATAGCAATCTGGGAAAATACACAGATGCAGAGAAGCTGGAGATCCAAGTTTTGGATGATAAAAGCAGAATTCTTGGAGTGGAACACCCAAGCACAATCTATACCATGGGAAATCTAGCAACAACATATCGGCACCTGAAAAAATACACAGAGACAGAAAAGCTGGAGATTCAAGTTTTGAATGCAATGACCAGGGTTCTTGGAGTTGAACATCCACACACAATCACAGCCATGGGAAATCTAGCAACAACATATGGACATCTGGGAAGATACACTAAGGCAGAGAAGCTGGAAATCCAAGTTCTGGATGCAAGAAACAGAATCCTTGGAGTGGAACACCCAGAAACAATCTATGCTATGGGAAAACTAGCAACTACATATAGGTTCCTCAGAAAATACACAGAGGCAGAGGAGCTGAACATGCAAGTCCTGGATGCCAGAAACAGAATTTTTGGAGTGGAACACCCAGACACAATCATGGCCATGGGAAATCTAGCAGTAACATATCAATGCATGGGGAAGTATACAGAAGCAGAGAAGCTTGGTGTCCAAGTTCTGGATGCAGCAAACAGAATTCTTGGAGTGGAACATGCAGAGACAATCAGAGCCATGGGATATTTAGCATTTACATATAAATGCATGGGAAAATATACAGAGGCAGAGAAGCTGAACATGCAAGTCCTGGATGCAAGAAACAAAATTTTTGGAGTAGAACACCCAGCTACAATTAAAGCCATGAAAGATCTAGCAGTAACATATAAGCACATGGGAAAATATACAGAGGCAGAGCAGCTGGAGATCAAAGTTCTGGATGCAAATACCAGAACTCTTGGAGTGGAACATGCAAGCACAATCATAGCCATGGAAGATCTAGCAGTGACATATAAGCACATGGGAAAATATGCAGAGGCAGAGCAGCTGGAGATCAAAGTTCTGGATGCAAATACCAGAACTCTTGGAGCAGAACACCTAGTTACACTCACAGCCATGGAAACTCTAGCATTAACCTATGAACACTTGGGAAAATACATGGAGGCAGAGGAGCTGAATAATCACGTCAAGAATGGAGTGATCAGACGTCTTACTAGTGGAGTGGATGACCCAGACATCATCACAGCTATAAGAGATCTAGCAGAACAATGTTCTCATACAAGAGCCACCATGGCCAATGTTGAAGAAGCCCAGGAGATTGAAGTTCTTGATACAGGCAGCAATGTTTCTGTTGAAAAAAACTTACATCCAACACAGGTTGCTTCAAATGATCCAGATTAAGCAGTTCTGCCAGATACAACAATGAATACAAGAAAAAGGTATGAATTTTAATAATTTTTTGAACCCCCTGCACCCTCTGATGCTTTCATCCTTAGTTCATTTTATTTCCAAACTCACACAGAGCACTTCAAATATGAAATCCAAAGTTTTTGTAAAGAGAAAGATGTTGATGATGACTTTGTAGTACTTTATAAATCTGCTACAGTGTTTCCATGCATTGCTCTCAATTAGTTTCTTTTCACTGATATTTTATCTTGTACTTATATCTTGATATGCTATTGAATAACATTTCTTTTGTCTGATCCATGTAAATATTTTGTACTTTACATACTATCCTGAACTTCATATTCCACTCCAAGAATTCTGTTTCTTGCATCCAGAACTTGCACCTTTAGCTTTATTGATGGATGTCAGCATATTTGCCTACCAAGAATCAAATTTCAGATAATGAAAATGTTTACAAGGGAACATAATGCATCTGATCAATTAACTGGTTGCAACTGTGGTTTGAATAATTTTTTGAAATGAGGTAATTAACAATTGAATTAGCAATTGGAATAAGCCCAAATTTGGGCAACTATGACTGAAAAAAAAAGAAGACCAGACTATGGTACAGTTCAGTTCAGGTCTACAGTTTCTCTTTGATCCTATGGACCAGACCCCTCAACACTGACATTACAAGGAAGCCCAATCTAATGTTACCAATATCAGCCAGTACCAATCTAACCCTGTATACTTTATGATTGCTTTCTAAGAACAGTGACTGCATGTGTGCCATGGATAGCAATGGCAGTCACTAAAATTGCTTGGCAGAAAGCTACAGCACATAGCATATTGATGACCCAGTCTGCAAGCCAACCACAATTTTTACTACCATAGATGTACACATTTCTCAGAGAATGCTTTAATTCACAGGACAGGGCTTGTCCACCAATCCTCATGATTGTTGCAATTGTACTTATAGTTTTCTTGAATAAAGTCATAAAATTCACATTTTATGTGGGCATATCATTATCCTCTGTATCATTGTTGCATTGAGTACAACCAGTGTTGTATTGACCCCTTCGACTACTTATTCAATAAACTGGGTCAAGTTAATAGGCTAGTCAACAATTGACAGGCCATTCAAAAAAGATCAATGGAGTCAATTCACATTCCATTGACCTTGTGCCTGATTTCTTAGGGTAGTATAGTAAAGAGCCTAGAATGAGGAAACTTGATGAGAGCCTCATGAGCCTTTCTCAAGGACAAAAGTCAGTAAAAGAAAGTGCTGTGCATGTGTTTTCAAGCTAAACATCAAACTCTGTTGTTAATCTGTGGTAAGAAGTCAATGCACATTCTTTGCAAGCTCCAGCCAAGTTCTGCCAGTTGTTAGGGGACACCAGCTATGAAGCTATCACTGATTTGGTGTTAGAACATAGCATGTTATGCAATGAATGGGAAAATACACAGAAACATCTTATGATACTGGCTGTCAATAATGAGATTAGAATTGAGTCAGGCAGAAAGTTGGGGAGCTGAAAAACCTGTTTGTCTGGCTGAACAACCCTTTTTCTGTCCAAACCTTCATTCATCCATTTGATGCTCTAGTCTCTTCCTCAACTCTCTTGTCTTTATCATCTCTGCATGTTGTTTCTCATATTCCTGATGAGTACATGATATTGTTGCTCTTATAGATGTGATTAATGATAAATACAGGTGTTTAAACCATGGCTTGCCATGGTCAATTCCACTATTTGTGTTGAGTACTTGCCAATAGTAACTAAGACTCCATCATGACCATTGACTTGTAATTGACAGAGCAGATTAGTACAATGGGAAACATCATCTATGTATCTTCCTTTCCAATCAACCTGCCAAGCTGCACCTGTCAGACTCACAACAATTCTTCTGTAGCAATTATAAAGGTATGGTCTCAGTCCAGGTTTGCATCAGCAACACAAACAGGAACACAGGGAGAAAACTTCACAAGCTACATGCAGCTCATGCCTGAGGGGGATGAGTGCCCTTTTTATTGATGGTGCATCCCCAAGAGTTTACCTGCCACCTTGCAAGCCAGCTCACCATCTCTGCCAACTACTATGCTTCTGGTGCCACACTCAACTCTTCTACTCTCATTGCCCTCAATTACACCATTGAATGCCTCAAAAACCAGCCAATTGCCCCTCCCACTTGGGCAAATGCCACTATGTCAAGGCATTCAGTAGCTAGACTATGGAACCATAAAAGTACCATGTGGTCAATTGTCCTATGGCTCATAGGTGTACTTTACCCTCCCTCATGGATTCCAGATGGACTCCACAAATCCACCTGGACTTCATCTGGAACAGACCTTAACCTACAATTTCATCTAAAATCCATCTGGATTCTGGGTGGAGGCATAGTATGTACCATAGCAGCTACCTGACCTAGTGTTGCCACAGCTCCTGCTCAGAGCCAGCTGAAGCCAGGAGCTGAGCTGAGTTTAGCTGAAGCCTAGCCAGAACTGTTGAGTGATGACTCCCACAGCTTGGCTAATTCCAGCTCTGGCTAAGAAACTGGCTTGAGTTGACTAAGCCAGTCATAAATGGTGATTGGCTTGCAATAAGGTCAAGAATATATATTGCCATCAAGATATGCATAAAACATACATGAAAAGTCTCTAAACAAATCTAAGGTATCTTATCCCTGGGTAACTACAAGTTCATTGGTGGTGATTTGGACATCAACCTTTCTTAAAAGCCTTGTTGATTTCAAATGAGAGCAGCTGCAGATACCTTCACCAAACACCTTGATCCTGAACTGTTACCCCTTATGCAGGCCATCAAACATGGTAACAATTTGGGCTTTGCACTCTGGCCTTTCAGGTATCAAGTATGGAAATGGCACTTCCACCACTGTGAAACCAAGTTGGACCTTAACCCCATCTCCAACCACTCCCTTGAACTCCCTGCACATATTTTTGTGCTTGCCATCATGGAAATTAGGGTGGGTGTTGATGAGACAAAGGCTAAGTCCCCTGGTGGCAAAGCAGCTATCTCTAAGCCAATATGGAGGGGCTGCCACAATTGCATCAGTATATATATTGACTCTGAATCAAAAACATAATCACCATCATTGCCATGGCAGGGGGTATGTGAGCTTGGGTTCCAAGCTGGGCTTGTCAGGACATCTTGTGAGTTAGGAAGTGGAGTAGACAGCCCCACAATGTTTGGAGTCTGCATAAGGGCAGCATAATATGTGACTGAGGGTTGCAGATCCAGCAAGGGCAGACCAGGAAACAAAAAGCTTGCCAAAGTACCAGGTGGAGGCACTGGTTCAAGTGGGTAAGAGAAATTGGTCAGAAGCTCTTAAGGCCTTGGGGGCTGAAGCCTTTCATCAGCATTGGAAGCTAATTAGCATTGATTTCAGAAAGAGAAAAGCAAAAGGGCTTGCATGATGTGTAGTGCAGAGATGTCCAAAATTTGTGGGCATTGGAGGAGTGCCTTGAGTTTGACCAAAAGCCTTTTCTCACCAACTGTGCTTTTGATTCTGCCTCAGTAACTTCTAAAATTGCCTTGGGTTACCATTACACATTTTCCTACAAGATGACTATTCAAGTCCCCCTTTATGACTTGCTTTTGTGCAGCTGTCAAAGATTCTGGGGATTCTGTTGCAAAGACAAAGGGGGAGCTGAAGAACTTGACATTCCCATGGGATACCTCTATCTAAAAGATGACAGAATGTCAGGGTATGTACAGTGGAGTGCAAAAAG
Source organism: Laccaria trichodermophora (assembly GCA_018417955.1). Lineage (NCBI taxonomy): Eukaryota > Fungi > Basidiomycota > Agaricomycetes > Agaricales > Hydnangiaceae > Laccaria > Laccaria trichodermophora. The sequence goes on from JACTVC010000002.1 coordinate 566,599, forward strand.
AATGGACCATGGGTGATTTTCTGGTTCTTTCTGAATATGTATTGTGGTCTAAATGTAGTTGTGTATTCTTTTACATTATGTAGTTGTATCACCCTTCCCTTGGTATGGACTAATTCAGGTGGAAGCTGGGGCTGTGATGAGGTTTTTGTTTTGATGGCCATTTTCAGCACCTGAAAAAAAAAATATGTGCTAACTGGACAGTAAGCCAAAAGGTACCTCTGGTTAGCCTGAATGAGCCCATCAAAGAATCAGTCAAAAATACTGAGTGGTTATGCCTGTAGAGCCTGCAGAAAATGGTCATTTTGTGCTATTTTGGTCATTTTTTGGCAAAACAAGTCATTTTCTAGGGACTCTACAGACATAACTGCTCAGTATTTTCAACTGATTCTTTGATGGGCTCATTCAGGCTAACCAGAGGTACCTTTTGGCTTACTGTCCAGTTAGCACTTTTTTTTTTTTTTCAGGTGCTGACAATGGCCATCAAAACAAAAACCTCATCACAGCCCCAGCTTTCACCTAAATTAGTCCATACCAAGGGAAGGGTGATACAACTACATAATGTAAAAGAATACACAACTACATTTAGACCACAATACATATTCAGAAAGAACCAGAAAATCACCCATGGTCCATTCTTTTTGCACTCCACTGTACATAGCCAATCCAATACATGAAACTACTAGTAGACCAAAGTATCATGTAATTGAACAAGCAATTAGTACTGAATCCTTGTATCAAACAATAATGGCAACAGGTAGTCAGGAACTTACTTTGTGAGAATAAAATGCAGACTACTGATGTCCACCCAGTTATACCAGGCTGAGATAGTTGAACACCCTATGAAGGGTGGAAAGTTGTTAGTACTAGATAGCTTACACTGAGGAAAACCCATATCAAGGAGGGAGCAATTTTCAAACAACAGGGGAGCCATACAAAAAAGGAGAGAGATGGGAGACAGAAGCCATTGGAAAGATGGCACTAACTGGCATTTTATATCTTCCACCATCAGCAATTGGTAGTTTTGGTTTCCAGAGGTTTTATAACCTAGAAAAACCTCTAAAAACATCTGAAAACCCTCAAAAACACAAAATCTAGAAACCCAAGTCCCTTTTCAAGGAAACCTCACTGAAAAAATATGTACAGAAATGTAGAAAAGCACTAAAAATCTCAGAAACCTCAAAACCAGCTAATTTTAAGACTATTGGCACCTTTGTTTCATTATCTAAATACCCTGATGGGTAAAGAAATGTAGAAATTTGTGATCAGTTATATAGTACTTGACATGCACACAGACCAGGAATGATTTGTAAGAACTGTGATCAAAGATTGGAACCCTGCTGTCCTTGTTTGCTGCAGTTCTCTCCTTGTCATGTAACCACTCACATCTACCTGCCACTGCCTGGCAATGACGATGACAGGTGCTGCTCCTCCCATTGTGTACCAACAATGACACCAAGTGCAACGAAACATGACATGAACATGACAACTTGAAGGTGCAGGGTAAATATGGTTACTATGGATGAGGAGCACCTGGTGAGTTTCCCCACCCTATGATGTTGCTCACCACTAACTCCATTTTAAACCAGCAGCAGGACTGGAGCCTTTGTGTCAAGGTCGCATGTCTCAAATCTGCTAGCAGTCTTTTCACATCTCATCAGGATGCACAGACTCTGGTTATCTGTAGGCCTAGGGCCAGAAAGAATAATCATGTGTGGTTATGTTTCATGATTTCCCAGCCAACTTAGTGTTCTAGTTGCTTATTTCACTCTTTGGACCTTTTTATAGCTTTCTTTTCACTTTAGAGCCTTACTATGTATACTAAGTACTTGTAGACCTAACAGTGTTGAAAATGAATGCAAGCAGGTTTTGAGGTTTCCAGCTTTCCATGTTTCTGGAAACCTGGAAATTAAATTGACAAATTACTGATGACACAATGTGCCTGTTTGGCCAAAATAGTCCCCTTTCAGTGCACAGTCACCATCATTGTCAACAATGACCATGCTTGTGAGATCATTGGCTAGTGCTTGGAAGTCCAGTCCCAAGACTAGAAAAAGACTGAGACTGGACTGGATCAAGACTGCCCAAGACCGGAAATTCCTTCAAAGACTGCAACCATGGTCCAGTCTTCAGTCTCTCATGATCTCAGAAATTCAAAGACCAACAAAAGACTGGTCTAACCACAGGCTCCTAAAAGCAGCCACTCATCTTTCTCAATGAGCCTCTACATATTATTAGTGGTATGACTAATCTTATGATGTGATCATTGATGGGAAAAGAACAAATAAACAAAGGTAAGGGTGTGAGCTCACAAGAGAGCAGCTGCCAGAAAAGTCAGTTGGGGATCTTGGAGATCATTGATTAACCCTAATGTTGGGTCCCAACTCCAAGGCCTTTCTGGGCTGGCATGACAGACCCTTGTTTGGACTTGGGGCTTGGACCCAACAGTGAATGTTAGCAGAGGAGAGGCTATGGAACATGTAGGATGAAAGGTCCAGAACTGTGCTGCAGCAGACCACAATAATATGCTCATCATGCCCAGTCTTCAGTGTGGACATTTCACCAATGTCATGTCAGTTCAAAATTATATATGTGCAAGCCTATGAATGCTCTTTTTTTGTTCCAAAAGAGACTTGCACAAAACCTGCATAAGGTTCAAAGCAGCATTGTACACTACCTGGGCAAAAAGATTGTCTGGTCATTTTTAGAACAAAGTTGGTGCTGTAACACTAGAACCAAACATTTTAAGAACTAAGCTCTGGTGTATGTGACATAGCTAAGGAGGTGTAGATTGTACATACCAAGTCTGGGGATGAACAAATGAAAACTCAGGATAATGCAGGGCATTTACTGTGACAACTGCCAAAAATGGGATCTGACAAAATGGGAAATTCTGAATGACTGCAACCTATTGAAAGCAAATCACCATTTGAAGAAGAGATATTTTGAACACTGGATTTCTCTGCTATTGTCATAAGCCCCATAGAGTTTCTGATATATAAAATTTTATGGTCTTCCCAAAAAGGTAAATTTGAATTGATTCCTGTCTTTGGACATTTCCAGTTGCAAATATTGCCCAGGATTGATAGGCAAAGGTATCTATTGGCATAGTATTGTACAGATACATAACTATTACCATTCTATGATCTGATCTGACCACATTCACAGGAATAAAGCATGCAAAGGCTAATTAAACTTCAACAAACTGTGAAAATCAAGAGACATATAGTCAATATGGTTCCCAGAACCCTGCTTCCAAGGGGTTACAGTCAATGTAGGTGTTCTGAAATGTCAATGCTAAGTGCTTCTACCTATCTCTTGAGTTTTGGGCACAGATGCTTCTCAAATGGCCTACAAAGCTCACTAAAGCATGACAGAGAGATTTCCAAATCAGGCCTAGAAAAGTCTGGGGGTCTCAGATCCTTGTATGAATAGGACCTCTGTTTGTTTCTTTGGGATAGTGTTACTAGGTATGAGAAGTGTCTTGTGAAATATTTTCAGCCCCAATTCACCAAGAAAAATGTCAAGGATTGGTCCAGGACAATTGCTCTATGCAAAATGTACTTTTATCAGGGACTTTTCAAGTTATACCTAGTGTAAATTTATTTGCTATCATGCTATACTTCAGGTGTTGTTTAATAGACATCCTGAGTCTTCATGGATTAACTCAAAAGGATGGTAGCATTTTTTCTTCCTGCAGAAAAGAAGGACCAATGTTGTAAAAACGTGTTGGATTACAGAAAAACTCTGGGTATCTGCCTCTACAGACATCATGCAATATTTATTTTAACATTACTACCTACCACTTGCACTATACACATCACAAATATCAATGGGCAGTCATTTCATCTCATTCCAAGAAATATATTTAGCAAAAAATACATAAAATGGAGAATAAATCCAAATTTACCTTTTTGGGGAGACTATAGAATTTTATATATCAGAAACTCTATGGGGCTTATGACAATAACAGGGAAATCCAGTGTTCAAAATATCTCTTCTTCAAATGGTGATTTGCTTTCAATAGGTTGCAGTCATTCAGAATTTCCCATTTTGTCAGATCCCATTTTTGGCAGTTGTCACAGTAAATGCCCTGCATTATCCTGAGTTTTCATTTGTTCATCCCCAGACTTGGTATGTACAATCTACACCTCCTTAGCTATGTCTCATACACCAGAGCTTAGTTCTTAAAATGTTTGGTTCTTGTGTTACACCACCAACTTTGTCCTAAAAATGACCAGACAATCTTTTTACCCAGGTAGTGTAGTTTGCTAACTACATCTGGAAACGTCACCTTGTGTATATAGGATTATGTAGGTCAGGTAGGCTGTTTTATGCTGTAGACTTGTCCCAAGAATATAGGCCTGCATAATCAGGCTCTGCTATGGTAGATACCATAGCTCGGGTAGTGGACATCTATCACCTCTATGCGAGAATGGTACCTGGTGATCTCTACAGATCTGGCATGACAATGTGCCTCTTTTAGTTGAGAAACCAAAACTGAAAATTCCTGTTCAATCCTGGTGTTGTCCAAATGTTGTCCAAATGTCATTATTATTCTGGTACTTATTGGGTACTTATAACATATGTACAACATTGAGCTCTATAAACCTAGGGAAGATACTGAGTCATAATATTTGCAAACATAGGGGTAACAAATGTTGGTGGAGGTATGTAATGACAGGGTGTTGGAAAGAATCACAAGAGGGGGGGAAACAAACAAGTGGTGCCATGGTCCTGATTTGTTGCAGTCAATTGTTGTTAGTACATCTAACAGATTGACTACATGAAATGATGGACTGACTCACCTTTCTACACAGGTTGAATTGAAGGGTCTTAGTCATGCTTGACTCATGAAGGTCCCAAGGAGGTGCTGGGTGGAGTAACTAGTTAAGTTGTAAAGGTACAAGAGGGTATGAGGGGACTTACAACATTTGCAAAATGCACAAGTTCAAGACCTGAGCTTTTAACTTGAATGCAGCTCACAGTTGTCATTGATTGATTGGGCATCCCCTTCTGGGTAAAATCAATTGGACAACAGCTGCATGGGCCTTGTTATGAGCCATACATGCCATATGCAACTTCAAAAGTTATGATGGCTACACAGTCTATGTGGATATTGGGTCTATGCGGACATTCACTACACATCCTACAGTAACTATATACCTAGCCAACCTACATAGCATTATGTTGTGATGGGTAAAACATCAAACACTATGTAACCACATGCTGGCTATCAAGCCAGAACTCATTTCCAGATGTACCCAATGGCAAATCTACAATAGTACCTCATTAAAGTGAGATCTATGAAGGACTTTAAGTGAAGGTATTTGAGTGTTCAGAGATTACAGCCCACCAATTTCTTCATGGAATTCTATTCAAAAACATTTTTGAAGGCCATCCCTTCACACTGTCAATTATTGAGACCTGGACACTATTCTCAACACCATGTACTCTTGGTGTGCTCCACTTAAGCATGTCATGACCAAGATGTGATGCACCTGGGTCCTCACAGATTTGGGACCCATGCACTCATCAAGTTTCAGGTCTTTCAATGTTGAAAACCACTTTGGCAACAGCAGAGTGATGGAGTTGATGATGGCATAGGAGAGTTTACATAGCTGTAGGTTCTTGGTAAGTTTTTGTATATCCAACTTTAGGGTTAATCAATGGTCTTGGAGTTTCCTGACTGACTTTTCCAGCAGCCACTCTCTCATGAGCTTGAGCCCTTACCTTTGTTTATTTGTATGTTCCCATCAATGATCACATTTGTCACATGCTAATTAGTAATAGTATTTAGAGGCTCATTGAGTGAGACAAGTGGCTGCATTTTGGAGCCTGGTCTAACTGGTCTTAACTGGTCTTTTACCAGAACTCATAACCAAACAAAAGTTGTAACCAAATACAAACACAAACTCTCTCTTCCCACTATGGCCATCCCCATCACCATCCTTTGTCACCACCCTTTGTCATCATCACCTCACATCATGGGTGCCTGCCATGGGCTAAACAACACCCACACCCACACATCGACTGCCACCTCACATGCTGGAGGCTCAGCAACAACATCCACATGCCCACACCACACCACATCCTCCATGATGATCCCCCCCTCCCTGCTGCTGCCTCTCCACATTGCCCACAGCTCACTGCCCACTACTGTTGTCAACTGCCCAGGCCTACCTTGACACACACACACACCGATGATAATGGCAACAAGTGCCTGCCATGTTGACAGTGCATGGAAGAAAGTATGTGGTACCCCAGTCACCTTCAGATGTGCCACATCACCCCCTCAACCTCTGCCACCTTTGGTGATAACCATGCAACACAACAATAACAACAATTTGAAAACAGCCACAGGACGACAATGGAGAGGGGTAGATGATGACAACACAATGTGGCAGTGACAATGGACGATGACAGACACTCTCCCCTACCTCCCCCCTCCCTTGAAACTGAACTAGGGTTATCCTCATCATAGTACCAGCTCAGTAGTATAGATACTCAATTATATACATTGCCAGTAACCACAAAACCAGTCTCAACTGTAGAAAACTGATGAAAACTGCACTGAACCAGTTGACATCAATTCAGTCCAGTTTTTCAAGGTTTGGCAACTTGTGACAATTGGTCCAGGTCTCAGTCTCATCAAATTTTGACAAAAGACCAGACTTGACTAGACTTTCAAGCACTATCATCAGCAGTGAGATTTCTTATTAATCAGAACAGGTAAGCAGCTACTAGACCTGCACTGTAGTCATCAATCTCTACTTAAAAGTATAAATCTACAGGAACCACCAGAGAGCTCATGAGATTTGGACAGTCTATGGGGAAATGAGGCTGCTACAGGAGTCTCCAGAGTTTGGCTGGCCCTCTCTGAGTCTTGTGAGAAAGGGCCTTGCTACTGGGAAAAAATACCTTTGCGGATGTAAGGGGTCTGCAAGGCTTAAGATAGGGAACTAACTAGCAGAATATTTGTATCTTTGAGCTAAATTGTACATGTGCACCTTCATGTATCTTCCATCTACAATTACCCACACTTCAAATGGTGATTTACCATTCTGTTGAAGTAAATTCGAGGGGTAAAGACAAATGACCATTTTTTGATCAGGCTCTTGGTGATGGGAAAATACAGCAGCTGAAAATTTGGCAGTGGTACCTGAAGCAAGGATGTATTAGGCACCTGAGTGAAGTACAGGACATATCCTAGGACAAATGAATCATTTTTGCTTATTGTTTGTGTATCTGACAGATCACCTCATATTAGCTAGGTCTCCCAGCCTCATATTTCTAAGCAATCCAAACAACTCACTCTGCTGCAAACCAGGCACAAATAATATGACTTCCTGGAGGTCATATTTTCATACTGGACCAAACACTCCACTCTTCTGCAAACATGGTGCAAATAATATGACTTCCTGGAGGTAGTGTTGTTGGCAAAACTTTGCCATCTCACCTTGCCACCTGGCAATCACTGGGTGGCAACCAAAAATTTCTGTAAAGGGGTGATGAGACCTGGCAATCCACCAGGTGATATTCAGACTTTCAAATGTTTTCGGCTCACACTTCTCGTATGAAAACCTTCAAAATCATTATCAGTGGAGATTCAACAGTTCTGTTTCATTGAAATGGCATTCCAATTGATGAAAGCTTGATCTGTGGGTTTTGAATACATCTGCAGCGCAATTCAGAAGGTGCCATGCTCCTCACTATCCATTATTGGTGCTACATTTGTGAAGCTTTCTGGAAATTTCTGGCTAACTTGATCCTTACACGTCAACTAGAGCTTATGATACTGTTTTTTGTGTTCTGAACAACTCACTGAATAAATATCCATCTTGCCAGTCTTGCCACCATTCGCCAGGTTCCCACACCAGCTGCCTCACCACACTGGTGACTGGCGAATGCTCTGGGAGGTTTCACCATCAACACTACCTGGAGGTCATATTTTCATATTGGACCAAACACTCCACTCTTCTGCAAACATGGCCCAAACACTCTCTTTGCCACTGCAAGGAGTCAGCCAAAGGCTGGACAACAAGCAGTGGCTCCTTTGACAAGCTAGGATATTCATTCAATCTAATGCATCAGCAAGATCACGATTTACTTATCTACTTTTTCCCACTTTTTGACTTGCCACAAGTCAAAAAGCTGGAAAGTTGGAAATACAGCTATTGAAATAAAACCCATGCCAACCTGAATGCATTCAAAATTAGTTGCTTTTCAGGGTACTGAGCCTGGCTTTTTGTATTTGCAGCTTTTCTTCTTTTTTTAACTTTTTATCAGCTTTTTCCAGCTTTTTCCGGCTTCTACAAGTAGAAAAAGTAAAACACAAAAGTACCAATGTGGGGTTCTTGTGAAATACAAGGATAAAATTCTGCTAAGATAAGCCTTGGTCAAATGGTGGGTGATGGGAAGGACAAGTTCAATTAGTACATTTTCAAAGTTGTTTCATAGGGTGAAGCCAAGGTTGTACTGAGAACTAATGTATTTAAAATACTGAAGCAAGGTTTTGTTGATGAAGTCAACCTCTAGTACTAAGGATAGATCCATTATTTCAATTCAATTGGAGGATTTGTCCACAATGTATGTCTCCTGTTCAAAGAGTAGTAAAAATTATTTGTTCATCAAACAACCTATCAATGAATTTGCTCAAGTGCCCGATTGTCCACTGTTTGAGGTGTGGGTTGCCGCTCCCCATTGTGGCAACACGATCACGTGATCTTGGGTTGAACATGCACGTGGGTAAACAACGCGATTGCCGCATGTTTTAACTTCTACCAGCCACCTCAACCAGAATTTCTTCAAACGGCGTTAGGCCAACCTCAAGAAATGTACCCAGTCCAGTACAATCGCATGCCCGCAGCACCCCCGCAGGGCCCTTCACGTCGTCACCCACTCACAAATGCTCCAGTCAACCACCACAAGCCTGCCAACCACCAAGAACCACCAAAACCTCCTCCAAAGGCTCCATCGTCGCCGCCGCTGCCGAGGCAGAACAGCAAGACAACCCCACCCTCTCCACCTAAGATTATCACTGACCAGACTGGGAGACTCCAGTTCAACCGTGTGGGGTTTCTGGGCGAGGTATGTTCTCCTAATTTTTTTTTCTAAAATACGAACTGGAATTTATTTAAGGGTGGTTTTGCGAGAGTATACGAAGTCAAGGACGTACGTGGACACCGATTAGCGTGCAAGGTCGTCACCAAGTCTTCACTTAAAACGAAAAAGGCGAAAACTAAAGTAACTATTCTCTCTGTTACCTCAGAACGCTCAACTAACACACACCCTCAGCTCTACGCAGAAATCAAGATTCACAAATCCCTACAGCACCCCAACATCGTTAATTTTCAAGAATGTTTCGAAGACGATGACAACGTCTACATGACTCTCGAACTTTGCCCCTCTGGTTCCCTCATGGACATGCTCCGCCGCCGTCGCCGCTTCTCCGAGCCAGAGTCCCGCTTCTTCATGGTCCAGCTCATCGGTGCTTGCCACTACATGCACGCCCACCAGGTCATCCACCGCGACCTCAAGCTCGGTAATTTGTTCCTCGACGGGAACATGAACATCAAGGTGGGCGACTTTGGCCTCGCCGCTCTCATCGAGAACCCTGGGGAGAGGAAGAAGACCATTTGCGGCACCCCAAATTATATCGCACCCGAGGTGTTGTTCGACACTGCGAACGGACACAGCTTCGAGGTTGATACGTGGTCTATTGGCGTCATCTTGTACACACTCGTCGTCGGCCGCCCTCCATTCCAGACAAAGGAGGTCAAAGCCATTTACAAGTAAGCTTTTCGATTTATTTTTTGATTTCCCATCTTAATGTGCGACTTCAGGCGCATCCGCGACAACGAATACGAATTCCCCACAGACCGCGTCATCTCCGGAGCAGTCCAACACCTCATCCAACAAATCCTGACTCCCAATCCCTCACAACGTCCAACCCTACACGAAATCGTCGACCACGCATTCTTCACACAAGGCCCCGTCCCCTCCTACATCCCTACCTCTGCACACGACGGCACCCCGGACTTTAGACACATTTCCAAATACGTGTCGGACACCAACTTGAAGCGCCTGAGAAAGTACGCGCTTCTGGACGAGGAGTACCCCATGGCGACGATGCCGGCTTCTGCGTCTGGAGGCATCGCAGCGAGCAAGAGTATCACCACCAGTATCGCGCAGCAGGAGAAGGAGTTCCAGAAGGCCGTTCAGCCTGGCTCGCCTATCTCTGCACTGCTTAGCTCTGCGAGGCAGCCGTTGCTTATGGGCAATCCCACTGGACCTGGCGGTGCGGCTTCCAGTGCGCGTGAGAACCAGTTACTGAGGAAACTGCAAGCGGTGAAGGAGAGCCCGTTGGGTAGGAGGACTGTTACGCGTGGTCTTGACGGAGGGATTGTGGAAGAAGAGGGCGGACTGCGGAAGAGAAGGATGGAGGAGGACGAACAGGAGGAGGAGGAAGCGAGGCTGAGGAAGAAGGAGTTGGAGGCGCAGAAGGCGCGGATTGTTGCGCAGATGGCGCCTGTTAGGGAGGAGTGTGAGGGGGAGCAACAACCTGTCCAGCAGCCGAGGAGGGAGAAGGAGAGAGAAAGGCATGTGGGCGCTATGGGGAGAGAGAACGTTCCTCCGTCTGTGGCGTCTGGACCAAGTGTGCAGAAGAAGGATGTTGCGAGGAAAGAGGACCGTGTCAGGGTTGGTGCTGGGAGGGAGAAGGAGAACCTCCCAGCGACAGCAGGTCGGCGTTTCTCACCTTCCGTTTCTTCTTTCCCCCTTGCTGACTCCCTGATAGCTCCTCCGACTGTAGCCCTTCCACCCCCCAAACCAAATGGGTTCGACGCAGCCGCCCATATCCTCTCCCTTGCCTTTGACGCCAAAGCCGCAGGGAAAGTATTTCGCACCCCAGAAGCCCACCTGCCCCTTCCTGAAGAGAAGGTGTTCATCGTCAGTTGGGTGGACTACTGCAACAAGTATGGCATGGGATACGCACTGACGGACGGGAGTGTCGGAGTCCATTTCAACGATAGTACCAGTTTGGTGTTGAGCCCCGATAAAGTGTACATCTTCGTCCTTGTTGGTTGGTTCCAGATATTGATGATGCGGTTTCTGCAGACACTTCGACTACGTCACCTCCAGGCGACACGGAACGATATTCGTGCGCAAGTCCTACACGGTGGACACGTACCCAGACGAGCTGAAGAGCAAGGTGTACCTGCTGAAACATTTTGAGCGGTATATCATGGATAGGCTGTACGGCGAGTACGAGTATACCTTTGAGGATGTGGGCAGGCAGAAGGGGATGGAGTGGGTGCAGAAGTATTTGAGGATGAAGCATGTCATCGTGTTCAAGCTGAGCCATGAGGTTCTCCAGGTTTGTTGTTTCTCCCCTTCTTCTTTCTTAGTTTTGGATACTGATGAGGCGCAGTTCAACTTCTACGACCACTCCAAGCTCATCCTCTCCTCCCACGGACTCTTGGTCACGCATATCGACAAGCACTACAAGATGACGCGGTGGACGTTGAGCGAGATCATGGCGCTATCCCTTTCTCCTCCGTCGAACCAGGACCCGGAGCAAGCGAAGTTTGTACAGCGCTTGGTTGATAAGCTGAAGTATTGCAAGGAGGTTCTGGTGAGCATACGGACGGCCAGTGCTAATGGGGGGGCGATTGAGGAGAGTGAGGCGATGGGAGAGGCGCTCGTCAACAACGCGGAGGTGGAGATGGGCACCAAGTCTTCCAAGGTTTCCCTCCGTTGAGATGGTGGTGGAGATGTCCGATGACGATGTTAGGTCGTTGGCGGCCGAGGTGCTGAGGGCTCTTCCATGCAGGTGGTGGTGCGTTCAGGCTCAAGGTCAAAGTCAAGTTCGAGTCAAGTTTTTATTCTCCATTTCCTATTTATTCTAGGGTGCAAGCACAGGCTTCAGCTTATCTCAGATACCTACCCAGCTTCCCTTTCCCCTCCATTTTATTGCTCTCGATCGCAGCTAGTATGTTATTCCCAGTGGTTGAAGTAGTTGACATTTGCTCCCCCCCATCCTTATCGCAGTTGATCCAGATATTTCTTGCTCCTCCTCCTTCTCCTCACGCATACCAACCACGTCACGCAACGCATGTTTTTCTTCAATGTTTAATGTTCTGCTATCGAGTACTAGTTTGGAGAGGTTCTAAAAAAGGAAGTATCTGGGTTGCACATTGTTCGAGAACAGTCATGAGCTTGAGCCTGTGGCAAAAGTTTCGTGTCATGTACGCCGCCGGTGATCAGTTCCTTTCAGCCTTATACGGTCCTCGTAGCGTATTGCCTGCACATCGTGTGCCTTGAAGTTTGCAGACTGAAGAACCTTTTCGAACCAACGTCAGCTTAGTAAGTACTTTCGAACTCCTGGTTGGGCGAGCTACTTGCTTACCCTCAGTAATGGTTAGGCGGGGAAGTTTTTCTTCTCTGACTGGCGAGTGCGGGACTCCGACGTGGACAAGTGGTTGAACTAAGCCTTGTATGAATCGTGGAGTCCAAGTGGAGTCTCTCGCAGTGCGACGAGAAGAGGGTTTAGTTTTGGAAAAGTCCAACATGCCGGTAAGTACTTTTGTACTTCAAAACGAGCGACTTCAGCTTTACGGTGCCATCGCATAGATTGGATGAAAGCCTTGGACAGAACTTCAAAATGAGCGACATCCAGGTCAACAGCACCATCGGGAAGATTGGACGAAAGCGTAGGTGGCTGCGAGATTCACAAATATTCGAACAAACTTGACCCTCTCCAATGCGGCGCGTGTGCAATGTTCTTCAAGTTGTTGGCTTACTAGTAGCCTTTCACATTGTGAATGATATTTATCGTGCTGAAAAGCCTTTAAGCGGGTATTCAAGGGAACCAATTGGTACGTCCAAAGATTGTCAAAGTGGACGATTCGATTTCTAACGGTGTGCATAGCAGGTATCAAACTGGGAGGCTATGCTTCCCCAACTATCCATGATTTGATATTAGCAAGTGTATGAGGCGGGGTTGAACCAAAAATGCGAGGCTCCTCCCTCAAATGCCAAGCGAAATCAGTGTCGTCACACCCGCCGCTTGTATGTGAAGTCGATCGGACGCTCTGGGCTCAACCACAACGGACGGAATACGGCTTAAGAGACCATATCAATACGGCGGCTCTTCAAGCTGTGCGTTCTCTATCCACGAGCGAACATACATATAATCTCCTTTTTTTTTGAATTAGCCTCCTTTTCCCGGACTGTCTCGCGGCGGTCGAAGTTTGGCACACAATTTCCAGATGAAAAAGAGAGGATGCTGCCATTCTTCTCGCTCCCCAGGATTTACCGTCATGCTGGCGAAGTCGCTTCAATTACTATTACCGTTACAGCCACGACTATAATCCCCAAGTACATCCACTACGCGCACGATCGTTACGGTGACAACGACCCAAACTCTTACCTCCGGAGTAAGTGTCACGACCACTACCACTCCAAGTACCACTACGACTCCGACCACTGGCCCAATCACTGTTACCCTCACGTCTACGTCCACAGTCCCAAGTACATCCACTACGCGCACGATTGTTACGGTGACAACGACCCAAATCATCACGTCCGGAGTAAGTATCACGACCACTACGACTCCAAGTACCGCTACGACTACAACCACTGGTCCAATCACTGTAACCCTCACGTCTACGTCCACAATCCCAAGTACAGCCACTACGCGCAAGACTGTAACAGTGACAACGACACAAACCTTTACTTCTGGAGTCAGTACCACGACCACTAGTACCTCAACTACATCTACCACCACAACTCCTACCACTGGGCCGGTGACAATCACTGCTACGAAGTCAACTACACTTCCCACTACAGTCAAAAGTCGGACTACGGTGACGGTCACAAGTACTCAGACCGTCACCTCTGGGATATCGGTCACGACAACGAGCAGTACCACCACTACACCCACTACTACCCCTACGACAGGCCCAGTTACGATTACCACTGCCACGACATCCACCGCACCAACCACAACGAGTAAGAGCAGCACTACAAAGATAACAACAACGGTCACATCCCAGTCCACTTCTACCACCGGTACAACCACGGCCTCCACGTGTTTGCCCACCACGGTCACGGTTACTATCACCGCCACCCCTACTCCTACTGGTGTACAAATCCATCCCAACTTCAACAACAAGAAGTGTATGGACGTTGCAGGTAACAATCGACGAAATGGAACTCCAGTTCAGATGTTCGTTTTCTTGCCTCGCACTTGTCTTTGCGATTTCTGATATCTACTTCTTTGGTTTAGATTCGACTGTAATGGCAGTCCAGCCCAACGATGGAATATCGTTAAAGGCACCACGAGGGTTCAACTCACAGGCACGAACTTCTGCTTGGATGCCGGCTTGCGTAAGTTGGCTTCATTTACCACTTCCATTTTGCCCCTGAAAGCTGACTTGGTTATGGGTTCTAGCGAATAAATTCGGCAATGGCGACAAGTTGAAGATTTGGCAGTGCATTGATTCCATTCCAGCTCTGATATGGGATTACACGAATCAGAATCAGATCAGGCTCCTTGCGACAGAGTCTAGAAGGAGTATGTCCCCTCCGTTTCGACTTGTGTTCTTTCAAAAATTCAACACCCGTCAGACCCTCAATGCGTTGATCTCCCCGATGGACAGACCTTCAACGAAAATCAACTGCAAACCTTCCATTGCTCCCGTCGCAATGCGAATCAGATCTGGACCACTACGTCTTAAAGGGCAGCGGATATCTAGGAGGGTTCTTCGTTACACCGTAGATATGGACTCAATTAGCGAATTAGCTTTCTTGTTATCCTTCGATGTTTTGCTATCATGCAGGTTGCAATTGAAGAAATGTAGAGCTGTTCCCAAAAAGGAAGGAAAAGGCTTTTGTTTGAGAAAAGTCATGAGCTCAAGGCAGTGGCAAACTTTTCGTGTCATGTAACGCCGACGGCAATCAGTTCCTTGCAGCCTTAAACGGTCCTCGTAGCGTATTTGCCTGCACATCATCACAGTGCGCCTTGAAGTTTGCAGACTGAAGAACCTTTTCGAACCAACCTTGGGTAAGTACTTTCGAACTCCACATTGGGCGAGTTGATTCTTACTGTGCTACTTGCTTACGCTCAGCAATGGTTAGGCGGGGAAGTTTCTCTTCTCTGACTGTCGACTCGTGTGCGGCTTTGCTTTGACGTGGAAACGTGGTTGAACCAGGTGTAGTGTGGATCGTGGAGTCTCTCGTGCGACGAGAAGAGGGTTTTGGAGAGCCAATCCAGCATGCGGGTAAGTACTTTTGAACGTCAAAATGAGCGACTTCAGCTAGCTTCAGCTTTACGGTTCCATGATAGGACGAAAGCCTTGAACGGCACTTTAAAATGAGCGACTTCAGGTTTACAGCACCATCGCATAAATTCAAATCGAAAGCGTTGCTTCTCTAGTTGGCTGAGAGATTCACAAGTGTTCGAACAAGGTTGTCGCTCTCCAATGCGGCGCGCGTGGAATGTTCTCGTTGGCTTACCAGTAGCCTTTCACTTTGTGAATGATATTTCTTGTGCTGAGAAGAGGGTAATCAAAGGGACCAATCGGTACGTCCAAAAAATGTCAAGTTGAACCATTCGACGTTTAACAGTGTCCGTAGCAGGGATCAAACTGGGAGGCTATGCTTCCCCGCGTCTATGTACCCATTACTTGATATCAGCAAGTGTACGAGGCGGGGTTGAGCCAAAAATACTCCCTCAGATGCTAAGCGAAGTCAATGTCGTCACACCCGCCGCTTTTATGTGGACTCGAACGGACGCTCTGGGGTCGACCACAACGGACTGAATACGGCTTGAGAAGACCGTATCAATACGGCGGCTCTTCAAGCCGCATTCAAAATATTGAATCTGACTCGAGCCGTTTCTGCTGAGGATTCAGGGGCTGTATACGCTTCCATAGGAGAATATTGGGTCGACGCCGCTCCTAACGCCTCTGAATCATCTTGGAATAGACACAACTTCGAAAGAAAGGTTCGGGCAAGGTACGCATGGTAGGCAGAAAACCAAGCTCGTCGCTCTATGATGAGGAGCCCGACGTCAAACTCGTGAGTGCGTTCTCTATCCACGAGCGAACATGACATGATATGATCTCCTTATTTCGAATTAGCCTCCTTTTTCCTCCAAACTGTCTCGCGGCAGTCAAAGTTTGGCACACAATACTAGATAAAAAAGAGAGGTTGCTGCCATTCTTCTCGCTCCCCAGGATTTACCGTCATGCTGGCGAAGTCGCTTTTCCTTTGCCTTCTGGCTGTTTCCCCAATTCTCGCTGCCCCCCAGGGGCCTGCGGTCACAACGACGACGACTTCTGTCACTCACACCTCGTCGTCTTCCTCGTCGACCTCCTCCTCCAAACCGCCGACCACCTCATCGACCACTGGAAGCACCTCATCGACACCCACTAGCTCATCGAGCTCAACCTCTAAAAGCTCTTCATCCTCGAAATCGTCGACCAGTTCAACTAGTCCCACCTCCAAATCCTCCTCGACATCATCGACCTCAAAATCGTCGACCAGTTCAACTAGTTCTACCTCCAAATCCTCCCCGACGTCGTCCACCTCAAAATCATCGACCAGTTCAACTAGTTCCACCTCCAAATCCTCCTCCACATCGTCGACCAGTTCAACTAGTTCTACCTCCAAATCCTCCTCGACATCATCCACCAATTCAACTAGTTCTACCTCCAAATCCTCCTCCACATCGTCGACCAGTTCAACTAGTTCTACCTCAAAATCCTCCTCAAAATCGTCGACCAGTTCAACTAGTTCCACTTCCAAATCCTCCTCCACATCATCGACCAGTTCAACTAGTTCCACCTCCAAATCCTCCTCCACATCGTCGACCAGTTCAACTAGTTCTACCTCCAAATCCTCCTCCACATCATCCACCAGTTCAACTAGTTCTACCTCCAAATCCTCCTCAAAATCGTCGACCAGTTCAACTAGTTCCACTTCCAAATCCTCCTCCACATCATCGACCAGTTCAACTAGTTCTACCTCAAAATCCTCCTCGACATCGTCGAGTAGTTCAACTAGTTCTACCTCAAAATCGTCGACCAGTTCAACTAGTTCTACCTCCAAATCCTCTTCGACATCATCCACCAGTTCAACTAGTTCTACCTCAAAATCCTCCTCGACATCATCTACTAGCTCAATTAGTTCCACCTCCAAATCCTCCTCGACATCATCGACCAGTTCTATCTCCAAATCCTCCTCAAAATCGTCGACCAGTTCAACTAGTTCCACCTCCAAATCCTCCTCGACATCATCTACTAGCTCAACTAGTTCAACCTCCAAATCCTCCTCGACGTCATCCACCAGCTCAACTAGTTCAACCTCCAAATCCTCCTCGACATCATCTACCAGTTCCACCTCCAAATCCTCGTCGTCCTCAAAATCTTCCTCAACCTCCACTTCATCTAAAACATCGTCATCCACAACCACATCTCCATCGACTACGAGAACCACCTCCAGTACTACCACGACTAGCCCGACCACTACCAGGACCACCACCACAGTGACATCGACTCGAACAGTCACTTCTGGGGTAAGTGTCACAACCACTACGACTCCAAGCACCACTGCGACTCCGACTACTGGTCCGATCACTGTCACCGTTACAGCCACGACCACAATCCCCACCACCCGCCGCACTACCGTTACAGTGACTTCAGTCCGAACCGTCACCTCTGGAATAAGTGTCACGACCACTACTACCCCCATTACCACTACGACACCCACTACTGGCCCAATCACCGTCACCGTCACGTCTACGTCCACAATCCCCACTACAGTCAAAACTCGGACTACGGTGACGGTTACGAAAACTCAGACTGTCACCTCTGGGATATCGGTCACGACAACGAGCAGCACCACCACTACACCCACTACTACCCCTACGACAGGCCCAGTCACAATTACTACTACCACGACATCCACCGTACCAATCACAACGGTTAAGCGTAGGACTACAACGATTACAACAACGGTCACATCTGGTCAACCCACTTCCACCACCAGTACAACCAAGGCCACCACCACCAACACTTCTTTGCCCGTTACGGTCACGGTTACTATCACCGCCACCCCTATTCCCACTGGTGTGCAAATCCATCCCAACTTCAACAACAAGAAGTGTATGGACGTTGCGGGCAACATTCGGCGGAATGGAACTCCGGTTCAAATGTGCGTTTCTCTGCCTCGCCCTTGTCTTCGCGATTTCTCATTTTTACTTCTTTGGTTTAGATTTGACTGCAACGGCAGTCCAGCTCAACGATGGAATATCGTCAAAGGCACTACGAGGGTTCAACTTACGGGCACGAACTTCTGCTTGGATGCTGGTTCGGGTAAGTTGGCTTCGTTTACCACTTCCATTTTGCCCTTGAAAGCTAATGTCGATATGGCTTCTAGCAAATCAGTTCCGTAATGGCGACAAGTTGAAGATCTCCCAGTGCATTGATTCCATCCAAGGTCAAATATGGGATTATACGAACCAGAATCAGATCAGGCTCAAAGCGACAGAGTCTAGACGTAGTATGTCCTCCTCGTTTCAACTTGTGTCCTTTCATAAATTTAACATCCGTCAGACCCTCAATGCGTTGATCTCCCCCATGGACAAAGCATCAACGGAAATCAACTGCAAACCTTCCGATGCTCCAATGGAAATCCGAACCAGATCTGGACTACTACGTCTTAAAGGGCAGCGGATATTTAGGAGGGTACTTCGTTAAAGAGATATGGACTCAATTAGCGCATTACCTCTCCTGTTATCTTATTTTTTCCTATCAAGCACGTTGCAATTGAAGAACTTCGTAGAGTTGTTCCAAAAAATGAAGTATCTGGGGGACATACAGCTTTTGTTCGAGAACAGTCGAGCGCTAGCCCAGTGAAAACCTGCTCCGGAGGAATCTGGGCAAACGGCTAAATTTCTCGAGTTAGCCGGCTCCCGAGTCCAAGGCAATTAATTGTTCTGGTTTGGTTCTGGTCGCTGCCGTGATTATCTGGATGTTTTTGAATGAAGTCAGTTGAATCACGTCGACGTTGTCTTTCCGCCAACTTTCCCCGCAACTTTGGTCTAAGGACGATGCGTCGTCCATTGGTCCACACAACGTCCACATTTCTGCGTTGGAAAAGTTTTACTTACATAATCAGCAAATGCTGACGTCGTCATTCATTCTTGCCTTCCCCCACCGGCATCATGTCTACTGCATATGCATTCGCTATCTACGTTTCCGCTGCTGCGTTGTGTGACAACGTTATGCCGCTCAATTCAAGAGTCCCCGACGGCGGCAAACTGAGTTCAGGGGTCAAGGAGTTTGGTTAATATCGTCTTACCGGTGAGTATATGCGTTCAACATGTGTCGCATTCATTGTTAATGTTCGGGAATGCTTCTAAGTTTCTCCCTGTTCTGATCGCGTGCCGTCGAACTGAGATCCGGTACGTAGATCCTGCAACGTTCGCATTCAAGTTTGCTCAACATTTTCTCCTAAGAAAGAGACGGACACCTCATCGCGACTGCCTCCACTTCGAAGGTCGAGTTCGCGTTTGTCTTTCACGAATGTATGCGCTTAACCAGGTATGCCTTGTCGCGTCATCCTTTGCCTCTAACCTAATTATCGTACAAATTTTCTGTACTCCTAAGAAAGCCCGAGCGAGGCCGCTGGAACGCTATGCATGGGATATGAGAAAGCACTGGAGCGGGAGCTGTGAATAGACGCAGGTATAGTCAGACAGGACGCGGATATATCCAGATACGACCAGAATGTAACGTATATAGTAGCTAGAATTCAACGTCAATTATTTCTGGCCTACAACGGTGCATCCCAGCCTATCCCAGCAGTTCCCAGTCAAGGCCAGAAGAAATCAAAGATTTTATTATCGCTTCCTCTCAACCTCGCCAGAAATCTTCTGGAAAGCGGCAAAAATCTGGCTTCAGCCACAGCTCAGGGCGGCTTCTCCCGGATATTTTCAGACCCATGAGCTCGAGCCTGTGCCAAAAATTTCGTGTCCTGTACGCCGACGGTGATCAGTTCCTTTCAGCCCTATACGGTCCTCGTAGCGTATTTGTCTGCACATCGTGCGCCTTTGAGTTTGCAGACTGAAGAACCTTTTCGAACCAACCTCAGACTAACCTCAGGTAAGTACTTTCGAACTCCAAGTTTGGCGAATTCATTCTTACTGTACTACTTGTTGACTACTTGCTTATCCTCAGCAATGGTTAGGCGAGGAAGTTTTTCCTCTCTGACTGGCGGGCGTGGGACTCCGACGTGGACAAGTGGTTGAACCAAGCGTTGTGTGAATCGTGGACTCGTCTCTCGTGCGACGAGAAGGGAGTTTTGGAGAACCAATCCAACATGCGGGTAAGTACTTTTGAACTTTAAAACGAGCGACTTCAGCTTTACGGTGCCATCGCAGAGATTGGACGAAAGCCTTGGATGGAACTTCAAAATGAGCAACTTGAGGTTTACAGCACCATCGGAGAGATTAGACGAAAGCGTTGCTTCTCTAGATGGCTGCGAGATTCACAAGTGTTCGAACAAAACTTGTCCCTCTCCAATGCGGCGCGCGTGCAGTTCTTGTTGGCTTACTAGTAACCTTTCACATCGTGCTGAAAAGCGGGTAGTCAAAGGAACCAATCGGTACGTCCAAAAAATGTCAAATTGGGCGATTTTAACTTTGAACGGCGTCCGTAGCAGGGATCAAACTGGGAGGCTATGCTTCCCCGACTCTATCCATTAGTTTTGATATTGGCAAGTGTACGAGGCGGGGTTGAACCAAAAATACAAGGCCCCTCCCTCTAATGCCAAGCGAAATCAATGTCGTCACACCCGCCGCTTCTATGTGGACTCGATCGGACGCTATGGGGTCGACCACAACGGACTAAATACGGCTTGAGAAGACCGTATTAATACGGCGGCTCTTCAAGCCGTATTCAAAAGATTGAATCTGACTTGAGCCGTTTCTGCTGAGGATTTAGGGGCTGTATACGCTTCCATAGGAGAATATTGGGTCGACGCCGCTCCTAACGCCTCTGAATCAACTTGGAATAGGCACAGCTTTGAAAGAATGGTACGGGAAAGGTGTGCATGGTGGGCAGAGCACCAAGCACGTCGCTGTATGATGAGGAACCCAATATCAGTCTCGGAAACAGATAGTGAGTGCGTTCTCTATCTACGAGCGAACATACATATAATCTCCTTTTTTCGAATCATCCTCTTTTTTCCTCCGAACTGTCTCGCGGCAGTCAAAGCTTGGCACTCAATTACCTGATAAAAAAGAGAGGATGCTGCCATTCTTCTCGCTCCCCAGAATTTACCGTCATGCTGGCGAAGTCGCTCCTCCTTTGCCTTTTGGCTGTGGCCCCAATTCTCGCTGCCCCCCAGGGCCCTGCGGCCACAACGACGACGACTTCTGTCACTCACACCTCCTCGTCTTCCTCCTCGTCTTCCTCCTCTAAACCGCCGACGACCTCATCGACCGCTTCCAGCACCTCGTCTACACCGTCATCCACTACCTCATCCAGCTCAACCTCTAAAAGCTCGGCTTCCACGACGTCATCCACCAGCTCAACCTCCAAATCATCCTCGACGTCGTCTACCAGCACAACTAGCTCAACCTCCTCGACGTCGTCCACCAGCTCAACTAGTTCAACCTCCACATCCTCCTCAACATCATCTACCAGCTCAACTAGTTCAACGTCCAAGTCCTCCTCCACGTCATCCACCAGCTCGACCAGCTCCACATCATCTACCAGTTCAACTAGTTCAACCTCCAAATCCTCCTCGACATCATCTACCAGCTCCAGCTCCACATCCTCGTCGTCTGCAACCTCTTCGTCAACCTCTTCTTCATCTAAAACGTCGTCATCCACAACCACATCTCCATCAACTACGACAACCACCTCGAGTTCTACCACATCCACAACCACATCTCCATCAACTACGACATCCACTACCACGACTAGCCAGACCACTGCCCGGACGACTACCACAGTGACGTCGACTCAAACCGTCACTTCCGGAATAAGCGTCACAACCACTACGACTCCAAGTACCACTACAACTCCGACTACTGGTCCAATTACTGTTACCGTCACAGCCACGACCACAATCCCCACTACTAGCCAGACCACCACCACTACCACGTCCAGAACCACTACTACAGTGACGTCCACTCGAACTGTCACTTCTGGAATAAGTGTTACAACTACTACGACTCCGAGTACCACTACGACTCCCACTACTGGTCCGATTACTGTTACTGTTACAGCCACGACCACAATCCCCACTACTAGCCAGACCACCACCACTACCACTTCCCGAACCACTACCACAGTGACGTCGACTCAAACTGTCACCTCTGGAATAAGCGTCACAACCACTACGACTCCAAGTACCACTACAACTCCGACTACTGGTCCGATCACTGTTACCGTTACAGCCACGACGACAATCCCCACTACGACCACGGCCCGCCGTACTACTGTAACAGTCACTTCAATTCAAACCGTCACCTCCGGAATAAGTGTCACGACCACCACTACTCCCAGTACCACTACGACTCCGACTACTGGCCCAATTACCGTTACCGTTACGTCTACGTCCACAGTCCCAAGTACAACCACTACGCGCACGACCGTCACGGTGACAACGACCCAAACCTTTACTTCTGGGGTCAGTATCACGACCACCAGTACCTCGACTTCAGCCACCACCACAACCCCCACCACTGGGCCGGTCACCGTCACCGTCACGCAATCGACTACAATCCCCACTACAGTTAAAACTCGGACTACGTTCACAGTCACGGAAACTCAGACGGTCACCTCCGGGGTATCGGTCACGACAACGAGCACCACCACCATAACACCCACAACTACCCCTACGACAGGCCCAGTCACGATTACTACCACCACGACATCCACCGTACCAGTCACAACCACTAAGCGTAGGACTACGACGATTACAACAACGGTCACATCTGGTCAACCCACTTCTACCACCAGTACAACCACGGCCACCACCACCAACACTTCTTTGCCTGTTACGGTCACGGTTACTGTCACCGCCACCCCTACTCCCACTGGTGTGCAAATCCATCCGAACTTCAATAATAGGAAATGTATGGACGTCGCGGGCAACAGACGGCGGAATGGAACTCCGGTTCAGATGTACGTTTTCTCACCTCACATTTGTCTTCGCCATTTCTGAGCTTGACTTCTTCTGTTTAGATTCGACTGCAACGGCAGTTCAGCTCAACGATGGAATATCTTCAGAGGCACGACGAGGGTTCAGCTGACAGGCACGAACTTCTGCTTGGATGCCGGCTTGCGTAAGTTGCTATCGTTTACGACTTCAATTGCCCTTGAAAGCTAACCTGAATATGGGTTCTAGCGAGTCAATTCCACAGTGGCGAGAGGTTGAAGATCTGGCATTGCATTGATTCTATCCCAGCTCAAACATGGGACTTCACGAACCAGAATCAGATCAGGCTCCTTGCGACAGAGTCTAGAAGGCGTATGTCCTCTTCGTTTCGACTTGTGTTCTTCCAGAAATCTAACGCCCGTCAGACCCTCAATGCGTTGATCTCACTGATGGACAAAGCTTCAACGGAAATCAACTGCAAATCTTCCGATGCTTCAATGGAAATTCCAACCAGATCTGGACCACTACGCCTTGAAGGGCAGCGGATATTCAGGAGGGTACTTCGTTACAGAGATATGGACTCAATTAGCGAATTAGCTCTCCTGTTATCTTGTTTTTTCCTTATCTGTACTAATTTAACCAATGTCATTGTCATATCTTTGCGATTGCTTCTCTCTCTTTTAAACCATAGTCTGCATAGCTCTTCAATTCGCATACGTTCGGGGAGTCGCAAGCTTTATCCTCTCAGAACGAGTATGGTACATCCCACGATGTGTTCTCAACCGCGACTTGGAGCAAGTCTTCTGGACCCAATAGTTTATTCCATTACCCGCTTGAATTTTAGGTAACAGGGACTGAGCGGCCTGGCCTGTGCGACATATGAGGAGTATACAAACAAGAGTAGACAGCCCTTCGTACCTGTTGGATATCATTACGATCTTGCAGCGGCACCTTCTCAAGACGGTTGCCAGCGCCATCCACCAATTCGTATTCATACCCGAGGAGGATCAAGGCAGTGAGCAGCTTCATCTCCATTTTCGCGATTCTGACACCAACGCAGGGGTGACGACCTGATGTATCGTCAATTAGACGGGAAAAGATTTGGACACGAATGTACTTACCAACACCCCACGCCAAATAGGCGAACGTTTCTTTCCGATCCTCCTCTCTTCCCTCGCTGTATCTCTCAGGATCAAACTTCTCAGGGTTGGTGTAGATGTTCGGGTTCATGTGGGCGTCACCATTACAATAAGCGAGGAAGTCGCCCTTCTTGATGACGGTATCGGCTAAAGGGATATCTTTCCCCAGATTCCGCCGTAGAGAAGTCATAGACATAGTAAGCCGGACAGTCTCGCGAATGACAAGTTCAAGTGCGGGTAGTTCCTCCTCCCATGCGTGTAAGGGGATCGCCGCGAGTTGCTTATGCAGTGGTTCCTCGGATGTCCCGCTCGTGTGGTTTGCAACAAGGGCTTTCAGTTCGTTGATTATCTTGATTTTCCATTCAGGGTTGGAGGCAAGGTGGAGCAGAATCCAACAGGCTAGGGGTATTGGTTAATACAGATGTTGGCCGTTGGCGTCTCGGTACTTACAACCAGCACCCGTGTTGATCACGCCGGCGAATATAATGCTCATAACGACCTGGTTTAGATTAACAACTTGGAATGCGCGGTACAGAAATGGCAAGACTCACGCTGACAATGGCTTCATTGGAATCACCATATGCAACAAGAAGGTCAATCGGGTCGGTGGACGGAGTTGGTGCATTGCGTCGGAAATGGACATAGTTGTATAACATTGTGAAGAGTTCCATTGTCGCTTTTTCCTGAGTTTTCTTTGCGGGACTGGGCAACCATGGAAGCAATAGAACCGTAGGTGTAGCGTTCTTCTCAATGTTCCAGTAATGCTTTGTGAGGCGCTCGATGGCGTCATTGTCGTCTGCCAATTCTCGACAAGCCCCCATCCGGACGGTCATTTGAAAAACAAGCTAAGTGGAACTTCGTAAATCTCTTCACGAAGGTCAGAATGAAAGTTGAATTTACATCATACAATTCCTTGAAAGGGTTGATGGTGCCCTCATTACCCCAATCATTCATCCTACGATGAACATCATCGAAGAGTACCGGTAGCACTGGATGAAGAAAAATTAGTCGCATCATCCGCCGGTCTGAATGATCCATACCTTCCACGACTCGGTCCTTCCGAAAGAGCACCGCCATTCGCTTCACAAGCTCGGCGTCTTTCACCCGGCCTTCCTTGGGCTGAACGCTAATATCGTCAATATTAGGAGCTCCACCCATCAAAATTCGATAGCCTTCATCGAGGCCAAGGCCCTTTTCATTGAAGAACGTCTTTCGTGCCTCCTCGCCAGAAATTGCAACGACCCGGTGCTGTAATAAAAGGTCAGTGAGAAGCGCATATTACACAGTATACTTACTTGGAGAACATGGAACTGGAAATATCTCTTTCCAGAGGCAAAGTGATTCCGAAGAAAATCGTACCGCTTCGTAAAGAACGGCCACGCGGCGAGGATTGGAATGCCACCCAGATCGTAGACACCTCCCTTGGAAGAAGAGGGCGAGAGACGAATAGCGAGCGTGATTACGACACTAATGGCGAGTGCTAGAATGACAGCACTTTGTGAAGACCCCAGAATCGGGACCTCGCGAAATGGATGAGCTTGCGTTGACATTGATAGAGTGGTTGGTGCGACGGTAGAGACATTGGCACAACGCCGGTGCGGCCCTTTTATTCGTAGAAGCCATGAACATTTTTTAGACTTCCCTGAGACCGTATCATTTGGAGTTGAAGCTGAAGGTGAGCGCGGTAACTTAGGATAAATTTCGGAACCTTTGCTTGGCATTATCATCCGAAATAAACAAACCACTTCTATTCTGCTCTGGCAGTGCTCATCCATTCCTTCCTCACAACTTGTTCACAACCTGTTCTCAGCTCAACAATCTCAGCGTCGACTTATCTGCCTCTGAAAATTTTGAGGCCTTTCAACTGAAGGCGCTTTGAGTACTTAAACGTCTTTGCCGGGCAATCAAGCGGGGACCGAAGGTCCATTTTGATAACCATTGAGTCCGCCGGCCCCCACTGCTTCCCATTGACGAGCTTCCCCTGAGCCTCCCTGATTATTTCCACAAGTTTCGTGGTGTCGTTCGCCCGCTTTGCGTCATGGCTTAAGCTGGATTTGTCACGACAAATGCGCAGTTGGCTTCCGACACGCTCATCCTGCAGTGGACTAACATATAGACGCGTATAGGCTGGCACCAGGGGCGATGATTCGACTGCCATCTCATATCTGGTCCCATAGCACTATCAAAGTGGTGCGTAACTTCCACTCAAGCGACGAGACCGGCATACAACGTTCTTACAGGGCTATTCTTATAATATCACCCGTGAACTGCGCTACTCCTGCTCCTCTTGAGACGCGTTCTTCACTGAACTTTCCGCAAAGGGCTCGCTAATACAGTTCAGCCGACATGCGGAGATAAAGTCGAGAGTCGAGGATCATGGCGGCCTTACTCACCAATTGTTTTGGGAACGCCGAAGGTAGCTAGTGCTCAACCCTCTAAAGACACGTCAAAATTATAAACTGAAACCCCACATTCATTCTACTTGGTCCAGCTACGTCACGTTAACCATGCGTTTGAGCATCCAACGTCGAATCGCGGAATTGAATGCCTTGACTCAGTCTATGGCTTCATTCAGCGCTCAGCAACGCGTATGTTTCACGTGATGGCGCCTTCTGATCATCTGACTTGTCAATTCCGAGCGGAGACCTGATTGGAATTGATGCACATTGCACACCATCGATAAACTGGCAAACTCACACAACTCGGCACCTTGAGTTATCTATGAGCGGGTTGTTGTCGCTACCTACGGAGCTTCTCCGAGAGCTATGTGCTGAGGTATGTTGGCTTCCAGTTCTACGACATTCCGTTTTCCAGCCGCCGTTCTCACTTAGGTTTCTTGTGCAGGTGGTTGACAATTGCAAGACTCTCCGCTTAGTATGCAAACGAATCAACTTCGCTGTGGAGCCAGAAATTCTGTCGAAGATCACTTTATCCTCCGGACGTCTTTCGTCTCAAGTCGAGAGTCTAGTTACAACGGAACCAAAGCCAACGTCAGCTTCTAAATATGCAACCAAGCTCCATATAGGTCACCTATGTCCATATCCAGACGATATCGGAGTTATATCTTTTGAAGAAGCCAAGATTAGGTCGTTCCTTCTGCCCGCTATCAGTTCCCTTGTTGGGGTTCGTCAAATAATGTGAGTTAAGTGCCAGGATTCAGAGAATATCTTAACTCCTTCCTCTACTAGATGGGATCTGGGTGAATACGACCCAGAGTGGGCAACTCTTCTAGTTGCAGATGCCCTTGCATCACTCCCGGCTCTGGAGGATCTTCATTTGAGTGTTTGGTTGGCTCCAGATTCTCCCTGTGTGCAATTCCAGCGGCTGTCCAACCTCAAAAAATTCACCGTTATCTCCGACTTCAGTAATCGCACCGCAGTTATCCGCACCGTCGCAGAACTGATTGGATGGAACCAGCCGGAGTTGACGAGTATCACAATTGTTGATGATGGCTACTACTCCGATGGGTATGCGCCAACCCTCCAAGACTTTCTCGCGGAGACATCTAGTTCAGTTTGCTTGAAAATTACACATCTCAATTTGAGCGGCCTATTTGTGAAATTCGACGCTGGCGCACTTCGCCATTTGAGATCGTTGATCTCGCTCACCATAATGAACATCGTCTCGCCCAATGATGAAACTACAGAATATCAGGGTCCTGAATTATCGGCACAAAAAATTTGGTCAACTTTGCGATCAGAGAAAATTCACCTACAAGAACTTGTCACGGACAACGTCCAGCCTGCCTTGGTCGAATACTTAACATCATTTTCTGGTCTTCGGCGTCTCAGGCTTACTCGGACATCATCGTATCGCACACCTCAACAGGTGTCCAATCAACTTGCGACACAGGTTTCCAATCAACTTGCGATCCACTTTTACGAACAAGGTCTCGAGAATCATATTTCCTTTCTGGAGGCTCTTGAAGTTCATTCAAGTTATGAAGGAATGTGGTGTTTTGGAAAACATTGTTCCAACACAATCAAAAAAGCCACACGGCTCACCCTTCTTGAATTATCTATAAACTCTGGGGACATTCCGAGGGGAGAAGAAAAGGTCCACGCTTATGCGAAGAGTCAATCCCCTACCAAAGAAAATGCAATCGTACGTCTTTCTATTCAAAATTAGTCATACCATTTCAAACGTAAAATTCAGTGGTCGCTTTTGGACATATGCGCAACTCTACCCATTTTGAAAAGTCTAAGGATACGAGGCACCTCTCCTGAACACAGTCGAGGATCCAAGTGTGGGAGCGGGGCTAGTATGCATCGTGCGAGGATGAGGGGATGGATCAAGCAAAATGTGGAAAGTTATGGGCCCACATGCAATCACGCGTTCCATGTTTGCGCGCCTTGGACGGAATAATAATATGCGGTACGGCGTGACTATTTGGGTGCAGACCTAGGGTACCGACCCACCGCACAAATTGAAGAAGAAGACTGACCCATGATGCTGTTGTCGTGAAGTGAGAACTTGGTAAAGAAGCTTTGTGAGTTTGCGATAGTGATGTCGGGAGTCGACCAAGCGTTGAGGCAGGTTTGAGGCAGGTGCATCTCTGGTCTGTAACCAGAGCGACTCGGCAGCGGCGTTGGGACCTACGTAGTACGCGAAAAATCTTTTCTGTTGAAAGGCAAGCCGGAGATTCGACTGGCACGAGTTTGAGTGGGAGTGGAGATTCGGATTCGTTATTCACTTCCAGAGATGGGGACTCACAAGTCCCTGGGATCTACCCTACGGGCTCATGCATATGGGAGGAGCAGACGACCAAAGGAGTTTCTGCTACGGAATCTAGGTCTCTGACTGAGGATCCTCTGTTCACCTCTGGGGGAGATACACTTGCGTCGCCTGTTGTTTCCTGGGAAGAAGAGATTTCGCATGTCATGTCCAAGATTGGGGAGATTTAGTCTTTTTGCTACATATCGTATAACTTTTGTTTCTGAATCTATGCGACTATTGATACGATTGACGATTTCATCTATGATAAAGTCCGCAAAACGATTAAGGGACAAGTGCCCGTTTATCTAGATGTCAATGGATACATTACTTCTTGGCAGCACGCCTCTTAAACAAGGGTAAAATGCTGCCCTCGCGAATCCGGAAGATATATGTGAGAAGGTAGATACAAGAGAACTGTCATGCCTCGTCAGCTTTCATCGTAAGCAACGTAAAAGAATAGAACGTACATTGAACACAAAGAACGCCATCATGAAGCCAAAATTGCGCCAATGGTGGTTATAAAAGATATTGAATGCGGCATTGAGGAACTGGTCCGTCGTGCGGATGCTGCAGAACTGACAGGCGGAGGTGGCATCTGCGTTGGTGAGGTAGCCACCTGCAAACGAAATGAATGGGTTGATGTATTCGCCACAGGTCCTCCCGCTAGGTGGGGTGATTGTCACGAATTCTACGGGTGAGCAGGATACTTGTTGGCCACCAATAGCTGCGATATCGATGAGGGATGGTTTCTAAGTAGAGAGAGGTAGACGATAACGAACCTTGACCAAGAAGGCCTTCGATCAGATAGGTATATGGTGACAGGCGATACCTACAAACACGCTTATCAGCCTTGGTGAAAGGAACAACGGGCACACAACTCACATCCAGCGCCACCAGCCGAGTTGCGCAAATGGTTGTAACACGCCGTTACTAAATTGCCACGTCAGCACCCAGACAGATCGGTTATTACGCATAAAGATACTCACAAGGTAATGACAAAGGAGAACAAGAACGAGAATAGGAGGGCAGCAATTTCCGCACTTGGTGCCATTGCTGCGACGGCCTGTGGGTGATGGTGTTGGTTGTGTGATCGTTGTGAGGTGATGGCCAGCTTACTTGGGCAATCGTAGTGTAATAAAGCGGGAACGCGATTCCCAGCATCAGATAAGTATACCCGCCTCGTGACGACTCAAAACCCACGGTCCAGAACCACGTCAAGAATAACAGAGTGGCTCCTAGAATGTTCCAAGGGAGTTCAACGAGGACCTGCGAAGTAACGAGCGCAGTCCAGCTGTACATCCTACTAGGACGTTCACGAATCTCATACACGGTTCTCATTTGAATGAAAGGAACTTGTATTTGTTTCGAGAGGGGGACACTGGATAAGGAATTAACTGTAGGTTCTACAGAGAGAAAAAGGTCCCTTACCTGAGGATCGTTGCCATGAAGATCGCGAAGAGCTTGTTTTGCGCGCCTTGGATGCTATGCTTGGCCTTGAAGAAGGTGAACCCGATGAAAAGACCGCCAACAATGTTCAGGATGAGCTTCGCCATGAGGTACGTGGGATCTCTCCAATGCGCTTCCGCGTCACGCTTGAGGAGTTCGACCACTTGGTATGCCCAAGGGGTGGCGAATTCGGTATGGATGGATGCGGCAATTGCTGGTCGGTTACGACCTTCAGCGTGGATAGCTTCAATTTCCCGCTGAGTCTCCTTTGACTCCTGAGATGATTGCCAGAGTTGATACCAATCTCGTTTGCTTGTAGCGGTTGCACCAGCTCCGATGACGTCCAGCATGTACTCCGCACTACATCATGGGCAAACTTAGCTGAGCGTTTCTTGGCCAGATAATTAAAAACTCACGGATTTTCGTCGTCAAGGCAGGGCCGTGCCCCATTCTTCTCAAAGTAGTCAATCAAGGTGGTAGCGTTTCGACCAAGGTCACCGAAGTAGGCAGTACGACCACCCTTTTGAAGAAGTAGCAACCTGTCGAAAACCTTACAATGATAGCCTTAAATATTGTGTGGAATGAGAGCAGACGGAATCATACTTGGAACAACTCCGCTGACGGCTGATGTATTCTGGAAGACAAGAGAAAAGTCAGGGAAGAACATGACCTAAAACGGCAAGGACATACGTGCAAAGAATGGCCTGTCCGTTGTCTGCGAGACTCCTCAGGAATGACATGATTGCCCAAGCACTTTGTGAGTCAAGACCTGAGGTAGGTTCGTCAAGGAACAACAAAAGTTTTGGCTAATCATGGTAGGCGTCAGTTCAAGCACATAGTAGTTGTTGGTGGGAGGCTGACCTTTGCTGCAAGTTCAACAGCAATAGTAGTCCGCTTCCGGTGCTCGATTCCAAGAGATCCAACAGAAGCGTTTGCGTACTTCTCAAGTCCACACATCTTCAGGCACTTCTCGACACTAGCCGACATCAGTTTTGAGAGATACGTTGTTATATACAAAAGACTCACTATGCCTCTTTCTCAGCCAAAGGAACAGATTTCGGTTGACGTAGTTTAGCCGAAAACAGGAGAGCTTCCCGGACAGTAGCAGTCGGTACATGAGTGTCCATTTGCTGGCAGTACCCACTGATGAAACGCGTTCATTCAAAATGCGAAGAATAACGAAGTGACTGACAAGTACTCACGATTGAGATTGAAAGTCAGCCGGAAGAGCTTGCCCATTAACGAACCTATCGCCCGTAACCACCCCCGTATAGACGCGCTGGGCGAGCACATTGAGCAGAGTTGTCTTTCCAGCGCCCGACTCTCCCATCAAAGCCGTGAGCTTTCCTGGGGCCACATAGCCCGATACGTCAGAAAGCAACAACCTGTCGCCCTGCCCAGCAATAGGAACCGTGTAACGAACGTGTTGCCACGTGAAAACGTCGTTCATGGCAGGAGCACTGGGTGTGTCCTCTTTCTGAAACTTCTCGTCGTCGTCGGAAACCATCAGCCCTCTAGAGTTTTTCTCGTTGACGGCTTCTTCGTCGTTGGAACCAGTGCCACGCTTGAAGAGCATGACGGATGACTCGACAGCGGAAGCGGTGTTGAACTCGGTGAAAAGCAGCAGGAAGGTCAGGAAACCTACTCCAAAAGCGATGACTATGCCAAAGTTCTACAAAGGAACATTAACCTTAATTTGCTTGATCAGAATAAGAAGAAACGCACCATCCAGGTCTTGGACCAAAAAAAGCCGTATGAGATGCCGGCGAACCTGTTACCGTCCACGAAGGGTTGCCCAGGTACGGATCCTACAGTTGTGCACACTTGGTTGGCGAGGGTAATGTTCTCGTAACCGGGACCACGAGGGACGAGGGAGGAACATTCTCCTTTGAGAGTTCGGAATTCGTTAGTTATCATCGCCTCGAATCTAAGTAATGTTGTTGACTTTCGCTCGTAACCGAATCAAGTAGAGTTCTCACCCGTATCGGAGAGGCTAGAAAAGATTATGGGTGAATGACAAGTCATTGTTTCAGCCAGATTTGGAGCTTACGTTGATATATGTTATCCACCTCAAGGCGCCGATCATCGAGGGTTTGGGGATAGTGAAGCCTGAAATATGACAACTACCGGACGTCAATAGGATTGAGATGCACTCACCAGTGTAGATGGAAAGGGCAAGGATGGCAATACCCGCGACCGATTGAGCGGCTGCTTCCGATTTGAAGGCAGCAGCAACAGCTCTGAAATAGGCCTTCATAGTGATAGACATGGTAAACAAGAACAATATGAAGATGCTACATGAACGTCAATCAGTACCAATGCCACTTGAATCGAGGGGGTGACATACAAGAATTGAGAGGCCGTTCTTTGAAGACCAGTCATGAAATATAAGATAATCGAGAAAAAGATGGTGGTAATGAACGTAAGCGGTACGTCGACCAAAGTAAGAGCCAGAGCTTCGATGAAGGGGTGGTAAAGCGCTGCCCTCTGGTGCCTCAAGACAATGGGGCGCTGAGAGTAGAGAGCGGGGATCTCAGCCATAGTTGTCAAGGCGGAAAAGAGCAAGGAACTGGTGAAAAAATTGTAAGCTGCGAGCATGACGGAATGACGAAAGACGCACAAGAAGAGGATACCGCCACGTGAAAAGAAGTTGGCTGTGTTCTGGGGCATCTTGAGGAAGACACTGCCCATGATTAAAGACTGGAAGATGAAAGAGCTGTGAGACAATCAGCATCTAAAGCCGGCGTAAAGAAGCAAGAAAAGAACTTACAAAACTTGAAGCCCAGTAGCAAGGAGGTTCCCTCGAATGATCTGTACCCTCCGCTTCATGACAGCCCGAACTTGCTGGGGGATAGTCAACATGTAGGGGTTCTTCTTCCCACTTCCTTTGGCGAACTCAGCACGAGCACTGGTCATATACGCAGATGCCACATGAGGCTTCCCGACGAACTCTTCAATATATGAGTTTAAATCCGCACGGTTTTCTTTGCCCGCCTCAGACTTGAGGAAGTATTCTGCGAACTCTGCTGCAGTACGTGGCTGGGAGATGACCCCAGCTCGCAGAATCCGGCCAATAGGATCTGTGACTGCTACGAGGAAATCGGCGGTGGTTTGCCTGTTCGCAGGTTCGTAGCTAGACAAAGAGGTGTGAGGGGACGAAGGTCAGATGGTGGTGACTGAGACTTACCCCATGTCGATGAAATGTTGCCTTGCCTTGTCCGCAGCGCCAAAATACGCCATGCGGCCCTCATAGACGACGCAAACCTTGTCAAAGTGCTTGTACAGCGACTCTCCAGCCTGGTAGATGGAAACGATAGTGGTTGTGTGGAAGACGTCAGTCGCGATGCGCAACGCTTTGACAAACTCGAGAGCAGTGCTGGCGTCGAGACCTCGAGTAGAACTAATCGTACATCACTGACAATTCCTCGTGTAATGTGAAATGAAGACGTACTTATCCCAAGCCCCAACACAACTCCTCGTGGCCATAGCCTCAGCAATCGACACACGCTTCTTCTCTCCGCCACTCACTCCCCGAATGGCAGCATCACCGACAGGAGTGTTTAGAGTATGCCGTAGCCCAAAGATGGTAGTGAGGACTTTCACCACTTCGTCTTGGAACTGCTCCCTGGACACGTCGACGCGAGCTCGCGGAGTACGGGTGGTGACTGCGAACTTGAGTGTTTGCTCTACGGTGAGGGTTGGGAAGTGGACATCGTCTTCCGGACAGTATTGCACATCGCCTCGGAAGTGGTCATGGATATCTTGGGGCGACAAGGAGTCGTAGTGAACATCTCCTTCTACTGCATAGAACTCCTGACGTTGATTTGCCAGTGTCTTCAGGAGGGTACTGCAGCCGGATCCGGGCCGGCCCAAAACGACTGACAAGGGTAAGATGTTAGAATGAACACGAGATCGACAAGAACGCGAGCGCACGAATCATCTCCCCCGGTCGAACTACACCCTCGAATCCACCGAGGATATCACGAAGTGCGGGATGGCGGATATTTTGGACATTCTCAAGAATGCTCAAGGGGTTAAGCACAGATCCCAGTGTTCGCTGATATGACGCAGAAGCCCCACGTCCGACCACACGGAGATTTTGAAAGGCGACTCCAATGGATCGCTGCGCGATGAGTGCTTCTTCTCGTCTACATAGGATATAAAATCTTCGTGTTAGAAGGAACGAAATTGGACACGTACCTTCGAACGACATGACGAATGGTCTGTTCAAAATCGAACGGCTCATCGGTTAGGGCATGATTAGTGGATGAAGGTGTAGCAGACGGCCAGCCGCGCTCCTTAGTCTCCTTGGTCATCGTCCTTCGCAAGGCCTGAACACCTTCTGGATCAAAAAACTCGACATCGACGCGAGATACAGAGGAACCGCTCCTGACTCGCAGTTGCCCCAACTTTGGCATAACGGGCGGTGGCCGCGAGTAGTCAGACTGTGTATGATGGTTGCCATGCGCGTTCGAAGCTTGGTGGTCCTCTTCAGCGTGTTGTGATAGAGGGGTATCGATGTTCAAAAGTGTGGGATGAGAAGCCGCCCTGAACACCAAGCCAGAAGGCGTCTCCTCAGCGATGTTGGTTAGTGCAAGTGGGTCTGACATCCTTATGTCCTATTTGACGGACATGAAAGGAAGGTTGGGTATTTATACCCTCCCTCGAATAAGAGATCTCCAGGCAAAGCGGCGGCGATAGAGATTCGAATTTCATTGTAGGATCCATAAACGTAAAGATAAGATTTTCTTTGGTGCTATGTAGCTCGATCGGACGTCAGCGGCGTGACAAATGGAACCACGTTTTCGTGCATACGGAATTGCGGCAGCTTGAGCGTTGGTCCCAGTTTGACATTAACGCCGCTTCTGTGATGTGTAAACAAAAGGATTTGAGACTTGTTTCGGCCAGGGGCACTGTTAAAACCCGTAGCAAATCATCGTTGTCTTGTAAACCTGCCTTTTCGTTAGGAAGATGCGCGTTCAGGTGGGACTTGAAGGACCTTCACCTTGCTCGTCGATTTCAAAAGGTCTGTTACGTAACCATCAGTCTTTGAATGCTCTCGCCGAGTGAGACCGTTGACTAACGTCGATTTCCTTTAGACGTTTCCAACTTGTCCAAGTCGTGTTCGCCAGGTGTTTGAAAACCCAGGTCAATGGCACAAACGGTCTGATCTTGAAAATGGGGTTTTGTCCGGGCGCCGTTTGGCGGTTTCTGTCCGGCTTGCAGCCAAGGTGTGTCAGGATTGAAAAAAAAACCTGGAATCGATTTGTCTTTTTCCTCATTTTCGGAACACGTTGGAATTGCGTATCGTGGCATCAGGAACCTGATGATAAGACTGGTGACAATGAACCTGGTCCGTCCTCTCCAACGTCCACTCTTCTGAGCCCTAGCCATTGCGCCTTCACGATATCCATCTAACCATTGACATTAGCGGTGTCAGACAGCACGAAAGGTGCATTCGAACACAGGTGACAGCGTACCGAGAAGACGGGTCGAGATACCCCGTAGAAAAGGTTTTGAAATCCGAGGGGGTGAGAAGAAGCCGCTGCAAAGAGGGTGTTGTGTACTACAAAAGCTTGCGAATAGAGTTGAAGTAGTTGTTGGGTTGATTTGAGGAGGGCTAGGATGTTCAGATGGATGTGGTGAAACCAGAAGAATCGGTGAAGCATTCCCCAGTCCTTGGATGGGATAGCAGGAGAATTAAGAATACGGTTGTGATGTTCTGAGCTCATCAATGCGCTACATAGTATGACACTGACGGGGACAAGAGAAGATCAGGTTGAGAGAAAGCGATTGCCGTCCTGACATGTTACCCACCTTGAAAAAGCGAGGCCACCTGCTTGTGCCACCATTTGAGGGGGATAACGTACAAGTGCTTCGTCAAATTGGTCGCACTAGATCATGGCATACATATTAACGACTCGATATAGTGTAAAGGAAGGGACCTACATTCTCTGATACATGATGTGGGCAGCCTTGGTTTTGAGTAGAGACAGGATGCCGCTCGCAGCGCGTTATTACCGAAGTTTCGAGGAGATAGAACGTCCAGAATTGCTGCAACCGCGTCAATAGTATTTTACAACAGGATATCTTCCAACGCTCACCTCCAGAATGTCGGACCGCTGCCGCGCTGACCAAGTTGTCAGTTCAAACTCCGATCGATTCACAGCATTTCGAGTACTCAACACGCTTCTTCACTGCCACCTCTCGCTTTCATGGGCCAAAAATTCCTCTGTGATTGTAAAAGGTACTGCAATGGTGGTCGGCAAGTTTCAAGAAGCACGTACTACCACCACAAACCATATCGGCATCAGCTCGCAGTCATCCCCTTGGTGCCCGAAGATAGCGACAAGCGGCGCCGTATCGAGGACAACGTGAGCGGATTGTTGTCGCTACCTACGGAGCTTCTCCGAGAAATATTTGCTGAGGTATGTCGACTTCCATACAAAAAATCCCTTTGCCAGTCGCCATTCTCACTCAGGTTTGTGTGTTGGGTAGGTGGCCGATAAAACTCTCCGTTTAGTATGCAAGCGAATCAACTTCACTTTGGAGCCACAAATTCTGTCGGAGATCACTTTATTATCCACACGTCTTTCGTCTCAAGTCGAGAGTCTGGTTACAACGGAACCAAAGCCTACGTCAGCTTCTAAATATGCAACCAAGCTCCGAATACGTCACCTATGTCCCTCTCCAGACCAAAATGGAGTTACATCTTTTGAAGAAGCCAAGATTAGGTCGTTCCTTTTGCCCGCTATCAGTTCCCTTGTTGGGGTTCGTCAAATAATGTGAGTGAAGTCCCAGGATTCAGAGAATATATTAACTCCTTCCTCTACTAGATGGGATCTGGGTAGATACGACCCAGAGTGGGCAACTCTTCTAGTCAGAGATGCCCTTTCATCGCTCCCGGCTCTGGAGGATCTTCATTTGAGTGTTTGGATGGATCCAGGTTCTCCCTGTGTGCAATTCCAGCGGCTGTCCAACCTCAAAAAATTCACCATTATCTCGGACTTCAGTAATCGCACCGCAGTTATCCGCACCGTCGCAGGACTGATTGGATGGAACCAGCCGGAGTTGACGAGTATCACAATTGATGATGATGGCTACTACTCCGATGGGTATGCGCCAACCCTCCAAGACTTTCTCGCGGAGACATCTAGTTCAGTTTGCTCGAAAATTACACATCTCAATTTGAGCGGCCTATTTGTGAAATTCGACGCTGGCGCACTTCGCCATTTGAGATCGTTGATCTCGCTCACCATAATGAACATCGTCTCGCCCAATGATGAAACTACAGAATATCAGGGTCCTGAATTTTCGGCACAAAAAATGTGGTCAACTTTGGGATCAGAGAAAATTCACCTACAAGAACTTGTCACGGACAACGTCCAGCCTGCCTTGGTCGAATACTTAACATCATTTTCTGGTCTTCGGCGTCTCAGGCTTACTCGGACATCATCGTATCGCACACCTCAACAGGTGTCCAATCAACTTGCGACACAGGTTTCCAATCAACTTGCGATCCACTTTTATGAACAAGGTCTCGAGAATCATATTTCCTTTCTGGAGGCTCTTGAAGTTCATTCAAGTTATGAAGGAATGTGGTGTTTTGGAAAGCATTGTTCCAACATAATCAAAAAAGCCACACGCCTCTCCCTTCTTGAATTATCTATAAACTCTTGGGACATTCCGAGGGGAGAAGAAAAGGTCCACGCTTATGCGAAGAGTGAATCCCCTACCAAAGAAAATGCAATCGTACGTCTTTCTATTCAAAAACAATCATACCATTTCAAACGTAATACTCAGTGGTCGCTTTTGGACATATGCGCAACTCTACCCGTTCTGAAAAGTCTAAGGATACGAGGCACCTCTCCTGAACACAGTCGAGGATCCAAGTGTGGGAGCGGGGCTAGTATGCATCGCGCGAGGATGAGGGGATGGATCAAGCAGAATGTGGAAAGTTATGGGCCCACCCACAATCACACGTTCCATGTTTGCGCGCCTTGGACAGAATAATAATATGCGGTACGGCGTGACGATTTGGGTGCAGACCTAGGGTACCGACCTATCGCACAAATTGAAGAAGAAGACTGATCCATGATGCTGTTGTCGTGAAGGGAGAACTTGGTAAAGAAGTTGTGTGAGTTTGCGATAGTGATGTCAAGAGTCGACCAAGCGTTGAGGCAGGTGCATCTCTGGTCTGTAACCACGATCTGTAAGTTATGAATTGTAGAGTAGAGTGCAACAGGAGACCTTCACCTACTTAAAAAGCAAATGGCGAATGCGACGCGAATGTTTCACGTGATGGCGTCTTCTGATCATCTGACTTGTCAAGCATTATCTCCCACTTGCTTCCAACTTACTCCGACCAACTTACTCCCAACAATATATATACCTAGCGGTAAGTGCTAGAATCATACTTATTAATGCCCCGAAGATCCTGCATATTGGCCACAGGAGGTTTTCTTGGACATCGATGGCCAACTTTACAGGAAGAATGGAGAACGTTGTTCTGAACAAGGACTCCGAGAAACAAGGTGGTCACTTTACTTAACAGCCAGGAAAAGTAGACGGAGCTTGCGCCAAAGGTTATTGAAAATATTGGTGCGACGATTTTCGAGCTGGTCCACCGCTTCCTCATTTCTACATTACTTATGGGTCGAACTCAACAGATGTAGGGCGGTGCGCTGCGTCTAGTGAACAGCCCTCGTCGAACGAGGGGATTCCCGTACGAGAGAACATACAAAAGAATGTTGGCGACGATCGTCCGATGATTTAGTGTCATGAAGTGATGATTCCCCATTCCTGACGGCTGGGAATCTCCCCTTTCTCGACTCAAGCAACTATCAGGGTTTCAAAGCCATCTTTATTGCCAGAGGATTTACAGTGTTCGTCATCTTAAAAAGTATTGCAAAGCCGATCCAACTTCAGGTCATGTAACAAGTCAACATCACAGTGATACGCTCCTCGCAATCGAGGCGAATACACCATTGTCCAACAACATGCAAGAGGCTTTTCTTTTGACATAGATCTCAAGTGTGCCAAGTCGCCCATTGGCCTGAATTTGCTTCAGTCTGTTTCTAAATTTATTCTCACATTGTTGGACCAGTCAGCCGCAGGCTATGCCTACTTAAACTGCCAGCCTCAACCGTGATGGACATCTGCTACCAGGATCCATTATCCTCTCGAACGCTCTTGGGCAACCCACATCGGTCTCCTCGTTGACCTCACCTTCTTTAAGTTCCGCCATGCCCAACCTCGAAAATATGCCCCATCATACCCTTAATCCGCACAAGTTAACTCGCAGGTTGATCACAGACGATGGTCGAATTGTACCAGATGTTCAAGGCTTTGGTGGTGCAACGAGTAAGCTTGACCGTTTTTTCAACGTCTCGTCAATATCTAACCACTTTCCTCAGCCCTAGCCTTCTTCATCACAATCGTCGTCCTCTCAATCTTCCTCTACTTCTACCTCTCGCCTATCCTCCGAAACCGTCGCCTCCTCGCGCCCTTCTTCCGGAGGCTGACATCTGTAGAAATGGACCCAGAGCTTCGCGAACGGCGCTCCCTCGTCTACTGGATGCGCGGTTCCAATGGCCGATTTATCGACACTGAGGGGAACAACACCCCAACCGCCATCTCCTCCTTCTTCCGCCTCTTCGCACCGAGTTCCACGTACCGCACTGTGGGCGACAACACCAAACTAGCGCAACTCCCTCAAGCATACACATCTCAACCCAATTCGCCTACTCCACAATACGCGCTATCGTTACCACTAAATAAGTCCTCGTTGAAGTACAGCATCCCCATGCACGTTCCAGGCCAACAAAATCTATTAGTCCCCACCATGTCCCCTCGCCGTTCGGCTGCTCCGCCCAGTTACGCCTTGCCTCCTTCCCTAAACCCGCCTACGAAAGTGCCGTTCGTGCCTGGCGCTGGGCTGGGTCTGGATCCGGGAACCATCGTCCGCCCCTGCTCGGCTCCTCGCTCCGTGTCAACCAATAGCATCCTTCATCCCCCTGCGCCATTCCTTCCCACCCCCTCCCAAGCTGTGGTGTGTGAGAGCGACTCGGCAGCGGCGTTGGGACCTACGCGAAGGATCTTTTCTGTTGAAAGGCAAGCCGGAGATTCGACTGGCACGGGTTTGAGTGGGAGTGAAGATTCGGATTCGGTATTCACTTCCAGAGATGGGGACTCACAAGTCCCTGGGATCCATGCTACGGGCTCATGCATATGGGAGGAGCAGACGACCAAAGGAGTTTCTGCTACGGAATCTAGGTCTCTGACTGAGGATTCTCTGTTCACTTCTGGGGGAGATACACTTGCGTCGCCCGCTGTTTCCTGGGAAGAGGAGATTTCGCATGTCATGTCCAAGATTGGGGAGATTTAGTCTTTTTGCTACATCTATATTGTATAACTTTTCTTTCTGAATCTATGCGATTAGTGATACGATGACGATTTCGTATCGATCGTAATGTACTGCGTAAGATGAAAACATTAGTCCGTTTGATATCT
Organism: Laccaria trichodermophora; assembly: GCA_018417955.1. NCBI lineage: Eukaryota > Fungi > Basidiomycota > Agaricomycetes > Agaricales > Hydnangiaceae > Laccaria > Laccaria trichodermophora. The sequence continues at coordinate 607,587 of JACTVC010000002.1, forward strand.
ATTCCTCCCTTGTGAATAAAATGAAGAATCCTGAGACCCTGCTTCTAATCTATCTATGATAAAGTCCGCATAAGAATTGAGGGACGAGTTCCCGTTTGTCTAGATATCAATGGATACATTACTTCTTGGCAGCGCGCCTCTTGAATGAGGGTAAAATGCTGCCTTCGCGAATCCGGAAGATATATGTGAGAAGGTAGATACAAGAGAACTGTCATATCTCGTCAGCTTTCATCGCAAGCAACGTAGGGAACAGAACAGAACGCACATTGAACACAAAGAACGCCATCATGAAGCCAAAATTCCGCCAATGGTGATTATAGAAGATATTGAATGCGGAATTGAGGAACTGGTCCGTCGTGCGAATGCTGCAGAACTGACAGGCGGAGGTGGCATCTGCATTGGTGAGGTAGCCACCTGCAAACGACATAAATGGGTTCATGTATTCGCCGCAGGTCATCCCGCTAGGTGGGGTGATCGACACGAATTCGACGGGTGAGCAGGACACTTGTTGGCCACCGATAGCTGAGGTATAAATTAGGGATGAACTAACGAAAGGGAGACAGACGATAACGAACCTTGACCAAGAAGGCCTTCGATCAGATAGGTATATGGCGACAGGCGGTACCTACAAACACGCATGTCAGCCTTGATGAAAAGAACAACGGGCACACAACTCACATCCAGCGCCACCAGCCGAGTTGGGCAAAGGGTTGCAACACGCCATTACTGAATTACCACGTCAGCACTCAGACAGATCAGTTATTTTGCATAAAGATACTCACAAGGTAATGACAAAGGAGAACAAGAATGAGAATAACAAGGCTGCAATTTCCGCACTTGGTGCCATTGCTGCGACAGCCTGTGGGTGATGAGATTAGTTCTGTAAGCATTGTGACGCGATGGGCAGCTTACTTGTGCAATCGTAGTATAATAGAGTGGGAACGCGATTCCCAGCATTAGATAAGTATATCCGCCTCGTGAGGACTCAAAACCCACGGTCCAGAACCACGTCAAGAATAACAGAGTGGCTCCTAGAATGTTCCAAGGGAGTTCAACGAGGACCTGCGAAGTAACGAGCGCAGTCCAGCTGTACATCCTACTAGGACGTTCACGAATCTCATACACGGTTCTCATGTCAATGAAAGGAACTTGTAGTTGATTCGAGAGGGGAACACTGGATAAGGAATCAACTGTCGGTTCTACAGAGAGAAAAAGGTTCCCTACCTGAGGATCGTTGCCATGAATATTGCGAAGAGCTTGTTCTGCGTGCCTTGGATGCTATGCTTGGCCTTGAAGAACGTGAACCCGATGAAAAGACCGCCAACAATGTTCAGGATGAGCTTCGCCATGAGGTACGTGGGATTTCTCCAATGCGCTTCAGCATCACGCTTGAGAAGTTCGACTACCTGGTATGCCCAAGGAGTGGCGAATTCGGTACGGATGGATGCGGCAATTGCTGGTCGGTTACGACCTTCAGCGTGGATAGCTTCGATTTCCTGCTGGGTGTCCTTTGACTCCTGAGATGATTGCCAGAGTTGATACCAATCTTGTTTGCTCGTAGCGGTTGCACCAGCCCCGATGACGTCCAGCATGTACTCCGCACTACATCATGGGCAAACTTAACTGAGCGTTCTTGGTCAGATAATTGTAAACTCACGGATTTTCGTCGTCAAGACAAGGCCGTGCCCCATTCTTCTCAAAGTAGTCAATTAATGCGGTAGCGTTTCTACCAAGGTCACCGAAGTAGGCAGTGCGACCACCCTTTTGCAGAAGTAGCAACCTGTCGAAAACCTGACAATGATAGCGTTAAACATTGTGTGGAATAAGCGCTGACGGAATCATACTTGGAACAACTCCGCTGACGGTTGATGTATTCTGGAAGACGGAGAACAGTTAGAGAAGAACATAACCTAGAATGGCAAGGACATACGTGCAAAGAATGGCCTGACCGTTATCTGCGAGACTCCTCAGGAATGACATGATTGCCCAAGCACTTTGCGAGTCAAGACCTGAGGTAGGTTCGTCGAGGAACAACAAAAGTTTTGGCTAGACTATGCGTCAGTTGAAGCACATTCCAGTCGTTTGTTCAGGACTGACCTTCGCTGCAAGTTCAACAGCAATAGTCGTACGCTTCCGATGCTCGATGCCAAGAGATCCAACAGAAGCGTTTGCGTATTTTTCAAGACCACACATCTTCAGACACTTCTCGACACTGGCCGACATCAGGTCTGGGAGATACGTTGTTAGATACGAAAGACTCACTATGCCTCTTTCTCAGCCAAAGGAACGGATTTCGGTTGACGGAGTTTTGCCGAAAACAGGAGAGCTTCACGGACAGTAGCAGTCGGTACATGAGTGTCCATTTGTTGGCAGTAACCACTGTAACATGTTCATTCAAAATGCGAGGGATGACGAATAGGATGACAAACACTCACGATTGAGATTGGAAATCGGCTGGAAGAGCTTGCCCGTTAACGAACCTATCGCCCGTGACCACGCCCGTGGAGACGCGCTGGGCGAGCACATTGAGCAGAGTTGTCTTTCCCGCGCCCGACTCTCCCATCAAAGCCGTGAGCTTGCCAGGGGCCACATAACCCGATACGTCGGAAAGCAACAACCTGTCGTCCTGCCCGGCAATAGGAACCGTGTAACGAACGTGTTTCCACGTAAAAACGTCGTTCATGGCAGGAGTACTGGGTGTGTCCTCTTTCTGGAGCTTCTCGTCGTCGTAAGAAATCACCAGGCCTCTAGAGTCTTTTTCATTGACGGCTTCTTCGTCGTTAGCGTTAGAGCCGTTGTTGGGACCAGTTCCACGCTTGAAGAGCATGACGGATGACTCGACAGCAGAAGCGGTGTTGAACTCAGTGAAAAGCAGCAAAAACGTCAGGAAACCGACTCCAAAAGCGATGACTATGCCAAAGTTCTACAAAGAAACATTGACCTCAAGTTGCTTGATCAGAGTAAGAGGAAACACACCATCCAGGTCTTGGACCAGAAAAAGCCGTATGAGATGCCGGCGAACCTGTTGCCGTCGACGAAGGGTTGCCCAGGTACGGACCCTACAATTGTGCACACTTGGTTGGCGAGGGTAATGTTCTCGTAGCCAGGACCACGAGGAACGAGGGAGGAACATTCCCCTTCGAGAGTTCGGAATTCGTTAGTTATCATCGCCTCAAATCTAAGCAATGTCGTCAGCTTTCGCTCGTAACAGAATTAAAGCACAGCTCTCACCCGTAACGGAGAGGCTAGAAAGGATAGTGGGTCAGTGACAATTCATTGTTCCAACCGGATTTGGAGCTTACATTGATGTATGTGATCCACCTCAAAGCGCCAATCATCGAGGGCTTGGGAATGGTGAAGCCTAGAATGTTATTAGTTAGAAAACTACCAGATGTCAAGAGGACTGATATGCACTCACCAGTGTAGATAGAAAGGGCAAGGATAGCAATACCCGCGACCGATTGAGCGGCTGCCTCAGATTTGAAAGCAGCAGCGATAGTCCTAAACCAGGCCTTCATAGTAATAGACATGGTAAACAAGAACAGTATAAAGACGCTACATGAGCATCAATCAGCATCAGCACCAATGCCACTTGAATCGATGAGGCGACGTACAAGAATTGAGAGGCCGTTCTTTGAAGACCAGTCATGAAATATAAGATAATCGAGAAAACAATGGTGGTAAGGAACGTAAGCGGCACATCGACCAAAGTAAGAGCCAGGGCTTCGATGAAGGGGTGGTAAAGCGCTGCCCTCTCGTGCCTCAATACAATGGGGCGCTGAGAGTAGAGAGCGGGGATCTCAGCCATACTTGTCAATGCTGAGAAGAGCAAAGCACTGGTGAAAAGTTGGGTGGGTAAGCAAGCGGTAAGCAATACGGAACAAGGAAAGACGAACAAGAAGAGGATACCGCCACGTGAGAAGAAGTTGGCTGTGTTCTGGGGCATCTTGAGAAAGACGCTGCCCATGATTAAAGACTGGAAAATGAAAGAGCTGTTAGACAGTCAGCATTCATAGCCATGAAACGAGCAGTAAGGAACTGACAAGACTTGAAGCCCAGTAGCAAGGAGGTTCCCTCGAATGATTTGCACCCTCCGTTTCATGACAGCCCGAACTTGCTGGGGGATAGTCAACATGTACGGGTTCTTCTTCCCACTTCCTTTGGCGAACTCAGCACGAGCACTGGTCATATACGCAGAGGCCACATGAGGTTTCCCCACAAACTCTTCGAGGTACGAGTCCAAATCCGCACGGTTTTCTTTGCCCGCCTCGGACTTGAGAAAGTATTCCGCAAATTCCGCTGCAGTCCGTGGTTGGGAGATGACCCCAGCTCGGGGAATGCGGCCGTTAGGATCTGTGACTGCTACGAGGAAGTCGGCGGTGGTTTGCCTGTTCGCAGGATCGTAGCTAGACAAAAAGGTTTCAGATGATGTATATCTGATGATGGCGACTAAGACTCACCCCATGTCAATGAAATGCTGCCTTGCTTTGTCCGCAGCGCCAAAATAAGCCATGCGGCCGTCATAGATGACGCAAACCTTGTCAAAGTGCTTGTACAGCGACTCTCCAGCCTGGTAGATGGAAACGATAGTGGTCGCGTGGAAGACGTCGGTCGCGATACGCAAGGCTTTGACAAACTCGAGAGCAGTGCTCGAGTCGAGCCCTCGAGTGGAGCTAAATCGTCCATCAGCGAAAATTCTTCGTGTGATATGGAATGGGAGCATACTTATCCCAAGCCCCAACACAACTCCTCGTGGCCATGGCCTCAGCAATCGACACACGCTTCTTCTCTCCGCCGCTCACTCCCCGAATGGCAGCATCGCCGACAGGAGTGTTTAGAGTGTGCCGTAGCCCAAAAATGGTAGTGAGGACCTTCACCGTTTCGTCTTGGAATTGCTCCCTGGAGACGTCGACGCGAGCTCGCGGAGTACGGGTGGTGACTGCGAATTTGAGTGTTTGCTCTACGGTGAGGGTTGGGAAGTGGACATCGTCTTCTGGGCAATATTGCACATCGCCTCGGAAATGGTCGTGAATGTCTTGAGGTGACAAAGAGTCGTAGTGAACGTCTCCTTCTATTGCATGGAACTCTTGCCGTTGATTAGCGAGTGTCTTCAGGAGGGTACTGCATCCGGAACCGGGCCGACCCAGAACGACTGATAAGATTAAAATGTTAGAACGGACATGAGATTGAGAAGAAACGCGAACTGACGAATCATCTCCCCCGGTCGAATTACACCCTCGAATCCACTAAGAATATCACGGACTGCGGGATGGCGGATATTTTGGACGGTCTCAAGAACGCCCAAGGGGTTAAGCAAAGATCCCAGGGTTGGCTGATATGACGCAGAAGCACCAAGTCCGACGACACGGAGGTTCTGAAAGCCGACACCAATGGATCGCTGCGTGATTTGTGCTTCTTCTCGTCTAGATGTGATATGAGTGATCTCCGTGTTGGATGGAACGAAGTCGGACACGTACCTTCGAACGTGATGACGAATGGTCTTTTCAAAATCGAAAGGCCCATCGGTTAGGGTATGATCAGTGGATGAAGACGCTGCCGACGGTCGGTTGCGGTTCTGAGCCTCCTCGGTCATCGTCCTCCGCAAGGCCTGAACACCTTCTGGATCGAAAAACTCGACATTGACGCGAGATACAGAGGAACCACTCCTGGCTCGTGTATACCCCAGCTTTGGCGTTACGGGCGGCGGCGGTGAGTGCTCTGGGTGACCATGATGATGGCCGTGCAGGTTTGAAGCATGGTGGTCCTCTCCAGCGTTTTGTGCAAAGGGGGTATCAACGTTATAAAGAGTGGGATAAGAAGCCGCCCTGGAAACCGATCCAGAGGGCGTCTCCTCGGCAATGTCGGTTAATGGAAGTGGGTCTGACATCCTAATGTCCTAGTTTACGGACATGAAATGAAGGTTGGGTATTTGTACCCCCTTCCTTGAATACGAAATCTCTAGGCAAGGCGGCAATGATAGAGATCGTATGATCCATAAGCGGAAGATAAGATTTTTTTCCCCGGAGGTCAGCGACGTTGACAAATGGGACCTTGGCACGCGTACGCGTTTTCGTGCCGACGGATTTGCGGTTAGTGTCCCAATTTGTCTGTGATGTCTAATCTCAAAGGATTTAGGACTGATTTCGGTCAAGCTCGCCGCTGCTCACCATCGAAATACGTGCCAAACCGTCGCTCATCGTCATCGTCTTGCCAATCTGCCGTTCGAGGAGGAAAGGTGACGCGTTCCAGTTACAAAAAAGTCAGTTACGTAACCATCAGTTTTTTTACCGTTAGTAAGGTGCTCGGGCCGTTGACTAACGTCGATTTCACTTTTCAAAGTCGTGTCAAAGACGTGTTCGCCAGGTGTAGAAGTGTTTTACAAGTGTTATATTTTCTATTTTATAAACAAGCTGCTTGAACGGAATAAATCTAAGATAGAACGTTCCCAAACACATAAAAAAATAATCTACGTCTAAGCATATCGCTTCAGACCATCACCTTCCACAAGCTGGCCTTTCTTCCTACAATCGGAGACAGTCTTGGGCGAGTATGGTAAGATCTCTGTAATTCCGGAAAACTCCTGATGCGCAGCTTGTCCGGCAAGGACGCGGATGTGGAGGCCATGCACACTAGGTGGGGCCTGTAACAATGCATCATGTCAATTTAGGTCATCCAAGTAAATATTTAACGGAATGCGTACAAGGGGAAGCGCTGGAACCCAAACCCGTCTACTCTCTTGCGTGCCTTCTATAGTCCACTGGGGCAATTTGACGCGAGCGTAAACTGGAGCCTGTCACGAATGTGAACGTCAGAATGTGAAATAATGACGAGGAATAAGATGAGCTTACATTCATACGTGGAACTGCAGAAGTGTCGGCGCTCGCTTTATCTGGTCTATTAGAGCAGGCAGAGGAAGGCCTCTCGGGTGGGATTTCCGAAATTTCGTTAAGCAAGGGAGAGAAAGTTTTTTCCTTGTAATCTTGAGTATATGGGTCCGTGTAGGAGACGACATAGCTCCTGCTGTCTCCTCCGATAGTCTGGTAATTGCAAAGTCAGTAAGGTTGAAGTTCTTATGCTTGAATTAAACTTACACAGGGTTTAAAGATAGGGCGGACGACTCTTCCAGGCAGCCAGTTGCTGTAAGCGTTGTCCTTGGAATGGTAGCGACGAATCTGAACAATCTCTCCAATCTACAGACAATAAATGATTTAATTCGGAGTTCACCGGAAAATCCGAGAAAACGCACCTTGAAATAATCAACCCCAGAAACAAGCTCTGGCCGACCAGCGGTCGAGTCAAGCGGGGGATGGCCAAGGACAGAGGTGTGGCAAGAGGTGGATTTAATAGAGCGGTCATAATAACCAACTCGTCCTGCTGCGCCATCGCGTGCCGGTACAGTCGATCGACTGGGGGAGGGACGATGACTGGAAGAGTTTCCAGACGAGCTGGTAGCGGGGGAGCCCCCAAAGTTAGGTTGCAGGGTAGGGTAGGAGTAGCCTTCTGGGTACCACTTGGCGGACATGTTGAGTAATAGAGGCGTAGAGGTGTGTGTGTGTGCGGTGGGCTTGGAGAGTTCTACACCGGGATGTGTGCTTCTTAAATAGTAGCTAATGGCCACCGCCTTGACCAATAAAATAGATAGTGTGGCCCGCCCCCGCCATTGTCGTCCAATAGATTCATACGCGATGAGGCCACCGTGCCACCCAATTTGGGAGACAAAGCTCGGTGGAGTCCGTTGGTGGCCATAGATTGCTTTATGGCTTGATATGCTTGGCCCTGAGGTACGTAGAACAACGCGTTGTGACCGATAGACAGAGCTGGACGGCAAAGAGGTATTTCGGGGCATATTGGGTGTTTTGAGCATTGCCGATGTCCAGTGGCGCGTGTGGTAGTCTCCGCTTTATCTGTCTGGTCCTGGTCGGACAACGACACAACCTGGTCGAAATTAGCCGTTTAGCTAACGTTCCCAAACAGTTTCCCTGTCGAAATCATGACGATTTACTATCTTGGCTAATGGAGGTGATATGTGAGTTGAGTGTAGCGCCACGAGGGTGCCGCCGGCTTATTTATTTAAGTAGCTCGTCCTGATCAATGAGAGGGGTAGAAGGAGAGAATAACTTGGTCAGGAGCCCAGAGTTCAAGCCCCTTTATGAGAGAAGTGCTCGACATCGTCTGCCCAGAAAATCAAATGCAACAAAGTCACCCTGTCCCCTCCATTCATTCAGCTGATTGCCGCGAAGTCTGGGTACGCAAGAAGTACCTATTATGTAGCGGGTCGACAAAATTTTCTTCAACCTCCCTACCACCTCCTCCATTCCAAGTTCTTCAAAAATGCGCAACCTTGACATCTTCGACATGAGCGAGCCCGCAGTGCCCCTGAAAATTCAAGTGGAGACGGAAGTCCAAGTTTGGGAAGACACGAGTCCCAATTCCCACGATCTGCCCAACACCACAACAAGCACCGTCACCTCTCCACGACACCCGCAGTCAACTTCATCCCACTTCTTACCGTCCTCAGGCGCTCGCACCTTCATGTCGCTTCCAAGAGCAAACTACGACCCCAGGAGGGTGTGCTTGAACCCCTTTCCAGAGTTCACATTTGGGAAACGTCGACGGGCGATTGGGGTATACCTAGCGGGTGCATTGGTACGTCTGGGAATTGCTTCAGGAGTCGGAACTAGATGCTGAACGTGGTTATGGATAGTTTGCGTTGGCGAATTGGACTTTTTTGGACGCTGCGATCCTGTCTGCTCATGCAAAATCTCCTTGGGGAGACCAACCAGATGCCCCGCCGCCCGTCCACGTCACATTCGTAGACTGGATTCCGGGAATCTGCTCTTTGCTAGGATACCTCGTTATCAACTTGATTGATAAAGACAGAATACGAGGGGATGAGGGTCTGGGAGATTCGAGGGCCGTGTGGAGGGCGCGATTGATTCTGTTCATTGGGTTTGCGCTGATGGCGGGGGGTTTGGCTGGAAGTGTCGTGAGTACCCACTTTCTACGTCACCTTTTGCGACTTTGGCATTAATAACTTGACCTTGCAGACGGTTCTGGTCTTGAAGTATGTCTTGAATGGATATCCAGAACAGTTCGTCTACTACGGCTATGCGAATGTCTCGCAAAGCGTTGCGATGATGTTGTCGGCTGTGGTTCTCTGGATCTCGCAGAGTACGAGCAGCGAGTACGAGTACAATTTGACCCTATGAATCAGAGCTGAAGTGAAAGGTTCTACCTGTCCTCGTTTTGTATGATTGTATCTGTATGCAGCTGCCCATCTGAATTATTAGGTGTTTTCTTACAGGAGCCCCGAACTTGTCATGGGGAAGACTTTGAGCGATGTCGTGAGTGCTGTGAACAATGCCTCAAATGGTCTTGAAGAGGGTTCAAGTTGTACCAAGGATGCCATCATTGCTGAGCGTTGAACCTTGAACCTTGTTAAGCTTGAACGTTTGAATTTTGACTCTCAGGTTCACGACGATCCAGAATTCACGGTGCAATTATTGATCGCCGCTTTTTTAGGTTTTCTGATCGGGCCAGTCCTGACCTGAGCGCTCACAGGCGCTCGCCGCTCACGAGCAGCTTATTCACTCCACCCTGCAGGTCTGCGATGTACCAATAATAAATATAAAACATGCACAAAAAACGTCCTTAAAGTTCAGTCGGGTTACACAACTCTCTTTCATTCTCGCCCCCTTCAAGTTCCCCTCGATTGGGGTTAAACGTCACGGTCTCCCGCGGCACCATGGTCAATCTCGCTTCTGCGGTAATGGTCAGGCGTTACTCGTCTTGTAAGCGCGCTGTTCTTTTACTGTTGTCGTACCGTTGATCACGCGAGGAACAGTGGCCTCCTTGCTAGTTCTCATAGGCGACTATCTCTTAACATGTCGAGCAGAGTTCCGTTTCATTTGGAGGTGAAGTTTATACTTTAAACTTCCACGCGCGCTTGTTGATCCGTTCTGGGAACTGCATAGGTCTCCGATGAATGGCGTCAAGTACATTTATATATTCGCGAGATACTTAGCTCTCGTCGTTCAAACGTATGTGATGAGCCATTTCATCTTGGCTGCGACGACTGTCCGACCCACATGATTTTACCACAGCACAAGCTTTTTCATATCCCAGTTTCATCCACTAGCCAGACCCCCAGTGTCGTCGCAAGTCTGCAATGTGTGGTTTATGGTCCTCTTGGTATGCGGCGTGGTGCAGCTAGTGGCGCTTGACGCAGTCTTGATATTACAAAGTACGTATTTCACATTTTCAAGCTTCTCAATGCCTGACTACCGCGATCAGTCTACGCTCTCTACGTGCCTCATAGCAATAAGGTCTTATATCTTCTCCCGATAGTGTTCCTCCAATTTCCGCTCCCCTTCGCGGCGTGGGCTCGTGATATAGGCTTCGATGAAGTTTGTAGTGTAACGGGGACACTTCATGGTGGGGATGTTGGCGGGTACGCATGGGTACTCTTTGCGTATGCTTGAGATGAACGCTGACTGTATTTCCTCTACAGCGCAGTCGGGGCAACCATTCATTTGTTTCTTTTTTACATTATATTTCGCAAGCGAAGTGTGGCAGCTGGGGAATCAGAAATTGTTTCCTTTGTTGTCCGTGGTGGGGCGTGGTGTTTCGTTTTGGTCTTGGGTATGTTTTTCTCTGGGTTTTCCTGGGCGATTTCTCATGTCGCGTTAGCGATGGCGGGAGCGCTCATTCCTTATTCATATATGGATCGTACAGCAAATCCCTACATTATCTTCATGTACGTCTTCAAGTCCCTCTTCGGAGACCAGAACTCATGGGTTTGAATAGCTGGCCGATCACCTTCTTTTCTATCACTGTAAGACTCTTTTCTAACGTCATCTTGGTAAACGGCTGATCCCTCTCATTTTCCAGACATGCAGGCTTATCATAAGCATGAGGCGCATGAACCCTTCCGGCCAACAGTCATCGTCCATCAATTTGTCTTTCACAGATATCGCCACCACAGAGTTTTCACCTCAAGTCTCTATCAGCTCCTTGGGCTCTCAGCCTAAGTTTGTGGTGGACTTTCTCACCCCCTCGTTGGAGGTGACAAATGAGCCACCACCAACTGAGTCATTGACGAGCATAAAGGCGGGGACATTACAATTCTACGATCCATCGGATCCAAAGGAGTTTTCGGCTGTAGATCCAGACTCAAGCTTGAAGACCGAAAGTGAAATCTAAGTGACCTCACGTATGCTGTCCGTTGGAATACTCCATGCAAAGTGTATTTCGGTCACCATCGAAGGTCAAGCCAGATCCACTATAACATGCCATTCCAACTTGACCTGTGGTGCAACTATGTCTCCTGGATTTGTCTGGCATTTCTCTCATTCGTGACTTATGGTATATTGGTTATTGTAAACACTTTATAATTAGTTAAGTTTTGTCACTAGGTGCACAGCAGTTCTTAAAATTATCCGCCTCATTCCCGATGTTGAAGGATTTCACTGAGACAAGAGTATTGGCAAGAGCTTGGGAGTAGATACATGGTTTGTAGAGCAGCAGGGAGAATCCATCATCATCCTCAACTGTGCTCCCGACAAGTTTTCGAGCCTTTCCACTCTTCCACTCGGGCCATCTCCATTGGGTACTGTTGAGGTGACATGAAGGCACCCTGAGGAAGGAGGTTGATTATTGAGACAGAGCTATGACTCGTATGTATGTCTAGTAAGCAGTCGCTACATAGATTGTAGAGTAGTTCACAGTAGCGTTTTTCGGCTTGTTTTTCCAGTCATCTTGTTTTTCAATCAAAAAACAACATCAAAAACAACTCAAAAAGAGCTCAAAAACAAGACGAAACCGAAAAACACCTCCGAGCCTGAAATTTGAAAGCTCGACTCTCACATAGCAACAAGTTATCCGCGTTCACGGATTTCTTGTATTTAAATATTTGCTGTATTAAATACTCCCTCCTTTCTCTATATTCACAGGACGTTATCTCATCGGCTACTATCCAGCGACGATTTGAATGGCAACAAACGTTTTAACGCTCATCCTCTTTCCATTGCGATTCACCACTGCACACTTGACCTAGGTCAGCCTAGGTCCACCTTTTGTTTCCCGATGGCAATGGGCGCGTACCTGAAAAGAGCCTGAGCATTTCTCGATCAGCTTATTCACTCCACCCTGCAGGTCTGCGAGGTACCGATAATACACATTGCCCACAAAGTATCCTTAAAATTCAGACAGGTTACATAACTCTCTTTCGTTCTCACCCCCTGCAAGTTCCCCTACTTTGACATTAGTCGTCACGGTCTCCGACGGCACCATGGCCAATCTCGCCTCTGCGGTGATGGTCAGGCGTTACTCGTCTTGTAAGCGCGCTGTTCTTTCATTATTGTCGTACCATTAATCACGTGAGGAACAGTGGTCTCATTGCTAGTTCTCATAGGCGACTATGTCCTAACATGTCGAGCAGAGTTCCGTTTCATTTGGAGGTGAAGTCTATACTTTAAACTTCCACGTGCGCTTGTTGATCCGTTCTGGGAACTGGACAGGCCTCCCATGAACAGCGTCAAGTACATTTATATATTCGCGAGATACTTTGCTCTCGTCGTTCAAACGTATGTGATGAGCCATATCATCTTGGCCGCGACGACTGTCCGACCCACATGATTTTACCACAGCACGAGCTTTTTCATATCCCAGTTTCATCCGCTAGCCAGACCCCCAGTGTCGTCGCAAGTCTGCGATGTGTGGTTTATGGTCCTCTTGGTGTGCTGCGTGCTGCAGCTGGCGGCGCTTGACGCAGTCTTGATGTTACAAAGTGCATATTTCACATTTTGAAGCTTCTCATTGCCTGACTACCGCGATCAGTCTACGCGCTCTACGTGCCTCATAGCAATAAGGTCTTATATCTTCTCCCGATAGTGTTCTGCCAATATCCGCTCCCCTTCGCGGCGTGGGCTCATCATATAGGCTTCGATGAAGTTTGTAGTGTAACGGGGACACTTCATGGTGGGGATCTTGCCAGGTACGCATGGGTACTCTTTGCGTTTGCTTGAGATGAACGCTGACTGTATTTCCTCTACAGTGCAGTCGGGGTACCCGTTCATTTGTTTCTTTTTTACATTATATTTCGCAAGCGAGGTGGGGAATCAGAAATTGTCTCCTTTGTTGTCCGTGGTGGGGCGTGGTGTTTCGTTTTGGTCTTGTGTATGTTTTTCTCTGGGTTTTCCTGGGCGATTTCTCATGTCGCGTTAGCGATGGTGGGAGCGCTCATTCCTTATTCGTATATGGATCGTAAAGCAAATCCCTACATAATCTTCATGTGCGTCTTCAAGTCCCTCTTCGGAGACAAGAACTCATGGGTTTGAATAGCTGGCCGATCACCTTCTTTTCTATTACTGTAAGACTCTTTTCTAACGTCATCTTGGTAAATGGCTGATCCCTCTCATTTTCCAGACATGCAGGCTTATCATAAGCATGAGACGCATGAACCCTTCCGGCCAACAGTCATCGTTCATCAATTTGTCTTTCACAGATATCGCTACTATAGAGTTTTCACCTCAAGTCTCTATCAGCTCCTTGGGCTCTCAGCCTGAGTTTGTGGTGGACTTTCTCACCTCCTCGTTGGAGGTGACGAATGAGCCACCACCAACTGAGTCATCGACGAGCATAAAGGCGGGGTCATTAGAATTCCACGATCCATCGGATCCAAAGGAGTTTTCGGCTGTAGATCCAGACTCAAGCTTGAAGACCGAAAGTGAAATCCACGTATGCTGTCGGTTAGAATACTCCACGCAAAGCGTATTTCGGTCACCATCGAAGGTCAAGCCAGATCCACTATGACATGACATTCCAACTTGACCTGTGGTGAAACTATGAGTTGATTGTTTCCTGGATTTGTCTGGCATTTTCCCTTAGCTCATGACTTATGGTGTATTGTTATTATAATTCAAATTGTAAATACTTTAGTTAAGTTTTGTCACTAGCAGTTCTCAAAGTCATCCGCCTCATTCCCAGTGTTGAAGGATTTCACTGAGACAAGTGTAGAGCAGCCTGGGAGGGAGAATCCATTGGCATCATCCTCAACTGTGTTTTCGAGCCTTTCCACTCTTCCACTCGGGCCATCTTATGTCTAGTAAGTAGTAGCTACATAGATTATAGAGTAGTTCACAGTAGCGTTGAGTCTCGGCTTGTTTTTCATCTTGTTTTAAATTTTCAATCAAGACGAAACCGAAAAACACCTCCGAGCCTGAAAGCTCGACTCTCACATAGCAACGGAACCGACAACAATTCCGCAGTGCAATTGTGTACTTAATTATAAGAAATGTTTGATTCCGCCAAATTTAAAGTTGGAAAAGACGCCGTCCTTGCACGGCGTCTGAACGTTCAAACGCCCGGCCAAAGCGAGCACGTGATTCATTTCGTTCTTCAATTCTCGCGCTCTGAGCTCCTCCAAGATCCATCAACGTGCAGGCCATCTTGACGCTGTGGTTTCACGCGATCCCCTTATTCTTATCCGATACCTCTCCTAATAGACCTTCACGACAGCTTTACGACAACTTCACGACTTCCTACCTCTCGTTACCTACCCAAAACGTTCATTCATGGCAACTCGTCACGATATCAATGGTCCTTGTTCTTGCGGCAAATGTGGAGGCCAGTTGCCAAGGATGGTAACTTCACTTGGGCACTATTCTATCCACGTATGTATTCCTGTGTATTCTCTACATTATTTAGATCCGATTCTAACTTGTTCCGATAGTGTATTCCAAGCGCCTACCACTTTGTCTTTCCCAACGTTCATGTCCCTCGTTTGGTCACTGTTTCCCCGCCTCATTTCTCCCAGGGTAGTCCTACTCAAATCCGAACCATCAAATACTCACAGCCTGGATGCAAGTGCCGCGGTTCTACTCAATGCAAGTACGAGAGATGACAATGTTGCAGTGCCCGAAATGGCTGTGGTCTCCGTGTCCACAGCTATGTGCAACTGTCTCCCAGGCAGCGGGGAAAGCTACCTGAACCCCCAATAGCACCTCAGGCCTCCGAATTACCCCTTGATCCAATTCTTCGCGCAGTCTCACTCGATCAAGCAAGTCAGGGCGCTCAGACTCCTGCTATCCCCTCCTCCTCGGCCCTTTTGATGTTGAGGAGAAGCGGCAGTATGAAGCTGCTATCGCCGCGTCGCTACAACCCACGGCTACTGACCTTTACCCCTTGACTATTGATGAGGATCAGCAGCAGTATGGTGCAGCCATTTCCATGTCCCTCGGCGTGCCCGACCCACCCTCGTATCAAGCACCTACGTCTTCACAACCTCCCCCGCTTCCTGGTTCTATTTTCACTACGAGTGTGGGTCCCTCACGACCTATTGCTTCTATGAAATTGCATCTGCCAACCACGCCGTCAGCCAAGGTTCTCACCATCCCCTACCGTCCATTCCACATCAAGCGGCACATGAACGAGGATTGGATGCGGCCAACGGAAGACAAAACGAAGAAGCCAATGCCGGTTAGGATAAACCTCAACAATCGCTTCTCCTCGTATTTTGGCATGAGGTATGTCAGTGATGTTTCCTCGTTATCTAACTAGCATTCATAATATCTGTAGGACGGGAAGGAGCCGAAGGTTCGAGCAATCCACGAGTGTCCCGTGTGGCCCAAGTGAATGCTCATGGATGCTGCAGATATTTGCGAGGAGCTTGACATTCGCTGAACCCTCCTGGAGTATTACGATATGCGGAGCTCCCAGTGGATTAGATGCTCTCTCTCTTACCCTCACGACGTCAAAAGGGATGGGTATCTCTTACTCCGACTACTGAAAACATCTTGCCTTGACCTCGAAAGATACATCCAGCAAGCAACCACCAAAGTCCCCCATCTCCGGAATAACATGGCTGGCGAGCGTGCAGGTGTTAGGCGGGAGCTTCAACAACGCAAAATGGAGTCCCCACGCTTTATCGGACGATGACGTCGGTGAAGTTGTGTGCGTTGAGTCGCCAAGGCTGAAGCGACATGCTGAAGATGAGGTGGATGCCATCCGACCGTTCCAACAACAGTGTCTTCAGCTTGCACCTCGTTCCCCATCTCCACTGCTCTCCTCTCCTCGTCGTGATCCCGCTATACCTTTCTCTCCGTTCTCACGTTCATCATCAATTACTACCATGTCCGGTTGGCACACAATCAAGCTTTCAGACGCTCAGGTCTTGCCCGCCTCCTCAGATCTCACCAAAGTTCTTATTTATTATTTAACTTACGCGAACTGGGCAAGCCCTAGGCACAGACAAGTTATCCGTGTTCACGGATTTCTTGTGTTTAAATATTTGCTGTATTTAAATACTCCCTCCTTTTTCTATATTCACAGGACGCTCAAGTTATCTCATTGGCTATCCAGCGACGATGATGGCAACAAACGTTTAAACGCTCATCCTCTTTCCATGGCGATTCACCACTGCACACTTGACTTAGGTCTCACCGGCACCCTTTGTTTCCCAACGGCAATGGGCGCGCACCTGAAAAAGGGCCTGAGCATTCTTCGATCAGCTTCGCTTATTCACTCCACCCTGCAGGTCTGCGAGGAACCAATAATAAACATACACATTGCCCACAAAGTGTCTTTAAAATTCTGTCAGTTTACATAACTCTCTTTCGTTCTCACCCCCTGCAAGTTCCCCCACAATTGACGTTAGACGTCAAGGTCTCCGACGGCACCATGGTCAATCTCGCCGCTGCGGTGATGCTCAGGCGTTACTCGTCTTGTAAGCGCGCTGTTCTTTCATTGTTGTCGTAACATTGACTCACAAGGAATAGTGGTTTCATTGCTGGTTCTCATAGGCGACTATCTCCTCACATACCGAGCAGAGTTCTGTTTCATTTGGAGGTGAAAGTCTATACTTTAAACTGCCACGCGCCCTGTTGATCCGTTCTGGTAACTGGACAGGTCTCCAATGATTCACGTCAAGTACATCTATGTATTCGCGAGATACTTTGCTCTCGTCGTACAAACGTATGTGATGCGCTATATCATCTAGGCTGCGACGACTGACTGACCCGCATGTTTTGAACCACAGCACGAGCTTTTTCCTGTCCCAGTTTTATCCACTAGCCAGAGCCCCTGTGTCGGCGAAAGTCTGCGATGTGTGGTTTATGGTTCTCTTGGTGTGCTGCGTGGTGCAGCTGGTGGTGCTTGACACAGTCTTGATGATACAAAGTGCGTAGTTCACACCTTCAAGTCTGTTTAAAGCCTGACCATCGCGATCAGTCTACGCTCTCTACACGCCTCAGAGCAAGAAGTCCTTATATCTTCTCCCGATAGTGTTCTGCCAGTTTCCGCTCCCTTTCGTGGCGTGGGCCCGTCATACAGGCTTCGATGAAGTTTGTAGTTTGTCGGGGACCCTTCATGGTGGGGTCATTGTTGGGTACGCATGGGCACCCTTTGCGTATGCTCGAGATGAACGCTGACTGTTCTACAGCGGAGTCGGGGTAACCATTCATTTGTTTCTTTTTTACATTATATATCGCAAGCGAAGTGTGGCAGTTGGGGAAGCAGGAATTGTCCCCTTTGTTGTCCGTGGTGCGGCGTGGTGTTTCGTTTTGGTCTTGTGTATGTTTTTCCCTGGGCTTTCCTGGGTGATTTCTCATGTCGCTTTAGCGGTGGTGGCAGCGTGCATTCCTTATTCGTATTTGGATCGTACAGCAAATCCCTACATCATCTTCATGTACGTCTTCAAGTCCCTCTTCGGAGACAAGAACTCATGGGCCTGGATAGCTGGCCGAGCACCCTCTTTTCTATTACTGTAAGACTATTTTCTAACTTCATCTTGAAAACGGCTGAGTCTTTTTATTTTGCAGACCTGCAGGATTATCATGAGCATGAGGCGCATGAACTCCTCTAGCCAACACTCACTGGCATCCATCTATTCGTCCTTCACAGATGTCGTCACTATGGAGTTTCCGCCTGAAGTTTCTATGGGCTCCTTGGGCCCTCAATTTATGGTGGACTTTCTAACCCCCTCGTCATTGGAGGTGACGAATGAGCCACCACGAACTGAGTCATCGGCGAGTACAAAGGCGGGGACATTACAATTCCACGATCCATCGAATCCAAAGGAGTTTTCGGCTGTGGATCCAGACTCAAGCTTGCAAACCGAAATGATTTCTGAATGATCTTGCGTTTGCTGTCAGTTGGAATCCTCCACACACGCAAAGCGTATTTTGGAGGTCAAGCCAGACCCACTATAAGATGTCATTCCAAATTGACCCGGCCAGGGTGCAACTATAAGTTGATTATCTCCTGAATTCGTCTGGCATTTCTCTCACTCGTAACTTATGGTGCAATGTTTTTGTAGATACTTGTGGTAACTAGGAACACGATTGACCCACAAAGCCTTCTACACCCATGTCTACCCATGTGCAACAAAAGTCTTATGATCAACAATCGAACATTTGAACAACCACTGTGTAATATGACATTGAGCATAGATACACGGTTTGTAGAGCGGGAGGGAGAATGCATCATCATCGTCAAGCGTGTTGTCGCTTTCAATGAGCCTTGCCGCTGTTTCACTCGGGCCATCCCCATCGGTATCTGTCTTGAAGAGGCTCCGTGCGTAGTGACAGCAATCCAATCATAAATTTAAAACGCTCACTCTTTGCCAGGGGGTATGAGTTTCAAGTCCTCGTTTGTGACGCTTCCAATTGGCTTGCAAAACACTTCCATTTGCTTTTTAGGTGAAGGTCCCCTGTACATTGCACTCTACTCTACAGTTCATGTTCTACAGATCGTAATTACAGACCATACTTAAATCCACCTTCCTCAACTCTTGGTCGTAAAACGACATCACTGTCGCAAACTCTCCTCGATTGCGGCCACAAAGCTTCTTTACCAAGTTCTCCCTACAAGTTCACGTCAACAGCATCATGGATCAGTCTTCTTCCTCAATTTGTGCGATGGGTCGGTACCCTAGGTCTGCACCTAAATCATCACGCCGTACCGCATATTCTGTCCAAAGCGCAGAGACATGGAACAGGTGATTGCGGGTGATTGGACCATAACTTTCCAAATTCTGCGCGATCCACCCGCTCACCCTCACACTGTGCTTATTGTTCCCACATTTGGATCCTCGACTGTTTTCAGAAGAGGCGCTTTGTATCCTAAGACTTTTCAGGATAGGTAGAGTTGTGCATATGTCCAAAAGCGACCACTGTATTTTAGATTCAAAAGCGTACGACTGGTTTTATGTGGAAAGACGTACGATTGCATTTTCTGTGGTAGGGGATCGACTCTTCGCATAAGCACGAACCTCTTTTTCCCCCTTCGGAATGTCCCCTGAGTTTATGGATAATTTGAGATGGGTGAGGCGTGTGCCTTTTTTGATTACGTTGGAACAATGGTTTCCAAAACACCACATTCCTTCATAACTTGAACTAACCTCAAGAGACTCCAGAAAGGAAATATGATTCTCGAGACCTTGTTCGTAAAAGTGGATCGCAAGTTGATTGGACACCTGTGGAGCTGTGCGATGCGACGATGTCCGAGTGAGCCTGAGACGCCGAAGGCCAGAAAATGATGTTAAGTAGTCGACCAAGGCAGGCTGGGCGTCGTCCGTGACAAGGTCTTGTAGGTGAATGTTCTCTGATCGCAAAGTTGACCAAATGTTTTGTGCCAGAAGTTCGGTACCCTGATCTTCCGTAGTTTCATCATAGCGCGAGGAGATGTCTAGGATGGTGAGCGAGATTAACGATCTCAAATGGCGAAGTGCGCTAGCGTCGAATTTCACAAATAGGCCGCTTAAATGGAGATGTGTAATTTTCGAGCAAACTGGACTAAATGTCTCCGCCAGAAAGTCTTGGAGGGTTGGCGCGTAGTAGCCAGCATTAACAATTGTGAGACTCGTCAACTCTGGCTGGTTCCATCCAATCAGTCTTGCGACGGTGCGGATAACTGCGGTGCGATTACTGAAGTCGGAGATAAGGGTAAATTTTTTGAGGTTCGACAGATGCTGAAATTGCACACTGGGAGAACCTGGAGGCGACCAAACAGTCAAATGAAGATCCTCCAGAACCGGGAGTGATGCAAGGGCATCTATGACTAGAAGAGTTGCCCACTCTGGGTCGGATTCACCCAGATCCCATCTAGTGGAAGGAGTTAATGTATTCTCTGAATTTTTTGGGACTTGACTCACAATATTTGACGAACCCCAACAAGGGAACCAATAGCGGGCAGAAGGAACAACCTGATCTTGGCTTCTTCATCCAAAGATAAAACTCCGTTTTGGTCTAATGAGGGACATATGTCACCTATTCGGAGCTTGGTTGCATATTTAGAAGCTGACGTTGGCTTTGGTTCCGTTGTAACCAGACTCTCGACTTGAGACAAAAGATGTGTGGAGGATAAAGTGATCTCTGACAGAATCTGTGGCTCCAAAGCGAAGTTGATTCGTTTGCATACTAAACGGAGAGTCTTATCGGCCACCTACCCAACAAACCTGAGTGAGAATGGTGGCTGGAAAAGGGATTTTCGTAGACCTGGAAGCCAACATACCTCAGCACCTATTTCTTGCAGAAGCTCCGTAGGTAGTGACAACAACCCGCTCATAGATAATTCAAGGTACTGGGTCGCTGTGAGAGTTCAAGTTTGTCCTTGCCAGTTCATCGATGCGATCAGGTCACTGGTTAACTCCGTTTCAGCAGAAAAATATGAATCAGACTCCAAAGTGGCTCAAGGCCGACATATGTACATGTACATGTTTTCAAGTATCCCGTCGGGTGATATTGAATAAAAGTCTGATTTTAAACCACCTCGTTCAGTTGCCAATCTTTTTTGGGGGCCAGGGCCCAGGACAGATTAAATGTTTTTTTTCCCCGTGTTTCTGAGGGTCGTGACCAGGTCGTGACATCCCGTGACTTGCACGAAACACGAGAAACGCTTGATGAAGACAAATTGAACCTCGCTCGACGCTGAGCACAGTGAGCAGCTATAAACCGCCCTTGAACTGCTACTCCCACATGCCTCTGGTGAGGATAGAAGTCTGCGACTTCAAATCATACAGGTTTGCTCGTAATTGATTGTAGGATTGAAATGCTTATGAACTTTGTAGGGGTCACCAAACGATAGGTCCATTCAGGACCTTCACGTCGGTGATTGGCCCAAATGGCGCGGGCAAGTCCAATTTAATGGACGCCATTTCATTCGTTCTAGGCGTTAAGAGCGCGCAATTGCGAAGTTCGCAGCTCAAGGACCTCGTTTATCGTGGACGAAGACTGGCCAAGAACAATGAAGAGGATGCCGAGGGGGTTTCAGATCAAGAAGAGGAGCAGGAGGAGCAGGAAGGTGAAGGAACGGCGAAGAAGGCTTGGGTTCTGGCTGTCATCCTTGACAAAGATGGCAAGGAATGGAAGTTCCAGCGAACGTGAGTGGCCTCAAATTATATTCTCTCCTTTCACTTATCACGCGTCAGAATATCCACGAATGGCGCGTCCGAGTACAAACTCGACAAAAAAGTCGTCACTTATTCCGCTTACAACGCTGCCCTTATCTCTCTCAACATCCTCGTTAAAGCCAAGAATTTCCTTGTATTCCAAGGAGATGTCGAAGCTGTCGCCTCGCAATCACCTCGAGAACTTTCGCGCCTCATTGAACAAATCAGTGGCTCACTAGAGCTTGCTCCGGAGTACGAAAAGGCCAAGGAGGCTCAAGATAAAGCTACTGAAAATGCCACGTTTAATTTCACCAAACGGAGAGGAATCGCGGGGGAGATAAAGCAATACAAGGAGCAAAAAGGCGAAGCGGATCGGTTTGAGAGTCTCTGTCAACAACGGGTGCGTTACTCTCTTTTTAATGTGACTGGTACTAAGGTCGTTCTAGGATGAGTTGATTTTGCAACGTATCCTCGTCAAGCTCTTCCACATTGAAGAAGCCATTGAGAACAATACACGCGCTATCGTCAAAAAGAACAAAGAGTTGACGGGCCTACGCGAAGAGCAGAGAGTCCATGACAACGCTTTAGAGGCAGCGCGAACGGAGCAGGCAAAGGCTAGGACGGCCGTCATGCAGAAGGAGAAGGGGATTAAGAAGGCCGAGAAAGCGTTGGATGGCAAAGTCTGTCGGTTCTGTCATCCAATTATTCTGTCACTGACAATGACATCTTGCAGAAACCTGAACTCGTCACGATCGAAGCTCATATCACCCATGCTACCCGGAAGATGAACAACGCTGAGAAATCGAAGGAGGAGGTCGTCAAAGACCTCAAGACTCGGCAGGAGAAGTTTGATCGTCTGCAAACCGAACTCAAGAGTGTGCGTCGGGATGCCGACAAGGCTCAAGGTTTGTGACAATCCCTTTTCGTTCCTCGTGTCCAACTGATCTTACTGAACAGAGGAGCAGAGAAAAGCATCTCAACACAACGTAGCGCTGACCGAGGAAAGCTTGGACGAATATCGTGCTTTGTAGACTGATCCCCTAACGTCAGCTGGATATTTTGCTCACATAGCTTTTCAGAAAATCCTCGTCAAGCAAACTCGCCGTTGATGAACGGCAGACCCTAGAAACTTTTCTTCGTGAAGAGAAGATTTCGAGCAGAACACTTGCTCAAATCACTGAAAAGCAAAAAAGTTACGAGGAGAAGAAGGAATTGCGAAGCGAGGATCTCCGAGTGCAGAATGCTCGAAAAACTGAGGTCTGTTGAGATTGAATGGATGAGTTGTGCGCCTCTGATCATCGATTGACCTTGGTAGCTCGACGCGAAAATTACGTCACTACAAGCAAACCTGACGAGTGTCCGACAGGAACTGGATAATCAACGAGCTGAGAGAGAAAAAATAGCGTAGGTAACTTCACTTCAGACGTCCTTATCCGCATTGACGTAGTGATTAGGAAACTGGATGCGGAAGTAGACGAGAAGCTTCAGAACGTCTACCAGCAGCTCTTGCAAGCCGGCGTTGACAAGCATGAATCGGAACGTGAAGCTCGTCTCAAGGAGACGTTGGCTAGCCTGCAGCGGATCTTCCCAGGTGAGTGATTTGGATACAATCCCAGAAAGTGAAAGGCTGAATGATGTATTCATAGGCGTTCGAGGGAGGGTCGTCGACCTCTGCAAACCAATCCAACGAAAGTACGAAGCAGCGGTGTCTGTTGTCCTCGGACGCAACATTGACGCCATTGTCGTTGACGAGGAGAAGACAGCCATTGATTGCATTGAAGTACGTTTCCAATTCGCTTGTATCGACCTTCTACTTTGTTGACATTCGTGCGTAGTACATGCGTAACCAACGTGCTGGACAAGCCACGTTTATACCGCTGGACACAATCCAAGTGAAACCTATCAACGACAAGTTCCGCTCCTTCGCCAAGGGCGCTCGTTTAGCCGTGGATGTGGTTCAGTACGAGCCTGCGATTGAGCGAGCTATTCATCACGCTTGTGGTAATGCCCTTGTTTGTGACACCATGGAGGTTGCAAGATATGTGTGTTATGACAAAGGTCAGGAGGTGAAAGGTACGTTTGTCCTCGACGAATAACCTTCGTTTCGGCGAGCTGACTTTGCGTGTGAATTACAGCTGTGACTTTGGAAGGCACGATCATTCATAAGAGTGGTTTGATTACTGGAGGACGAAGTACACACAATAACAGCAAGAAATGGGACGAGAATGACGTTCAAGGTTAGCATTGTCATCGAGTCCCTCGTAGCTTCTCTATTGAGTTTAACGGTTTCGTCAGGGTTGATTCGCGTCCGTGATAACTTGCAATCGCAGCGCCTCGAACTCAGCAAACAGAAGCCTCGCGCAAAGACAGACGAAAACCTCGTCTCAGAAGTTTCTCGTCTTGAATCGGCGATAACTTTGGCTAGAGACGATCTGGTTTGTTTTGTTTCGTTTCAGGGTTGTCATTTTCTCATCCCATCTTTTGGCAAGGCGGCTTGCAAGTCTCGCCTTAGTGGCTTGAAGGAGGAATTAAAACATATCGACAAGGAGCTGATGAACAATACCCCCGAGCTCAAGAAGGTAACTAGTTCGACCTTGTCGTTTGGATGGAGCTCCACATATACCGGTTGACAGGCACAAACTATCGATGCCGGTCTGCAAGACAAGATCCAACGTCTGAAACATACCATAAACGCAGCGGAAGACGGCATTTTCGTGACGTTTTGTCGCAAGATCCGAGTGTCGAATATCCGAGAATACGAGGAGAGGCAGTTGAAGGTTGCTCAAGAGGAGAGCCAAGCTCGACTGCGTTTTGATACCCAGATTGCCCGTCTCTCCAACCAGTAAGCAATGTTGTCATATATCCTTGATTAAGGTCGTTGATTCTTAAGGTAGGTCTGACTTTGAGGAGGAAGGCTTGAAGTCTGCGAAGGAACGCTTGGAACGACTCGAGGGCATGATCAAAACTGAACGCACAAACTTGTCCAAGTTAGAAGAGCAGAATGCCGCTGCTGCGGAGGATATTGCTGTTGCTGAACAAGGCATTGCCAAATTGAGGCGAGAACTCTCCGCAGTTCAAGAGGTGCTAGAGGAGAAGACGAAGGTGGTTGATCAGGTGAAGAAGACCACGTCAAAGGCATCGAAAGTTCTCGACCAGGCATTGAAAGAGATTGCTACAGCTGTGAGTTGCCTTTCTTTCTTGCGTCAATTAGACTCATCTTTTCTGCAGAACGACGAAATCGAGAAGCTGGCCCTTGATCGGTCGGCTACTTACCGCAAATGTCGCCTTGAAGAGGTGAAGCTGCCACTTCTGGAAGGCAACCTCAAGCACGTTCCAATGGAGGAGGTGTGTACTAACTGGCTAGCAAATAACGTCTGATGCTAAAGCTTTTCTAAGAATCTCCGAGAAGATGTGGCGATGGACGTCGATGAAGACGAGGATGGAACTCAGAGGCCTAAAGTGGTCGCCGATTTTGGAATTGAGGTCGACTTTGAGTCTATTGAGGAAGACGAGCGGTCTGAAGACCCAGCGGAGGCGAATGCAAGATATGATAAGGAGATTGCCAACATCACTGCGGAGATCGAACGGATGGCGCCAAACATGAAAGCGATGGAAAGGTATGGTGTTCTCCCCTTTGACAATGACGCCAGACTTTGACTCTTTTGGAAAGGCTCGATGATGTTGAGACGAAGCTCGAACAAACGGAAAGAGAAGCTGATAAGGCCCGCAAGGAGTCTAAGAATGCCCGTGACCACTTCAATGATGTGAAGAGCCGACGGTTTGTTTTCGTTGATCTCTTTCACGCATTACGCTTACAGCTGGACGAGTAGTTGTGAACTGTTCAACAAAGCCTACAGCCACATATCCGACAATATCGATCAAGTTTACAAAGATTTGACAAAAGGGAAAGCGGCTCCTATGGGAGGCGTCGCATATTTGAGTTTAGAAGATAGTGAGGTACGGATAGAGGTGCACTCTCATTCTTTCTATCTCACATTTGCACAGGAACCGTATGCTGGCGGTATCAAATATCACGCCATGCCTCCCATGAAACGTTTCCGAGATATGGAGCAACTTTCTGGTGGTGAGAAGACTGTAGCTGCCTTGGCTCTGCTTTTTGCCATCCATAGGTTCGTCTTACTTTCTCTTGAGATTTGTGAGCAGCAGTCAATGTTTGCGTAGTTATCAGCCAGCTCCTTTCTTCGTTCTGGACGAGGTTGATGCTGCGCTCGACAACACAAATGTTGCTAAGATTGCGAACTACATCCGGCATCACGCGTCAGATGACTTCCAGTTTATTGTAATAAGTCTGAAAGGCTCCTTATATGAACGGGGTAATTCCCTCGTCGGCATTTATCGTGATCAAGAAGTAAACAGCTCAAGGACTTTGACTCTTGACGTGAGCAGCAGCAGTTTCCATATCTTGATCGTCAACTGATATCTCTCCTCAGCTCACCCAGTACGATGATTAGCGTCACGGCCTCAATTCTCCTATCGTTTCGCATTGCTTTCGGCCCGTCGCCTCCCCGTGTTGTAACCTGTACCTGTCAGATTAACTCTTATTACTTATACCATATCATTGTTGTCCGTCTTCGCAATCGCTACGTGTTATATCACCCATTTTGTATAATGCAAAATGGGACTGGTTAGAAAAGCCGTACAAGGTGTCAATTATAACAAGGCGCCGTCCGTCATGAGCAAAATAAACATCTACAGTAATAACCCTGGTATTTAGTCTAAATAGCGAATATGAAACAGTACAGTAAGGTAAAAAAGAAAGTATATGTGCAATAAAAGGAATCATGGATGTGCATGTGAATCAGAGGAGAGAGCTTCTGCCACGTCTTCGGCGTCTTGGTCCACGCCAAATGTTAGTCTTCGGCCATGAGGTATTGGTGAGTCCTGTAGAAACTGAATCTCATTCTGCGCCATTGCTTCATCAAAATACGAAGTAAGGAGGGACATGGGTCGCGGGGTATGGGGATCTCTGGGAGGAATGGGGAAATCTGATAAACCAGACATTCGTGAGAAGGTAGAAGTTGTCATATAACTGCTTCTGGTGCCTTCATTGACGGGTGGTTGGAGACCGGATAGCACACGCGCATGGGGTACCGAGGTATTAGCGTCACCGTGGTGGTATGGCTCAAGGACATCTGCCGTCTGACCCATGAACGAGAGACGGTGGTCTGTTGCAGGGGGGGTTGAAACCGACTCCACCATACCAACACGAAACATCGCTGAAAGGCCCAGTCAGTGAAGGCGATAAACCATAGTCATAATCACTTACCAGTGTCATCATCGTCCTCCTCACCTTGCGGAATAACTGATGATGCCCTTGATGATTCCACGTCCTCGGGAAGAGCTCCAGATGGCTTGAAAGCCAAAGTTGGCCGATGGGCCGAAGAAAACTCTTCAGCGATACTGATTGGGGAGTCAGGATGAGGACTCCCTTCAAAGACAAACCGAAGGCTCCCATCGGCTGGTCTCTGTGTCGTGTTGTTATTGGCAAGCACAGACGCATTGGAGTAAGAGTATTGGCTGCTCGTTCTCTCGCGCTCCAATGCCATCTGTTCGAACTCTTCACTCAATTGACGCGCAAGACTCGTTAGACCGCTGCCTGTGCGGCGATTTCGTGTGTGAATCTCCCAAGGAGCAGGAGAGACTTGGGGTGGTGGCGATACAGAGGGCTTCAGCTCACTTGAGGGCCGTCTCGCTAGACTGGGTTTGTAGAAGAGGTCATGGAAGTTTTCAAGGTCATTTGGGCTCCCGAGTGGTCTAGGCGACAAATGAGGCGACGACTCCGATGTAGCGGCAGGCGAGGGCGTTGAGGCTTGAGGAGCAACAGGAATGGTCAACTGTTGAGACGGCTGTTCCTTAAGCGACGATGGAGTTGAATCTGACAAATTTTGGGCGTACACTGGTCGTCGTGCGTCGTACAGAACGGCTTCGCGACGTGCACGCGGACCAAACTCAGGGAGATCGTCCTGAAGCCTCTGCATTCCGCTCGCAATCGACATCTGCCCTTGTTGTGACAGCTTACCGGATGACGGTGTACTTGAGCGCTCATCCACAATCTCAGCATTACTTCCCGATCTTACCCGGGAGCCAGTGTATGCAAGAGCTTCTCCCACTCCAATGATATCGTGGATCTCTGCAGGACTTCGTAGACGATCACTCCTGTCAGGTGAGAATGGAGAGTACTGGATATCCCCTGGCAAGATCTCGCGAACGACCCCAGGAGAAAGCTGGGCCCACATTTTTGACTGGGGTGGAATGTTACTGTCTGACCGGGCCTGGGGAACGAGGCCTTGTTCTGCATCGTCGTCTCTTGCTGACGTTTGTGCGTACGGATGTAAGCCAAGATGAGGAGGAAGTTTATGCCTGGATGACAAATTGGAGGCCTCAGGTCTAGGAGAGATGGTCCTTGATGGATGTGGGCCAGCGTAATCTGAGCCACGGACACGAGGGACGTCGTTGACAGGAGTGATGGGGTTATCGCTGAAAGAGTAGAGGCCACCTTGGGCATAAGGATGTGCTGGTAGTCGAATGGAATCGTGATCCAAAGATTCTTCATTCATAGGAGGTGGTGTCGACAACGCAATGCCCACCCTCGTGTCAGTTATGCCCGAAGGGGTGGGAGAGACTCTGGTAATTGGCGACAGCGAGTAACGAAGCATAGCTTTGTCCTTATCGACGGGAAGCTTCGCAGGGTCAGCCAGCCGAATAAACTTCGTTCCCTCTTTTCTCAAGGCACCCTCTAACCCAGTCGCTTTTTCATCCACTGCATATGAGGCGGCTGCATCTTCACCTGAAAACCCACAGATAGCAACAGTTGATTTCGCTATTCTATTCGCAAACTGACTCCACGAACCTGTGCGAGAGTGGCCTCTCGAATGTGATTTTGATGACTTGGACAAAGTTTTCACGAGCGAGCCGTTAAGAGAATGTGAAGGACGGCTGGAAAATGTGGTTGTGGTGCCGGTCGCAGAATAGCTTGAATTCTTCCGGTGACTTTTCGGAGCTAAAACAACGGGAACCGCGCTCTGGTTTCCTAGATATGCTCGGGCCGCGAGAAAATCCAGACCAGTTTGTGATGGCTGAGCCTCCCTTCGGCCCTTTTGCGTCAAGGACTTTGACCGAGTTCTGGAGATACTGCGTGATCGCTTGTTTTCGAAGGACTTCGTAGCTTGCAATTGCCATTGTTGACGCTGACTTGCCAGTAACTCACCCTCCGCGAGGACCCTGTCATTTCAGAATTAGTGCTATTTTAGGTGACACAAAGATTAAAGTATACTTTGACAAGGATGAAGGTGGACTCAGTAGCGCTAAGTCGTCTTGTGCGAAACTAGTTGGTCTTGGAGGTCTCAAATCGAATGCTACGGGAGCATCATCCAGTACTCTGGAAGTCGAGGCAACCCTCTCCCTTGTTAAGCTTTTGGAAGGCGAAGCACGTATGTTCAGATCAACAAGCGACCTTGAATGTGCCAACACCCTCGAAAGTACGCCCTGTTCTTGAGGATGGTTCATCCCAAATTCATCCACCAGCGGTGTCCCCGGAGGGCTAACGATCCTCCCACTCCCCACGTAACCGTTCTCATCCTGCTTCACCTTCAGTCTCGGCCGCGGGAAAAGAAGAGCGTCACACCATGTCTCGGCAGACAACCAGCGATCTTTTCCCTTCGGCAGAATAAATGTGGGCGGCAGGGAATTATCCGGAGGGTTTTGCCGGGTGGGAGATATCTTGGGACTAGGACTGCGGAGGTTGGGCGTTGACGCCGAATTTTTCAGCTGCTTCAACCCAACGCCAGCGGAAGGGTGATGAAGGGTGTCAGCATTGCCGTTGCCAACATGGGGATTGGTGAAAGTCAATCGAGGTGGATCAGCTCGCTGCTGCTGGAAGTTGTTGGGTCCAGGTTCCCGGGGTGAAGTGGGCGTGGGTATCAAGGGTGCGGTCTGAGGGCCACCTGGTATATCTGATGTAGGAAACGCATAGGCGTATGGATGTGAGTACGTGGGCGATATGGACGACTGCCGTGAAACGAGGCTGTCAAGTCGAGAGCGTTGCTGAAAAGGCTCGGCGAGGGAGGTATCACGGCTGTGTTGTTTTTGGCGACTAGCCTCTTGCTGCGGCGATTGTATCAATGTCGAGTAGTAGGAGTTGTAATAGTCTTCGTCATCTGGCGTGGAAACCTCGGGGCTGCTCTTGGGTGGATCGCTACGTTGTCGCTCGAACAATGGCGACTTGCTATTGAAGTCGTTCGTCGAGGAGCTACGTCGCAGAGCGCGTGGTCGAGAAGGGCCACTGAGATCTTCTTGTCCGCCAGAACTGGTAGTTGGCCCCATTAATCGGGGAACCTTTTTCGAAGGGGTCTTATGAAGGCTGCGATCCCGGACCAGTGGCGAAGATGTGGGTGATTTTCGACCAGAACTAAAACTGAAAATGCTCGCAAAGCTCAAACGGTTCGCCTCCTTTGTAGTGCGCAAGTGTGGCGTCGGCGATTCCCCAACACCACCTGAATTGCCCAGATTGACATATGATGGAACGGTCGGTCGATTCCCAGAAACAGTTGAGCGGCGTCGCATACCAATGCTGGTCCGACTGGGCTCTCCAGAAGATGGTGTGCCCCCTGAGACCACGGAATGCGTCCGATCTCTGGTATGGCTTTTCCGCTCATCATCACGACCCCTGGCATAGCCCCCATATCGGTTATGCAGTTCCGCATTAACCAATACCGCATCATTATCCTCGCCCCCTACTAAATTTCCCCAGCTATCCCTAGCTTTCCGACGAGGCGGTGGTTCGCGCGGCGCCTCGTAAGGGCCGTTATACGGAATATACCATTCGTCCTCCCCCCCTGCCGCCCCGTTACTGGAATCCCGTGTTCGAGAGCGCGATTTTAACCCCATGCCAAAGCCAACGCGAGAAAAACGGGAGAATGGAGTAGTCGGCTGCGTTTGAGAGGTCATACTGGCTATTAAGGCGACAGAAAACGTTCTGCAAACGGCTGAAAGACTCCCTCGCTTGGGACCAAACAACGCTGGGACCTGCGAGAAACCCGGAGACTTGGGAGAAAGTCAACAACAGGGGTATCAAGCGATAGATATATCTTTACAACGAAAGTTTCAACACCATCAGTTTTCGACAACAGCCTTCCATGTTTACATGGACACACCTGTGTGCTTCAACTCCTCAGTATCAGAGTGAAACAGACGAGATTCTGGCCCAGTTGGGCCCGCCGTTGACTTCACCAGCTGCCAGCTGGTCGCGGTCAGTGAGGGAATTTTACTGACTCTCAGGGGTGGAACAATTAGAACGGAAGGTTCGCACGCGGCCCTGATCACCGAAAATAATTTTGGGACGACATTTCTCCCACATGGCAATTTCATGAGGCTCACAACCCGACAAATTCATCGATTCATCAATCATACGTAGCTACAAATTGGAGACACAGAGGTATGTCTTATACCTGCAAGTACTTTCCACTGTGGTAAGAGCACACAAACGAAGGACGCGAAATGCCTTATCGCCAGTAGTTTTCGAGTCCTGACCTGCCGAAACTGCCGAACACAGAGTCCAGATGTTTGGCAGGTACAGGTTGATAAGGTCCCCTGTCGCGTAAAGCACTGTAAAGCACCTTGACATGTTTGACAGTCAAACGGTGCCGTATCCAACATCGTAATCAATGCAGTCGCCGAAAAATAGGCGATTAGTAACTGAGAATAAACCAATGCAGCGCTAAACGTTCTAGACGCCAGGAAATCTGTGGTGAGTCGGAAGTCCAAGTGGGAAGTGGAAGCCTGCAGTATCAACACAACCAACCTCCGTGAAATTTGATGTCGATTATAAGCAGTGAACGGCCTCGGGAACACTCCTGCGGTCGCAATGTCCAGCGATGAGTTCAATGTAGGAGATTTACATAGAAGGAAACTTGAATGGGAAGGCCTCTCTGCACCTTGCACAATTAGTCCAAAGGAAATACTCGAACGGCCGATGAGGACAAAAGTTGTCGAACTGGCTTTTTGCGCCTCTCCTACATGGAGACTTTTGGAACATCAAGACCCCAAAGTTTAGGACACCCAGAAAAGAGAAGGCGCCACGAAGGTATGAAAATAGACAGGAAGGAACAGACTGCCAGCAAGCAAAGTGGCAGTTCTGAACTAAATCCAGGCTAAAGCCTTCGGCGCCTCGTTAGGACTGTGCAGGGTCATAGTTCGTTATTCACAAAATTTGCCCGAGGCTGCTTGGCTGTTACAGGGTGTAAATCCGCGATCAAGGTAGGCGGTCAAGAGGTCTAAGGATCTTCGGTCCAGACCGGGGAAACACAGAAGATTCCCCAACTGGTCTCCACAAAATTTGAAAATCAGGAGATAACTTTGAGGGAATGGCTGAACACGGACACGCTAAACGGGGGAGCCGGCCTGGATTTAGTAAAATAGGATGTTGTCGTGAGGAAGGCTATAATAGTAGCGAGTACTATAGAGTTGGACTGGAGGCAGCTGACTGTATGTTTGAACGTTGGACGTTGAGTGATGCACATGTGCAGGTATGAAGACGCCCATTAAGTATGTGATGGCAGCGGATGGCCGTTGGAGGTCGAAGCGCAGACGAATGGATATAAGTAGCACTACTTCTACCATTCCACGCGGCCACAGCGTCTTCTTTGACTAGCATCCAACTAGATCCAACTCCGCGACGATTCATAGGGTTTGGCAATGGGAACATATCCTAACATATCCCGTAAAGACATGAGCAGAGGTGAATACCACAGCATCCTAGAAGGAAGAAGAGTGAAGCTAGGTGAGCGCTGACAATGGAGGAGGTACTAGCACCGTAGCAAACACCTCAATATGGCAACAGGGATCCGGAGCGGCCAGCCTCGGTCTCGCGGTAGGGGTAACTATAATTTATTTCGAGCGCTGATGCCAATCAAAGAATCCATTTTTAGAACATCTTCTCCTCTAACTATGGGGAGGCGCATCGTCCGCGAATGGATTCGGCTGCTTAGTCACCACACAGCCACCACAAAACAGCCAAATCGTGTTCTCCTCGAGTGCAAAACGGCTTTTTGAGTACAGAGATGCCTGTAAATCATTTTATAGATAGATAGATATTATAAGTATCTAAAATATGTATATAAGAATTCAAACTACAGTGATCTTCCCTGCAGTCTCCAATACTTACTTTTGTGTTGATACTTCAGCTTTCTTTGGAAGGCCTTTATTCTTCTTCCTCAGCCTTTTGATGGCTTTGCTGGGTGAGTGTGGTGGAATTATGTTTGTCCTTTCTCCAGGAGGGATTCTTTGCTGATCATGAGCCTTTTGCAGGTTTTCAATGGCTGAATTTTGAAGATTTTAATCTTTCATTGACAATTTTTTGTATTTACGGCCCATTAGAGGATTTTGGCGCATTCAAGATTGTTTCTTGGTGGGTATATACCCGCTTTTCTGAATCTCGGGTGGCTCTTGATGCGTCCGAGACATGTATTACATAATCACTTAATGAGGTTTTGGCTCTGCTCCACCTAAAGCAATTTTGCTCTTTCATCACGGCGATTACTGGCATTCTGAATAGTTCAACACAAACTTCAGGGCTTTCTCTTGGGTGTAATCGCGGTACTTTTTTGAATTTCTATTCCAAAACTTATTTTTCATCTTAGATCTTTGGCTTACAGGACAAATATCGAAAAACCGCCGCGATTACCCCCAGCGGAATATCTTTATAAACCGATCTGGGTAACAATTGTAGGCAAATAGGAGATATTCATCCCAAAATATTGATTTTCCATTGAAATTAAGACAATGACAGAAACACAACAAGTACAAACAAGCTGGCAGCTGAAGCGGCGGTGCGCCTCCCCACTAACTACGATCCACGTTCAAAGTCATGACCTAACAAAATTAGTAAGATGCCGGTTGACCGAAATTATAAAGTAGAGGTTTCCTCAGTGC
This sequence comes from Laccaria trichodermophora, assembly GCA_018417955.1. Taxonomy (NCBI): domain Eukaryota; kingdom Fungi; phylum Basidiomycota; class Agaricomycetes; order Agaricales; family Hydnangiaceae; genus Laccaria; species Laccaria trichodermophora. Next base: position 640,921 of record JACTVC010000002.1, read on the forward strand.
CCCCGCCATCCATCCGTACCATTGAATCATGGCGACCCCCAACTCGACAGTCTTGACTCCAGAATGGCCTCCGACTCAGAGTGCGGTCCTCACAGCCGCGGCGCTGGCTGTTGGTGTCGTAATGACACTGGCCACTCTCCTCCGTCCTTCAAAGTCCAAAGCAGGTGTCCACGATCTTGGCGGTATTCCCGTTTTCACAGCATGGACTTTCTTCACGAAACGGTACGACTTTCTCCGGAAGCATTTTAATTCTGGGAAGAAGTATTTCCAGTTTCGCGTTCTTCAGGTGTGATTATAATTCATCTCCTTTTACGCCTAACCCAACTCACCGCATCTATCTTTCATAGCACCGAGTCATTGCGTTGTCGGGAGAGGATGCACGAAAGATGTTCTTCGTTGAACAAGGCCTTAGCCTTGGTGAAGGATACCGGATCTTAATGGGCGCAGCACCTCACCTTGAGGATATCAACGTCAAGCCTGAGGACGGCGAGATTCAAGACGGCGATTTTATAAAGCGACTGTTGCTGTTACTACACAAAGATCGAATTTTGGATGGTACGAATCTATAAGTTGCCATATCATAAGACTAACATCCTTTATCCAGTCCTACCCGCTCTTTTCGAAGATGTCAATCGCCGAATGAAAGAATGGGGTAACGAGGGCAGGATCAATCCTTTCAAAGAGGTCTACGATGTAAGTCAAATCTCAACTTTATCTTGATCAAGTTGTTGATTTCTCGGCATGAAGCTCGTATTTCAAATGACGGTACGCATGGCGACATGCGGGGAACTAGCCGAGAATCAGGATGATATCGAACGTCTCACCCAGCATTATTGGGATCTCGAGAAGAGCGCAACGCCTGTGGCTTTATTGTTGCCATGGTTCCCTAGTCGAGCGAAGAAAGCTCAGAAGGATTCCACGAGAGCACTGTTCACCTTGTTGTACAAGTACGTCGATTTGAGACGCAAGGCACCTGTTCCATCTAGTGACTCCATCGACACTCTCATCGCTCACGGTGATAATAACGAAGCGATCGTTGGCGTATGTTCTTCACAATTCCCTGTAAACATCATGATTGCTGACACAAGCATGCAGTTCATTATGGGCGTCATTTTTGCAGGCGTGATAAATACTGGCGCAAACTGTAAGAGGCGGTACACTTCCTCTACTAACTCCTAACCCACGCCCAACAGCCTGTTGGATCCTCCTCAACCTTGGTGCCAACCCCGAGTGGAAATATAAAGTGACGGAAGAGTTGAAAACTCTCGTAACGAACCACACGAACACACTATCCAAAGAGCCGCTCCACAAACGACTCGCCGCAATCCCTTTGAGTGCATGGGAAGAGGAATTACCAGCACTGGATCTCGTCATTCGCGAGACTCTCCGAATTACTACCTCTGGTGCAGCTTTACGTCGAAATCTCGGGAAAGACATTCTTCTGGCGGACACTACTATCAAGAGAGGCGACTTCCTCACCTATTCTTTATCCGACGTTCACTTGAACGCGGACATCTATGCCGACCCCACCAAGTTCGATCCTGGGAGATTCGCAAAGGGGAAAGAGGACAACCAGAAAGAAACATACACTTATATCGGGTGGGGCGTCGGTGAGTTTCGCTACATTCTTCAATGTCTTCCCGGCTGAATCTGTTTGCAAAACCAGGCCGACATCCCTGTGCTGGAATGAGGGTCGCAAAATTGGAGATGAAGCTCATCCTCGCTATGTTCCTTGTCGGTTATGAGTATGTCTTAGTGGACAGCAGCGGCAACTTCCCCAAAGAACTCCCACTCCAAGATCGGAATGATATCCAGCAGGTACGGAGTGCTTCCATGACTTTTCTTCGTGGCCTGATGGGTAATTCAACTAGTCGAGGCCGCTGGGCGACCCTTGCTATCTGAAATTCAAGCGGGTGACAGATTAGAGGGATTGATTCCTGGTGCTACTTTTTTTGAACGACAAGGATTCAAGTTTTCTCTTTAGTGATGAATAGTTAACGCGACCTTAAAGCTTCTTTGTTGTATGTTTTACATGCCGATAGTGGATTAATTGAAGTTCAGTCTAGTTGATCAAGACTTCAGATCACATCCTATCTGCTGCGTCCTATACGTATCCGAATCCTCCCCGCCGACCAGAACACATCAACGTTGCCCGACGAGCCCATTCCATTTGTTGTTAGCGTAAGTCTGCGTAAGTGAGTAATTTCGAATCAAAGCGGCGTTGCCACATCTTCGCGCCATTTGCCCGATCGGACAGGCGCAGGAGTCGCTTTGCCAAGAGATGTCAGATCCACCGATTTCGACCCATGTTTACATCTTGGGGGCCTACCTCGCACCATTTCGGGAAATATTGATCGACACGCTTGCCCATTGAGATCAAACCGGCTTCAATTCGGCATCTTGGCTTATACCCGCATGCGAACTTCTTTTCAGGTCAACAGGCGAAAGACATAAATTGGTGTTCGGTTCCCGGAATATTCCCTGCAATCGATGGCTGTATTGGAAGAAAAGGAAGGCCATGAGGTTTAGGCTCTGTTCGGCAACGAGAATACGGTTGTATTCTCATTTTGATGGCAGACGGTATTATTCCCACCATGCCAAATCAAGTAGGCGCAGCACGTGCAAAGCCACCTCACAATTGATTTCACCCCCGTCATTCCTCAGCAAGTGCAGGATTGGTTGATTAGGCACTTCAATTTACTTCACATGTGTCTGGAACATATCCAACAATCTCCACTATTAAGATGGGTACAAAGGATTAAATATGTAATATGTAATACTAGAGGAATTGAAATAGCTCATCAAAATTCAAATACTATATGTAATTTTAATATGCACATTATTCAAAATATGCACAATGCTTCAAATACTTTTCAAAAAAAAAAAATCACCAGCTTCAATTAGGTTGTGATAAATATGCATATTTTATATTTGAGGATCCAAGATAGGAACTGCATGCTGGAACACCAATAATTATGTGTAGAAATAATAAATAGAAGATCTCCTTATAAATCATAATAATGACTTATAAGTTATCGTGAGGTTGCTATGCACGTGCCGCAGCTACCTGATTTGGCATGGTGGGAATAATACCATCTGCCATCAAAATGAGAATACGACCGTATTCTCGTTGCCGAACAGAGCCTTAGCGGGCTGCTGCGACAATAGAAAGGATGGAAGGACTCGTGGACCGGCGCAGCGCACTTAATCAAGTGGATCTCCTTTCATACTAACCATTTCTCCTCAACCCAAGTATACCGAACCTCGAGGTAACAGCATGGTTATTGTTCGCAGTTATAAACTGGGAATTAATTCCTTTTTTCCTCAATTCACAGCAGCACACCGTCGAAAGATGACATCGCAAAATGCAACGGTTTTGACTCCAGGATGGTCTACATCCGGCGCTACCTCCTACGTAACACTGGCAATTGGTGCCCTAGTGCTGGTGGTGCTTTCCAGTCGCCTACGACCCTCCAAGTCAGGCGATGTACACGATCTTGGTGGTATTCCTATCCTCGCCGCGTGGGCCTTTTTCACGAAGCGGTACGACTTTCTCCGAAAGCATTTCAACTCTGGGAAAAAGTATTTCCAGTTTCGCGTTCTTCAGGTGTGTGACACTTCGTCCAAGTTTCGCGCCTAACCAATTGCCTTTATAGCACCGAGTCTTTGCATTGTCAGGCGAGGACGCACGAAAAATATTCTTCAGTGATCAGGGCCTCGATCTCAATGACGGATATACAATCTTACAGGGCGGAGCTCCCAATATTGAACAAACCAACGTCCAGCCTGAGGAAGGCGAGGTGAAACTCGACACCGAATTCATAAAGCGATTGTTGTTGCTCTTGCATAAGGACCGACTTTCAGATGGTACGAGGAATGCATATTTTCCAACTCATACATTTCTTAATGTTCAATTAGTGCTACCAGTGCTCCTGGATGACGTCAATTGCAGGATGAACTCTTGGGGGAACGAGGGCAGAATTGACCTTTTTAAGGATGTCTACAACGTAAGTCGAAACTCGACTTTCAACCTCAGTCAATGTCGCTTATTCCTTCACATTAAGTTCGCCTTTCAAATGATAGTACGCATGGCAACCTGCCAAGAACTAACAAAAAACGAGGACGACCTCGATCACCTTATGCAGCATTTCCAGGATCTAGACAAGAGCTTGACACCTGTGAATTTATTGTTGCCGTGGTTCCCTGGTCAAGCAAAGAAAACTCAAGAGCGGGCTACGAGAGCACTCTTCAACTTGCTACACAAGTACGTTGATCTTAAGCGCAAGGCGGCCGCCCCATCCAATGACCCCATCGACGTTCTCATCGCTCATGGTGATACTGATGAAACGATTGTTAGCGTACGTTTGTCGTAGAGTCATCGTGAGCATCGTGAGCGCTGACCCCAACTTCAGGTAGTTATGGGCATTATCTTTGCCAGCACAGTCAATACCGGCGGGAATAGTAAGCAGTCATTCACCTCGTCCATGGGCGGTTCCTTACCGATTTCAAACAGTATGTTGGGTGCTTCTCAACCTTGATGCCCACCCCGAATGGAAGTCAAAAGTGGCCAAAGAATTAAAAGGTCTCGTCGCAAACCACACAGATGCACTTTCCCCAGAACCACTTCACAAACGACTTGCTGCAATCCCCCTAAATGCCTGGGAAGAAGAATTACCTATAGTCGATCTCGTAATGCGCGAGACCCTCCGAATCACCATGTGTGGCGCTGTTCTCCGTCGAAATCTAGGCAAAGGCATCCCTTTGGCGGGTGCAATTATTCAGAGGGGCGATTTCCTCACCTATTCTCTCGCTGACGCCCACATGAACGCAAATATCTACGTCAACCCTGAAAAGTTCGATCCTGGAAGGTTTATTCAGGAGAAAGAGGAGGATAAGAAAACATCGCCTACTTATCTCGCGTGGGGTGCTGGTAAGTTTCCGTGTTCTTCATCCATCTCCTAAGCTGATTCAGCTTACACAGGCCGACATATCTGTCCCGGAATGAGAGTCGCGAAATTGGAGATGAAGATCATTCTCGCTATACTCCTCGTAGGATATGAAATCGAATTAGTTGACGGGAACGGCAAATTCCCAAAAGAACTCCCAGTCCTAGACCGGAATGACATCCATCAGGTACGAAGTGCCTCCCCATTACTTGGTGAATTGATGCATCTTTTGACTTTTCAGTTGAGCCCACTCGGAGAACCTTGTTACTTGAAATTTAAGAGAGTCGTTGAATAGAGTAGATAATTCTAGACTCACAATTTGCAAAACCGCGATTTACATTTGCTTCTATCGACTCAATGTGATCATTGCTATTCTGTATCTCAGTTGTTGTCCGCAAAAATCAGATGAGAACGCCATGATGATGCTACACTCATCCAATCTTCAAAGTCAAGCCAACAGTGACCATATCCTCACAGGTGATCGAGATCCACTGCTTGAAGCACGAAGACGCGCATTGGCCCTCCCATTGTCAAGTCGCCGGGAGCTCGATAATCACCCACTAAACGAAGTAATTCAGAGATGGCCAATGCAGTGGGTCACTGGCACGTAAAGTTGGCAAGTTATGACGTCGGAGTTACGGTCCGTCCGAATCCGAATGGGGTCTAGTAACTTACAGCTAACTAAATTTTACTTTGTGCGCCTTTATTTGTACAAACAACCGTATTAGGTAGAACGCCCTTCCAACTTGCTCCAAGCCTCCACGTGCGGGGCGGGCTTGGAGCGTTTGGAGCAACTACCGAAACGGTGCTAGAACGTGGAGCCATGGGCAGCCCGCACGCATATGGGCATCATGGTTTACATAGCCACGGCCTAAAACGGATGTTTATGCACAACCAAAGGCGCAAAGTGAAATTTCAGATGTGGTCTACGATTATGCAGTTAGCTGTAAGTGGCATCGATATCCAAACAGACTCTTGAGCATGCGCAGTAACCAGTAACCAATTACTAGGTCTCTTCTGACATGATGGACTTTTCGCCTCTTCTCGGCTCCTCTAATCATTCAAGATGACCATCAATTACGTGCCCTACACATGCGCATCGGAGTCAGCACTGGTAGCAGCTTAGACGGGGAAAAAGAGTTCGTCCCTTCTTTACATGCAATTCGCGCATTCTACTTACTTACACAGATCTTTCTTGCCAACCACTCGCTGAAACGATGCACCAAAAGACCGAATTCAAACCTAGTCTCTTTCTATTGGCGTGGGGCATCACCCTCTCCTTACCGCGGTTTACTCTTCATCCCCATACTGTCCATCTGTCTCTACCTCGCTTTCTACACCACCAGCACGGACATTGCGTTCAACAACGTTGGGACGTGTACTGTATGTTCCCTGATCTTCTTATCTCTGGACTTGACTGTCCTCACTGAAGTTCAAAATGAACTTCGTTTGGTTGGACAGAAGACGTCCATCAGTGCAGCGTCGCTGAGCGACCGCTTCTGGTGGGCACTTCGACTACTTTCGAGTCCGCGAGGTATAGGGTGGGCGCACGAGCCGACAACTCACATCCCCCCACACCCAACTACGTCGCGTGTTCGATTCATCTGGGATCAGCTACTTCGTACAGCGAAGTACATCATAGTCTTTGATGTCATCAGAGTTCTCTCCTATTCGAACCCATACCTTCAAAAGGGAGGGCCGTCTCTGACCGACGCAGGATTATTATGGAGATCAACGGTGCTCGCGCACGTCATAACTACATATGCGAGCTTGGCAAGGGTGTATACCATCTACAGCATTGTGTCCGTGGGCTTGGGATTAACCGTACCAGAGAATTAGCCTCCCCTGTTTGGTTATTTGGAAGATGCCTACACTGTCCGTCGCTCTTGGGGGTAAGTGATGCCCTTGGCTATCCATCACTTACCCTGATCCCTTCTTTCAGCCGCGTTTGGCATCAGTTAGTGAGACGGGTATGTCTCTCCTCTCTAATTCAGAAATGAGGTAACTGAGCTTTTGAACAGTTCTTCCAAGCCGAGTCCGATTTCCTCGCATACAGAGTTTTAAGACTGCCACGGAAAAGCACCTTCACCACCTACTTCAAACTCTTCGTAGCCTTCTTCATCTCTGGTGTGATCCATCACGTCGGAGATTACGCAGCACTCGGTCACTGGTACGGTGGTGCTCTGGCTTTCTTTATATATCAGGCGGCAGCTATCACATTTGAGGACGCCGTCATCGCAACAGCCGCGAAGTTTGGTTTCGACAGACCAACCCTGCTCAAGAATGTCTTTGGGTACCTCTGGGTAGCTGCGTGGCTAACCTACTCGATGCCTATGTGGTGGAGCCCAAATATGACGGTTGGATTCCTGGAAGCCAATGTCGAACTTAGTCCTATCATGGGATTGTCACGTGGGGAATGGTATCCCAAACCTGACCCTGTGAATGTTCTCAGTACAAGTAGGTGCATCGATGCCATGGAAGTTGAACCTATGATCTAAATGAATCTATTGTGATGTAGCTCTCTCGAAGGTTTTCCACATGTAGGGAGATTTCTGTCGTGGATTAGCTCAGCAAACAATTCAGAGACTGCACATTTCGCAAAGCCGCCAATCACTTGTCTCTCTAATTGCCATTCTGTATACCAGTCGTTGTCCAAAAGATGGAAATGCTATGACGATACTCTAAGAAACTGTATCGAGGTTTGTCAGGAAAGCCAGTTTTCCAGCCGAGGTACCCTCTGACAAATGCGCAAAATGACACTCTGGTGGACACCCTCTTGAACTAAAGTAACCATCGCCCATGGACGAGTCCACCCTGGTACAGACCATATGAACCAACCCAAAGCCCACATATACCCAACAAATTTTGAAAGACGCGTTCTGCCGAATCCAATCTTCGAGGCTAGATCAATGACGATGTCTTCAAAGGTGATCGCCACTGCTTGAAGCACGAAGAAGCGCATAGACCCTCCTGTCGTCCAGTCACCAAGAGCTAGGTAGTCGCCGGCTAGATGAACTAGACCGGAAATAGCGAACGCAGCATAGAGTTGGACATGCCATGCCAACGTGCCATTAGTGAGGGGGAAAACGTTCTTGACGATGAATTTGCTGTGGACAGTTAGAATCTGGAGAGTACAACGGTGAACGACGTTCGGACTGACTACGAATAGATGTCTTACCCTGCGAAGATTCTGATGCCACACTCGCCTAAAAGAGAAGACGTGATTAGCAGCAGCCTGGCGAGGTAAGAGAAAACAAACCCCCAAAACCGCCCGACTGTATAGGCATCGCTCCAACACCCGAATAACGCAGGCCAATCCCTCGCCTCCGTCAGCCCCAGAAAAACCGACGCCGCCGCGAGGACGTTATACGGCAAATTCAGACTGACATTAATCTCGACAAGATAGGCAAGAAATGTCGTTCGAGCCAACAACCACCCCCGTACAATTCCCCTTTGACAACTGCTAAATTCCACTGCAATAGAATCTGCAAAAGGTCACTGAGGATGTAATAGTATACAGCCCAAGAAATCTTGGAAATGATGAATGCCCAGCGGGATAGATTCTCAGACCTGCGAGGGATGCGTGCTGTGGGTATGTACGTCCAGCCCACCCCGCGATCGGCCGTCAGAAGGCGAACCACCCATAACATCCGCACGGGGAAGGATGCAGAGGGGATATGTCGTTTATCGTTCTGAAGTCGGAGTTCGTTCTGGACATCAGTCAGAAGGATAAAGTCGGAGGCAGCGGCAATGCGGAAGGCGAGGCCATAGCCTCTAAATCTTGCCATTTTTGTGGATCCTTCTGGTGGTGGTACATAGAGAAGTAGCCAGATGTTGGCGCAGAGTATAGGCAGGAAAAAGAGTCTATGAGAGGGCGAGGGGCGGGCGACAAGCGCAAAGAAGAATGTCAAGTGGCTGAATAATGCTTCAATGACGGTCGCGTTGACCATTGGAAGTTCGAATATTTTGGTGAGCGAGTCAGTCGAATGCCTCTCCAGCCTTTGTTCCGAGCACAATTGAATGAAGAAGATCAATTTCGACCGGACCCTGTGGTTGGTAAATCCTTCTTCGGCAGAGCATGGGTCGTCCATCCCAGCCGTCAGTCACAGCACCGGCTTTGCATTCGGCTAAAAATCTTCCAGAAATCGAGGCCTTTGCGGACGTCGGAACGGGCGGTTATAACAAAAATCCCCACTACATCGTCGTCCGATCCTACCAGGGAATAAGGCCGAGTATGGATTGACGGAACATATGAAGGTTGGAGCAAGGGTGTCATGGGGATCCATTAACCAGAAGCGAGATACGGGGCTGAATACCGTACTGTCTTGGGACAGCAGCTGATCGACGAACACGCTATCATTGGTATGGTCTCTGCCGCCTCAACTCTGCAGATTCAAAGAGGGCAAAAAAGATGGGTTCCGATTTGCAGACCACATCTGACCACATCTTATCAAAACGAAATTGATCATTGAGCGGACGACAGGTTCAGCAGAAACGATACGTACCGTTAATTAGGATTTGGTGGGAACATCTTTGCATCCACTTAACCGCACTTCAAAACATCCGAGTGGGTAGAATGGACTTCAAAACGAACAATCGTTAGTCAACGTTCAAAGCCTATAGAGTAAATAGATGCGGCTCACGCGACCAGAACTCTCCACGAGGATGAGATGAACATGATACCTGCCAAGGGCAATAACCAATATCTGCACCGGTCATTCCGAGAATGGAGGCCCGTAAAGACCAAGCGAGGGTAGCGCACACCTTAGTTCGGTGGTAGTAGTTCATTCAATAGGTGTGTTGTCCTTGCACTATCCCGCTAGTTTTGAGGGTATCTGACTGGGAACGCAACTCACAACCAGTCGCAACCACGCTCACAGTTATCTATATTATATATATATCGGCAACTTCCGGTACCTTTGAATGACCGATGCATACCTCAACGAAACGGCGCAGAACCAAGACAAAGCCAAGCTCTGAAAATGTCTCAGCCTTCAGCAGCATGACTCTGAACTTCTTCCCTACTTTCGTCCACCTCCATGGGAGTCCTCCCCCTCGCAAGCCATCATTTTTTCTTTCTTTTGTGATTTGAGTATGGCACAATGTCCAGTTGTTCCTCATTGGGATCTAATATGGAGGCTTCATCGTTTCTGGACATTAATTCCGCTTGGCGAGTCACAAGCTGAGCGAGCGTCTACTATCTAATTCAAATTTAATTATAGACTCAATGTCCATCCCCTGGGTTCTGGGCAGTGGGCCCCTGAAAGACTTCGAATAGAAAAAAAACGGAAACGTGTCCATCAGAGGCTAACCCATCTGAGTCTCTCTGCTTCCACTCTCCTAAGACTCCGTCCCATTACAAAAAGGATGATTGCCTGCCCTTGCCTGCCTGGAAGCCAACAGCTCGAACAATGCACCAAAAGGGCGAATTCAAACCTGGCCTGTTCTTATTGGCAGAGGCCATCACCTTCGTCTCCTTGGTGGTTAGACCATCTCGCTACCGTTGGATACTGTTCGTCCCCATATCATCGATCTGCGTATACCTCGTTTTCTTCACCACATGCGAGAGAAATGCAGTCAACAACATAGTGGCATGCAACCTATTCATCCTGATTTTCAGTTCCTTGGACCTGGTCGTCCTCACCGACGTTCAGAACGAGCTTCGCCTTATCGGGCAGAAGACGCCCATTAGTTCAGCGTCGCTTAGCAGCCGCTTCTGGTGGGCACTTCGACTGTTACACAGCCCGCGAGGTATAGGATGGGCACACGAACCAACGGCTCACATCCGTCCGCACCCAACCACGTCACGCGCCCGATTCCTCCTGGATCAACTACTTCGGACAGCCAAGTACATCCTTATCTTTGACGTCGCTAGAGTACTGTCCTTTTCGAACCCATACTTTCAGAAGGGAGGACGATCTTTGACGGACGCCGGATGGTTATGGAGATCAACGGTGCTCGCGCATGTCGTAACGTCGTACACAAGCTTGAGTGTGATCTATACCGTCTACAGCATCGTGTCAGTCGCCTTGGGACTAACCGTGCCAGGGGATTGGCCACCTCTATTTGGCTACGTGGGAGATGCGTACACTGTCCGTCGTTCCTGGGGGTAAGCAATCTCCACGATCACAGCCCTTGCCTCTCTCTCATCGATGCTCCTCTCTCAGTCGCGTTTGGCACCAGCTTTTGAGAAGGGTATGTCTCCCGAGTCTCTCCTTCATCTCACGGGTGACGGTACTCAACTTTTGAACAGTTTCTTCAAGTCGAGTCCGATTTCGTCGCATACAAAATTGTGGGACTTCCACGGAAGGGCACATTCACGACCTACTTCAAACTCTTCGTGGCTTTCTTCATCTCTGGTCTAATCCATTATATCGGAGATTATGCGGTACTCGGTCACTGGTCCGGCGGCGGCCTGATTTGCTTCGTCCTTCAGGCGGTAGCCATCACGTTTGAGGACGCCGTTATCGAAATCGCCTCAAAGTTCGGTTTCGCTGAACCAACTCCGATGAAGAAATTTTTGGGCTACATCTGGGTAGCCGCGTGGTTCACTTACTCTTTGCCTATCTGGACAGGTCCACATCTGACAGCTGGATTCATGGAGGACGATGTCCAATTCAGTCCTATTATGGGACTGTCCCGCGGGGAATGGTATCCGAAACCTGATCCCGTAAATGTTCTCAGTACAGGTAAGTGCATTTGCGCTCTGGACCTCGAGATGGTAGTTGAATTTTTACAACTTATGCAGTTTTATCGAAGATTATCTCCGTCACATAGACAATTTGTCAACGACTTGCTTTGACCATAGACAGAGATTTGTAGGGTATCGTGTAAGCACGTGGTTATAATAATTCTTCTGTAGATGGATACGTTATTCATATAAGGGTAGAGGAGAAAAGAGGCTGCCAAGGGAAGACTGGGTTCCACCCACGTGATGCCTTTTCCGGTTAACTTTGCAAATTGCTCGCTCCCTCCTTACTTACGCGACTGTCAGCCGAGTCCTTCCTCAACGCTACGACTATACCATCACCGTAATACGACGCGCTCTTGCCACCGATAAGTTTCCTCCGTGATTCGGTTGTACTAAGTCACAACTTGTGGGATTGCGTCGTATCTGAGTTTCCTTATGCACGAGGTGGTTATCCTGTTGTTAACGCTATGTTGCTCTACTTATTCCTGTGCGTAACTCAGATTGTGGATTTCGCATTGATTTCGAAACGCACATGGAAGTTTCCCGCCAACAAACTTCATACAGTTGCCGAACAATGGGAGTGCACCAAGCACTGGCAGGTGCTATTCTCCCATTCACTATGGAACTCCCTTTAGTGTATTTGTTTCACCGTTCTGTATGGTGCTTCGTGGGATTAATGGCCCAAGGATGCTGTAGATCTGGCTATTCCATCCGACGGCTGAAGGCCTCGGAATGAGCACGTACCACGTTTCTTTCCCTTCGATTGAGGCGATAGCGCTCTGATTTTCCCGTCCTTTTTGTTGAGGGATCTCCTCCACTTTTTAGGTATGTGTGTTCGGGCATCAGCAATGTCAAGTGTGATTAACGGAATCTCAGGTTACCAAACATACGAATGTTCTGCAGAAGCTCATCCAAAATTTGCAGCATGTCCTCAGTCCCTTCCGGCTTGGTGGTTGAGCAATAAGTAAGCTGTCCTGCTGAGGTCTTCATCCTCGCTGCTACCATCATTGGATTGCCCTCCGACTATCCCAAGCCATCGACGTCCGAATGACTTCGCTTGCCCCATTCTGCGAAATATGAAGTAAGGCCGGGCTTCTAAAATTGAAGAATCTCCCCGCATGTAGTACACTGGGCTCACGCAGATGAAGGAATATACCAAGGCTGCGGAGCGCACGGTGGGTATGGCACGCAACCCTCTTCGCTGTGAATAACCTCTACTCACTGTTGCGCATAGACCCCGTGGTCACACACCATCACTCAACATCGTTGCCTTTTGGTCCGGGTATAACACTACGACGATGTACGCAATACTTAGTCCTCAACCGACGTTCGTACCAAGCACAGAAAACACAAAACCCCCCGGCTACCTGTCACAATCTACGGTGGTTGTGTGATTGGGTGAACAATGCAATAAAATGGTTATCAATTTGAGCCAACGTGACGAAGTATGCTAAATATCTAGAGGACTGGGGCTAAGGCCCTGTGCCTGCCCTTCCCTTCGTATGCTCCTTCTGCCAATGTCACTCTGCGGGCCGAGCCAGCCACGATTCTATCTTCCCAATTGCTCCCGAAGCGCCCAAAACTCCTCCTCAATGTCTCTTCAAGTTCGAAGAGCAGTGTAACGTCTTGCGCACAGTACGCGACGATACGCGGATCCAAGGGTCTTTCTTCAAAGACTGAATAAGACCCTCCAAAGTCTGGCTGAAAAAGCCTCAACCCCGCCTGCTTGATTGGCTCCCACTCCATGGGCGGTCTGAGGTAGCTCGTTATGCTTTTGCCAAGTCCGTTGAGGAACTTCGTGTGTCGTCTCAAGGAGTGGCGAACCGCGAGCTCAAGGAGCTGAAGGTCGTAAACACCCGTGAGGTTGATGCCGTAAAGATTGTATAGTGCGTCCGCGTCATTTCTGACATCGTAGAAGACCTGATATCCATAGTAAGTGCTGGATCTCGCACTCATGATAATAAATTAAAAACCTTCTTGATGTCAGTGTCCTCCAAAATCATTCGCAGCGTCCTTCCGTAAGGATCAACGTGGTCGAACGCCTGGCTCCCAAGCGTCGTCACATCGACTAACCACACCACTTCCGAAACGCTCGACATGATCTGAATTATAGATATTTTGCCGTGCCGACATAAATTGATGCCCTCTAGGTCAACAGCCAAAGTGATGGCCCGAGGATTGAACACATCAGGAAGAAGGTCGGCCAAGAGGTCGTTTATGAGAGCAATGCTGTCGGCGAGGATGGTTGTATGCTTGGACGCCATTGCCACTTTGCTTCGCTGCGGAACTGTCTGAACTGGTCCTCTTTATAGGCTCCCGTGCTTCTCACGCGCGGCGGATGCTGCTCTATTCGGTCCTCACCTACGCCTACTTGAGATCTATTTTCATCCCTTCTTCTAGAACATCCTTCTAGCAACCTCTTTTCATTCTAAGCTTATGTGGTACATACCGTCCTTTTCTCGTATTCTGACTAGTGCCCCAAACCGATTACTTGCACTTGCACATCCAAACCTACAAACATCGAAGAATCGTAATTTCTCTTTTTTCGAGGTTTGCGGGACTCTTTGCACAGTGCACTATTTCCGGTAAATCGCTTTGGCGCCAAAAGACCTCTTCTGTATCCGCTGCACAGTCATTACTGTTGAAGCCTGTTTTGGGACTCAGAAGCGCTCACTCGCTTCCAAATTCGTTGAAACATGCACCCGCAGCTAAGATAGTTCAACGGCACAATACAATTATTGGGTTATGGATTTCATGTGAGGGAAAGAAAGGGTCATCAATCTTATGTGTAGTCAGCTCACCTTTTGTCTCGTCGCAATAATCTTTTGACCCAATAGACCACGATTCATATATAAAGTTCCTACTCGATTGTATTACAGGCGTAAGAAAGGTAATAAACTCGTGCACATCACATCACGGCAATTAAATGGGAGGTGAAGACATCATCTAATTGAAAAATTTGAAAGATAAAGAGTTTCTAGACTCACGGGAAAGTTTTGGGCAAAAGGAGATCCATGACCTCTATCTCCGTATAATCGTTGTCATCGATCTTTTGGCGAAGCCGAGTGACGACCCGACCCGTCATTGTGCACGCAACAAAGTCCACCAATTTACCCAACGACCGTTCCCTAGACCACAGGACAGAAGATAACGAGGAATATGTAGGGTTTTGAGGCGTCAGCATAAGAATTACATAGGCGAAAATTTTTGTACTGTCATCCGATTCCCAGGTTTGAAACAACCCATTATCTGTCACCATCAGATCTCGAAGAGGTAACTCGGAGGGGATCGGACCACCTTGCACGGACCCAACACGCACAGGAAGTAATTCGGGGAGCGAAGCATCATGGATCGTGTCGATAGACTTGACAATAAAGTGCATCATTATATCGCGTTGATAGGTCAAGAAGTGCTTTTGAGAAGCTTGCAGGTGCCAAATAGATGGTAAAACTACACCGTTATAGATGACCCCAACACCAAAAGGATAACTGAATGTCATTGTTGGAGAATGATCAATGATGCACGGCAGCAGGTCATCATCAAGGGCCTGAAGGACAGGTAGCCTCCACAATAGGTAACGTTCAGCGTGAAAAGTGATGATATTTTCGCCAGCGGTATATATCTAGGTAATCCAAATGAGCAAATCCACGAAACGACAAAAGAAATAGATGACATACTGTAGTGCATGCAGTGTTACCGTGTTGGTTCCAGGAAACGCCAAGATCGGCCGTAAAATTCCAAACAGTGAAATATGACCCTCGACAACAAGCATAATAATAAAAAGAAAGTCTAGCGCATACCGATACTGTTGGTCCTGGAATTGCCGCTGCACCTATCCGATGAAAATTTGGAGACTCCGACTTCGGATAAATTCCATAAACAGCATTAATATTGTCCCTAGATGTGACGCCTCGGAGTGCAAAGCTGACGTGTGATTGATATTCGCGTACCGTGCAGTAAAATTATACTCTGCGACGACATAAACTCCCTCAGAATCAGCCATCGGTCCGCACTCAAACCAATGTCAAAAACCCCTTGAGAACCTTCATTAGTTTCAAGTATCCCAATGGGGAGCGACTTCATGTGTGATCCAGCGTTGAAACCAAGGTCCCAGAGAGAAAGTTTGCCGGAGTAGGTAGAGGTCAGAAGGAAACGACCACCAGGAATGAGAGTCATCTCGTCAATCGCGGCTCTCATCACAGCACCACCTGACTGACGGTGTTGCACCCGTGGCACAAACTTTCTCGTGAGAAGAGGCTCAGTTGAGTGGCCGTTGTACTTTTGAATAACAGCCTGGAAGCGATGAGGGGACAACGCCGTGTGTTCCAGATCATCGAGAGACATCTCTTCCAGGGGAAAACTTGGCAGAAATGCCCCATGAGTGATGCATACGTTGTGAACAGCGTTCATCCATACAGATCGGGTTCGAGTAGCTTTGGAGAGAGACTTGCATGTCTACGAAACTGGGTTCAGAAATCTGGTTGCGGTATATTGATCATTGATCAACGCCTACCAGCCGCAGTGCGAGGATGTCAAGGGGATCCAAGAACAGTTGGATGTGAATAATGATGTCAGGCGGGCCATCGGAGAGAAGTCCTCTCATTTCTAACAAGTTGCAGGTGAAGCTAATTTGTGAAGGCCAATTTGGAACAGTTCACAAACAAATAGCCACCTGCCAATCGCGCGCTTTCAATACACGTGGCATCTCAACATTACCTCAAGGAATCGACAGATGAATGTGTAGTAAGTCGGAACTACTGAAAGGATACAAGGGTGCACTGGTAAAAACTCAAGCCCACATTGCCCGGAATTTCTCGTCAAATTCCTTGTGTACGTCACGAACAACTTCATAAACTTTCCAATCACCATTTGAAATTGCCGATGGCCTCACGAAATCGGATTCCTCCCCATCGTCTTCATCCGAGTCACCCTCATCGGGGTCAACAGCATAGGTTTCCCCACCTCCTTCTAGGTCATCGCGTTGAGAGGCGGCTTCGCTTGACGTTTTCAGCAAAAGCTGCTGCAAGGCCGCCTTGACCGTCGCAAGAGTCAGTGTGAAATCTTGTAAGAGATACCAAATGTCGCCTCGTCTGATGCCATTCGCCGTTTCCAATGTCTTCACTTGACCGTGAATGTAAAAGTCAAAAAGATAGGCGTTGAGATCGTGCTGGGAGCTATTGTCCTCGTCAACCTGAGCAATCAAGTGTTCCATGGAGGGTATAGCATAATCGTGGAGATGGAAACCCTGCCGAACCGTCTGGGTAAGCTCGTTGATGCTTCCAAAAAGATCGCAGTGGCCTGAGGTGGCGACGAAAATGGAGCGAGCAACCACATGATTGGCAGTACTTTGGAGGTACTTGATAACTTGGGATGATGAAGCATCAGCGCATCTAGAGTAGTCCACGTTGCTGAGCGGCAGTCGTGTACCCGGTCCGATCTGAGCCTCATATTCTTCTGTGTAGGCAAGAGCGTATCCCGTAAAGATTCGAAGGATTTCTTCATCATGGCGATGTAGGATTGCTCGTGCATGGTCTGAAATTGGGGGTAGAAGTACCATGGATGGATATCTTCGGGTAAGTTCCTGAAGATGTCTGCGATTGGCAAAGACAGGCGAGAGGTAACGTCGACCGAAAAGATGGCACATTAGGAGCACGAACTCTCGCTTCGCGAGATCGAAACTCGGCAGACAGCTAATTTTGTGTAATGCACCATGCCGCAGGAGGGTAACGAGTGCCAGATTGCTTGGTTCAGTGTACTGTGGACGTGCTTTAGGAACAACATAGTGGAAATATGGCTTTACTCACGTATAAGTGTGCTGCGACTGCAAAGAGGTTCATGGGTTTTCCTATTTCATCAACAAGATAGCTGCGCCTGAGATACTCAATACTGAACCGGAGGTGGTGGAGAAGCTGGTGCCTTCCTAGATCGGATCCAAAGCCAATGCGAGGAAGGGACAGCATGCTTTTTATGGCTTTAACAGCTACTGGTGCATACTTCGAACCCTCCAGCAGGTTAAAGAGCCGTAATATCATCGTGGAGGTCAGTGGGAAGGTTCCACCTAATGAAGGAAGCTTCGATAGAATCAAACGTTGAATACGGTCCATGGGAAGACCATAGAACACAACATTTCCCAAAAGATCGTATCCGCGACGACCGGCACGACCAGCGCATTGTCGATACTATATCAGACTAAGCACGACCAACTGAGAAGCGGACGGGATAGCCAACATACCATCAACGCGGTCAGATATGGCGAGTCACCGCAGAACACGGATGTCCTGGTGGGTGCGTTGATACCCAATGCCAAAGTGCCTTAAGAACGAATTAACGTTGCATTGCTAGTCAATCGATTAGCCCTCACCCGTTGCGATGATGACACGGATAAACCCCAGTCGAAACAACCTAAAGAATGTGCAGTCAGCAGAGTAAATTGTCATAAATGTATGGTGTTATACCCTTCCACGAGACTCCTGTAATGCTTATTCATTCCGGCATGGTGGACTCCGATTCCCCTTTTCAAGGCGCTGATGGCCCACTCCGGGATGTTAGCAAAGGGTATCCTTCGGATGTCCCTTGCAAGCTCTGCCTTCGAATAGGATGTGTGGACGGAGGTAAAAGAGAACGCCTGCGAAGGGTCGGACGGGTCAAAGGAACTCTCCCAAGATGGGGTGGGGTCGTCCAAATGATCCTCCCCATCGGGTTTCTTCTGCTTCATCAGCCTCTTTGCTGTTCGCTCGCGATCTTTCGCTTGATGCTTCCAGGCCTCCCATCTTTTAATCTTCTGCTTCCACTCTGGGCTTTCCCTTCGCCACTTAGATTCAGCACGTTCTAATGTTTCAACTAAAATTTGCGCCAAGTGTTCACAGTCAGAGCGGTCGAAGTTGAACAAGATCGCGGGCTGAAGTGAGATGAATTCTATTAGCGGGAGATTACTAGGAAGCAGCTTTCTTACCAGCTCTTCCTTAACGTGAAGATCGGCTAATAGAATTATCAGGCTCTCTTTGAAGTTCGTCCGCGACGGCGTAGAATTCAGTTCTTGAAGAGACATCTGAGCTATCACTGGATCCCGTAGAGTCCGAATCACATTGGTCAAGGGTGAAATCTCGTCTCTCGGGTCTGACGATGCAATCAACTTTTCGAGGAGTTGTTTCAGTTCTGATTCGTAATTCAAAATGTCGGCTTGCCGAAGGAGCCCTTGCGTTGCCCGGAAGTAACTGACCGGATCCAGATGCTGTAGATCTTCTTCGATGATGTTACTTTCAATCGCACGGAGGGCGTAGAAAAGAGATAACGTGTCCTTGGCCTCCAGTGAAAGATCGTTTGGGAGTGACCGGATACCTGGGAAAAGCATGCTAATAGGATGTAGGAACCTGCTACGCGAAGTCGATTGGTGGTCATCTAGGCTTATGAATTTTTTTCCGCTGGAAATTGCATAATAGAACTTCCGCAGGTGAGAGTAACGATGTGGATGCTCAATGAAAGCGTGTTGGAATCCATGAGCCTCTTGAACAGACTGGAGCCAGGCATTGAAGGTTTCTGGGGAGCCTATCGTAGCTGAAAGACCGCTAGAAATAAGGCGAGGTATCAGCGAACACTTCACATCCGTTGTGTGACAACGTACATGATAGGACAGGGTGCCAGCAAGAGAATTTGTTCCCAAACAGCACCTCCTTCTTGCTGGCCAATCGAATGAATCTCATCCAGCACAATTCTATACCAAAGCCTATCAGCGTTTCTCCTAAAGGGACTCGGACCATCATACCTCTTGATTCGTGGGGTCCATACACGAGCAAGTGGCGGGGAAAGCAACATAATAGCCAATACTTCCGGAACCGTTACTAAGATTTGGCATTTCAAAGGGTCATGGATCCGATAGTCCCGTGTATGCACAGCCCAGCAACTCTCTAATGATGATGTTGGAACTTCTGATGCTCTCAAATCATGAAGTGACTCACTGCCCACTAAACTCTTGCTGAAACGCGCATATACTTCGGCGGCAATCTGTGTGACGAGCGCTTTGGTTGGCGCCACGTAAACGAGAATTCCGTCGTCCGATTCCCTCAGAACCTTCTCCATCGCATAATATGATATGAACGTCTTTCCTGCACTCGTTGGAGCTATGGAACAGTTAGAACAAGTTCCAACTGAGCCTAAGGAAGACACGTACCAACAACCAAAAGAGAATGACCATTGTCAATGGAGTCCAACACTTGACGTTGCCATCCATCGGGATCGAATGAAACACGTGTATCAGGTTGACTATCCATACTTCGGTCCATGAATTCACCAAAGAGGCGCAGCTGCCAAACAATGGGATGCTCTGTGATTGACATAAAATTATAGTATGGGGTATTCGTTTTCGACTTGACGAGTTTTACAAATGGGAAGCTCAAAGGCCGATCTTGCAATCCATCTGTTTCTTGTGACAGACGAGAATTAAATTTGTCGAAACCGAGAGCAGTCAAAACTGAAGAAAGGATCTTCGCTGCTGTCGCTGTAATGGCATTTCGATCGGCAATATCTTTCACCATCCGCATGACAGAGACTGTATACAGATCTCGGATGGCAGGCGACTCTCGTTTAGGCTCCTCAATCCACTTGTTAAGCTCGAGATTGAGTCTGTAAAGCCTGAATTCCAAGGCTAAAGCACCCTCGTCCATCCTCTTGTTGCGGAAGAGAGCCTTTGTCACCTCAATCCGCTCAGACAGCGTCATGGCAGAAAGAGATGCAAGCTTCTCTTTCCACCACGTTTGAGAAGAGTCGTCCTGAATGGTTTCCTTCTTCTGCTTGATCGATTGCAGCAGCTTGTCCCTTGATGATAACTTTGGCGCCTTGTCTTTCTTACTTCCCCGTTGTTCCTGCACCTGCGCCTAACCTCAGCATGTGTTATAAAGTTAGGCTCGTAAACACTCACTTTCATGTTTTGAAGGTGACCCGCAGATGAAACCCGAGTCCCTACAACGGGGATAACGATCTGCTGCAGAGTCTTGCCCGCTGCCCCCATGATGGTGGCTGCTTGTGATTGGAGCGAGTTCATGTAACGTTGCTCTGACCTTAGGTGGCGACGCTTCATCCGCTCATCGACTGGCTTCGGGGTCTCGCCACCAAGATAACTGGGCAGAATGGCCTTTTGATTGTGCCAATGCTGGGTATCCGAGAACAAGACTCCTTGACCAAAGTCCGAGTATCCGAGTGGATCGGGCTCAACGCTTGCCTTCACAGGCACCCGGACCAAAGATAGTTCCTCGTCGAATACGGGATTGCTAAAGGGAAGAAGGTGGAAATATCCAACCTCCTCTTCCTCCGTCACGTCCTTCACCTGCTGTCCCTCTTCCTTTTCGTTCACTTCGTCGTCGTCGTCGTCCTCCCACGACCATTCCCCCTTCTGTTCGATTTTCTCCATCCTGTCTTCCTCCTGGTCTTCCTCCCGCTGATTCAGATCTATCTTCTGCTGACCCCGAGTTTGATCTTGCCCTCCCCCTTTCTCCTCCTGCTCCTCCAGCCTCTGTATCCGAATGTGTGGTGGGACTGACGCTGGCTCGGCAACAAGAACAGGAATGTGGAACGGTAGCGCAAATCTGGAAAAGTTGGGTAAAGGTAGACCTAACCCGCGCCAAATTTGCTGAGAATCGCGATGCAGTGCCTGCCCAATGAGGTCTCTGACATTTACAGAGGGATTGGACAGGAAAAATCTAATCATAGAGACAAAGACTCGTCCATCGAAATCAAATGCGGCATGAGATGACGATAGGTATTGGGCAGCGTCAAAGAAGAATGTGGGTAGGAGTTTTTGGGATAAGATGGACGTGATCTCGAGAGGAAGAGCCTCAAGCGATCGCGCTCGTTCGCGCACTGACAATGACGGAAGTAAGAGGCAGTGAACAATGAATATGTAGAAGAGCTCCCGGGGAATGTCCTGGCGTAATTCCTTTAATAGCCTTTGCAAAATTTGGTGGACGACGTTGGTGGTGGACGTTGGGACTGAATCTGGGTCCGGGACGACGAGTAGGGCATGCTTGCAACCAGCTTGTCGTGACAGTCGGTCGTCTAAAGATGTTTGCGTTTTTAAGAATGTATCCTCTGGGAAGACATCATCCACGTGAATGTTCCTCCTCGGTTCATAGACAAACGACATGATCTACTGGCCTTGTTGGTAATTGACAAGTGAGGGGTGATTGCAGTAGTCACCTTTGAATCGCGATACTCTGCGCCTTTTAAAAGGGTTACCGCAGATCCTCGATTGAGGAGTTGAAACAAAAAGATACGTTGGCACAAGATAATTTGAGCAGCCAACGGCCTTCGATCCTTACAGAGTCCGCCGTCGTTCATCATAACGAACATTGGCTGCGAGGTTGCTTAGTAAACGAGAACACACCCGGCTAAGACAGTACCTTCTTGATCGCCTCGTATCTTTTCCATAGAGGATCATCTAGATCGTTGAAAGAGTGCACTGGAATGTCCAGCTTCAAGAGATGGTTGAACAGCAACACCCGCGCCAAAGATCTAGATGAAACTATAAACTGCGAGTCGCCCGTTTTCAAAGTTAGATGTCGATTGACTGTCATGCTTGCACATCAGCTGTGTACACAGCCCTCGCATAGGGATCATACTGACCGCTCCAGAAAACGATGTTGAAATTTGCAGACCGTTGGACAAACTCAGCCAAAAGGCGTTCAAGACTGTGGTAGGCGTGGAGTATTTGAAAGCTGCATTCTAACTCCCAATATTAAAAAACAGTCTCAGAGCCAAGTGATAACATAACTCACCGTTTTTGCGACCAATCGCAAGCAAAGGATCATCGAGGACGATCTGCAAGAGGGATTCACCTGAAAGACGCGTAAGAGAGTAGAGGCAAGCTATGCCAATGGTGACTCGTACCATCGATGATGAAAGGTTCACTGCCAGCATAATCTCCCAGCAAATCCATCCATCGAGCCACACGGGACGCTTTTATGTACCATTTTTCGTCAGCCTCCTCAAGAATACTGCCAGGATCCAGGTTGGTGGTTTTTGACCAAGTAGGGTTGCGCGTGATTTTATCTAGGCCATCGAACTCCTCCAAATCCATTTTGTGTTCGACCTGGGGAGAGCGTCTGGGAGCGAAGGTGTTGAAAAGCACGTTATGTCCGAGCTGCCGCACCTTTAAGTCTTTTCTGGTGCCACGTTGTGATATAGAAGAAGCGCCCAATTTTGATGTTGTGTTCTATCGCGAACGCCTTCGGAGCACTAAAGAGCAAAAGTAAGTTAGGCTGGACCGGTGAGGCGACTTGAGAAAAAAAACTGTACATGACAGGTCGACAGATCCGCGGTGGACCATCCATTTTTTGAGCGAAGTTCTTTGAAGGCGTGGCGACAACGGATATGGTTTGCACAAGGTTTGTAGATTGTATGACGTTCGTTCATCAACTCGTGAGGCTCCACGGAGAAAGTGGTTTGGGCACCACCCAGCCGGCAATTCATTTCATTCCGCAACTCGGGGGTGCTTTGAAGCGAGTGCTCGGCGAAGAAAAAGCCAAAAGCATGTGCAATATCGGAACGAGTTGAGATCTATGTGAATTCTATGCGAGGTCAATGACCGGTCGAACTAAAAGGCTATTTAGGGCAGAAAGAGAGGGAAGTTTGGAAAGGTTGAACTGGGGTCATCGTTCGTCGTTGTTGGAAATGGCGACAAAGTGTGTTTGGCTGAATCGTCTGCTCATCACCAAGTCTTTCCCACTGGCACAAATTGGTGTCTTGCTCATGAAATGAAAGCATTTATTATTCGTCATTCCAGGTGCTCTAGTACTTCGGCCAGCTCAACTTACAACCTCAACGTCAACTCCCAGTATCTCCGAAGGGTGCGTATGATCAAGGTTGCTAACTGTCGATGAAAACACATTGAGCCTTAGCCGGTAGCATCTCGATTCGCTGGTGGATCTGGCTTTCTTCACACTACAGTTGAAAGCACCAGAATGGAACGTTCCACGTCCTTCTCTTTGTTGAGGAACGATGCCCGTCAATATACTCTGGTTTTTCCTGTCTAGATCTAGGAGTTCTTCTTTTCGTACGAGATGAAGATGGGTCACCAGGTTCCACTTGCGTTTCTGGCTCTTGTGAATGTCTTTGCCACATTTTACTGACATCGGAGATTATCGAGACGCTCAGTTTAGTTTCCTCCAATTCATCGTGGTCACCAGCCCTTCGGAAGGTGATACTTACATAAAGCCACCCTTCGTAACTTGCTGAGAGCGGAGCCTGTGTTTATCTCCACGCCATACCATTCTCGATCATGCTTGCTTTTGCAGGTGAAGCATATGGATGGCAAGGCACACACGTATCTGGATCAGCTTGAAAGGTTCGAACCTATCTGGCTAGCACTCGGTCTGGCCTCTTGGAAGGCGCAAATTATGAGCGCGATTATTAAACGCCAAGTGTAGGCTACAGGATTGAATACTGATGAAAATACTGTTCTACGGTGGTGGTACTCGACGATTCAAATGCGGCCTGAGTAACCGCGGCGGCGGTCTGGATGGAGTATTGGACTTATTGCCCAGTGGGTTAGGGGGGTAAAGCTCTCCACCTATCCCGATCACATAACAGCCACTTTGTTGGCATAGCATTCTCGAAGATGTGTTGAAGGGCAAGACATCGTAACAGCTAACCCGGAAATCCATTCCGCGGTCTTGTCCATTGATTGGTCTCACTACCAAAGGCAAGGTGCCTTTGCTGTCCGTTTCCTAAACTAGGGTGAGTGACCGATGCTACAACAAGGCTGAGCAACTTACGACTGCAGTAGCGGGCACCCACACAGATGTCAGCATGATCTCTGGCTCTTTGACAAATCTCTGAGAAAGCCGAGCGTATACACGATCCTGTTGGAAGCGTTAGGCAATGTATCGATCTCGGTTTCTTTGAAAACGCACGCCTGGATGTAGAGTGCGAGCGCTGATGGGTAAGACCCGCCCCTTCGTGTCCCACATTTCGTCCCCAACTTTGCCGTAGCATTGGACATTATCTGCATCAACTAAAAAATTCCAGCAAAATCGATCATGGCCTGGCTGTGCTTGCGTTAATACCTCCGTGTTATCGACAGTGGTGTATACATACTGGGCCACGATGGAGTATAGGTCGACGCACTCTGCCTTGCATTCTCTCGCTCCGCATATCATATTCTTCATAATATTTCTGAACAACCACCCTGTCGCCTACCTACATAGGTAGCGTTTTCATCGCTTCTGCAGTCGGGAGAAACAAACAAAAAAGCACGAACCTCGAAAAGATGACCTCGACTCGTTCCTCCTGGCGGCGGTTGCAAGCGCAGGGACGCGAAAAGCGAATCCTTCACTGGAAGTTGATGTGTGGATGGGAGTTGGGTAGCGACCTGATTACATTTGCCTGATGGTCGGCCAAGGAGCGGGGGCAAGCTGGTTGAGGGCAACGTCTGCAATCCTGATGGGAATTGCGACAGCTTTACCGGGGCTCGTCTCTTGAGAGGGCGTTGGATCGGCGTGGTGGCGGCTCGTCCATGTAAAGGGGATTGTGGAGGAACGGACGAAAGCGACCAGGTTGAGGTGGTCTTGGAGGAGCCACGGGGCGATGCGAGCGAGCCTCGGTCCTTGTGAATTCTTGTGACGGAGACATCACATCGGTTGCTGACTGATATTGGATTGTAGCGCAACGACAGCGACACAGATAACCGACGGGTCGGACTTTTCAAGGACGACGATGGGCCATTCAATGACGGTAACGACGGTAGTTTCTGACTTTGAGTTACGGGCATCGGGATTATGCAAATCAATATCGAGGGAACCGCCCAAGAGCGAAGGTGCAAGAGGCGAGGAGGGGAGTGAGACAAATACAAAAGAAAAATGCAGAGTAATTATAAGTTCTACAGCATTCTACAGCACACAGACGAATATCGATACTATGTCTTTTCCAGAGAATGATTAGATCCTACCGTAGCGCCGGATGGAAACCTGTTTGTGCGCTAAGAACAAGGTTGACAATTACTGATAGCTTCCGAAAGGGGCGTTGCAATATAGGCATGTTTTTGCAAATTCAAATTGGGTCACACAGCTCTCACAGCTCCTCCTTTGAGGTCAGCGAAGGTGGGTGATAATCGTAAATACAGGCACCTACGACAACGTTCGCTCAGGTTCGCCCTTGTTCGCCTTTGTTCTAGTCTTCACCAAGCTTCACCATGCTTACCGTAATTTGTCCTAGAATTACAATAAAATAACTCTAAGTTGACGGGCACATGATTCATACTAGCTTCAGCATTATAATAGGCCGACTCGGATACCCACCAAGTATCCTCCATAGAAAAGTGCTCACCATAGTAAATATGCGTATGTGGGTCCCGCAATTGTACGCAAGTAGGTATAACCTTCTCACAAGACATATTGCGCAGAGGGCGCTGCGCATGGTTTGGGGTAACCAAGACTAACTTGAATATTCCTCGCGCTCTTTGTCTGAGATGGCGCGAGACCTCGAAATCATTCGCCGGATGTGTGTGTTCTCGATCACAAGTTTCTTACTTAAACCGAAAAGGGGATCCTGAAGAAGGCTTGCGGATCCTTGTGGACATCCAAAGTTGAGATTGTATCTCGTCTATTCGACACCTCGGAGCGAAAGCAAAATGACATGAACAACTTTGAACACCGAAGGAGAAAGAGCTGGCATAGACTGGCATTCGATGCGAGTCCCCTGCAGGCAATCACAGAATCCCCTAGGCCTAGCTAACGATTGGGACTGGGCATGATCATCAGAACAAAAAAGATATCGACCTTGGTGACGCGGTGACGGTCGACGTACTGTTGTTGCTAACTCAGTATGATCAGAGCGGCAGAGCCTTATAGAACATGCGGGACGAACCCAGCGTAGAAGAAAGTAGAAGCGACGTTGAGATTAGACTTCTTTTCTGGACACCATCGGTATGGAAAACAAGAAAAAATCCCGGACGTCCTGATGGCGAGCCGTTTGTTTATGATTCATCAACGGAACGGAGCAGAAACTTTGTATACAGTACACATATCGAGTCGGCCTAGCATACGAAGCATAGGAGACCCCGGCCTGGCTGGTGATCAAGCAAAGGTTGAAACCCAATCGGAACCGCTGCGTTGTCATTGAGGAGAAACACCCCTTTAACTGATTTGGCTGAAGGCTAAGAAGCCTGTTGTACTGGCCAACGGCTTTGATGTAGGAGTGTTGTGCGAAGGGGGAACCCACTCGCGAAGCCACTTTTGATCACTCTGGGTCTTGCAAGAATATCCCAGGCTTCGTCTGAAATGGCGACGATAAGGTTGCGACAATAAACAAGACTTGGTTGGCATGAAACACACTGCAATTTGCAAGTTCAAGAAGGAACCAAAGTGCTCTTCGAACGGCCGGTCATTACCGCCATAGACCTTCCCCAACGATACGTTGAAGCCAAACATCGGGCTCGAGAATATTGAGTTTAGCTCTTCTTATAGAGCCACTCCCTAAGGCTCCGCGAACAGTGAGATAAGGCCATCCCCGCACAACTTGAACAAGAAGACCGGATTGTTGAACGCCGAAATCGTATGATACGTTGTCCCATCCTGCGACATGCTGTACCATTGGAGTGTTGGCAGTGTTGCAGCGCAACCAGATGGCGAGCTTTTCATCGTCGAGCAGAGTCTCATCCAATGCCTAAACATTCGTGAGAGGTGAGATCTGAAAGTCCAAGCATGATGCAAGATACGCACATATGGTAAGATCGAAGAGAATTTCGAGGGGGTGGATATGGAGAAATTTGGATGACGCCATCATGATGGGGGGTATCCAGTTAAAACTTCGCCGTCATGACGGACCTTTTCGCCGTAGACCTCTTCAGGCGGTATGTTTTGGGAGGTAGAAGTCAGATATGCGAACCACACTTGAATGTGGCTGGACGTCGCCGTTGCGCACGTTGCCGTCACCCTCTAACTCTCCACGACTTCCACTCCACTTCTCTCCCCATATATTCGTGGCAACTCGCACTCCGACGCTCTTCGTACCCTTCCGGGCACTAAGGAAGTTGAGAGTTTGAGAGGCCGATCCATGCGCACGCTGGATGGTGGGAAGGCGGAGCTCTTGAGAACGCCTAACGTGCTCTGGCGGCGAGGTGACGGTTGATGCACTGCCTCGTGGATGGGTACATGCTGAGCGCCAAAGGCGCGTCCAATAACTCTTTCCTTCAATCGTCTATCTTGCTAATATTTCAACAGGTTCTGGTTCAACGGAAACAGCGATGTCTACTTCGCCTGGTCATGATCATACGTCCACCTCTTTAGACGGCAAAGGGGGTACAGATTCAGCAGTCAAGGTAGGAAAGTCAACGGGTCCTAGCTATGGTGCGCCCTATCCCGAAAACTCTACTGCTGGCCTAATTACTTGTGCAGTATATTACCGCCTATACACCAAACTTGGTGTATTTGAATCAAATCAACCCCTCTACAACAACGACCGTTTCATTGGCCGCATTCCGTCAAAATCTGTTGCCCCTCCTCGTACAGTGGCGTCTCTCAAGCGGTGCTTGTGCAAACTTGAGGGCCTCTCAGAGCCCGACAAGGCGCTTGTTTTCACACCGCTCTCAAGCCCGGCACCCAAAGAAGACTCTGTCCGCCTTTCTTTATACGCTCCTTCTGGGCCAGGCGTGTCCGAACAAGATCCGATTGCGTTGGTTGTCGAGTCGGAGAAGAGGATCAAGGAGGTCACACAGTCGGACAAGCTGCCGGAACGCTCTGATGATATTGATATCCACTATGGTAAATCTTGTTGACGTTTCTTATTCAAATAGTGCACTTATTGTGTTTTGCAGTGTACTATCGGCTATATTCATCAGAGGGAGATGAAAAGGCAAAGACGTCCTTTGACGAAACTGACAGCTCGTTAGGGCGCATTAACAGCCTCTTCGTCGCTCCCCCTCACAACGTTGAGTCTTTGAAAGCATGCATTGCAAAATTTGAAGGCTTGGTCAATGCACCCTACAAGGACATGGAACTCTTTGAGGACGTGGATAGTGACGCCGCCATGAGCGACTCCGATGTCATATTCTTTGAAGGTGACACTCATCCGGGTAGCGATGAAGGCAATCCCGTAGCCCTTGTCAATGCAACAGCCAATGCAGCAGCGGACCAAAGCGCTAAACCTACACCTGGTAAGGTTTTCGGTGAATATCCACTGGACACTTACGCAACAAACCGTGCTCTTATAGATGGACCAGATTCAAAATTCACGACAATAGTGCGGTCAAACTATACTTACAGTGAGTGACAATTCCTGAGATAATCCGATTCTCATCCTATAGTATCCCACAGCAAACTATAAAGCGCACAATCCCACCTGGCTGTCGATAAGAAAAGATGAGATCTTTTACACGGACGGAGTTATCCTCTCCATGAGGAGCTGCATTCTCAAAAGTATTTCTTTCCTTTTCTGCTATGTAACTGGTTGTTAACGATTTGTCCGGACAGCTTCTTACCCAGGATACATGGCGATTAATTCGAAGGGCGAAAAAGGCTGTGAGTCTTCAATTTCCCGTTGGGCTACTGGGTGGTTATTCACTTTCTTTGGCAGTTGTGTGTCAGGGTGAGTGGTCTCCTCCCTCTGTTGGAGTATTTGATATCCACCGTTCGCTAGGTGATGTTACTATTCTTTGATTCGAGAGCGTTCTTCAAGCTAGGATCCTGTCTGATGGAGTGCCCGCTCGTTCCAGTTCCACAACCTTCTCTTCCCTCTTTTCTCCTTCGCTTAACCGCCCCCTCACGCCGCCCCGGAGCCTCCTCACGATACTCAGCAGCCCTCTGCACCTCCCTGACCCTCTCATTCATCCCCTCGATCCTCTCCTGTATAGCTGCCGATCGAAGTTCCGTTTGGACTAGCGCTTCTTGGGGGCTGTGAATGTTACCCGGAGGGCAGTCAGGTTTAAGTCTGCGTTTGAGGCGTACGGACGATTGAAAGGGTGGTTGTTTGGGGCGAAGGAGGGGCATACCTGGTTCTTGGACTTGTTCTGTCCGTCAGGTTCACGATGTCGAGGTGGGCCAAGGTCGAATATGGTCCATAAATCTTGTTTCCTGTCTACTTCGTCTTCCATTTTCTTCTCGTTTGGTTTCTCTCTCGCCTTTCGTGCTTTGAGCTTTCCCTTCTACGACTTCTTCGGGCATTGCTTCGGCTTTCCCTTTCCCTCCGTCCTTCTCCTTTCCTTTGTTGTCGTCAACAGTGAGTAACACCCCCACGCAACGGGAACAAGGGACCTAATTGTCGAACGCCGAACGTGGTGTGGTAGTAAGCGAATTCGGCGACCATATAAATATTATACTGGGGCCCATGTAGCTATCTTTGTTGGTCGGATAGAATATGAGAGTGCACCGGAATCGATAACAGAGGTTTGGGAATTTGTGCAAGTTTCGAGCGCATCATGATGATCGATGAAGGTCGCCGTTTCCACATCTCAGCCCTCCACGACTTCCACTCCTGAATAACCATTCTACTATTCCTCCCAGCGCCACACCAGGACTGTATCATCAGCCTTCAATTCCCCACTCCCCATGTATACGTGGCTTGTCATGAATTCGAACTCGCGCTCTGACGCTCTTCTTACTTTTCACTGGGGAAGTTGGGATTTTGAGAGGCCAGTGCATGGACGGAGGGAGGGCGGAGCTACTCGTTCAACTTGAGTATATCCTATGTCCTTTTGACAGCAGGGTGACGGTTGATGCAAAAGCACCACACAATGTTCATGGATGAGTGCCTGATGATCATCAAGCCAAGGCATGTCCAATAACTCTTTGCTTAAATCGTCCATCTTGCTAATATTTCAACAGGTTCTGGTCGATGTCTACTCCGCCCGGCTATGATCATACGATCAGTTCCACGCCCCATCTAGACGGTAAAGGGGGTACAGGTTCAGCAGCAAAAGTAGAAAAGTCAACGAAAAGGATGGGACCTAGCTATGGTGCACCCTCTCCCGAAAAATCTACTGCTGGTCTCAATGGTCTAATCTACTCATGCAGTATATTACCGTCTATATACCAAACTCGGTGCATTTGAATCAAATCACCCTCTCTACCACAACAACCGTTTCATTGGCCGCATTCCGTCAAAATCTGTTACCCCTCCTCGTACAGTGGCGTCTATAAAGCGGTGCCTGTGCAAACTTGAGGGCCTCTCGCAGCCCGACAAGGCGCTTGTTTTCACACCGCTTTCAAGCCCAGCACCCGAAGAAGACTCTGTCCGCCTCTCTTTGTACGCTCCTTCTGGGCCAGGCCTGTCTGAACAAGATCCGATCGCGTTGGTTGTCGAGTCGGAGAAGAGGATCAAGGAGGTCACACAGTCGGACAAGCTGCCAAAATGCTCTGATGATACTGATATCCACTATGGTAAGTTTTGTCGACGTCTCCTAGCCTTGAAATAGTGCACTTATTGGATTTGCAGTGTACTATCGTGTCTATTCATCAGAGGGAGAAGAAAAGGCAAAGACGTCCTTTGACGAAACTGACAGCTCGTTAGGGCGCATCAACAGCCTCTTCGTTGCTCCCCCTCACAACGCTGGGTCTTTGAAAGCATGCATCGCAAAATTTGAAGGCCTGGTCAATGCACTCTATATGGAACTCTTTCAAGACGTGGATGGTGACGCTGCCATGGGCGACACTGATGTTATATCCTTCCAAGGTGGCACTTATCCGGGTAGCGATCAAGGCAATCCCGTAGCTGCAGTCGCAGCATTCACGAAGCGCGCCCGGTTACTTTATACTTGCAGTGAGTAATAGTTTTCGAGATAATCCAACTCTCATCCTATAGTATTCCACCGCAGGCTACAAACAGAACAAACCCACCTGGCTATCAATTAACAAAGATGAGATTGTTTACACGGATGGAGTTATCATCTCCGTGAGGAGCCCCTCTACCAACCGTATTTCTTTCCTTTTTTGCTTCGTCACCAGGATGTTGATATTTTGTTGGAACAGAGTTTTGTCTAGGATACATGGTGATTAATTCAAATGATGAGAAAGGCTGTGAGTCTCCAATTTGCCTTTGGGTTATTATAACTAGGTGGTCGTTGATCTTCTTTTGCAGTTGTGCCAGAGGGTGAGTGATCTCTTTGCCCCCCTGTCAGAGTATTTGATATCCACCGTTTTCCAGGTTGTGTTGATCTGATTATGTCTGTCAGGACTTAGGCTCAGAAGGGGTCGACGTGCTGGTACCGTAGATCTATCGATACGTAATGAAGAACAAATCATGAAAAATCGAATTGCCGACCGTCGAAGCTTTCAGAAAGAGATTCAAGTGAACTGATACTTACATCATAAAGTAAAAGGAGCAAAAACCCAAAACTCTCGCATACGCGCGCCTTCATTTATTCAATTCCCCTTTAGCTAGCGAGGTCTCAAATCAATCATTCAAGCAAGTTCAAGGCCCTGCTCTAGACTCGTGACCAGTCCTTATATGAGGAAACCCTCGATATAAGGACTGGAAAACCGGGTATTGCCGGCTCGTGTCGCGCGCTATGATCGAAAGTGGGGCTTTCGCACATCACCGAAGTTCCGTGTATAGTAAAAGATCTCAAATAGGAAGGTGTATTTTGGTAGAGGACTTTCGACGCGACAACCATTTTGTAGTATTCATTTGGCTGGACAAGGCTCTCGAGATGAGAAGAAAACAAACTGAGCAGGGCCTCGGCTGCGTCAGATTCATGCTGTGTAGGAGCCTTCAGTGGGATTCGAGACAGCGAAATGGGAGAACAGAGAGTGTATTATGGGGCTGGACCAGCTTGTGTTCTAACCACATATAAGAATAACGATATATGTCTGGGAGTATAATTACGATGGAAAAGGTTATCCCAAGCAGCATATCCTCCCCTATCCATGTGCACCTCAGTCTCCATTGTCTGGGGGGTTGGTATCCCATAAGCAACAGTCGTCGAACTCTGACTTGGCTGAGCGCTAGTGGCTGGCATGTTGAGGTCCCATTTGAAAAGGTGGGTCTTTCGAACGTGCAAGCCGTTGGAGCTGGACCCTTGTTGCGATTTCCGCTGAAGCTTTCGTTCTGCCAAGGTGGGGGCTGAATCGTGGTTGGTGGGGCTGAATCGTGGGTGGTGTGCGTCGTCGTGGGCGGTGGGTGTCGTTTGTGGTTTCTGGACGTCATTTGGGGGTGGCGGGTCGTTCGCCGATGCGGGGTGGCTCTTGTGTCATGGGTCATGTCGTAGGGTGGGGAAAAGCAACGACGACGTCGTTCGTCGTCTGGTTGCCACATCGCAGTCAGCGATGTGGCACCTGGTTTGTGTCAGAAGGGGAGCTGGGAGGGGTTGTCGTGCTTACCTGGGCACCGTCGTCGCCTCCCATCCATCTGGTGCGCTCGCCGTGTGACGTCGCATTGCCATGTCATTCTTGTGGTGCCGGGGTGGTTGTGGGTGGTCAGTAACGACGTTGTGTATCGTCGTGCGTCGTCAGCGTCATCGTTGTCATTGTAGCGGACGGTCGCAGTTTGAGACGGGCGGTGGTGGATGGTGGTGGTAGTGGTGCCAGGTAAGGCGAAGCTCGTGGTCGGTGGTTGCAGAGGCACATTTTCTTGTTGTCGTGGAGGAAGCGTTGCTCAGAAAGATCCCTTTGGGGCATTTTATGAGACCAGCGATGGGAGGAGGAGCGAAAGAGTAGTGGTTGTCGACATTCTCTGTTGTGGTCCCTGCCAAAATCCACCTTCCTTTTTGAGGTCTTTTACTTTTTACGGAACTACGGTGATGTCCGAAGGCCCACTTTCGATCATAGCGCGCGACACGAGCCGGCAATACCCGCTTTACAGGTCCTAGAATCGTGAGTTTACGAACATGATAGGGCCTGTCACAGGTCTAGCCCTGCTCCTCCTCGCCAACGAACTCCATGGCCCAGCCTCAGTCAACCTCCTCACAAGCACCTTTTACACGCCAACGCCAGCTCGGATATTGTGAACCCTGCCACATAGAATCTGCAGCCTGAGATCAAGCTGCGGCCTGCGAGAAAGCAGTCAACTCAATTGCACGATGACTTGGGAAATTATCAAGGGCAGCTCCAGGTTTGGACTTTGGACTGTGAGTTCCATGACGGGGAGGAGTCAGAATTCCCCATGGCGAACTGGCAACCAGGCTTTAGGACCGGGAGATCATTGGATCTGACAAATTGACAGAAAATAAACTCAAAGAGGATCACGGGCAGTGAATTCACAGAGAAGGCTCTGTGGATGAATCTCACTATTCGTAGGTAACGATCAACAACACATAAAAAGAATATATATCTTTGACACAATGTATATTCATATCCTCCCCACAACCTCCCCTCACCCTCTCTTATGTGCAATAAGAGTTGAAGCAGTAGCAGCATCATACTTGAATGTTGGTGTGATCTGCTGCTTGGTCTTATAATACCTTGCAAGACTATGAATCCTAGACTTGATAAGGATAAGATGGAACTTGGAGTCCTTGTCCTTCAGGCTGTTGACTTCGAGATCATAGCACTGCTGTGGCAAGCAGCTGCAGATAGTAATAACTTTCACAATACAAGCATTGTGATGAAATAAAGGTACTTGGTCCACTGTACAGAGGAATATTCCAAAGAAGATCCACATTAAACTTCAGAGTGCTTTCATCTACTGAAATCACTTTTTCTGAGTGATTTCAACTCCTTACAACTAGGAAGATCAAATGCCAATGGTATCTTATCCCAATAATCACCATGAGCTGCTTCATATGCACTCATGCAAGCCAAACTGCAGGGTGCACACAGCCCTCTATAATGCTTCTCCTTCAACCACTTCCGATTCCACCAACACCCCAAGGTGTGAATATTCCTGCTTGCTGGTTTCCTCTGGGTAGTCAACAGTCTGATCTCATGTGCTTGCCCAATCTTGTACAAGGCACATTTTCCCCAATGTAGACATTCTGAACAGGGGGGCATCCCCAGTAGCCTAATCATCATATGCCACATCCATTATGTCAAGGTTTCTTGCACCCACCAAGACGTTCTGTAAAATGATCACAGACTGGGACTGTTCCACCAGGGCATTCAGTAGATACACTATGGAACCATAACAACAGAAATTGACAATTGTCCCAATAAGTCATATGGCTACCCCAATGGGCCCAATTACAAATGATGTTATGATACTGTACATTGGCCCAATGACATAAGTATATGTATATTTGATTGTTGGGCCCAATATAGCTGCTGCATCAAAGCTAAGGGTTTATAGATTGGCCACATGGCTTAAATGGGGGTAATTTTGACCATCAATAAATCATTGTATTAGGCTACAGTTGATAGTTGGGCCCAACATAGGTAAAGGTTAATGGTCAAGGTTGGGCCCAATGACACAATTATTAAGCTACAGTTGAAGGTTGGGCCCAATGGCAAAATTCATATAATATGGCTTGTATGTTGGGCCCATGGATCAATATACATTATAGTTCCATAGGTTAGCCCAATGATTCTTTGGATTTTTGGGGTTGGAGCTTTGTTCCGTTACGACTGGCCCCACAGACCAGCTGTTTATCCAGACAGCTGCAGACCAACTATTGTCCATTACAGCCATGGACCATCTGTCCCTTACATCCAGGGCCTTTCAGGCCCATGACAGTTCTGTTACCTGCTTTCATTGTACCTGTGGATCACCTGTTCTGTTGCACCCCTGGTCTGAAAGTTGTTCTGTTATACCCACAGGCCAGGCCTGCTTTTGTTAGACCTGCAGACTACCTGTTGCTTGGCTCATTCATGCACCAAAAACTCTGTCCTGTCACACCTGTGGACCAACAATTGGTCTGTCACACCTGCAGACTAACAATTGGTCTGTCACACCCATGGACTAATGATTGTTCCATCACACCCATGGACCAAAAATTGTTCCATCACACTCACAGATG
Organism: Laccaria trichodermophora; assembly: GCA_018417955.1. NCBI lineage: Eukaryota > Fungi > Basidiomycota > Agaricomycetes > Agaricales > Hydnangiaceae > Laccaria > Laccaria trichodermophora. Next base: position 676,427 of record JACTVC010000002.1, read on the forward strand.
AACAATTGCATTACACCCATGGCAGATGACTTGTTGCTCTGTTGGACCCATGGGCCAACAGGTCTTCTGTGGTCCCCACAGGCCATGCCTTTTGTTAAGCCCATTGGTCCATTACACCCAGACTAAGTTGTTCTGTTATGCCTGCAGGCCAGGCCTGCTTTTGTTAGGCCCATGGACCACCTTTTGCTTGGCTCATTCATGGACCAAAAACTCTGTCCTGTCACACCCATGGACCAACAATTGTTCCATCACACCCACAGATGAACAATTGTGTTACACCTGTGGCAGATGACTTGTTGCTCCATTGGACCCATGGGCCAACAGGTCTTCTGTGGTACCCATGGGCCACACCATTTGTTGAGCCCATTGGTCCGTTACATCCACAGGCCACTGGCTAGAGCTCTGTGGACATGAATATCCAGATTGTATTTAACATGCTGAATGTCATTGCCCCAAAAATGCAGCTGAAAAAATGTCTGGATTTGTGATTAACTTGGTGAACATCACTGCTCCAAAAATGCAGCTGAAAAAACATCTGGATTTGTATTAGTGCAACAGTGTCCAAAATTTTGGATGTAATTTTGACATGGACCAGACACCCCCTGTGGAATACTTTGATGTCCAAAATTCTAGACTACAAAATTTTGTAATGACCAGTTGAACTCAGGCAGAACACTCTCAATTCTTAACCGATTTGGATGTTCTTGGGCTCATTTGGACAGGTAAACCTGTGGGGTTATGGGTACAGGTACTCTACAGGTCGTGTGTGGGCCACTTGTCCTATATTTATATGTTTTTTAGTGTCTTTGATCATGAATGAGTATATGGGTTCATGGGTCTATGGTTGTAGGAGTGAAAAGGGTGGACATTTTGCCATTGCTGTATAATTGGTTTCTTATGTATAAGTATATATATGATCATGGAGATATGGTTCAAGGAGTGAGAATGACAAAGTTCAATCTTACAGCTGATTTCAGATCTATGTGGAATTCCCCCCCCAAAAAAAGAGCCTGGGACCCCAGAATCAAATGACATAATAATTTCACATCCGCAATTCTAACATGCCTCTTGAAGTTTCATTTGAGTTCAGTTCTTTCTACCAGAGTCCAGGATGCCTCCTAGAACTGTATCATGAGATCTCCTACACAGTTTAAATGTTTTCTGTAGACTTGATGTTCAAGTAGCATGATCAGGCACTGTTACAAATACATCAATCCTTGCTACACTAAGTGTTCAATTGAAGAGAAAGCAAGAGAGGTCAAAATACAAATCATGAACATGAAGAAAAGCCTAGTTAGAGGGCTATAAGCTGTTGCCATCTTTGTCACCATTGAGAATTGGAACTAGACCATGCAGAAGAGGAAAAGTCATCTTCAAGTCTTTTGGATAATACCAGGTAGAGTCTGCGTTGGGGCCGATATCACCTTCCAAACTCTGGGTGGAAGGTCGAAAATATGGCAAACCTGATCTGGGAAGTAACATGTGGATTGTGGTGATTTGCATGGATAAGAAGCTGTGTGACATTCATGGTTAGAGCCTGCAATGTGTTTGGAGGATGAGATGGCCAGGGAGAAATGATCTTGTGGTGCCTGAACCAAAAACCATCCAAGATCCACCTTCAGAGTAGGACTTTTCAAGCCACATTCTTTTGTTTGGAGGGGTTTGAAGCAGCTTCATGACAAGCAGAGTACCTTCAAGCAGTTCATGGCAATGCTTTGAGGCACATTCTAGTTCTGCTTTCCATTAGAATGGCACAGTATGTTCAAGATGGAGAACATCTTCAGCACTAGATATCATACAATGGATCAGGGACAAGAATTGTGAGGATACAGTAAACATACTTGGCAGGATGGACTTGTCATGGTTGAAGGTCTTTGCCTGTCTTTGCCTTGATATCCTTCGTTTGTTTCTTGCCTTTGCCAGTGGTGCCAGACTTGTAGAATGTGAGGCAAGCAACAAGGGAAAGATCAATTCCAGTAGGTTCAAAATCACTAGCAAAAGTGTCTGCCCCAATGAAAAGAAACTTGGTAGATGCGACTGAGTAAGTGCAAATGAGAATGATGATCATGGACCATTGGTTCAGGGTCCCAGCCAGCTGAAGCTAATAGGTACAAACAGCTGATTTTTTTTTTGCGATTCCACATAGATTTGAAATCAGCTGTAAAACCAAGTGAAATACCACAATATCAAATTGTCCATCCTTTTCACTCCTTCAATGATAGTCCCATGAACCTACACTAACTGGGCAAAAAGATTGTCTGGTCAATTTTTGAACAAAGTTGGTGCTGTAACACAAGAACAAAACATTTTAAGAACCAAGCTCTGGTGCATGGAACATAGCTAAGGAGGTGTAGATTGTACATACCAAGTCTGGGGATGAACAAATGAAAACTCAGGATAAGGCAGGGCATTTACTGTGACAACTTCCAAAAATGGGATCTGACAAAATGGGAAATTCTGAATGACTGCAATTTATTGAAAGCAATTCACCATTTGAAGAAGAGATATTTTGAACACTGGATCTCCCTGCTATTGTCATAAGCCCTATAAAGTTTTTGAGATATAAAATTCTATAGTCTCCCGAAAAAGGTAAATTTGAATTGATTCCTCTCTTTGGACATTTCCAATTGCAAATATTGCCCAGGATTGATAGGAAAAGGTATCTATTGGCATAGTATTGTACAGATATATAACTGTTACCATTGCATGATCCAATCTGACCACATTCACAGGAATAAAGCATGCAAAGGCTAATTAATCTTCAACAAACTGTGAAAATCAAGAGACATATAGTCAATATGGTTCCCAGAAACCCTGCTTCCAAGGGGTAACAGCCAATATAGGTGTTCTGAAATGTCAATGCTAAGTGCTTCTACCTATCTCTCGAGCTTTGGGCATAGATGTTTCTCAAATGGCCCACAAAGCTCACTAAAGCATGACAGAGAGATTTCCAAATCACACCTAGAAAGGTCTGGGGGTCTCAGATCCTTGTATAAATAGAACCTCTGTTTATTTCTTTGGGATAGTGTTACTAGGCATGAGAAGTGCCTTGTGAAATATTTTCAGCCCCAATTCACCAAGAAAAATGTCAAGGATTGGTCCAGGATGATTGCTCTATGCAAAATATACTTTTTTTGTGGACTTTTCAAGTTATTCCCAGTGCAAATTTATTTGCTATCATGCTATATCTCAAGCATTGCTTAAAAGACATCCTGAGTTTCCATGGATTAAATCAAAAGGATGGTAGCATTTTTTCTTCTTCCAGAAAAGAAGAACAAATGTTGTAGATGCTTGTTTACTTCCAGAAAAACTCTGAAAATTAGCTTCTACAGATATCATGCAATGTTCATTTTGACATTTCTACATACCTTTTGCATTATACACACTACAGACATTGATGGGGAGTTATTTTACCTCAATCCAACAAATATATTGATTGAAAAATACATAAAATGGAGAATAAGTTAAATTTACCTTTTAGAGGAGGACATAAAATTTTCTAGCCCAGAGACATTATGAAGCTCATAACAATAGCAGGGACATCCAGTGTTCAAAATATCTCTCCCTCAAGTTGTGAATTGCTTTCAGTAGATTGCAGTCATTCAGAATTTCCCACTTTGTTACATCCCATTTTTGGCACTTGTCACAGTCAATTCCCTGCCTTATCCTGAGTTTTCAATTGTTCATTACCAGACTTGGTATGTACAATCTACACCATTTGAGCTATGTCCCATACACCAGAGATTAGTTCTTAAAATGTTTGGTTCTTGTGTTACAGCACCAACTTTGTCCAAAAAATGACCAGACAATCATTTTGCCCAGTTAGTGTATGTACTTATTCATAGTGAAGGACACTACAAATTATATGTCAGAAAAGTGGACTAGTACAAACTTTCAAGTTTGGGAGACTGGACACTAATGAATAAGTACATATGTTCATGGGGATGTATGGTTGAAGAGGTGACAGACAGTGAAAGCAATGGCAAAATGCCCACCATTATCACTCCTTCAACTATAGCACCCTGAATCTATGTACTTATTCATAATAAACCAATGATACAACAATGGCAAATGTCCACCCTTCTCACTCCTTCAACCATAGACCCATGAGCCCATATACTCATTCATGATCAAGGACACTAAAAACATATAAATATCAGACAAGTGGCCCATACATGACCTGTAGAGTACCTGTACCCACAACCCCATGGGTTTACCTGTCAAAATGAGCCCAAGAACATCCAAATCAGTTAAGAATTGAGAGTGTTCTGCCTGAGTTCAACTGGTCATTACAAATTTTGTAGTCTAGAATTTTGGACATCAAAGTATTCTGCAGGGGGTTGTCTGGTCCATGTCAAAATTACATCAAAATTTTGGACATTGGTGCACTAATACAAATCTGGATGTTTCTTTGGCCACATTTTTAGAGCAGTGACATTCACCAAGTTAATCACAAATCTGGACATTTTTTTGGCGGCATTTTCAGGGCAATGACATTCAGCATGTTAAATACAGATCTTGATGTTTTTTTGGCTGCATCTTTGGGTACTTGAAGTACTAAATTTCGGACATTGGAGCATTCCATGGGGGTTGTCTGGCCCCTGTCAAAATTACATCTGAAATTTCGGACCTTGGTGCACTCTACAGAGATTAATACATCTGAATGGAAATGACCCTCAAAATTTCAAACTTCAGAGCATTCTGCAGGGGGGTTGTCTGGTCCATGTCAGAATTACATCTGAAACTTTGGACATTGTTGCACTAATACAAATCCGGATGTTTTTTCAGCTGCATTTTCGGAGCAGTGACATTGACCAAGTCAACTACAACTCCAGACATTTTTTCAGCCACATTTTCAGGGTAATGTCATTCAGCATGTTAAATACAAATCCAGATGTTTTTTTGGCTGCATTTTCAGGTACTTGAAGTATAAATTTCAGACATTGGAGTATTCCATGGGGGTTGTCTGGCCCCTGTCAAAATTACATCCGAAATTTTGGACATTGGTGCAGTCTATGGGGATCATTATATCTGGATAGAAGTAACTAAAAAGATTTCGGACTTCAGAGCAGTCCATGGGGGGATTGTCTGGTCTGTGTCAAAATTACATCCAAAATTTCAGACATTGGTGCACTAATACAAATCTGGATGTTTCTTTGGCCACATTTTCAGAGCAGTGACATTCACCAAGTTAATCACAAATCCAGACATTTTTTTGGCTGTATTTTTGGTGCAATGACATTCAGCATGTTAAATACAGATCCAGATGTTTTTTCGGCCACAATTTCGGGTGCTTGAAGTTCTAAATTTCAGGCATTGGAGCATTCCACATCAGTAATTGGGCATTTCAGTTTCTGGAGGTTTCTCAACCCTGGCAACCTCTGAAAACCGCAAAAAACCCGGAAACATGGAGACTGGGAAACTTATGTCCCTTTTTCAGGAAACCTTATGAGAGGATAATGTGTGAAAACCTAGGAAACCTAGGAAACCTACGAAAACCTGTAAAACCCTGGAACCACTATTAACTAGAATCTATGTACTTGTAAAAAAGCTAAGATTAGTGAAAACTAAGTTCTAGAAAGTACCGAGATAGTTGTTAGGCTTTCAATGGGCTTGAAGGAATGTAGAAGTCAGCACGGTAGGCCGAGATCATGGACTGATCAACGCAAACATCCTCGTCACTTTCTTCGACGTCGTTGACATCGAGGATGAGACCCCAGTGCTGCTCGCTCAGACGATCAACATGGCCGAAGAACGCCTTCATCGCTTGCCAACTTTGTTCATGACTAAATTGCAAAGGCTGTACAAAAGTCCCATTTCGGAACACGACAAATGCACGCTCGACCTGATTGGCAATATCAGTGATGTGTGTCATTACACGACGAAGCTACGTACCGCAGTGAGACTGAGAGCATAGAGACCTTTTGGTGGGGCTGTCGCACTGAGGGCTGGATGGAGGACTGAGCTCATGGTGTACCCGATGTACTGCTTGATTGTTGACCTTAAGAATGATGATTGAAGAAATCCTTCCGGAGCCTATTGCAACTCTATTAGTGATTTCGCAATCAAATCGAGGTGGTTAGCATAATATACCTGGTAATCCGGATGGCGTCGATCCAACTTTGATGATTGTGGGGTCGGAACTTCGTAGTAAGCCGGCCCATCAGGTCTCAGTGCCCAGCGCACGTATTCGTGGATTTTCTGTGGTTGGTTGGTGAACTCCGATTGCTCAAAGAACTTTTTGACAGTCTCGAGAATAGTGGTGGCGAGTTTTGACCTTTGGCTCTTGATTCTGCTGTACGCCTGTATCGGGAGTCCTCATGAGTGGTTACTAATGTTGAAAAGCGTGGCAATGCTCACCGCGAGAACAACAGGGTCAGTGGAAGTGAGGGTAAAAGAAACATTGTCGAAGACAAGATTGAACACCTGCTGTGTGGTGGTGAGGAAGACAGGTGATTCACATGTCCATTCCAGAAAGGGTTCTTGGGAGTTGTAGAAAGCGTGAGTAATCGTTGGGATAAAAACTTTTGCCCAGTGACTGTTGTTGAGAAATTGGCGGCCATCTGTGTTCGTTGGGTTAGTGGCAGAATCTCCAATCGATTTGGAAGGTTTGGATTTCTTTTCTGCCTTCTTGACCTTCTCAGGCTTAATTTTCGAAATCTATGCTCGACTTGTTAGCACTGATAAATCCCAGGCAAAGTCCTCACCTTTTTATCCTTTCTTTCGATCTCATCATCGCTTTCCACAAGCACGACAAGCTAAGAAGGGTTTTAGATAGGTCAGTTATGATTGAGTTATGGCTGTACCTTGTTCTTGCGAGTATGGTCGCATTGCAGGTCTTTGGGGTATACGGGCGCCTGGGGGATGGGGGCATCACCATGACGAGGTTCAAACTTGGATGGCCGGGCTGCTTTTGCATCCTCATCGTTGAGGCCACCACTTTGGAGGGGATCGATGAGCTCCGACAGTTTCTTTGATGGAATGTTTTTCCGTAGGCCAGAGTTCTGATATGTCTTGGGCGCGGTGTCAAGAGAAGTAAAGCTGCTTATGGGCATTAGTCAGGTTCTAGAACAAGCACATGATGACAGATGATCATCACATGGACGTACACAACGGCAGCTTTCTTCTTTCCCTGTCGACCCACATCTTCTTCCCTACGAATTCCCTCCATCATTGTCTCAACCTCATTCCGCATCGTTCCCTTTGGTGCTTTCTTGGCTCTCTTCTTCCCCTTTGCATATCAAGGTTTGTTAGTTATTGAAACTCTTTAAGTTTGCACTACTCACCTTCGGCTGTTGAACAGGTTCAGAATCTTCTGCTTCCGAAGGTGAGGCTTCATCGACCGCAGCAAAGTCGAAGTGCTCCCCGTTGTCAGTCGCATCAACATCATCACGTCCACGTTTACGAAGGGCTACAGAGAGGCGCTGGGGATTGTCCACCTTCATTTCATCATCGAGGTACTCTTCGGCTACATTCATTTGGGCAAACAAGAGTTTCGCTTGTTCGCCCTCACGAATCTTTGCCTTAAGTGCCTGTCGCTGGGCTTCACATTCAGCAGCAACCTCCTTAGAGGTCCGGCGAGGGGTTGGCAGAACAGCAGGATGGATGTTTCGTCCTGAACGGTCAGGTAGTGGAGCACGTTGGGTGATCTCTTGAGGTTGTTTGCGAGGGCGGCCTTTTTTGGGTTTTGCAGGGAGGTCGTCAATGGTTTGCGCTGCAGATTTGGCTCGTTTCACTGGAGCATCTTCAACTTCTGACTGAGTCTCATTGACAGGCTTCCTGCCACGTTTCCTCGGAGCGGCATTGGTCGGCGGTAGCTCCTCTTTGTTGTTGCCGTCAGTACCCTCAAGTGAGGGAACAATTGTTCGTTGGCGACCCCTTCCCTTGGCCTTTGGTGCAACTTCAACAGTGAACTCTGGCCCATTGTTCAATGGTACGATACTTCCCCCATCGACAAGTAAACCCTGCTGAGCGTGTTTTTCAATAGGTTCAGTGGTAACTGCGGCTGACGGACAAGATGTAGCCTTGGTGTTGGAAGCACATGTAGTTCGCATGGCAGGGAGGGCTCAAGGAGGAGAGTTTCTGTGCGTAGGAGGATATATGGTAGACTGGTAGTCGTTTGGGGGAGACTGTTGATGCACCGCTGAAAAATAGAATATGAGCTGATTTATTCACGTGTCACAGAATGCCGTGGAAACTCTCAAGTCCTACCTTGCCACGTTGTGCCACCACATCTACTTGCTCCAAGGCCAGCAAACACAGGCGTGTTCAGCATGTTCACATCCCACACCTCCGTTCATGACTGCTTGACCTGTGGGCAAACATGCCGCTCAGCTGGGGGACTTACCCGTCATATGAAAGTGAAGCATCCGAAAACTCCAGCGCCCTCGGAATCGAAGCACTACAAGTGCATCTATCACCGGAATCTCAATGGTGCCAATTTAACATTACTGTTCAACACATACTTACAGTTTGGGTTCATTTTAGCAAGGCCATGCACTGCTGACGGGTCTTTCTTGCCTAAACCGATCCCTGATGCGACTACACTAAACCAATCTCCCAACCCCAGTTCTGACAATCCGTGGGCACCTTTTCAGGACAGGCTGGCCTTCGATTGGGCCCACTATCACTATGTGCGCTTGCAAACCTCGGAAAGCGACATTCTTGAGGGCTTAGACCTTTGGCGTGCGACAGTCATCAAACACCAGTCCCAACATGAACCACTGGATGGCGTTCCTTGGAAGAATGTCAACGAGCTTCATGCGATGATCGACTCTATAGCTGTCGGAGGGGCTGGCTGGAAATCATATAAGTTCCGCTACACTGGGCCCAAGCCAGCAGCACCGCCGCAATGGATGGAGGAGACGTATGACCTCAATGCAAGGGATGTGTTAGCGGTACTTGAACATCAAATTGGCTCAACACAGTTTGACGGCCAGTTTGACTATGTGCCGTATCAAGAATTTGATTCTTCTGGCCATCACGTGTATGCCAACCTCATGTCAGCGTTCTGGGCAAATCAAGAAGCGGTATGTTCTTCAAGAATATATCTATTATCCTATCCACTTACAAACAATCCAGGACACCATTGCAGAAGATCCGTTGACACATGGGGCTATGCTTGTCCCTGTAGTCTCTGGTAGTGATAAAACAACAGTTTCCGTCGCGACAGGCCATCAGGAATACCATCCCGTTTACGCCTCACCTGGTAACCTCTTCAACACAGCTCGTAGAGGACACGGCGAGGGGGTCGCACCCATCGCTTTCCTCCCTATCCCTAAAAGTATGTAGGTTTAGATTTATGCCCTTTACTCTGATTAACTATCATTTTCTAGCAAGCAAACGCCAGCGGAAGAAACCAGTATTCCAAAAATTTTGTCGCGAACTCTACCATGCTTGTCTCGAGTTAGTCTTCAGCCCACTCAAGCCCTACATGACCAAGCCCAAGGTAGTGAAATGCCCTGACGGACATTTTCGCCATGCAATCTTTAGTCTCAGCCCCTATATTGCTGATTATCCAGAACAAGTTTGGCTCACAGCGATTGTCTCAAATTGGTGTCCAAAGTAGGTTTTTCCATTAAGCTACTGTGACTATGTTACCATCTATATCTAGGTGCGATGCCAAACCAACGAACCTTGATGGTCCTGGGAGCCACCGTCGCTCGCATGAGAAGACTGATTTCCTCATCAAGACCTTTGATCCCGGAATACTCTGGGATGATTATGGAATCAAACATGACATCGTTGTAAGTTCAGCTTTCCAGTCTTTGCAGCATTTGCTCACAACACTTGTTAGCCTTTTACACATAGTTTTCCGCGCGCAGACATTCACGAACTTCTTGCCCCTGACCTCCTCCATCAGCTGATCAAAGGAACATTCAAAGACCATCTTGTAGATTGGGTGGTCGAGTATCTACACATCACTCATGGTGAAGCAGCAGCCCTGCAAATTATCGAAGACATCGATCATCGGTATGTGATGTTACCCCTTAATATGACTGAAATCTAACGAAAAGTGTAGAATTTCTGCTGTTCCACCATTCCCCGGCCTCCAATGATTCCCCGATGGTCGAGACTATAACCAGTGGACGGGTGATGACTCTAAGGCCCTGATGAAGGTAGTATCAGTTATCTTTCTGTTGTCATTGACTTATTAACATGGATAACTAGGTATTCCTCAGAGCTGTTGCAGGATATATCCCATCTGCAATGGTTCGCTGCATTTCCACCTTCATGGATGCCTGCTATATTGCCTGTCGGAATGCCATCACAGCACCTGCTCTTGAGCATTTCCGAGAAAGCGTTGAACGGTTCCACGATTTACACAACATTTTTATTGAAACAGGTGTTCGAGCATCCATATCATTGCCACGTCAACATGCGCTAAGCCACTTCTATTATGTGATGCAATTCTTTGGTTCTCCTAATGGAATTTGCTCGTCAATCACAGAATCAAAACACATCAAGGTCGTGAAAGAGCCTTGGCGTCGATCAAGTCGATACAAGGCACTCATTCAAATGCTTTGAATTATCGTGCGGATGGAGAAAATGGCCACATTACGCCAGATTTTTGCAGACCGAGGGATGTTGTTTGGAACAATGTCATTGTATATGGCGGGAGTCAGGGCTCCTACCGATGCAACAATTGCTAACCCGAAGTTGACGATGAGGATGACGATGGTGGACCAGAACCAGGTGACCCTACACATGGTGCACTGTCTGTCGTCAAGCTCGCATTGAAGCCCTGTATGAATCATTTCATATCTCATGGTTAAAAGTATGCTGATCATTGCATAGAGTTTTCTTACCCATGTGACCTTGAATCGCTTGCATCCTACATCAATCAACCCAAACTTCCCCTTGCTCTTCGCCAATTTCTCTACGCTTGCTGGTATCCTGACCACGAAATTCCCTCAGTAATCAATGATTGTCCCCCTTTTGGGGGTGAAATTCGGGTCTATCACTCAGCGGTTGCCACATTTTATGCCCCAAGTGATCTCTGTGGGGCTGGAGGTATGCGGCGTGAGCGGATTCACTCTAACCCTTCCTTTCACGGATACCCCCGACGTGATACCGTCTTTGTCGTTCTCAATGACTCTGAGCCTGGCATGAAAGGGATGGAAATCACTCGCATCCTCCTTTTTTTTTCTTTTCACTATCGCCAAAAGGCATTTTCTTGTGCGCTGATCAACTGGTTTGTCCATGGCGATGAGCCTGATAGAGACACAGGCATGTGGACCGTCGAGTTGGAGTGTATAAGGGACAAGCCCATTTTCCAAGTTATCGAGGTTGAAACAATCGCCTGTGGTGCTCATTTAATCCCCATCTATGGTACTTCAAGGGTTCCTGATCAGTTCAGTCATCACGACGCATTAGATAGTTTTTGTTCTTTCTTTGTGAACTGTTTTATTGACCACCATGCACATGAATTTATTTAGATGTGTATTTAGTATATTTTCGGCTAGTGTACACTCAAGCATGTCGGGTTTCCTGGTTTCTGGTTTCTGAGTTTCTGGAAACTTCGAAACCAGTGAAAACCACTAAAAACCCGGAATCTATTTTTCCATCTTACTGATGCACAGGGGTTGTCTGGCCCCTATCAAAATTACATCCGAAATTTTGGACACTGTTGTACTAATACAAATCTGGATGTTTTTTCAGCTGCATTTTTGGAGCAGTGACATTTACCAAGTCAACTACAACTCCAGACATTTTTTCGGCTGCATTTTTGGGGCAATGACATTCAGCATCTTAAATACAAATCCAGATGTTTTTTTCAGCTGCATTTTTGGAGCAGTGACATTAACTAAGTTAATCACAAATCTGGACATTTTTTCGGCCGCATTTTTGGGGCAATGTTATTCAGCATGTTAAATACAAATCCAGATGTTTTTTCAGCCACATTTTCAGGGCAGTGACATTCACCAAGTCAATGACAAATCTGGACATTTTTTCAGCCACATTTCTGGAGCACTGGTATTCTGCATGCTAGTGACAAATCTGGACCTTTCTTCAGCTGCATATTTGGGGCAGTGAAATCCAACATGGCAACCACAAATCCGGACATTTTTTCAGTCACATTTTCGGAGCACTTGCAGTCAGCATGTCAATGCTCCAGGTGATCTCTTGAACACATGTGCATGTGGCCCAACATTTGGCCATTCTGTAGATTATACTTTGGGTACCTATGGTATCATTGATTACAGTCAAAACCCTCATAACCCATGCATCAGATAACCCATAACCCCTGAAATCCCATGCCATTTTGAATCCACCAAGTTGGTGGGCAGGGATTTGCATACCATAACCCATAAGTCCATGATAATCCATAACCCATAGCCCTTGGTGGGCAAAACCCATAGGTTTTGGACCCTAAGTTAGGGTTATACCTACCAAAAATGGTCATAGAACCCCGCATTTTTCACTGACACTCAATAAATTTTTTATTTAAATCTACCACAACACCAAATTTATTGACCTGCAGATCACCAAATTCTCTGAAATCAACTTGCAATGCCCCTCCTCCCCAGATCAAGCTTCACTCGATCACAAAGTCAACACTGTTGAATAGAAATACATCAATGATGACTTGCCCCAATGGTGCTGATTGTTTTACTTCCAGTCCAGCAAACAAAGAAAATTAGATTTTGTCGAGATTTCCATGATTTTTTTGAGCGCTTATTGTTTTCCCACCCCCTCCAACCCATAACCTCCAAAAACCCATAGGCTGGACTGTCCATGGAAGGGTATGGGTTACGAGGGTTTCGACTGTATGGCAATAACCACATCTGCAGAATATGCATTGAGCCACACATTAATACCATATGCTGTAAACATCCATTGGTCCCAGGTATGGATCCACAGTGTCCATGTGTATTGGGCCCATTGGGGTAGCCCTATGACTTATTGGGACAATTGTCAATTTCTATTGTTATGGTACTATAGTGATGTCTATGTATACTTGTGGACTTCTTGAGGAGACAAGTGGATGACTTAAGAATCCAACTGATAAAGAGGGGGAAAGAAGACAACTCCATTTGACAGGTGGGAGTAGTGTTTGAAAGTCCAGTCTGGTCCAGTTTTTTGATGCCCAGGGGCATTAACCGTAACTGTAACTGGTCTGCCTTTTCCCCAGAAGTCAAAAGACCAGACCGGACTGCAAAAAGACCACAGACCGCAGTTTTTTGCAGTCTATAGACCGGTTTCGGTTTGCATCAGTTTTAACCGGTTTATGATCGGTCTTTAGGCCAATATTTTAAAATTATGAATTGGTAAATTTATTAACATGTCTATTAGCTTCAAAATGAGCCCAAGAACATTAAATTCCGTTAGGAATTGGTACTTCTATAAAATAAGTCTGGTACATCTATTATTCCCAAAAGTAATTTACATTTTAATTCATATCTCTCTTGTTTTTTGACCAAATCATATGTTCTTGGGTGCATTTTAAAGGGTATTTAAGGGGCTACAAAAGACCGGTCCAAACTGGTCAAGACCGGTTCACATTAACCAGTTTTTTTGTGGTCTTTACATCTCAAAAATAAAAAGACCAAACTGCAGGTCCGGTCTTTTGCGGTCTTGGTCTGGTCTGGTTACAGTCTTTTTCCAGTCATGAGACTGGACTTCCAAACACTAGGTGGGAGGGCACCTTATAAACTGTTCAAAAATTGAAAATCACAAGGCAACACATGTACTCTCATGCTGCCAGACCAAATCTTTGGGGAAGAACGTCAAAGTGTTTGAAGAAAAACAAAAGGAAGTGTAAAAATAGAAGTGACATCACCCACTTGATTCCTAGGCAAAACCTTCAAACAAGGTATGACTCAGGGAATGTATGATGTGGGAGAGGTCTATTTGCGTGTGTGACTGCCGCCTTCAGTGCAGACATCCCATGTGTCAATGCTCTACCCTACCATCTGGCCTTCAGATTGAGCTTCGGGTCAGTGAGATCTGTCATAAGTATGAAGAAATAAAAGTGGAAGGGAGTAGTGGATAATTTGAAACAAAATGCATACAAAAAATAATGAAAGTGTCTGAGTCCAAAATCCTTCACAAGGGGTGTGGCATGAGCAAAGCCAAACTATGATGTCATATGTCCTGTTCAGTTGTGGTAAGTAGCTGGATGGTGAATAACTGGTGTTGCACAGCTTGTTCAAACTTGTCAATTCAAAGCCTTCCTAATACTCATTGAAGGCATTTAGTAATGAACTTGGTGAAGATTCCTAAAATAAAGACTAATAAAAATGCACACAAAGAAAAAATAAAATATGGAGTGCATCATGAATGGAACAAGTTGCACTTCCACACTGGACACCAGAAGTGCAGTATCCTTCCATGAATGAAACATGTCTGGATGTATCATTAGGTTGTTTCCAAGATACACAACCTCATCCATGCACACAGGTACAGCAGCTGCACATTGATCCACTAATCAATAGCATAATGCAGGCTGAACTGTTACTATATAGGATGCTGTCCTGCAAAGTGAGCAAGGGTTGTCCCTACACATAGTGTTGCCGCGGCTCCGGCTCAGAGCCAGCTGAAGCCAGGAGCCGAGCCGAGTTTAGCCGAAGCCTAGCCAGAACTGTTGAGTGATGACTCCCACGGCTCGGCTAATTTCGGCTCCGGCTAAGAAGCCGGCTTGAGCTGACTAAGCCAGTTATAAATAGTGATTGTCTCGCAATAAGGTCAAGAATATACATTGGCATCAATATAGGCGTAAAACATACATGAAGAGTCTCTAAACATATCTAAGGTATCTTATCCCCGGGTAACTACAAGTTCATTGGTGGTGATTTGGACATCAACCTTTCTCAAAAGCTTTGTTGATTTCAAATGAGAGCAGCCGCAGATATCTTCACCAAAAACCTTGATCCTAAACTGTGATCCCTTATGCGGGCCGTCAAACGCGGTAACGACTTGGGCTTTGCACTCCGGCCTTTCAGGTATCAAGTACGGAAACGGCACTTCCACCACTGTGAAACCGAGTTGGACCTTAACCACATCTCCGACCACTCCCTTGAACTCCCCGCACAGATTTTCGTACTTGCCATCATGGAAATTAGAGCGGGTGTTGATGAGACGAAGGCTCAGTCTCATGGTGGCAAAGAGGTTATCTCTAAGCCAATACGGAGGGGCTGCCATAATTGCGTCAGTATATATATTGACTCTGAATCAAAAATATAATCACCATAATTGCCACGGAGAGGGGTATCTGAGCTTGGGTTCCAAGCTGGGCTCGTCGGGATATCTTGTGAGTTAGGAAGCGGAGTAGACGGCCCCGCAATGGTCGGAGTCTGCACGAGGGCAGCAGGATATGCGGCTGAGGGTTGCGGATCCGGCAAGGGCAGACCAGGGAACAAAAAGCTTGCCAAAGTACCGGGCGGAGGCGCTGGTTCAAGTGGGTAAGAGAAATCGGTCAGAAGCTCTCGAGGCCTTGGGGGCTGAAGCCTTTCGTCAGCACTGGAAGCTAATTAGCATCGATTTCAGAAAGAAAAAAAGCAAAAGGGCTTGCATGATGTGTAGTGCAGAGATGTCCAAAATTTGTGGGCGTTGGAGGAGCGCCTCGAGTTCGACCAAAAGCCTTTTCTCACCAACTGTGCTTTTTATTCTGCCTCGGTAAGTTCTAAAGTTGCCTTGGGTTACCATTACGCGTTTTCCTACAAGATGACTGTTCGAGTCCCCCTTCATGACTCGCTTTTGTGCAGCTGTCAAGGACTCCGGGGATTCTGTTGCGAAGACAAAGGGGGAGCTAAAGAACTCGACATTCCCGGGGGATACCTCTACCTAAAAGATGACGGATTGTCAGAGTATGTATTGTAAAAACGAAACATTTACCTCTGTTCCAGTCCTGTCATTGAAGACACACACATAGTCATCGTCTTGATTTACTACCCAGCCCGTAACACCTTGGTGGTCTCCCGAAAGAATGCGCACTTCGTCCCCTACTTTAAGATGTTTTCGAAGCGACGAAAAGGGTACGGTAATTGTCACATCCTGCGTTGTCAAAAACACAACAGCCTCATTGTCTTTGATGTCAACAATCGTTCCAAAACCCGCCCTCGAATCTCCGTCAGTAATTTTCACTCCATTGCCTATCTGAAGAATCCTGGCCGACATTCTCGCCATTGTGTGCTGTCGGACGTTGAGAGGGATGTCCGAACAGGCGCTAAACAGATCGAATTCTTTCGGTGATGGTACCACATCTTCAGCGGTATACCAATCAGTGTCGAGGTCCGGGAAGTACGCATATCCATCGCCATCGTAAAGAACTCCTCGGAATAATGATAAGTTGTTTCGTTTTTGGAACGCCCGACGAAACCGTTGCTTGGCCAGTGTTGGATTGAACAGGGCTTGGGGAGGTCGCCCTGGTGCTGAAGCTCTTCAGTTTAGCTCGCGTTCAGGTTTGTAGAACGCTGCGAACTCGTCGTCCGTCTCATCGTTTCGGTCCTCATGTGCGATCAGCCGGCTTCCTTTGACTTTGGTGGAAGGTGGGTCATAGGCCACGTGTGGTACCACGAGGACATTGATGAGTAAGGATGTGACCTCCCGAATGAAGGCGATATCTCCTTTGTAGATGCCGCGGTGCAGCCTCACCCAGGAATGACGCTTTGGTTGAAAGGTGTCGGGAAGAGTGAAGATGGAGGGGTTAGGATCCGGGATGTTGAAAGTCTTTGAGGCCAGCACGTTTGATATGCCGTTACAGACTTCACGAATCATTTCTTTAGAACCACCTTCGAAAAAGACTCTGCCGGGTAGTGCTTTCCAACCAAAGACCGCTGGGGGTCGTAAGTGCGCAGAAAACCTCTCGTCCATGAGGCGCCGATGGATTCGAAAGACTATCTGCTCCTCATAACCAGGCTGAGTATAAAAGTTATTACAAAAATAACCCGAAGATGGGGTTACTTTTACCTTGACGACCACTGCCCATAAAGACACCTTTCCGATATCTTGGACATCTTCCCCAATATCTTGATGAGACGTGACGCGCTCGAGAAAGCTTTCCCAAAAGGCGTTGTCATCAGACGGCATCAACGCTTCACGGAGAAGGTTTTGGTGCGCATCTCCCGAAATCGACTCGTCAATGTCTTCATCGTCGTCGATAAGATCGTCTTTGAAAGAATTAGCACTGTACCAACTACAATTACAATCTATAATACACACCTTCGTCGCCGTCATTCTGATCGTCGGTCTCAGCCTCTGATACTTGAGCTTCGAGATCTAGGAATCCAAGGACTTCTGGCGACTATAGCGTGATTAGCTTGATACGAAATCTCACAAAAATAAAAAGAACTTGCCTCAAGTTTTCTATGTTTCATTGGTCTCTCATTGTGTTTTGATGCCATGATTTCGTATTTACTAGCTATGCACAAACGTTTCTATCCGTTAGAGTCTACAATCTACAAGTACGGTGCACGGAAAGAGGAAAGAAGCCTGACGATGGGTTTGCGGGCTGTTTAGCTTCGTTGACTTTAGGGCCAGTCCACATGTATCACGTCAGCATTGTCGCGGGTAACCCCGAGGTGCTGCCTTCAACATACGCTGTCGAAACGGCGTTGGTGGGCCTGTGATGTGGGTCGTCATCACCATTAGTGTGAGCCATGGGTCGTTGGTAACATCGGTGACACAGAGGTGAACGACGACGAATCCGTCGTCGTTCCTCGCGTACTGCATTCGACTTCGTATTTTACTTTGTATTGATTCATAAAGTAAATATTCTACATGTAGGTAAGTAAATAGAGGGAGGGGTAACTATGGAGGTAAATACGAGGGGGTAATACGGAGGGATGGGTAACTACGGAAGGGGGGGTAACTACGGCAGACGTAACTACAGCAGATAAACGGCAGAGGAGGAGAAGGGATGGGGGAGTGGAGAAAGGAGGAAAGGAGAGCCAAAATACGTTCCATTGCTATATATCATAGGCACTTTAGGGCCGCTTTTGATTTAGGGCAGGCATAGAACGTTGAGGGCAGGCATGGAACATTCTTTTATGCCTGCCCTAAATGTTCCAGGCCTGCCCTCAACGTTCTATGCCTGCCCTAAATCAAAAGCGGCCCTAAAGTGCCTATGATATATAGCAATGGAACGTATTTCGGCTCTCCTTTCCTCCTTTCTCCACTCCCCCATCCCTTCTCCTCCTCTGCCGTTTATCTGCTGTAGTTACGTCTGCCGTAGTTACCCCCCCCCTTCCGTAGTTACCCACCCCTCCGTATTACCCCCTAAATAACGTTAGAATAGTTGAATGAACCGTGAAAAAAAGTATAAACCATGTTAAAATATTCACGAAATGTCGATAGTGTGTGTGGATACACAATGGATAGATAATATGCCCAGATACACGACGAGTTTAGGCGCCCAGATAAGGGATGATGTGCCTGGATGCACGATGGATAATGCGCCCGGACACGCGATGGGTGACACGCCCAGACATGCGATTGATAATGTGCCTGGAGGCACGACGCGTGGAGGCACGATGCCTGGAGGCATGATGCCTGGAGGATAATGCACATTTATCCATGTGGACACAGTGGTAACTTTCTTCGTTTCATAATATTTCACAGATTTGAAGACTGACTACCTATCTACAGACCAAGGAATCAAGGATGACAATTTCCTTGGACATTCGTGGACCCCAAAGCCTTGGTATGGCATTGGAATACTCTATGATCGCTATCGGTCTATCGATCACGCCGACGAAGCCTTCTCTCGTGTTCTTCATATAGGTAAAGGTCGGCCTTACTCCATCGTTATTAACCTCGTGTTCATTTCGCTTTCCCAGCAGATTCCTTGTATCACGTTCGGCATTTTAGGCTGTAAAGCCTCGAGTTAGGTATCTGTAACGTGTTAGTAGACAAGACATTCATTGGACACCGATCGAAACAACTGTTACATTAATTCCGATAGAAACACACGCTGTAAAGCCTCAAGTTAGGTATCTGTGACGCGTTATTAGATGAGACATTCACCGATTGAATTCACTGTTACATGAATTCCAATAAAAACACGCGCTAATGGCATGTGAGGTATGGTTCTGTATAAAATACTAAACAGCAGCTCTATTGCTGTAAATCGCCCAGCTTCCTTAATGGCCCGAGGTAGAGGCAGAAAATCGACACAGCAGCCAGCACCTCCTCGTACAGGTGGCCGTAGAGCAGCACCAGTCAACTTTCGTGAAGATCCTGGTTCTGGAGAAGAGTTCGACTTCACCGGCGTGGACGAACATTCTTCTGATAGAGATGTACCGGATGCACCACGACCAGTCTCTCCTCCCATTAGTGTTGAGCCTGTAGCTGGCTCTGCTACCTCCACTCGACCTGCAACGCCTTTGGAGCAACCCTCAGAATCTTCACGGAGCCGAACGGCCCCTGATATCGATTATTTCTATGAACGCGGATCGAAGGTTGCCCCAGTGACCAGAACTCTATGCAAGACATGCAAGTATGTGGCCCTCCATAATTACATATGTTGTACTGACAAGGATTGTTGTTTAGGGCGAATGGGATAGACTTACGCCAGGGTGCAGGTAGTTTCTCAGCGTCCACCTCAAATAACCCATTGCGCAACCACCTCCTAAGCCACCACAAGGATATTTATCTCCAGAAGTGTCGCGAAATGCGATGGAAAGTCCCTGCACTCGAGAGCGAAACTGGAACACCCCCTGTGTCCGGACGTGGAACGCAACGTTCTCCCTTTTCCCAGAATGCATTTTTACAGCATCTTCTGAACTTCATCGTTGCGGATGATCAGGTTAGTAAAGCACGCTTTTAATGTTTGGTATTAGTCTAAACTTCTTCATAGTCTATATATGTCGTCGAATGCCCAGAATTTCGACAGCTCCTCTTGCTTTTACGTGAGGACCTCGAGGACAAAGACATTCCCCGCCGAACAAAGATGCGCGAACTTATTATCAAGGCATGGGAGGCGTATTTCAAGGTCCTAAAACAGGAATTAGCAGTATGTTGTCTCAGTTGACCACTTTGTTTCCTTGTATTCACGAATCACTCTAGGATGCACCAGGGCGAATTTCCTACACGGCGGATATCTGGTCAACAAAAGCTCGGTACCCATACCTGGCCATTACCGCACATTGGATACATAGAGACAAGTCTACCAAAGGTCTTCAGCTGCGTTCTACACTCATCGCATTTCACCGTCTTCGAGGAAGCCACAATGGGAATAGGCTAGCAAGGATTGTCCTCCATCTCTTGGATCGAGTTGGGATCACGGTCAAGGCACGTCTACGTTTCATTTATTTACCCTTTTCTACTTTATGCTTACGTGGACAGGGAGGCCATTGGACCCTCGATAACTGCTCGCTCAACGATGCCTTCCTGAAAGAACTCGAGATACTTCTACGCCCATGCGAGATTGAGTTCAATCACAAGGAAAATCATATACGATGTTTCCCACACGTTACCAACATATGTTCAACTCATGTCATCGAAGCCTTTACTAACATCGCCCTGGTAGATGATACAGGGGGGTTCATCGCATCTGCATCAGGCCCTCCAAGCGATCCTGATAATCAGACTTATGAAGAAGCGGTTGTTCGCGACCCAATCGCATTGTGCCGGAGTACCGTACGAGCAGTACGCGCCTCAGGTCAACGACGTGAGCACCTGGCGGAAGTAATAGAGGATGGAAACAAGAAAGGGTGGTTCAAGTCAACTGAGGATCCGACCGTGACTATCCAAGTTAAGCAGGCGCAACTTGTACGTGACATGAAGGTTCGGTGGGACTCTCTTTATTTCATGATCAATCGGTTTCGTAAACTACGCCCGGTATGTTTGAACTCTATCGTTTTATAAGTGTATACTTATAAAAATAGGCCGTCAAGCATTTTCTTTCTTTGCCCATCAATAGAGATCTTGCGAAACTTAGACTTACTGATATGGAATGGGCTGTACTCCAGGATTTTGAGATCGTACTGGGTGTATGTCTCTAATATTGATACCTGTTCGAGGCTAAGTCTTTCTCTTAGGTACCCCATCAAGTACAGACACTCATGTCGAAAGAGCGCACTCCCGTTTTATCAGGCGCAATTCCCGCCTTCGAAATGTTCATGACGGCATGGGAGCAACTTGGGAGAGATCACCCCTGCTTGGCCCGATGGACGGATATTGGTATCCAGTGGGCGACAACTTACTACAAGAAAATGGATGATTCGCCTGCCTACGTTATCGCGATGTGTGAGTTAAGGTTCAGATTCATACATTATTTAATAACTTGACATGGCCAGTTCTCAATCCCTCGATACGATTGTCATGGATTCGACAACACTGGGAGCCTAATTATGTTGCCAGGGCCGTCGTAATTATCAAGAATACTGTAAGTCGCTCAGTTTGTTACGGTGACAGTACCCTTAATATACTTGTTGCAGATGCGAAAATACCATGACCGTCTTCATGGACAAGCTCAACAACCTACATCTAGTACGGACTCACAGCAACAGAGGCGAAGCTGGCATGATTTAGCTGGACGATATGGTCTTGAAGATATGTTGGAGGTTTCGGGCGCTCCTTCGCCGTCGGGCCAAGGAGTTGAAGAACAGTTTGAGTTGTATGGAAATGGGACGGTCTCACCGCGTGGCACGGATATTATAGGGTTTTGGGCGGTAAGTACAATGTCTCACTATTTTCCAATCTGCGTCACTGATTTGTTTGCAGATAAGCGAGGAAACCCATCAAATATTGTACGCGATGGCGTTAGATTACTTACCCATTCAAGCATCCTCGGTTCCTTCCGAGCGCGTTTTTTCATCCAGTGCCGAAACTGATACGAAGAGGCGAAATCGAATTCACCCTGTTCTAATGGAGGCACTTCAAATGTTGAAATTTTCGCTCAAGCAGCAACGGCTTAACTTTACGGAGGGTTGGGCTGTTACAGAAGATGAACTCGAGTATCATGCAGATGACAACGAAGATTTAGCAGATTTGTTAGGGAAGCTAACTTCGGAGATTAGGGAGAATGGTATAGATATTGATGAGGTAATTCACGTTGTTGGACAGGATGACGATGATTGAGAGGGCTATTTTTTGTTCACTATAATGTATGCAACCTTACATACCATCACGCTGTACATTTATGTTGAATTTTATTACGCATTTACGCTCACTGTACTTAATGCGCGAGTCATCAATTGCGGCAACATTTACCGGCTATAACCGGCTCAAAACCATTGGCCAAGCTGAGCCGAACCGGATTTGATCGGCTCCCGAGCCATCACAAACCAGAACCGGCAAAAGCCGCCGTTTCGGCAAGCTGGCTTGCGGCTAGCTGAGCCGCGGCAACACTACCTACACAGACACCATCGATTCATGGAAGCATATCAGCTTTTGTCAGTACATTCTGATCTTTTTATTTGTTCTTCATATCCATGCTGTTGTGATACTTCTACTGTGACCATACAGTTGGCTCTTGAAGGAGCTGTTCCTCCCTATGGACTTCATCAGCATGACCAGACTGACAATGTGTGTTACTGGGCCTGTGACGTTGGATCATGCCTGCCTAAAAGTGTTGATGTGGAAGTCAAAGGCAGCCAAGTCTCATCAGAAATGTGGCTGGACAATGCACAAAAGTATCCATGCCTTTCTTATAAAATTTCCATTGATTGAAACTATTAGTACTGCTGTGGAGACAGAGTCCATATTGAACTGGATGGCTGAAGGAATTGAGATGAATTATGAGGGAAACAAGACAACTTCAATGATGGCAGCATGTGCCTGGTATGTGTTATAAGGTGTGGGAAGCAAAGCAAAATTTGGACTGATATAATGTAAGCCTTATCAGTAAGAAGAGCAGGACAACCTTCATAATGCTTTAACTGGGGTAACCAGGATGACCATATATGAAGATGAGCAGCTTGCTAATGATCACGTGACAACACACATGGATACCTGCATACCACAAGGAGATACAGATACTTGGGTTGCTAATCACAGCAGTTTTTCTGTGTGTATAGTTTTGCCTTCATTTTGGTTGTGGTATAGAGTTGACTGGTGCTGGCAGTACTTGGGCAGTATGGGATAGGATTTTTTTATGAAGGAGCAGATACCTGGGCTGGTATTGGACCACAGATGGTAGGCCTTCCTTAGGCTTATATCTGATTTGAAAAAAATGAAAGATATAGGCAGACTTTATGTCAACTCTGACAGACTCTGAATTCCTTGCAAATTCCACCTTCTCAATTATTTTTGACTTTGGCATGTCAACATTTTTTCTCAGTTGTAGTGCATGTACTATGTACTGTATTTGACTCCATAAATATCCTTTGAAGTGTTACCTGGAATCAGATGTCTGTAAGAGACAGCAGTATCCAGGTTTGCCTGTAGGGCAATTTTCAACAAATAAGTATGATGGAAGTTGCAAGTGTCTCTATTTGGCTACTGTAGCACATTATAACAAGATACAAAATATATGTAAATATGATGGTCCCATGTCATGGAAGGTAACTACTATGCTATCACAAGGTAAATTAAGTACTAGTCCTTGTAAAGTCATTATCAAAATCTTTCCCTTTATGAAATAAATGTGACATTTTGGATTTAAAATTTGAAACTCTCTTTGCAAGTTTGGAAAGAGAATGGACTGAGGATAAAGACATCAGAGGGGGGTTCAAACAACAATTACCGAACAACATACCTTTTTTCTCAGGATTCATTGTTGTATCCAAAGGAACTGCTTGAACTGGATGATTCAAAACTACCAGTGTTGAATGCAACTTTTGTTCATCATGACTTATGGTGCCTGCATCAACAATATGAAGCTCCTGTGCTTCTTGGACATTGGCTGTGGTAGGAATTGTATGAGATTCTGCACCAGGAACTCTGTTCTTTAATTTATGAGCTTGGGTCTCCAGCTTTTGTGCCTGTGTGTACTTTCCCAAGTTTCGATATATTGATGCTAGATTTGCCATTGCTTTGATTGTTTCTGGGTGATCCACTCCAAGAGTTCTCTTGCTTGCATCTAGAACTTGCATCTCCATCTTCTCTGCCTCTGAGTATTTTCCCAAGTGTTGATATGTTGCTGCTAGATTTGCCATGGCACTGATTGTATCTGGGTGTTCCACTCCAAGAATTCTGTTCATTGCATCCAAAACTTGCATCTCCATCTTCTCTGCCTCTGTGTATTTTCCCAAGTGTCGATATGTTGCTGCTAGATTTGCCATGGCACTGATTGTATCTGGGTGTTCCACCCCAAGAATTCTGTTTCTTGCATCCAGAACTTGCATATCCATCTTCTCTGCCTGTGTGTACTTTCCCAAGTGTTGATATGTTGCTGCTAGATCTGCCATGGCACTGATTGTATCTGGGTGTTCCACCCCAAGAATTCTGTTTCTTGCATCCAGAACTTGCATATCCATCTTCTCTGCCTCTGTATATTTTCCCAGAGAATGATATGTTGCTGCTAGATTTGCCATGGCAGTGATTGTATCTGGGTGTTCCACTCCAAGAATTCTCTTTCTTGCATCCAGAACTTGCATCTCCAGCTTCTCTGCCTCTGTGTATTTTCCCAGACTATAATATGTAACTGCTAGATTTGCCATGGCTTTGATTGTCTCTGGGTGTTGCACTCCAAGAATTCTGTTCCTTGTATTTAGAACTTGCATCTCCAGCATCTCTGCTTCTGTGTATTTTCCCAAGTGTCGATATGTTGCTGCTAGATATGCCATGGCACTGATTGTATCTGGGTGTTCCACTCCAAGAGTTCTCTTGCTTGCATCCAGAACTTGCATCTTCATCTTCTCTGCCTCTGTGTATCTTCCCAGACAGTTATATGTTCCTGCTAGATTTGCCATGGCCTTGATTGTATCTGTGTGTTCCACTCCTAGAATCTTGTTTCTTACATCCAAAACTTGCATCTCTAGCTCTTCTGCCTCTTGTATTTTCCTAGCTCAGTATATGTTTCTGCTAGGTGGGCCATAGCTCTGATTGTGTCTGGGTGTTCAACTCCAAGAATTCTGTTCCTTGCATCTAGAACCTGGATTTCCAACTTCTCTGCCTCTGTGTATTTTCCCAGGTCTCGATTTGTTGATGCAATATTTTCCATAGCTCTGATGATATCTGGGTGTTCTACTGCAAGAATTTCATTCCTTGTATCCAAAACTTCAATCTGCAAGATTTCTGCTTCCTTGGCATATCCTTGGTTTTGCAAGAGATTTCCAAATTTTTCATAAGCATCATCGAAATAACTGATACTATTCAGATTACTTTCTGATCTTGAACACTGCATATTTGCCCTTACATGTGTTACCAAGACCCTGTGAAACTTATATGGTTGGCTTTCACCCCACCTCAGTGAACAAGATAAAGTCACATATGCCATCAAGCAACATCTTTCCCTGTCATTCAAAGTCATTCTGTCTCTTCCCCAGGCATGAACCAGTGGATGCATTGTATACACACCATCAGATAATGCTTTCTTAATCAAGGAGAAGAGTAGCAACATCCGAATGCCCTCTCCAAAAAGTAAATTATCCCAAATACCTGCCTTATTCAAAGGAAGTAGTCTCCAATCCAGCATAGAACTGGCAAGTGGCAATCTAGGGTGAGAGGCTGTTTCATCTTTTTGAAGAGCAGCATAAGAAAATATTTCCTCAGTAATTTCCTCATGATGGAAGTAAGGAAATAATTCCAGAAGAAGCATTGCACTATTGGCTGCCTTATGAGAATCATTAGATCTAGCTCTTTCTTGAATTTCCTTGTATGATAACTCCCAAGTTTCATAGACAGATCTGTTATACTTAGAAGCTCCCTTAAATTCAGAATGAGATAATAATGTTTTTCGATGCTCAAAATATTTTGCAAGATAATTTCCAATAGTGCTAGCTCCAGAAGCAATGTAAGCACCAGCCTGATCAATAGCAAGAGGAAGGTAGAAGAGCTCCTTCACAATCTTAGAAGCTTCAGTTTGAAACTCCATTGAGCATAGATCCAAGCAACTAGCTTTTAGAAGTAATCCAATAGCATCTTTCTCTTCCATCTCAGTTACTTCAAGAGAATTCTCAGGCAAAGTTAGAATTCTCATGGTGGAATTACGGCTAGTTATTAAAATGTTTCCCCCCCTTCCAGGTGGAAAATAAGCCTCCAGTTCAGCAGGTGATAGAACATCAGCATTGTCAAACACCATCATATAGTTCTCTTTCAGCAAGCCAATCCAGTAAAGAGCAGATTCAGGAGAGCCATCCAGTCCACTAGACTGGGCTGCAGGGAGATTACAGATACCCTTGAGTCCCTGAGTGATGGTGCCAACTGAGGAAGCATCCAGCCAGAAAACACAAGAGAAACTGAAGGGAGTTGAAAGTTTAGAAATCAGGGTTAAATCTGGCTTTTTGAAGATACTCACAAGTCAGCCATTTCCTCAATAAACTTCAAGCAAATCTGAGTCTTTCCAATACCCCCCATTCCATACAACAGAAAGAACTTTCGTCTCTGAGCTGAGTCATTTGTGTTGGAGAAATGCTTCTTAAGTTTGGTAATGTCTTGTTTGCGGCCGGTGAACCGATTGCTCGGATTTGGCATGAGGGGGATGACCCCATCGGACGTTGTCCTACCGCCATAATTGATGTGCACCTGCCCGCGATTCACACTGTCAGTTTGCTTCGACAGAACTTTCACGCCAGAAGCATTCCACTCACGGAGTTAGCAGTAAAATCAATGAACGTGTTGTCCCGAGCAACAAACTGGCTAGCGCCCGCAAAGCTCATGTTCAAATGTCGAAGGTGGAGAGGTTCAGGATGAGGGAAGGAAGGAAAGGAGAGCGCCCGAATGCTAGATGACCCCCAATCACGCCACGAGGTGAACGTGTGTTTTGGTCTATTTTTATTTACCTCACGCACGTGCAGCCTGTTCGCCTTCGTTTGAGTACCTGTGCTCATACCTGTCATCCCCTTTCCAGGACGGAGGTGCTGCGCGGTAGCTCAGCGGATCGTGTTTGAGTGCCGATATATCTGCTTCGTCGAATCCTCGTATTGGTCGTGAAGTTGGTGAGACGGTCAAGCAGTGAGTTCATATTCTTTCCTTTACCAAGCCAGTGGTAGCTAACGACTGTTTACGCAGTTCGCCTTTGGAAATCCCAGTGGATTCGCACCTCCTCTCTTAACCGGCCGTTAATGTAAAACTGTAAAACCAACTCTCCTCCGCAAAGCTTTGTGTCCCAACCATTTTCAGCAGCAGCAACGCGCCTCCTAACTCTACTTACGGCTGCAGAATGTCACTACCTTGTTGACCCTTTCGTCGTCTTTCTGGATTATGTCGACCATCGGGGAACCACTCAGATGCCACAGCCTCCTCTATTCAATATGTTATAAAAGCGACGGAGCGGGGATCTTGTCTCATCATTGTTCAAACGTTTAATGTCCACGAGCGGATATCGTGGACATGGTTCAGACGAGCCTTCCTGAGCGCTAAACGTTCATGTAAACGAACCGCTCACCCGATTTCTCTTCGATGTTGCCTCTTCCGAAACCCAGGGTCACCACAGTGAACACCTTCCTTGTGGTGGGGAAGATTCTATTTATTCCCTCGCATCGGTGCCTGGAACAGAAGTAGAATGAAGTGCACTAAGGGGCGGGGAGAATCCCGTTGAATTCGTACTCGCTCCCCGTTGTTAACACCGCTTCAGCGATCGTGCGGACGAAGGGCGAATTGGCGCCATCGAAAGGGGAAAGGACGAGAGACGCAACGGCTGGCTGAGTTCGATACGATACGACACATCGTCCCGAATGGATGGGGGGCCTCTCGATGGGTTTCAGGAACGCGATTGAGGGGGAGAGGCGTGCGCAGAGGTTGGTTGAGCTGGTTTGGTGGGTTAGTGCTGTCGTAGACGGAACGATAGAAGACCACCATGGAGCAATGTCAATTGCGCGAGGCCAGAGTCGGTGGGAGATATTGAAGACAGTGTGATGGACACAAAAGGTCCTGATCCCCACTCTGGCGCCTTAGACTTCTCGACATGCGTCCTTCACAAAACCTTTTCTACTTTCATCCTACACAGAGTCTATAAACAATCCCTGTCTTGACGACCGAAATTCAAGCAACACTAGCTTCAACAACGCCACCCCTCCCAAATCCCATACCGTTCAACCTCCTCACCCACCCAAGGAACCTCGCCATCCCAATGCGTAATCACGACTGCCGCCTGTCCCTCCAACACCATCACACTCAGTCAAGCATCTCCACTCCACACGGCACTAATCATACCCTCGCCCATCCCGCCCCGTACTTCGTCGACAGGCACCAAGGGAAGCCGAGCTACTAACGCACGCACGAGGAGTGTTCTCCTGGTGAGAGGGATGTGAACCGACGTGCTGCGAATTCTTTTTCTGTCTCCTCAGTTCCTGGTGTAGACCAGGCTCGTAGGCCAAGGGATTTTTTCCGCTTCCCCCCTCCTCTTCTCCTTCTCCACCTCAGTCTGTTCGTTCCCCATCTCAACCTCAAATCCGAGCTCATGTCCCCCACACATATATCATCCTCTCACTCTCTCACTCCCTCGAACCAGAACAAAACCCTCCAAAGCCTGTAACGACCGCCTCCCAAACCGTCACGCCTGGATGACGACGTCGAATAGTTCCGAGACCACCCTGGTTAGCGTGCGTAGGCGAGCTGTTGGTGTACGTATTCATGGGTTGTGGTATTGAAGAGGGAGATGATGACGTGGCAAGAAATAGCGAGGGCATTGGCTGCGCGGGTGGTCGCCTGTTAAGAGGGTGAGGAGTGTCGATATTTCCTGAGCCTGTAATAGAGGGGCTTAGTTAATGCAGACATGAAGATAGAAAGGAGGGAGCTGTACGAATGTATGCGCAAAAAGATGCCTGTACTGGGCTAATGGATGAGTAAGAGGGAGAATCAAGTCGACGATGAAATTGAACTGAACGCCGCAGAGGAAGCTGCAGTCAAGTCGACGTCGCTGGCAGAGAGTGAGGGATTCAACACACGTTAAAGCTAAGCGCTAAAGCTTTAGCGCTGGCAATGCAGAGTTGAATGAAGGAAATGCAGAGTTGCAGAGCAAAAAGGCTGAGTGACGAAAGGCTTCGATTGCAAGGCTGTTGGCAATGTAAGCATCCAGTGTTCGATGAGGGAGGTTCGGAGGCTCGGTTTAAACCATGGGTGCTTCGGGGTTGAAAGGATCCTCGGACCCCTATTGACGGCAGCCGAACAAAAACAAGACCGACGATTCTTCAGATTGAAAGACTCATCCGAGAATTGGCACAACGGAAGACGATCAATGGGGAGTCGATGCCCGTTACGAAGGATGGTTGGTTGAACCTCGTGTGCAGGGGCAGTTGGGAGGTCGAACAGCTGAAGGTGATGTATCTGTCGTCTATCGGGGAGCATGTGTCTGCGCTGACGCTTTCCGTAGTCTAAGGTGTCTGGAGTTTCTTGCGTGGTCTGCCGAAGACACCTGGTGACTCGGTTGGATGGGGAAAGGATCTAAGCTAGTGGGGTTTGGGACCGGGAGATCATCAGAACAAATTGACAAAAAAAGATCGCGGTGAAATCATTTCCCCATGCATACGATGAACCAGTCGATCCCATGCTTACGATGCAAAATTGCATCCTCACGGAGATCCAGCTCTCAGACGCCACGCTCTGTATCCAGCCATCAAATTTCAAGCTCACTACTCGCACATAACGATCACACTGTGGGAAGCACATGCACTCAACTACGGTGTGACGTCACTGATTCCGGCTTTTCGGCACTTGGATGCGGTGCACACGCTCAAGTGTGCACATTCACTTCAAAACCAACACTCGGAACAAGTGAATGTCGACACACTAATTTGAAAGCACCCAATCTGACCGCTAACATCTGAGTGTGTCCGACTCACGCATTATCCCACGACCCAGGCAACTTCGATACAACCCTCCGAATCCAGACTGCGCACCCACAGACGTCGAATGTGTGGTCGTATGCCATGCCTACGGAGCGGTTACCGTCACTTGGAAACCGTTGTAAATGTGGGATGCGGATAGACACCCAAGAGAGGTGCTGAAGCGCTGAAGGCTGGCATGCCCTCTAGACCTGTAGGAGAACTCTAAGACGCGGAGACGTACTGGACGCCACAACACATTTTTTTCTAGGACTCATGATGAAAATCTCGGTATTCAAGAGCCTGCTACTGACCTGGACCAGGCTCCCCGTCGTCATTACCATCCGAGTATGGGCTGTTGTTCAGCGTGACTCTGCCTTCCTTGTCATCGGCGCGTAACGACGACACCGCCACGCGTTAGCATTTTGAAGTTCATGAATCATCTTTTTCTAACTCAACTCAATCCATCTCCAGGCTTTCCCAACGTGCTAGTACTCGCCTTCCAACACTTTTCAGATTCCACAATCACCTTTCCATCCAACGCGCTTCGTTTTTCCACAAGCACCGGCCCAAACGCGTTCTGTGGTGAGAAATATAAAATGAACAACGTCTTCGAAGACGATGGGACCTTTGCCTCAGGCATCGCATCTGTTGTGTACAATGCGGAAGGGAAAATGCTCTTTTTGGATGGTGTATTCACCTAATTGAATGGCTTTGTTATTGAGGACCTGTTACCGCTCCATCATTAATTGTATGCAAGCTTTAAGTGCACTCGAATTCTAACAACAGTGACAAGACTGAATTGAAACTCATCAGTTATCTATCCATGTAGCTTTATTATGTATGCATGTAGCTTTATTATGCATGTAGCTTTATCACGCTATGATGGCCAAGCCTGTTTCTGGCACTGCATTAATTGACTTATTAGAAGATGTTCTGGATGCACAATTGCTCAAAAATCTCGACCAAATAGTTAAATGTGCTGTAGGTATGTAATTAATTTGATTTTGTACTGTACAGTCAAGTTGTTGTCAGGTTAGCTGAACCAAGAGCTGAACGCGATGTGTTTGTTTGTTCATATTTCATTGAGAGTTCGTCGGAGTTTGAAACTCAACTTGTCTTCATACCGAAATCACCTACGACCACATCGGAGACATCCTCCGCCTTCTAAGGGTCTTGCGACATGAAAGAAAGGTATTAACCGAGGTTAGTTGCTATTTTATCTCACATTTGGTATCTGATAGGTGTTTACAGAGCTTCCTACGTTCATCGAAGCGCTACTATAGCAAACTCCCAAGATCGAGGATCACCGTGCAGAGAGAGTCCGTATATGCGTGTTATGTGGGTACTGTCACCCTATCACGTTCTTTCGTAACATTAATCACCTATCTATGTGAATGATGGCACCGAACTCATAATTTGAGTGGAGGAGAAGTGGCTAGAACTGGACAGGATCAACAGGTGTGTCGACGATCCTTACGCGCTTTAAAAACAAGGCTAAATTTCCCCCTCAGTTACACACTGGGACTGACATTGGTCCGGATCCACCGGTTCGCTCCTACGGCTGAATGACCAAGTACGTGCTACATTCTACACCCTACAACACTCAATTGACAGGTCGATATTGAGTTATCGCTGCCTTGATTGGTGGTGGTGTGTAAGCTCGGTGAGAGGGATGTTAGTAGCTGCGGCTTGATCTTCGTGGGCATCAACAAATTCATCTTCACCCTCCTCGTCATCATCTTCGTCGTCTGAAGAAAGCCCTCCATCATCTTGATAGGCGAAATGGTTCCCAGCGTGATGCGAGCGGATGGTGCCGGGGCCTTCTGTCTGAAAGGTCACAGCGTCATATAGGAAGGGAAGAGAAGGAACAAGGACAAGATTGTAGAGCAGGAGCCGAGACCAAAGAAGGCCTAGAGCGCTTGAGGAAGAACGAAGTCACTCGGTAGCAAGGTGGGTCCCTATCACATTAAGAAAGTCCCTTCTGCGCTGACGTCGGACATCTCGGTAACGCTGTGCGCCGCTCGCTCTGTCGTGAAACGAGCGCGTCTTGTTGGCGCGTTCTTAATGCGCTCTCTCAGTAATTTGTGGGCGGCCGGTAAGCTTCTCCATTGTCCATACGGTATAACAAGAACTCTGAACTCGCACTGTGTCTGGTGCGCCTTCGGCCCCTCCTCAAGCACATTGGGCTGAGCTGTTTCATACTAAGCTGGATTGGAGCGTGTTGGAGTGTCGTGGTGAGTAAAATCTCACCACTCAGCTGAGTAGGTAGAGGTGTGGTAGTCGTACTACTACTACTCGAGTATATATATATGGTTTTACGGTTTATGTGCGAAATTGGTACCAGTAGCTAGCACCTAGAACAGTGCACCACATATAAGTGTTTCGACAGTGATTCTATGGTGCACTTTTGGGCTGATCAGTGTCCAAAACACCGTAGATAAGTGTTTTGAAAGTAGTGCAACACTTTATATAGGTGTGACAAACACTTCAACCAAGTGTCTGTGCACTTGGATCAAGCGTAAACAAAGCACTCGGATGGGGTGCAATCACTCCCCACAGTGTCAGCAACGCATAAAAAGAATATATATTTTTGACATGAAGCATAATCATATCCTCCCCGCCCCTTCCTTCGTGGTTGACATCCCATGTGCAGGACTTGAGGATTTATGACAATTCGTAAGGTCAGCTTATTTCAGGATTGTGGACAGCGGAAGGTCACTCACATGGAAGTTGTAAGAGACAGCGTCCACTTCAATCCCAATCTCACCGAGTTGGAGGGAACTCAGAAAGCCTTTTCGAACGAAGAGAAAGAAGCACGACCATGCCGAACTTATCCCGAGTCCATGCACCTCCGGCTGGCAGACCGTTGAGGTAAGAGCCTCGTCTTTTTCACTCTCCATTCCTGCCCTTTCTTTTCTTTTGAACGGCGAGAATGCCGCGTTTCTATCTCAACGTGCTGGTCGCACACGGGTTCAGTGGCGCCTGCTACATCGCTGTACATTGTCTGTGTTAAAGAAGGGAGTTAGATGAGGTAGAAAAGGGTAAAGAGAATAGGCGGGGATAAATACCACCTCCCGTTCCCTCGTACACGCCAACCCAACCTGCCCATCTTCCTTCTCCCTGATCGCGTATTTCTAAACAACATCTTCATCAGTTTCCCCCCGAGTCCTTTGTAGCAATCAGCCTCAACACAGCCTCATCCCACTTTTTTGTCCCCTTCCTCTCTTTCACCATCAATACCTCAGCTCGAGAGGGCCACGCAGTTCGCCTCCTTCTCGCAGAAGTGATGAGTTTTTTGCGGAGGGGGGCGAGCTTGTCCCCGCCAGCGGGGCTGACCATGGGTTCGATGTTTATGAGGGATGAGCTTGGGGATTAGGTGTTGTAGGAGGAGGCTAGTCAGGAAACTCAGTGTTACATGCTGTAAAATGAGGCGAAGATGACGGGTGTACTTACATGGCATTTGCGCCTAAAGATTGCCCGATGTCGATTTGAGAAATCCACCACGTCAGACACGGTCAGAGGTGAGAAATTGGTGAATGGCTATCGCATAGTGCTCGCACGAAACTTGCACCAATCCATCAGCCCAAAGCGATGATCGAAAAGAGAGAGCACGGACAAGAATCAGCATACTCCCCCTCCTTCAACGCCTCCTCCTTCAACTCCACCGATTGACCGTGGTTCGGACATTCTATCAACGCCTCCCCTCCCTCCCTCGTCGCGAGGTCAAATAAGTGAGAAAGCGAAGGCTCCCAAGTCTCTTTATGAAGACTCGTGGAATGCAGTACTAACAGGGTGCGTCCATGCGGGTTGGCGTCAACGCCGAATCGTGGAAATGGGTACCGTTTCACCGTTATGTGGAGGGGGTAGGAGGACGTTGGGGGGGTGGTTATAGAGCATGTTGAGGGTGAAGGTCGTCATTGTCGTTGTCGTCGTGGCGTCGAAGAAGCATGGATGGATGTTTTATTGCCATGATCTTTGGAATGATAGGTTGAACCTTCGTTGAAGAAACTCAAAGATTCTGTACTGTTGAGAATTTTAGACTTACTAAAATTCCGATTCACCAGAAAATTGTTGATGAGATAACGCGATTGTAAATTTCTGAACGGAATAAGGAGTCCCGCGAGCTGTTGAAGTAAGTACTTCCGGCTGGACAGTGGATGCCGGCGCCTGCTTCATGACTACGTTTCGATCGGCGTGCTGTTCCAGGTATTTTTAATAATCCACACGGGAAGGCAGATATTAGAACAAAATCGGGTGCATGCGGTAGAGAGCCTAGCAACATTTCGAACAGACCATAACAATGTCAGACTAGTGTCAATACCATCTAGGACGCGCAAGAGCGAAGCACCATTTATATCGACCAAAAATCAATCTTCGAACGAAGTCAACACCAAGACGTTTGTCAAAAAAGATAAGAGAACCGTCGTAGTATTTGACAACAACGGAAGATATCTCGTCGGGATCTCGTCTAGTTCCTCCTTCGCACCAGCCTCCCGCCACTCTCTCGCTTCTATTGACATGTCAATATTGAGCGAAACCCGGCAGAGCATTGGAAACCCATTGGAAAGCACGGTGTCCAACATTCCCCAAACAGACAATTCATCCCGACAGACATATAGGGATTCAGCCTCTATGGCAATTTCTTCAATCACGTTCGGGAGTCCTGAAAGAATGCCGAGTTCCTTGCATATTCCACACACGAAGTCTGTGGGAGATTCATGCACTTCGAATTTATAGGAGAGGTGGAGTCGTTTTAGCGTCGATAGGGAACGCTTATTAATCGACGGGGCAATACTCCCATATTCGCTCCCATATTCGCCGTTGAAGTTATCCACTAAACAAGGGTGAGTGAGTGTAAGAACCAACCTCCATTTTTGGTGCTTACGATCGTATTGCAGAGTTTCGAGCTTGTTCGTTGCGTTCACTAACGCATGCACTACAGTCAAATCAAAATCTTCCTCCAGATAGACACACAACGTCCGAACATTGGTAAAGTCTACCATTGGGCCGCCCTCGGGACATTTAGCATTGAGAAGGCGCATCGCATATTGTCCGCTCATAGCATGCTCATAGGCGAACGCCTCAAGTCGTGGGACTCGGATGTCCGACACTTTCGAGTCCAAATTTGAAAAAATCAAAGTGGAAGATTCCTGCTCATCTACGTCGGCAGAATCAAAGCAGATGTCAGAGATGGAGAGGTCCGTGAGGTTAACGCAAGCAAGGAAAGCAGTGATGGGGAAATCGTCGACAGAGATTTTTAAACATGTGATGAAGCGCGATTGAACGACATGCAGTAGCGTGTCTCTGAAACGTTGGGGGGCTTGTTCACAACTTGCCTTGGGGATCCTGCCATACAAATAGAAAGAGCGTACGTGGCGAAGCCGCTCCAGCACCCGAGGAACGTCATCATTCAAAGAGTCGTAGGTGTCAATATGGTATGTTAACGTGTAGACGTACTCTGAAATTGTCGGATTGGTGTCTAGAACGTGCCAAAATTTTGGTCTGATCACCGTGACGTTGCTAGGGCTCCCGGGGGTGGAGTAACCACTACGTTGTGAAGTGACAAGGTTGAGAGATTGAAAGATGTATTTGCGACATAGGGGCAGAAGCGCTGTGCAGGTCTGAGAGCATGCCTTGAGGGCATCTAAATAACCCCGGAGGAGGTCGATCACCTTTTCGATGACTTCCAGAGGGCAGTCGGCGAAGGACGACATGACAGTGTGAGGATGAAAACAACGTTTTTCACACGCCCACTGGTTTTTTTTGGATATTGGATTTTCAATCTTGGGCCGGCCACGCTTTGCAGTACACACTAGTACGCGTCGCTCTTTTTCAACATGTGAACCGAATGGTGCACCTGTGCAAAGTTTTTGGCCCCAAAATACAAGCCCATTGTTCCCCGCATATCGTATTACTCTGCTGAGAAGGTCACGAAGGTCGCGCGCGGTGAAGGCTTCGAACAGCCTCGGGTTCACATAGCGTTACAAGGCTCGCCCTTCCTCAATCAGAGATCATCCAGCACTTAGAGGCCATCCAGTTATCAAATCTCACATAATAATCAGTAACGCATAAAAAGAATATATATTTTTGACACGACAAGCCATACCCCATATCCTCCCCTCAACCACTCTACGCAATCAGAGTCAAAGCAGTAGCAGCATCATACTTGAACGTCGGCGCGATCTGCTGCTTGGTCTTATAATACCTCGCAAGCCTATGGATCCTAGACTCGATGAGGATAAGACGGAACTTGGAGTCCTTGTCCTTCAGGCTGTTGACTTCGAGATCGTAGCACTGCTGCAAGCGGCTGTGGATAGTAATAACTTTCACAATACAAGCATCGTGATGAAGTAAAGGTACTTGGTCCACTGGCACTGTACGGAGGAATATTCCAAAGAAGATCCACCTTAAATTTCAGAGTGCTTTCATCTACTGAAATCACTTTCTCTGAGCGATTTCAACTCCTTCCAACTAGGAAGATTAAACGCCGATGGTATCTTATCCCAATAATCACCCCGAGCTGCTTCATACGCACTCGTGCAAGCCGAACTGCAGGGGGCGCACAGCCCTTTACAATGCTTCTCCTTCAACCACTTCCGATTCCACCAACACCCCAAGGTGTGAATATTCCCGCCTGTTGGTTTCCTCTGGGTAGTCGACAGTCTGACCTCGTGCGCTTGCCCAAGTTTGTACAAAGCACATTTTTCCCGATGTAGACATTCTGAACAGGGGGGTGTCCCCAGTAATTCGTCGTATGCCACATCCATTATGTCAAGGTTTCTTGCACCCACCAAGACGTTCCGTAAAACGATCACAGACTGGGGACTGTTCCACGACGAAGTGTCGCGCAACGTATGAGATGGTGTCATGTTGGAGCAGTGGTAGTATGCGGCGGGTAGGACCCATAAAGCGTTGATGTATGTGGCAGTAACGATGATGTTGAGCAGCGTTTCCAAGCCAAGAAACCATGGACCACTG
This sequence comes from Laccaria trichodermophora, assembly GCA_018417955.1. Classification (NCBI taxonomy): domain Eukaryota; kingdom Fungi; phylum Basidiomycota; class Agaricomycetes; order Agaricales; family Hydnangiaceae; genus Laccaria; species Laccaria trichodermophora. The sequence goes on from JACTVC010000002.1 coordinate 713,218, forward strand.
CGCCCAGTGCTCAGCCAACGGGTCATGAACGTATGCAGTAGTTCCGCTCGATGTGGAGGATTGAGCGGCGACGAAGATGCTGTACCTCATATCTATGGCTGAGTAGTGCAACGCTCAACAACGTCAAATGGAACATTTTTTGGAGGAGGTTCGAAGAATCTTCCCCGGGCCAAAGTCAGCAGTTGACCGCGAAACCTGAGATTGCCAACACTCACGCAGGATCGTAGATAGCCAAAAGGAGATTTTTGACATCTTCACCATGATCTGGGAGACGCATCACAGGGCACCCTTCGATATTTTTTGTTCCCTCTGGGGCAGGTTCTGTAAACAACCTGTTTAAAACCGGTGATCTAGCGGAGAGAATGCTGCGGTGAATACGAAATTGGTAGTTCTCGGCTTGGATGACATTATTTCCATCATCAAACCAAAGGCCTGCAGGACGTTTGAAAGGTTCAGAGCAAGATGGAGTGGGTCTCCCTTGATCAGATCCGTCCATTGTGCTCAGTGCTGGAATCAGGTGGAATGAGTGTTTTCATAGCTGGAGTCTCGCACTGACCTTGAGCTGTTGAACGGCGTTGGTAGATACAACTTGAGTAGACGTTGGTCAATAAGCGCTGGTTGACGCTAATTGCTGTGACACGCTGTCATGTGGTACCGACGTGCGCCCGCCGCCATAGCCTAATGCATATGAAAAGGAAGGATTCTTTTTTTTTTCTGTTTCAATCTGAATGACATATCAACGTTCAACGATGAGGTCCAGTGGCAGAATTCTCTAGTTAGTGGTCAAACGGCAACCATGGATTGGGACCGGGAGATCATCATCAGAACAAGTTGACAGAAGATAAAGATCGGGTGCGGTGAAATCACGAAGAAGGCTTTGAACCACATGACATGTAGGGCGGTTCAAGGCTCGTCCTAGCCAGAGATCATCCAGCTCTCAAACGACAGGCTGCATTGAATCTCACTACTCGCAAATAACGATCAGCAACGCATAAAAGAATACTTTTTTTTTGACACGACAAGCCATGATGCATAAGCATATTCCTCCCCTTAGCCTCCCCTTAACCCCATCTACGCAATAAGCGTCGAAGCAGTAGCAGCATCATACTTGAACGTCGGCGCAATCTGCTGCTTTGTCTTATAATACCTCGCAAGCCTATGGATCCTAGACTCGATAAGGATAAGACGGAACTTGGAGTCCTTGTCCTTCCTGTTGACTTCGAGGTGCTTGCGGACGGCAACCGCCTTTTTGATGAGGTGCCAGAGGTCCTCAGGGATGGATGGGCCAAGTCCTATCCCCAAACAAAAAGGTGCGTGCAAATATGCGCGAAGGTGGCATAGAAAGAAGGAAGGGAGAGAAAAAAAAGAAAGTGGTAAGATGAGGAAGGGAAGCAACGAAGGAAGAAACGCACCTTGAGATTTAAGGATACGCAAGATCTTGTTTCCCGTGACGAAACGAACTTGGGGGATCCCATGCGAGTCTCGGAGGGTGACGCCGATTTGGGATGGGGTTAGGCCTTTACGGGCGAGTTTGACGATGTGGTCGACGACGTCTTCGGGGGTGGTTTTGAGCCATGAGGGGGGCGCCCTGCGGTAGGGTAGTGCCGAGGACGCTGGATTGCAATTAGGTAGTTAGCAGTTGAAGAAAAAAACGACATCGGAGGAGGAAGAGGGAAACGCACAAATGCCCTTTCCGGGAGCATGCATGCGACCCATTGTTGCTCTGTACAATAATGCCTGATCAGAATCGACGACGGTGAAGAGGGTAAAACTGCGACTTGCAATAGTTTTGCGGGGGTGAAGTCTTGAAGTCTTGAGGAATTGCACCAGTTAGTGTGGTGAGAGCGTCAACAACAAAGGATGGCGGCAACTTCCGAAGTGGCTGAGGTGGAACTATACAGCTGTTAAACTTTATTCGATCGGTGGATTTGTGTGTTTGTACGTGTTACTGACCCATCCAGCTCGCCCATTTGCAAGAGTGTGTCGTAGGTGACCCAACTCTCCTTCCTCAAGGTATATCGTCTCCTCGTCGTTTTTTGTAGTGGAGAGCTCACGGCGTTTTTTACAGCATGAAGTTCAACATCGCCAGTAAGTCATCTCTACACATTCATCGTCGCCATCGCCTCAACCACCCAAACAGACCCCGCAACTGGGGCCCAAAAACTCCTCGACCTCGACGATGAGAAACGATAGTACGAATTTCTCCCATCTTGTCCCCATCCATCATCTAACAGACCCCTGTCCACCAGCCGCGTATTCTACGACAAGAAAATCGCTCAAGAAGTCCAAGGCGACTCTTTCGGCGACGAATGGAAAGGGTACATCTTCCGCATCACAGGCGGAAACGACAAACAAGGCTTCCCAATGAAACAAGGTGTCCTTCTCCCCTCTCGCGTCCGCCTCCTCCTCGCCGACGGGCACTCGTGCTACCGCCCCCGCCGCTCCGGCGAACGTAAGCGCAAATCCGTTAGAGGGTGTATCGTCGGACCCGATATCGCCGTTTTGTCCCTTGTCATTGTTAAACAGGGCGAAAGTGAGATTCCGGGGTTGACGGATACGGTTCTGCCTAAGCGGCTTGGGCCGAAGAGGGCTACGAAGATTAAGAGCTTTTTTAATTTGAGCAAGGAGGATGATGTTAGGAAGTATGTTGTTAGGAGGGAGGTTAAGAGTGCTAAGAAGGAGGATGCGAAACCTTATACCAAGGCGTGAGTTTCTTTCTATGCTAGGCTTTTTTTTGGTGGCTTATGACTGCTTTGTAGACCCAAGATTCAACGATTGGTCACCCCCATTCGTCTCCAACGTCGTCGTCACCTCAACGCACTCAAGCGTCGCAGGATAGAACACCAGAAGGAGCAAAAGACCGAGTACGAGTGCGTATTACTCCCCAGTCTCTCTTCCCGCCTTTCTTCCCACTAACTAACACCCCCCACTCTTAACAGCGCCCTCATCGCCAAACGCGTGTCCGAGAAAAAGGCAAAGGCCGCAGCTATCAAGGCGTCGCACCACAAAGCGACCGCCGCCGCCGCCACCACCACCACTGCCTAAATCCTTTTCGGGCGTTGCTTACTCGAGCAGTCGAGGTTGTGTTTGTCTTGCGTATCGCTCCGCTTTTTAAGTATGCATCATGTCCTAGGCTAAGCAAACATTTCATGATTTTGAAAAAAATGAGTGGTTATACGCGAGTATGTAGTGAGAACTGGTGAGATGGATCTCTGAACCCGAGACTAAAGTAATCCTGCTTTGTACCATCACATAGTTCAAAGCCCTTTTTCGTGATTTAACCAAACGCGATCTTCTTTCTCTTCTGTCAACGATCTCCCAGTGCCAAACTATGGCTGCTAGTCGGCCAACGTGAAGTACTAGTTAGGGACTTTTGCCTTCAAGTCCTCCGTCACAACTTTTCGTTGGAGAAGTTTGGAAAGTGATGCGTTGATGAGTTGCTTTTCTTTTTCCACCGTCACCACCACTTGCCCCATGCGAATCCCGTCAACGTAGATATAGATTGCGAGGGTCCCACTCGTTCAGTGTTTGCGTGTAAGTTTGCCTCAGCTCATCCCCATCTAACTCGGTGTCTATAGCCTTCAGTGGAGTCACTTGCCAGGTCATCCGAAGAAGAATCAGGTACATACATACTTACGGTCGGGCCCCACAGACTCTCACTCAGTGGAAGCTCCTCCGGATCCAAAAGATTTCATGTGATAATCGTCCTCGGAAGGCCCTTGCACTGATCATGACGGAATAATGAAACTTGCACCCGTAAGCGTTCCTCGAATCCCGAGTCGCTTGCCAGGCCATCTGAAGAAGAATCACGTACAGTCGAGGAGAGGTTTACCAGTACCGGGCCCCACATTGGAAGCACCTTCGGATCCAAAAGATTTCATGTGATAATCGTCCTCGGACGGCCTTGCACTGACGGAATAATGAAACTTGCACCCGTTGGCTTTTTGAAGAACATCAACGGACTTGAAGAAAAAGAAAAAGGTCCTTCCGAGTCTTTATGATGATATCAACCTAGAGTGGACGCTTCTACATACCAATCCCCTTTGGAGGGGCTCTAGTCATCGCGTCTGGCTCTGTTACGGATCATCCGGGGTGTTCAAGTGACTTTGTCAAGATGGAGGAAACCACTCGCACCCTCGGGGATATGTACTACACCTTGAAGGCACATGGCGTTGGGCGCGTTCAATCATCAAAGTGTACCTTTGAAGACTGAAACCAGCATGCCAGATAGAACCTCGGTGCTGGAGAAGTACCAAAAGATAAATTGGCCGTCCGACACAACTGTCCCGGGTTTTTTTTTTTTTGGCGCTCTCAACTCGGTGAGATTGGGGACTAAAGTGGGTACTTCTGTCTTCTTTGATTTGCATGTGACGTACAAGAATCGTCGAAAATCCACGGAGTATCGGAAATTTTTCTTCCATGGGAAGAAATAACTATAGTTCAAGAAAAGAAATCATTGCGCTCGTTGACACGTTCGAAATTCGACATGTAGCGGTCGTGCCTTCATAGAACAACGGAGGTCTCGAACGATAGGCAATTCAGAGGCTCGCCAACCTCAATTTTCGAACCAAATCAACTGTTCGGACTCGTCGGGGACCTCAAAACCCGGGGCCCATATAACTTTTTGGTTGTCCTTCCTTCCAGCTCGATAATGGGCATCACACCGTCGATTCTCCGGCAGAGAATAACGAAAACGCCTTGCGGAGCAATTCCACATTGTTCGAGAAAATCCGAACTCATAGTGCCGTAAATTGCCACTTGGAGTATGTTTTTCGCCCTCTCAAGCTTCGGAACCGCAAATCATCATAGCAATTACTGGTAACACCTCCCGACAAGAATGTCCAGGTCCACAATTCACGAAACGCATGGCTACCATTACCCTCGACCCATCGTGATTATTGTATGTATAAAAAGACTGCGATTACTTCGTTATTAGACTCAGCAAACTTGCCCACAACACCCATTTCTTCAGCATGAAACTCAGTCTTGTAGCCTCCGCTCTCTTCGCCCTCTGCGTCAAGGCAGCTACTACCACCAGCCACGCATACACCGGACCTGGTGGGTTTGTCCATTGTAGTTGAAACATTTCACTAACTCTCTTTCAGCGATATCCTACTCTCCTGGGGGCGTAAGTCTATGGTATTACCAACTTATCAGCAGTCTCTTTGCTCACTTCGTTTTTCTCAAAAAAAGATTATCGGTACCTGCGGAGTGCACATTCAGAATTCCGACTTTTCCGTGGCACTCGATAACACTCAGTTCGCGCATGGCAAAGTCTGCGGACACAAGGTCAAAGTGTCCTGTAAGCCCTCTCCATGAAAATTCTCCTGCACGCGATGACCAATGTCTTTTTTTGTAGATGGAAAAAAGAGCGCTATCGTGACTGTTGCCGACAAATGCCCTACGTGCGTTGGCGGCATAGGTCTCACCCCAGCTGCATTCAAGTATTTTGCGCCGCTTGAAAAGGGATTGTTCGAAGCCACTTGGGAATTCATATGAGAGGGATGTCAAGTGCATCTCCTTCCCTCGTAATTAATTCTCCGTCGCGATACACATTGTATTTTGGACGATGCTTTTGGTTGATGCATGCAGATTTAGCCACATGTCGTGATCCATAAGCTGGTGCGTGTAATGAATATCCTTGAGGTTTGGTGGTCGGTGAGATTGGAATGCAGCGGACCTCAGCATAAACAAAGCACTCAAAGGTGTGCACTGGCCGCGCTAGGGTGTGTGTTCGATTTGAGCCCTCGTATACGTAGGTGAAAATACGACGGATAATTATTTATGACGGAAAGAAGTGGACATGATATCCCTCTCATACAAATTCCCAAGTGGCTTCGAACCATCCACTTGAGAGCGGCGCAAAATACTCGAATGCAGCTGGGGTGAGACCTATGCCGCCAACACAGGTAGGGCATTTGTCGGCAACAGTAACGATAGCGCTCTGTCCCCCATCTATTAAAAACATCAGGTTTCAACGTCATCGCGTAGAGGAAAATTCAACGGAGAACGCTTACAGGACACTTGGACACTGCGTCCGCACAATCCGCCAGTCCCAAACTGAGTATTGTCGAGGGCCACGGAAAAGTCGGAATTCTGAATGGCCACTCCACAGGTACCAATAATCTTTTTCAAAAAGAACAAGTGAGCAAAGAGACTGCTGATAAGTTGGTAACACCATAAACTTACGCCCCCAGGGGTATAATATGTCGCTGTTAGAAAGTCATAAAATGTTCAACAACAATGATCAAGATGGGATAAACCCACCAGGTCCAGTATCTGAGGCGGTAGCCGCCGTTACGAAGAGGGCGAGGAGAGCGGAGGTTACAAAACTGAATTGCATGTTGAAGAAAGAGGTGTTGTGGGCTTTGCTGAGGCCAATAGCGAAGTATTCGCAGTCTTTTATACATCCAATAATCACAAAGGGTCGAGGGCATCACAGCAGTGCGTTTCACAATCATGGACCCGGTTATTCTTGTCGATAGGTGCTAGCAACAAGTGTTACGATTATTTGCGGGTTCCGACGTTTGAAAAGAGCGAAACACGTACTCAAAGTCGTATTTTCCGGGGCTACGAATCCGTATTTTCTCGCCAACGTGGAATTTCTCCACCGGGCATTTCGTTGTTGTGAACTTGCCCTGCCGGAGAATAAAATTAACGGTGTGACGTACTACCGTCGCCATTCTTGAGTTGGAAGGAAAGTCAATCTCTGAGACTATAGTACGGGGCCCGGGCTCTGAAGCTTCTGAAGCCCCACCTTTGCTTCGAAAATCGGAGTTGGAAAGCCCCGGGAATTTTCTGCTGCTATGAAGGCATGACTACATGCTTCATATCGGATTTCGAACGCGTTGACGAGCGCGGCCGTGGTGATTTCGTGATAGAATCTCCCGACACTCCATGGATCCTTCAAAAGTTCTTCAGATTAGCTCCTTTAGGTCAGCGTCGGAAGGTCACTTACATGGAAACAAGACAGAGTCACTTCAATCCAATCCATCGGTTGTACGGAAGTACGAACCATAATGACAAAGCGCTGGAGTACTACTGTACAAGTGTTTCCCACGGTGACAGCTATCCTGCGGCGTACAAAGAATCACAGTACCAGTCAAGGTGAGTTTTCCCTGGAAGATTCAAAGATTTATGTATAATTGCTATCAAGGACCCATAGCGTGCGCCGACGCGTCGACGGAATGATGAAAACGCACCTAAGCTTTCAAAAGACATCAACAGCAGAACAAAGTCATTCCGAGTCCTGTGACCAATCTACCATAAAATTCTCATACTCATTCCCTACAAGCTCTCTGTTGAGGGGGTTCTAGTCACCATGTCCGGCTCCGTCACGGATTAGCTGTTATCCGTGGTGTTTGAGTGACTAGAGCTGACCTAGTTGCTTAGCTCTGCATTGAAGGCTACGTGTTTCTTGAAGTCTTATACGCCTCAAACTACCACTCGCCCCCTCGGGATAGAAATGCGACATCATGGCTGCCCGCCGTTTGAAAATATATGAATATTCCACCGAAGGCGCAAGGACTCGGAGCAAGCCTGTTCTTGAGTCCAAGGACGTTGACTCAAGGGTTGGAGCTTGAGGGGACCTCGCCTTCCCTCATTATGATAATAATTATCAAGTGAGTGACCAGGTTGATCTTCCTTACATAAGTAAGAGCTGATTTTAGGAGTGTCTAAACGAGCGGTATTGAAACACCAAGGGCTTTGCACTCGAAGTAGCTGTTCAGAATTTGTTATAGATCCATCCGTAAAGGCACACGCAGCCTTGGAAACACCGTGAAAGCACATGGCGTTGGGGCGTTCAATTAGCAAGGTGAGAGCTTTTCCCGTAATACTACTTATGAGCATTGAAACCAGCACGTTGAGATAGAAACGCGGCCTCCTCAAAAAAGGGTAGGAATGGAGAGGGAAAAAGAAGTTCTGACCTCAACGGTCGGAGGTGCATGGACTCGGGGTAAGTTCGGCATGGAAGTGCTTCTTTCTCTTCATCGAAAACGCTTTCTGAGTTACCCTTCAACTCCGTGAGATTCGGATTAACGTGGACTCTGTCTCCCTCTATTATCCGTGAGTGATCTTCCGGTGTCGACAATCCTGAAATAGGCTGACCATACGAATTGTCGTAGATACTCAAGTCCTGCACATGGGATATTAATCATGAATGAAGGGGAGTAATAAAAGGTTTCACTTCCCAACTGAAACTTCAAGTTGAAGAAGGTAGACTGAAGAATTGTACAAGAATCGTTATAAATCCATGGAGTATCGGGAGATTGTCTCATGATAAGAAATCCAAGAATTCACCGCGCTCTTCGACGCGTTCGAAATACGGCATGAAGCAGTCATGCTCTCAGAGCAGCAGAAATATAACAAAATAAAACAGAAGTCTCAGGAGCTCGCCAACCAATATTCGAAGCAGAGTTCGTCGACTCGTCGGCGCTCCAAAGCTCGGGTCCCGTATAGTCTTTGTTTGACCTTCCTTCAAACTCAATAATAGCGATGGTGGTACGTCACACCGTTGATTCCTCGGCAGGGCAAGACCACAAAAAAGAAACCCAGGGAACAATTCCACGTTGGCGAGAAATGCGGATTCGTAGCCCCGTAAAATACCACTTGGAGTATGCTTTTCGCTCCCTCAAACGTAGGAACCGCAAATAGTCATAGCTTTCATTGCCAACACCTACCGACAAGAATTACGGGGTCTACAATCTATGAAACGCACGGCTATGATGCCTACGACCCTTTGTGACTATTGGGTGTATAAAAGACTGCGATTACTTCCCTATTGGCCTCAGAAAAGCCCACAACACCCATTTCTTCAACATGCATCTCAGTATTATAACCTCCGCTCTCCTCGCCGTCTGCGTAAAGGCGGCTAGCCACTCATACACTGGGCCTGGTGGGTTTATCCATTTTAGTTGAACATTTCACTCACTCTCTTTCAGCGATATCCTATACTCCTGGGGGCGTAAGTCTATGGTATTACCAACATATCAGCAGTCTCTTTGCTCACTTGGTTTATTTGCTAAAGATTATTGGTACCTGCGGAGTGGCCATTCAGAATTCCGATTTTTCCGTGGCCCTCGATAACACTCAGTTTGTGCATGGCAGATTCTGCGGACGCAAGGTCAAAGTGTCCTGTAAGCGCCCTCCGTTGAATTCTTCTGTCCGCGAAGGCGTTGAAGCCCGATGGTTTTTATAGATGGGGGAAAGAGCGCTGTCATCACTATTGCCGACAAATGCCCTACTTGTGTTGGCGGCATAGGTCTCACCCCAGCTGCATTTGAGTACTTTGCGCCGCTCGAAAGTGGATGGTTCAAGGCTACTTGGGAATTTTTATGAAAAAGATATCAAGTCCATCTTCTTTCCCTCATAATAAATTCTCCGTCGCCATGTATGTTCAAAAGACGCTATATTTTTGAAAGATGCTGCAGGTAGATTTAGCCCCACGTTGTGATCAATAAGCTGGTGACGGACGCTTCCTGAATGTGGAACTGCTAATTTTTGTGAATCGTACGTGGACATGAGTGGTCCATTCGATTGTATCTACATAAGGACCCTTACCCGTATTTCCGAAAGTTTAAACATCACTCGAGGCCTACCCTTGTCGAGGTCGACATTCGGCAGGGAGGGGAGGTGGAACCGGGATTGGATTAGGGAATTTGAATGACATTGCCTTCCCTGAGAAAGTTTGGCTGGGAATACACTGGAATGCATGGATTGTTTGAATGGTTTGAATGGGCTGATCAAAGCCGCGTGCATGTTTTTTATATCTCGGAACTTTCACACTCTGCGCCGCCCTGCATAGGAACCGGGGTAACACCCTCAAATGTCGGTCTCATTTTCCAGAATGTTGGCCCTTTTTGTCTCGACATCGGACAAGGCTGGTCTCTTGCGGGACTAGTAAAGCGCAACTAAATTTCTTTCGTGAACAGGCGCCACCTCGTTTGAAAGTGTGCTACCATCAGTGTAGACCCGGAAAAAATTTGCCAATTGAACTTAGGCATGTTTTAGCGACCCAATTTCGAAGAGACCCCGTTGTCAATGTTCGTTCGAAGGACCTTGGGCGCGGAGAGAAATAGCGCAAAGCAGCCTCGACCACTCCAACGGTCACCTTGTTGGACTGCGGATATGGCGCTGACGATCCGCTTTGCCTGTTGTCTAGACAAGTGGCATAGTAGGCATTTGGCGTTTTGGAAATGGACCGGCGTAACAGCCAAAATTTCACCCAAACCTGGGTGAGCGCACAGCCTTCAAGGGCATTAGGGCCTTCCTTGCATTAGAAGACTTTCACTAGGTCGAAGGCGGAGGGAGCACAAACGGGAAGTTGCCCGCCCTCAATTGACGGAGTGTTGGTGTTTGGAGCCCCCTGGTAATTTACAGTTTTTGGATGAAGTTGCGTTTTGCCCAATATCCCGATATGTGGACCTGAAACGCGCCTAGTCATTAGAAAGATTGTGAATTCATTTATCACCGTAGGGGGATAGAGATTCGATAGTTGAGGGCTGGTGCGGCTAATAAAAGGCGCCAACGTAGGTTATGACAACGTCCGAATTTTTGCCACAGTCGTTGTGCTACACTCACTTATCTTTTGTCAAATTCCGGAACGAAGAAGCATGTAATCCCACTGAGATAAAGTCATCGGGCCTATGTGTATAACGAGATAACTTCGAAATCGAGGTGGAGTCTCAGTTGAACTGGTAAAGCCCGCGAGCACTCTAAAAGTTAATTCATTTGAGAGCCTTTTGGTCGTCGACTGGTTGAAAACACTTCGAGATTTTCCTTAGCCTTAGGCGGGGTTATGGGCCATTAAAATTGATGCTTTTCTGGCGGTAAGTATCACAAACCGAGTCTGGTAAGATAGGTGATCTCGCTGATCGCCTTGTCATGCCCGGAGGCAAAGTGGCAGGCTACACAAATTGAAGTCTTGTCCCGACCTTGACTGAGTAGTGGCAACGAACAGCTTTCCGCAATGTCATCGACGATGATTTTTGCTGCGAGGTCGAGTTGGTCAATATTATTTTGGTCAATATTATTGAGAAGAATTGAAGGCAACAAATGATCATTTTGCGTCGTTCCGACGCCGACGGCTTGGACAATGTTGAGTTGACGTAAAGATATGGGACCCTTAACACAACGACACCGTGGTTAGGTCGATACAATCATGTCCTTGATGATTTATCAGTAACGCTTTGTGCTCAGTGATACAACACGGATACCTTATTCTTTCAAAACTCAAGTTGAAGCCGTCGCCACTTTCCCCTTCCCCTTTGATTTCCTCTTGTTAAATATAGGGAAGAACCTCATTTTCCCAAATTTCCTCGAACCCTTCGAAGGCTTTCTGGGGCCGCTTGTGCTGGTTCGGCGCCGTGACATAGACATCCTTGCCTCTGAGCAGTTCAGGGCAACAGTAGTTTGTTCGTGAGAATGCGGCGCCGAGCTGGTTGAGTAACAAGACTCAGAGTCGGAGTACTCATTGATGCTAATCCGGCTCTCGTGCAAATTTACGTTAGTGGGGTATTCCCCAAGCTGATGATCATGAGAGTCAATGGTGACACATGTCTGGGAGGATGCCGCGGCGTCTTTGACTGCAAACGAGGACGAGATCAAGTTGGGGAGAGGCAGAGGTGAAGTGGGTGACGAGGTACGGCCTGACGGGCGATCACTCGATGAATCCATAAGGGCTGAGCGGGCCTACCATTAAAATGCCCTGGTGAACGTGATGATGGCTAGCAGAGTGAGATGGACATACCTGACACTGAATCACTGGACAGCGGGTCGCACAACGGTCACGTATATATGACTAGCGACAATAGGGGCAGGTTTCATCAGTCACCTTGTTCAATATTGCAATGCCTTGGCTTGAATCGGACTTTAATTGGCACCATGTGAGGCTAGTGACCAGATCCGACAATGCTTCGATACATCTTCAACTTCGTTTGAATTGAAAAGTGTAGCCGAGGAGAAGAGAGCTCTAGAGAGCTTGGATCACAATGGGTTCTAGGTGGTGATGGTGGTTTATGGCAACTCCGAGAGTTGAAATCGGCATGATGGCGGTCTTTCAAAATTCGAATTCGCTCTTGCCCCGGAACTTTTCTCATCAACTTGAATGCTCATCATCCTACATGATTTTCAACGATCTGCCCGATTCTTGCACGTTCTCGATACTTAAAATACAGCAATTATACGCAAAACTAATGTAGGAAAAGAAAAGTCTAGAAATCTTCCGAGTAGATCGTACCGGCTGAGATCAAACGGTTTATCTCTCCTGCTGTCAGCGGCTCCCTCAACCCCTCGCCTTCCAACTTCTTCCACACAACTCGCACACTAGCAAGCTCGCCCTCTTCGTCCAAACCTTCATTATAGATTTGTTCCAGGAAGGGGTACCCCTCATCATCGAGAACCGAGAGCGCAGCCAATCCGTGGCCGTGAGCCTCTCTGTCGCGCCAGTCGTCACCGTCGGCTGTGTCCTCGTCTTCTGGGTCTAATGGTGACCACTTGACGTTATCCATCGCCCAGAGGTTCTCCGCGACGCCTTCGTCGCGCTCTAATGCCTTGAACGTCCCAATCTTCCGCCACCAGCGGAACCGCCCACCCACTCGCCCCTTGAGCGCAGTTAGCTCTAGCCACGTCTCTTCTTCGTCAAAATCCTGTGTGTTCTCCATCTCTGTGTGCGAGTCCCAAACCGCGCAATACCACCCAGTCAGAGACTCGGGCGCAAAGAGGCTGGTACTTGGTCTCTAATATCAAAACAACAATGAGGCTAAAAGTTGATATGAGAATAGGTTGGACGCACAGTACCACAGTCATAGCTCCTATTGCGCAGATTCGTCCACTGAGCTGTGGTATTGGATTGCGCCATGGTGTGAGGATGAGAAGTCGGCACAACTCTAAAGAGTCGGCCTTTTAAGTACGGGACACACGCTTCCGGACCGACATCCCTACCTCTCAAGCTTCAAAACTTTCACGGGCTTTCATAGTCAGGCACACTCCATCTGACCTGGGCATCCCATGAGGATAGGGTCAAAGCAACTGGTGAACGGCGCCCTTCGTTCATAGGGTTCGAGAGTCGAGCCTGTCGACGCAGCTGTTGAAAGCATCTTTTGTTCCCAAATACAGGTATCAGCCGGTAGCGCCTATTCATTGGTACTTACCCTATCGCTTCATTTGACGCTCCTACCGGATCTCTTTCCCGGAAGCTTCTTGCAGGTTCGATGCTACTAGGCTAGACGCCACTGGTGTCGGTAGGGGGATCCTTAGTTGTGGCCCTGTCGACGCGCACCGTTCTCATCTTTTGTGTCAAAAGCGTTCACCTCCTCGTCCATACCCGTCGCGCCTGCGATATACTCATTATGCCATCCTTCGTAAGCCGCCAATCCTAACAAAGTCTTCCCTCTTATGATCCGCGTACACTTCTCCAGTCCCTGTTTATCGATCACTTCGGATGTCCAATATCATCGAACTTGCACGACCGGTCCGCGCCGGTGAGCTTCCCAGTCTCTGGATGGGTAACCGTCTGGAACGTCGGGCCTGGTTGCCCCGTTGATCCACCGTGTGTCCGTCGCTGAGTTGATTTGCTTGCGTTGCCATTCTTCTGCGGTCCGTTGACTGCTTTCATGTTTTCGCTCAAGTCGCTTGCCTGGGGCGGAAATCCCTCAATGCTTTTTTGGATTGGCCGCCGCCTTTGGTCGAAGAAAGGCTGGAGCATTGGCCTACGTCATTCAAGATTTTTTTTCTGAAGGGTCTCTAAAATACCGGATTATTCTGTTACGCGAAAATTATGGGTGCTGCATGCCATCTTGGCGGAATTCTCTCCATTGCGAATCAGATTTTTGAGCAACGATGCGCGCGGCAGGGCGAATTGGGGAGAAAGAGGGAAACGCAGAGCCATTTCAAGTTCCTCTCCTCAATCATCTTGTGATTTTGTTGGAAGGAAGTTGACGGATGATAGGTCCCTGTGTTTCCGGTATATCAAATCATCGGGACGGAAGGAAACTTCATGACGGGAGAGACTGGGAGAGACTCAGAACATGTGGGGAAATTTGAAATTAACGGTATAGGGTGCCGCAGGTATGCCGCGTGCTCTCGAATTCCCCTCATTTGTCCCATCGTCATCTATCCCATTATTTTTCATAGGCGGATGCTACAATTCCGTTTTCCATCCCGCGGTGATATATCGACTCTGAACTCGAGTGTATCAACACGTCTAAAAACAGCACATTGTTGTAAACTGATCTAACTATAATCTGGCGTGTTGTGGAGTGCAGGTTCGAACTTCGCGGGCGTCCTGGACAAGCGCGCGTCAGCTTTTACGTGGATCCGTCAGCAGCGGCGCTCAGGCCTAACTGGTGGTATCAGGTTCGACGAGCCTTGTACAAAATTCCACCTAGCTTGCGCTTTGGTGTTGAAAAGTTGCCACGACCCGCCAGGTCGCTCCGGAGCTTCTTGGCGAAATATGGTCCGTTATATTATGTTTCATGATTTGCAGGTGTGATTTTGAAAGGTCGAATTATTGATTTCGAGTTCACGGCTAAAAACTCCTTCCAATTCGAAATGTGAGGGCAAACTTGAAGTCGAATGTCGAATGATAACTTTGAATGTGGTGTGTGTATGATGGTGGGATGAGTAATTTGGATGACGTCTCTGAACACTTTTGGACTCAGGGTAAGGAAAAGAATTGGTCGAAAAAAAATATGAGGGACACGGTCGTTATGTCATGTGCATCATGATATCATGAGTAATTCAAGCAACAACTTGAATGCAATACGCGTTGTTCCCGCTGCCGCCATCATCAGCGTTGGTTGGGATCTCCGTGGGGCCGGAAACGGCGAAGGCGACGAAGGTAAAGAGGGAGGTGAAAGAATCCATGAGAGTAGGTTAGGGATTCCGAGGTGAATAACAGAGAGTCTGTTGAAGAATATTTAGGTCTCGGGGAAACTTGCAAGTTGATTCTCTATCGTCGAAAGGTTGTTTCTTTCAAACAACCTCATTGAATTCAACGCAAATTTCCGCAACACCCAGACCAGTGACACGCCGGATAACGAGACGTTTGAATACTGATATCGATTTTCTTCGAGGCTTATTGTGAAGCTGCGTTCCTGAACCGGGGATCAGCACAATGAACAATAAAAGTTGACCTTCAAAGCCTACGAGATCTCACATAGTCGAAAGCAACGAAAAGCTCACGACGTCGCGCGATGACAGGCAAGCTTAATTTCGTTCAGAGGTTGGGTTGAATACCTCGAGTAAAAATTGTTTGGATGAACTTGGAACATAGCGGTGGCGACAATAGGGATTGTAAAGCAGGGATTTGCTTTTTGTCTTCGGTCATGTCGATGCAATATGTTGCTGGTCACCAGGTCGAGCGTACGAATAAGCCAACAAAAACGCGAACGTGCAGAGGGGAGTGTGGGAGAGGATGTAGGGATGATACTGTTCTGATGGTAATATGAAATCATCGATTGTCACGTAGTTAGTGTACTTAGTAACACGACTTTCTCTTCAAGTTTCGAGTCCTTTCGCAGTCCTCTCTCAATTTCACTAGTACCATAGCCATCGTATTCCCTCTTTGTGGTCTGTATTCTTGATCGATTCTCAATTTCCTGGCAATGTGCACTCCCTAGTTCCACCAGGCTCTGGCTCCCTGAAATATGCCCATTATTCGGCCACTTTGTCGTATCCCGATTCAACTTTCCTTAATTCAGCGCTTTTTACAGATTCAGTAAGAATCAGAAATTTAATATAGAAGTTTACTTGGGTCGCCAAATAAGTAGAGCTGAGAGACGGCTGAAGCTTCAACCTGGGATAAAAACCTGCACAGATTGTATAGGATTGTACCGATATAAATTTTTTCAAAATTTCGTAGAGCTTTGCTAGTGATTCTCACAATTTCTTGCGACTGCCGGGTCGCTCAACACGACTCTAAATGGATCCCGAGAGACTCGGAGGATTGTTGTTATGTATTTACTTCACGCCTGACTCGCGTCACGCCGGTCACGACATCCTGCTCACCACCACGGACGACGTCGAGCGGCTACGACTCCCACGATGTCCTCAACATTCCCCCGCTCCTCCATTCTTGTCCTAACCCCCACCTCCATCCATTCCCTCGTACCATCAACCATCATATCACAAGTCTCTTCCCTCATTGACACGCACCAGCTCGAAGACGCGCTCGCTCTCGCTGATCAGAGGAAGAGGAAGTTGGAGGGGAACTTGATCGTTAACGAGGATGATGTTCGTTCGTTTTCTCTCCCCGTCCACGGGGCTTTATTGTTATCAGAATAAATATTGACAATTATGCAACGCAAAAACAGGAAGACGAAATGCGCTACGTGTACCAACTCATCGGTATACAATGTTTTGCGGAGACGAGGTTCGAAGATGCCGGAAAGGCGCTGTTCAATGGTGACTTCGACCCTCGAGTCATCATCTCGTATTTCCCAGACGTTGTTGGGCGTATGTACGGAGACGAAGATGAGATGGACGTGTTTCGCGGTGTGGAGGAACGGATGCCTTCTGTGCGGAGCGTTGATGATTTGAGTGAGTTGCTGTCTTCTTTCCCCCTTCACCATATCCGATCCTGTCTTTTATTGGATTAAGACCATGTACACCTTCCCACCCCCTTCCCTCACACCGATTAACTCTACTAATTCTAGTCACCAAAAACCTAGTCAGGAACTACTCCCCGCACCTCGCACCTTCCTCTCCGCCTACCGCGGAACTCTTCAAGATCCTCAAGCAAAACTCTTTGGACATGCTTGAGACGTTTTTGAGGAAATGGAGAACTAAAAGGGCCATTGAAAGGGAGGCGGGGGGGAGGTGGGGCGAGTTGTGTGATCCTGTAAGTGCCGGTTCTTCTTCCTTTTTTCGTTTTTTATTTTTTCGACCGAGCTAATGAAGGAACGACCCGATTAGGTAGTAGACACGGTTCTTACGAAGGTCTACGCACGCTCTCCAGCTCGTCGCAAAGACCTCTACGCTCTCATCTCAGACCCTTCAAACTCCATAGTCCTCTCAGAAGTCGAGCCAGAGCTTCGCAAGGCGGGGTTGTATAATGCCTTGTGTATGCTTTTTGGGATGAAAGGGGGAGAGGAGGGGAGGGGAAGGGTATTGGATCTTTTGAAGGGGTAGGTTGTTCCTTGCTTTTGCTTCTTCCCTTTTGCTCTGTTTCGGGTTTCGTGTTTGAAAGGCAGCGTTAACGGTTGTTTGTGACAGGCTGGTGGAAGGCACAATAAAAGATGACGACGTCCTTGACCCCCTGGAAAGACTCGTCTCGCTGGTTGTGGAGAAGAAGGATAGGGCGCTGACGCAGAAGTGGGGGTTGTGGTTGGTTAGACGGGATTTGGAACGGGGGCTGAAGGTACCTTTCCCTTCGTCCCACTCTTATATTACACCTGGGGTAACATGGTACTTTGCCAAATAGCTCCTTATACCGCGCGAAACGGGCAAACGTCGCGAAAAACCCGAAGAAGACATTGCCTTGCTTGACCAGATTGAGGAAGCCAACCCTGCAGCGGGGGTTCAGTATCTTGAGTATTTGGTGCTTAGGCGGAGGAGTAACGTGTGTCTTCTTCCTTCCCTTCTCCCTTCTTGCGAATGAGAAAAACTTTATTTTTTATTAGTCAATGGAACTGCATACAAGGCTAGCAATGGCGTGCATAGACCAGGTACTTGGGTATTTGGGGGACGATGTCGGGGTGTTGAAGTTGTGGAGGGCGAAAGGTTTGCTTTCTCCCTACTGTCATTATTTCCAAGTGGCTGATGGAGCCTTTTTCAATTGTGACAGCGGCATCGTTTGCTTCGTCTACACGGTCCTCCTCCTCCGGACCCTCAAGCTCAAGCTCAACTATCACTTCGAACATCCGAACCGCCCCAAATTCAACCTCCCTACCACGCACCCAATCCTTCCTCGCATACTATACCTCAACAACACCGGACTCTCCGCATAAACGCGCGCGGCTCAAAACGATTTTGGTGCTCTCCCTGTCGGAGTTTTATGATCCTGACGCTGTGAGACGAAGGTTGGACGAGGCGGGGGAGAAGGAGAGGGGGGTGTTGGTTTTTGAGAGGGCTTTGTTGGAGGGTAAGGTTGGTGGTGTTCTGTCTTTCCTTTTTCTCGACCACAAACCGACTTTCGCTTTTTCATTTTTCTTGCTCACGTCAATCACCTCACCTCACTGACACACTCACACAGACACAAAATCACCGCGCAGCGCTCGAGCTACTCGTACACGAATTACAAGACCCAATATCGGCAGAGGCTTATTGTACACTTGGAGGCGAGGTGGTGTCAGAACGGACGTTGAGGAGTGCGGCGGAGAGTGCGGGACTTGTTGGTGTTGCGATGTTCGCTGCCGTGTTTTCGAATGCTTCACCGATACGTAGGGAGGGGAGTGGGCAGGGGGGCAGGGTGCAAAACCAAACGGGGGTGGGGAAGGTACAAGCCGCGACGGTGATTACAAGACAGAAGACAGTGGACGAGGGGTTGAAGAAGGAGCTTTTGAAGGTTCTTTTGGAGGTGTATATGGATGGAGATGAGTGAGTGTTCGACTTTGACTTCAGCGAAGGAAGGAAGGTCCGGGTGCTGACTCCGCTTCGATTTGTTTCTTTCCCTTAGTCAAGTTAACTCAGAACGAGCAACGCACTTGCTAAATTCGCAGGCTGTTAACCTTGATGTTGTGGATGTACGTCCTTTCTCTCCTCCCGTAAGAGGGGACAAGCTGATGAGTGGGGAGTGCAGGTCATCGAACTAGTTCCACCACTCTGGCCCGTTAATGGTATGGCCTCCTTCCTCGTGCGGTCGTTTCGGCGGACGCAACATGCATTGTTGGAGGGCAAAATTGTCAAAAATATATGTGTTGGGCAGAACCTAGAGGTAACTTCCCCATCTTTTCGTTCTGGTCGGGTGCTAATGTGGATGGTGAAGGTAAAAGATAGATCATGGAAAATCTTACGAGATGAGGGTGCTGTTATCGAGGAAGCCGATGCGGAGGATGAGCTGGAGGACGAGGAGGCAGAAGGGGAGAAGGTGGTATTGAGCGAGAAAATTGCAGAGGCGCGTGGGGTTGTACATGCGCTGAGGTTGTCTGTGAATGGGGGTGGGGATGATGGGGAGGGGGAGAAGAGAAATTTATTGGGGTTGGTGAACGATGCTGGGGGTGGGGAGGTGGGTGGTGATGAACTTGGATGATAAGGTTGAGTCTGGGGGTGATCGTGTGCTGCGTACTCCTTACTTACTGCTACGGTAATAGTTGGCTTAATCGATGGTGCTGGATGGATTCGAACTTGGAATTTCCTTGGAAATCTGAGAGATCGTGACATTGCCATCAACGGGTGTGCGCACTGCAGCTTGATCTACAGACTACGCCTCTTCTGTCAAATGACTTCAACAGCATAGTGGCGTTGGTTTCTTGGAGGGGTTAGCATTGACGTCGAACTTGAAGCTGATATGAATCAGTATGAATCTTTGTATGGTTCAATCGCTCGGATAAAACCCCATTCTTGATTCCATCACGAAACCCCCCATTCTTGATATCATCACTCCAGCAAAAACGTGTCCAAATCCCCACCGCCAAACATACTTCCCGGGGACGTTTGAGGTTGGTGAACTTGTCGGTTTGTTGGAATGCGCCAATCGAGTAATCCCAGTTGCTAGTATGTTTTCTATGGCGCTTATCTCCCACTTACAGACAGCTCGGACCCGAGTTCCCACATCCAGTCGCTGGGAAATGAAAGACCCAAGACGCCTCATTCCTGCCCGATGTCATTGTCAGGCCCTTCCTTCCCACAGCGATCTATGGGAGAGGCACACAGCATCTCAGCGACATGGGCCTATCGTTTGGACAGATCTCCACTGGCACCACGCTGCAGCCCTCAAACTTTGCGTTCCCGCTAGAAGACGGGCACGAGGGGGATGATGTCTGATTCAGAGCGCAACATCTCCAGTAAGTAATTCAACGAGTCGTGGTTGTAAAATGTTGGACATTCGATTCTGGAACGTTCCTCGGCGCTGGCATGCGCCAACACCATGGGCCTCTCCCACGACGAAAGTGAGAAAATGTTGTGTCCTCAGGCCTCAGGTATTTGATTGAAATAAAATACATATGCATAGACCACCCCGACACGATCGCAGAATTTGGGATTTTCAGCCATCGTTCACGCCCTGGTTCTTCCCTTGGTGCCTCACTGGCAGGCTTATTGGAGATCTTTCGAGAGGGATAACGTTAATTTTCTTATGACATCGCCTATCGAAGGAAAGGTCAAGGACACGACACATCTTGATTGCAAAGGGTCAACGGCGTTGCGTCGTTCCCTCCCTGCAGCAACCAAGTGGGAAGCCGCTGTCGCTCTCAGGTCTGCAAAATTAGGCTTTAGTCTGGTTAAGGAATGAAACTGTCACTGCACTGTCAACAGCAACGAGTTCACGACCTGGCCGCCTCCCCGTTATCTGCCGTACTGTTGTTGATCCGTTTGACATGATGACTTATGGAAACAGTCTTCCGCCAGCTTCATTTTCGTAAGCTATGATCTGATTTATAAGCAGCGACCCCAGAAACCCCGTTCAGCTACATCAAAAAATATGTCAAAACTTTGGACCCTGAGTATCGTTTTCCACAACAAAATACCTACTCTCAACGGATGTGGAGGCCCAGGGTGTTTTCTGGCCATAGGTATGTTCCATATAAATCACATTAAGTTACATAGAACATTTCTGTAAGGCATCAGCAACCAGGAGGTAAATTGTGGGTACCATACTGGATCTTGAGAAAGACGCGTCCAAACTCCATTCCACTGCAACCATGGTCACTGCCGTTACTCGCAGTTGCGTTTTACTCTATCTGGATGATGTTCACCCACCCCGTGCAGGTAGGTACAATCAAAGGTCAATCTGTATATGCATGGCCTCTTGTCCACTACCCAACTCTCTTCAACGGCAAGTACACGCATTGCACAGTGCACTACGTTGCCTCTCTTTTCTATGATTCATGAATACCACGCCGTGACACCATCACTGGACAGCTTCTGTGGTCGCTGAGCACTGCGTCCCTACTTTGGTCTGAAATTAGGTGGTGGGCGCCAAAGGAAGACATAAAGTTGACGTGAACGATTGCGAACAAACAGTTTTTTTTTCCTCCACCACCTTGCTCGTTGTCTCAGCGGCTCAGCGCTCAACCATTGCACATGTAACAAAATTCGGTTTGTGATTTTTTTCGATTGCTGCTCACAATTCTAATTGATTTTTTGCATTCAGGGAATTGCTGTCACGCTGAGGCCTTCTCATGTAAGTTTAATGTGTGTTCCTGTTGTTACTAAACTTGTTGCAGGCTTTTTCCTAACATGTTTCTTGATTTTTCAGAGGCCGGCGATGCACGTTGGCACATCACTCGCCCAACACTCACCCACCTCGTACACCCACGCGGATTCAATCTTTGAACGTCCGAAGATCACTGGGTAAGTTTCTATACAAGTAACACCCCTGTCCACGAAGTAATAGCACTTTCTATCGTTGTAGATGATCTAATTCGATTTTTCGATGTCTGCGGGTTGATATGACGCGGCGTGCCAGCCAGTTCCTTCAACCTTACCTCAGGATTGGCCCGACGCAACGTATTGCATCCCAAAAAACGCGCTTTTGCCGAGGCTGTGTCTTTCAAATGTACGTTATGTTTCTTTAGTATTTGTTCTCTTACTAATTAATCTTCCTAGACATCTTTCCATGTAATTCAATATTTCAACACCTGGTAAACGCTATGTGGAAGGACGTAGAGCCTCTGCCGCATTTGCATTTTATGACATACTCCCTCGCCGCGGCCGGTATCAGGCAAGAAATTGGTTGAGGGCTTTAGATCGTGACCATACGGGACAGTTCACCACATAGTCAAAATCGCGCCTGGCACGTCTTCGTCACTAGTATCAGGCTGGGTAGTTGTTGGGTAGTTGCGGCTCAAACCTTGACTTCAAGAACTATTCGACGCCGAGCCCCTTTAGTCGGAGACAAGCTCAGCCTGAGCTGCTAAGATACTGATGCACGAGAAAAGGTCCTGCAAGCGACGAGGCAAGTGAGGTAAAAAATTCAAGATGGTTGTTAGCACAACCTCAATTGGAAGATGCGCGCACGCGACTTGGGTTATCTGAGAGTTTTCCTTTGCGATTTTTAGGACACATGACGAATGGCTACAGTAATGAGCAAAACAACGAGCCAACAACGAGCTCATGCTTATAACGTTCAACATATAAGAAACTCACGCGATATCAAAGGGGATCAATGTAGAGACATCCCTGAAAATACGAGTTCTTCGTAAGTGGCGACGTGCATTATCCATAGGTGAAAGAGCAAACTATGCGTTCTGTATCTTGCCGCCTGCGGGAGCATTTGGCGTGTAAGGGTCCAGCTTTGGCTGTATTGATTTTGGGGCTTGAGGTTTCTGGGGTCCCTGCTTACAAATTGACCATCAGCTTACGAAAATTGAAGCTGGCGGAAGACTGTTTCCATAATGACTGGGCCTGGCCTAAGCGCTAATCCCAAAAGTCCCAATGCGCACTGGCTGTGCCGATCTCACTTGTCACTGGTCACCGGTGAGTCCAATTTTGCAATATGGTTCTGGCCGCGTTGTTGCTGAGATGTTGTTTTGCGCTTCAGGCCGCCTTAAGCTACGCATGCATCACGACTATAAAGAATATCTATCCTTGAATTGGTGGCAGAAAATTCAGGGCGTGGTAGGGCGTGGTTTTATGGCGTATAGTATCCCCCTACAACGTACATGGCGTATGTGTTTGTTGAGCCCTAACGGGGTTCCGAGTTGGTATTAGGAGGGAGCGCTAATTATTCTCTTGAATGTGCCAAGTCATTTGTCAAGTGTACGCTTCGCGCCTGGCTGTTGCTTGGGCCACCTTGAAAGATTAGAGACCCATCCATGCTTGGATTCATTTACTGACGAAATCTCTCCTGGTAATCACTGGGAGGTCACCTTCATATCAGCAAAAGGTGATACAAGTTTCCTGTTTTTATTATCCACAAATTATAGTACAAGGAATTGAATAGACACACGAAGATGGAACGGTCGCTATACGACTTTACCCTGCGCAACCAAATCCTTCAGCGTCTCCTCCCATCGATAATTCCACGGAAGCTCGTCAACATCAAGCATCTCGTCGATCCCAAAAGGTGTCATGTGAGCCAACGTGCTCCCTTTCACCAAAATGATCGACAAAGCATAACCTAAGCCCCCTTTCGTGCGTAACGCCTTTGAGCGTTCGACCAAGGAAGCGAAGCCTGGCCCCCATTCGGGCTTCATCGACGTCAGCTCGTCCATGGAAGACGTGTAAACGTCGTCGACGAGAAAGCTGTTTGGTATCGATTTCACCCAGTTTGGAAATGAGGTATTGGGAACTAGGACGATGACGAGGACGTGGGTGAAGCAGAGATCTGGGTTTGTTTGGAGAGTGAGAGCGTGGATGACGGAGGAGGAGATGATGGGGCGGTAAGACTACATAAGCATAAGGTGGTCGGGTTGGCAAGTATTGAGGCTCAGAGGCGAAGTTAAAAGTTACCTGGACCCATTTCTTCAGCGTGCTCTCCGTATCACGCAAAGTGGCACCCTCGACTGTACTGTCGGATTGTTCTTTGATCATTGCTAGAGCTGCACGATTCTGTTTGCACATCGCTTTGTGATTTGGCCAATCTTTGTTCTGGCATTCTTTGCTCTGCTCGTGAAGGGGTTTCCTGGTATAAGATCAAGTACATGAGAGGGGTCGCCTGAGACTCACACAGTAATGGGCACGACTGCATCCGCCGCATGTCAATAAAGCCTTCTGACCGTCTCCTTTTGTCTCATGACAATTCTGGCACTGCTTGAACTCTTTTGCGTGTTTCGCGAGTGGAATTGAAGGCATTCTTTTTCGAGGGATGTCAGGTTCAAGTCAGCTAGGTGAATGATGGCGAGAGTACTGTTGGAATAGACGGCCTGGGCGTTTACCTCGTCCTCCCCTGTCCTCCCCGCCGAGAGGGCACGTGAGTAGATTGGTCATCCAGCAGAGCAGAAAGGCAGCATACCTAAGTATTACCTAGCAAATCATTATCAGTTCAACCAGGCATCCACGGCGTCGGAAGACTTACGCCCTTTTCACTGTGACTACTTTCTTGTCTGAAAACGGCGGTCATTGCATTAAACGCGGTGGAGATGGACCTGCTTTCCGTCATTACTCAAGACACTTGCTAACTTTGCCCTCTTGACTCACCTTGAACTCCTCCGATAGGCCTGCGGAGCACCAATATCCGCCGCACTGACACCGTCGTGAATCCATCTACAACATATGACGTAGAGAATGGTCACTAGTCTTTCATCGGCGGACATCCACTGGGCGACGATCATACGCGAAACTTATCAATTTGGTTCACTGTCTAGGACGTTGACTTCCCTTTGGTTCAGACTTCACGAACAATTTACGTGCCGTGCACAAGTACCTTGGCGGCATATTTGTTTCATAACTATTCAACTTTTGCAATTGTACTGAGAGAACCGCACGCTCACCAATTTCCAGCAATCGCTGTTCTTTGGGGCGTTGAAAACGGTTCTGATTGGACGTAAAACTTAAACTTGAAGGTCTCAAGCCAAGTGCACTCGCCGCGGTCTGTGGCCTTTATCCGACCGTCTCAAACGGCTCCCAAACAGGGTTTTTAATACTCACTTCAACTCAAACAACTTGGCACGTCTTGGCACTAGAGGGTATGTAACGGGAAAGTCGAGGGGTATGCGCCGAAATTTAATCCGCTGCCCCTCGCTGATCATGTTAATTAACAGTCCCATCTTCTTGCTCAGCGTTTTCGCCCTCGCCCTTCAAACAATTCCTCGAGTCGCATCTGCTCCACTTCAGGTACCTTTCGACCAATTCTTGGCTACAGTCAAGGCAGCCAATTTTCACCAATGGCGGCACAGCACCGTAGACAGTGAGGCGTCATTCAAACAAATGAAGGCGCACATTCTGGACATGTACAACGGCGTCGGGAGCGTGAAGCACTCCTTCCTACACGACGGCCGCTACGCCGACTGCATCTACATTCACAGGCAGCCATCTCTTGCAGGTCGTCCCCTAGCAACTGCGCCAATCGCTCCATTGAACCAACCTCCCTTTGCCTCACAAGGAGGACCTGCGGGCCCAAAAGTACCCATAGATTCCCCGCTGACCCAAAACCTGGTAGATCCATTCGGGAACGCTATCTCCTGCCCGGACGGAACCATCCCCTTCGCCCGCTTAACACTCGACCGATTGACCGCCTTCCCCACGCTCGCCGGGTTCTTCGCAAAGTCCACAACCGGCGCTGGGCAAGCGCCAAGTTCTCGAGAATTGGAGGGGGAACTGGAGAGCCGAGGCCCCTCAGCCCAGCCCCACCTGTACGCCTACGGTTTCCAACAAATCACCAATTACGGTGGTCATTCATGGTTGAACCTGTGGAGCCCCGTTGGTGATTTCAGCATCTCCCAGCAGTGGTACGTGGGTGGCTCCGGAGCTAGCCTTCAGACAGCCGAAGGCGGGTGGGTTGTCTACCCGCAGCATTTCAGTACCCAGGCAGTGCTCTTCATCTTTTGGACACCCGACGATTACTCTACAGGCTGCTATAACCTGGAATGCAAGGCTTTTGTACAGATCAACAATAACTGGAACCTTGGAGGGACTTTTGACCAGTACAGCGTCACGGGTGATGGGCAGCGTGGCTTCGATCTGCAGTGGAAACTGTTTCAGGGCAATTGGTGGTTGTTCCTCAGGGGCTCGAGCGCAAGCTACGACGCAGTCGGTTACTACCCCGGGTCGATCTATAATGGGGGACAGTTGACCAAGAACGCGGAGCTTATTGAGTATGGCGGCGAGGTTACGAGGTTCACTACGGCAGACGTCTGGCCGCAGATGGGCAGCGGGATGTTCCCGAGCACAGGTTATTCGCAGGCCGCTTTCCAGAACACGATTTATTACAACCCGCGCGATGAAAATGATGGCGTTGGCGTTTGGTCGTTTTTGACGAAGGTCGTAGTGGGCAGCCATAACTGCTGGGACATTAACATCACGGAGTCGGCTCAAGGAGGCGGTTGGGGTACTTTCTTCTTCTTTGGTGGCCCAGGTGGTAATACGTGCTGATTCCTTGACGTCTCTTTGACGCACCGTTCTGCCTGTAATTCGTATCGTTTAACTTGGCACTTTTTTGTTCATTTTGTATCGCGGTTCAGACGCAACGATACCTCTAGGTACCGAAGGTCGAGCGACGAGCAGCGTTGATCAATTTATGTAACATTTTCATAAGTAGAAACAGATTCAAGAAGCAAAACCATGGTACCAACAGTTGAAATAGCGCGTAGCGGGACGTCTTTATTCTACCAATTGCGCACGTGCCATTTATATGAGCGTGATTCCGAACGGCCGGGCAACCTGATCCCGACCACCACCCTCCACAGCGCAAAGGGGTAATGAAGCGCCAAACCCTTGACTGGGCGGCACTCCGAGAACGTAGTCTCCAACCAGGCGGGTTTGGCGAGGACCGGCTTCGATTATGGTCTGTTCTAATCCCCTAGATGCATACATAAACTAACAAGGTGCAATGCAGGCCGCAGCTCTTGAACGTAACCCCTTCCAATAAAAATAAATCCGAGTCGGACGAGGCGGACACACCACACCCGGACGAGCGGCAGATAGAACTGGACACGGACAGGAGTTTCGTTCTCTATCCAGTAGGTGAACCCACTTCAACTCCCCAACTAGTTTTCCATGACCTTACGACACCCAACTTGTTTAAAAAGGCGAGACGCACGACAAGGATGCCCTGAAATCGTCATTGCATACCCTTCTCGTTGCTTTGTTCAGGAAGAGACCAAAATTGAGCTATTTCCAGGTGCCTGTCGCCGTTTGCTTTCTTTCTTTATGGATATTAATGAGGAGGATAGGGATACCACGACATAGTAACGGTACTCTATTTAACTCTTCCTCTGGCCCTGCAACTCCCATGCGTCGAGAAATTAAGTCTTCACCGCGTCCGAGATTCAATGGGCGCAGGTCTCGAGCCTGTTCTTGGTCTCTTACGGTACGCCTTCAATCCCCCACCTTTACCTTCCTTTTCCTCTTCCTTTCTTCTCCCCTTCCCACTTACTTACAATCCTCTCCAGAGTAACCCAAAATCTCCTCCAGCTTGCTGACCCAACCTATGCCCAAATCCTCTCCCAGACCTCCCCTCTCCCCTTCTTCGCCCTCTCCAATCTCCTCACCCTCTTCGCGCACGACGTTCCCACCCTCGCACACATTCAACATATCTTCGATTATCTGCTCTGTAGGCCACCAGTGTGGGTCGTTTATCTGGTCGTTGCTGTATGTCTTCTCTGGCTTTCGGTTGCTTTGATGGATCATTGACGTCAGTTCTGCCAGATTATATTAGCAAGGAAAGAGGAAGTGATGCGATTAGAAGAGGAAGGCGAGGAAGGGATGATACATTCCCTTTTGAGCAGTTTACCCGCACTCGTAGACGGGGATGATGACAACGAGGATGAAGAACTCGAAAATCAGGGTGAGAGCGGTAATGATGAATTCGTACTTCCCACTCGCAGGCTCTTTGAAGAGGAGGGTGATACACCATTATCGGAAAAAACGAAGGCCGAATTGTCACAAGACGGCAAAACGAATGGGATCAGCAAGCCTAGAAAAACGTATGAGTTGAGAAGGTTCGGTGGGAGTGATGATGTAGTGCAGGATGGTGAAACGGAAGCCTTTAATGACGAAATCAAAGAGGATGAAATTACCAGGGAGCAGAGTGACACCGTTGGCCGGCCGCTTGCGTCTTCCCCTTCGACATCCCCGACTTTGTCTCCCTCAACGACGGAGACTCTACTTTCAACACCGACATTACCTCCCTCTCGAACCCTAGCTCTGTCTTTCTCCACGTCTCCGACACTCTCCTCATCCTCTCCGCCACCGTCCACTCCAGGCCTCACCCTCGACCTCCTAGATGAAGATCCCTCAACATCTGATGGGAAGGGAGACGATAGGCAACCTTTTTGTATTGAGGAAGCAGCAGCCTTTGATCTGAAGACTGTCCAATTGATAAGACCCATTTCGGAGTCTGGGGAAGCGACACCTTTGGTTTCAGGGACTGGGCAAACGAGGAGATCTGAGTCTGGGGAAGCGTCGCTTTCTACTTCAGGGACCAACCAAGCGACGATTTCTACGATAGGGATCGCTCAACCGACCAGTTCCTCTTCAAAACCTGGGGAAGCGACAGTTCCCACTTCAGGGACTGAGGAAGCGATGACTTCCATTTCAGGAATTGGGACCGTTTTGGAGTCTGAGGAGGCGACAATACCCGTTTTGAATGGGCGAGCGATGGCTTACGTTTCAGGGGTTGGGGAAACGATGCACTTTACTCCAGGGATTGGGGAAACCCTCATGGACGAGAACAACACGAAAGATACACAAAATGATGTAGAGCACACAGATTACTCACGGCGAAAACAACTCGATACAGAAATATCAACAATACCCGCATACCATCCTTCCGAACCCGAAAATTCCTCTTTTCCTTCCTCGAACTTAAGGTCCTCTGCCTCTTCTTCAAATCTTGACCTAGCTATAGCATCCGGCTCTCATGCAGAATCATCTCCCTCAATACCACCCAAAAAACGCCACGCATTCAAACCGAAACTCTCCCTTCCCCTTCTCCTCTCCCAAGCCGATGCCCTCGCAGCTCGCTTCCCACCCTCCGACGCCGGACTTCGCCTCTCCTCAATAATGGGCCCTCAAAGCGTAGTGTACACGTTTTCTGTGTCTCCTAGCGTGCTCCCGAGCGACGACGAGGCGGAAGCGATGGTTAAGAATCCAGGGTTGGTCGTTTATCCTCAAATGCCTTTTGGTGTTGAGGAGGAGGAGAGTGCGGAAAGTGAGGGGGAGTGGGAGAAAGGGGGAAGAAAGGGAGAGAAGGGCAAGAGTAGAGAGAAGGGAAGGGGGAGGCGACAGAAGATTAAAGAGAGAATAGGCGAGAAAAAGCGACGGCCTGCACGAAGACCACAAACGAGTACGGTGGTGGCTGGTGCGGTTGTGGTTCTTGGTGTTGGTATGGCTGTTTATGGGATGCGGAGGGGGGAGGTGGTGGTGGGGCAGTAGAAGAGGGGTGGAGGGGGGCGGCGGAGTGGCTTGTTGGTAGGTTGATTTAGTGCTTAGGGGAGGGGAGGCGGGTGGTTGGGGTAGTTCTAGGATGGTTTGAAAGAACTTTGTCTTCGTCTATGTTCTAGTACGACGTTGTACATTTATTCTCTATTGTAGGTTTCTCTAGTTCAAGTCCTCATTCGCGCCGGCGACGAATTTATGTTCAAATTCTATGTCATCCTCTACTCCCTTTTCGCAGCACCAACAACATCTTCAATACTCTTCTCTCCACTAACCACACTCCCAACCACCGGCAACGCGTCCCCGAAATCAGAGAACAGAACATGTCTGATTCCCTCACGTTGGCAGTAGGCCGCTAAATCGTTCTCCCCGTCCGCTTTTGTCTTGACGAAGAGGACGTCGGCGAATTTCGCTGCCGAGATGTCTGTAGATCATCATCACAAGGATCAACGCAAATATGTTGGATCAGTGCGAGGATTTTATTTCAGCGACAGGACCTGGATGCGCACCTGAAACACCATCGCCAAAGAAGAAGAGTGTCGGTGGGTTCGGGAGACCTCGATATGGTAGTATGGCTTGAGATTTATCGTGCCCGAATCCGCTGGGGAGAGTTGTCAGCACCAACGTTCGTTTGTCGAAATCAACAGCAATGATGATGTGAAATGGTTTTGAAGGAGTGCTTCCATGGGGAAATACTTCCCAACAGTCAAGCCCTGCGGAAGGACTTCTTCGCCCGGCGGGCAGCCTTCCATACACACCCCAGCGAATAACAGGTGATAATGAATTTGAGGCCCAGACAACTGAATGACCATATCTGGACGCTAGAGACATACCTAGAAGGGTGCCTATATTGGATATTCCACTTCCCCGACGGGTGAATGACGACGTCGTTCGCAATAATCTCAATTTCCTCGGCAGCTTCTTGCCCGATGAGGTTGGCGAGTACCGCACGTATCAGGGGCGCCATTCCGCTGTTTATTTTGTTCGTAGGCGTCGTCGGGGTTATCAGTTGTTGTCGTTGTCGGAATAATCGCAAAAAAAAAAAGAAGAAAAAAAAGATAAATTGATGAGCGCTGAGCGATGAACGGACGCAGGAAATGGCGCGTTACCTTGAGACAATGATGACGGGGATGTCGTGCGCTTTGCACCATTCATAGAATTGGCGGAATCCTGGGTCCAATTTGATATCTGCCAGGGATGAGTGGGGTTCAAATTGGCCGGGACAAATTGATATTGTTTGGGGGTACTTTTCTTCAATAGCTCCTTGCATTCCTCGAATGTATGTCCATTCGCTGAAACGCTCTCCAGCATCTCCCGAAATGAATCTCTGCATAACGACGGCTCGGTAGTCAACAGACCGGAAAAACACAGAACCTTATCTC
This sequence comes from Laccaria trichodermophora, assembly GCA_018417955.1. NCBI lineage: Eukaryota > Fungi > Basidiomycota > Agaricomycetes > Agaricales > Hydnangiaceae > Laccaria > Laccaria trichodermophora. The sequence goes on from JACTVC010000002.1 coordinate 743,736, forward strand.
GAACCCACCTGAAAGTCGACCTTCCGGCCAACACGTCGAGATTCCCACCTCGCCTCTTCTCCTTTCCGAAGCCTAGATTGTCCGTCATCCCTATTGTCAAATAGAAGAGACAATCAGCCCCGGATCCCTTGTAATCCCCCATGGCCAGAGAACTCACAGTCATTGGAATCGTAGTTGGTGATGGTTCCATCCCTGTAAATTTGAAAATGTTAGAATCAGGAGAAGTCGGGTGCGTCGTTGAAGGGGAGAAACATCGGGTCAGGTGAAGGAGACGAATGGGGTATTAAGAGGAGGAAGGAGGGGGCGACGAACCAGTCTGAGAGTACAACAAACTCCTTGTCCGTGTGGATGGGAGGATAAGGCAGCGTGCTTTCTGGTACTTCTAGATCTGCCGGCATGGTTGTAAGCTGTAAAGTTTTGTGCTCGTGATCGATCACCCGCCAAGTTATCAAGTCATACTGTATTTCTGGGTCTATAAATTACTACTACGTGCTAGAATAATGATAGGATGAGATGCGCATCTATGGGAGTGAGAGTGGGAACTAGAAAGAACTATAGAAACACTGTCTAAGGAAGGAAGAAGCGATACTAAACTATGGAAACAATGCAATGAATAGATACAAGTTGATGGTATGTTGAGCAAAGATAGGGAAGAAAAAGGTTGGGTGACATATGGCATAATCACCAATCGAGCACCGGAGGGAAGAATTTCGAAATTAGGCGTTCATAATAGGGTCGCAGTTTGACAGGATCACAGGGCTCGTCGGATTTGCTGTACAGGTCGTACGGGTTGAATGCTTGGACAGCCGCGAGGATCCGGGCATCTTTGTCGTTCGTGAGATGCGAGTAGGCGCCCTCCCTATGCCACGGGTAGAAGCTATGATATCGTATCATCGCTAGTGCCTCCGCCGGCAACGAGCTTTGGTCTTTAAAGACGTTGTACAGATACTGATTGACATTGATAAGCAAAAATGTATCAAGGGTAAGCCAGCAAGAGGCCTCGCTGTGCGGCGTACCTCATCGTGGCCCCACGATAGCATCACGTTGTCCAGCCCGCAATGAGGCTTATAGATACCATATTCGGTGGAATATACTGCGTCGTACGTGTCGGGGTTGTTTTTGAACGTTTCCGGATAGATGATCTTGTCTGAGAACTTGCAACCCACAACTGATGACGCAGGATGGGACCATTAGAAAGGGTGCCTTGAAGGGTTGCTTTTAGGGAGGAATCTTACCAAAGGTATCCTTCAGGGAAGGGTTAGCTAGGGTTCAATGAAGTGAGATAAGGGCTAAACTTACACCGACGACATCCCATTGACCTTCAGAACCAAACAGCAGGAGTAATTTTCCTAGGTCGTGCACGAGGCCTGTCACCTAAAACGACAATGACAATCAGGTAGTGGAGATTAGATATTAGATAAAGACGTACCTGCATCCACTCAGGTTTGCCGTCTCTTCGTATGGCTTCTGCGGTCTGCAGCAGGTGCTCAATTTGGGACATGCTCGTCTGAAAGGGAAGGTCAATTTTTGGTGTGGCTTCCGACGGGATCGAACTCACGTCCGGGTCTGACTCGTCAATCAGAGTATTGAGCATTTCCATGGCCTCCCAGACACCCATACGGGCGCGTTTCTTGCTCTTGAACTCCACGCGAGCTTTGATGTTGAAAGCTAACGTTTGCTTCTCTAAAATAAAAGAGACGTCAGTCGGTGACTAGCGGACATCGAAAGAGAGAGTGATTGACCATGTTGCTCTTTGTAAAAGTCTTTGACGCGATCACAAGCGGCTTCGTAGTCGCGGAATTGAGACTTGTCCTTGGCCTCGTCAAACTCGGACTTCTCGTTCCACAACTTCCCCTTGATGACGTTGACTAGGCGGTGATAGCGTTAGCGTTCAGACAAGAGTTGTGTGATGACAACATACCTTCGTCAATAGCATCAGAGGTGATGTCGAGGTCGCGTCCACTAGTCATGGTAACTGCAGAAGGCATGGCGTATCGACGTTGGAATATTGGAGGCGAAAGTCGAGAGAAGGCCTCAAGGTATAAAGAAGCGCGTTGAGCTTGGAAATGGGAGAGGAGATGGGGGAATACGACACAAAAGCAAGCCCAGCTTTAAAGAATCTGGGAGGGGAGCCATCTACGATAGACGGAGCTGTGGTCCAATCGGCGATTTCAACGCATCAACACGAAAGTTATGAACCAACTTGGAACCAACTAAGAATGACAACAGGGTTCCAACAAAGTTTTGCGCTGTTCTCCATTGGATGATTTTTTTCGACAGTAATTGGAATCGCATCACCGTTTGTACGAAGAGGAACTGTACCCGATCTGGGCACGGCCTCTTTTCACCAGCCACGTGTTGAACGTTGATCGCCCGCCCTCACTAGCTCTCTCCCGCGTGCTAATCTTTTTGGTTGCTTTCCCTGCAACGAGTTCCAAGGGTCACCACGGGCCTACGATATTTGGCGACGGAGAGCGCCGGGTGGTCATTTGGTGACCCATAAGCGAGATTACGATCGGGTGTCAAATCACACTTTGATTTGAATGCTTGTACGGGTCATCTTGTCGAGATATCTAACAAAGGAGGAAACGGCGCACCATCCAGGTGCATCACGGGCCTCTGGAATTTGCCAGTCGTGCTTGATACTCCGGGCGGTTTCGAGTGGCTACAGGTACGAAGGGAGACCGCGGCTCGGGTTGTCGGGCGTTTGAGGAATAATTTCTCGGGCATAGCAAGCAATAAGTAGGCTGGCAGATATGTCAATCTCCCAATCTTCGACCCTCATGTGGTAATGACAAGCCCTGGAGCCTGGACCCGTCATACGAGGGATCGGCGCCATGTGTTGACAACTGCCATTCGTTCGCTCACAGCAGGGTTAGCCAAAAGTGGATCGAGGCTCTTCCCTAGCACCCTCGAACTGATGACCACGAAACAGGAATGTTGCTCTCTTTTTCTGCGGTTACTCCTATCAACGCTCAAAAAACATAGAGAGCAGAGCGAACGAACAATAAATTACTTCCCAATATTTTGGCGCTCACGATCCTCGTGTCATGGCTTTGGCTGTTTGTTGGAACTTGGCTGTCGTATGCATAGTTACCGTATTCATTCCGAAGCGAGGTTGTGATCTCGCTCCATCACCACCTGAATTGGCTCCTTGTTTGCCACCGATAAAAAACCCCGAGAGATATGTTTCGGCCAGATCCATGTATAGCAGGGCCAACTCCCATCTTCCAGTCAATTGATGCATGCCGAGCCCGAGTTCCAAGCATCAATGTATGTAACACCATGGGAAGCTCTGCTGAGTCTGCGCGAGTCATTTGAACACATTTCAAAGGGGACAACGCACTACAACCGCATTCACCGATCTCACCACCCTTCTCTATCTACTTACGCCCTAATTTTTCCCAAGCTCATAAATTAGATGTCGAAGCCTGTTACGACCTAAGTCTGGTCTACCCTTAGGCTCGAAAACAGCTCCGTGTCTCTCGGCTCCGTTTGTGCTTACTTCAATGTTCTCAGAGTTCACTGACGCTTTGGAATTGAATCAGCAGTGGGGTCGATGGTGGTCTTTGTACGACAGTTAGTAGTGGGCAAATAAGTTCATCCCCGACCAGCCCGCGGCGCAGTAATTATGGAATCCTTTCAAATACAATACAGGAAATCTAGGGTACACGCCAGCTGAGTATAGTCCTTTCACCGGCAGTTTAATTAACAGGCGCCCGGTCGATTGCCTCCGATAACTCAGCAACTTATCGTGAGCGTTTCGTACTAGAAGAAGGTTGAATGGACTGCGTTATCGCTCACAGCAACTTGGGCCAGTTCGCAAAGCCCAAATCGACAGCTATCACCTTAGTAAATACGCGTACACTTTCAAAATTAAACAGGGAGACTTACGCCAGGGAGGTGTAATGAACCTATGACGAACATCAAAGACAGTATTAGCACTTGCAGGCAAACAAGATAGAACAACATGACAAGCGGACCTTTTCTGTTTGCCGCCAGCAGCCAAACCATCTAGGGTCTTGATATCGGATGCATCCAGTTTCTCCAATGCCGCAATAGTGCCGGTGTAGTTGGAAGCGACTCGCGCGGGTGTAACCGACTTGGGAAGTACGACTATACCCTTGGCGACTGGGTTGTAAAGGGATGTCAGGATATTCCCCCAAGCCTGATATTGGACAACATACGGAGATAGCCTAGAAGGACATCCGCAGGTTGGAGTGCGTGCCTCGTTGCGACTTGGACGACTGATTCGTCGGTGAGCAGCGGAGAGTTCGTTGATCCTAGAGGTGAGTACGCCTGCGGGACAATGCCTTTCGACTTTAAGTACGAGATGAGTTCATGTTGCGGGTTGTAGACATGGAGTTCTAACTGAGTATCCACACACGTTTGTGTCAAAAAAGTAACAAGTGGTAGAATGAATATACTCACCTGGTTGACAGCCGGAACAATCTCGGCAGTTGGGAGGATTTCTTCCAGCTTGACCTCAGAGAAATTGGATACACCAATTGACCTCACTTTGCCTGAGCATTGCCGGGTCAATGATAGGTTTGACGTGTTCCGAGCGATTGTAAACAAACCTTTCTTTAGAACTGCTTCCATTTGCTTCCACGTGTCTTTGAGATCCCATTCACCAGCTACGTCGCGCTTCCCATCTGGAAGGGTGGGGAACACGGGATGGTTTCCTTTGGGATTAAGCGGAACCGGCCAGTGAATGAGATACACTGCGGAGAGGTGGGTCAGCACCTCAGTTACTTTGCCTCCCGGCTCACTAATGGGGAACAGGTCTTACAATCAAGATAATCAGTCCCAAGGTTTGCCAAAGTCTCGTCAAGGCACTCTTCTACACGAGTATGATATGTCCCCCAGAGCTTGCTGGTGATCTGTGGTCATAGAGGGGGATATGTCAGCCACAACGTCGAAAGAAGATATATGTCCTGAACCAAAGACTCACAAAGATGTCGGACCTGGGGACGCCAGATGCACGGATGCCCTCACCCACCTCCTTCTCATTTCCATATGCCCTACAGGGTCGAAAAAACGTCAGAGAAAGGGGATGTCATCGGAGCCTCTCTCACCAAGCACAGTCGATATGCCTGTATCCTACTTCTTTGATCGCGTATTCAACTGCAGATGCCACTTCGCCAGGCTTCGACTGCCATGTACCTTTGAATGATAATCATGATAAGAGATCCATCAAACAAGTTCATTGAACTAGGCGACTGACCCAGTCCAATGGCAGGAATCTCGAGGCCGTTGTTGAGTTTGATCTTGGGCGCTGACATCTTGTTGGGTTTCTATTTTTCGGTGGAGGGGTGGGAGACAAGAAGCGATGGGCCGCATTTTGTACTTCGAGCTGCATTGGTAATGGATGAAGAAGCGGTCCGTTCGGTCCGATGGCGACTGAGGATGGGCGGAAATTTGTTCACCCGTCCGCTCCGCTGGGCAAGCCGCAGAACATTGTAGCACCTGATTAGCACATCAAAGTCGAGGATGGCGCGAGGCGCGCGACCTTCGTATCATCGCATGTTGGTGTTTAGGGGTGGAGACGACTATCTGGTTCAGAAGTCCTGACAGATGAGCGCCGAGGGGTCTCCGAAAACAATGAGCTTCCAGGAGCTTCCATCGTCGATAGTGCAACTTTGAATGTACTCTTTCGGTACATGGACGCCTAAGAATTTAGGAGACTGCGGTTGGAGCTTCTCCGATTGCCTGGGCACCTGCCCCCTGCAAGTAGTGACCAGCTAAATGACGTGTCGCCACAAGAAAGAAGGCTCCAATTGAATGAACCAATTGAAGAAGATGAGACAATTGCAGATCAGAGTTCATATACATAGTATGGGTGCCGTCGAAGTGCAAGCAGGAACGCCAGATGGAGGCTGTAAGCTGTAAGAGTCGACTCTTAAGTCAGATGTACATGCCACGGCCCCACAAACAAACGAAAAACATTCCCAGAAACAAACTTGCGATTTGCTTATTTCTCAACATCTTGCCATAATAGGACGTCGACCGCGCACAGGAGTGAAACGAAGCGTCAGGGATCTCTTGACAGAAACCTGACAGACGCCCTGCAGATCGTTCCTACAATGTGCTTCTTTCTGCATTCACGCTGCCTGCGCCAGCGGCCTCCCTGAAAGACATTCACCAGATCGCCCAAAGCGACCCAAAATGCTCGCTGCGATGCCGTAAATACTACCTCGGCTAGATCTTGCGCTAGGTTGTCGATGCCAAGGCCTCATTGCGAACCTAGCCCAGAAGGAAGTTTATAACGTGCAGACATACATATTTATTCAACGAAACCGAATTCGTCACCACTGCTCCCCTCGAAGAATTTGCTGAAGGTCGCAAAATACAGAAAATTTTGGACATTGACAATTGGAAAGTTGGTGTGAGTCTTGTGGTCTCGTTCCGCCGGCAGAGTGGCTTGCTTTACCTCAAAAGTTTTCATGGCACGCTACGTGGTCAAACGAAGTCGGGCGGCTCTCTCTGACAAGTTCTGCTGGGCTCGGATGCAACGCGATTCGTGCTTTTCAGCAATTGGGGGTTGTTGGAACGATATAAGTCAGAAAGGTGAAAAAGGCGAAGTCCAGTGAAAATTTTCACAGCTAGCAGTTCACCCACGGCAAAGAATTGATACCCGAAAGAGCGTCAAACTGGTAAAAACCTGGCATAAAGCCACTTGCTGCTAGGCTGATCTCCGAGTCGGCGTCGCCTTGCAAAATGATGCGACTTCAGCGTTTCCCAGTTTCCGACGGAGCGTTGCAATCGGCGCAGCGCCGGTAAGTCCTAGGCGAGTAGAGAAATCCAAAAAGTCCGTTGGTGGGGATTCGGCGGGGATAAAAGTGCAAAGGCTGGCGACGAAGTTGCAAGCGAAATGATCAGTATCAAGTGCAATGAACCCGCTTTCAGGGCTTGCAAGATTAGACCGTGGCAGTGAATCTGATAATTCATCCGTCATATACAAATCGTCCGACTCGTATTACCTTACAAAGTCCCTGGAGAATAGGTAGAATTTGCTAGTTCGCGCCTTCTGTTCCCTCCAAAAAATTAAGGACAACTTTGAAATATCTAGATGAACGAATCGTCAAACTGAGAGGTCCATTTATTTAAAAATGATTCACTTGTCTGGTTCTTCTAAATGGGCAAGGTGTGTGCTGTTTTGAAATTCGACCCATTTAATTTTGGGAATCTTCAGGAAGAAGGGAAGGACGGCAGGTTCTTGAATTTCGTCGAGTGGCGCACTAAGAAGCAGAGTGGGACAGGATATGTTGTGTAAAATATCAATAATCGTCCAGCCCTTCAGAGTCCCAGTGACTGCAAACTCAGAGGGACCCTGCCTATTTGAATGTAAGAACTTGAATCGTCGAGAAGGTCAGTTCCCAGGACACTAACATCGTCTGGTAGACTGTTGGTTCACTTTCCATAGCCTTCATGCTGTTGACTAGGACTTCGGGTATGGGGTCCATGTTGCAAAGATGTTTCCGATAAAACTTCTTCATCCAAATCTGGTATTCCCGTTCATGAGTCGTCCCGTCTGCCTCGTGCTTACGCATCATTTGCACGACTTCCGCGGGGAATTTCTCGAGCGAAGTGTTCATGCCAGCTTCACAAAGATCCATTGAGGCGGGGGAATTCGCAATGATGAGGCGTTTCAAGCCCTTCGGGGTTCGCGATGCTGCGTACTGTGCTCCTAGCATTCCTACGCATGTCTCCTGGTTAAAAGTCGATTGAAAAACACAGTACGCATTCTTTACCTCCCCATGATTGACCCAAAAGATCAAAATCATCATAAGTGCCGAGATGTTTTAGTAGATTATCGAGTTCATCCATGAAAAGATCAGGGGACCAAAAGTCTTTCGGCGCATCCGGCCGATGCGTCGAACGACCGCCTCCAATCTGATCATAGAAAACGATTGGGATTCTTGAGCATAGTGGTGTTGATTATTCTCCGCTACATTGTAGATTGTACTATGCTCACCTCGCCTTTTCATGAAGCAGCGTATTCGGCCTGCATGTTCTGGGTCAATGAACCAAACTGATTGGATGCAGCGAGTGGCGTACAGAAGGTAATCATGGCTCATACCAGGCCCCCCGTGGACGATGACGAGTGGCCGGCGAGCCTCAGTCTTAAGATCTCCAATGACCTTGTCATGTTTGATATGTCTGTCCCTCAACGACGAAGTCGGCCGAGCCAGTCGCTCCGGTAGCCATCCTATCTTTAAGTAGGAGAGCAGTGTGGGTTGACGTTGAACGTTGAAGCTGAGCGCTAAAGTCTAATGTTGAGAGGTTGACTTGTGACCTTAATACAAATAAATGGCTACTAGGACTAACTTCAGCGTAGGGGTTAGTACACCATAACTAGTCCGATCCCAGCATCCAGGAGTATCTCCATGTGTATAACCAGGGCATCGGATGCACTATCACTCAAGAACACACGCATGTATGGATGGTAATCGGGCCACCCTTGCACTTCCATTTCTGAGTCGAGAAATGTCAACTTGAAAAGACCAAGGTGGAAATATCGGAGTGACAGGACTGGCGATAAGTCCGAGTTAGTAGGAATCCAGGAAAATCCCGGATAGGAAGTCTGATCTGCAATGGGCGGGTGAGCAACCTCCAATCCTACGACTCCATGGAATAACATCCTCTTTACCTCCCCCCTCAGCTGTTCGTAGCCGTCACCTTGCGGGGGAGCAAAACGTCATTTGATTGTCATGGAATGAAAGTCAGTGTTCATACCGTCGAACGTGTCGCCCTTCTTTCCAGAATTATTGGCAATCTTCAAAAGTTTTTCAATCTGATATCGCATTCGGCTCTCAAGAGCGCCAAATTTCTCAAGCACTACGCAACCCTCGATCATCGAGTCGACGAGGTCACCTGCACTGTTTCCGCGAGGTGTTCGTATCGTTGTGCTGAGTGGTTGAGTGGACATTGTACACACTCAACGAAGTGCCCGAGCACGCGATGAGACGAGACAAGAGCCAGAGACAATCTTTGGAGTTGAGATCCTGCTCCCTATCAATTCACATAAAGTGGGTCCTGTGAATGCTAAAAGGGGCAGAAAAAAACGCGGGATTGTCTAGCGATTAGGGTGCTTCCTATGCGAAAGATAAGGCAACATTGTTTCTAGGATTTGGCAGAGATTGAGTGCACGATCATTGTAGTCCGTGATACCTGGAAAGATGTGAATGTGAGTGTGATTGAATGAAAAAGAAAAGTAAAAAGATCAGTTAACGGGTTTCTAGGCCGCCGCTCGTTTAGCGTAGTGGGTGACCTCAAAGTATATTTCAGAGCCCAGTGCGTTTCATCTCGAAAAGTGTAGTGTGAAAGAAAGTAGTGAACTTCCGTTGAGGTGGAGGGAAGCGAAGTCGACAATTGATTTGTTGTGTTTTCTTCAAACTCCGATCATTGTTAGACGTCTGGAGCTTCGCGGATGACCGCGTCTGACCTCTGACCAGCTGCCATAGCTCTCCCCCACTATGACATTTCCTTAAAAAGAAGGTATGACAAATCTACAAAGAATGGTAAGCCATAGTTTTTACCGCACACGATTAATAAATGGTGGAATGGTGCAGCGGTTAAGTATACTGTGGTTATTTAGTCATGTGATTCATCCTTCTAAGGTTGTCGGTTCAATTCCTTTCTAGGGAAATTATTTTCTGCTGCACTTGCGGAATTGTCTTTTATTTTTTTACTTATACACCAGGGTAAAAGGTGAGAAAGGGCTAGGTTAGGAATATTTTTTTCTCTGTGCAGTAGCACACTCTCAGTTAGGTCAGGAAGTAGGTTAATGGTTGGGGTTATCACCATGGTAGAAACCGGTGTTTCAGTGATGGACACCCGCTTATTCTTAATTAGATTGGGAGGGTAGGGTACTTTACTATAGTTTAGGGGTTAGGAGGGTAGAAGCTTGAGAGAGCGCACTAGTAGCGCGCACTCTCGAGCTGACTTGGTGCAATGCATTGCTCTCAGTGACTAAGTCGTGAGCCAATGTACCTATATGGAAGGTCGGTGATTACCGGTACATCACGTGTGTCATAGTGGGGGAGAGCAAGGGCAGTTGCTTTGAAGTCAACGTCGACTACGATGATCAGCAGCTTCGATTTACGAATAGAGGTCGAGGCTCTCCAGGAGCTCGATAGCTACGACATACCACACGATTATGATCTCACAACTGAGGATCCGGAGCGCCTTCTTGAAGGTGCCAATCTCATTTCTAATCCCACTCAAAAATCTGACGATTTGGTAGCTGCCGTGGAGGCTGTCGCCGACTCCAGCAGCGCAATTACGGACGAACAGGTTTTTGATATTTATAGGTGTCTACTCAAACACGCAGACGCGGTATCTGGGTCCGTTATGAGCAAGCTTCTCGACTCCATTTCGTCTGGCCTCCTGGCGGAATTAGAGGCTACTATGCGTGATGTGGAGTTGGGAGATCAGCAATCGTACATGGCGCATAAAACGCCGTTGGAGTTGTATGCGTTTTTGCTGCAATGGTTCGTTACGGCGGCTGAGAAGGTCAAAGCCACTGAGGATGATGCGCCACCGCCGGCAGCTGCTACAAAGGGTAGGAGGGGGAGGGGAGGCAAAGCTGGAACTGGGAGAGGAGCGGGTCGTGGAGCTGCGAGCAAGAAGAATGAGTCGTGGACTTGGCAGGACCAGATTCCTGCGACACTTGGGCTCATTGTCAAGGTTCTTCGTCTTCAGACGCAACGTATTTGGACAACGACCGCTGAAAGGGAAGACTTTATCAAGTGCGTTGCTATTTTCTGTTCTCCTCTTTATCTTCTAAGATAGCTGTAGAACCATCACAAGACCCGCATATCACGTCGCTGAAAACGAACAATACATGAAAAAGTCAGATATCAAGCTCTGGGTCTACAAAGTCATCTGTCTCTCCGTGAAACACCATGGTCAATCTTTTGCTGTTCACATCAACATCATCCAATTTCTTACATTCTTTGAGCACCTCTCCGAGCCCATGGCAGAGTGCCTCACTGTGCTCGCTGGGGAGTACGACCATGCTCAAGTCGGGGACGAAATCCTCCGCGATATTGCGGGCAAGACGTTCAATGCGCAAGATAGCAAAGGCCCTCGTGCATTCGCGAGGTTCCTCGTCAAATTTGCAGAGCTCGCTCCACGCGCAATACTCAAACAGCTCAGTCTCCTTCTGAACCAGCTGGATTCCGAGGTTCGTCTTGCTCTTTGCTTATGTTCATCACCACCTAACGAGTACCTATCCATCTCACACACCAGTCATACCCAATGCGCCAAGCCCTAGTCGAAGTCATCGGCTCCATCATCACCGAGCTCTCAAACACAAGCGCAGACAACGACAACTCCAAAACGGCCCAAAAGCAAATAAGCGGGCTCTTCGACCTGCTCCTCGAACGCACGCTCGACATCTCCTCATACGTGCGCACGAAGCTCCTCCAAGTTCTCGCAAAGATGTGCGATTTGAAGCCCAAGTTTCCTAAACAGCGCTTGGCGATTACCGGCGCTGCCATTGCTGCGCTGGCGGATAAGGGTGCGACGGTGAGGAAGACGGCTGCGGCGCTTTTGGTGAAGTTGTTGGAGACGCACCCGTATCGCACGCATGGGGGTATGTTGCAGCTTGATGTGTGGCAGGCGGAGTATCAGGATGTTTGTAAGGAATTGGAGAAGATTGAGGGGAAAATTGGGAATGCGGTTGAGAAGCCGGAGGGTGAGGAAGATGAGGACGATGAGGATGAAGAGGAGGACGAAGAAGAGGAGGGTGAAGGTGAGGAGGGTGAATCTAGAAGGAAGAAGAAGAAATCGAAAAAGTAATTTTTATGCTCTTCGTGTGGATCAAGCTGACGGCTCTGTTTTGCTAGGTCAAAGGTCAAGAAGGAAGACTCAATGGATGTAGATACCGAACCAGAGGACAATGAAGATGAAGAGAGCGACGAAGAAGACGAGGACGAAGACGACGCAAAAATGGCCGTGGACGAAGACGACGAAAATGCCACGCCCAAGAAAAAGCCCAAGAAGAAAAAGAAGCACGCAAAGCTCAAACCTCGCAAGTCTCAATTGAACGTGGCTGCCGTTACCGAGGAGCAAGCTGTCCTGGCTGGGTTGGAGGGTCAAGAACTCCAGCTAATGAAGTTGCGCAAGAAATATTTCGTCGAGGGATTGGCGTTTATTCGTCAGATTGAGAGCGCGATGGAGCCTATGGGGTTGCTTTTAGGATCGAAGAATAAGCTGGAGGTTGCTGAGGCTATTGAGTTCTTCAAGGTTGCGCATGATTATGAGTTTGAGAGTGCTAAGGTTGGTCTCGGTTTTTTCTGGAGGTGAAGTGATTTGGAGCTGACATTCGTTTGTAGGTTGGGATTAGGAAGATGTTGCATTTGATATGGGTGAAGGATAACAACAATTCTGGACCTGCTGAGGAGGCGAAGGAGGGTAAAGGTGTTCGGCAGAAGCTGCTTGACTGTTATCGCGGTTTATACTTTGAAGCTATCGAGGGTCTGCAGCCTAAAGAGCAAGTCAGCCGAATTGCGAAGAATTTGGTCGAGTGCGTCATCCCCCCTCTTTTCTGATGAAAATTCTTGAGGCTTACTCATTCCATTAGGCGAACATACGAGACCACTTTGGCTGAACTGACAAGTCTGGAGGAGATGATGCGTATTATGAGCGAAGAAGAGCAGATTCATCAAGATGTCATTTCCAAGCTTTGGCAGATTTATAGTATGTCCGCCTTGCATTGTGGCTCCTCTTTATTCTTACATTCCGTCATACAGGTTCTAAGCAAAACATTCCTAGTCAGCAGCGCCGCGGAGCCATCATCATCTTGGGCATGCTTGCCTTGGGAAGACGCAGTGTGCTGAGTGATCGTGTTGATACCCTGCTGAGAGTGGGTTTGGGACCGTTGGGCAAGGTGAAATGTCCTTTTGACCTCGTTCAATTATGAGCTAATGCGATTTTCAAGGCTGATCTTACCTTGGCTCGATATACCTGTGTAGCTTTGCAGAGGTTGAACGGAAGTGCCAAGAAGGTCAAAGGTATGTCTCGTGCAGAGTCAAGGGAATACATAGATTAGATTAACACCATCACAGGTTCCCTCCTCGACAAAACCATGCGCATCGAAATGACCAATCCAATCTTCCGCAAACTCCAAGATGCCGTCAACCATCCTTGTCGATCTCGAGAATGGTTTGGGTTTGCCGAGCAAGTCATCAACACCGTATATGCGCTTGGCGAGCATCCAGACGTGTTCTGCAATGAGCTCATCAAGAAATTCACCATCAAAGCTTTCACTCCTCGTGCTCCCAAACCTGCTGAGTCTAAGGCCAATAACGAGACGCCGGAGACAGACCCTGATGCTATGGCTGAAGACCATCCAGGAGACGTTACCCAAAACTCATTGGACACGGCCACGCAGGACTCGACTCACGGAAAGCAGCAGGACGATAAGGAGAAGGATGTCGGCGACGCGTTTGAGCTGAGCCAGCTTCTCTTCATCGTGGGCCATGTGGCTATTAAGCAGATTGTGTTCCTGGAGCTTGTTGAGCGGGAGTGGAAGCGCCAAAAAGACGAAAAGCAAGCTGGTAGGTTTCTTATTCGTCCGATATGATTTCGTCAAGTAACCATTCATGTTTCGTAGCCGAAAAGTTGGCAGCAAAGGCGAAAGGCACTGATAAAGCCTCCAAGGATGGCGAGGAGCTTGATCAAGTTGCTGGTAACGCAGAGGACGAGATTGGAGACCGCGTTGCAGGTGTTCGTGAAACGGAGATGCTCTACGGCACTGACTCCCTTTTGGCGATGTACGGTCCCATGGTCGTCCATATTTGCGGTAGCCCTCACAAATTCAAGGTTCGTGCTCTGTCCTAGAATGCATTTCTGGGTATATCTCAATCTTGTTTGCAGAGTCCGACACTGCGAGCAGCTGCAACGCTATCATTCAGCAAGTTCCTCTGCGTCAGCTCGCAATTCTGCGACCAGCACCACCGGCTACTATTCAAGATCCTCGAAACGTCCAAAGACGCCAACATCCGGAGTAATATCGTCATCGCGTTGGGTGACGTCGCCGTGTCTTTTAGCAACATCATCGACGAGAACAGTAACGAGCTGTACAAGGGTCTTTCGGACGGCAGCATCATCGTCAAGAAGAATACACTTATGGTCTTGACGCATTTGATCTTGAACGGGATGATCAAGGTCAAAGGTCAGCTTGGTGAGATGGCCAAGTGTGTCGAAGATGAAGATGCACGTATTGCGGATTTGGCCAAGCTGTTCTTTAGCGAGCTGTCTACGAAGGAGAACGCGATCTACAATAACCTCCCTGATGGTAGGTCCTTTTTCATTTGACCCTTACTACGGAATACTGATTTTGTTTGAAAAGTAATCAGCCATTTGTCCAGTGGCGATCATGCCGTCGATGAAAAGACTTTCAGAAGTACACTCCAATATATCTTCACTTTTATCGAAAAGGTTCGTCTCTTTGGCTATCTTCGTACCAGCTGCCTCATCACGTATCTCAGGAAAAACAAGCAGAGAACATCGTCGAGAAGCTCTGCCAGCGTTTCAGGCTCAGCGAAGATCCCCGTCAATGGCGGGACATCGCTTTCTGTCTTTCCCTCCTCCCATTCAAATCGGAGCGATCAGTCAAGAAGCTGATCGAGGGCTTCCAGTTCTACCGGGATAAACTACACGAACCTCAGGTGTACGAAAAGTTTACAGAGATTCTGGCAAAGGTACGGTCTTTCAAGCAGTTTTCAGGGCTCTGATGCTTACTTCTTTTCCTACAGGCACGTTCTAATAAATCCAAGGACAAGCCGGATAACGAGCTCAATGAGTTCGAGCATGTACGTTCTATGTTCCGATAAAACGTAATTCGTAAAACCGCTAACGAACGATGATCAACTAGCTGCTAGAGGAACACAAGAATCAAGGAGAGGAAGACCAAGCGCTCGAAAAGCGTGTAGAGAAGAAGGCTGCGAAGAAACGGGCCTCGAAACGAAGTACGCCATAGCCCTTTCATTGTTTTGCCGGTGCCCATGAACTGACCAGTAACCCTAATAGCTACCCGGAAGAAACCTGTTCAAGCCGAGGAAGAGTCGGAGTGATTCCAATTTTCGATTTTTGTATAATTTATTACCATGAACCACTGGGATCTTTTCTTGTACCACATACTGTATCGTAGTAAAACCACTTGTTTAATGGCATATGTAGATCTATTCGCAAAATCCGGGGCTGGATTGCTCAACTTGAAGCCAACCATGTTGAATGTCGAGTTTGGAATGGGGAGAAGCATGTAAGTGCAGTTGTATCGTAGAAGACGAATGAATGAAATGAGTGTCGTGGCTTTATAAAGAATCATAGTTCGCTATAGAGATAAGCTATGAGAAAAAGGACAGTGAGGGCGGGCGACGAGAACGTCAATAGCTCTACGATCGAGGAGAGAAAGTCCAGAGAGTCATATATAGATACAAAAAAGATACGCGTTCGAAAGGAAAAGAAAAAGAAAAAGGTATACTGAGTGAGAGAGATCGATCAAATGAGCGTGGGTGGGTGGAGAGATAGTTAAATTGAGTGATAATGATGATGGAAATTATGAGCCGGGTATTGCTTATGCTAGCGTGATTTGATTGATTGAGTGAGTGAGTGGGTGAGGTCTGGGTGTGGGATGTGTCGTTTGATACAGTATATGGATGTGGATGATGGATGAGAGGATGCAGGGGTCTCTTTTCTTGAGGTGGGTCTTCTTCCAACTTCCAGCAATGGTGTGGTTTGGAGGTAGGGATGCGTGGGTGGGTGGAGAAGGACGGGAGGGACCGCGGTAGCGGATGCTGGGAGCTTGCCGTATGTACAAACGGCGTAGGGAGGCGGGCGGGTGACGGATGAGGAGGGCGGAGCGCACAAGACGGGAACCCAACATAAGTCTATTCAGCCTCAAACCTCGCACCCCCCTCACCGCCCCTCATAATAGCCTTCATAAAATCAAAGAACCGTTCCGCATATTCCCCAGGCGGCACCGGGCTAATCTTATGCTAAAAAAACCAACGCAAAATCATCAGCATTTCTTCTTTTCCAAACTAGAAGGGGGGAGGAAATCTTCTCTTCCCTCCTCCCCCTCAAAAAAAGGGAAAAAAGAACTCACCCGATCAGCTTTCAACCCCTTCCACAAATGCTCAGCCCTCTTCACAAGCGAATAAGGCGTCAAAATATCAATAACCCCCAAATAATAAATCACATCCAACCCTTCATTCCCTTCATCCGTCGCCCTCAACCCTCCTTCGTCTTGATAAAAGATCAACTGTAGTCGATCCCCAATATCTTCTTCGGGGAGTCGAATGGTATGTTTGCCTAGGCGCTTTGGGTCGGACGAACGCATGGCCCGACGCATAGCGATGGCTTCGGGGGATTTGTGGCCTCCTGACATGGTTTTTGAGCGGCCTAGGGAGTTGGGTAGGTCCGGCTACGCAATGGGGGGTGAGCACAGTAACTTAAAAAATAATGAATGGAGGAAAAAAACCCACCGAAAAAACCTTCAACGTATTCCTCCTAACATTACCCCTATTCCCCCTCTGCATATTATGTATCCCCACCAAAAGACTATAATCCATAACATTAACCCCCCTCAAAAACTCTGCGTCCCGCCTCAACTGTTCCGTCAACAACGCCCTCTTCTCAGGCCCCAAATCCAACGCCTTCCCCCTCTTTATCCAATTCAAATCTTTCAGCACCGCTCGTGGGTTCCTTGCAGCTTTGTCTTCGGGGTACTCCCTACCCACCGTACTCCCCTTTAGATCATACGTCTCGTGGATATCTTTATGTGGCGGGAAAAGGTTGTTCATGATGACGAAATGGATCTTTTTGCCACGGGGGAGTTTGACGCGGTGTAAGCCGTAAAACCGACTCAAGAGCGTATGCGGGTTTTCTTTGACGTGGTCGAAATATTGGGGTAAAATGGATAAGAGGAATTTATGTTCAGAGTGTCGGATGGTTTTGATTATGAATCGATAGTCTCACGAGAAATAGAAGAACGAGCCTGATTTTCCGGGAGATCCGAGTTCGGAAAGGATGTATTTTGCGGTGAGGGAGAGGAGGTAGTCTGCTGGGTCTAAATGGAATATGTCTTCCCTTAGTGTGCGAAATACCCAAGGCGCGTAATCCTTAAACTTGAAATCGTATTTCGCAGAAGGGGTCAACTCGTTTCCGACGATGTCGAATGAGAACTTGTGCCGCGCGGTAAAGTCTTCTATCGTCAGTGGTCGTTTTATTTTAGCTTGACATCGAGAAACCTGCACGACTTCATTCAGCGTGTATCATCAATAAGAAAGAAAGAAAGAAACCCACCCCAATACGTATACCCGTCAACATATTATACATCAACACATAATTGACATGATCCTCCCCAATAAGGTTACCCACAAGCGGCATATCCTGCTCCGACTTTTCCCTCGTCTCAGCACGCGTAAGCGCCGCCTCTGCCTCCTGCTGCAACTGCTGCTTTGCCCTCTTCTCCATCCTCTCCCTCCTAATCTGCTCCGCAGCAATCTCAATATCAGACGCCAGCTCAATCCCCACTTCACCTATATGCGACGCATCCTCGGGCGAATGCGACGACGACCCATATTGTCGGGTATGTGTCTGATGGTGGCCGCGCTTGAAGCTTGCAGCGATGGGACTTGAGCCAGTTGTGTTTCGACGGGTTGGACGCATGGGGATGATGGCGACTGGAGGCTGGAGGTATGGATCGTATGCTGCTGATTTTGATGATGATGATTCGCCGGCGGTGGCGGTGGGGGGTGAGGCGTAACGGAGGGTTGGTAGTGAGCCTTTAGTGTCGGTTGAGGTCCTGTGGAGGGTATTGTCGAATGTCGACGACCTGACTGTTAGTCGGGAAGACGTGGATGATGCTTGACGTTCACGTTCTCGAGCATTAGTGGAAGACTCGCGAATGACGGAATCTGAATGTGACGCGGGTAGTAGACGACTGGAAGGAGGAGGCTCCAGTTCGTCTCTTTCAACGCTGGCGGGGGCGGACCAAAGTGGACTTCGTTGTCACCGCTTGGCTGCACCGTTTCCGTAGTCGTCACCGACTTTATCACCGTCGTTCTGGTAAAATAACTATCTTGACCAGTAGGCCCAGTTTCTACCTCCACCTCGCTGGTCACCATAATAATCTGAGGTTGGTTGCTGTTGTTGTTGTCTTCATCTCGGTTGGTGATGGTGTGAGGAGACGACGCAGTGGACGTCGTAGACAGCGGAAGAGACTGGCGCGAGGCAGCGGCAGAGACGGGGGCGGTCTTGTAGGATGTTGCTGACGATGACAGCATGCTGCTGTGGGTTGAGAGGAGGCTCTGCCTGTAAGCAGGCACAACGATTGGTGAAGGCAAACGACGGGTAGGCGAAACGGCAGTGTTCGCTGCATGACATAACTTTAGCGTCTTGTGAAAGATGGAGAAGGGAGGAAGGCAGCAAATATTTAAATACACAATTGATTGACGTCACCCCGATTCTGCAGATCATTGTCCTCTTTCGGCTCATACTCCTCAATCGCTACTTGGCTCTTGCTTGGCTCCTTCGAACATCCCCAGACCACGCAAGAAACACCACTCTCAAGTAGCAGACACTGTCCCCAGACTAGGGAAAGTGTGCACTCTCAAACCTCTCATCGATAGACGACATCTCTCCCAGATGCATCACCATCAGCCGTTCGACCTCCCAGGTTCGATTAACTCCCCTAGTGCTGGGAAGGCAAGGGAACACCTCGGACGGGCTCGAGCTGCGTATACGCATGGTGGTGGCAGGTGGCGGCAGGAGCTTCGCAACTGCGCAACCTTTTTGCTCTGCCTTCCATCTGCAAAACCCGACCCAGCTAGCCGATTGTAGCCACTTTGTATATGGATACGAGAGGAGACTCCGTTATCTTATATTCACAATCACTTTTCTCCAGCCGTAGTCGACAGCCCCAACACTAACCATCATCTCCATTGCAATGACCTGGCTAACGTCTTTAACCATGCCCAGCTCGACGACGCCAATACGCTCTCAAGAAGCTTCATAAGCCATGGCCGTCCGCCTGGTTCATGTCGTTCAGAAATAAGTGACGCCAGCTCGCTGGGGAGGGGAGAACGGACATTTTGACTTGGGTGAGTTAGTGAATCTCCTCCTTTCTGCTTTTTCTCCAGGCTGCTCTGGCTTCCAAATCCTCTTGACGTTTTGCGCTCGGCTGATTGCCTTCGTTTCTTACTCAGGTTCTGACTTCACAACACTGGCAAACTCCAACTCTCCTGACTTCCGTGATCGCATCGTCCGTCGCGTCCACCATTTACACTCCTTCGTGCATCGGCCCACGAAGGGGATATTGCTATGGTGGATTTCACCCAGCTGAGCCGCCTCTACAGAGCTCGTGGATCCAGCATCACCTCTTCGCCAGCAGCCACGGCAAATCCCTCATAGAGCAATTTGGTGACTGCCGTCCGCCTGATCATAAGCGCAAGCTTGAGTCGCAGAGCTGTAGAGTGGGGATAACTCCTTCGGTAAGTTATCAGCCTTGCATTACTTATTCCTTCGTACTGTTCTCCCTTCCCCGGCTTCTGAATTCCTCGTCGCTTGTATCTATTTGGTCTTTTGCCTGGCTGACCGACCTCCTTCGTTACTTAGGTTCAGGTTCCACAACACTGGTGCAATCCCCAGCTAGTGATCGCATCATGACTCGACTCGCTAAGGAGGTACAACAAGTACCAAACCGTGGATTCGGTCTTCGCCAGTGGCCACAGGCAAACCTCACGTACATCGATCGTCTGATAGGTTGCGCCCAGCGTGTGGTTGTTTAGTTACCCTCTTCCAATGAAGCCCAGAGCTCCTCGATAACCTTCTCGTCGACGACCCACTCCGTGCTTGGCGATGCCTCAAGTCGAGCAAAGGTTAGAATCAATGCCTGTCGATGTGGGCCTCGCCCTGGCCTCTGGCTACTATTTGAAACCTGCCTTTACGTGGCCAACTGTTTTCTTACTTCTTACGTTCCACGAGTCACCACGTACATACCACCGAACTACCCCAATTCCGTGTCATAGTACAAGCAAATATCTATCGTTGACATTGGACTTAGCATACATACTGAACAGATTCACTATCCGTTACCATTTCATCTCTAAATACGCCTTCATCTTTCCTCTGTTTCTAAGTTGTGTCCCTCGACCGTGGCAGACCTATCACCAGAGTTCTTGTTGGGTAAACAAGCAGCTGAGTAAAGCGACGATTCGTCTGTAATGACGCTCGTGTGTTCCAGCTCTGCAGCTCGTCCAGGTGCGATTGCAATTGGAGTTGGTCCTACAGATCCGTCGACCTCGCATTTGTCAGTCAGCTCTGTCTCGCCATTCCGCGCCTCTACAAGCCTACACCTTGTGCGAAGGAGGTCTTCGCGTAGTAATGAAGCGTTTCCTCCGTTCAACTCCCCATTGCCATAGTAAGCATGTGTTGAATCCGTCCCTCACTCTCGGCCTACGACTTGGCTGCAGCTCCCTCTGCGGCTTTCAGTTCAATTTCTTCGTCAACTTCGTTCTCCCTCCATGTCCGTGTAGCCGTATTTTCGCGCATACATTTATATCCAGCTCCCTCCTTTCTATCCACGTCTGCCCTAACCAACCCCCCTCCATTACAGGCTCAGGGAAAATCGACACGCCTCTCCCTTTTAATGGGCGACCGCCTGCAATCGTATAGCCCTCCCTATCTCCTTTATCTCCTGCCACGTCATCGTCTCCCTCTTCTCCAATAATACAACCCACAAAAACGTACACCAACAGCTCACGTACGCCCGCTAATGCGTCGTCATCCGGGCATGATGGTTTAAAAGGCATTCGTTACAGGCTTTGGAGGGGGTTTTGTTCCATTTCGCGGGAGTGAGAGGGTGGGTCAGATTCGTGTGGGGGAGTATGAGCTCGGATTCGAGGTTGAGATTGCGAACGAACCGACTGAGGCGGAGAGGGGGAAGAAGAAGAGGAGGAGGGAAGCAGAAAAGTGGAAAATTGCTCGGTGCTGGGAGGTCCTCTTCTCCCTTGGTCCACGAGCCTGCCATGGTCCACGCCAAGAACTCTGGAGACAGAAAAAGAATTCGCAACACGTCGAGTTACAGCCCTTTGACTGAGGGCGGTGGTCTTAGAGGGACAGGCAGCAATTGTGATTACCCACTGGGGCGACGAGGTTCCTTGGGTGGGTGAGAAGGTGGGGCGTTTTAGGATTTGGGAGGGGGGTGGTGGTGTTGTTGGATGTCCATCACATTGTCTCCAATATCTCACCTATACCCCTCCACTGACTCCGGCCTCGCGCACTTGAGGTTCCTCCATGGTAGGCTTCTATCGTTCTGCCTGCGACAGCACTATCCCACCATACCACCTCTGCACACTCCTCTCCCCCTCAATCGCGTTCCCGAAACCCATAGAGGCGCCCCCATCCATTCAGGACGCCGTGTCGTATCGTATCGAACTCGACCAGCCGTTGCCTCTCTCCTCCTTTCTCCTTTCAATGGCGCCAATTCGCCCTTCCTCTGCAAGACCTCTGAGCCAGTCCAGCATGTATGGAATCAATGCGATCCTCTGCACCGCTCGGTACACCTCAAGCTCCTCCTTCTTTTCCGGGCGCCGATGCGAACAAAGAAACCGAATCTTCCACACCACAAGGAAGGTGGGGGGCGAGTCACCGTGACCCTGATTTCAGGAGAGACAAGATCAAAGAGAAATTGGGTGAGCGATTGGGGTACTGTGAACGTTCAGCGCTCAACGCTCAATAGTCACCCTCCTTCCTCCACACTGAGGAAGACTCGTTTGTCCACGATATCCGCTCGTGGACATTGGACAACGACGAGAACCTCGCTTTTGAGAGCCCCGGTCCGTCGCTTTTACAACGCGCTGAAACGAGGAGGCTATGCACATGTGGCACCTAGATGGCCTTCCCAATCATCGACGTAATTCAGGAAGACGGCTAAAGGGACAACAAGGCAGTGGAGTTCTGCAGCGAGAATAGGTAGCGGGGAAGTCGAGATGGGGGAGTAGGGCAACACGCCGCTGCTGAAAATGGTTGGGACGTTGGGACACAAAGAATCGTGGAGGAGGGTTGGCTTTTCATTGGCGGTCGGTTTGGGCAGGAAAACGTGGGTGTGCGGTAGGATTTTTATAGAGCCAACTCTGTAAATTTAAAAAAATCGATCACTACCACCAGTTTAGAATAGAAAAGAATATGAACTCACTTGACGTTCTAACCAACTTAACGGCCAAGACGAGGACTCGACGGAGCAGATATATCGGCACTTGAACACGACCCGCTGAGCTACCGCGCAGTACCTCTGGCCTTGAAAAAGGTTTACAGGTACGAACACAGGTATTCAAACGAAGGCGAACTCACTTACCTCGAAATAGGGTCACACTGGAAGAGCAAAAACGAAGAAGAGGAAAGCCCAACGTGCGTAAGGTACCTAAAAATAGACCAAAACACGTGTTCACCTCGTGGCATGGTTGGTGGGTCTCTGGCGTCTTGGGCGCTCTTCTTTCCTTCCTTTCCTCATCCTGAACCTATCCACCTCCAGTATCTCAACATGAGCGGAGCGGGCGTTCTTGCGGGTTCTCACGACTTTGTTGCTCGCGACAACACGTTCATTGACAACTCTGTGAGTAGAATGGTTATGATCTGGTGAACCAAACTGAGAGCATGAATCTCGGGCAGATGCACATCAACTATGGCAATAGGACGACGTCCGATGGGGTCATTCCCCTCGTGCCGAATCCGAGCAATCGGTTCACAGGCCGCACACAAGTCATCGCCAAACTCGAGAGCCATTTTTCCAACACAAATGACTCAGCTCAGAGACGAAAGATCTTTCTGTTGTATGGAATGGGGGGTATTGGAAAGACTCAGATTTGCTTGAAGTTTATTGAGGAAATGTCTGACTTGTGAGTATCATTGAAGAGGCAGATCTAACCCTTATTTCTGAAATTTCAATTGCCTTCAGTTTCTCCTCTGTTTTCTGGATTGATGCTTCCTCAGTTGGCACCATCACACAGGGACTCAAGGGTATCTGTAATCTTCCTGCAGCCCAGTCTAGTGGACTGGATGGCTCACCTGAATCTGCTCTTCACTGGATTGGCTTGCTGAAAGAGAACTATGTGATGGTCTTTGACAATGCTGATGTTCTATCACCTGCTGAGCTGGAGGCTTATCTTCCACCTGGAAGGGGGGGAAACATTCTGATAACTAGTCGCAACTCCACCATGAGGAATCTAACCTTACCTGAGAATTCTGTTGAAGTAACTGAGATGGAAGAGAATGATTGTATTGAGTTGCTTTTAAAGGCCAGTTACTTGGATCCATATTCAATGGAGTTTCATATGGAATCTTGTAAGATTGTGAAGGAGCTCTCATACCTTCCTCTTGCTATTGATCAGGCTGGTGCTTACATTGCTTCTGGAGCCACCACTATTGGAAACTATCTTGCAAAATATTTTGAGCATCAAAAATCATTATTATCCCATCCTGATTTCACTGGAGCTTCCAAGTATAACAGAACTGTGTATGAAACTTGGGAGCTATCATACAAAGAAATTCAACAAAGAGCTAAATCTGACAGTTCTCATAAGACCAATGCAGCCAATAGTGCAATGCTCCTTCTGGAATTTTTTCCTTTCTTCCATCATGAGGGAATCACTGAGGAAATATTTTCTTATGCTGCTCTGCAAAAAGATGAAGAAACCTCTAA
This sequence comes from Laccaria trichodermophora, assembly GCA_018417955.1. Classification (NCBI taxonomy): domain Eukaryota; kingdom Fungi; phylum Basidiomycota; class Agaricomycetes; order Agaricales; family Hydnangiaceae; genus Laccaria; species Laccaria trichodermophora. The sequence continues at coordinate 767,452 of JACTVC010000002.1, forward strand.
CTCTGAGTTGCCACTTGCCAGTTCTATGCTGGATCAGAGACTGCTGCCTCTGAACAAGGCAGGTTCTTGGGATGATGTACTTTTTAGAGAAGGCATTCGGGTATTGCTGTCCTTCTCCTTGATTAAGAAAGCACCATCTGATGGTGTATATGCAATGCATCCACTTGTCCATGCCTGGGGAAGAGACAGAATGGCTTTGGATGAGAGGGAAAGATGTTGCTTAATGGCATATGTTACTTTATCTTGTTCACTAAGATGGGATGAAAGCCAACCATATAGATTTCACAGGGTCTTGGTAACACATGTAAGAGCAAATATGGAGTATTCCAGATCAGGAAACAATCAGAAGGGTATCAGTTACTTGGATGATGCTTATGATAAATTTGGAGATCTCTTCCAAAAGCAAGGATACCCAAAGGAAGCAGAAATCTTGCAAATCAAAGTTCTGGATACAAGGAATGAAATTCTTGGAGTTGAACACCCCCATACAATCTATGCCATGGGACATCTTGCAGTAACATATCGAAACTTGGGAAAATACACAGCAGCAGAGAAGCTGGAGATGCAAGTTCTGGATGGAAGGAACAGAATTCTTGGAGTGGAACACCCAGATACAATCAATGCCATGGGACATCTTGCAGTAACATATCGAAACTTGGGAAAATACACAGCAGCAGAGAAGCTGGAGATGCAAGTTCTGGATGGAAGGAACAGAATTCTTGGAGTGGAACACCCAGATACAATCAATGCCATGGGACATCTTGCAGTAACATATCGAAACTTGGGAAAATACACAGCAGCAGAGAAGCTGGAGATGCAAGTTCTGGATGCAAGGAACAGAATTCTTGGAGTGGAACACCCAGATACAATCAATGCCATGGGACATCTTGCAGCAACATATCAAAACCTGGGAAAATACACAGAGGCAGAGAAACTGCAGATGCAAGTTCTTGATGCAAGCAACAGAATTCTTGGAGTGGAACACCCAGATACAATTGATGTCATGGCAAATCTAGCAGCAACATATCGAAAGCTGGGAAAATACACAGAGGCAGAGAAGCTGCAGATGCAAGTTCTGGATGCAAGCAACAGAATTCTTGGAGTGGAACACCCAGATACAATTGATGCCATGGCAAATCTAGCAGCAACATATCGAAACCTGGGAAAATACACAGCAGCAGAGAAGCTGGAGATGCAAGTTCTGGATGCAAGCAACAGAATTCTTGGAGTGGAACACCCAGATACAATCAATTCCATGGAAAATCTAGCAGAAACATATCGAAAGCTGGGAAAATACACAGAGGCAGAGAAGCTGGAGATGCAAGTTCTGGATGCAAGCAACAGAATTCTTGGAGTGGAACACCCGCATACACTCCATGCCATGGGACATCTTGCAGCAACATATCGACACCTGGGAAAATACACAGAGGCAGAGAAGGTGGAGATGCAAGTTCTGAATGCAAGCAACAGAATTCTTGGAGTGGAACACCCAGATACAATTGATGCCATGGCAAATCTAGCAGCAACATATCGAAAGCTGGGAAAATACACAGAGGCAGAGAAGCTGCAGATGCAAGTTCTGGATGCAAGCAACAGAATTCTTGGAGTGGAACACCCAGGTACAATCAATTCCATGGCAAATCTAGCAGCAACATATTATTCTTTGGGAAAATACACAGAGGCAGAGAAGCTGCAGATGCAAGTTCTGGATGCAAGCAACAGAATTCTTGGAGTGGAACACCCAGATACAATCTATACAATGGCATATCTAGCAGCAACATATCGAAAGCTGGGAAAATACACAGAGGCAGAGGAGCTGCAGATGCAAGTTCTGGATGCAAGCAACAGAATTCTTGGAGTGGAACACTTGGATACAATTGATGCCATGGCAAATCTAGCAGCAACATATCGAAAGCTGGGAAAATACACAGAGGCAGAGAAGCTGGAGATGCAAGTTCTGGATGCAAGCAACAGAATTCTTGGAGTGGAACACTCGGATACAATTGATGCCATGGCAAATCTAGCAGCAACATATCGAAAGCTGGGAAAATACACAGAGGCAGAGAAGCTGCAGATGCAAGTTCTGGATGCAAGCAACAGAATTCTTGGAGTGGAACACCCAGGTACAATCAATTCCATGGCAAATCTAGCAGCAACATATTATTCTTTGGGAAAATACACAGAGGCAGAGAAGCTGCAGATGCAAGTTCTGGATGCAAGCAACAGAATTCTTGGAGTGGAACACACGGATACAATTGATGCCATGGCAAATCTAGCAGCAACATATCGAAAGCTGGGAAAATACACAGAGGCAGAGAAGCTGCAGATGCAAGTTCTGGATGCAAACAACAGAATTCTTGGAGTGGAACACCCAGATACAATCACTGCAATGGCAAATCTAGCAGCAACATATCGAAAGCTGGGAAAATACACAGAGGCAGAGAAGCTGGAGACCCAAGCTCATAAGTTAAAGAACAGACTTCCTGTAGCAGAATCTCATACAATTCCTACCACAGCCAATATCCAAGAAGCACAGGGGGTTCAAGTTGTTGAGGCAGGCACCATAAGTCATGGTGAACAAAACCTGCATTCAATGCAGGTTGTTTTGAATCATACAGTTCAAGCAGTGCTTCTGGATAATCCTGAGAAACAAGGTATGTTTTTTGGTGATTTTTTTTTGAGCTCCCTCTGATGTCATTATCCTCAGTCCATTCTCTTTCCAAACTTGCAAACAGAGTTTTAAAATTTAGAACCAAAATGTCACACTGGTTTCATAAAGGGAAAGATGTTGATGATGACTTTGCAGGAACTAGTACTTAATCCACCTTCTATAGTCATTTGTTTCTGTTTCACCAATATTCTATCTTGTGCTTATGTCTTGATATGCTGTTGATTACTAGATGCAAGCTATATTACCTTTGACCAACTTACTGTAAAGAGATTGTAAAAATATTGTGATATTTCTTTAGATAACACTATTGAAAGAAATATCACAATATTTTTACAATTTCTCAGACATTGTTACCATAAAATCATTTGAAATTTATGGAGAATTTCATTACAGTAGTTGGTTCAAGTTAATGTGGCTTGCATCCAGAGTGAATGAAAAATATTTTTTGTCTGTTTTAAAAGGGGCTCTGACATTATACTGTTGGACCTACACCCACTCAATTAGTCCAGCTCAAGGTCATAAACAAAACAATAGACATCTCAACAACAAAGACTCAAAATTGCTAGCACTGGACACATGACAAGATAATTTGTGTTGATATACTCTTTTGCAAGTTCCTTATCCTTTTTCTCTTTTCTGGTAAGAAACATGTAATACATCTACAAAGATTGTTTTCAATAAATCAAGATCAAATCTTTATGAAACATGTTAAAACATATCAAGGGGGCTCCAGCATTGAAAAAAAAGACCTGGGGTCGATTTTCTTTTTCCTCAACTTTAGGTGGACTAAGTAACTATGTAATCAGGCACACATCCAAATATGGTAATACTACATCATCTGCAGCTTCGCTTCCCTCTTCCTCATGCAGAGTCACAGACCCAGTTTCGAGGTTCCTGCTCAAGTGATACACACCGCAAGTGGTACTGATAATAAAATGTAAGTAAGATCAAGTGTGATATGATGGAGTTGAATAGTAAATACCCATTGTGTTTCACAGCCATTCTTTTTACAAAGCAAGGCACCCTCCAATGATGGTGCTACTATGAGACCACAAAGGCACTTGTTGAGCATGTTGATTTCTGCCCATCATGGAATCCTTTTTTGTTTTGATTGTACAAAGTCATTGGAATTGTCAGGTTCAACTTCTGTGGCAATGGCAACTCTTGGGTGGCTGAGATTGTGTTGCAGGTTCCATTTATGGAGGTCTTGTCTCTCCCCCACATGTTCTGATCAGTGCTGATCAGAACTAGAATGCCTCCTTCCCCAGCCATTTTGGCTTGAAAGCAACTTAGCAATGGCCCCACTCAGATTTACTCAGCACTGAGTTGCTGAAATGCTGAGTGACACTGAACAGAACTGACTGATGCTGAACAGAACTGAGTTGTACATATGTATTACTCTTGTTACTATGCTAATAAAAAATAACGACACAAAGCAGAATTGAACCCAGGCCTCCACAGATAAGTCACATAACTAGACATGGGCAATATTACCACTGGACCATATGGCTGTATAAGATATATTAATATGATTGTATTTACATTGTTCTCACGTCTGGCCTCCTCAACGAGCCTTGGCAAATGCTGACAGTTCATTTGGCAACATCAAACAATCCACAATTTTCTTCCTCACCCACCACCATCATCTGTGATGCCCATCCACCATCACCCATGGCCACCACCACCCACAATGTTTGTCCACCTGCCAACCATGACCACATGACAATGCACACCTGTGGATGACAACACACACCCCAAGCCAACAAAATGGCCATGTCAATGGACATCAACAGACAACACAGATGACAACACATCAATGGATGACAAGGATGATGACCATGTCAACAGAACATGGTCATGTCAACAGATGGCCACGACCACAGCCAACGATGTGCCCCTGAGGATGGGAAACTAATGTGCCACATCACTGACAGCGATGTGGCAACCAAACAATGGTGAGTACCCCCCATCTGTAACAAGGGATTCAACTCCCTTATTCCTGGTATATGTCTATGTACTTACTTTCCACTGACAGAACTTCTCATTACTTTCTTTTTGTTATATTGTCACATTGTCATGCATCACTCATGTAATTCGCACGTTGCTCAGTAGTGACAATCATCCTATTCTTTACTCTTACTACCACTGCACTTAGCTGCTGGAAGAGGCATGCTATCGTACTTCCCCCACTTAAGGCAAGTAGTGTTGTTCAGAGTTGATTGCTAACTACTCTCTTGTGAAAGAGAAGTGTTAGGTCGTTAAGCAACTGCTACAGCACCAACCCATACATCCATCACTCGACTTTCCATGGATTTCCCAGAGAGTTGCTGAGGTTGTAGCATCAGATTTCTGTCATATCATCAATCCTCGCTTGAGTCTGCCCGTAGACCGTCTTCTGTACAGGAGAGGTCAAACACACCTTTATCAGCTTATCTGATCTGGATGATAAGAGACTGCTGGGATATGCAGAGTTGGTGAGTCTTACTATTTGATCTCTATACTCACAGAGCACCTGCTACAAAGGTGGAATGGAGACAGGAAGCGAGCCAATCCAGAGATTGGGGATGGAGGAAGGATTCGATAAATCCCCCATGGCCAAACTCATACAAGAATATTCCTCAGCGATGATAGACCAATGGCGACAAGCATCACACTGATATTAAGTCTAGAAGACTTGACCCCAGACCTCATTGTAGATAGAGGCAAGGACAGGGATAGACGCTTACCCCACTATCATTTGGTACCAGCCACTATGAACAATGTTAGTAATGCAGTCATGGCTCAGCAGATCTTCTTGGAGCAAGCAGCTGCGTTAATTGTAGAAAGGGAAAGGCACTTCATAGTAGACCTGGAGGACTCCCTCCTACCTATTCTACAAGGCACTTCTAGCTTACCACAATTGAATGCAGCCTGGAAGGCCCTCTTAACATGGATAAAATTAGGGACAAGAGCATGGGAGAAGTACATTGCTGAATACCAACTACAAGCAAACATCACCCTCCTATCTCCCTTATCAACCCTACAGGAATTGTATGACCCTTTGAAAGAGATTACGGATGCTGACAACAAGTTGAGGTACCTCTACAGCAACATCCTGCATCACAAGGAACAGCCAATACTTTCCATTCCTCCATGGATTCCTACTGGATTCCACAGATTCCTACTGGATTCCTACTGGATCCTACTGGATTCCTACTGGATCCTACTGGATCCTACTGGGATCCTACTGGATCCTACTGGATTCCTACTGGATTCCACAGATTCCGGCCAGAATCCAGGAATTCCACAGGATTCCAGCTGGAATTCTGGAATTCCAGAGGATTCCAGGAATTCTGAAGGAATCCAACTGGAATATGCAGGAATCCAAGTGGAATAGGCAGAAAATCTCATTATTTAGGTTATAAATCAGAATAGATCAGCACTGAGCTAGAGACTTAATCTGCACCAATTCAATTCCTCAACAGACAAAATTTCTTATACAGTTCACACCTAGTCAAGTCATAGACCTCAGTAGACAAATTTTAATGTATTTTATTCAGACATAAAATCTATTTTACTACAAATTCACACCTATTCAAGCCATAAGATCTCAATAGAACAAATTTTTAATGTATTTTATTGATACATGAAATCTATTTTATTACAGTAGGGAAGGGGGATGGACAAAGAGAGGTATGAGGAATAGGGAGACATAGGGAAGGGAGGAGGAGGGATGGAAGGGAGGGGGAAGGGAAGTGAGGGGGGAAAGATGGGTACAGAAAGGTACACATAAGAAAGGGATAGAGAAGGGGGAGGGAAAAGGAAGGGGGGATGGACAAGGAAGGGGGAGAGAAAGGGGAGGGAAGATGGACAAGGAAGGGGAAGAGAAATTGTCATTGCATTGTGTTGTTGTTGCATTGTCATCGTTGCGTCGTGTTGCATTGTCATACCCAGACAGGACTCTGTTGCCAGATTCGTTTCTATGCAAATCTGAATCCGAGGAATTCGAGGTTGAAAAGATTGTCAGTCATAGGAGGGTGGGCAAAAGAGTGACACTTCAATACTTGATCAGATGGGCATACTACAGGCCACAGTTTGACACTTGGGGCACTGCCACTGATCTGAAGAATTTGCCGGTCCTTCTCAACAACTACTGCATCAAACACAACCTCTGAGGAATCTCAAGGCCAGACCAACTATGCATTCCTCTAAACCTATGCTTTCCACATTCTCTTCTTTTTTAAATAACTCTTCTGATTAAATTTCTTTTTGGTTAAAACAGGTGAAAATGTGCAAGGCACCACATGCGACTGTCATCTAATCCGATCTCATCAATCACGCCTTGTGTCAGTAGAAAACCAGGCAAAGCTCAACAATCCCTCTTTCCCCCCTGCTTCTTTCAACTCCTTATGCCATTCGTTGGGACTGTCCACGAGTGAATGTCAGGGGGATCATGTATCTTGCAGAGGACTGTCCTGCCCAATATTGCCTTCATGGATCATTCAATTTACAATCTGAACACTCTCGGTATAACCACTGTCTGAATTGACCCCGACACAATCTGGGTAGGCCTGAACTTGGACACCTCACTCATTCCTGATGCTGCCATAGTTTTCAGGGATTTACCAGACCCCTGCTGGAGTGCTGAAGACTTTTCAGACACTGGGCGTCTTCTTCCTATTGACAATGCCAGAGATCCTGACTGGTATAGGGAAGACGAACAGTGGGCAGGAGGTCTTTATTGTCCTCCACTGATTCCTGCTGGAATCTGGTGGAATCCAGGGAATTCCTGGAATTCCAGAGGAATCAAATTTGGCAGAGGGCCCTGCCAAATTGATCAAAGAATTCCACGGAATTTTGAATGGAATTCAAATTCCACCAGAATAATTCTGGTGATCACCCAGAAGGAATGCTCATGGAATAAGACGGAACAGAATTCCTGACACCCAAATCAAGCATCAGCAAATGCCAATGCTTGATTTGGGCATCATCAACAAACAAACCACTCTCTCCTCTCAACCACCACCTTCGTCCACAACACCCACCCATAGCCACATCACCACAATCACCTGTGGTCAGCACCACCCACAACGCTTGTCAACTGGCAACCACAACCACCACAAAGCAACAAGAATAACATGAGAATGCCATGTCACCGATGCCATGTTGCTATCAGTGACATGGCAACCAAATGACAAACAATGATGATGTCATCGTTCGTCATTATTCAGAAGTGAGTGCCCCCCCTCCATCCCAACCCATCCCACTAACGATTGCCAAAACACAACACAACGGCGACCCAACAACAACACAACATGACAACAACAATGCAACATGACAACAATGCAACACAATGGCGACACAATGTGTTGTCCACCTTGTACTTTTTTAAGTGTTGTATATTGATTACTGGGGAACCTGGATAGTTGTTGCCCATCTGCAAACAATATATGTTGGGGTTTATCTTTTGCATGACTTCAAAAGGTCTGATCCATCTTGTCATGAGTTTGGCCCCTTCTCCTTTGGATTCTAACCACTCTAATGAATGTGGGTTTACTAGCACTTTGTCACCTTCCTTGAACTCCAAGACTTTATGGCCCTTATTGTACTCACAGGCTTGATGGTGTTGAGCATGGGTGATAGCATGCCTAGTGCTCTCCCTGTGCATTTGAAGGCGAGCTAGCCATTCATCGGAGCTCGTCCTCTTTACTTCTTTCCCATCCTTAGATCCGGGGAGCAAGAAGTCAATTGGCAACCTAGGATCGAACCCAAACATCAAGAAGTTCAGGGACAAACCTGTGGAACTGTGGATGCTTGTGTTATAAGCCCATTCCAACAGTGGGAGCCACAAGGCCCAAGCCTCTTTATTGTCAGAAATGAATGCCCTTAGCATGACTTCCAGAAATCGGTTGACAATTTCAGTTTGACTGTTGTGTTGTGGGTGATGAGATGAAGAGAGGGACATCTTGGTACGTAAACATTTCGCTACCCCTTTCCAGAAGTCTGACATCCATCAAGGGTCCCTATCGCAGATGATACTCTCCGGTAGGCCAGTCTTTTGAAATTAAAGAATGTGTTTTTATTATAAGTGTTTTAATATATAAATTTGATTTAATTTGTAATATACATATGCAAAGAAATCAACCTACTATTTATATAAAGCACTGAAATCCTCTGCATTCAGCCCAGTCGTGGTTGGTGAGAAGATAACGTGTTTCATTAACCTATCAATGGTAATGTGTATTGCATTGAATCCATCTGACCAAGGTAAATTCACTATGAAATCCATCACTATTGATTGATAGGGTCAGCTTTGAATGGGGTTTGGAATGAGAAAGCCATATTTGTTGAAATTGGAGGGCTTGATCTTTTGGCACACATTGCAGGTTTGGACAAATCTCATCAGGACAGATTTCATCCTTTTCCAGTAAAACTTCCTGCTCAATTTGTGCCACAACTTCTCCAGACCTTGATGTGCTCCCTCGTAAGCCTGCTCATGTGCCTCCTCCATTACTAGCCTTCTCTGAGCTAGAGGAACACAAAGCCTTAACTGGTAGTCTGCATCCCTGAAAAAGAGCAAACCACTCCTGTCTTTGAAGAAACGATAGCCCAGGACCCAATTGTTGGCCATAGATTTGGGGTCATTCCATATCTTGGCCAGGTCACTAATGGCTACCACTATTTATGATTAATCTATGACAACTGTCCAAGAGGCAATGTGTATACTGCCACAGGTTTTATGAAAGGCATCTCATTAAGATTGCCCATCTATTTCATTCAAATTATCACTGGAATCTTTCATAAGATATAGGCAAGAATAATGAGATATCATGAGGATATTTCATTGAGCTCTTTGGCCCTTTCATTCCCATTTCATAGACTTTTCATTAGGATATTTCATTAGGCTCCTTCACTTTTTCATTACCATTTTTTAGAATTTTCATTAGGATATTTCATTAGGCTTCTTTGCTTTTTCATTACCATTTCTTAGAATTTTCATTAGGATATTTCATTAGGCTCCTTTGCTTTTTCATTACTATTTCCCATAAGGATATTTCATTAGGTATTTGGCCCTTTCATTACCATTTCTTAAACTTTTCATTGGGATATTTCATTCAGCTCCTTGACCCTTTCATTACCATTCCATTGAATTTTCATTAGAATATTTCATTATGTTCCTTGACCCTTTCATTACCATTTCTTACAGTTCTCAGTAGGATATTTCATTAGGCTCCTTGGCACTTTCATTAGATTTTCTTAGAATTTTTATTGGGATATTAGAGAGTTTGTGCACGCCACGAGGGAGCCACAGGGTGGCTCGGACCATTGTGCAAACAACACAGCCACACAGTGGCCTCCGCCTTGATAACAAACTGATAGCGATGTCTCTTGAGGTCAATGCACTTCCTCCTGTTCATTCTTCTGCTACTTGTACTACACTGTGTGCTATAGCTGAAAACTTACCCTGATTCTTTGATGGAAACTCAGATACTGCAAGGTTCAGTTTCTTTCCTGAGTTTCATTGAGGAATGTTGAAGGCCCAAGATGAAGACTTCCTATGCAGAGCTGGGAGCCTGCAGCCAGGTGGGGGGATAGATTTGAGTAATTTGGGAGACAATGTTTGGCTGGAGCAGTTTCAGTACTGTTTCTTGTTTTTCTTCATGTTTTTTATTGATTTGTTATAGCTTTACTCGCAAGGAGGTTCATTAACTTGTTGATGCTTTATATTTAAGCTTGCCAGTGAGTCTGGTGTCCATTATGTGATTGCCTAGCAATGAAAGCTGTTGAGGGAACAAACTCCGTTGGTCCTGAGGTCGAAGCATCATTGTCACGCTGAATGCTGCCCAAAACATCAGGCTGTTGGGTAGACAAAGGCAAAATTTTATTGGGAAGTAAGCCCACCTCACAACCCCATGGCAGGGACTTTGGAACAGCTTTCGGTTTCTTCTTGCGACCTTTCTTTGGCATGGAAATAGATGATTGGCAAACGAAGCCAACATTGTGGCTTCTTTGTTTGCACAACAAAAACAAACCACAACGTGGGAATCAGGCAGCCCGTGGCTTTCCTGTGGCTTGCACAAACTCTCTATTTCATTCAGCTCCTTGACTCTTTCATTACCATTTCATGGAATTCTCATTAGAATATTTCATTAGGCTTCTTGGCACTTTCATTAGGATATTTCATTAGGCTCAGATTTTTCATTGGGAGATTTCATTGGGGCATCTGGTCCTTTCATTACCATTTCTTCTAGGATATTTCATTGAGCACCTTGATGATTTCATTACTTCTCATTAGGCTCCCTGGCACTTTCATTACCAAAACTAGATAATAATGATGATATGTATCACATGGGATGTTGGGAGGGTGATCACATGACTAATTTCCTAAAATGGTCAAAAGACGAAAGTTGTAGCCCTACAATGTAGCTTCCTGAATCTGTTTGAATTATGTTGTGAAGTGCTCCTGTTGTGAATATATGATGTAAAAGATTCTTCCAAGTGCTGTGTTTTTTTTTGTTTTTTGCATTTTTCTCCATGAAAACAAAACCAAATAACATGATTCCAACACATTTAGAAAGCTAAATGAAAGGGCAACAAATATCATATTGTGGGAAAAATGACCAAAAAAGGAAGGTGCATTCTCTGAAAGAGCAATTGACACTGACAGACTACAAGAGTCAGATATAGACTACCAGGTTTACTGATAGACTACAAAAGACTACAAAAGTCAGACTTAGACTACAAAAGCTTGGACTTAGACTACAAAGTTAGGGTTAGGTTAAAAGGTTATCCACACTACAAACTTTTGTAGTCTGCACTTTTCCATTAGAAAATTTTGTAGTGTCCGCTTTTTTAGACTACACAAGTTTGTAGTGTCTGCTTTTTTATTAGAAGAGTTTGTAGTGTCCGCTTTTTTAGACCACAAAAGTTTGTAGTGTCTGCTTTTTGAGGCTACAAAAGTTTGTAGTTGACATATGGTTTATAGTGTCCTTGACTCTGTATAGGTTATGGGGATGAGGTTCAAGGATTGACATGATTTTACATATTGCCATTGCTGGAGCATTGGTTTTTGACATCATGTACAAGTTGTCTTTCATATCAAGAAAGGCTATTCTATGCCTTCCTATTGATAGCTACTGTCCTATCTCAAATCATAGTTCTAGGTCCATGTGGATATGGCTTAAGGATTAAATAACTTTACATATTGATTGCTATTGCCACCCCATCAGCTTTTCACATCATGCCCAAGTTGGCTTTCAAGCCAGAGGAAGCCATTCATATTAATATCTACTGTTCTGTCTCAATACATTCTCAACTTACATCATGACCTGACTAAGGACACCTCCAGGGAACAATCAGCCCATCATCCTATAACCCTCAAAGAGCTGATATCAAAGTTGGCTATGTTTGGGATGGGCTAGTAGCTATCAATGTGAAAGCAGACAGACCAGCAACTATCAATGTGAAATCAGAGAGTTGCCTGTCCTGATGTGAAAGGCAACTTGGGTATGATGTCAAAAGCTAATGATGTGGCCATAGCAATATGTAGAGTTATTTAATCCTTCAAACCATATCAATGGACCTAGAACTATGATTTGAGATAGGACAGTAGCTATCAATAGGAAGGCATAGAATAGCCTTTCTTGATATGAAAGACAACTTGTACATGATGTCAAAAACCAATGCTCCAGCAATGGCAATATGTAAAATCATGTCAATCCTTGAACCTCATCCCCATAACCTATACAGAGTCAAGGACACTATAAACCATATGTCAACTACAAACTTTTGTAGCCTCAAAAAGCAGACACTACAAACTTTTGTGGTCTAAAAAAGCGGACACTACAAACTCTTCTAATAAAAAAGCAGACACTACAAACTTGTGTAGTCTAAAAAAGCGGACACTACAAAATTTTCTAATGGAAAAGTGCAGACTACAAAAGTTTGTAGTGTGGATAACCTTTTAACCTAACCCTAACTTTGTAGTCTAAGTCCAAGCTTTTGTAGTCTAAGTCTGACTTTTGTAGTCTTTTGTAGTCTATCAGTAAACCTGGTAGTCTATATCTGACTCTTGTAGTCTGTCAGTGTCAATTGCTCTTTCAGAGAATGCACCTTCCTTTTTTGGTCATTTTTCCCACAATATGATATTTGTTGCCCTTTCATTTAGCTTTCTAAATGTGTTGGAATCATGTTATTTGGTTTTGTTTTCATGGAGAAAAATGCAAAAAACAAAAAAAAACACAGCACTTGGAAGAATCTTTTACATCATATATTCACAACAGGAGCACTTCACAACATAATTCAAACAGATTCAGGAAGTTACAGGAGGTCTTAGTGATGCCCTACATATTCCTGCCGGATTCCAGTCATTCCAGCAGATTCTGGTGCCATTCCAGTGGAATTTACCAGCCAAAATTTCACTCCAGCCACGGAATATTGATATTCCGGGATTTTCACCGGGACAGTCCCCAGAATGCACTGGAACGGAATGGCACTGGAATGCAGTGACCGGAATGAGCACTAAAAATTGCCAAATATGGCAAGTTTTATATTTTCAGATAAAAATTAGCAATAAAATCAGAAAAAAAATAGGGATGGTGGTAATGATGTTGGGGTGCTGTTTACATGGTCTGTGCGCATTTCCTAATATGGTAATTAATGCAAATATAACCAGAAAAAAAGTGGAAAAAAAGGGGAAAAAAATAGGGATGGTGCTCACTATTGGTGATGTTGTTGGGGTATTGCTTACATGGTCTGTGCGCATTTCCAAATATGGTAATTAATGCAAATATAGCCAGAAAATCAGGAAAAAAGAATAAAGATAATGTAGACTATTGTTGACAATGTTGGAGTAGTGTTTACATGGTCTGTGCACATTTCCAAATATGGTAATTAATGCAAGTATAGCCAGAAAATCAGGAAAAAAAGAGAAAGAAGAATGAACATGATGTAGACTGTTTTTCACAATGGTGAAGTAGTGTTCACATGGTCTGTGCACATTTCCAAATATGGTAATTAATGCAAATATAGCCAAAAGATCAGAAAAGAGGGGGAAAAGGTATACACATGGTGTTAACTATTATTGACAATGTTGGAGTAATGTTTACATGGTCTGTGCACATTTCCAAATGTAGTAATTAGTGCAAATATAACCAGAAAAACAGAAAAACAGCAGAGACATGATGTTAACCATTGTTGACATTGTTGGGATACTGTTTACATGGTCTGTGCACATTTCTAAACAGCTGTTGTCAGGTTCAGGGTATATATCCAAAAAAGGGAATTTAAGTATTTCTAGTAAAAGAATGGCAGAAAATTCACAAAAAATAGAGTTGGTATATGCAGTGTATACAATGTGAGGCACTGCCTTCAGGGTCCATTTCAGGGTCATTTACACATCCCACAAAAGGAAATATGATCTTGTATGACCAAAAAGTCAAGAAATTCAAGACAATGAGGATTCTGCTTGTCAGGGTTCATTCAATGGGATGTCAGGATGATGGTCACATGACCAATTACCAAAAATGGATAAAAACAAAAGTTGTAACCCTGCACTGTAGCTTCCCAAATCTGGTTGAATTGTGTTCTGAAGTGCTCCCATTGTGGAGATATGAGGTAAAAGATTTTCAAAAGTGTCGTGTTTTTTTTTGTTTTTTGTATTTTTCTCCATGAAAACAACACCAAATAATATGATTTCAACACATTTACAAAGCTAAGAGAAAGGGCTACAACTATTGTATCATGGGAAATTTGACCCAAAAAGGAAGGTGCATACCCTAAAAGAGATAATAACACTGATAGACTACAAAAGTCAGTTTATATACACACATTTGTATTTACAAGCACTTATATCCAGGCTCATTCCAGAGGATTCCAGTCCATTCCTGTGGATTCCAGTGGAATCCAGTGGAATGGACCCATTCCTGCAGGAATATGTAGGGCATCAAAAAGTACAGCATACAATGGTGTCAAGACTCACCTAGTTGATCCAAGTAGAATAGTTGTACACTCAGAGCTGTGGAACATGACCATTCAGCACACCTGTGCTCCAATCCCCACAGACAGTCCCGGTGGAGATTGCGTTAACGTTCCCTGGTAGTACTTGTTTGCAGATACCTCAGAGCTTGGAGTGGAGCTGTTGGTAGGGCTTCAGAGTCCAAGCAATGCAAGATATGCGAGTGATAGTCAAAGAGATAACATTGCCTCATGTACTACATGAGGTATAACTACAATGCTTACATAAAGAATGAGGTAATACAAGGTAAGTAAGAATGAGCATATAGGGTGAATGATGCAGGTGTGCTTTGGGAAGTGGAAAGGGTTAAAGGTAGGATGCTTACTGGTATCAGTGTACTACAGTTGCCTATTTCATATGATTTAAATGGTAGGTACCACTTGTGGTGGGTGGTCATTGTGGGCGTTCATTGCCATTTGTGTTTGTGGGTGGTCGCTGGTTGTTGCTGTAGATGGTTGTTGTGGGTGGTCATCACTGTTTGCCATTGTTGTGTGCTGGTGGTGGTTTGGAGAAAGGAAGCCACATCACATGTTGTGACAATGGCATCACATTTGTACTCCCACATGAGATCACATGTATATCTCACGTCCATATGATCTCATGTGAGAATCAAACATGCAATTTTCATCTGTCCTATGGAATTCCATTGGACATTCCATGGAATTTGTAAAATTTTCACAGAATCCGATGGGACTTAACATGGACTTACAAAACATAATAATCAAAATACCATTCCATGTATATTCTGTGAATAGTCCAGTGGAATTCTGGGACTGAAGTGGGGTTCCAGGCGGAATTAGTGGGGGAGAGTAAAGACCTCACAGAAACTCCAAGACCAACAAGCCCAAGTCAACATCATGGAGTCGTCTACCCCTAGTATGCAGGAGTATTTGGCATTTGTGGTCCAAAAACAAGATATTGACCCCAGTGCCCCTCTCCCCCTGGCGGTTGACTCACCTAGCAAGTCTGGAATCCTCCATTTGGTTTCAAGAAGAAAAAATCACTTCAGCAACTGGCTGGACAGACCATATTGAAGAGTCTCCCCACATTCATTGGAAAGAAACACAACAAGATTTGCAGTCCATCAAGTGATCACCAGAGACTGGAAGCCAAGGTGAGGGAAGCCATCAAGACACTGGAGAACAAGTGGGAGACTATGCCAGCTGTGTTACAAGAGAGTCTCACATGGGCCTTTGAGAAACTCACAAGCCACATCAAAACTGTCGAGCTAACACTCCATGACATCACCAAATTGGTCACCATGATTTCAGAGCTCAACCTGTGGCTCAGTGCCCAATCAAGTCTGGAATTGCTCATTATTAAGTTCCTCGGCAACAAGGAGAAGAAGCACACTGGCATCAATACCTACAAAAGTTTGGGTATCTGCATTGTTAGACTACAAGGTTTGTAATTATTGGAGAAAGATTTTGCCAATGTGGGCTTGTCTTCATCAGAAAAGAGGGGTCCTTCTTTTGGCAGTCACATAGGTGTATCTTTGTTCAGGATTTCTTTGATAATAGTTTGGTACCTTTGTGGCAGAAACACAGTACTTTACAGTGCCCCACCTATTCCTGCAGGAATCTAGTCATTCCTGTGGAATTCCTGTGTATTCCTGTGGAATTCCACTAGAATGGGACAGGATATGAGAAGAATAAGGTATAAAACCTATATTTAAATGCAAGTATATGTTAATTTACACTAATATACACTTCTGCACACCTCTTTCTCTTCACTACTATTTAACCAACTTATTATTCAAAATTCCTTATAAAATTTGAACTCAATAAATCAATTATAATGTATTTAAAATGACATAAAACATATTTTATTATATATTACTACATACAGACTATATTAAAGTACTGGGAAAGGGAGTGGGGACAAGGGGACCAGGCTGTGGAGAAGGAAAGGGACAGGGACAAAAGGGGTAGGGAGGGGTAGGGAAGGGTGGAGAGTTATGGAGGGAGAAGGGGGGGAGTGATGGGGAGGGGAAGAAGTGGTGGAGGGGGGATGGAGAGGGAGTAAGGGAGGGGTGGTATTGTCGCCTCGTTTTTGTGGACGTGGTCACGTTGACGTGGTCGTGGACACGTCATCGTGTTGGCATGGTCGTGGACACGTCATGGTGGACGTGGTCGTGTTGGCATGGGTCCTGAGGCATTTTCGTGGGTGGGGTGGTGCCGTCGTGTGGGCGCTGGCTGTTTTTCTGTGGGCAGGGTGGTGCCATCGTGGGCGCTGGGGTTGTTTTGGGTGTTTGTGGGCGCTGGGGGCGTCGACTTGTCGTTTGTGGGTGGTGGCGCTTGCTCGCGTGTTACATGGGCGCTGGGAGTTGTTTCGTGGGTGTGGGGCTGTTTTTCGTGGGCGCTGGGTATGTTTCGTGGGCGGCGGCTGTTTTTCGTGGGTGCGGGGTTGTTTTTCGTGGGCGCTGACCGTTTTTCGTGGGCGGGGTGGTGCTGTCATGTGTTATGGGTGTGTTGTGTGGGCATGGTGGGCTCTCGTGGATGGTGGTGGGCCACATTGTTGTCGTTGTTCGTTGGTTGCGACGTGGCAACTGAGAAAGTGAGCAATGGGGGGTGAGGGGATGGCATACTCACCTTGGTGGCCCAAAACAGCCGGACGGCGACGACGTACCTGGTACGTCGTCACCATCAAACGACGCGTCATCCGCGTGGGCGCTCGTTCAGTTGGTGACGTGGATGTGGCGGATTGTGGTGGGCATGGGTGACAGATGCGGATGGTGTCGAGTGAAGGGGATCATGGTGGTCACGACAAGCGGTGGTGGCAACTGGTGTGTTTGGCAGTGGTGACGAGCATGGTGGTGGTGGTGGAAGGAGAGGGTGGCCGTGTTTGGTGAGTAGTGTGTGCCAAACAAGCATTGTTTGAAAATAAATAAACTATAATACATAACAAAACAATAAAATAACCAGATTGCAGTTCCTGCCCATTCCGGGGAATGCTATTCCTGCCCATTCCGGTGAACATTCCGGTGTACATTCCGGAATCCACCGGAATTCCACTGGAATGGAAAACACCGGAATGAATAATTTAGCAGGGCCTTCTGCTAAATTCCATTCCACCGGAATCCACCGGAATTCCACCGGAATGACTGGATTCCTGCAGGAATAGGGGGGGCACTGCTAAGACCTCATTGCTGAGGCTATTGAGTTCTTCAAGGTTGCGCATGATTATGAGTTTGAGAGCGCCAAGGTCCGTTGGTTTTGTTCGAGGGCGAGTGATTGGGGGCTCACGTTCGTCTGTGTAGGTCGGGATTAGGAAGATGCTGCATTTAATTTGGGTAAAGGATAACAACAACCCTGGACCTGCGGAGGAGGCTAAGGAGGCTAAAGGCGTTCGGCAGAAGTTGCTGGACTGTTATCGCGGTTTATATTATGAAGCTATCGAGGGTCTGCAGCCGAAAGAGCAAGTCAGCCGAATTGCGAAGAATTTGGTCGAGTGCATCATCCCCCCTCTTTTCTGATCAGGGTTCTTACGGCTTATCCATTCCGTCAGGCGAACCTACGAGACCACGTTAGCTGAACTGACAAGTCTGGAGGAGATGATGCGCATCATGAGTGAAGAAGAGCAGATTCACCAAGACGTCATTTCCAAGCTCTGGCAGATTTATAGTATGTTCACCTTGCATTGTGGCTCTTCTTTATTCTTACATTCCGTCATACAGGTTCCAAACAAAACATACCGAGTCAGCAGCGCCGTGGAGCCATCATCATCTTGGGCATGCTTGCCTTGGGAAGACGCAGCGTGCTGAGTGATCGTGTCGACAGCCTACTCAAAGTTGGTTTGGGACCATTGGGCAAGGTGAATTGTCCTTCTGTCAATCTCGTTCGATGTATGAGCTAATGCGAAACATAAGGCTGATCTTACCTTGGCTCGATATACCTGTGTGGCCTTGCAACGATTGAACGGGAGTGCCAAGAAGGTCAAAGGTATGTCTCGCGCAAAGTCAGGGGGTTTAAGTTAACACCATCACAGGTTCCCTCCTCGATAAAACCATGCGCATCGAGATGACCAATCCGATCTTCCGCAAACTCCAAGATGCCGTCAACCATCCCTGTCGATCTCGAGAATGGTTTGGGTTCGCTGAGCAAGTCATCAACACCGTATATGCGCTTGGCGAGCATCCAGACGTGTTCTGCAATGAGCTCATCAAGAAATTCACTATCAAAGCTTTCACTCCTCGTGCTCCCAAACCTGCTGCGCCCAAAACCAATAACGAGACGCCGGAGACGGACCCTGATGCTATGGCTGAAGACCATCCAGGAGACGTTACCCAAAACTCTCTGGACATGGGCACGCAGGACTCGACTCACGGAACGCAGCAGGACGATAAGGAGAAGGATGTCGGTGATGCGTTTGAGCTCAGCCAGCTTCTTTTCATTGTGGGACGTGTTGCTATCAAGCAGATTGTGTTTCTGGAACTTGTTGAGCGCGAGTGGAAGCGCCAGAAGGACGAAAAACAAGCTGGTAGGTTTCGTGTTCGTCCTATTTGATTTCGTCAAGTAACCATTCATGTTTCGCAGCCGAAAAGTTGGCAGCAAAGGCGAAAGGCACTGATAAAGCCTCGAAAGACGGCGAGGAGCTTGATCAAGTTGCTGGTAACGCAGAGGACGAGATTGGAGACCGCGTTGCAGGTGTTCGTGAAACGGAGATGCTCTACGGGACTGACTCCCTTTTGGCAATGTACGGCCCCATGGTCGTCCATATCTGTGGTAGCCCTCACAAATTCAAGGTTCGTGCACGTCCTAGTAGTATGCGTTTCTGGGTAAATCTCAATCTTGTTTGCAGAGTCCGACACTGCGAGCAGCTGCAACGCTATCGTTCAGCAAATTCCTCTGCGTCAGTTCGCAGTTCTGCGACCAGAACCAACGGCTACTATTCAAGATCCTCGAAACATCCAAAGACGCCAACATCCGGAGTAATATCGTCATCGCGTTGGGAGATGTCGCCGTGTCTTTTAGCAACATCATCGACGAGAACAGTAACGAGCTGTACAAGGGCCTTTCGGACGGCAGCATCATCGTTAAGAAGAATACGCTTATGGTCTTGACGCATTTGATCTTGAACGGGATGATCAAGGTCAAAGGTCAGCTTGGGGAAATGGCCAAGTGTGTCGAGGATGAAGACGCACGTGTTGCGGATCTTGCGAAGCTGTTCTTTAGCGAGTTGTCTACGAAGGAGAATGCGATCTACAATAACCTCCCTGATGGTAGGTCCTTTTCCATTTGGCGCTTACTACGAATACTGATTTTGGTTGAAAAGTAATCAGCCATTTGTCCAGTGGCGATCATGCCGTCGATGAAAAGACTTTCAGAAGTACACTCCAGTATATCTTCACCTTCATCGAAAAGGTTTGTCTCCTTGGCTATCTTCGTACCAGCTGCCTTACCCGCACATATCTCAGGAAAAACAAGCAGAGAACATCGTCGAGAAACTATGTCAGCGGTTCAGGCTCAGCGAAGATCCCCGTCAATGGCGGGACATCGCTTTCTGTCTTTCTCTCCTCCCATACAAATCGGAGCGATCAGTCAAGAAACTGATCGAGGGCTTCCAGTTCTATCGTAATAAACTACACGAACCCCAGGTGTACGAAAAGTTTACAGAGATTCTGGCAAAGGTACGGTCTTTCGAGCAGTTTTCAGGGTTATGACGCTTACCTCTTTTTCTACAGGCACGTTCTAATAAATCCAAGGATAAGCCGGATAATGAACTCAATGAGTTCGAGCATGTATGTTCTGATCGCATGTTGTTCGTAACGTCGCTGATCGTCGATGGTTAACTAGCTTCTGGAAGAACACAAGAATCAAGGAGAGGAAGACCAAGCACTTGAAAAGCGTGTAGAGAAGAAGGCTGCGAAGAAACGGGCCTCGAAACGAAGTACGCAATAGTCCTTTCTTTCATTGTCTTGCCGGTACCCATGGACTGACCAGTAACTTCAATAGCTACCCGGAAGAAACCTGTTCAAGCCGAGGAAGATTCAGAGTGAATTGCGCTGTTCGATTTTTGTATAATTTATTACCATGAACGACTGGGATCTTTCGTGTACCACATACTGTATCGTAGTAAAAACCACTGTTAATGGCATATGTAGAAATATTCGCAAAATCCGGGGATGGATTGCTCAACTTGAAGCCAACCCAAGGAGGCATGTTGAATGTCGAATTTGGCCATGGAAGTGGGGAGAAGCATGTAAGTGCAGTTTGTATCGTAGAAGACGAATGAATGAAATGAGTGTCGTGGCTTTATAAGAAACCATAGTTCGCTATAGAGATAAGCTACTAGAAAAAGGACAGTGAGGGCGACGAGAACGCCAATAGCTCGATCGAGAGAAAGTCCAGAGAGTCATATATAGATACAAAAAAGATACGCGTTCGAAAGGAAAAAGAAAAAGGTATACTGAGTGAGAGAGATCGATCAAATGAGCGTGGTGGTGGTGGTGGTGAGAGATAGTTGAATGATGGAAATTATGAACCGGGTATTGCTTATGCTAGCGTGATGAGTGAGTGAGATCCGGGGTGGGTGGGCCGTTGTTGTCGTTTGATACAGTATTTTGATGGATGGATGGATGGATGGATGGATGGATGGATGGATGGATGGGTGGATGAGAATGATGATGCTCTGGTTGCAGGGTCTCTTTTCTTCTGACTTCCAGCAATGGGATTCGTTCGTTCGTTTGAGTTGGTTTGGAGGTAGTAGAGAGGCGAGTGGAGAAGGACGGGAGGGACCGCGGTAGCGGATGGTGGCTTGCCGTATGAACGAACGAACGGCTTAGGGAGGTACAAGGCTGGCGGGTGAAGAGAAACGACGGTGTGAGAGGCGGAGGCGGAGGACGAGAACCGCATCAACGGCTCAGGGGAGGGTACAAGGGCTGGGCCGGCGAGGAGACAATCGATGGCGTGCAAGGCAGCAACGGCGTCTATTCAGCCTCAAACCTCGCACCCCCCTCACCCCCTCTCATAATAGCCTTCATAAAATCAAAGAACCGCTCCGCATATTCCCCAGGCGGAACCGGGCTAATTTTATGCTATATCCCAAATCAACATCAACATCAACATTCTTCTTTCCCCCTAGGAAGGAAGGGGAGGGAAGAAGAACTCACCCGATCAGCCTTCAACCCCTTCCACAAATGCTCAGCCCTCTTCACAAGCGAATAAGGCGTCAAAATATCAATAACCCCCAAATAATAAATCACATCCAGCCCTTCATTCCCTTCATCCGTCGCCCTCAACCCTCCTTCGTCTTGATAGAATATCAATTGCAGTCGATCCCCAATATCTTCTTCTGGAAGTCGAATGGTATGTTTGCCTAGGCGCTTAGGGTCGGAAGACCGCATGGCCCGACGCATGGCGATGGCTTCGGGGGATTTATGTCCGCCTGACATGGTTTTTGAGCGGCCCAGAGAGTTGGGTAGGTCCGGCTACGCAATGGGGTGAGCACAGTAACTTCAAAAAAAGTGAATGGAGGAAAAAACCCACCGAAAAAACCTTCAACGTATTCCTCCTAACATTATCCCTATTCCCCCTCTGCATATTATGTATCCCCACCAAAAGACTATAATCCATAACATTAACCCCCCTCAAAAACTCTGCGTCCCTCCTCAACTGTTCCGTCAACAACGCCCTCTTCTCAGGCCCCAAATCCAACGCCTTCCCCCTCTTTATCCAATTCAGATCTTTCAGCACAGCCCTCGGGTTCCTTGCAGCTTTATCTTCGGGGTACTCACGGCCCACCGTACTCCCCTTGAGATCATACGTCTCGTGGATATCTTTATGTGGTGGGAAGAGGTTATTCATGATCACGAAATGGATCTTTTTTCCACGGGGGAGCTTGACGCGGTGTAACCCGTAAAACCGACTCAAGAGCGTGTGTGGGTTTTCTTTGACGTGGTCAAAGTATTGGGGTAAGATGGATAAGAGGAATTTATGTTCAGAGTGTCGGATGGTTTTGATTATGAACCTATAGTCTCGCGAGAAGTAGAAGAACGACCCTGATTTGCCGGGGGATCCGAGTTCGGATAGGATGTATTTTGCGGTGAGGGAGAGGAGGTAGTCTGCTGGGTCGAGGTGGAATATGTCCTCTCGGAGTGTTCGGAATACCCAAGGCGCGTAATCTTTAAACTTGAAATCGTATTTCGCAGAAGGCGTCAATTCGTTTCCGACGATATCGAAGGAAAACTTGTGGCGAGCGGTAAAGTCTTCTATCGTCAGTGGTCGTTTTATTTTAGCTTGACATCGAGAGACCTGCTTGACGTGAGCGCGAATCATCAATAAGAAAGAGAGAGAACCCACCCCGATACGTATACCCGTCAACATATTATACATCAACACATAATTGACATGATCCTCCCCAATAAGGTTACCCACAAGCGGCATATCCTGCTCCGACTTTTCCCTCGTCTCAGCACGCGTAAGCGCCGCCTCCGCCTCCTGCTGCAACTGCTGCTTCGCCCTCTTCTCCATCCTCTCCCTCCTAATCTGCTCCGCAGCAATCTCAATATCCGACGCCAGCTCAATCCCCACTTCACCTATATACGACGCATCTTCGGGGGAATGCGACGACGACCCATATTGCCTCGTATGTGTCTGATGGTGGCCGCGCTTGAAACTGGCCGCAATGGGGCTTGAGCCTGTTGTGTTTCGCCGTATTGGACGCATGGGTATGATGGCGACTGGAGGCTGGAGGTATGGATCGTATGATGCTGATTTTGATGAGGATGATTCGCCGGCGGTGGCGGTGGGGGGTGAGGCGTAACGGAGGGTTGGTAGAGAGCCTTTAGTGTCGGTTGAGGCCCTGTGTAGGGTATTGTCGAATGTGGATGATCTGGCTGTTAGTCGGGAAGACGTAGATGATGCTTCACGTTCACGTTCTCGGGCGGTCGTGGAGGACTCGCGAATGACGGAATCAGAATGAGACGTGGGTAGTAGACGACTGGAAGGAGGAGGCGGCTCCAATTCGTCTCTTTCAACGCTGGCAGGGGGAGAGGGCGGGGGCGGACCAAAGTGGACTTCATTGTCACCGCTTGGCTGCACCGTTTCCGTAGTCGTCACCGACTTTGTCACCGTCGTTCTAGTAAAATAACTATCTTGACCAGCAGGGCCAGTTTCTACCTCCACCTCACTGGTGACCATGATAATCTGGGGTTGCTCATTGCTGTTGCTGTTGTCTTCATCTCGGTTGGTGATGGTGTGAGGAGACGACGCAGTGGACGTCGTAGACAGCGGAAGAGACTGGCGCGAGGCAGCGGCGGAGACGGTGGCGGTCTTGTAGGATGTTGCTGATGATGACAGCATGCTGCTGTGGGTTGAGAGGTAGCTTTGCCTGTAAGCAGGCACAACGATTGGTGAAGGTGAACGACGGGTAGGCGAAACGGCAGTGATTGAAGAAGCCATCGTCGTCCAGCGTCGAGGACAGAATATAAAAGAAGACGGCGGCGAACGGTTAGGAAGAATGCAGTGTTTGCTGCGTACAAACTGTATTGTGGCTGTGCTTTTCTATGTCCCCACGGCCATGATAACGTCTATCACCTTTGAATAAACCTTGGTGTCATTGGAGACGTTCGGGAAGCTTCCCATCAGTAATTTTCGCCGCCAATCGTCCAACAGGAGACGTCCAGCGAAAACATCAGGCATTGGGCTCGTCAGGTATTGTACGTGCGCATTCATGTTGACCCTGTATATGTGGTGTAGGAGACTGTTATGATTGACGTCGAAGAATCGATGAGTATTAATACAGTGATAAGGATTCTAAATCCTCACTGTCGGCCATACAATGATGGGGTCCCCTCCAAAGTTTTTATGGGACCTCACGCGCACGCTTCCAAGCATGGATGTTGAAGGCAAAGTACACTGAACAGCGACGCGGGCAAGCTCTCGAAATAAACAAGGGGTCCATCAGCGACCGACATTCCTTTCAGGCCGACGAATCCATACGCGGAATGAGAACTTATAAGCTAGCAAGGAAAAATTGCGCATACATCCGCCAATAAAAAATGTGACGGGTAAGAATGGCACCCACCTCCCACGTAGCTCAGCAAAACTCAACCCCCGGCTCACCTTTAAAAATCAAAAATCAACAACGCATTCACAAAAAAAAAAATAGGTAGTACAACGTACCTCAAGCCACCCCCAGCTCATCTTGCAGGTGCTCCTCATCCTCTATATAGCGCGTACGATAAAAGTAAGGCGCATATATCAAGCTAAAAAACATCTTTTTCTCCAGCTTCATGTCCAAAACTTAGCATTTGACTGAATGCAAGTAGGTGATGTACTTGCTTTTATTCGCGTCAAACTGTGAACCAGAACGAGGCTTGAACCGTCCTGGAAGTTCCAAGCGCAGTCAACGAAAGAAAAAACATTGACAACCAGAGATCCGATTTCAAAGGCAATGGAGAAGGGGACGACGGCGATGATGTCAAGAAGAGATTCAAGTTGGAGCAATCCCTCCTAAATGTATCCTTTGGTGATATTTGGCCGACGCGTTTTGTCCATCTATTTTTAGCAATGTCTGCCCTCAACCTCGAGCCGTCCCGCCAACTGCGCTGCCATCAATCTGACGAAAAAGACGTTATATTCTCATTCACGTAGGCGGACAGACCCGAATCTATTGACTCAACAAAAAATGGCAGTGGAGAGAGGACACTTCATCCCTCTTCCTTTATGGTTGGGCGCCTCACGCATGTGCATCGGTCCTTTCCACTTTTTACTTTTTAAGCCGAAAAAAAGCCGGAAATAGCAGACAAAAAAGCAGAACAGCCGCAAATACAAAATACACCTAAGAAGCAAGTATTTTTAAATGCATTTAAATGGGCATGGATAGATATATTTCCAACTTTCTAGCCTTCTGACTTGTGGCGAGTCAGAAAGTGGGGAAAAGTACAAGTATGTTCTTGCTGATGTGGCAGACAAGACGAGACTGTCAAATTTGGTCCTCGGTAAAAATGAGAGGTGGAATGAAAAAAAAAACCTTGTCTTGGCGATGATACGGGGGTCTAGGAGCCTCCGAGCCACTGAAAACCCTTTTTCCCAACCTTTTTCAAGTTCGAGAGAGAAAAACTCAGTGCACGTGACTCCACCTTGACCATTATTTACGCCCACCGCACCTCCCTCGCCGCATGTTAGGGGGGTGGTCCAGGTTTATAAGCAGGCTTCCCCTTCCAGATTGATGGCTGATGGAATGCGACGACGCCCACAAGAAGAATAGTTATGTTCTGATTCAGTTGTCTTTCCTTTGGTCGACTCTTTCGTCATATACCCCAGTCACCTGTTGCTAGCTCTCGTGTGCTTCAGATACGTAGGCTCACGTCTTCTATGGTTAATCCAAACCAAGGCAGTGACTTGAATGAACAACCGGATATTCCCCATTTTACCTTCTCCGAAGAGCCTCTGGGTCTACCGGCATCGGAAGAGATCGGAAGGGTTCGGTCACTTCCAAGGTGGCCCAGGACTCACATTTGGCCCTGATAGTCGCTTCAAGCTTCAAGCTAAATTGGGATTTGGTACAACGTCAAGTGTCTGGCTTGCTTGAGATCGCGTGTATGTATGATTTCTCTTTCATGTTAAACGCCGCATGATCAGTACTTAACACTTATCCTCTAGTAACAACGTCCATGTGGCCATTAAAATTCTCAACGGATATGCGACGTTTTTAAACCGTGAACACAAACTCCGTCCTCCAGCGTTTGTCATCGTCACCGGTGACTCCCGATGGGTCCTACGATCATTGTGCAAGCCTTTTGACTGCATCTGTCTACCCGGGTATTGATGACGATGGAGAGCATCTTTGTCTTGTGACGGAACTATTCAGCTCCAGCGTTCAGAATGTCTTAGAGGCCCTGAAGCGTGACGGTGGATTCGTTCCTGTCCCTACCGTGAAGCGGATGTTGAGGCACCTGCTACTTGGTATCGCGAGGTTGCACAAGTGCGGCATCGTCCAGCGGTATGTTTGCATCATAACATCACTCGACGTCGGCTTACACTCGCCTCGCAGATATCAAGCCGGACAATATTATGATTGATTTAGAACCCCACTGGACAGCTGACGCCATCAACACATGGGTCAGGGAAAACCCCTCTCGTACTTAGTACCCAAGCAACGCTTAAAGAAGATGGTGACTGCGTTTGTCTCGCAAACGCTGCCACTACTGTCCTCACTTGATGGACTTTCATCTTGTAATTTCAAACTTGCGGACTTCAGTGCCGGTACGTCAGACGAAGATGCGGAATACCATCGCTTATCGCTAACTTATATTACATTCAACTCAATTTTCATCCGATCAAACCACAGACGATATCACACCTCTCGGCTTACGGACCCCTGAAGTCGTGCTAGGCGGGGAATGGGGTGAATCTGTAGACATCTGGACCTTCGGCTGTCTGGTGAGCCGTTCTTCGTACGCTGCGAGACTTACTTGAATTGATGTGCCAAGGTGTTCACGTTGCTCACCCGTCGAGCCCTTTTTTCACCAATGGAATCGCCTGAAGATGATGCTTCGAAAACCGACGTATTGCTTTATCAAATGATCAGTTTTTTTCTTCCACCAAGACTACCTTCAGCGATGCCCGCTTAGCATAGATTATTTTCAGCTAGACTGTGCGTTTGCCGTACTCGTCACTCTTACTTATCTTTCTTTTGATTAATTGACATCGCCTGTGATCAGGTTCACTCAAGAAATTCGAATGCTTTGGTCGCAAACCGTTTGAGAAATGTATCCTTGATACTGGACGTATATTGGATTCTAGCGACATGGCAGGCGTGGTGGACCTCATGACCAAATGCTTGCGCATTGATTCTTTGAATCGCGCAACCGCTCAGGAGCTTTTGCAGCACCCTTGGCTGATGTAGATATGTATATTTCATTCTCCAAGATCAATACATATTCCATTGGCCAAATTAGGTGGCATCAATTCGAGATGCTGTGATGCAATTGCAATCTCTGGTTCTATTCCATACTAAAAAAACAGAATAAGAACAAGCACAGTTTTCAAATCTGTATACTCGCTAACATGCATTTTTAAATCATTTCGGACCGTTCTAGACAAAGAAAATATCGTGGAATACACACGGAGTCCCGCGGCTATTGCAAGTGGTACGGAAGACTTGGATTCACAGCTTGGATATAGCTGTGAATTCAAGTGGTGATATCTTTTCTAGACATTGATCAAGCAGAGGGAAAGTATCAACAAGAGTCGCGGATAACGGTGTCATCTCCTGCCTCCTACATTGGGGGAAAGGGCGTCTGCCTTGAATTGTACCTGGACTTGCCGAAAGAAGGTCCTTCATAAGTCTTGGTCGCTCCCACTCGGTGCTACTGCCTATGAATAGATTGAGCAGAGCGCAATAAGAAGAGTTAGAATTCAAGTCCAGCCAGCGTTTGAACTTTAGAAATACTCACTACTGGTGCTTGCATTTGACCACAATCTTGGTATGACGTGGGCTTAGTAAAGTTTTTCAGCGAAACGTCGGAAACTTTAGAGTTAGTCACTACTGGTGCTTACATCTTGACCACAATCTTGGTATCCCGTGGGCTTGGAGTTTTTGAGCGAATGTCATTGCCAAATCCAACGTCGGAAATTACTGAACAGAGGTCACGAAGACAGTCCATAGTGGTAAGAGGATTCGGGGGTCTAACTGAAGGAGACATGATCATATGTACATCGAGGGTAATCAAAGATATCACCTCAAACGAAATAAAGTCGCCGAGGACTCACAAGAAGGTTCTCGGCAGAAGAAAATCCATAACATGTACCTCCGAACTCTGGTCATCACCCCTTTTGCGCAGCTTAACGACGACACGGCCTGTCATTGGACATACGGCATATCCCTTTAAGTCGCCCCAGGAATGTTCCTCCGACCACAGGCAAGTTGATACGGAGGAGTGTTGAAGAATTTTGGTTGTGGGCATAAAAAAAAGGTCGACGCAAATCTCTTCAAATTCTTCTGACGACTGAGTCTGTGAGGTTTGAAGGAAACTATCATCCGTAACGATCAGGTCGTCAGCGTTTAGGCTGCCTAGACTACCTAGCACGGATCCGACACGCAGAGGAACTACTTGAGGGAGCAAAGCATCATGGGATGTGTCAATGGATTTTAAGACGAAGTGAATTATTGGCGAATGGACGTCATCGCAGTCGAAGATCATAAAATGCTTTTGAGCTTCTTGTGATAGCCAGGGCGAGGGTGTGGTTACGCTATTGTAGATGCCAAGAGCATTGGAAGGATAGCCAAATATCATGTTAGCCGAATGATCGACCACTGGCGGTCGGTCGTTGACGAGTGGCTCAAGCTCAGGCAGCTTCCACAACAAAAAATACTCATCGTGGAAAGTAATGATGCTTTCACAGGTGATATAGATCTGAAAATAATGTGAACAGGTATATCATCTGAATGACAGAGGCATTAGAACGGCGTACCTTGAAAGGAGGGTCTTCAAGGTTCCAGGATATACCAAGCTCTGCAGCAAACTTCCACACCACGAAGCGCGATCGTCCGTGACAAGCATAGTAATCTGAGTAAAGTACACTGGTGGAGGAGCCTCTGCTCGCCGCTGTGCCTATCTGGTGAAAAGTTGGAGATGCTGAGTTGGGGTAGATTTCATACGAGACAAGCTTAGTCGAATCAACACTGTAATTGATACATCAGAGTATGGGGATGACGAGGGAGATGTTTGCGTACCCTGAATTGGCAGTGAATTTCGTGACGATGTAGATCCCTTCAAAGTTTGCTGTTGGCTGATAGTCAAACCTCAAGTCATCCACATTGGAATCCCCCTCAGCACCAACTGTCGCAATTGGGAACAACTTCAGGTGAGATCCAGCATTAACACCAAGGTCCCAAAGGAACAGACTACCAGATAAGGTTGAGGTCAGAAGGAAACGACCACCAGGTATAAGGGCCATCTGGTCAATCCGGATTTGTGGACTAGCGTAACCCAATTCTCGGGGCCTAAACAGTCTCGTCAGGAGGGGCTCGGGTAACCGTTCTCCATCATACTCCTCGATCAAGCCTCGGAAGCGATGAGGAGATAAAGCCGTATGTTCCAGGTCGTCAAGAGACATCTCCTTCAGAGGGAAACTTGGCAAATATGCTCTATGGGAAATGCACACATTGCGAACGGCATTCATCCATACAGATCGCGTTCGAGTAGCTTCTGAGAGAGATTTGCATGTCTATGAATGAAAACGGCGTCGGAAACTTAACCGAGTGTTGACACACGACACGCACCAGCCGCAGGGCGAGGATGTCGATAGGATTCAAGAAGTGTTGGACATGAATGATGATATCAAAAGAGTCATCGAACAAAAGATTTGTGATTCCCATGATCAAGTTAGAGGAGGTCAAGAGGAGGTCAGAGGAACTGCCCTTGCTCTCCCCCACTATGACACACGTGATGTACCGGTAATCACCGACCTTCCATATAGGTACATTGGCTCACGACTTAGTCACTGAGAGCAATGCATTGCACCAAGTCAGCTCGAGAGTGCGCGCTACTAGTGCGCTCTCTCAAGCTTCTACCCTCCTAACCCCTAAACTATAGTAAAGTACCCTACCCTCCCAATCTAATTAAGAATAAGCGGGTGTCCATCACTGAAACACCGGTTTCTACCATGGTGATAACCCCAACCATTAACCTACTTCCTGACCTAACTGAGAGTGTGCTACTGCACAGAGAAAAAAATATTCCTAACCTAGCCCTTTCTCACCTTTTACCCTGGTGTATAAGTAAAAAAATAAAAGACAATTCCGCAAGTGCAGCAGAAAATAATTTCCCTAGAAAGGAATTGAACCGACAACCTTAGAAGGATGAATCACATGACTAAATAACCACAGTATACTTAACCGCTGCACCATTCCACCATTTATTAATCGTGTGCGGTAAAAACTATGGCTTACCATTCTTTGTAGATTTGTCATACCTTCTTTTTAAGGAAATGTCATAGTGGGGGAGAGCTATGGCAGCTCTTCAAAGTTGAACGCGTCGCGTCAGTCACGTGCACATATTCATTATGTGAGTTTGTTTACAACGCCTGACCGATTTGGCTGGATGATTGCTAAAACGTAGTTTCCGGTAGACTCGAACCCAGTCTCCGATGGTAGTAATTCGCTATGTTTGATTTGAGTAAGGGAACGTAGTGTTGAATTCGAAAAAATGGGGAAGTTCTGTATCTGGAATGTGTGAGCGGGTATATCCATAGCGGCTGGTATCGAGATTCGAGACTACTTAAGTTTCTGGATTCCCGTAGGCAACTCCTCTGATGAGGGTGATGATAGTCGATCTCCCTCATAGCTAAAACGTTCAAGTCTAGAATTGCCGTAGGTTGTACATCACGAGCCTCGTCTAATGAAAAGCCTTAAATTTTGCGACTCGGTGAGTCGGATGATCAACAAAGCAATATTCGACCGCCATACTTGGGCAAGTCCTTGAAATACATCTAAAATAAATGTTAAACAGTACAATGTCAAGTAGATAATGTCCAATCCGAGATCAAAGATAAAATGGTATACCGTACACCACCGGAGCGGCGCCAGTCAAGTACTTTAACTTGCATGAATCCCGCGACTGTGCCACAGAAGCCACCAGAGACAGAGAAGGAGACGCGTGGGGTTCCTTTCCGGGTTCATTCCACTTGCTAACATCCGCAGGCGTCAAACGCAGCTTATCGAAGACGGATTGAGAGAACTTGTCGATGTCCTTGTCCGTGACGTCCCACAAGTTCGCGACGAGCGTAGGGCTATAGAAGATGGCATTAATGACAAGTGAAGCAAGAAACAGTTCGAATACGCACCATCCAGCGAGCATGTAGTTGTAAGGTGTTCCTGTCCTATCAAAGTCACCCAACTCCCGGAGAGCACCCGACGAACAACCCCAAAGCATAGTTGCAGCGCATTTCGGAAGGCTGCGAATCCTATGAGATCGGATGTATTGTTCCCCACCCCCATGGCCAAAGTAGCTACAATCGAACCATTCATATCAGCAATCTTTACAATTTTGAATGTACAAGAAGAGGACTTACACGACCAGGTCCTGCGTCTTCAGCGCATTCACGAACTGCTGCTCACTAACAGCCTGGCCAATCACACCATCCCACCCAGCTTTCCTCATCCCATGAGCCCAATCCCGGAATCGACCTTCAGTTCGAGCTAGATCGCCACTGGGATTCAAGATGAAGTATCCTTTCTGAGGATCAACGACCGCTCCAGTGATTAATTCGTCCTCCACAAGCTCGCCCTGTCTTTTCCACTTCGCGAACGCAAGCCTGTCGTACAAGAACTCGATGTTGGGGACTCGACTGACACTTCGCCCCCTAAGAATCGGTATACTCTCCCAAGGTATCCCTTGAACATTCTTGTCAAGGACCAAAAACAAGTGTTCATCCTGGTCCGTCGCTAATGGGGTGGTCGACTTGCCCATAATTGTCTTTGTCCACTGCCGAAGCTTCGCCGCGTGTTCTTCCAACACAGCCCGAAGGTCAGCCACCAGCTGAGCGATATCGACTTCTGCAATAGCAACTGGAACGCCATGAAACGAGTAGAGGTCCAAGATGAAGTAGATAAGATCCTCGAGCTCTTCATCTTTGCACTTCGGTGACAATGTGGAGAAACACTTGAGAATCGGATCGTCGAGTGTTAATTGACTGGGTCCCTGTGCCTGAGATGCGGTTTTCTTGTGGTTTCCTGCCCGCTGCTTCGGTTTCTTGTCCTTAACATGAAGGCTACGCTGAAAGATCTTGTCGAATTGCGCTCGGAGATCCAAAATCATCTCTGGAGTCGCGTCCGACCGTGGACTAAGAATTGTCTGATATACATAGTCAATAAACGTCAGACGAAAGACAGAAATCACTAACCTTGAACGCTCCCAACCAGCAAAACTCAATATTTTCAAGCAGCTCGCGTAGTCTCGTATCCAAATCACCCCGTAGCTTCCACCAATTCGCGCGAGCCTCTTCGTCATCCGATTTGATGTTGACGGCTGTCTTGGTACCCTCGTCACTCAACCTTACGATCTCGCGCAACTCGCCAATAGCATCGTCAAACCCCAAATGGTCTTCCTCATTGTCATCTCCGTTATCTCTCCTTCCTTTCAGAGGCACGCAAAAAACAAGTGGTTCGCTTCCTTCGACTCCGCCTTCCCGTCGTGAGACGAACAACGCGCTCTTATCGTCTGTGATATTGATGTTGATTACGATCCAGTTCCCCGGAAGGTTTCTTGTCTCCGAGGTCGAAAGTGATTGAACGTCAAGACGTCGTGAGCGGTATTTTTCTCGGATAGAGGTCCAGTAAGCTTGAATCAAGGTATCCTCTCGCAAGGCACTGTCTTCTGCATCATCATCGGACTCCGGATCGACGTTGAATCTTCCAGGGCGGTCAATCTTTGGCCGAGGACGAGGTGTCCCATCAGAGGTGATAGGTGGCCACTGGAGGTCGTCGGACATCGGAAGTGCGGAAAATTTCTGTTCGATGGATTCCAACATCTCTCTCCGCAGAGTAATTGCAGTCGAAACATCTGTGAAACCCTCAGCATCCCAATCAAGAGTGATAAAAGGAATCTCACCCAGTAATGTCGCAGTGACCACTGAGCTGCCATTTCCTGGTCTACCAAGGGAGGTTTGAAAGGCTTTGATCAGTGCGAGAGAAATCGCAGCATCCCGAAGCTTTAGAACGCTGCCATTCCGAGAAGTCAATGATAAGTTTGCTTGAAATAATTTCTCCGCCTCTTCCAGAGCGTTCAGAACATCCTGAGTGGGTAATGCGAACGTGGCCTTGTGCGTAGTCGACATTCCCATGGGAATAGCGATTGCTACGATGTACTGGTAAGTTTCTGCAACGAACGAAAAAACGAACAACTCACTAGACTCGGTGAGGGAGCTTAGGAACATATCAGCACGGAAGTGAGCATAGACGTTGTAGAGAGTTAGTTTGCCCATGAGAGAGTTCTCATTCGCCTTCGAAATCGATTGGGTCAGACGTGTGCGTTGACAAGAAATCGAGGTTTCTTACCTTCATTCGGGATGAAGTCGGCAGAGACAAGGACTTCTCAAGCAAGCCATTGAGGTCTTCATCTGGCTGATCGCGTCGTGACCAGACTGCTTTTGTTAGAGAAAGCTAGCGAAAAATGAAGTAAACATACTATGCTGGTGAAGAACGGTCGCAAGAAGTTCAGGAGCAACAGTGTCAGGGAGAAGCTTCGTCCGAGGGGATGTTCCTAGTGATCGTCGAGGACTGAAGCGAAGGAACTTTGTTTGTCTTTTGTGTCGGAGAAAGAGATATAATGTCACGTACCCAAACGCCAAAGTCTCGAATTGCTGGAACGCGCCATCAAGCTCCTCCAGCATTTTCATTGTCGAAAGATAAAGTTCTTGCGCATCCTCATGCTGAGCGCTTCGCTCATTACACTCCGCTCGGAGCCGATGAACGATAATAGTATCAACGCCTGGCAGGTGACAGAGCAACGCAGCAGCTTTCTCCAGTGTTGCATTTGCCTCCTGCAGTTGACCAAGATGGAGCTGAACCTCTACCTTCCGAGTCAACGCACGGCCAACAATAGTGGGAACGTTCAATGCTTCGGCAAGATCCTGAGCCTGCTGTGCAAAGTACTCAGCTTCCCGAGGGGATCCACGCGTCAAGTACATCTGCGACAACGCGAACAGAGTGGAAAAAAGTCCCTCAGCTGTCCGCCACTCCAAATCATGAATGAAAGATCGTGGAGGGTATGACTTGTTCGGCGTAGGTTGTGATTGTGCTGGAGCGGATGTTTGTTCAGCCGTAAGGGCTTCTTTCATACTTGTCATTTCAAATGGATTGGATTCCGAGGATGATTTGGTGGAGGATTGAGGCGAAGGGTTAAGACGTCCCAATGTGTCCACCGCCCGATTCCACAGACGAAGAGACTGGAGCATGCCTTCCAGTGATGTAGCAACGTCCTCCTGAATATGTTTGACGTCAGCAAGGATGGGTGGAATTTTAGAAGGCACTACCTTGCAATACTGAATCAATCCGAAGATATGCGAAGCCATCGCTGCCCTCTCCAGACGCTTGACCCGTGTATGGATCCGTTGAAGAGTGGTCAATCCTTTCTCCTCCGTATCCAACCTGTTTGAATGATCTAGTGCCTCATTATAGACACTTGAGCTGCATCTCAAACTCAGCCACAAACACAACCACCAAAAAAATAGGATAATCATACCTTCGAGACACATCCTCGATTAAGGCCAACGACTCCGCAAATCGTAACAAGAAGGCGGAGGATACTTCCGGCGAGGCTTGTCCGTTTCTAACAATCTCCAATGCCAGATTGAAAATCATGGCCGCCCTCTTCATCTTACCAATCTTCACGTACTCATGTGCAAGGTCAATTGATGCGGAGATGTATCCTAAGGTACGCGGGAGAGACGTCAAGAATAGTACATGTATAGATATGGAAGACACACCATCGTTCGCCACGCCAGCGTGGCGCTCACACAACTTCCTTGTGAGGTCCAATATATGGACTTTTGGAAGAACCAGGCAAAGGAGACCAAGAAGGCGAGCCGTGAGTTCTGAGAATAACAGTCATTAGACTAGGTAACTCGCAAACAACAGCACCAAAGAACTTACGGAGCAGCCCTAAAAATTGATCAAAGTCATCAAAAGTCAACAGTGACTTCGTCCTCGTAGCAGCATCCAAAGAGGGTCGAGGTGGCGTTCTCGCAGTATTCAGTGAAACTGGTGAAAGTGCTAGAATAAAAAAAGGGAAATTAGCCCATGTTGACCGAAAATATGAACAACACTGACCAGCTCTTGGCTTAACCTGGGGAGTAACAGGGGGACGAGCAGCTACCCTTGAGTTACTCTTGGCAGGAGCAGCTTTCCTTGGAGCAGCCGGTACGCGTTGACGAGTTGCCCTAGTAGCTTTTGGGGATACAATTCTTGGTATCTGCGTTAACGAGGATGAGACCTTTCTCACTTTGGGACTCAGCCCTTTCCTCGCTACCCTGGGGCTCCCAGCTGGACCAAGAGTGAGGAGGTCTTTGAGAATCTGACACGCTTGATCTGCATGTTGAGCCATGGCCGTGCTTTGCTCTGGATCTGCGCGCTTATGAGCGTGAAGCGCAAGCCAGAGGTGTGCGGATGCACGGTATTGCAGGCGGTAAGGAGCTAATGCAGCATCCCGAGCCAAGTTCTAGATTGGAAGATCAGGTCCATGGTGAAAGGCTCGAAGAATGGGAGGAAGTCCATACCTGAGCGGTCAAGAGACGCTCTACCTCGCTGCCCATTTCCGGCACATTTCCCAAGGTCACGGCCCAGTCATTTCCAGAGTCCCGATACGCAAAGGCCATACACCTTATCAGAACTCTAGATCGCCTGATAGGGAACGAGGCCGCATCATAGACGTCCAGAGAATCTCTCAACAGCTTCAGAAAGACACCCCGTACGCCCTCTTTCCATTGACTCGGCTGGAGGCCATCAATCTGCTGTTCCAGAAGGACTCCGACAACCCGAGGGTCCATCACAAGGTTGTCGTCATCAGAAGCAGCGAAAAGCTTGGGAGAGCGAAGGGAGACGTCCTCTGGCGGCAGAAGCAGCTCGCATGCCCCAATGTAGCTTACTCGGTCGACGGTGGCCATTAATTGCTTAACGGATGAGCTGGCAGACGCTCCAAAGATATCCCCGACACTCTTCGCATCCGTTTGAGCTTCAAAGCCAGAGGACTTAAAGGGAAATGTGCATATACACCGTTGGAAAGCCTCATAAGCATTCTTGAAGAAAGAACATGTGAGCCAAGTAGTCAACAGAAGGGCAGAGAAGTCACCTTGCGATCCCCATTCCTGCTATAACAAACAGCAAGCAACTCCCAGCGACGGTAAAGCTGCTCTTCCAGCTGATTCCATTCCATTTCTCCGTCGACTGCCCTCTTCGTCTCCGGATTGGCCTCTTCCTTCGCCTTGCCTTTCCCTTTCCCGCGCCCTTTCATCGACAACGCCGTTGCACCAAGAAGACACGCCTCACGTAGAAACGGCACTGCAGCACCATATCGTGTTGCTTGATAGAGTGATCCTGAAATGTTGTAGTATGTCCCCGAGATGCAACGCATGTAATTCGCACGGTCTACGTCTGCATCACGAGGCACAGACTCAAGGATAGATACCGCACCACTCAGATGCTCAAAGGCAGGGACATACGTCCTAGGGTCCTGAACATTGAGAGCAGTGCGTGCGAGCACGAAGAGAGAATCCAACGCGCGAGTGATGTCAGATTTCCGCGCTGCGGAAACTGCAAGCTTTTGGAGAAGGTCGACACAAGACAACACGAAGGCTTGAACCTCCGTCCGAGAGGTATCTGTAGACAGGGAGTCGAGAGACTTGACGGCCATTCGACGGAGTCTTTCAAATGCTCGATCCACTTTGCCACTGATACGAGCGAGTTCCTGGTCTTCCGAGAATAGTAAAGATTGTAGGCAAGCTGACGTCTTTATCAGGGCGGTGCATGATTCCAGATGCTTGCTTAGCACGTCTGCAGAGAGCGTCGTGAGCGAGCAGAGTAAGAACAAGAAGCTGCCTACCATCTTCTACAGGCCTTTGCTCCAGCAAGGTCGTAACCTGTGCAAATTCTGCGCATATCCGAGTAGCCTCCTTTGTGATGGTATCGACATTTTGTGCTTGCGTCCTTCCCACCGGTTGGGCAATCTTACTTGAGGACGGCTTGGGGAGCTCATGCTGCATCAGCTTTCCAATCTTCTCAAGGGCACAGATATCTCCAACCTAGCCGTCCGCGTTGAGTGTGTCATCACAATGATTGATAGGAACAAACGTACCCGTTTCGCAAAAGCCATCCAATACTCGCAAAATCCGACGAAACCTTTCCCCTCCAAAAACGACAGGCCATCTTCCCGCTTCTGAGCACACACAAGCATCTCCGCATATTCGCAGAGGACTAGATTTGTCACTTTCTCCTCCGCCTCAGGGAAAAGCGACTGATTGGCCTTAACGAGAGCCACAGCAGACCTAGTTACCTGTTCCCAGAATGTGCCGGATTCTACCGTCCCTGTGGAAGAGTGGCAGAGACAACGAAGGGCGTACATTCGTAGTTGAAAAACCCGCTCGGGATTGGGTGATGGATTAGTCGCTTTGATCTTTGCCGCTGACGAAGCTGTGGAGGTGGAAGTGGAGCAGAGCTTCGTAATTGCCGAGTAGCTGCGGGTAAGCATCGCGTCTGTTTGTTTGATGGGCAAGGAAGATATCGAGGGCACCCAGGTCAGAAAAGAGAAGGATGTGGGGTGTGTCAAGGACGACGACAATGCATCGACTGCTTGAGGAATTGTTGATATTGAAGCCAGTGTGGAAAGAGCGTGGGCGAGATAGGTCGATGTAAGTGTCAAGAGAGTTATATCCGTTAATAGTGGTGAGGGGAGTGGTATTGATAGCAGATGACACCGATGATCGTTCGAGGTGGGCGTCGTAACATTCAACAAAGCACATATTCGTGGGTGCATAGATTCTAACGCAGTTAATGCACAGTCGTGCTACACAGACGTTAGACGTTGAATGAACATCAAGAGTTCGAGCTCACCATATCCAGAGTAACCAACTTGCCCAAGACACTCACTGCCGCCCTTTCCACGTCCATATCCTGCAGGCATATCCTACGCAAGACGCACAAATTCTTTTCCGCCGTCAAGGCAGACGACTCGGCGTTGGACAGCGTGGTTTTTGAAAAGTTAGATAGGGACTTCTTCCAGCCAGAACGGACAACGTTAGAAAGCTCTTGTGACGCCGAATTGACAGACCGCATTGATAAAATGCGAAGGTCATCTTCGGTTATCACCTCCGGAGCAGCCTTTTGCTTTCCCTTGGAGCCTGAAATGGTTAACTTTGTGGCCAATGCATCGGCGAGGTCTTCAGCCACCTGTTTCCCTGCTTTTGATACAGAACGGCTCGACAATGGCCGACGACGCTCCTTTGTTGCCATCCTGCGCAGAATTCCTCGATGCTATGCAATAGTGGGCCGCGCGTCCTGGGCGGGAAAAATGTTGGAGAGCGCAGAGGAAGAGTTTGAACGTGGGGGTTTGAATTATCACAACCAATTCACGGTCACATGATCACGCGTTTCCCGAATCACTTGAGAATCTTCTGTCTTAATGCCACCATCACAAGTGCCATGGCCAGCGTCGAACGCCACGAATGACGTGGATGCCTCTGACGATTTGCAGTCGCAAGAGGACCAAATTACATTCGAGCCGGAATTCGAGGAAACCCTAGCAAAAGTCCTCGCGATGTTGTAGTCGAAGCTTGACGGGGCCCCCGCTAGTAAACATGACCTTAAGCTTCCTTACCATCTCTTACAGGCCCTTCAATATTTCTCTGGCGTGGCGGACTCGGAGGAAGCTCTGTCCAAACTGAATATCAAACTTGGTGGTTCGCTCAAGGTGAAAACGGATTACAACGTTAGGGTGGCCGCGACGGAGCAGCTCGGAATGACTGAACACTGGTCTTCCGAGGGGCCGTATCGTCATCTCTGTGTGCTGCAAAAGCTCGGCCCGAGAGCGGTGAGTGCCAGTGTGTGCGATATACTTATACTGGGCAAATATTTTATGTTGGATTCATCAGAATGAAGCAGCCTCGCGTGCCTGGATCGATTCCTTCTTCTTTCGCGCATCTGCAATGGTGCCACAAGGGGGTAGTTGGTTCTCAGCTGAGAGCAGAGCGTCCCAGCAACAACTAACGAACATTCTATTTTCAGCGCTATTGGAGGTTACACAGACTCCACTGCCATTAGGGTAAGCACATCGGGCGCAGGTAAAATATTCAACATCCCTTATTCGCTTTGCTTATTTTTCAGCAGGAAAGTATTTGGCCCGGCCACGTCTGGGGGTACCGCAGGATTTCGACCATACTCTTTTTATTTCAGAAGCCAAGTCAAGCAACATCTTACTCGAGAACCATGTCCCTCAAGCCGTGTGTGAAATGTACGCTTATGCAAAACAACATAGGTCGGAGGGCTTTTTCTTTCCATCTTCCACTGAATTACTGACGATTCCAAGGTAGAAAAGACATCATTCGCGGAGCTGTGACCGATGGCCAAAACTGGATTTTCCTTGTCCTTAA
Source organism: Laccaria trichodermophora (assembly GCA_018417955.1). Lineage (NCBI taxonomy): Eukaryota > Fungi > Basidiomycota > Agaricomycetes > Agaricales > Hydnangiaceae > Laccaria > Laccaria trichodermophora. The sequence continues at coordinate 807,206 of JACTVC010000002.1, forward strand.
AATGCACTCTAATGGTGATGATGCCATATATGCTCAGTCTTTGCAACGGACTCGGCTCATGAGCGTAGTCCCTCCTGGTGACGAAGAAATTTCACGCATAATGTGTGATGTTATCGCTGGAATCATCGCATATTGGGTATTTGCTCGTATTATCCTTTGTCATTGCCCTCATCGAAGACTTTCTGTTATAGATAGAGCATAGCAACGAAGATATCGGAGATGATGACTGGTTCCGTGTAGAGTGGAAGTAGACAGCATGCTGGTCAGTATTTTCCAATGATCGATCTATGACTTCGATGTTTTGACTGCTCAGTGTCCTACCTGGACATTTGTTCGTTGAACAGATCAGAGTCGAAGCACTAAACTGAGTGATTCAGGCGAGGGTGGACTTTCGGAAGGGGACAGAGAGTTCTTGTATATGGGGTTCTGGTTCGTTGGATGCTGCGTATCATGAAACACAACGAAAGATGTCGATGAATCGTTGAAGTGCGGCGCCGATGAGCCTCTATCTGGTCGAATCAAGCGCGCATTTGTCTTACGCACACACCACCCAACTACCCCAGTCTCTGCTCATAGACTTAGAAGCACTTTATCATATCATTTCTTTCGTTGACAATTGGCTACATAGGTTCCCGTGCATCCGCTACCGTTTCATCTCCCAGATACTTCCTTCATCTTCACTAGAAGAGTCGCTGTTTCCAAGTCGTGTCCCTCGACCGTAGCAGGCCTCTCACCAAAGGTCTTGTCGAATAAACAAGCACTGCTCCTTATAATTATGGAGCAAAGTGACGATGCGGACCGCATCGTCTGTGATGACGCTCGTGTGTTTCGGCTGGTGGAGTCTACAGTGTAGGAGAAACGCTGTCCGTCGTCTACTTGACGACTCTACAGCCCAACTACAGCCCGGCGTCCATGGTCCAGGTGCGATTGGTGCTGAGCGGAAGTGCTTCAACATTCGATGTTGTCGCAGCTCCGCTGTCCTCGCCGTTACGCGTCTCTACAAGCACCCTACTTGTGCGGTTGTTTTTTCATATCATATCTGCAAACTCCCATCTCGAGGTCAATCACTCTTGCGGATTTCGCCTCCAACTCCTCGTCCTGAGGGTCGATCTCAGCCTAGAGTTCCTGTATCTCTGTCGTTAGACCAAATTTCTTCCCCTCCAGAGCGGCTGTTGTCTATTTCTTAGCTTCCACCTCGTCCCTCAAGTCCTTCTCCGCTTGAGAGCTTGTAGCTCATCCGCCTTCTCCTGCGAAGATCATAGCATAGCTTTAGAGAACGTAGCTTGGCCACCAATGCCAAAAACTCGCTCCCTGGCTTCCTTCGAGCAGTCTCCTGACGCATTTCCTTCGTTCAATTCTGAATTCCCCATCCATCCCTCACTCTCAGCCTGCGACTTGGCCGCAACTCCTTCTGCGGCTTTCAATTCAAGTTCTTCGCCACTTGACTTTCCCTTTTCTACTCTTCCATTAGCCCAGTATAGGCGTCTTTTCGCGCATACATTCATATCCAGCTCCCTGCTTTCCATCTTCACGTCTGTCCTGACTAACACCCTCCATTACAGGCTTGAGAAATATCGACACTCCTCTCCCTCATAACAGACGACCACCCACGATCGTATGCGCAGGCACTGCCCTTTCTATCTCCTGCCACGTCATCGCCTCCCTCTTCTTCATCACAACCCGCGAAAACGTACACCACCAGCTCACTGACGCATGCTAATGGCGTCGTCTCGGAACTATTCGACGCCTTCCCGCATGATCATCCAGTTTGGGAGGCGGTCGTTACAGGCTTTGGAAGGGGTTTTGCTCCGCTTTGAGGAAGTGAGAGTGTGGGTGAGATACGCATGGAGGACCACGCGCTCGGATTCGAGGTTGAGACGGGGAACGAACCGACTGAGGTGGAGAGGAAAAAGAGGAGGAGGGACGTGGTGCACGCCAGGAACTCCGGAGACGGAAAAAGAACTCGGGGCACGTCGGTTCACAGCCCTCTCACCGGACGAACAGTGTATTGTACTCCTCACGCGTGCATTAGTATCTCAGCCTCCCTTGGTGCTTCTCAACGAAGAATGGAGCGGGACGGACGAGTATATGATTGATGCCGCGTGTTCGAGGGACAGGTAGCAGGTGTGATTACCCATTGGGATGGCGAGGTTCCTTGGGTGGGTGAGGAGGTTGGGCGGTATAGGATTTGGAAGGGGGTTGGTGGCGTTGTTGAATGAGCTAGTGTTGCTTTAATTTTTGGTCGTCAAGGCAGGGATTGTTTATAGACGTGAAGGATGAAAGTGGGACAGGTGTCGTGAAGGACGCATGCCGAGCGGTTTAAAGCGCCAGATGAGGACGTTTGTGGCCTTCAACATCTCCCACCGACTCCGTTCTCGCGCACTTGAGGTTCCTGTGTGGTGGTCTTCTATCGTTCCGCTGCAACAGCACTACCCACCACACCAGCTCAACCAACCTCTGCGCACTTCTCTTCCCTTCAACCACGTTCCCAAATCCCATCGAGAGGCTCCGGCCTGTGCCTCTCTCCTCCTTTCCTCTTTCAATGACGCCAATTCGCACTTCGTCTGCACGATCTCTGCAGCGGTGGTGATGATCGGAAGCCAGTTCAGCGAGTACAAATTCCATGTGATCCTCTCCGCCCCTCAGGGCACGTAAGCTCCTTCTTTTCCAGGCGCCGATGCGGGCGAAGAAATGGAATCTTCCCACCATAAGGACAATAAGAAAGGCGTGGGTGGTGGGCGAGTTCACCGTAACCGTGTGTTTCGGGAGAGCCAACATCGAAGAGAAACCGGGTGAGCGATTGGGGTACCGTGAACGTTTAGTGATCAATCCTTGCTGCTCAATACTCTTCCTCGACAATGAGGAAGACGCTCCTGTGAACCTTGTCCATGGTATCCGCTCGTGGAGGCTGAACAATGACGAGAACCTCGACCTTCAAGATCCCCGCTTCTACAATGCAGTGGAACGAGGGGGCTATGTATACGTAGCATCGAAATGGACTTCCCAACGGTCGACAGGGCTAAAGGGTTAAGAAGGCAATGGGGTTCTGCAGCCGATAATAGGTAGTAGAAGGGGAGTTGGGATCGGGAGGTAGGCGGCGTGTTGCCGCTGCTGAAAATGTTTGGGTCACAAAGCGTCGTGGAGAGGTTAACTCTCATCACGGTCTAGAGAAGAGGTGGGAAAACGTGGGTGTGCGGGGGGAATACACCGGGATTTCCATAGGGCCAACTGTGTAGATAGTCAATCACTACCACCGATTTAGAATAGAAACCCACTTGACGTTCTAACCAACTTCACGGCCAAGACGAGGATTCGACGGGGCAGATATATCGGGACTTGAACACGACCCGCTGAGCTACCGCGCAGCACCTCCATCCTTGAAAAAAAGGCTTACAGGTATGAACACAGGTATTCAAACGAAGAAGAGGAGGAGTTGGAGAAGGCCCAAGAACGTGCGTAAGGTACATAAAAATAGACCAAAACACGTGTTCACCTCGTGGTAACGTTTTGGGCGCTCTTCTTTCCTTCTTTCCCTCATCCTGAACCTAGCCACCTTCGGTATCTCAACATGAGCGGAGCGGGTGTTCTTGCGGGTGCTCACCACTTTGTTGCTCGCGACAACACGTTCATTGACAACTCTGTGAGGATGGTTGTGATGTTCTGGTGAACCAAACTGATAGCGTGAATCTCGGGCAGATGCACATCAATTATGGCAATAGGACGACGTCCGATGGGGTCATTCCTCTTATGCCAAATCCGAGCAATCGGTTCACCGGCCGCAAACAAGTCATTACTGAACTTAAGAAGCATTTTTCCAACACAAATGACTCAGCTCAGAGACGAAAGTTCTTTCTGTTGTATGGAATGGGGGGTATTGGAAAGACTCAGATTTGCTTGAAGTTTATTGAGGAAATGGCTGACTTGTGAGTATCTTCAAAAAGCCTGATTTAACCCTGATTTCTAAACTTTCAACTCCCTTCAGTTTCTCTTCTGTTTTCTGGCTGGATGCTTCCTCAGTTGGCACCATCACTCAGGGACTCAAGGGTATCTGTAATCTTCCTGCAGCCCAGTCTAGTGGACTGGATGGCTCTCCTGAATCTGCTCTTCACTGGGTTGGCTTGCTGAAAGAGAACTATGTGGTGGTCTTTGACAATGCTGATGTTCTATCACCTGCTGAGCTGGAGGCTTACCTTCCACCTGGAAGAGGGGGAAACATTCTAATAACTAGTCGCAACTCCAACATGAGAAGTCTAACTTCACATGGGAATTCTCTTGAGGTAACTGAGATGGAAGAGAATGATTCTATTGAGTTACTTCTGAAAGCCAGTTACTTGGATCTATGTTCAATCAAGTTTCAAATGGAAGCTTGTAAGATTGTGAAGGAGCTCTCATACCTTCCTCTTGCTATTGATCAGGCTGGTGCTTACATTGCTTCTGGAGCCACCACTATTGGAAACTATCTTGCAAAATATTTTGAGCATCGTAAAACATTATTATCCCATCCTGAATTTACTGGAGCTTCTAAGTACAACAGATCTGTCTATGAAACTTGGGAGTTATCATACAAGGAAATTCAAGAAAGAGCTAGATCTAATGATTCTCATAAGGCAGCCAATAGTGCAATGCTCCTTCTAGAATTATTTCCTTACTTCCATCATGAGGAAATTACTGAGGAAATATTTTCTTATGCTGCTCTTCAAAAAGATGAAACAGCCTCTCACCCTGAATTGCCACTTGCCAGTTCTATGCTGGATCGGAGACTACTTCCTTTGAACAAGGCAGGTACTTGGGATAATTTACTTTTTGGAGAGGGCATTCGGATGTTGCTACTCTTCTCCTTGATCAAGAAAGCATCATCTGATGGTGTGTACACAATGCATCCACTGGTTCATGCCTGGGGAAGAGACAGAATAACTTTGAATGTCAGGGAAAGATGTTGCTTGATGGCATATGTAACTTTATCTTGTTCACTGAGGTGGGGTGAAAGCCAACCATATAAGTTTCACAGGGTCTTGGTAACACATGTAAGGGCAAATATGCAGTGTTCAAGATCAGAAAGTAATCTGAATGGTATCAGTTATTTTGATGATGCTTATGAAAACTTTGGAAATCTCTTGCAAAACCAAGGATACACCAAGGAAGCAGAAATCTTGCAGATTAAAGTTTTGGATACAAGGAGTGAGATTCTTGCAGTAGAACACCCAGATATCATCAGAGCTATGGAAAACATTGCATCAACAAATCGAGACCTGGGAAAATACACAGAGGCAGAGAAGCTGGGAATCCATGTTCTGGGTGCAAGGAACAAAATTTTTGGAGTTGAACACCCAGACACAATCAGAGCTATGGCCCACCTAGCAGAAACATATACTGCACTAGGAAAATACAAAGAGGCAGAAGAGCTGGAGATGCAAGTTCTGGATTTAAGAAACAAGGTTCTTGGAGTGGAACACATAGATACAATCAAGGCCATGGCAAATCTAGCAGGAACATATAACTGTCTGGGAAGATACACAGAAGCAGAGAAGATTAAGATGCAAGTTCTGGATGCAAGCAAGAGAATTCTTGGAGTGGAACACCCAGATACAATCAATGCCATGGCATATCTAGCATCAACATATCATTCTCTGGGAAAATACACAGAGGCAGAGAAGATGGAGATGCAAGTTCTGGATGCAAGTAACAGAATTCTTGGAGTTGAACACCCAGAAACAATCAGAGCAATGGCAAATCTAGCATCAACATATCATTCTCTGAGAAAATACACAGAGGCAGAGATGCTGGAGATGCAAGTTCTGGATGCAAGAAACAGGGTTCTTGGAGTGGAACACCCAGATACAATTCTTGCCATGGCAAGTATAGGAGCAACATATCGGTACTTGGGAAAATACACAGAGGCAGAGAGGCTGGAGATGCAAGTTCTGGATGCAAGAAACAGAATTCTTGGAGTGAAACACCCAGATACAATCATTGCCATGGCAAATCTAGCAGCAACATATTATTCTCTGGGAAAATACACAGAGGCAGAGAAGCTGCAGATACAAGTTTTGGATGCAAGCAACAGAATTCTTGGAGTGGAACACCCAGATACAATCAAAGCCATGGGAAATCTAGCAGCAACATATGGAAACTTGGGAAGATACACAGAGGCAGAGAGGCTGGAGATGCAAGTTCTGGATGCAAGAAACAGAATTCTTGGAGTGGAACACCCAGATACAATCACTGCCATGGCAAATCTAGCAGCAACATATCAAAACTTGGGAAAATACACAGAGGCAGAGAAGTTGGAGACTCAAGCCCATGAATTAAGGAACAGAGCTTCTGGAGCAGAATTTCACATGATTACCACCATAGCCAATGTCCAACAAGCACAGGAGATTCAAGTTCTTGATGCAGGCAGTACAGTTCCTGGTCAAAAATACTTGCAGTCAACAAAGGTTGTTTTCAATCATCCAGTTCAAGCCATTCTTCCAGACCCAACAATGAATCTTGACAAAAAGGGTATGTTTTTGGTAATTGTTGTTTGAACCCCTTCTGATGTCTTTATGCTCAGTCCATTCTCTTTCCAAACATGCAAACAGAGTTTCAAAATTTAAATCCAAAATGGCACATTTGTTTCATAAAGAGAAAAAATTTGATGATGACTTTACAGGAACTAGTGCTTAGTTCTCCTACCATTACTTTCTGTTTCACTGACATTCTACCTGGTGCCCATGTCTTGATGTGCTATTGATTACCAGTTGCAAGCCATATTACCTTTGACTAACTTATTGTAAAGAAATTGTAAAATTATTGTGACTTTTCTGTGGCAAACAATAGTACTATTCAAAGAAATATAACACAATTTATCAGAAATTGTTACCATAAAAGTATTTGAAATTTCTTGACAACTTCTCTACAGTACTTGGTTCAAGTTGATGCAGCCTGCTTCCAGAGTGAATGAAAAGTTTTTTTTTGTCTGTTTTGAAAGGGGATCTGACAATAGACCACTGGGCCTATACCCAGTTAATTAGTCCAGCTGGAGGTCATAAACAAAACAATAGAAGTCTCAACAAGAAAGACTCAAAATTGCTGCACAACTTTATATAAATGTATTCAGTGTAACATAAGATATTTTTTACTGTTGATATGCACTGATGTGCATGGGTGCTGGAGTGTTTCTGCTGGCAGGGTGGTGTTTTTGTGGGTGGTGAGACATTTTTGTGGGTGGTGGGATGTTTTCATTGGGCACTGGGACATTTGTGTTGGTGCTGGGACATTTGCATAGGTGCTGGGTAATTTTCAATGGGTACTGGATGGTTTTCAATGGGCACTGGGTGGTTTTCAATGGGCACTGGGTGGTTTTCAATGGGCACTGGGTGGTTTTCAATGGGTGCTGGGTGTTATTCCGTAGGTGCAGGTGTTTTCTGGTGGGCACTGGGATGTTTTTGTAGGTGAGTTGTGGTTTTGTGGGTGCTGGGGCATTTTTGTGGGCACTGGGAGTGTTTTCAGTGGTGCAACATAGTTATTGTTTGGATGGGACACATCATTGGCACTGACATGGCACCTGGAATGTGATTACTGGGAGGTGAGGGGGCTGGCACTCACCTGGGTGGCCAAAAACAGCTGGACAGTGACAATGTGCCATGGTGTCACTGTCAGATGACATGTTGCTGTGTCACCTGGAACTTGCATACATGGTTTATTGGTGAGTTGTAGGAAATCTCATGGGTTTGTGAACCTGTGCAGGTTGATGCCACAAATTTGTATGGGTATGGCAAGGGTATGGGTACAGGTTGGGGCCTAGTAACCCTCTCCCAACCCATACCCATGCTGTGGGCATGGTGGGTTTTGGCATGTGAATGTTCTTTTAACCTCAATGGGTATTCGGTGCTACCCAGAGAATATTGCCAATTGCATGGCAATGCAAACAGCAGACCTTCCTACTGTACAGTATCTGTGGCATTGGTCCAATAAAAAAAAAATTGCATCACTCCTCAGAAATGCAAGAAGAAACCTGTGGTTGCAAAACAGTGCCCCTCCATTGACCTTGAGGATGTTTACAACAATGAGGTGGATTGACATACCTCTGTCCCACCTTGCAATCCATAACATATCCTGGAGGCTGCTGATGGGAGTGACAATGATGAGGAAGACCCTGTCCCTGATATAAACGAGGAGTGCGAGGCACCTGAAGAAAGAATATCAGGGCACTTCAGTCACCCATTTTTGGGTACCTATGAGGTTATCCAATTCTTTGAATTAGGCAACCTTAGTGGTACCCCATTCCAGAGTGGTATGACCCTCATACCAATTCCATCATACCATGGTATGGATGCCACATACCATTCCACCTCATACCATACCATACCATACCATACCATACCATACCATTCCATACCATACCATACCATACCATACCATCATTCCATAGCTGTCACAGGGTGTCTGGGGTCCTTTTTACAAAATATGAAAATTATTTCTCCAGGCTGCAATACTGATCCATTGGGCTCCATTTTTTGTGAAATGGTTCTTTAGATTTCTTCTGACATTTTAAGCTACAAGTGGAGGCTATAGGATGAACTTGATCCTTTGAAAATTCACCTGAAAATTAGCTTGATTGGGCTTTATCCCAGGGTTTGGCCATTTTCACTGTGGATAATCCATTACAAGCCACTTAAAAGTGTATATCTTGCCAGGCCATTTATATTCATGACAAATAAATTAATGTTGTATCCATCACAAAGGCATGGCCTCTGAAGGAAAATAAGAATTTTGCAAGACTTTATTTATTGCAAAGGCATGAATTTTAGCCAAATTACTACCCAAGGCAAGGATGCCTTCTTCAGATAGAGTATGTTCAAAATTTGCCATTTATGAAAAAGTATGGGGTCATTCCATAGGAATGGGATCATCAAAAAACTTGGATTTGGAATCTCCTCATATCTGCCACTCAGCAGAGCTGGCATTGTGTGGAATTTTGATTTGAACATTTGAACACAAGCAGGCCAAGACTTCTAATTACAAGCTTCAAGGTATCATTATTAAATATAGCTGTTCTAATTTAAATCAAAATTCTGTCTTTCATACAATTAATCAGGATGGTGAAGAGGTCCATGACATTGACAGCAATATGAACAAATGCTATGGACATTCACCTATGAGGGAGCAACTTGGGAGATGCTCTTGGAACAGATTGCCAATGTCTTATCCCACATGTCTTCAGAATCATACAATAGAGATGGAACCATACTATGAGTATGGAACCATACCATACCATGGGCATGGAATCATACCATGGGAATGGATGAGATCATACCATGGGAATGGAATCATTCCATTGGGATCACACCATGGAGATGGAATCATACCAAGGACATGGAATCATACCATACCATACAGAGATTTGCTTACAACATCCATATGTTAAAACAAGTCTATTCAAAATAACAACCACATGAAATTTACATGTAAGCCAAATATGGTAATATAGCCAAGAATAGCCAGAAAATAGCCAGAAAATCAGAAAAAAATGGCAGGGTGGTGCTCACTGTTGGTGATGACATTGGCGTTGTTTTCAGGGTCCAGGGCACATTTCCAAATATGATAATATATCCAAAAATAGCCAGAAAATAGTGGAAAAATTGGAAAAACATATGAATGGTGTACAGAACATCATGCACTGCCTTTAGGGTCCATCCCAAAAGGGAAATATCACCTGGTTTGACTAAAAAGTAAGACAAGAATGATTTGACCTATCAGGGTCCATGTAATGGGTTGTTGGGATGATGGTCACATGACCAATTACCAAAAATGGTCAAAAACAAAAGTTGTAGCCATACACTGTAGCTTCCCAAATCTGTTTGAATTATGTTCTGAAGTGCTCCTGTTGTGGAGATATGAGATAAAGGAATTTCAAAAGTGTTGCATTTTGTTTTTTGTTTTTTGTGTTTTTCTCCATGAAAACAAAACCAAATAACATGATTTCAGTATATTTAGAAAGCTAAAAGAAAGGGCTACAATTATTGTATCATGGGAAAATTGACCAAAAAAGGAAGGTGCATGCCCTCAGATATAGACTACCAAGTTTACTGATAGACTACAAAAAAGTCGGACTTAGACTACACAGTTTACTGATACACTATAAAAGACTACAAAAGTCAAACTTAGACTACAAAGCTTGTTGATAGACTACAAAGCTAGGGTTAGGGTCAAAAGGTTATCTTGACTACATAGTTTGTAGTGTCTGCTTTTTGTTATTACAAAAGTTTGTAGTGTGCACTTTTTCATTAGAAAAGTTTGTATTGTCTGCTATTTGAGACTACAAAAGATTGTAGTGTGCGCTTTTTCATTAGAAAAGTTTGCAGTGTCTGCTTTTTGAGACTACAAAAGATTGTAGTGTGTGCTTTTTCCTTAGAAAAGTTTGCAGTGTCTGCTTTTTGAGACTACAAAAGGTTGTAGTGTCTGCTTTTTCATTTAAAAAAGTTTGTAGTGGACATGTAGTTTATGGTGTCCTTGGCCCTATCTATGTTATGGGGATGAGGTTGAAGGATTGCCATATATTGCCAGTGCTGCAGCATTAGTTTTTGGCATCATGCACAAGTTGTCTTTCACATTAGGAAAGGCCATTCTAAGCCTTTCATTTCATATGGATACCTACTCTCCTATCTCAAAACATAATTGTAAGCTCATGAGAATGGCCTTTCCTAATGTGAAAGACAACTTGTGCATGATGCCAAAAACTAATGCTGCAGCACTGGCAATATATGGCAATCCTTCAACCTCATCCCCATAACATAGCATTTTTTTTGTATAGGTTCTGGGGGATGTGGTTGAAGGATTGACATAACCTTACATATTGCCATTGCTGCAGTATTAGTTATTGATAACCATCTTTGGGACAGGACAATAGCTATCAATGTGAAAGCAGAAAATAGCCTGTCCTGATGTGAAAGTCAACTTGGGCATGATGTCAAAAACTAATATTGCAGCAATGGCAATATGTAAGGTCATGTCAAGCCTTCCACCACATCAGTAGTTTAACAAATAGCTTTTTTCTGCTTGCACAAGGGAAAAAAGCAGTACTTTATAGTGCCCCTCTCATTCCTGCAGGAATCCACAGGAATCTGCAGGAATGGAACCAGATTCCACAGGAATGGAACTGGATTCTGCAGGATTCCACAGGAATGGGACCAGAATCCACAGGAATCCCACAGGAATAGGACTGGAATGAAGCAGAGCAAGGTTGAAAAACCATGTAAATTTACTGATCAGCTTTTCATCATGTGACTACATATGTATTTATTCAACTCCTACCTTATCCTGATAACTTAGTACTCAAAATCCCTCATAGAACCCATATCTCAAGCCATAGATTCATAGGTCAAATTATAATGTAATTAATAAGAACATCAAATGTATTTTACTACATACAATCTATATTGAAGCAGGGGGGGTAGGGACAAGGAAAGGCAGTAGGGACAAGAAGGGGGGTAGGGACAATGAAAAGAGTGGGGACAAGAAAAGGGGGTAGAGACACAGAGGGAGAGTGTGTTGTAGAGGGAGGGGGGAAGGAGTGGTGAGGAGAGTGTGGTGGAAGGGGGGACTAATGGAGTGGGGAGAGTGTGGGGGGGGACTTGCATTGTTGACGTTGTGTATCACCATCGCATTGTCGATGTTGAGTGTCGTTGTCATTGTCGTTGTGTGCCGTTGTTGCATTGGCATTGTTGTGTGTTGTACGTGGGTGCTGGGTGTTGTGTGTCATTGTCGACCTCATGTGTGGGCACTGGGTGTTGTTCCATGGGCACTGGGGCATTTTTGTGGGTGGGGTGCAGTTTTCGTGGGCGCTAGGGCATTTTTGTGGGTGCCGGGGAGTTTCTGGGGGTGGTGGCAGCTGCAAAGCAAGGAGTGGGGGGCAAGGGGGTTGGCCATGTCAATGGGGCACCTGTTGAATAGTGAGCAGTGGTGGAGGGACCTGCTACTCATTTGGGTGGCTCAAAACAACCTGACAGTGATGACATACCAGTCATCACCGTCAGACAACACGAATATGCATCGTCTGACCTTTGTTGCCGCATTTGCCTGGTTGTTGTGGTGGGCACTCGTGAATTGTGGTGGGCGCTGGTCGCCATTGGTTGATGGTGGTGCTCTGGTGGTGCCATGTCGTTGTCATCTGGTTGGTGGTGGGCACTCGTGGATGGTGGTGGTGCCATGTCGGTGGTCGTTACCATTGTTGGGTCGTGTGGCATCATTGTTGTTGTTGCCATTATCAATGTGGTTGATGGGAGGGAATGGAGGTGGGGAAGAGGATGGTGGTGGGTGGAAAGGAAAGGGTGTTGCCTTTGTTTGGTAACAAAAGTAAAATAAACAAACAAATGACCAGATTCTGTTGCATTCCATTCCTGTGGATTCTGGTGTCAATTCCGGAATGATGAAAATAGCAGGCCTCCCTGCCAAATTCATTCCTCTGGAATCCACTGGAATCCACAGGAATGACTGGATTCCTGCAGGAATTCGGGGGCACTGATAAGACCTTGGGTTTGACTGGCAGGGTAGGGTAATATGGATGTTGGTGGGGTATGCAGATAAGATGCAACTGGAGATCTTGGAGCTGAAGTGAGTGGTGCCAAACATGTGAACAAAAGGATATCTTGCAGGTGCTATATGTCATATATATATTTGACAGCTTGGTCTGGTTGTAGGCACCATGTGGTGAAAAAAATGGAATCATACAAAAACAGTGGAGTAGACTTGCCAACCCAGTTGAGTATGCAGATAAGGTGCAACTAGAGATCTCAGAGCTGAAGTAGAGGCAGAGGTGGAGGGGATTGTATTATGTGGTTGCCTCTGAGCAGCTAAAAAATCTATAGTGCGAACTGTAACCATAGTGTCAAAGTGGATAATACTTAAGAAACTCAGGAATCTTGCACTGATTAGCTTCAAGGTGAATCACACATGTCAAACATGCCCAAATTTTTTCAAGGAGAATGGAATTGGTTGTGAATAAATTTACAATCAAAAGCCAAGAGGGAGGGAGGGAGAGGAGGAGAGAGAGGGAGAGAGGAAGAGTAAGAGAGAAACAACAAAGAACTTTGTGAACTCTGAGCAGCTATAAGAATCTGTCATGTGAACTGTATTCATAGTTTCATTGGAAGTGGGTGATACTTATGAAACTCAGGTAGATCACAGATGCTATTGATGCCCCTTATTGCTACCTACATACCAGGAGCACAGACCAGACATAGTGCCAAAACCTCTGGAAGTCATTGCAGAATCTTCCAGAATATATACATACCCCAGACAGCACAAAAAATCACAAGTTTTTTGCTGAAACTAGGACCCCTGACACCCCTACAGACCAGAAAAATATATCCTTACCACATCTGTTTCACAAAATATATTTTAAGGCCAAGCCAGGGCAAAAATATATTTCTAAGGTGTGACAGTGACATTTCAAGGTCCACTCACCAAAAATATATCCTTACTGCATTTCACTTGCAAAATATATTTTGGTGGTGTGACACAGACATTATAATTTTTGTGTGACATTTCAGGGTCCATGTCTCAAGAATATATTCTAGATTTCAGAGCTTTCTAGGACCCATATATATCTAGAATGTAGATATGGTCCATGACATTTAGTCATATAACATACCTGGAGTTTGCATGACTAATAGTCAGTTGGCAGTGGGTGACTGAAGTGTCAGGCCCACTTTCCCATTCCAGCTTTGTCATCATTTCAAGAAAATAGGCCATGTAGTTTGAATGGGGTGAACCAGCAAAGGTAAAAAGCATGACTTTGATCATTTTATAGAGATGGCCAATGTTGTCTTCAGCAGAGGCTAGTGTTCACAAGTTCAGTTCAGTCCAGTTTTTTGCCCCCAAAACATGCAACCATGGACTGCAACCAGTCTAGGGAGCTCTTTACACTCCTCCACCTATTCCTACCAGACTCCTACTGGACTCCCGGATTCCTACCAGACTGGACTAGGACTGGGACAATTTTTATGTTGGCTGATCACCATACAAATTTTGTGTCCCAGTCCTAGTGGAGTCCTAGTAAATTCCTACTGGAATGGTCCCAAACTACTAGGAATTGTGGATTCCTAAGGAACGGGTATAGTGGAGTCCAGTAGGAATTTCTGAGCACTAGGAGTCCAGTAGGACCAGTAGTTTGTCACTGTTGTTGTTATTATATAATATATAAAAAAGTGCAACCACAAGAATTGAACCCTTGACATTATGGACACAGTGGCATATTACAGACACAAGCACTCTACCAGTTACACTACAATGGCTTTATTACAGGTATATATTATATGCCCTACATACCAACTGGCTGACCTCTTCCCAGAAAGGACGCCAGCAAATTCTGTGAGTGGGAAATTTGCATAACCCTCAACCCACAACATTCCACACTCCATCAACAATGCCTTGACAACGTCGTCTTCAATCCACGCCCATCGCCACACATTGCACACCATCGATCTATGCCATGCCCACCAATGCCTGCTCCAACAAGCCCTGCAACCATAGTGGGCTTCAATGTCAAGCCCCAGCAACCGAAAAATGCAAACACACGGAATCTGGGGCTGACAAATCCGACAAAAAACCGAAATCAACTGCCAACGAGACAACGGAGGATGTTGATGACAACGTGAAAGCAACAAGGAAGGGGAAAAAGGCAGTAAAGGGGAAGGGAAAGGGCACCAAATGTGCACAGTATGTCATTGCCTCACCTGCCACGTCACCACTCCCTCCTCATGTCGTTTTAGCAAAACGGCCACAAACCGTGCACAGGATGATGCTGCCGCTCATGCAGCAGGCCCTCCCAGCCATCTCACTAGGTGTGTGCACCCCACTAACCCCCTTCCTCCTCACCTACACTATTTTATAGGGCTGAGTGCATCCTCGAGGAGAGCAGGGTGTCCATTGCACCCCCCATGCATGCTTGTTCAACCAATGCCACCCACATCCCACCTCCACCTGAGCCCATTGTTGGATGGCAACGCCGCTTGGATGCAGCAAGAGCCCAAAGCAGCAAGAACAAGCAAACCACCCATGACAGATTGCGCAGTGACAACAGCCACAACAACGACAATGACAACGAAGACAACACCAACAAAGATGAAGACAATGCCAACAACAACAACAACAAAGCCAACAAAATGACAATGCCAACAATGACAAAGGAGGCGATGGCATCAGCAGCATCCGCAATGACGAAGATGCCACCAACATGGTCGACAAGCCCCACCACATGACCAATGCCCTCGCTGCCAATACCCTCACCCCCAACACCCTCGAAATGGGCATGCGCACCACCAACAACACTCCCAACACCCTCGAAATGGGTATGCGCACCACATCAGTAAACTTGGTAGTCTATATCTGACTCTTATAGTAGGGCATGAACCTTCCTTTTTTGGTCATTTTTCCCATGATACAATAATTGTAGCCCTTTCTTTTAGCTTTCTAAATATACTGAAATCATGTTATTTGGTTTTGTTTTCATGGAGAAAAACACAAAAAACAAAACAAAAATGCAACACTTTTGAAATTCCTTTACATCATATCTCCACAACAGAAGCACTTCAGAACATAATTCAAACAGATTTGGGAAGCTACAGTGTAGGGCTACAACTTTCGGTTTTTGACCATTTTTGGTAATTGGTCATGTGACCATCATCCCAACATCCCCTTACATGGACCCTGATGGGTAAAGTCATTCTCCTCTTGGTTTTCTTCACTTTTTAGTCAAACCAGGTGCTATTTCCCTTTTGGGATGGACCCTGAAGTGGACCCTGAAGGCAGTGCCTGATGTTCTGTATTCAAAGCATTCATGCCCTGGGTATCCATTGAAAAATCACAATGAAATACCCAGGGCTACATTTGCAAAATTGCAATGATATTGCTCATGTAGCTAATGAAAGTCACAATGATATCACCCATGTGGCTAATGAAATTTCCAATGATATTGCCCAGGTTTCTGATGAAAATTGCAATGATATTACCCAGGTAGACAATGAAATTTCCAATAATATCACCCAGGTATCTAATGAAAATCACAATGATATTGGCCAGGTAACTAATGAAAATCACAAATGATATCGCCCATGTAGCTAATGAAATTTCCAATAATATTGCCCAGGTATCTAATGAAAATCACAAGAGCTGCAATGAGATTCCCTGAGGTATTTGATAAGAATCCAATGAAATGGCAAAGGGAATAATAATGAAATTCATCAGGTTTCATATTGAGATTGGTTAATGAAAACAGAAATGAAATAGCCTGTAAGTTGAGCTCTTTACTCTCCCCCACCTATTCCTACCAGACTCCTACTGGATTCCCGGAATCCTACCAGACTGGACTAGGACTGGGACACATTTTATGTTGGCTGATCACCATACAAATTTTGTATCCTAGTCCTAGTGGAGTCCTAGTAAACTCCTACTGGAATGATCCCAAATCACCAGGAATTGTGGAATTCTACTGGATTTTTAAGGAATGAGTCCAGTAGGAATTTCCGGGGACAGGGAGCCCAGTAGGACCAGCAGTTTGTCACTGTTGTTGTTATTATAACATATTAAAAAAAGCGCAACCTGACAGAATTGAACTCTCAACCTTATGGACATAGGGACAATACTATGAGCACTTTACCAGTTACACTAGGAAGGTATTATTATAGGTCATTATTATATGCTCTATATACCAACGTACTGACCTCCTTCCTAGAAAGGACGTCGGCGAATTCCGCGAGTGGGAATTTTGCCCAAACCCGACAACACCACCATCACCACCCTCTTGCTCACCCACCACGAACACGTCGCCCACCACGACCACAATGGACGACGACAACACGCGACCACGACAACAACGACGGCCTCGACAGACGACAACAACAAACGACCACGGCACGCAACGACGACTCCACTCACGGACACGACAACCACCCACGAACCACAAGCGCCCACCGACACGACAAACAAGAAAGACGAGGGACAGTGACGACCCGCTCCCACCCGCCAACGACGACCGTAACACCCACCACCACAAACGACACCCGCCACCCACGAAAAGGACAACCGCCGCCCACGAAAAACGCCCACCGCCCATGAACGACAGCCGCCGCCCATGCAAACGACAACCGCCGCCCACGAAAAACACCCAGCACACCCAAACGACATCCGCCGCCCACGAAAAACGCCCACCGCCCACAAACGACATCCGCTGCCCACGAAAAACACCCAGCAAACCCAAACGACGACCGCCGCCCACCACCCACAAATGACATCCGCCGCCCTCGAAAAACACCCCGCCTATGTGTCTCTGTCCCCCTCTCTCCCACCATCCTTCTCTCCCTCCCTCTCTTCCTCCCTCCCTCCCTCTCTTCCTCCCTCCCTCCCTCTCTTCCTCCCTCCCTCTCTTCCTCCCTCCCTCCCTCTCTTCCTCTCTCCACCTCTCTCACCCCCTCCCCCCTCCATCATTTCACTTCACTCACTTCCCCTCCTTCCATAGCTCTCTCCCTCCACCACTCCCTCCATCACTCCATCACTCCCTCCCCCTCCCTCATTACATTAGTAAAATATCTTTCTGTATTTAGTTGTCATTTCACAATACAACATTTGTTTAAATGTGAATTTTGAATAGAAATTTGAAGTTCTGACTTGGTAATACATTGAAGTTGATATTCCAGTGGGAATCCAGTAGGACTTCAATGTGTGGAGCATTTCATCTAATTTGTTTAAGTCCAGTTGGAGTCCAGTTGGAGTCCAGTAGGAGTCCAGTAGGAGTCCAGTAGGAGTCCAGTAGGAGGGGGAATGGAGAAATATGTGAAAATGCCTTTTTGGAAATTTTGTTAAAATCCGGTAGGAATCCTACTGGAGTCCCGGAGTCCAGTAGGAATAGGTGGGGGAGTGATAAGTATTGAATGAAATATATAAGGGAGTCTAATGAATGAAATATATCAAGAAATCTAATGAAGCCTTTCATTGATGAGTGTGGCATTATACACATCGCTTATATGGCAAGTGCTTTGTTTTATCATAAAAGTGGTTACCACGAGCCTGATGTTTGCCAAAAGATAAAAATGGACCACCAAGCCAAGATGGGCGCATTAAGACCCGCACATATACCATCTCGCCCTTTCTCAACTGTCTCTTTAGACATGATAACTGGACTACCGGCTTCAGTGGAGTTGGGGTACACTGCTGTCCTAGTCATAGTGGATAAGCTCACCAAGTTTGCCATCATAATCCCTACACATACGACTCTCTCTCAAGAAGAATTTGCTCAACTGTTTGTGGAAAGAGTTGTCAACGTTTACGGGTTGCCAGAAGTCATAATCTTTGATAGAGACAAATGTTGGGCAACCGTATTCTGGAAGTCTGTGGTAGCCAATTACAGTAGTGTGATGGCGTTGTCCTCTGCCCATCACCCACAAACTGATGGCCAGACTGAGATTCTCAATGCTATGATAGAGCAAATGCTTTGCGCTTATGTTTCCTCAGACAAGGAAAACTGGTCGAGATGGCTGAGCATACTAGCCTACTCCTACAACAGCAGTGTGCATTCCTCTACTAAATATGCCCCAAACTATCTGTTGATGGACTACAACCCCAGAACATCTACGGGTGTGATCGTTCCTGAAGTCAATCCATCCAGATGGCCCTTCCTACCTAGCCAATCCGCTGAAGACTTTGTCAAGTCTCTGGAAGTACATTGTACCTTCGCCAAGGACGCCATAGCTCTAGCACAAGATTGACAAGCCAAGGCATATGACAAGAAGCGTAGGCCGATTCAAGAATTAAAAGTGGGAGACTATGCCTTAGTCAACCCTCACTCGCTGGAGTTAGTGGACATCGCTGGAACTGGCAAAAAGTTGGTCCAACGAATGATAGGACCCTTCAAAGTCGTTGAGAGGATCAACCCTCAAGTCTACCGGCTAAGGCTCCTGGATACCTACTCCATGCACCCTGTATTCAATATCGATCATCTACAGAAATACATGCCATCCCCGGCGGAATTTGGTGAACAAATGGAATTACCTCCTACTCGGGATCTAAAAGCTTCCAAAGAATACGAAGTGGAAGCTATACTAGGACATCGACTCGTAGGAAGAAAGAAAGCTAATAGAAGAATGTTCTTGGTAAGATGGAAGAACTATGGACCAGCCGACGACTCATGGATCACTGAGTATGACCTAAGAAACGCTGCTCAACTCAAGCACAGCTACCTCGAATCGAAAGGACTGACCATCTAGTGGATCTGCCTTCCGTTGACCCCTTGGAATAGTGATCTGGACCTTAACCCTACCAAACATGCTGAATCCCGTTGCTGTACAGTTATATTTAAAACTCCGAATTCCTATAATGCCATGAACTTCAAGTTGAGAATTCTACCACCTGGCATCCTGGCCCCAAGGCGTCCTGCAGCTTACGAGCACAATCGCGAGCGGTCCTACGACAATGACAGGCCGTCCTAAACATGTCCATGGAGCTGGCCATAATGACACCAGGCGGTACAGACCTCCAAGGATACCCAGTTTCGCAGGATACGACCGAATACCCTTAATACCTCTTCCTCCTTCTTATCCACTTCCAGAACCCATACATCGCAGATACGTAGCGATGGGCAATAGACTCTGGGAGGTATCCTCCCCTAATTCTCTGAACAACACTTTCTGTCCGGGAATCCAACCCCTTAATATCGATTTGCACATTAATAGCTATAAGGAGGAGCATCACCATTACGACGGACACATGGGGCCATTCGACCCGTCTAAAAACACGCAGCTCTATCCACCTGGCAAAGGTTGGAGAGCTCTGATAATCTCACCCACTGTGGCAAGTCCGCGCGAAAGTCCCAAGTTCAAATCAGTTCTCAACTGTTGGATTAGCGACAATGCTCCTGCGTTCAACTCTGGTCACATCGACAATGGATACCTAGATAGGTTAATCCTCATTAACCAGGAGGCAGACAAGCGCATAGAGGCCCTCCATAAGAAATACTTAGATCAACACTACTATGAACTGGAACACCATGCCTTGTGGAGTGAATGCATCAAGCCAGTAATTCCATCATCCGAAGCACTTGATGGTTTACAACAGTATAAACAATTTTCTCTCACAGTGGATTGGATTGCGGAAGCCCAGAGGTGCATAAAAGACAAATGTGCTTTCATCAACTACGTATCCAGGCTACAGGATTCTTGGAATTGGTCCCCTGACCTGGAAGCCAGAAATTGAAATGGCAGATAGTCGTTACATGGGAGTATGGTTGAATGGCATGGACGAATGGCAGGCTCGGTGGTACATGAAGGAAGGTATACCCTGCTACATAGTTTGCGAAGTAAGGTCTCAGGAGCATGCTAAGCTTGCAGCTCTAGAGACCATGATCGACTTCGCTGCAGGATCCAATGCCTCCGCCATACATTGGAGCGTAAACGAGTACAATGCCCACGCTATGGGTCGAGGAGACCTCCTTTTGCTAGACACTGTGAAGACATATGACCCAGGGTGGGTCTGGCCCAATGTCAATCCTTCCCCTCATAAGATTCTTCCAGCGCCGTCATCAAGTAAGCCAATTGACTATGGACCCACGCCTCCAATCACCGTCGTCGTGGCAAAGGACAGAGTTGCTTGGATCAAACCTCCCCCTGTGAAGAAGGCTGAACCTTCTCGTGCTGGAGCCCCTCAACACGAGAAAAAGAAGTGGCGAAGATTCACAGAAAATTACGACCCCAAAGGAACTTTTCAAGAAATCGGGATGAAAAACGTTCAAGATCATATGTTGCATTCCTTGTCGATAGGGAAAGACATTGGGAAACCCTATTTCTATGGAAGCCTAAAGCTCCTCTCAGGTGTGTTTCAGACTTGAATATCTTCGGCCTGCCCTGTCCTGCAGGCAAATTCAAGGACTTGAAAAAGGAACGACTTAGACAACCTTCTTGGATCTACTCCACTAGAGAGCCTCAACCATTGACATAGGAAGAGAAGCTCCCACTCCTAAACCAGAAGAACTCCCTTCGCTGTGCGATCCTCCCAAACCTGATCTTGGAGGGGATGACAATAGTGACGATGACTACTACCCAGACCCCGATTTCAGAAAGAAGGACTCCCTGGGGAAGGATTCTGATCCCCCTCGTGAAGATAGGACAAAGAGTGTGACGATTACGCCTGCCGCTCCCCTCCCAGACACAACTCCTGCTGCCTCTGGCATGAATATTTGTCTGGAAGTCACCATGGCAGAACCAGAATGTCCTGCAACATTATCAGAGACCCCCGACATCGTCATGGCAGATGCTAGTCTGCCGTCAGGAACATCGACTGCCAGAAACCCCAAGCACAAGATCCCAAAGAAGTCGGAGGAAGAAGGTCGTTAGGAGAGGAAAGTTCCACGGAGGAAGCGATGGGCCCACAGATCCCAGCAGCGCCTCTCTATGAGGACTCCGAAGTTAGGAGGGAGCAAACTACTGTCGAGGATCCACTTGAGTTCGCCTCACCACACTTGATGCTATATGGGATACCATTAACCGAAGGATTCGTATCCATGCAAGCTTTAATCGTCAACATAGCTTCAAGACTTCAAATCTCGGTGAACCGTGTGTTTAGGACGATGGTCGGGCAAGGGCAAAATTTCTGGATAGAAACAGGATCGGTAGACCAAGCTCAACAGTTACAGAGCTACATGCATCATCGACATGAAAATGGCGTGGAGTTGTTGGTCTCCTATGCCAACTATGAAAACTACATCAAGGCGTTAATGTTGCACACTCATATGTGGTCAGCTACTGCAGAATCTGTCGTCGATCATCACCCCAATGAAGCTGTGGTTTCCACGTCAACCGCTGGGCCATCCATTCCTAGGATGAGGAGCCCTGTGCACGAGACCACCCGAAGCCTGTGTCGAACTTCTGAATCACCAAGACGCCACTACCTTAGTAGACGTTTGAGGTCTCAGTCACGATGCCGTTCTCCTCCTCAATCCACCTACACCCAGCGTCGTTACGATAGGTCCCCGTCTCCGTTCTACAGGAACCGCTCCCCTTGTAGACAGCCACCGTCCCCCTTTAGACGAACTCCCCGCTCACCGCATTCCACTTTGTGCGTTCAACCTTCATCTCCTGTGAGGGAAACTCGAATGGATCCTTTGACGCCTTCTGTCAGTTCAAGGGCTGCTCCCCCGTTACCGTTAGTCCCTGGTGCTCCTGCTGCTATGAACCTGTCACCTGATGCCCCGCTGCCCTTTGGCACGAACCTAGTGTTTATGTGGTCCCCTTTGGGTAATACCTTAATGCCAGTCATTCTACAGGGAAATACAATGGTGATACCGTATCCTACCCCTCCTTCCGTTCTGACACCTAACGCCTTGTTACCATGGCCCATTGCCGCAACCTTGCCAGGATTGGTCACTGCCAACTCCTCCACTGTAGAGCGGTCTCCAAATCCTCATCCTTTGATGGAAGAAGCTACCACTACGAGCTTAGCAACATGTATTACAACCAGGACCAGCTTGCCTTCTCCATCTCCTCCTCCTGACTTCCGCCCTACTCTTATGTCCCGCATGACCACAGACCTTGCAACTAGGTTAAGTGATCCAGTTAACACGAACTCCCTGTCTTCTCGACTGACAGATCCTCCTCCCCTCTCGCTGTCCAACAGGCTACATCAGGATACTCATCCAGAGCAGGGAACTCCTTCCTTTTTGCACCCTTTAATGGAAGATAACCCCAATCTTGCTGCTATTAGTGAGAGGATGGCCAACGCCGGACCCCTGGTGTTGGATCCGGTTCAGTATAATTATCCACAAGCATCTCAGAGCGGCCAGGAGGAGGATGATGACAATTTACAAGAGGAACTCGGTTACAAGAAAACCAAACATGGACGACGGTCAGGACAGAAGATTCAGGGTTACCGACAATGAGATGAGGAGCGCGAACAGCGCTGCAGACAATGATGACGCTAGCTCTGCTCTCTATCTCTTGGATCAATGCTTCAATCTCATGGGGGGGCTTTGTAATGGCGGTCTATACTCACCTTAGCATGATATTGAATCATAGTAGTTACAGTTGTTTGTTTCTTGTTTATCTTGTGTTGTGGCCCTCTTGATGTACTTACCTTTTTACCATGATTATACATAATACATGGATTGGGTTGCAGATACGATTTACGGTTAGACGACCCAATGTCTCCCCTCCGGGATACAAGAGCCCTGTGCCAGGTGACAGTGTCCCTAATCCGGGGTCACAGGATAACTTAGATGCGCAACCGCCACGTGGATCCACACCACCAACACAAGACAACATCGTAGTCCACACTACGACCGACTCTCTCGCCTCACAGACCTTGTCGAGAAGCCCGCTACAATTGCTCGGTTTCACAAGTGTGCATAATCATGTTGGGCCAGCTGAGTATCTTGTAACTGCTCATTTCTCACTTATGGGTGTTGATCCTAGATCCACCCATTCTTGCCTCCTCCCTCCCTCTTGGCTTCAGCTATGCAAGAAATTCAGAGTGAATGCTTCACAAAGTTTGTAACATTAGCAAATCATGGAAACTCTGGTTTGCCCTTGCAAAATGTGCCTTGTTTGTCCTTGTTTACATACCTATGGGATGGTTTGCAAGGCAATATATATCATACAGCAGGGTTGTAGTACATTGGGCATGGGATACCTAGTATGTAGAACAATTACAATGGTTTTTGTTGTATGGTATGAGTATGAAAGTTTTTTTCAACTTGCTATAAAGACTTTTTTTTTTTCCTAAGTCCACATCCAGTGGCAGAATCTGATGGCTTCCAGTCTATTTTATGCATGAACTAAGGTTGTCTAACAGAATTGATCTGAGATGAAGTGAGCACATGAGATGAGATGCTAAGACCTTGAGATCAAACCCCCTGGAACATGAAACAATTTATTTACATAGTTATAGCAAGCCCTTTAGCCACCATTCTTCCAGTTGGTTACCCACCACCCTTGCAACATGATAATGAATGCCCATCAACACCAGCCTGGTTGAACTTGCCAATCTTTGGTTCTTTACAAAGTCATATATGGCTTGTAATCTACACAGTCATTGTAAATTTCCACAATCAAGTTGAGGTTTGTACAATATTTGGTTCTTTATATACCACCATGAAGTTCACAAGGCAGGTGTTGAATTGTAATGATTATAGCAGATTGTGTTCATTATATACCCTCGTCATTTCAATGTAGATTGACTTAAGGCTATACTTAGTTGTGTAAAATGCATTTTTTATAGTTTTAAGCTTCTTTCCCTGGGATACAGAGGGTGAACTATGTTTTTGCTGAGTTTGTTTACTAGTATTGAACAATAGCTTCCACAACTGGCCAATTGTGGGTCATCACTGGGTGATTATTCTCAGGAGAATATTCTCTCCCAGTCGATTCAACGCAGGGGGAGATGTAGGACACTTGTCAGGCTCCTCTAGGGGTGCCAACCCACTGACAAGTCATTTTACACATATTCCGAACTTGCAAGCCCCTATGTGGCAGACTATGTCAAAGTCAAGGGGGTGCCAGGATTTAAAATAAGGACCAGACATCAAAATTATTTTTAGTGGGACTTGGGCTGAACCAACCACCCAACGTAATCAGGCACACATCCATTTTAGGAAATATGATGTCATCCACGTGCGATTTTTTTCCCTTTTCCATCACCCAATCCCCAGCAGGCTGTGAAAACCCATTTTTTGAGCTCCCCGTCGGGCTTGAGATGATACTACAATGAAGTTGACCATAAAATTCACTAATTGAAGTACTGAGCTGCCTGTGTCATTGAATTAAAGTAAGTCACTGTAGGGGCTTGCTGTTTTCGGGCAGCAATGTTGTAGAGAAAGGTATTTCACAACCAATTCACAACATGCCATGATCTCAATTCCAAGTCCCATCTCATCTTAGAGCTAGTTTTTGGCTTCTTTATGTTCAGATAGACCCAATATATTCAAACTCATGCATTCTGGCAGCTATCTGAGCACTGTCCAATCACCCTCTCGCCATTTTGCACTGAAATTTTGGTATGTCAAAAAAAAAATTAGCGGCCTGGCAGCCGAACCAACCAACCGGCCCCTGGTCCAGGATTTAAATCCCAGTACCCCCTTGGTCAAAGTTATCCTGAGACACTTATGTGGGCCAATTTAACGGGATCTCCCGGATCGCAACCGAAAGGGGAAGGCGCACGTGACCACGTGACCTGGCGCATTGCGTCCTCCTCCCTCCTTTCGTCCTCCCCTGCCGCTTCGTCCCACCGCCTCGTCCCCTCCCGAAATTTCACTCATGGTACACAATTTTGTATTTATTATACCCGAAAATGCAATTTTTTTCCCAGGACTGGCTTTTCCCGGGCAAACATGCAGCCCTTGTCCAAAATGGACCTCACGGCGCGTCCTTGATTGGGGCCTGCGTGCTGTTGAATTCTCAGGAAAAATACAAAGCTTGCAGGATATCTTCAATGCATCTCCAGCTACATGTTTACCGCTTTTTTTGCTCTTCAGGGAGATTTTTGGAAGGTGGTTTGCTGCAAGGACCTGAAAATAAGTCAGAAAAGCACACATAAGTTGGCATAAGTGCTTATGTGTGATGGATTTAGCTTAAATCGAGTTCAATTTAGTGGATTGAACGCCCCGTGATGCCAACCAGCTCAATTTAAAGTGCATTTCCATGAGCTGGCCTATCCCTGCACCCGATTTAAGGGTCTTTCGCCATTTTTCGGTTCAGGGAACTAACCCCTGCTATATCACATTGGCTAATAAATCTTTCTGTTTCGTCATTAGGCCCTTTCCATGTAATTCTCATAATGTTGTAGCTAAGGATATCTACATGACATGTAGTACATATATAACACTGGCAAAAAAGGACATTCCATCCTACAAAACTACATACGGCCTTGCACTCATTGAATTTTCAGACATACTTTGTAAATCCCCCACTTCCCGATTTGTCGTGACGCGCATGGCGCATCATTTTCCGTCCCAACACGTTGTTGTTTGCACTTGATAAAAGCCTACTCCAGCACACAAACATTTGGCCTCTTGAAGGCGGGAATGTGATGGAAGCCAAGCTCCACATGGCATAGTGTTGCCTGCGTCGCCTGGAGAGGTTGGCCACAGTGAGAGGGGTTTGAAAGAGATGAAGGCGAGAGGCAAGGCACCGAAATCAGGGTAGGAAAGGTAAAGAGAAGATAATTTCTCACGGAAAATGGAATCCGCTGATGGGCGTAATTTATCGAATTTAACATTCACTCCCTTAAATCGAGTGAAATAATTGTACTTATCTTTCGTTGGCTAGGCTCATTGCGACCAACACATATGTATTACTCTTGTTCAATCTCAGCAGGCAATTTTTTACATGTTTGAATACATACCCTTGCATGAGTCTTGGACTGGCGACCCTCTCAACAAGAAGTTTGTGCGTCCTTACTTTCTGCCTCTTGGGCTCCATTTCGCTTTCTTTTAGAAGAATGAGGACTTAGGCTTACAACCCAGCACCAGGTTGGGAGGTTTGGTGTGTCCATCACGTTTACCAACTCAACGACCCAGCACAACACATACCGTTTTGCTACTAGCCTGTCAAGATCCCAACCGCTACTAGCGCCGAAATACTCAACACATATTTACCCCCACCCTCAACGACATCGTTGCAATTAAGGGTAAGATCTATCTGAGAAACCCCTATGTTTTGAAGGGACCCTCCATCGGATCAGAAGATTTTGTAACGCTTAACCAACGATGTGGCTATTGACTGGGGTCTCTTACTCTATGGACTAATTTAAGCACTATGGCCAAGGGGGTGGCGGAACGTGGATCCCACATATAGGGTTAGGGGGGGGGATCCGCTAGGGGGTCGAATTTTTTTTTGGGACCTACTGTATAAAGTCGTTCCAATTAGCCTTAATAATGCTCACAAAGAAGTTGAAGCGTTCAAGTGTACACCAAATAGCTAATCTACAACTGAGAGCCAAGGCAAACCTTTTGTAACACCTGGATGCTGCATTCACACTGCATTCAGTACGTACTACCCCGTGTCCGGGCCCTTTCAGGCTGCAAGCGCTCATGCGCTCACGATCCATTTGGGCTTCTCAGCTCTGGCTGCTGTATCATGTTTGTGCGCCCTGTGCTCGGTGTCCCGCTGTTCGCTACCCCAATGTACAACAAGTTCAGTAGTATGGGAAGCTGGAAGGGAGGGGCAACAAAACCAAATAAAAATGCAAGGCTAGCCGTTGTTAGACTTGTGTGGATATGGGAGTGAAGCATCGTCGCATGTAGAAACTCAAAAATGTGAGATGTTTTTAACATAGGAACTTGAAAATATATGTTTTCGACATAGGAACTTGGAAAATTTCCTTTTTTGGGGGGGGTCAAGGGGAGGGGGGGTACGTCAAAGGTGCCCTAATTTTTTTTGGGACTGTATATGCAAAATCCACGTTCCGCCACCCCCTTGGCTATGGCTGGGTTTTCCGATTATCGTGCATCCTCTAGGCTCCACAGAACCAACACTTTGAACCCTATCTGTGGGCCTTTTCGGCTACATAAGCGCTGAGGCTATTTGGCGTTCTATGAGCTCAAGATGAGACGAGATTCAGTTCTATGATTGCCGACGTTCGGAGTCCCAGATACGCAGAGCCTGATACGAACAATTAAAGTAAGGATGTCACAAGTTGCCAATGATGAAAGTCATCTCACTGTCCTCCGTCTTCAGACTCGACTGTACCTCGGAAATGCAAGCCGCGAAGTCTGTATCCTCATCGCTTTCGTGAGACCTCTTGGCTTAAGCTCAAGTTCATTGCCGGTCGGCTAGTTTATCATATCCGTCATCAGATCCCTTGCTCGAAGCTGCTCGAACGGCCCGAGTTTATCTATCCTGTGATATCGACGTTAGAATGATATCAGAGGGTGTCTACATGTCACACTATCAGAGCTGTGCGAAAACATCGTCGTCCTCAACGTCAATAATCAAATAGTGAATGAACAGACAATGGTAATGGTATAAGACGCATACCGGCCCGAGTGGAAGACTTCCGAATCTAACTTTCAGTCGTAGTCCGCGATTTGATTTTCGCTTTGCGTGCCTTTGAAAATGAAACACTCAACTTACCGTCCCAAGGCTATCCGCTTACCGCCGGGTCAGAGTAATTATCATGAGGTAGTTGAGGTAGTTGAACATATCCCCTTATGTCCGAGACGGCGGTTAAGAAAAAAGCACTTGACCTCGGTCATTCGAGGGTCAACGCCTCGACGTTTTTTTTGTAAGTCCGTAAAACTTGAATTTCAATTCGTATGACGTCGATGTGGAATCCGCCGAGAAATGCAGATGGATCTACATAGCGAAATAATGGGGTGTTTGTCAATGGGATAAATTTTGTCCTCGAGGTTTGGAGCGAGTGGTTATTGAGTCCGACGTTCAGAGATAAGGGTGGGTCCCATAATGATTACCCTATTATGAGCGAAATTTGATTTTGGGCGTTTGGTAATTTGAGAGGTTGGGACGCGTATGTAGATGAAGTGGCTCCGGAGACCGTGTAAGCGCGGGCGCAGCTATGACTCGTCGACGTTGCGAATCGCGATATCTCGTGCTTGACGCGTTCGAAGAGGGCTGTTACTTAGCTGCGGTAGATCCGTGCGGCTGTGGGGGGTTGGGATGAGACGACGGGGGCGGTCACAATCAGCGGAAGAGCGGAACGAACGTGCGGTTTCCATTTGTTTTCTTGCGGCTTTCACAAAGAGATAGATATGTCCTAATTCATTCATTTAGAAGAGCGGGAGACGGCGATTTCCGTGCATGAAGATAAAAGAGGGGTTGGAAATGGTTGTTGAGGGATCAGCTGACCTTTGTGGTGTCTCTGTTTCCAAGTCGTGTTTGATGAGGAATAAGTGAAGGTGCTTCGAGTGTTCTTCACCGAAGCTTGGACCATGCAGAGTTTGGTTGTAGGGTGCAGTGAACGGGTACGTACACCTGATTGTAGGACAATAGTTGAAAGACATGGGATTCAAGGTACATGCATGACGCACTGTTCACGGAATATTTTACACTATCACATCTGTTTCTCGAGCCCTGAACTCATTTCGTTGCATTCATAAAGCTGCGACGGGTGAGGAAAACACGTGTCGGATCGTCAGTGGCTGGTTCGGGTGACTGGGCATTGGGCAAAGATGCTTTCTACAGATCAAAAGAATAGAATGGAGGTGTATTGAGGTGCTATAGACGCAAAAGGATTCGAAACGATAGCGCAATCATGGTGTCGATCAGGTACAAGATGTAGAATTTTGAGTGGGAGCCCGATTTGGCCAAGATCTAGATCACGTGTTTTATCAATTATCACATGCGAAACTGAACATGTCCAGGGGTATTAAAAGTGAATGAGCGAAAACGTTCTTATCAGCTCGCTCCCCTTTTTGCACCACCACCACCATCACCACCACCACCGCCCAACGTCGTTCAAAATGTCCACAACCGCCACAGAGACCCAGAACAATGCACCAGAAATCACCATCTTGACACGCTTCGGCTCTATCCCTCTTGTCTCTGGTTCGCTGGACTCCATTAATAAAGCCTTGACGACCAATTCTTACACGCGTACTCCTTATAACACTGCGAAGGAGCTTTCCATCACCGCATACAAGTATACCGAGCCCATTCAGGTTCGCCTTGCGCCTCTCATCGTTCGTGCGGACGGACTCGCCAACAAGGCCGTTGACGCTGTCGAAGCGCGTTACCCTTACCCCTTCGTTGCCAAGCCTGAGGAGGTTGCCAGTTATGTTCATGAGCGTCGCCAGAGCGTGACTGACTACTATAACGGCACCGTCGACGGTGTCACCAAGGTTGTTGACGAACGGGTTAGGAGCCCAGCAGTGCAAGCCGCTCAGGGACTGGACCAGGTGAGTCATTTGCGCCAGTTCCAGACAACCGCGCCCTTAATGCGTTTTGTATTAAGCGATTCGCTCCCATCGTTGATTACTTCGAAAATCGACTTGGAAACTCTTCGGAGGCTGGTCCATCGAACCCCGATACCAAGTATCAGTACCAGCGAGCCCTCGCTCTTTCCCAGACGGTCAAGGACAACATCTACACCTACTCTGCTGAGCAGATAAAACAACTTCAGGCGCAGTCAGTTCTCGCGTATGTTTCAATTATCTCTTTTTCGTCGTCTGAGACTTACATCCTCATCAGACAACGGGCGACTGACACCGCACAGTCCATCACCACTCTCGCCTCTTCTTCCATCTCATCCGCTCAGTCCCGTATCCATGCCCTGTCCGACAACATGGTTTCTGAACTTCAGAAACTGCAGTCGTCAACCGCGTCATTCGCTTCGAGTTTCCAAAACACCCTCCAATCTTCCGCCTCCCA
The DNA here is from genome assembly GCA_018417955.1 of Laccaria trichodermophora. Taxonomy (NCBI): domain Eukaryota; kingdom Fungi; phylum Basidiomycota; class Agaricomycetes; order Agaricales; family Hydnangiaceae; genus Laccaria; species Laccaria trichodermophora. Next base: position 837,550 of record JACTVC010000002.1, read on the forward strand.
GCTCCACGCCATCCAACCTCAGATTCAACAGACGTATAGCGAGCTCGCGACATCCCTCACATCAACGGCGAATGAACTGGCGAACATCATCAAGCAGAAGGACCTCCCTGTTCAGGAGAAGGTCAGTCGCGTCAGCAAGGAAGTTCGCGACAGTGTCACGCCGTTGCTCGAGGCCGTCAGGAAGGGCGTATCCGATTTGCTTGCTCGGGGCAAGGCTCAGGCATCTGAAGCGGCGGAGGCGACACAGCAGGGTCAGACATCTAAGTCGTCCAAACCGTCCAAACCGACTACCAACGGCATCAACGGGCCAAATGGGCACGCTTCGGAAGCGGAGTAGAGTCTTTGTATATGCGTACGATTCTTTCTGATTCTTCATTTTCCGCCTTCTGGTTGAGTTCCTATCATGTCATTTCACTGGCCTCGTTATCGCATCCCTCCTAGAATGTACAAACCCATAGACGCTTCGTAACTATCACGCTCATTTGTCCAAGAAATTCCCCTTCCCCCGGCGCGCCCCATGTACATACGATGTTTTTAGACGCATACATCCACATAAAAATAACGATGAATGTATCCACTGGTAAAATCGAAATTCCTTATCAGAAACAATCGTCTTCGGATTTGCTCAGATCTCTGACGTCAATGATGATGCGATTCTCGTTCTTATCAAGAACGTTTTTCTCAGTATTCGACTCACTGCCTAACTATGGCGTCAAACACGACGTAAATTCGAACATCATGTGGCGGATGGTTATATTGCTGCCAAAGGGGGATGTATCGCGACATCATGACATATGAAGCAAATTTTATGTAAAATGGCGAAGGAGAACGCGGAGGTTTGTCAATTTATTCTTGTTGGAATTACTAGTAGAGAAAAACAACAGGGATTGAGGCCCAGTGAAAACCGGCTCTGCAAGTTTCCACGAGAATGTGCGAATATCGGCTGAAATCGGCGAAATCGGCGATGATCCGCTGCGGCCCGCAACGTTTCTGCACCTGCTCCGTTGAACGACATCATTCTGGACTTGACTCTAAATTCTTTCCCCAAATTCTACTAGCTGAGCGCGACTATATATCTCAGAGCGCTATCAAATTGCCTTTATTCCTTCTTTCTTCCCGCCCCCCCACCATCTCCCCCAATCCATCTCCTCACACTTCGCACCATTCTGCCCACTGGCATTCCTCTCGTTAACGTACGTGAACAGAGTTGTCAACCTATAGGCTCCGGAGTTCAAATGACTGGTCTCACTGGGTACAAGGAAGTGTGTCCGTTACCAGAACTTCGGTAAGTGACTTCCTGTCCTTGTACCATGTCGTCTAAGTGACCATTTTCGGCGCATATATGCGCCTTCTGCAGAGTATTCTATGGCCGAGGACAAGTTGTGAGTGCGTTTTGGCATCCATTTGGTGTCGCGTGTCTGATAAATACCCAGCGGCTCGAAATTTCTATTTACTCCCCCATCCACAATGCCAACACAATGCCGACCCCGACATCGATACATCTGTCTCTCAGATGTGTGCACAAGTGGATGGGTGGAAGTGGGTGTGAGACGGCGATTAGTTAAGGTTCCGTTCCAGGGATAGATGTCGTGTCGTGGGGGTCTTGGGTATATAGCAGCCAGAAATTCGCAGATATTCACAGGAAATTGTATATTACATATGAAGCAATTCAAAAAAATTCTACCTACAAGTGAGGACTGAGAAACGCAGATGGGAGCAGACCAGAAGGGGTAGCCGCCGAAATATTCACAATCGACGCCGTAGTTCGTCAAAAAGGGGCAGACAGTTGCGGGAAAAAATCCGCAAAAGGGACAAAATCCCATTCTACCTGCACCTTTCTGCTCTGCCGACGATCTCCGATATCTGCCGGGAATCTGCAGATAATTGCGGCTGGTAACAGAGCCGGTTTTCACTGGGATTGAGGCCTGAGGCCTGAGGTGTTATCTTTTTTTGCTTTGAATTTAGTTTGGTATCGGCGCGTTTGCCTGCATCACACGCCTGTCTGTAAATACGACTAGGTAGTAGTCCATGTGCATGGGGTTTCAAACATGCGCGTTATCTACCTCGCTCAGTGGGCTTAAGCAGCCATCATAAGTATCATCGATCTCGCGATAAATTCATCCTCTTTACAACCTCTTTAGCACCAATTGAAGGCTTGGGACGGCGACAAAGATTGGCGGACTCCCTGGATAAGGCGGCGATAGTGGCCGCCCCTAATTTTTGAAACACACTTTACCAACCGGCATATTTTTGGCTTTTCTGGGGCGCAAATTTAGTTTGATACTGACGCAAACTGACACGTCAAGAATTCGACACGTCTGATATGTCATATCACGTGCTCGACGTACTTCCGGGCCAATCCCGGGCCTGTGTCACTGGTTGTTTCAAAATTCAAAGCGCACGTGGACGCTGACACTCAGTAAAAACGAATTGTCATGCCTCAGTCATATGGTAGTCATGCTACTACACGAAAATGCATGACATGACTAAAAGCAGTCTTTTTTACAAAATTTTGACTTTGAGTTGACTTCGCCAAGTCGTGTTAAGTCGTGTTGTCTCGTCTGCTGATGCCCACCATCCATAAGTTACAGTCATTCGGTAGTCATGTAGTCATCTCCTCATAGTCCTTTCATAGTCAAATAAAAGCCAGAACACAGTCATATGATAGTCTCATTCCCGTCATGCTCAGGTCATTTGATTGATGTATATTAGTCATGTAGTTCTCATCACAACCTCAGGTAACAGTATCCAAATCGGAATCATGGAATAAATCATATATTTTCCAAGCCTACTGACTGTGCTGTATATACGGCCCTTCTAGCACCACCTGAAGTCCAAATTCTCATCTCCTACTCAAGCCGCATCTTTGGAGGTCATTCTCGAGAGTAGTGATGTGCAGGCCCGGCTTGGCCTGAAAGCCATGGCTATGGCCCGGCTTTGGGTGGCTCAGGCTTGACTACATTCAAGCCTGAGCTTTTTACAAGGCTTCAGGCTGGCTCAGGCCCAACCCAGGCTTAAGCCATGGCTTGTGTAGGGCTGCTCACCGTGTCCGTCTTAGGCGGATAGACGGGTCCGTCAGACGGGCACCATCACCGTACCGTCTGGGCCTGTCGCAAGTCTCCTGACGTATGGGGAAAGGCCGTCTGTTTCCGTTGAGTGACGGGCGTTAACGGGGCTGACGGGCATCACCGCATAAGCGGAGTTTGAAATGAGAATTGCACCAAGGCCGCTATCGCCTTCCAACCCCCACGTACCCCATGAACTTTTTTCTGAAACCGGCGACCTGTCCTTCATATATTTCTTCATGTACATGCAGCCCCTGTTGGTTTTTGAATTTTCGGATACTTAATTTTTTATTATTATCTAATTATCACTAGTTGATCACTAGGAATGATTCAATGAAACTTTTCAGAAAAAGCACTCACCAAGACCGAAAGATCGATCTCATTGCGGATGGTAGTAGGTAGGTATTGAGTAAATTTCTGCTTTGTATGTACTTTGCAATCAGTACTCATCTGTTTATTACCACCTTAAACAAGGGACAATCGGGCAGTTAAGTGAAGCCCTTGACAGATTCTGTGACAAAGTAATCATTTTTGCATTGGTTATGTAATTACAACAAACCAATGGGAAATTTTTTATTGTGACTGTATGTCTGCCAATTGTTCAAAGGGGGCTGACAGAGAAAAAACAATTAATGTGCTTATTGTTTAAATTTGCCCACAACTGTGTTACCTAGGCAAAGCTTTGCAAAAAATAAAAGTTTTTCCCATTGCCGAAGAGACAGACTGAATTGTTCCCGAAATTTGTTATGTTTACAAATTTGAATTCTTCCCAGCCTTTTGTCCTGTGGATGTACCTCAAGACACATTTTAAAAATAATAACAACATTTCTTTTACATCTGGACGTCACCTTTGCAATAGGCAAACATGCCGTCAATATATAAAATTTCCCATAAGTCTGTGTTAATTACATAAGAGGTGCAAAAATGATTAGTTTGTCATGCAATCTGTCAAAGGCTTTGCTTAGCTACCCAATCGTCCCTTGTTTAAGGTGTACATTGTGCTAGTTCCATCCCGTGTGATGTTTGCTAAGAGACGACACGCGCACAGACAAATGCCACCCTAGTACGCTGCTATAGATAGTAACAATTGTTTTTAATACCTTTGTAATATCATTTATTCTATGTATCACTAAAATTTGCCGATGTCAATACAATTGACATCTGTCTACATCTGTTGACGGCCATTTTATATCAGTCCGTCTCTGTTTGCTTCTGCTTGGGTGACCCAGACAGACGGTTGCTGGTTGAACCGCCCCTGTCGATTAGACGACCGTGTCTGTCAGACGGACAGTGCGCAGCCCTAGGCTTGTGTGCTAAAGTTGGAAAATACGCACAAACAATTAGTTTCTCGAAAACTTATCACAAGTTCTTTGGAATTTATGGTATGTATCCTCCTCCACTTTCCTCAAAGCTCCTGACCAGTCACCCTACAGTTCATCTCACATGTCATACTTCCCTATTGGCAGTCCAGGATGATACCCAATGCCAATATTTTGAGGCTGTATGTTACCATAAGTTTTTGCGCACTCTCTAACTTATCAATGCGACATGTATAGAGAACAATCTGTCTTTCATAAACTCAGCATATGGAAGACAATTTGAAAATTCACTCAAAACCGACGTTCACTGGTTTTTATTGCAAGGGGTGGTCGAGAATGTACCAGAGTGCATTGTGTGATGGGAAATGGGAAAGTTTTGTCCAGTGCGTTACCTTTCAATTCCTAACTACTAAATCATACCAACCATACCTCTCCAAAGCAAGGTCCCGCCAATCTTTGAGGCCATGGCTCAGGCCACGGCTCAAGGCTTCATGCATTGTGAGCCTGAGCCTTGGGCTTTCCTGGGCCAAGACGACAGCCCAAGGAGGCCCGGTTTTGGGACAGCTGGCTCTGGCTGGCTTACGGCTTTGGGCCGGGCCTGGCACATCACTACTCGAGAGGGGGGGATCATTTGTCGGAGGAGGGACTAGACCAATTGTTGAGGTAGGGGGAAGGCTGAGACCATTCATCAAAATAAGGGGGGAAGCCGAAAGACATTCATCAAAGGAGGGAGGAGGCCATTGAGCAAGTTAGCAGGAGACCATTGGTTGAGGGAGGAGGCAGTTCATCGAGGCAGGAGACACGCTGTTGATGGAGGAGACAGTTCGTCGAAGGCAGAAACAGGTCGTCGAAGGAAGAGAGAGTTCGTTGAGGAAGGAGACAGGTTGTCGAGCTTAGAGCTTAGAAACCATTTGTTGAGGGGATACCAGTTGTCGAGGGAGGAAACCGATCATCAAAGGGGGAGACCATTCGTTTGTAATCCTTGGATTACTACTTTCGGACCTTGTTTGGCTACGCCCTGTTTGGACTCTCCACTATATACATAAACATGCCCACTTCAGGGTTTCGACATCTTTCTTTCTTTCTTCCCTTTTCCCTCCTGCTTGTATACTCGCATACGCTCGTCCCTCAGAATCATACATACGGTCAGATTTTGTTGCGTGATTGTTGAGTTAGTGTTTCCTACCCCTTATTAAGGGGATAGGTTTCCACTTTTTTTAAATCTTCGTCGCTACTATCGATTCTGATGCGTTTTGACCGCATATAGTCACCTCGCCGCCCTCCATTTGCCTTGGGCGAGCTTCTGACACGTCAAAACCGTTGTTCCTGTACGTGTTTGTCTGTGCTCGTCACAGACGACGCGTCTGAACTAATTCGCTGCCTCCGTTTAGTGAAGGGCTTATAGCCTGTACCACACCTTGCCGCCATCGTCTTTAGCCGCATATACAGCACCGCAAAGCTGGAACTCCCTCGTTTCACGCGTACTACAGCCGTCGCACAACAGCTCCCCATTCTCGAAGGCCTCGCGCTTGTCTCTCGTAGTCGAAGTGTACGCCCTCAAGTGTCGTCTGTCACCCAAAGAGACTCTCCACCATCCTCGCCATCTTCTTTCTACCTCTCATCCGACTCTTCAGATGACAAAAAAACCGCATATATTCCAGTTATTACCTCGCACATGATGTCCACGCCTGCTGCAACCGTCGACCCCACTAGCGCCAAGGCACCTGTCTTGACGGCGGGGGATATTTCCCCAGCGGTTATGATGGATTTTGAAAATGCAGCACAAGATTTCTTTGTCGCTAAATCGGTGCCTGCAGATAGACAAGTGGCAATGGTTATCCCTGGCCTCAAGGACATCTGGATTCGCAACTGGATCGTCGCGGACCGTGCTCGCATTGTCACCCTCCCCTTTGTTGACTTCATGAAAGAACTGCGTCTCAATTACCTACACCAAGACTGGGAAGATCAAGTGCGTAACAACATTTTGACGTCGACCCTTGCAGCTTCCAATATGACCTTTTGGAACTGGGCACAACATCTCCTCAAGCTTAACTGTCTGCTCTGTGGTACTTCCTCCGCTTTCGACGACACCGCCCTTCGTAACCACCTTGAGGCACACCTTGACGACGACCTCAAAACCCGCGTGAAGCATAACGATGCGCGGAAAGACAAGGTCTTTAAAACCTGGGTTAATGCTGTTCGCCTGATCGACGAGGCTCGTACTGTCGAGAACAAACGCCAACGGGACCTGATTGAAGAAACAATTCAACATCAGGCGAAATGCCAAAACACAGATGGGTTACACGGTCCATCGCGCCGTGCCAATACCACTCAGATGAATGCTTCCACTTCCACCTCCACATCTTCTTCCACGTCTACAATTCGCCTCCCAGCGCTCTGCGACTCTGAACACACCCTTTTAAACGAACACGAGGGCTGCACCAAATGTCATAAATTCTATGTTAAACACCGCTCTCAGAACTGTCCAGACGGCTTCCCTACCGGCAAGGGGTACAAGACCCTCACTGTTGCCGACGCCTTGACTGCGAAGAAAGCTAAAGCAGTTAATAAACCTTCGACTAAGGCTGTCGCTGCGACGATTGAAGCTGTAGACTCTGACGACGATGTTACAGCTGCCGCTGCAGTGCTCCCTGACTCTTCAGCAAACTTTGAGTCAGACTCGGAGGACTTCAACGATCTCTCTGACCGAGACGTGAGTGCTTCGATGCGCGCTAAACATTTATTCTGGGAATGTCTGGACTGATTTCTGATTTCCCAGTGATGACGCGAGCCCTGATTGACAACGGCGCGCATCTAGTCCTCATCCGTCCTGAACTTGTCGCTGAACTTGGCCTTAAGAAATATCGTCTCTGTGAACCTGAAATTGTCGATGTCGCGTTTAACAATGGAAAGAAGAAGAAAACGGAACTGTATGAATATGTGAAGTTGTCCCTTATGTCTTTAGATTCCCAATGGACCTCCCGAACCGCTAGAGCTCTCATCACACCTGGACTTTGCACCCCCATCATTCTCAGACTGCCATGGCTTATGAATAATTCGATTGTTACCGACCACACTGCACGTACATGTATAGACAAAAAAACCTTGTATGACTTATTGAACCCCCCAATTGTAACTCCCCCTCCACCTCGTAAACTGCGTCTTCGTGAGCAACTTAAAGAAGTAAAAGCAGACAAGAAATTGGTACTTTCCAAACTCCAAATGGTCTGTAATGATCGTTTGAAAAACCCAAAGCATCGTCCTGAAAAGGTGAAGCCTTTTGACGTCGCTGGTGCTGTTAAAGAACGAATTGAAACGCTCGCTGCTACGGCCGCATTGCAGAAACGTGAAAATAAACTGAAAAAGGAATTTAAGGAAATATTCGAACCAATCCCGCATGTCAGCGAGCTTCCGCGGGACGTAGTTGCGGAAATCCATGTGAAAAACACTGAAAAGACGATAAAAACAAGAACTTACCCTTCACCGCGGAAATATAAGGAGGCATGGCAAATTCTCATTCAACAGCATTTGGACGCTGGATGCATTCAACCGTCCTCGTCTTCTTGCGCCTCGCCTTCCTTTATCATTCCGAAATCGGATCCCAATGTCCTGCCGCGGTGGGTGAATGATTACAGGCAATTGAATGAAAACACTGTCACCGATAGCCATCCTCTCCCTCGAATCGACGACATTCTAAACGATTGTGCAAAGGGTAAAATCTGGGCAACTATAGATATGACGAACAGTTTTTTTCAAACACGGATGCACCCAGATCACATACATTTGACAGCGGTTACAACGCCACTAGGCCTGTATGAGTGGCTAGTGATGCCTATGGGCCTGAAGAATGCACCGGCCATTCACCAACGTCGAGTGACGGCCGCGTTGCGGACATTACTCGGAAAAATCTGTCATATTTATCTGGACGATATAGTAATTTGGTCAAATTCAGTTGAGGAACATGAAAAGAATGTTCGAACCGTATTGCAAGCACTCTGGGATGCGCGACTGTATGTAAACCCGAAAAAGATGCATTTGTTTTGCGTTGAAATAGACTTCCTGGGCCACCACATCAGCGCGCGCGGAATTGAAGCTGATACAAAAAAGGTCAACCGGATTCTCACCTGGCCTGAACCAAAAAACGCATCTGAAGTGCGGGGTTTTCTGGGCCTGGTGAGATACATCGCTGCCTTTCTCCCATCACTCGCGGATCACACGGGCGTACTTTCCGAACTAACAACGAAAGAATCTGAAAAGAATTTTCCGTTGTGGGCGCCCAAGTATCAAAACGCTTTTGATTTGATAAAGGAAATTGTTACCGGTCGAGATTGTTTAACAACTATAGACCTTACAAAAATGCCGGAATGGAAAATCTACGTTACTACAGATGCCAGTGATAAAAGATCTGGCACTGTTCTATCCTTCGGAAAAAACTGGGAGACCGCGCGCCCAGTAGCGTTCAATTCTATGACATTTAAAGGCGCAGAATTGAATTATCCAGTCCACGAAAAAGAGTTGCTTGCCGTCATTCATGCACTGAAAAAATGGCGTGTAGATTTGCTGGGTACTGAGTTTTTCATTTACATGGATCACAAAACACTGGAAAACTTCAATACGCAAAAGGACTTGTCCAGACGCCAAGCGCGCTGGATGGAGTTTATGTCACAATTTGATGCAAGAATCATTTACATAAAGGGAGAGGATAATTCTGCCGCAGATGCCTTATCTCGACTCCCTTGTACCGAATCCAACGTTGCAGCTGAGGAACTGGCACGACATCCATACACATTTTGCGGAGATGATGAATCCGACGATATCATTGCTAGCGTCTGGCAGGCCAATTACCACAGACCGCTGGAAACAGCTACATCCCTGGCATCAGCTCCTTTTCCGTTAACGTCAATAAATGCGACCTTGAAAATCACCACGGACGCAAAACTTCTGAACTTGATTAAATCCGGATACAAGAACGACGCATGGTGCAAAACCTTACCGTCCGCTGCGAAGAGTCTCCCAAATCTGGTCCTACGCGATGGCCTGTGGTACATCAGCCAACGCTTGATTATCCCTCGTACAGGCGCTCTGCGCGAAACTTTATTCACATTGGCACATGATGTACTTGGACACTATGGTTTTGACAAAACTTATGGGTTGTTACGTGAAGCTTACTACTGGCCGAAGATGCGGAGAGATCTCGAACAAGGTTATGTTCCTTCCTGTCCGGATTGTCAACAAAATAAATCAACTACCACGAAACCATATGGACCTCTCCATCCACTACCGGTTCCGGATAAACATGGAGATTCAGTGGCCATAGATTTCGTCGGCCCACTGCCAGAAGATCAAGGATTCAACTCCATCATCACGTTTACCGATCGTTTAGGGAGTGATATTCAACTAGTCCCTTCTTGGACGGACATTACTGTGGAACAATTAGCATACCTTTTCTTTGACAAGTGGTACTGCGAAAATGGGCTTCCCTCCGACATCGTTTCTGACCGAGATAAGCTTTTCATTTCAAGATTTTGGAGAGCACTACATAAACTCACAGGCGTGAAATTGAAAATGTCCACGGCATATCATCCAGAGACAGACGGCGCTAGCGAACGCACGAATAAAACCATGAACCAAGTGCTGCGGTACCATGTCAAACGAAACCAAACAGGCTGGGTACGCGCCCTTCCACGAGTTCGTTTTGACTTGATGAATACAGTTAACGATTCCACTGGATTCACACCCTTTCAACTAAGAATGGGACGCAGCCCACGTATTATCCCACCCTTGATTCCTGCAAAATCGTCTGCAACAGTAGCTGAAGTCGACGCATGGCATGTCATCCGCCGCCTGGAGACAGATGTCATGGAGGCGCAAGACAACCTTCTGAAGGCAAAAATTTCGCAGTCTGTCCAGGCGAATAAACACCGCACGCTCACCTTTCCTTTCAAAATTGGTTCGCGTGTCCGTTTGTCCACCCTCCACCGTCGAAATGAATATAAAACCAAAGGAGAAAAATGTGTCGCCAAATTCATGCCATGATACGATGGTCCATACACTATCATCGACATGGATGAAGAACATTCAACCGTTACACTCGACTTACCAAATTCACCAAACATTCACCCGACCTTTCACACATCCGAAGTCCTACCATTCATAGAATCAGACGTTACGCTTTTCCCTTCCCGAAAATTCCCTGAACCTGTACCCCTGATAACCGCCGACGGAGATGAAGAGTACTACATTGAAAAGATTCTCAATGCTAGACGACGGGGCCGTGGCTATCAATACCTTGTACGCTGGCAAGGCTATGGACAGGAACACGACAGGTGGCTGCCGGGCTCGGAACTTCAAGATTGTCAAGCACTTGATACTTGGTTGGCTTCTCGAACAGGATCTTCTTGATTTATTTAAGTAGATTTTCTTTCGACCTTGCCAGCCGGTAGCTTTTTCCCACAGGGTTTTGATGCACCCGGCGCTCGGATTCACTCACTTTACTAACTTTTTTCCTTTGTGTTAATTTTTCTCTTCATTTCTTTCTTTTAAAGCTGGGGAGAGTGTAATCCTTGGATTACTACTTTTGGACCTTGTTTGGCTACGCCCTGTTTGGACTCTCCACTATATACATAAACACGCCCACTTCAGGGTTTCGACATCTTTCTTTCTTTCTTCCCTTTTCCCTCCTGCTTGTATACTCACATATGCTCGTCCCTCAGAATCATACATACGGTCAGATTTTGTTGCGTGATTGTTGAGTTAGTGTTTCCTACCCCTTATTAAGGGGATAGGTTTCCATCGTTGAGGGATGAGACCGTCTGCTGAAGGAGGAAATCATTTGTCGAGAAAGGAGGCTGTTGGTCATCGGAGGGAAGAGGCTTTTCCTAGGGAGGAGACCCTTCATTGCGAGAGGAGGCCACTGGTCGAGTGAGGGAGAAGGCGTTTGTCATGGGAAGGCCGTTCGTCAACTTATAAATCGGAGCTTGCGTGGGTGTGGTGGGAAGGAAGAACCTGGAAGAACAAGGGAATTTCATGCTGTCAACATGATCACCTGATGTCGGAGTTCCAACGAACTTCAACAAATTGCATCAAGCATGCGTAAAACTGAGGATGAAGGCGATACAAATGATAGTAATTCGGATGACGAGGATTAGACTACAACATGACTTGTAACTGACTATTCCTCAACTTCAGTTAGGCCATGAAAACTTTGCAGATACATAACTGAGTGCCACATGACTTTGCATTTACCAACATGACTTCACATGACCTTCTTGTGAGAGGTAGATGACTTGACCTGACTTTCATTTTTACTGAGGCTGACATGTAGAGGACATCTCTGAATACGAAAGTGCGGCGATCACTGTGCGGCAGATCTGTGCGGCGATCCTGGTCACGTGTTTGTTGGCCAAATAATAGAGACGCATCAACAGAAGTCCAAGCTACAAGCATGACACGTTTACCTGGCTCGCTCAGCCACAAATGACACATTATATAGCTTTCAATCATAACAAAATTATATGAATGTAACTACATATGTCAGTCAAGGAACGGGAAGATAGGGAGGACAGCATCGCGGTACTGCATTGAGTACTTACTATAATGTGGCTGACCAGTTGCCCCTGCCCCAAGTGTGGCCCAGCGGCTCTGGCGGCACCCTCAGTCTCTGTCAACAGTTGTTGGTGCGAGCATAGTGTGTTTGCACCTTTCGTGCAGGTGGTCATAGCACATTGTTTGTCTGTTGTCGTTACAGCACAAGAGGAGGGACGAGCGATCTGCCGGCAAGAGCTAGTACCAACTGAAAGGGCAGGCAAGTGACGGGCGATGTGCTGGCAACACTTTGGGAAGATGTAATGGTATCTGCACCCATTGCACTTGAAGTTGTTGTTTGACTCCCCAACGTACGTAGAGAATGACTTACATGAAAATAAAGATGCCTGGCCCAATCCCAGAGGCTGCAGGGCCCTTAACAGGTAATGAATTCCTGCAATTTGGGCATTGAAAATGGTTGGCGGTATGGTCAGGTGGAAGTGTCGGGTCTGTCATTATGGTGATAGATAATAAAAGATTGTGGGCATGTCGAGGTCATAAATAAAAGAAAGGAGGAGGGAGGCACTTACTCAGTGCCGTCCTTGACGGTTGGCAGATCTGGAAAAGGAATGACGAGCGTGTGTTGAACAGATTGTCCCATGACTGGACAGGAGTTGCTGCCACACCAGTCACCGCACAGTGTGGCGGTTTTTTGCCGCACTTTCAAATTCAGAGATTTTCTGGACATGTATTCTTCTGGAAAGTCATCGTTCTTGACCAATGTTGGCAAGCTCCTCTCTGAAGGCCCATTTGAGCTCATACATCCAACTGTTTTTGGATCCTGTCGACATCCTTGCCTTGCGATTCGTGAGTCACATTTGATCTACAAGTGATTTTGTGCAAAAGTTGGGTTCTAAGTATTGTTTTTTTAGACATGTAAACACCTTTCTGGCACCACAAGGTTGCGGACTGTGTGGATGAACGCTGTCCAGAGCATCAGCATCGCACAGGGCGTGTTTTTACCCAGTTTTCCGGTGGAACAGATGTCGCTTGACGATCTGAAACATGCAGCTCTCTCCCCTTGTCGATTTCGGGATCGTGTTCAGAAGGCTGACAGAATCACCCCCTTTTTCACTCGCCTGTTTACTCCCCAGATGCATAGTGCTGACCTGGAGCCAGACTCGATATTTACAGTCAACCTCGTGCCTGATGGTAGATTCCTCTTCACCTCAAACTGGAAGGGTGAGCTTCACCTTTGGGATATAGGCTAAAATGCTGGAGGAGACATGAAAACATCCCCTGTTGCCACTTTGGCAGGCTCGAAAAGATGGCCCAATCGCCGTGTCGACCATATCAGGCCTACATCAAACTCAGACTCTCTATACGTCTTCACAAGTGAGCAGGGTGATATCCTCTCAGGTTATCAGGATGACTTGTAAGCTGTTGCTTCTATTTTGCATCATCGAAACTGATTTCTTTTAAAAGGATGGCTTGCTATGAGATATACCCGACTTCTGAGGACCCACATTTCAGCCGACTAGGCACCTTGAGCATTTATAATGTGAACCAGACAACAAGTTCCAAAGACTATTTGGTTTGTTACCAAAATGAAGATTCAATATTCAGTCTTTACAGTCTGGAAGTACACAGCACAAGGGCTTGGTGTCTGTTGGGTTTTTTGTCAAGATGATGATCCAGGTGACTTTTATGGGGTACTTCTGTTATACGTCTGATTCCGACTGCAAATTCTCATTCCATTGCCTGTAGATGTTCATTTGCAATGGCAATTTGATCACATTCCACACTAACGATTTCTGCTTGTGGACGATACCTGACCTGACACCATTGATCAACGGCGAGGCAACGTTCATTGACTCAGAGTATTTGGAACCGAAGCTTCGTCTCTTTGTAGATGGAGGTTGGCTAAAGGTAGCTCTGCCCTCATGCTGGCTCCCAGAATCTGCTCAGAAGCAGTTTGGTGTCTATCATGATAAAAATACAATCACGGCACACTGCAAAGTCAAATCTATCGATGCTTTGCAGGAGCTTGGTCTGCCAAATATCCTCCCCATACATTCTGGCTCTGTCCTATCTTCTTTTTGTCATGACATAGACGATCTACAGCCATTCCACATAACAGAAGATGGATTCCTTCAAACATGGTCAACATGGGGAAGGATCACCTTTGGCATCCTTTCGAAACCTAGCCCAAACAATCCCCCTTACTCCTACACCAAAACTTCCATTTGGATGGGATCAGGGAGGGCTGTACAACATGATTTTTGTCTAATGGCAGGACGACTCGTTGTCCGTGTCTTGAGCTCCGTGACTGGTCCTGAGATCCAGATTGTAGACTTTATCCATCCCATGTCTTTCTCGAAGACAGCACACACTAGCATTTTTACGTGACTGTGATCCACGATCCAATCATTGAAGCTAAGCTGAAGCAATGCTGAAATGCACTGTTTAAAGTACTGTCGAGAGAAACCACCTTTAATGCATTCTGCAAATTTCTGGTGGTGTTGAACAGTGTAGTTGAGGAGATCGAGCGTGAGATGAGGACAGCTTAAATCTTGCCGATGCCTTGGGGAAAAGCAAGAGATGTAGAATACTAGATTATCCCGTTTCGTGAAGTATCGAATAATAAGCCTAAGTGTTCTTGCAATTTTCAGAGGATGCGTGCAAGTTCGGCATCGGTGAGGACTTGTGATATAGGATTGGAAGGGAATGCCCAGAGGTCATAGTCAAACAGTGGTATATAGCTAGATTTGGATATCTTACATAATATATTGATCTTTTGTCTTGAACCACCACCTTGTCAGCAGTCTTGCCATCCTCTTGCACTACATGTAGTGCTTTGTATAACTGTACTTCCTACAGTATGCATAATCATGTTGGGCCAGCTGAGTATCTTGTAACTGCTCATTGCTCACTCATGGGAGTTGATCCCAGATCCACCCATTCTTGCCTCCTCCTTCCCTCTTGGCTTCAGCTATGCGAGAAGTTCAGAGTGAACACTTCACAATGGTGGGGGCACCACGGACTTCACCAAAGCATGGTTGAAGTCTGCATTTCTTGGTAGAGGGAGAGCTGGAGAGTTGTGGGAATGCGCCAGCTCATCACAGGAGGAACCTTAGCATGGATGGTAGCTGCTGCTCGCGCACTTTGCGGTGGGCTTACTACTTCATGTGAAAGGGCTCATCCATCCTTCAGTTGGATGAACCATTGACTTTAGCTTGTGCTTGCACAGCTGGTTGAGGTTTGTTCGATTGGGTTGCTGCGCTGACTCTGAGCAGCTGGGCTTCGGGATTTCGCGACTACGCGGCCTGAAGTCTACTGTGAGGAGAGTTCCTACTCACCTATGTCTGGATTCCGCGACTACGCGACCATTGACTTGGTGAGGAGGTCGCCCACAACCAGTGTCGCCTGCTGCTTTGCGCTGCTTCACTGTCTCTCAGACTCCACCTGTTCCTCAACCATCTCCCTTGTCTTTTAGCATCTAGGCCTCTCAAGAACAGCCAGATGTTCATTGACATCCCTCCAGTTCAGTCTACTGCTCTGGAAATTATGTGCTATGCCCTACTATGCTTCTCTCCCAATCTTTGCTGTTTTCTTGCTTGAGGAATGAGTGTTCTCATCCTCCTTACTTCTCTATGAACTCCCTGGAATGGCACTTCTTGGTTTCTGAATGGTTAGAAGGGTTGGGAGTGGTTTTGGGTTGGATGGGGTTGATGGGACATCAACATGGGACTTATTTACATCATATCTCGCCAACCGACACCCCGATTGCTCTCGTCTTATTTGCGCTGGGAAGCCCTCGTTCACACCTTCCTTTGGACTCCCTGAACTCGCCAAACGGTCGCGTATTGGCTGTGTTTCGCCTAGTTCAACCTGGCATGGCCAAAATGAACATATCTCGTCCGTTCTCGGCGAGATCCTCGTCGTTCCTTTTGTTCTTTGGCTCGTTTTGAAGCCACGGTCAATGCGCTTCTGGGAAGCCTTTATACGCGCCAAACGGACGAGCGGTTCTTGTGTTACAGCACCATCCCCCCAACAACCATTTACACAGGACTTATCCACATCATATCTCACCAACCGACGCTCCGATTGCTCTCGTCTCTTTTGCGCTGGGATGCCCTCGTTCATACCTTTCTTTGGACCCCCTGACTTCGCCAAACGGTCGCGTATTGGCTGCGCTTCACCTACTTCAGCCTGGTATGACCAAAATGAACATATTTCGTCCGTTCTCGGCGAGATCCTGGTCGTTCCTTTTGTTCTTTGGCTTGTTTTAAAGCCACGGTCAATGCGCTTCTGGGAAGCCCTCATACGCGTCAAACGGACGAGCGGTTCTCGTGTTACAGCACCATCCCTCCAACAACCATTTACAGGGTGCTTATTCATGTCATATCTCGCCAACCGACGGCCGTATCGCTCTCGTCTTTTTTGCGTTGGGAAGCCCTAATTTACAGCTTTTTTTGGATTCCCTGAACTCGCCAAACGGTCACCTATTGGCTGCGCTTCGCCTAGTTCAGCCTGGTATGACCAACATGAACATATTTCGTCCGTTCTCGGCGAGATCTCGGTCGCCTCTTTCGTTCTTTGGTTCGTTTTGAAGCTACGGTCAATGCGCTTCTGGGAAGCCCTCATACGCATCAAACAGACAAGCGGTTCTTGCGTTACAGCGTCATCTCTCCAACAACCATTTCCCCATTCCTATTGTCATAACCTGCTCGCATCGGACGTTCTATAGCTCATTTTAAACGTCTGAATCGTACCTTTCCGACGCACCTATTCACATCAATAATGGACAAAAGCCTGGTCTGCAGCATGCATTTACTCCAGAACTGCAGTTTCTGGGTACTTCCTCTCTATCTCAACGACCACGGCTCGTCACGATACGCGAATTATACCGTTGGAACGGTGTCGTTCGTAGCTTTCGAACGGGTATTTGATCCCCAGGAACGGGCCAGAAATCACTACGCTATGCTCAAACACATTTTTGGCTACCTCAGGATCTCCCCTCTATTTGGGGTGTTAAGACTTGATTGGAGGACTCTTATGGGCAGGGGAGACACCTCAACTGGTTGAGAGTTGCTGCTCGCGCATTACGCGGCAGACTCTTCTTCAGTCATGGTAACCTTCTGGCTCCATCAGAAGGCTGATTGCTGCTCGCGTGTTGCGCGGCGGATCAGTGTGGAGGAGTTGCAGCTCGCGCATTACGCGGCAGACTCTTCTTCAATCATGGTAACCTTCTGGGTCCCTCAGAAGTACTGATTGCTGCTTGCGTGTTACGCGGCGGATCAGTGTTGAGGAGTTGCTGCTCGCACATTATGCGGCGTACTCTTCTTCAATCATGATAACCTTCTGGCTCCTGATTGCAGCTCGCATGTTTTGCGGTGGATCAGTGTTGAGGAGTTGCTGCTCGCACATTATGCGGTGGACTCTTCTTCAATCATGGTAACCTTACAGATTGCTGCTTGTGTGTTGCATGGCCTGTGTCCACTCTGGGGGGCAAAATTTATGACAACATTTTTTTCCCCTCCTTTCCTTCAACCTCTTATCATTCCTACCCAACATGGCACCACCTTTACCCACTCAGACACCAACTTAGGATCATGGCTTGTAATTTTCCACTGCACAATCTTTTCGCCTCTATCCTCCCTGGCTTGATTCTTGAGATTCGCACACTGGAAAAGTGGGGGGCTGTAGGGGAGTATAGGTGGAAGATGGGAGGAGAGGCGCAAGCCTCTATCCCATTACACGCTCCCCACGTCCAGACGACACACCACAATGGAAGCAAGCTACATCATCTTGATGGGTAGAGGGAGTTGAGTTGGGATCAACGATCTGAGTGGAGAGGCGCAAGCCTCTATCACACTATACATGTCTTATACCCAGACCACAAGTATGATGGAAGCATGCTACACCATCTTGATGGGGAAAGGCAATGGAGTTGGGATGGATGACCTGGAAGCCATCCACTTGCATGGTTTCCCAGTACTCATGGTTATACATCACTGAAGAGAGAATGGGAGGATCATATGGGTATTTCTGGGTTAAGCTGGGAGCTTACAGTGACCAGCTTTCCAGATAGCAAATTATTTGGGGCCAAATTTTTTCTTTCTTTTATTCATCTTCTTTGCTTTGCTACCTTTTGGTCTCATTTTATCCTGATATTCACTCTGGGGGGCAAGAGGATTTCTATTCTATTATTCTTCCCCACCATTGTTTTCCTTACATGCCCTCTGGACATTGGGGGGCTTTGTGATATAGGATTGGAAGGGAATGCCCAGAGGCCATAGTCAAACAGTGGTATATAGCTAGATTTGGATATCTTACATAATATATTGATCTTTTGTCTTGAACCACCACCTTGTCAGCAGTCTTGCCATCCTCTTGCACTACATGTAGTGCTTTGTATAACTGTACTTCCTACAGTATGCATAATCATGTTGGGCCAGCTGAGTATCTTGTAACTGCTCATTGCTCACTCATGGGAGTTGATCCCAGATCCACCCATTCTTGCCTCCTCCTTCCCTCTTGGCTTCAGCTATGCGAGAAGTTCAGAGTGAATGCTTCACAGGACTCCAGGGGACTCTGAGTTGAATGCAGCCGATAGAATGGTAGGCTCGTGACCAGCCATTTCACACTCCGCTGCACTATGTGTGAAACGGCTGGTAACAACAAACGACATTTGACTGAGTCACGCTCTGTCACGTCTGACTTGGTGAAATTTCACGCTTCGTCGCTACCAACTACAAGTCAAACTTGCTTTCATCACCTTCACCCTCTTCCTCCTCTTTGCTTGGTGCCTTGAGATCACCCTCAACATCAACATGGAATACTTCATCCATGTCAAAGGCTACATCTTCCTCTGTCAGCCTTGGTAGGGTAGGTTCTTCAAACCCATGTTCAAGCTCATTCATCAGCTCAACCAACTCTCCCTCCTGCTCCTCTTCCCCTCCCTGCTCCTCTTCCTCATCTATATTAGCCACCCTGCTTGGTTCAACTGGAGCACCTGAAGGGATGTTGGGGTCTGGACTGGCAGTGTGGATGGGGTGGGCTGTAGCTGCATTGTTATTGGTCTCATGTGGCTTCATCGTTGAAGTCATGCAATGCCGCTTCGAGTGTCCCTCCAATTCTTATCCTGTGACCCCACTTCATTCGCAGTCTATCCCCATCACGTCGTCAAGTCGTCCGCCAGCGCTCCCGTCAAATCCTGCTACCCCACTCCGTTCGCAGTCTACCCTCATTGCATCGTCAAGTTGTCCACCAGCACCACCATCAACTTGACTCACATCAAACCAGCCACAATTCCCTCCTGGCCCTTCACAATCAATGCCGGCATTCAGCCATGCTCATCCTTACCAGCAGCTCACCCCACCTTTTCATAATCCATATGAACATCTTTTATACCATTCACATCCTTCCTCGCACCAAGGCTATCCCCCCCTTCCCCCACAACACTCCAACAAGGCCCCAATCTGCATTTGTAGGAGGCCCAAGTTCTCTGCAGTTCAGAAACTATATACCTGCCAGCCCCTCCCCCTCAGATACCTCGTAGCACCTTACCATTGTCTACTCCCTATCCCTGCAACCCCAGTACTTAAGTTTCACTAGATTTTGAAAAAAAAAACACCTTTATGAACCTATCTAATATTAATCTATGGCCTTCAAAACATCGAAAAATTCAATCGTGAAATGTACGATTTTTGATGTGTTGAGGCCGAATTTTTTCTAAGGCAGCGTCACGCTAGGGGGAACCCCTTGGAATCGCGTTCGTTCTGCCCAGTCCTTACGCGGTACCCTTGCCTTTCACACTCCGCCTCCTATTTTTGGTAGTAGTTGGTGTTGTTGTGGTAAATGTTGGTGCTGTTTGCCAGTAGTACGAAAAGGGAAGGGTCCGCGTAAGGTACTGGTCGCGAGTCTAATAGAATGGCTACATGCTTTGACCAAACAAGTACATACTCACTTCAAAGCGTTTGTTGAAACTTCTTGACGAGACGACCAACGATCGTGCGCGATGGATGGTGCATCGCTGGATGCCCTGTGCAACTTATCGTCTCAATACAGGCCGTGGTTCTCCTGAAATTCCATTGTTATCGCTCTCGCTGGATTTACTCATACACCTTTTCACTTTCTTGAATCCCCTCGATATCATCGCTCTGAGAAAAGTAAGGGCTTCGGCTGCACCAATTGAGATTCCATATGCTGATCTTTTGACTGTGCCGTAGATATGTAAAACCTTGCATCAGGCCACTTTGCAGCGCCACGTTTGGGTGAACGCCCTCAACACGTCTGTGTCGCGAATTCTGTCTTTGCGCCTTCTTTTCCTTTGTTACAGATGTCGTTGACGGAATTAGAGCATGCTGCTGTCACCCCCTCCTTGTGGCCATCCATCGGCTCGGCTTGTAAACCGGTGCCAGATGGTCGATGCGTCCACAGTACCAAACGTTTGCTTTGCAGATCACACAATCATGACGATGATGGTGATGTTTCATGGGGCAGTCATTTTCATGGTTCATTCCTTGTTCCTGGGGGTCGATACTTGATACTTTTTCATGACGACCTGCTGAGCCTCTACGACCTTGAAAATACCCCGGATATTCTACTGGATCACAAAACTCAAGTCCTTGCATCTGTGAAAACCCAATACGGAGGCCGTTTTCTTGTTCATCCTAGCCCAGATAGCTTAGCTCTTCGAATTTTTGTTCTAGCATCCGAAACCATCGAAGACGAGCATAACCCGGCAACTTTAGCTGATATGTTAGCGTTGGTGGTGTTTTCTTGTAATTTCAGTCGTGTCGCTCAGTTCAAATCTATTCAGTTGGGATTACGGGTTCCAAGTATACGAAATATACCCCCCGCGACCACCCTCAATTTGTGTTGCTCTCCGACTGGTTGCTTGTACAGCCGATGAACTCGGGCACTCACCTATATTCGATAAATCTCAACCGAATAGTTTTCAAATTCGGCGACGTCTTGAAGGTCTGGGATTTTGTGGCCGAGACGTCAGCAATGTGGCGCGTCCTGGACACCCACCTCCGTAAAGTGCGTTTTTTTTTCAATATATGCCACGCACCTCTCAGGCTTCGCTGGATTCCAGATTATCATTGCTGGGGACGCGTTCATCTTACTTGGTAATGCAGGCGTATCGGTATGGAACATACCACCTCTTCTGCCTCATGATCGCGAACATACCACCCTATCACATGCCGACATCGCCATCCTCAGCCCACTCTTCCGGATCGATTACCCTGAATGGATGCCACCCCTTAACTATGAATCTGTGATCCAAAGGCCTTGGGATTGGTATGCGGAGCCTTGGTGTTACGACATTGTTGCTCCAAGCGAACTCGGCTTTGAGATTTCGCGCTATCGGGTGATTTTCAACATGGACATGACTGCGGGAACTATCGAAAAGACAGCGGGCTTTGAGCTTGTGACCGGCACAAAAACGGGTATCGACTTTGTTGAGTCCTATCGCATGTGCCACGACCAGTTGATTATGTGTTGGACCGAGGGCTCCGTGGTCAAGACCTATACATCTAGACTGTCCTCTCGTGACAGTGTCTATCCGGGGCGCCAGATGCCACTGATTATCAAGGAACAGACAGGATTTATGGAGGAGACACTCAAGATATCCCTCTGTCCATCTTCCGCTCGACTTTGTCTGATCTCCAGTTATGGTAGTGAAGTTTACATTTATGACTTTCGTTCGCCCAAATGTCTAACCCAAGTCTGACCCATACGGAAAGTTGCTGGCATTGCTCGCTCGCTTTTGTAAATCAGAGTATTTTCAAACTTCAGACACAAGACCACCTGACCGCGGTACCTAAACCCACTCTCCACTTGCTCTACTTTCTCCCCACCAGGACGTATGCGACTTGTATACGACAATGCGTGAAGATTCATATGATCGTGAACTAAGGTACGACTTCACATCATATCGAAGCTGTCTAGGAGAGACTAGCGTGAAGACAACTTCTGAATAAAAAATATTATAAACTGGCACGCTAACCACGTGATTCGCCTACATTCTCGACTCCTGATTTGCTCCTAATGTCTCGTTCACTCTCACTGTCGACATCACGTCGACATGGACGCCGGCCTGAATCTTTCTTGCGAGTCCTTGACCGGTGTTGGAAAACTCCTTTTTAAGGGCTCACTGGACCTTCTAATTCACATACAACTGTTCTTAGACCCAGTTGACATTCTTGCCTTACGGTCAGTGAGTGCCGGTGTAACGTACTGAAGCTATTGGTTACATTCTCACACTCTTGACCCAGACATGTAAACACCTTGGGGACGCGACTCGATCGCGGACTGTGTGGATGAATGCCGTTCGGAATGTCAGTGTCGCACAGGGTGCATTTTTACCGAGTTTCCCGCTGCAGGACATGTCGCTCGACGATCTGGAACATGCGGCCCTGTCTCCTCGTCGATTATGGGCTCTTATCGGCAAGGCCGACGTAACGAAACCCTTCCTCATCCGCGTCTTCACGCCTCGTACGTCGCGGGGAGCTGAGCCAGTTTCAATTGATGGAGCCCGTCTCGTACCTGGCGGTAGATTTCTGCTCACCTCGACCAACAACGGGGGTCTTTCCCTTTGGGATATTGGTTTCAATGCCGGTACACATATGAAGATATTTCCCATTGCCACCTTGGCGGGTTCTTCTGCGACCTCCAGCAGCAGTGTCGCCAATGTTGGATGTACACCAGATTCAAGTGGTTTATATATCTTTCTGAAGAGTCGGCTGGTTAATGGGTATGCCATCGTTTCCAATTTGCGTCCTGATATCCCTCCCTAATGTATTTGATAGCCATTCTCAGGTATCTTGTTATGAGATTTACCCGATCTCTGAGTCTCCAAACTTCAGCCAACTAGGCACCTTATGCGCTCGCGGGCCCCTCAAACGGACCAATATTTCCAAAGATTATTTTATTGGTACTACAGTGCAGCCATCAACGCTCATAATCTGGAGCTATACAAAACGAGAGCTTGGTGTCAGCTGGGATGTTGATAGCGTTTACGATGTAAGTATGTTGCCCAGCTTGACCGGCTTACCTCATCTCCTGCCTTGTAGTTGTGGGTTCTTGGTGATACTGTGATTACATTCCATGAGTACCACTTTTCCTTGTGGACAATACCAGAGCTACAACCGTTGGCCGATGGGTATGCCCCGGTTATCACACAGGAATCCAAGTGGGCTTTTGCATATGCAGTTGAACAAGAAGGAGGGCCGAGTTTAGGTTTACCCAACAGTTGGGTCCCAGACCATGCTCGAAACCAATTTGGCATTTATCATGATGAAACTCCCGCCATGGCTCTCTACAGAGTCAAGTCTATCTATGCTAATCAGGATCCCGATCTGCCAGACATTCTTCCCGTGCGTTCCGGCTCTGTGCCACTTTCAAACTCCTTGGACCTGGGTGCATCCTACCTCAGTCCGCTCCATGTAACGGGAGACGGGTTTCTCCAAACGTGGAAAACGTCGAATCATATCTCCATTGATATTATGATGAAGCCTAGTCCAGCCAATCCCACATACTCCTCTGCCACCTCCAATATTTGGAAAGACCCGCGGAACATAGAAGAACTTAAGTTTGGCTATGAATTTTGTCCAGTGACAGGACGACTCATTGTCCACATCAAGGGTTCGGACACTGGTGGTGATAATGAAGTGCGGATTATGGACTTCATTCCTCCCCGGTCTTTCTCGTGAGTATTCGAACAAATTATCAGCCGAATCCAGACTTAAGCATCCTCCTTTACTAGGTGACTGTGGTGCTTCAATTCAGATGCCGAGGTCGGTTCTTGAACATACCCTTCTACCCAAGCAGGCGGATTTGTCAAGTGTATGACGTGGAGAAACTGCTTTCCTGATGTATCGCTGCCCCTCCCTCGCCAGTGAATCGGACAGACTGTGCCTGAATTTCAATAGGGATAAGCGTCTGGTATACATGGGCAATTTATGATCTTGTAAAGGAGACGGGGAATCTGGAATATCGTGGAAGAAGATTCAGCAAGAAGGGTCCTTCTTATATTATAGAGCTCACTGGCGATATGGCCCACCATTGAACATGCTGTCGATCAATGACCCTTTTAGACTAGGTAGCTAAAAGCCGGATGCACATTATAGCATTATTGTCGACCAATAAGAGGTTATTCCACGTTGATGCGTTGAACGAATCAACATCACAGGCCAAGATGAGAACAACGTAAGCATGGAGGCAATGGGTCATATATATGGCTGAAGGAAAACAGTACCAACGATAGTGCCTCTCCACTCACAAAACAAGCCAGCCCGGGTTAGGATAGTATATCTTCAGAAAGATCCTCACAGGAAGGAGCGCGGAACGAGCAAGTCCAAGGCTCGAATCTCCGAATCGACCGGGGCACTACTACAATTTCAACCGTAAGACAACCTGTTGTAGGACAGAAATCGAAATACAGCGCATCGGTTGCAGGTGGAGAGGGTTGCAAACGGAGTGTCGGAGCATGTTTGAGTGGGCACTGAAATCAGATCAACGACCAGTTCATGTCCGTCGTCCATGCTTGGATGAGCGATCCATCATTGACATGCAAAAATGTAATCCTTCAGCGCGTAGAGGACCGAAGGAGGGATCGATGGACCCAGTCGCATAATAAGACATTGTTGATCCTGTGTTAATGCGTTGAAATTAGGCGCTCCCTTGTGAAGCCAAAGTGAAGGAACACTGATCAAACGATCTTCGCCTTGATTTGAGTATGCTTATCTAACTTATAACCGAGGAATAGAGGAGTGGAGGGTGTGTCGCCTGGGAGAGTGTGAAGAGTTGGTATTGTCCAGAGAGTAAAGTTCCACTCATGAAAGATTACTATGTTTTCTTCCGTAAAGCACATCTAATGTCGCGAAAACTAGATTGAATTTTTCAAGTCGACGTTGAAAATTAAACATGGTCACTTACAGAGCATAGGCTTGAGTTGGTGGCCCATATTCAGAGTGCATTTCCAAAGTGTGAGTCGCGGTCAATAATCAGCCGTGCTACTACTTCGCTCCCATGATAGTAACAAACACTATTTGAGTCTGGGAACTCAAGGTCGATGTTAGTAAGGTAGCTAACAATTTTGAATGGTATATACATCAGGTTGTTAGAGAGGCGCCCTCGCGGTCCAATACAGAGATCCCATTCCAGTCGGGTGTTGAACCGATACACCACAGCCGAGCTGGGACTTCCGTAGAAAAATTTCCCATGGGGAACGGCTTCATGGATGAACTGGCGGTCGCTTCGAGATCAAAGGAAAAGGGTATCGAGTCTTGATGTCACAAGCAATCGGCCTCCAGATACGAGAAAAAGGCCACCACTGCACATCCTTGGGATGCAGAACGCGGGTCTGAAACGGTGTAAGCCGACGCCCGTCACTCCTCCGCGAACACTCAGCAAGACGATGGGGCGACAAAGCCACCTGTTCAAAATCATCTATCGACATCTTTGGTTTGCACGCTCCTTGGACGATGCATATGAGAAAATAGAGGCAGACATTGGATTGTGTCATGAGGGGTAGCTTGCTCGTAGTTTTCCAAGATACGAATTTCACGGCGCGCAATGGTCAAGCGTTGGGACCAACGCTGCAGCCTTGCTGACACGATTCCACGCGATGAACTGGCTGCCCTTGCTGCATGCGTTTACCAGTGATCATATATTACAAAGACAATACAGGTCGACAATCTGAATCGTTACATACACCAGATCAGTTCTCTTTACAGGCAGCAGTGAAACGGCGCTTACACCACGACATCCCCCTAATATCACCAAGCCCGCTGCCGACTCCCTTCACCATGGCGCCGTCGGTCATCATCGTACCGCCGTCGACTGCCCCTGTCCCTTTCTCGGTGGGCTTCTTCGACCTCCCTCCTGTTGAAAACATCCCCATAAGCACTGCCAGATCCACCATGTACGGTGCTAGGCGTTTCGCCCCCCTGCATCTCGCGCCTCTTCCTCCGGATAAGTTCTTGGGCGCGTTCCCGCTCCGACATTTCACGAC
Source organism: Laccaria trichodermophora (assembly GCA_018417955.1). NCBI lineage: Eukaryota > Fungi > Basidiomycota > Agaricomycetes > Agaricales > Hydnangiaceae > Laccaria > Laccaria trichodermophora. The sequence goes on from JACTVC010000002.1 coordinate 863,487, forward strand.
TCAGTCGGGCCTGAACCTCCGGAGGTGCAGAGGGAGCATGGCTTGGTAGAGCGGGCCGTGAACGATAGGATGAAGATGAGCTTGGGGGGCGGGAGGCAAGTTGCTTGGTGATAGATGTTAGAGGGTCGTGCGCAGATTTTCGGAATTCATCTCGTTTTCTGTTTGGGCGAGTCAGTGGGCAAAGAGTGTAGAATGTGGATCCGATCAAACTTTCGCTCGTCCTCTACTTCTTCAGTCTTGTCGGAGTTGCTTGCAGAATACCAAGGCTTGAGATCCTTGGCTGACGGAGCTAGTGCGACACCTTTCTCACTCTCTCCTGGCGTCGCTTTCTTCGTGGCTTTGATAGCAGCAGCGATTGCATTCTAGACGATTTTTTTAGTATTCAAGGGGCATGTGTGGAATTTCATAGAGAGCATACATGCTCAAGGTCCTCGAAAAAGTTGATATGCCCTTTCGTAGTCGGCAAGGCCGCAGGTTGCATCGACCCCCCAGCTGTGATGGCTTTCATGTCGTCGTCGCCCCTCTGCTTCTTCTTTGCAGGCTTGTCCGATGCGGCGCGCTCACGTAGCAGTTGGATTCGTGCTTCAGAATCCTAGTCTTAGCCTCAGTTTTTGTGTGAATAGAAGGGAAAGTACTCACTGCCAACGACATTCTCCCTTCTTCCTTGGCCTCTTTGAGCTGCGCCTCCTCTTCATCTCTTCGAACCTTTTCAATGTTATCCCGTCGATATGGATGATACGACTTGTGGTGGGCGATGTTGAGCTTGCCCATCGTGGTCAAGGTTCGATAGATTCAGTCGGTGCGCAAACATCACAAAATATATTCTTCTGCCTGTCCACCACCTCGATGATACCTCTGCAATAAATGATCGTTTCAACAACCTTGAGCTTGAGCACTAGCCGAATTCACCAAAATTTAAACGAAGAAAGTCCTCGAAGGTCGCCATTACGCTGAAGGGATGTCTTTACTCCTACCATATCACAAGGGGATTCTCGAGAACATCCATGACCCTGCTACCAGCGAACTATTAATCTTGGCCAGAGGGCTGGGGCTTCGCAGAATTATCTGCACTCTCATGCAAATATATGATTCCCCGCAAAATCTTGTGTTACTTGTCAACGCAACCCCAGAAGAGGAATCAGGCATTGGAGAGGAGCTCGGGATAATGGGGTGTCGCAGACCAGGTTTACGGGTAGTCGGATATGAGACTGCAAGCAAAGAAAGGTAAGTTATTATGGTCGTGTCAGGCCCAACGCTGACGCGCCCAGTCAGGAAGAATCTTTACAAGAGTGGCGGACTTATCTCCGTCACTTCTCGCATCTTGGTTGTTGACATGTTACAGTCGGATATACCTATAGAGCTCATAACTGGCATGCTCATAATGCATGCTGAACAGTGAGTTCTTACGCTGTCCGCCTTGCATTTGACTCTGACCGCTCGTAGAGTAACCCCGCTCGTCTTAGAGGCTTTCATTGTTCGACTTTATCGCGAAAAGAATAAAATGGGCTTCGTAAAGGCTTTCACGGACCAACCGGAGCATATCACGAGCGGACTGTCTCCTCTTAAGAACATCATGAAGGAACTCCAACTCCGAACAGTTCGCATTTACCCAAGGTTTCATGAAGATATCAAGAAATCCCTTGAACGTCGACGGGCGGACGTTGTTGAACTTTCACAGCCACTCACTGAGCCGATGTCTAACATTCATCACGCAATTATCCAATGCATGAACACAACCTTGTCAGAACTGAAGCGCTCGAACACCACGGTTTGTTTCACATCCACCTCACCTTCCAGTCTTAATGGCCATTACAGCTTGACCTCGACGACTTCAGCGTTGAAAATGCTTATTTCCGCTCTTTTGACATCATCGTAAGACGTCAGCTCGATGTGGTCTGGCACAAGGTCGGACCCAAAACTAAACAACTCGTCAATGACCTCGCGACGTTACGAAGACTCTTATAGTACGCCATTTATTCTCTCTTATCCTCTTACCTAATATTTCGACATAGCTACCTGCTGACCTACGACTCCCTCCAATTTCACGCGTACCTCGAGACGTTGATAGCCTCAAATACTACCACTCCAACAGGAGGAACCAAGCAACACCAATCACCGTGGATGCTGACCGATGCAGCCAACATCATCTTCGGAGTGGCTGAGCGCCGGTGTTACACCATCAGCTCGACGTCCAAACGTGTCGTCCCTCGGGTGATTGACCTCGTTGACGACGAAGACGCATGGGATGCCTTGGACGAAGCCGAAGGCCGCGTGGGTGGTAAAGGCAAAGAAAAGGAACACAAACCAACCTGGGTGCCTGATGGCATGGATCCTGTTCTCGAAGAGCTGCCAAAGTGGAACCTACTCTCAGATGTCATCCTCGAAATAGAGGAAGAGATAATTAGGCAACAAACCATAACGAGGAAACCACCAACTCTTGGTCTGTCTCCATCTCCCGTTGTTCATCGGCCGCTTGCTTACCATGACACGTAACAGGCTCCAATACCATCCTCATAATGGCCTCATCCACCAAAACATGCAGCCTCCTTACCGAATTCTTCTCCACCATGAACCACGATGCGCCCAGTGGCACAAAAGGCCGAAAAATGATGATGCAAAAGCTCCGTGTCTATCTCTGGTGGAAATCCCAGCTTTTGGCCAGAAAACAAGAAGGAAAGACACATTTTGCTATGCCTGATACAAGCCGGCGAGCCGGGGACGGTCTAGATGGACTCTACGGCCAGAACGACGATATCAGCGAGGGTTTGAAGAAGAAAGATAAGGAGAAGGCTGAGAGGAATCAGAGTCGGCGTAGGATTAGAGGAGGCGGACCTGCTTCGTCTTCGGGCTCTCGAGAAACTAAGACGGCCTCAGTTGATCTGGGGCCTGACCGGGTCAGAGCAAGGAATGACTTTTCCGAGTTGTGAGTCCTGCCAGCCTGTATTTCCGCCGTTTTTTCCGCTACTGATGTGTGCTCCAGTTGGGCCGCGCAGGCCGACGTAGGGGAAGGGCCTATCGAGCTGTCTGATATGCAATTATTGGATTTCACGTCTGGCGCGTTGGAAGACGAGTTTGACGTCCATTATGGCTTGTTGCCACCAGAGGAGACGGTCCTGATACGAGCGTATTCGGACGACAGCGACGATCGTATGCTCGCTGAGATTGAGCCGAAGTTCATTGTGATGTTCGAGCCTAATATGGAGTTTATACGCCGTATCGAGGTCAGTTCTTCCTCTTTCCCTATGGCCCGAAGGATCCTTCCACTCATCAGACCACACTTGTAGGTATATCGAAGTTCGAGCCCTGGTCTGGGCGTTCGAGTGTATCATATGATATACGAAAACTCTTGTGAAGAGCACAAGTATCTTGCAGGTATCCGGCGGGAGAAGGAGTCGTTTGAGAGGCTGATCAAGGAGAGAGGGGTGCGCTTAACCCCGTCATTGGCTCATCCATTGAATTGACCTCGGTTCTCTAGACCATGCTGATGCCTTTGCTCGAAGAGAGACGAGAGGGTGCCAATGAAGAGATTCTCAAGACCATCAGTTCCCGAGTGGCGGGCGGGCGGCGGACATTGAACAAAGAACCGTTTAGGGTGAGCATTCTCTTCCTCCTCAGTCAGACCTATTCTAAAGTCACATTCTAGGTCATCGTCGATATGAGAGAGTTCAGGTCAACACTACCATCCCTCCTTCATGCGTCCAGCCTCCTCGTGATCCCTGCGACGTTGACTATCGGGGACTACATCTTGACCCCTGAAATCTGTGTCGAGCGTAAAAGTCTGTCGGATCTCATTTCCAGTTTCAACAGTGGGCGGCTGTACGTTTTTCTTCATGTCATCAAATTTTTTCTGTTGAATTCTGTCCTCAGGTATACACAGTGCGAGCTTATGTCCGTGCACTACAAGCACCCAATCCTTCTCATCGAATTCGAGGAAGATAAGGCATTCACACTTGATGTAAGGCTCATCTCATAGCACATTCTTCCTTCTACTAAATCTTCTAACAAGACGGTTACGGATATGAAATCCTACGCTAAACCCTCCCACAAATACCCTCCAAAAAAGGGCCCAGGCGGTAATGGTCCGGAATCACCCTACTCCGGTGCAACCATCCAATCCAAAATCGTTCTCCTAACCCTAACATTCCCTCGCCTCCGGATAATCTGGTCCTCATCCCCCTTCGCCACTTCCGAGATCTTCAATGACCTCAAAATGAACAACTCAGAACCGGATCCTACCAAAGCCATCGCCATGGGCACGGATGATGACCCAGAGGCAGGAGCGGGTGTGAATGGGGCTGCTGAGGAGGTGTTGAGGTGTTTACCGGGGATTAGTGCGAAGAATGTGAAGTATGTTATGGGCAAGGTCGGGAGTTTGAGGGAGTTTTGTGAGTTGGATGTCAAGGGGGTGCAGGATATACTTGGTGTTGAGCCGGGGAAGGCGTGTTGGGAGTTTATGCATAGGGGGGATAGGTGATGGGGGGCATGGGGTCGACTCGTGATGATGAAACCGCAACTGTTTTCTGATGGTTCTGGCAGGCGTCGCCTTCAACTGTAATAATTAATATATTGCACTAATAATAAATCACGCCCAACTACAGTCATTCACCGGTCAATGATACAAAATTTTGTAGTTTCTCTATCTTCGCCATCTCATGTCCATTCCTCAAAATCTAAGTAGGCTAGAATACAAGAATACATGTGTTTAATGCAACTACAGAGTTCAAATTTTTTTCCCTCTCCACCTCGCTGACGTAGAAAGGTTTCGGTGAAAACGGCCCCCACACGAGTCAATGAGACAGTCACAAAACACCAAATCAAGGCATATCGATCAATGTTTGCCTTTATTTTTTGCATCCTGTCAACGTCTCAACCGCGATGTCCGATTCGACGTATCAACCAAGCTCCAGCCCTACTCGTCCCTGTCTTGTGGACCGAACTCATGGCTTGAACTCACCCTCGCTTTCTACTTCCTCCAAGGCTGCCTCCAACAAAGCGGCGCAGAAAGCCATTCTCCGTCACCTGGAGCTCGTTGACTCGATTGATATAAGGAGCCCACCTCGCAAGCATCGGGGGAGGAAAAGCGCTCGAAAAGCTGCGCTCAAGACCGTTGAGTGAGTTCATTACATTATATACTACATCTTTTGTGTCTAATGTACTGTGGTTAACAGGGACTTCGCGCCGTTGGGAATCCTTGATTCCCAAATCGATTCTCAAACCTGGCATGACAACCTTGTTGCAGAGGGGGCATCTCGAGAAGTCGAGTGCACTAGCTGCGAGGAGGTCCTCAGCGACTGCGACCAACTTTACGAGGAACTCACTCAAACACGCAAAGACCTCATCTGCGCGCAAGAAGCCCATCTGAAGACTACCAACGAGAACATCCGGCTTGCAAAAGATTATGATCGTTTGGAGAAGGAGATGCAGTCATTGAGGGAGGCTATGGCATATGTGGGAGGGAAACTGTTGAAGAGTGCGAAGAAAAGTCAGGATTAGGTCAACACCACAGATAGGTAGTCAGATCAATGGGTTCATTGTTAGGGATCCCAATGTATTGAACATTATCTCTGTCTACTCGTTGTCTGATCCCGAAGATTCACTGTCTGAGGCATCACTGTTCGAAGCATCAGCTTCCCCACCCTCTGCATCATCTGAGTCACCACCTGCACCCGTTCCTTGGTCTTCCCCCATCACAGCTGGAACGGGGGGTTTTGAGATCAAACGTCCCTTCAACACCGGTTTCTTCCACGCTGGCCGTCGCTTCTCCAACTTCGCCGCATCTCTCTCAATTTCCCACAGCCTCACTTCCTCTTTGTACGCCTCCCTAATGACTTTGTTTTTCGCCAGCCGCGCAACCTCTGCAGCCTTGTAACCGCCCATGGTTGCGGCCCTTGCTGCACGTTTCTCTTTGCGGACATGCTTCTCGACGGCTTTTCAGCTTGCCATTTCGGTATGTGCCCTGACTTCCTCTGTGAACTGTTTTGCTGTGTAAAGTCGTGGGCGTCCATCTGATACCAATCGCCCTTCCTTTTTCTTGTTCTTCGCCACTTCTTCCTGTGCTGTTAGCTGACCTCGTACATCCTCCACATAGATGCCGTTGAGGACCATGGCTGATTGCATCTCAATCAGACTAAGTTTCTGACGCTGCCCCTTGGCAAGAGCCTCTTTCAACGCTTCTTGAAGCTCGAGTTCACGTACGGTCTCAGCACTAGCACTCAACAGCTGTGCATGGTTGGCTCGTTGGGGGGATATCACAACTGGAGTGAAGGATGGTGGCTGAGAGGTCGATTGGATGGGTGATGAGGTGATAAGGTAGGACATGGAAGATGTGCGGAGTGATGAGAGTGCTGAGCGGACAGGTGTTTCAAAGAGGTCTCGTCGCGCCGTATGAGCGGGTGTGTGAGGTGAGTTATCGTCGTTGCTTCTCTCAGGCGATGGTGTGATTTCTCGAGCTCGTTTGTTAGCCCGATGGATGAGAGATGTGATGGCACGTAGCGGGGTGGCTGGAATAATGGGGAGATGTCCTCGGCAAGAGGTTTCCAGGCTGGGGGCCATCATTTCTGCGGTAACGACATCTCGGTTGAATGGCCATACACCTGTTTTGCGAAAGGCTTCCTTGATGCTCTCCGGGGTGAGGGCTCGAATGTGAGCAGCGCCATAGATTCTAAGAAAATTCGTTTTGTTGACCTTTGTTCTCGTTTCGCGCAGCCATTTGTCTTTCTCCTGTGTCCAAAACAGCTTCAACTTCGCGAATATGACGACATCGAGACCTTGATAAACATGGGTTGCGTGGGAAGGATAACAGAGGACGTGAATGCGATGCTCACGCGCATACAAAAGGAAGGCCAAGGTGTGATGTGAGTTATGCCCATCCACGAGAAGGACACGGACGCGACCCTTCGCTTTTTCCTTGGTCTGCTCATCGAAGTCCTTGATGTACTCAACACCAATCTCGCCATCGGTCCACCCCTTTTGGGAGTATGCCAGCCTTGTCAACGTTTGTGAACTTGATCCAGCAAGTGATAGATTTCTAGAACTCACGAAGCCTCTGTAGGATTGTTCTGATCCCATTTCACTTGAAAATGCTTTCCCTTGTAGATCACGACAGGCTTGATTGAGGAGCCATCTGCGCAAATTGTCACCATTACGGTGGTGTTCTCCCTTCCGCCATCCGATTGCTGGTGCTGTGTTTTCTTTCCTCTCGGGCCTATCACCCGCACCTTAACTCCACCTTCAGGAAAGAAGCCCGACTCATCTGTTCCATAGATGTTCTCTTCCAAAATGGGAACAAAGTTTGGTCCGTCGTCGTTGTCAGGTTCATCATCGACATAACCCTCATCCCCTGCCAGTGCCTGGTTCAACTCCTCGACATGGAACAATCGAGGCATGTCAGGATCATCGTCATCCAAGTCACCGTCGCTATCCGAGGGAGGTTCATCAAACTCGTGGTCTCTCTCTGGTACATCGTCGTTGTCAGGTTCATCATCGACATAACCCTCATCCCCTGCCAGTGCCTGGTTCAACTCCTCAACATGAGACAATCCAGGCATGTCAGGATCATCGTCATCCGAGTCACTGTCGCTATCCGAAGGAGGTTCATCAAACTCGTGGTCTCTCTCCCCATTGAGGACAGACTCCAGTAGGTCAAACCATTCCTTGTTGGTTGTGGGATTGACAGCTCGGCCTCTTTTTGTATCAAGGTTGTGGGTCCAGAACATTTGAAGCCTATCAGAATGTTTCGTGACGAAGCGCGCGGTCCAATTGACACCAACGCCTTTGGCTGGGAAACGACTTCCCAAACGGGCTCTAAGGATCCCATCGACATGGTCCTTTAGTCTCCGGTGGCTGAGTGGGAACCCTCGGGCTGCGAGTTCCAGAGCGTAGTCGATGACCCTGTCAGCTTCCCTGACGTGCAACCATGATTTCTCAGCGTTGCTGGTACTTTTCAGCTTCCCACCCTTGACAAGCCAGAGGACTGTCATTGGAGCTAGCTTGACTGACTTCCGGGTTTCTGCAAAGTGCTCGTCTTGAATCTGTGTGCAGACTTGTCGGAGGCTGAGTGGTTTACAGCCCTGCGTGGCTTTGCGTTCATGTCGATACAGTGTGACCGCACGTACAAGAAGGCCATTTTTGATTTGACGTTGGATCTGTCGTTTCTTCTCGTCGGATTTGGCGCGTCCTGCCATTCTTGCGCTCTGAGACAGTGAGACCAGCCGATCGCGAAAACTGAATTTTTCTCTGTCTTCCCAATTGGGATGTGTGACATTGACAAATAATCACGTCGAACGACTCTTTTCTACTTTTCCGCCATTTACTGCTGATTCCAGCTCTCAGTCCAAAAAATTCAAATATATATATGTTCTCCTGGTTTCGGCCTTTCTTTCAAGTCCAAGACCAAATATATTTGTTGAGTACATCAAAGCCGAAAGGCCTGACACAATTCCTGAAAACACATCAAACTTGGTAAAGACAGACTTATAATACTTCTGGAGTAAGGAATGGACAGGAGAATGTAATATTCAGGTAGCCATACACAAGAGCATTGTATCTATTTTTTTTCTAAGGAGGAGAGGCAAAATTGACGTGGTGAGAGTGGTTTGTATCAGTGACAGGTGTTGTATCAGTGACCGGTGAATGACTGTACAATCACGACTTTGTCTCTTCAGGAGCCTCACCTTTCTCCCCGACAACCTCATCCTCCCGAATCCCAAAACCAGCATCATCCAACCTGATCCCAAGCTCCATCAAAACCGGCATAGCCCGCCCCCAAAACTCCTTCCAATCCTGCACCTCCTCAGGCCCTACCTCCCACCCCTTCGTTTTGTTGCCCCCATTCCCCACAGGCCTCACCTTCTCAACCAAAAATCGATCCCTAAGCGGCTCCAACGCACCTACGATCTCAAAAATCTGCGGATGCTCCGTGCGTAAGGGGGATGAGGGCGGCGTTGAGGAGAGGACGTGGATGATGGCGCTTGTGCATATTGATGTACATGTTCGTGCGCGCCCGATTGGGGTGGTTGGTGGGGCGGGGAGGGAGTCAAATGCCTGTTTTTGGTTCGTCGCTCGTTAGTTTGATATTTACATTTCAAGAGGTGAGGGAGGAATTGAGAAGGAGGGGAGGGGAAGGGGAAGGGAAAAGGAAGGACGTACGGAAAGGTACTGCGCTGCAGCCTCCTCCGAAGCTTGTGGTCTGCCTAGGTACATGATCACCTGTAAGAGGTAGAGGTACGCAATTTTGAAACGGTCGTTGTTGTCGGGGAGGGGTAACCATATAGTGGGGTTGAATGACATCTTTTCGAACGCTTCGAGGAGGTCGTGTTCAGCAGGGATGTTTGGTTTTTGTTCATTGGGTGCGTTTTGACTTTCTTCGGATGCGTTCGTTGGATGTTCTTTTTGAGATACACCCGGCTTTCCTTCTTTTGGGTTTCCGGCTTCGGTGGTGTAGAACCGGGGTTTTGAGGGGAGGAACTTGCTGGTTGGCAGGATATGTTTCGTAAACCGTTCAAGTTCAACCTGTTTTATATTTATATAAGCATAGCTCGATGGCGAAAAAGAACGGTAACCACCTGACCTCGCCCGCGTCCAACCGCCAAAAAACGGATACCCGAAACACTCCTCCGCATCCCAATCGCCACCCTTGAAGTCGAACTCAGTGAAGAGAGTTTTATAGCCGTGCGCGTGAATAACATTTCGGCTCGACTTGTTGGGCTATGAAATCCTGTGAAAAAGTCGTAATCGTACTAGACACAATTTATCCAGGCTACAAAGGGACAGAAACACCAAGTGTAGAGGGAGGAGGACAATGATGATTCAAACGAGTTCAATGTGACGATGACTGTCTGGACATAGGCGTGTTTGGCACATGACGTGTAAAACAAACAAACATTTCAGATCTCAGCGTAACCTTCAGCCTTGCTTGATGCTTAGAGAGTGGTACATATGTACATCAAGTTGTCCTTATCTCTACAGTCATGCATCATACGAATTGAGAGCGATGTGAAGCAGCTGGGAAACGCACAAATATATAGATATGATCTAAGTCTAAGTTCAGCTTGACTCGGACTTCAGCACCCAAAATAAGTCCAGTAAAAACGAGTGACTACGTGGGGGAAGGACATTTCAAGTGGGGCACAGTTGATTCCATGCAGCTGTGATGAAAGACATTGAGAGTATATAGGGCAAAGACGCAACGGCGACCTACCAGGAGGGTTGCTACTTGCGATACTTGAAATATCTGGGACGAAGACGAGTGCCAAACCGCTGCAAAAGTTGGTAAATGAGTGGAGTTATTGAGAAAATATCATAAAAAGACGAACAGGGCCAAGTGCCAATCAATGTGGCTAATTAAAATTTGAGTTTGCGATCAACTTCATGATGACAGAATGCGCTCATCAGCGCAAAAGCCACGGGCCCGCATTGTCCGTCCTGAAACGAAAGGTAACGCTGTCCCCAACTTGTCCAATACTTACCACGTCCCGAAAGGGTTCTCAAAGTTGTAAGTTGAACTGCCTGCACTACGCACGACGTAGAATGTGTTCTATCATCGCACAAATTCTGAGCAGAGATTCCCGCGGGAACACAATTCAAAATCGTACCCCATGCAGATGAAACGGATGCTGAAGGAATGAGGCATTCACTTTATGTCATCACCTTCAAGAGAATGACGAATGATCACGTACCGGGCCTCCATTTACATTTGCAAGCCCATCGATCCGCAGCGTAACTTGGATAACCTCATTTGGAGGAAGGATGTGCACGGCTCCGGCAGGCAACAAGCCTTGTTCGGTCACCGCCCCACTCAAGATCTTTGAAAGGACGGGAACAGTAGGTGGACGAAAGCGGCCCCGTTGAGAGTATACTTGAACGGGCTAGTAGTGGTAGAGTCGAACGCAATATCCAAATCGATCTTGATATCAGCACCTTCGAGAGTTGGAACGCCTGGAACGCCCAGGTTCGACAGCGGGTGAAGGTAGGTTTCACGCATCGGCAAGAGGCTGATGGTTGAAGACTGGATGGAGTCAACAGTCAATGGTCGGACGCTGATGCCGTCGACTTCGATGATGGTCTGAATGTCTTATGAGTGAGAGAGCTGTCAGAGAATACGTTGAACATGCCATAAAGTGAAAATCAATTGAGAAAGTAAAATTGGGGAGGCATGAGATTGAGACCAAGCGGAAACGATAGCGCTTGCCCCGAAGAACGTCGATGTTTGAGAGCGGCACGGCAGGTCCGCCAGAGTAACGACCTTTCCCGTTGATCAATGTAGCGTCTGGTACCGGGAAAGGGTTAGGTTGAGGCGATGGGGTGTGATACCTTGCGTATAAATTTTAGAAATGACAGATAGAACAGTATGCAAGATTCTTACCAGTCTGCGAGAGTTATAACAGTTGTTTCTGGTTCCATTAATTAGCGAATATTGCTTGTACATAGAAATACGATTACCATCATCGCCATCGTATCTAACAGGAAGAGCTGATCAGTTCAAGGGGACAAAAGTCAATCTGCAACGATAAACGCACAAAAATCTGTGTGGGTCCAATTGGTCGTATATCACAAGAGCACCTCTGAGACCATCACAATATTGTGTGGCTAGAACGAATGACGGTGAGCGGGGGACTCGACGTCGGGTTGTGGAACAACACTCATTGATGAGAATGGTACCAAAAGGTTCCAGCCTGGTCAGGGACGGAGAACTGGTATAAAAATGAGTTGCCTGGAGCGATGGGACATTGCGTCACTCCAATTGGACCGTCTGCCCAGCTTGAGTTATGCTGTAATATGCCGCGCCAATGCTATATAATTCGAGCGATGTCAATCATCAAGAAAGAAAAAGATAGAAGCAAACTCACGATGCTGGTGGATGTTAAGATTGTCGTGTCGGTCAACTCATTGACGACATTCAAAGACGAAATCTAAAGTGACATTCGGAAGCTGAAGGCTAACATTAATTCAAGGTTCGTGCACCGTAGAAAAGGAAACGCCCAACCTTCAGACTAGTAATAAGGGGTCCAGGGAATGTCCCAACCGTTGGCGAAGTGCCAGCAAGGACGGCACTAAGTAGAAAAGAAGTTTCATATAAGGAAAACTTGGAAAAATGCTGCAGGACATACGAACGAGGAAAACCATCCGGCTGTATATAATTATTGACGATATAGACGTCCGCGGTCGGTCCTATCGCCGCACTCACTACCCGTAGAAAAAGGAGTGTGAGGGTTGAGGGACGCATTTTCCCTTGTGGCAAATTTGCTCGCTACCTATCCTTTATATTCAACCTATAGTTCCCACATGCACGGGGGATCGGATCGATCAAGAGAACAAGTGCACCATCGATGCGAAGTGACTTCGGTTATTACTTTTCTGAGCTTGAGAGCTTGACTAGTACTTCTGAATCAGTGGCCAGAATGCGCGCGTAAACGGTAGAGTACTATGTGGGGCTCCTAGGCACTTCTTCAAAAACACAGGTTTAGATTCCACCAGGACTCCACTGCGATTAAGGACGCAATGGCAGGACTGGGTCAAGTTGAGTAAGAGTGTATTGGAAGTAGTGTTGCCGAAGTTCAGTTCCGAACCATCGGTTCGGACCGAACTGGCAGAACCGAACGGACAGTTCGGTTACGGTTCCAGTTCTGGTTCGGGCTAGGGTAGTCAGTTCTGGTTCGCAGTTCGGGCATGAGAGAAATTTTAGGAACTGCATTAGAACCGGTTCGAACTGAACTGAACAAGAACTGAACATACATTTTTTTTCATTGAGAAATGGCTGGAAAAGTCCAAAAAATCTCGAATTGTGAGTATTGAGTTGTGTTTTGGTTGTGTTTACGTCTCTACGAAGGTCCTAAGTGCGTGGCCTTTCTTTTGTAACCATCCACATCCCAAATCTGACACCCGAACACTGATTACCCGCACGCTAACGACGGTATACTCAACAAGCCTCCCTTCACCACCGTCCAACTCACCGTCCTCGCCCGGTCCAAGTATATACACTCCATTTTTCAACAAGAGGATGACGAGCGCCTTCGGGAGCAGCTCGCATCGGGGTTTACCATGAGTAGTATCCTGCTAGGTGGGAGCTAGGGGTTGAAGGACTTGACTTCGGGCGTTACAGTAAGAGAGGAGGAAGGAGACAAATACAAGATCAACGAGGAGCTCGAGAACAAGTACATAACACTCAGCTGGTGGCTTCTGCATGTAGGGTGGAAGGACGTCGGCGAACGGCTGAGGAGGGGTCTGAAGATGGGTAAGTATGTCCATTGCAGCTTACTGCACTGTCTGGTTGACGTGCTTCGCAACAGGGTATCCCTGAAAACGAAACTATCACTTGATGATCTACACCACCTCATCCACGATGTTCGTAGAAGGATCGAGGACAAAATCACCTTCAAAGCATGCCTCATACATGCCACGTCGCCAATGACGACGTGGCAACTAAGAACGGACAAACGTCGTTCTAGACACACGACGACGATGAACGGCCCCACATCTAGTGCCAGTGCACCCTCCAACGATGTGACTCCCCCTCTTATTGCTCCACCACCTTGCCTCCCTGCTCTCGAGCCCCACACCTTTAACCTTGCAAGGCTGCACGGCAGTGTCAATCGACACTTGCACTGCCCTTGCGAGGTTGCATGGTGACTTTTGGGGCCACACCAGTGCATGAGTTTGTGCACCCCCGGGTTTCAACACGCGGTACACCATCACGGAAGTGTTTTTGGAAGTGCTGCCGCTGAAGACTTCGTGTCCAGCAAGCCCAGTCGATTGGGTGACGACATCGGCGGCTGTCGAGCTGGAGATACCACTTGCTGCCCAATTTTTGCCAGTTCGGCAGTTCGAACTGAGAACTGAACAGAACTGGACGGGGAAGAACGGTTCTTACCAGTTCAGTCCTGTTCGGTCCTCAGTTCTGCCTGGAGGTCATCAGTTCGGTTCTCAGTTCTTAAAAAGAGGTGAAGAACCGGACTGAACTGAACTTCGGCAACACTAATTGGAAGTTGCTCATGGAAGCGATTCGTGATTACAGCACACGTGCTCTAGCTGGCCACAGGTAATTGTTGTTTCGCGATCCAAGTCCCGCCGCCCCTCGTCGCCAAAGTTCCTCGCTGCTCAAAGACCCTACTTCAACATAATCAGAACCAGATTAAAATGTGTCTTTTACCTGCTGATTCCGAATCCCATTTGTCTATCTCCATGAATGTATTTGTAAGTTATCTGAAATTGAACACAGAGAAATGCCCGAGATTCGTGGAAAGTTTGGCTTGCAGAAGGGGTCTCAAGGACCATAACGGCAAGTGTCATATAGTCCAACCTTAGCTGTGAGTGAAAAGGTCAGTCCGACTATCCTTCAGAAGACTCTGAATGAATCGCTCACCTTATTTCGAGGCCTGTTGAAACTCAGATCATTTCTATGGGCTAACAATGCCAGGATGGTGTTGATTGCTGCCAGTAGGTTGATAATTCACCAAGCCGGAGTGAAATCGTCTAACCAGCGAAAACACATCCGTGTCGTAGACCAGGCACCGTCTTGGTGGCAAACATCGAACCACCCCTTCAAGTCACCCCCCTTTGACCCATCATTTGCGATATCAATGTAACATGTGCGTTTCCTCTGTCCCTCACTAACGCGTTGCATACATCAATCCACCTATCGACGAATCTTGTCCTAGCGCGTCAAAGCCAAGAGATATCATAGCGCAGCAATGAAGAGCCTACAATCAAAAGAAGTCAAACTAGCGAGGTTGTATTGGCCTGGAGCGTCATAGAGCGTCATCTTGACCAGGATGGAGAGCAAGGAATTTTGATAAAACGCCGGAAACCAACCAATTACCCGAACATTTCCCCACGTGCAGTCTAAAACACAAGCTTATCCCAGTAACCTTAGGAGCTAGGAGTTAGAAACTTATGTAAAGCCAGCTCACCTTCTCTAACCTACCACCATGTCCGAGCTTGCGTATACCCCCATTGACGAAATCGAAAAGGTGCCAGTCCAAGATTCCCTTCACCTGCAAATGCTGACCTCTAGTATGTAGATTCATGCGGAACTTCGCGCAGGTTTCCGCTCGGGAAAGCTCAGACCGATAGAGTACCGCAAGTACCAACTTCTCCAGCTTATATATCTTATCAAGGATAACGCGGACCGCTTCGAGGAGGCGCTCAAGTTGGATTTGGGTAGGCCAGCTCTTGAGAGTCGGTTGTGCGTTGAATTACTCCTTTCCTTTTGCATTTTTTAAATTCCTTTCACAGCCTGGAGATCAATGCTGCAATTAGCGAAATTTATGCGGCCTACAAAGGTGTAGACACATGGTCGAAACCGGAGAAGCCAGCGTTCAACTTGAATTTTGCTCCCATGAAGCCTGTCATGTACAAAACGCCCAAGGGCGTCGTGCTTATCATCAGCCCGTTTAACTACCCTCTGTGGTTGGCTGCGACTCCTTTGGTTTGTAAGATTCACTGTTCCAGAGCAGTTGATACTAACGGTATGGCTTAGGCAGGAGCGTTGGCGGCGGGGAACGCGGCTCTGCTCAAGCCATCTGAGTCGACGCCGGCAACTAGTTCTCTCCTAGCAGAACTCGTACCTAAGTACTTGGACCCGAGCCTTGTGAGAGTTGTCAACGGTGCTGTTCCGGAGACGACTACGGTACGTTTCAACATTCTGGCCTCCTAACGTTATCTGAAACCCTTCACCAGATCCTTGAACTGCCCTGGGATCACAGTCTGTATTCCCTCCACTTACTCGTATACCGCTCTCATCTTTTGGTTAGTCCTTTATACTGGTGGAGGACGCGTCGGACGCATCGTCGCCACTGCTGCCGCCAAGCATCTCACCCCTGTCACTCTCGAGCTAGGCGGTAAATCCCCCGTCATCATCGACCCAAAATGTGATGTGAAGACAGCGGCGAAACGTATCTTATGGGGAAAGGTTGTCAACGCCGGTCAAACCTGTGTTGCTCCGGACTACGTCCTCGTCCCACGAGCGTTCCAAGATACTTTTGTTGAGGCTTTGAAGGAAACATATGAATCTTTCTACCCCGAGTCTGCCAAGGCACCTGGGGCGTATTCACGCATCGTGACGCCGCAGGCCTTTAACAGAATAAAATCCCTCTTGGACAACACTAAGGGTGAGATCGTGTTAGGAGGCGAGACGGATGCGGCGACCAAGTTCATTGCGCCTACTGTTATCAAGAACATTTCTGCGGACGATTCTCTTATGAGTGAAGAAGTATTCGGGCCATTGTTACCAATCGTTCCCGTGGAGGATGTGGACGAGGCCATCAGATATGTGAATGAGCAGTGAGTACCTTTTACATTGCCCCGACAGAAGCAGGGCTGATGTGGGTACAGTGACCACCCACTGGCGTTGTATGTCTTTTCCCAAGATGCTGCATTCAAGGCCAAGGGTGAGTGTTAAGATTCTTTTCTTTCATTGTGATGACGTTTCGGTTGTAGTTTTTGAGAACACGCAGAGTGGTGCATGCGTTGCTAACGAGTGTCTTCTTCACCTTGGTGGTAAGGGTTCCTCTATTCCCACAGGTTCTAATAACTGAGTAATTGTTGCGTAGCTGACGGGCTACCTTTCGGCGGTGTTGGCCCAAGTGGAAGTGAGTATTTATGAGACCTTTCGTGTCGAGGTTTTTCTGACGCGATCATGTTCACAGGTGGCGCACACACGGGAAAGTTTGGCTTTGACACATTCACACATGTCCGGGCATCCTTGGATTCACCCAGCTGGTCCGTCCTCGTCTATGTCTATCTGCTACTGGGCTGACCTATTTCTGGTTCAGGATTGACATGCTTCTCAAGTTCCGATACCCCCCTTATAACGTCAGCCTTCTTTTCCTTTTGTCTTTCCTGTTTTCTAACGCGCTTAAATTTTGGCTCAGAGCGACAAACTGAAAAAAACAGGCTTGCTTTTGCCAGGTGTGCCAGCACGGCCCACCGGTCCTCCTGCGGCGTCTGTCACTTCTAAATGGTGGGGCAAATGGTTTCTTTTTGCGTTGGTCGCTGCTATCGCTGGTGGGCTGACGAACCGCGCTAAGATTCTTGGTGGTGCTTCCCGATCAAGTGGATAGTTTATTCTAGATGGGCTAAGACAAAGTGGAAAGAAAAAAGGGTTTCGATCTGTCGAATATAAGGATTTGAATCTTTCCATGTTTAAATAAACACTTTCGTGCAATTGCTTCCTGTCTTCGGTCTGAAGAACCCGCTGTTACGCGTTTTAGAGATGCTGATGGACCTTTTTTGGAGGTGATCCGAAACGCGGAAGGCAAGGTCTTTGTTCTTTTCATGACGAGAGCGCATACGACAGGTATGAACACAAATGATTGGCAGGAAAGAAGCCACAAGTCGGAACAAACCATGTAATGGGTGACTTCCCGTAACATAAATTTATATAAACGAATAAATCTGACCCTTATCGGAGTTTGAAATGGGAACCCTGGCTTGCGATTTAATCAAGCAAATAAACCGTAATGCCAACTGATTAGATTTATTCACTTGACTTGAATAAACTTACTTCCCTCTCATCTGAGTTATTTTGAGGACACACAGGTCCATGGATGGGTGTATTATAGTTGATCCTCAATAATATAAGCCAGAAAGCAGGACACACAATGAATGAAGCCGAGAAAAAGTCAAGTTGAGCTGAATAATGCTGTGGTTCAGTGAGTTATGTGCTGAGAAGATTGTTTGTGGAAGGAAAAACAGCTTCGGAGAGGAAATTTTGGAGCCATAGGACGTTGGCACTGCTAATTAACTCCGTAATGGCTTCAAATTATAACGAGAGAGCGGACTGCCCTCAGCCGTAGGAGAGTAGAGCGGTCTGAGGTAGAGCTGACTAAGCTTTGTGGGAAGAAAATGTACCCAGGAAGGAAAGGTGTCATGATGGCAGGGTTGATTCCAGCGTTTGAAATCTATTCGAGGGGTCTGTACCCTCTGGATAGATTAAGGTTTATAACTGGGTGCCAACCAGGGCCTCCATCAAAGTTGAACCCTTACAAGACTCGGCATCCCGGCAAAAGACCCTAGATCTCGTCGATTTATTTAAATCTAGCAAATTTGTGTTACGGGAAGTCACCCAATAGCGCTTCTATGTCTTCATGTCTTTGACACCTGGAAGAACATAGACCCCTCATGGATCGCCTCGAGAATGATATTAGAATGACCTAACAAAAAACGGAGTTAACCATGCCTGCAATACGTGGTCAAGTTCTGGGGTTAGAATAAAAGGGCTAAACTGGACCTGTCGAACCTGGGTGTGCAGGAAAAGTTCCACTTCAAGATTAGCGACCCTGAGCCTTCCGTTGTTTCTGGACAAATTATCGGCTATGATAGTGACTGGTGAGAAACAGGCAAACGCCAGCCCTTCCCCGTTGAAAAGACGGCTGGTTGCATCGATGAGCACGAGTAGGAGGCGATTATCCGGGTGATGGTAAAGTGATGAAGGATTATCACTGTCAGGGAGCTTGCAGCGTAGGAGATTCTGTCACAAACGTTAGTTGTAAATTGGGCGTGACAGATTTCCTAGAATAGCCGAGAAGCCGAAGTATGACTAAGCAAAGTGTCGCGATTTGATTGGCTGACCTGAAGTTGGTTGGATTTCTTCTCCCTTTGCCTGCCACCCTTTCTTCCCCTGACCTCCCACAATTTAGCTTGTCGTCTGTCATTCTATACCCTTCTCCACATCGTATACCACGACCAGAGCCTATGGATCTTACTACCTTCGCAGGCAAGTACCGACTGGAAGAAGAAATCGCGAATGGAGGGTGTGGTCAGTCATTTTATCCTATCAATTTGTTCGTGACCCACTGAAGGTTCTCGTGTAGGAACGGTTTTTCTGGGCGTTCACACCGTTGCAGGCAAGGAAGTTGCCATAAAGCTCGAGCCAGCGATGGCAAAGCATAGTCCACTGAAGCAGGAGTCCAAGATTTACAAGACACTTATGGGCGGCACAGGAGTACCCTGGATTATGTGGTCCGGACGCCAGGGAGACTACAATGTAATGATTATTGACCTCCTTGGACCTTCACTCGAAGACCTCTTCAAGATGTGCAATCGCCATTTCTCGCTCAAGACTGTATTGCAGTTGGCAGACCAACTTGTGAGTGAGGCGTCGCGTAAACTCGTATCGTGTGCATTAGGCGCCGCTATGATTTACTCCCGCGTTCAACGCGTCCTTCATTCTATGAAAGCAAATGACGCTGATGACGCTCTTAGATATCGCGAATCGAGTTTATCCACTCCCACTCCTTTGTCCATCGTGACGTCAAGCCAGCTAATTTTGTCATGGGCACAGGCAAAGCCGCCCATCTCGTGAATGTGATCGACTTTGGTTTGGCTAAAAAATTCCGGGACCCAAGAACCTCCAACCACATACCATACAGGCAGGATGAATTCCATGGCGTTGGAACCTCGCTGTTTGCTGCCATCAATACCCATCTTGGCGTTGGTGAGTCTTTTCCCTTTCGCTCTAGCTTTCATGACACTTAGAGTGGAACTTTCGCTAGAATCCTCGCGCCGGGATGATCTAGAATCTCTTGCATACATGCTCATCTATTTCATCCGCGGTACACTTCCTTGGCGGAAAATTCGCGCTCCCCAAACACCCACCTTCACATCGTCTATCTCTCCCTCTGAACGCCAATATCAGAAAAAGCACTACAACCCCGTGTCCGCCACGTGGGATCTTATCAGAGACTCCAAGCTGGCCCACGATCAAACTCTGACTGTGGGGCTTCCTCCTGAGTTTGACGTTCTCTTCCGCTATGCGCGGGGGCTCGAGTTTGACGACCTCCCAGACTACGAAGGCTTGCGAAAGCTTTTCCGCGGGCTTGCCGACCGTGTCGGTATCGAGTACGATGGCGTCTTTGATTGGTCGGTGCCTAAGTCTTCAACACACCAGAACCGTGGCGCTAGTGAGGGCAGCGGCAGCGGCGGTAGGAGATACTGCGAAGCGTGTAATGCACGAAGCAGGAGGTAGCCCACACGTGGGGAACGCGTCATCCATCTGATGTCCACGCTTGTTAGTCTTTTCTCTACTTCTGGCTAGCTTATTTTTGACTTGTGTGCCTCAGCGCAGATGACATCCACGATGACCGACATGCCAAGAATCATGACTACTGCTGTCGCTTTTTTTCAGCAGCTTTGCCCACCGACGCTGCCTTATGCAGCTACCCCACCATACACTCAGGTCCAGGCAATGCATGGCCGTTTATGAACCATCATGAATAGGATTTCCTTCTTCACATCGGATTTTTGGGATGTGATACCCTCTTTTGGGGCGCGTCCCGCACGGCTCGGGGTTGTCTCTTTGCTGGTATATTTATAGTTTTTTGTTGATCGCGAATGGGTACTGATCCTATTTACGCTCTCAGGACTTTGGTCTCCTCGCTGCGTCTCCTCCCTGGATGGGCGCATCGGCCGGCGGAAAATCCATGACCTCTTTTATATTTTTTTCTGTCTTTGCTTTCGTCTTGCTAGGAGTATGGTGGTTCCATTGCTGTTATTGCTCACTTATGATTTCGCGTTCCCTCATGATTCAACTCTGCCATAAAGTCAAGTACTTTCTATCGTCCGCCCATGTTCCTGTATGATGACCATCTGTCTGTTGTACTTCTTAGACTGTATGTATGTCGAAACTATGGTTTATGTGTCTTACCGTCTTTTATCCCCTGTTGTGCGCAAGGTTTAGCAAGACAAAGAATTGGAAGTGATCATGTCGACTTGATTGGCCTGATGAACCAATTTACATTATCTGTCCAAGTGTACAAGGTTTGAGTACAGGAATACGAACAGGAATACGACCAAGATACAGTAGCTGATCAAGCATTCTCTTAAGCATAAAGCGTTGTGTCACAGCTTGCTTCTGATCGCGCATTCACGCGTTTTTGTGACTTACCGAATTGCAACTACCACCTGCATCATTGAAGTCTGGCTTGTCAGTGCCGCTGCGCCTTCCTATAGTTATGGATCATCCCTCCTTGCTACCGAGGGCTTCACCACTGTTGAAGAATCTTCCCCTCGATATCATGATTCAGATACAACAAAATGTTGATGCGAGGGATATCATTACTCTCAGAAAAGTATGCTTGTCAATTCTCCTTGTCTTTTCCGAAAAGGCTAAACTATGGCGGGTTTCAGTCTTGCAAAGGATTATATGCTGCTACGCAACAGCGTACTGTGTGGCTGAATGCGCTGCGGCGGATGTGTTGGCGACATGGGGTATTTGCACCGTCGTTTCCTTTGGAGCATATGTCCATCAAAGAGCTAGAGCATGCATCTCTGGCTCCCTCCAGAATCTCGTCACTCATCCATAAAGGTGCCCTTCGTTCTTTCGTAACGCGGATTCTTGAACCTCGCACACCGTCTATCGTCAGTAATGTCAAAACGGACTTAAAGTGCGAGAGCGCCTTTCTCATTCCCGGAGGCCGCTTCTTAGTTGTCAGCTCCTATTGTCACGGTATATGTCTATGGGATCTGGGTATACATGCTGGGAAGGTGCCAGAGTTCTCACCCATAGATGTCATTCACCAAGCGGGTTATGAGTCTTTGTGCACTGGCCCAACGCGAGACGGTCTTGGTATCGTAATCGTCTCATATATGAAGGGTTGGGCTGACAGGACACTCGTCGCTCACGAGATCTATCCCTGTACTAGCAACCCAAAATTTGCCTGTCTAGGATCGATCAAATACCTCAACAGAATTGACTTCATCGACATACCAGCCTTGTCTGGCGAGCTTTTGGTTTTCAAAGGTTCACCGTCTTGCATTGTCGTTTGGAACATAAGTCTTGGTGCCGCGGTTGCGTGGAGTTATTCGGAGTCTATATATGATAATGTTCGTCCATCCAGTATTTTACACTTCCAAGATGTTGATGCATATATCTCCTGTAGATATTAATCTCTGGTGATAGTATCATTCTAGTTCAAGAGTTCAAATTGTCCGTCTGGGATATACCCCCGTTGCTGCCACTTTCGGAAGGCGATTGCAAAATTGTTACGCACGCCCCAAAGTACGAAGTCACCCATCCTTTCTCATCAAAAAGGTGGTGGACTTCATCAGTTTTGAGTCCTTGGTTCTCAAGAATCGATACCCCCATCTCATTTGGAATCTTTGGGGAAAATGACCAACAGCCTGCCATCATGGTGTGCTACACTCTAAAATCAATCACTTCATCCATGGACCCTACTTTACCGATGGTTCTTCCCATCAGGACAGGAACAGCACTCGGCTTGCCTGCAGAGGCGATCATCCCTACTGATGTTGATATTTGCGGATACCTGCAATATTGTGAAGATGAACTCTGCCGCATATCGCTATCAGGGACTCAGCTGATGATTAGCTTGGTCACGCCTCCAACGTCGTTGAACGACGTCCCTTCAATCACTTCCAACCTGTTTAACTGCCGATCGGATCCCCTAAGTTGCAGTTTCTGTCCAGTTTCAGGCCGAGTCGTTGTTGTCGAAGCTGGGTGTGAGGATATCCGCATCATGGACTATCTCGCCCCGCCCCATTCATAGGTCGCCTCTGTCATTTGAAATCATTGACTTTCAGCAACATACTGTGGTCTTTGAAATTTATACGGAGTACAATCAACGTCCCGTCCTGGCGGCCAAGTCACCAACATGCTGCGATAACGCAATCATGTCATCCTTGGAAAGTACAGCGCGCGGAAGATTACTACTGGTGTATGCTTCTGCGGTGCCATAAATCAAACTGACAAGGATGCGGAAGCGACGTCTTGGATAAGACTTGGTGGTCCTCCCGTCTCCGAATATATACATACTTCAGCTTCTTTGTGCAAACGTCGAACTTTAGTGTGGCAAAACGACCATGTATTAGATAGCCCGACATTGAATGTATATCCACGTATTAGCACTGTCCGTGGTTATCCGCGTATTAGCACTGTCTGTAGTGACCACACAGCGGTAGTACATCATCTATGTCCACTCAACCACATACTTTACTTCACAACTCATTGTGAGAATCATCATCGTAACTTTGAATTTCGCGACGTGCCGGCTGGCCAACGACTCGCGATTGAGCAACAGCAACCAATTGAATTTGACATTTTCTTGTCGTCTGAACACTGCCTCCCTATTACACAGAGTTGGACGTTGTTTCTCTTTGTTCAGATCCTTGGAGGTACTCATAGAAGACAATTGCACGGCGATCTGATCATTCACACGGGCGCCTCATGGTGACGTCTCCCACAACCACAACCGTTCCGTTCAGCAGTGTCGCCGCATCTTATGCCTATGGACTATTACTCCTCGCAACTGAAGGCTTCACCGTGTCTGGAGAATCTACCTGTGGATATCTTGATCCAAATACAAAAACATCTTGACGGAAGAGATCTCATCGTGCTCAGAAAGGTATCCAAGTCGGTTTTGTATCTTCCTGACTAAAACTAAACTCTGCGGTGTCTCAGTCCTGCAAAAAGTTGCATGCGGTCACTCAACGACGTACCGTGTGGCTCAATGCGGTCAGACGTATGTGTAGACGACATGGGGTGTTCGCACCATCGTTCCCACTGGAAGACATGTCCATCACAGAACTAGAACATGCATCGCTGTGTCCCTCACGACTATCGTCCCTCATCCACAACGATATTCCTTTGCGTTCTTTCGTCACGCGAATCCTTGAACCCCGTACACCGACCGATTCTGAAGGAAATTTGTGCTGCTCAAATGTTTTTCTCATTCCTGGAGGTCGATTCTTAGTTGTCGTATCTGCCCATGGCATATGTCTATGGGATCTGGGTATACATGGTGGCAAGGCACCAAGGTTTAGGCCAGTAGCTGTCATTCCAGACGTGATGCTGCTGTGCTGTGGCCCAACTCAAGACGGTCTTGGAATCATACTTATTTCACGTCGTACCTGGCGTAGAAATCCTAACCGAACACTTCGCGCCCACGAAATCTATCCTTGCATGAACCGTCCGCACTTGACACTTCTGGGATCTATTCAATATGCTCAACAAGCTACTCATGTCGGCGGAAGACCCGCCTTGTATGGCGACCTTTTGATTTTCGAAAACTCTCCAGGCTACATTGTCGCCTGGAACACAAGGCTTGATACAGCAATTGCATGGAGATATGATCATCAATACATATATGATGTTTGTTCACCACTGTTTTTTATCCTTAAGGTTCTGATGTGGATGTCTTGTGTAGATGTCAATCTATGAGGGCAGTGTCATCCTAATCCAAGAGTCCGAGTTGTCTGTTTGGGATATACCTCCTTTGCAGCCACTTTTAGAAGGTGTGTGTGAAGTCGTTGACCAAACCCCTCGATATGCCATCGTCCACTCTTTCCCGTCACAAGAAGAGTTGATGGGATCATGCGTTTTGAGTCCTTTCTCAAGCATTGATCCTCTCATCTCCTTTGTTATATTGGGATACAAAGACGAAGAATGTTCCATGCTGTGTTACACTCTCAGATCAATCAACCCATCCCGAGACCCCACTTTGCCAATGGTTTTTCCCATTAAGATGGGGATGGTGCCCAAGTTGCTTACAGATACCAGTTCCAGTGTCAGCAGCGACGATTACAGTGAACCTTTGCAGTACTGTGATGATGAACTCTGCCTCGTAAGCATATCCAATCAAGGGATAGTCATCAGCCTTATCGCACCCCCGACCTCTTTGGATGGACCATCCTCCTCGAAGAACACCGTACTTTTTGATATGTTCGAGGGAAGGGACCAGATTTCTTGGAGTTTTTGTGCAGCCTCAGGACGACTTGTTGTTGTGGACGATGATATTATCCGCATTATGGACTTTCTCGTTCCGCCCCCATCCTAGTCATAGGTTCCGTCATCCATGCCTTCTGATGCTGTTTGTTTGTGGCCCTCAAAAGATCTGATTGTCGAGGCGGTGGGCCTTTCCGAAACGATAACGTGCTGTACCGTGCTTCATTTCTTCTTCCTGTGCCGCATGGTCTACAATGGCGAACCCACATCACACCCTAATTGCCCCTACTCCTCGGTCTATACCCATCGTTCTCCAGAGGTCGCATCCTTCTCGCGATCTCCATCTTCTCAGCGCTTAAGAACCTGCACACTGGCCAATCACGTCCTCCAACCACGCCTTTGGATGCAGCGTCAAGGGCATTCAACTGCCCTCCAACTCGTGATTGCGTTACTGAGTAGCGCCAAAGGAATCCTGGTCCTCATCCTTCGGGTTTTGAAAGCATAGTGGAGACTCCCGATTTACGCTGCCGCAGCGGTGCGAAGACCAAGAAGTGCGTCGGTAGTAATAAGGACTGGTATTTCGCCTTAGCTGGAGACGCGACACAACTTTGTGCTTCCCGATCACAGGTCTTGTCAAGGGGTGTCATTGTTTCGAATGCATCATCAACAGTTTCTTTCTGTGAATGTCGGACAAACCAGAAATGCATATCCGCTTATTAGCATCGTAGTGACCACACAGCTACATTCCTTACAGCGAACCATATACATACTTGTCGTTTGTAGTACTAATAGTTGAGTGAGAATTCGACTCGGAATTCCAATCCACCCAGCGACCAATTAAATTTTGATTGAATCATACGTTTTCTTCTCGTCCAGATACTTGTCCCATGTCTCATGTCAAGCTTTGAAGCTGGGCATTGTTTCTTTCTCTCCAAATCCTTGTACGGTCGCGGCAGCCGTTGGGCAGCCGTCGTACTTACTCCAAGGGGGGAGCGGGATTTGAATCTGCCATATGGGGTTGGTTAGTTAGTCCGGCCGGCTGGCCGTTAAATTTTTTTTATTTGAAGTACCAATTTCAGGTAATTCATGGGCCAGATGAGCTCTGGTGCATCTCTGAGGTGTTTCGCAAGCTGTCCTCACTTACAAGGGGAATATTTCCCAGGGTTGCAAGCTGTCCTCACTTACAAGTGGGATATTTCTCAGAATGACCCTGCCAGAATCAGTAAGTATGTGCCATTTACACTTAGGATGATAATCCCTTTCAAAAAACCTAGTATATGATAAGGATTGCAGACAATATTCAAACATCTGCATTGTGATTGTGGTAAGAGTATAGATGCAGTTGAGGTGGAGGACAAAAGCAGAGTACTCAGTAATTACCTGTGGGCGAAAAAGCTGTGAGACATCATGGGCATGCAGTACCTTTCGTGCATTGGACTGGATTGTGGTATCAATGAGTAGGTTTGTGACCCATGTAATAAGAGCATGGAGAAAAGCAGAGGAAGGGGCAGCAAACGAAGGATAAGATGGCAGCTGACAAGGCTGACATGCCCAAATGACGCCCAAAACATGTTACCTATTTATAGATTTTACCTATATATGGAAGGTTGTTCACACGCCTGGTTAGTTAGTCCAGCCATACTGGCCTTACGAAAAAAATCAACATGATATATTAAATTAAAATTGTGCTCCCCCCTTGACTTACTCATAACTTAGAAGATAATTGCACGGCGATCTGATCATGCATTCCCACGGGCGCCTCACGGGTTTCTCCCACAACCACAACCATTCCGTTCAGCAGTGTCGCCGCATCTCATGCCTATGGACTATTACTCTTCGCGACCGAAAGCTTCACCAGGTCTGGAGAATTTAGCTGTGGATATCTTGATCCAGATACAAAAACATCTTGACGGAAAGGATATCATCGTCCTGAGAAAGGTATACAAGTTGCTATCTTTTTGACTAAAGCTGAACTCTGGGGCATCCCAGTCCTGCAAAAAGATGCACGCCGTCACTCAACGACGCATCGTGTGGCTAAATGCAGTCAGACGCATGTGTAGGCGACATGGGGTGTTCGCACCATCGTTCCCACTGGAAGACATGTCCACCACTGAGCTAGAACACGCATCTCTCTGTCCCTCACGACTATCGTCACTCATCCACAATGGTGTTCCTTTGCGTTCTTTTGTAACACGAATTCTTGAACCTCGTACGCCGAGTATTGTGCCCACCGTTGAAGGGAATTTGCACTGCAAAGATGCCTTTCTCATACCTGGAGGTCGATTCTTAGTTGTCAACTCTACCCACCATGGCATATGTCTATGGGATCTGGGTATACATGGTGGGAAGGCACCAAGGTTTAGGCCAGTAGCTGTCATTCCAGAATTGGAGCACAGCTTCCTGTGCGGCCCAACTCAAGACGGTCTTGGAATCATCCTCATCTCTTGGCCTACCTCCAACCCATCAGGCTCCAATGCTTCTGACAGAACGCTTCGTGCCTATGAGATCTACCCTTGCATGAACAGTCCGCGATTTACCCTTTTGGGGTCGATTCGATATCCTCAACAAGATGGTCGCGTCGCTCGAAACCCCGCCTTGTATCATGACCTTTTGGTTTTTGAATTGCACACCGAGGATTCTCCAAATTATGTTGTCGCTTGGAACATTAGGCTTGATACAGCAATTGCGTGGAGACATGATCATCGAGGCTACGACCTTGACCACGTTCGTTCCCCACTGTTTTCTATCCTTATGGTTCTAATATACATATCTTGTATAGATTATAATCTATGAGGACAGCGTTGTCGTAATCGAAATGGAGAAATTGTCTGTCTGGGATATACCTCCTTTGGGGCCACTGTTAAGAGGTGTATATGAAGTCATTGATCAAAGCCCCCGATATGTCATCACCCACCCTTCCCCATCACAAGATAATCTTCTGGGATCATCCATTTTGGGTCCTTGGTTTTCAAGCATTGATCCTCCCATTTCGTTTGCAATCATTGCATACGAATATCTGACTGAAACATGTGACATGCTGTGCTACACTGTCAGATCAATCAACCCATCCCGAGACCCCATTTTGCCAATGGTTTTTCCCATTAAGATGGGGATGGTGCCCAACTTGCCCATAGATACCCATGTCGAAAGCACTGACATGATGATTTTCTCCGGACCTCTGCGGTACTGCGACGATGAACTCTGCTACATAACCGCATCGATTTACGAGATGTTTATCAGCCTAATCACGCCCCCGACCTCACTGAATGGACCAAGTTCCTCAAAGTCCACCTCACTGTTTAGGATGCCTGACCCGGGGGAGTGTCGTTCTCGGAGTTTTTGTCCAGCCTCGGGACGACTTGTTGTTGTGGATGATGCCACTGGTATTATTCACATCATGGACTATCTCGTCCCGCCCCCATTCTAATTATAGGTCCTGTCGTCTATATCCTTCTTACCTTTCTGATGTTGTTTTCGTTTTGGCCCATAAGGATGTGATTGTCGAGGCAGTTGACTTGTCCGGAACGGCGACGTTCTGGATAACGCGCCTCCGTCTCCCTCCAGACTTTCGTCACTTACCCATGGCAGCATCCCACTGCGATCTGCCATAATGTGAATTTTTGAACTCATGCGCCCAAAAGTTTACAGGGGAGACATTCCGGAGTGGAGTGCCTTTCCCGGAAGCTGTCAATTCCCTTTTTCGTGGTATATCTCCATGGAATTTGGGTATGCACTCTGGAAAGGCGTCAAAGTTCACGTCAGTGGGAACGATTTCAGACGCGGTCGGCGGGACGCTATGCGCTGGCCCGACGTGGCAAGACAGCTATAGCATTGGCATCGTTAATCTGGCCTGGGACCTCACAGAATGCTCTTCGCCCACGAGATCTAATCCTGTGAACAATCTGCAACACACCTGTTGGATCGATTCGAATCGATGGGCAAGGCAGTTATGTTATTCGCAGACCTGCTTTGTCCGGTGGGTTTCTCTTGGTTTTCTCATCGTCACCAATCTTCCATAAGTCGTCGTTTTGAACGTGATGCTTTGTCTAGCGGTTGCATGGAGATGTTTTGAGCCCGCACATGATGTTTGTTCGTCCAGTTTTTCTATCCTTGAAGTTGCTAATTCATCATCTCTCAAAGATGTCGATCTCTGGTGGCACCATCGTTCCGGTCCGCAGATATCACTTGTCCGTTTAGGATGTACCTCCTCTGTCAGGCAGCCGCTTTTGGAGGGATACATGACTACGAAATTGCTGGTCATGCTCAATCTTCGACGCCTTCCCATCCTTAACTCTCTCGAACTCTTGGAGCAGAAAAACAGAGAATATGACGTGGCCTGCTACGCTCCAGCCTTCCC
The DNA here is from genome assembly GCA_018417955.1 of Laccaria trichodermophora. Classification (NCBI taxonomy): domain Eukaryota; kingdom Fungi; phylum Basidiomycota; class Agaricomycetes; order Agaricales; family Hydnangiaceae; genus Laccaria; species Laccaria trichodermophora. Next base: position 892,520 of record JACTVC010000002.1, read on the forward strand.
GGAAATCCTACCTTATCAACGGTTCCCTCCGTCAAGAAAAGAACGGTGCTGGACCTGCTTTAGAGGCCAATGATAAGCGGTATTGTAGGATGAACTCCGTCACTTCAGTATCCGAGAGTATGACGCCTATCGACCTACTTCATGACGCCTCCAACCTCATTGAATCGACCGTCTTCCTCAACCACTGCCGAATTGTTCACTTTCCAACCAGGCACAAGTTGTAGATCATGTCACGTCATAATTGCGCCTTCCCTTCAGTCGCAACACCCAGTCTTCTCCAGATATTTTTTCTCCCTTGGTTCAATATGCTTGAAGCTCACAGTGGATCTGAATTTCGGAAATGCCTTGAATTGCGAGGTATGTAGTGAATTCTATGGAGGCGTTATGTTACAAATTATGGTATATTTAGGAGTCGGGTAGGGAATGTCCTTCATCCTACACAGCGATTACCTGAGGCACTGGTAGTGGCCCAGATCGCGTCCTCCAATTAACTTCCTCCGACGCCGCCATGAGGGCATTCTTCCGCCGCTCAGGAGCACGTCCGGCTGCCCTGCTCCTCCTTCCATTTGGGTTGCGCAACGCCGAGGGAACTCCGCTCCTCCTCTCTTGTTCCTGCGCTGGATTCCGCATAGCAGTGACGACACCAGTCCTACTATTTTCCAGCTCTGACGGCGGTAGCGATTTCCTGAATGGCGAAAGCACCCCTGTTCTCCGTTGAGGCGATGGAGTAGCAACGAGCTCCTTTTTCTCTTCCACTGCGTCTACCGCATGGTTCCGCTTATATTCTATCGACTTCCTCATCCTCCTGTTCATCACAATCTCTGGACAGGTCTCTCGCAGAGTGCTGCGGATGGACTCGTGCAACTGTGTGGTCGTGGTGTCAGCCAAGGCGAGCAAGGCATCACGGGAGTAGATGTGTGGGTGTGCTGAGGAAACGATGTTAGTTCGTCGGTTGAGTGGCAAGGTGGTAAGCCAAGGTTTACCTGCATGATGCGCGTCGCTTCCACTCCGTTTATGCACGGGGACGTACAGGTCTTTGCTGTCGACTGAGGTGGTTGAAGAGTACGATGAAGAGGCGAAGAAAGACTCTTTTGACGGCGACGAGGAAGCCGATGAGAGTGAAGGCGAGTTGATGGCCCTATAAGCGTTCGAAATTGCCTTGGGGATGGAGATTGAGATGGAAGGCATGGCAATAACGGTCGGCTTTGGTGCTGTGAGGAGAGGCGCTGATATGAATGTGATTCATCGTGATGTTTTATAGGTAGGCAGGTGCTGCGGATGACTCGATCTCTTCGAGAGAGCTATGGCAAATTCGTGCGTGATCTAGAACAAGAAAGAACAAAGCACGTCAGCACAGCAAATCATACTAAACCGCCACTTGTCAACAGGAATCTTAGTCAAAGATTGTGAGCAGTTGAGCACGTTAAGACGAAATGCCGAACAAGGGGTAGTGTACTTACTCAGAGTGTAGTGTCATTCGATTTGCGATAAGCGGCGTCGAAAGAGGTCCGAAGTCGCACGACATACAGTTGTGGCCAGGTTGTGGGATCCACGACGACAATGCTTGAGGTTGACGCCCAGCTCTGACCTGTCCAAACGATTCTGCTTTAAGGTGACCACACTGTATCATAGGTCTAACTCTGAATGAGTTGACTTTCCTCAACATCCTCATCGATCTCGGAAATGGCGCTAGCACTGCTGCCATTCGACATCTTGCTCTGTATTCTGAGTTTTCTCGGTCCGAAAGAAATTCTTGATCTCAGGAAGGTGCGTATATAACAACCACGTTGTTCTGTCACTTCTGACCATCAAGCTAGACGTGCATAAACCTACATGCAGCCAGCCAAGCACGGACTGTATGGCTCACCTGTCTTCATCACACCTGTGCTACACAGGGCATTTTTCTTCCAACGTTCCCTCTAGAAGACATGTCCCTCGCACAAATCGAACATGCAGTTCTCTCCCCTTCTCTACTTTCGGCGCGGATAAAGAGAAGTCCGGAGAATCAAGTCGTTTCACTTGCGAGAACACAGGTTCTTGGACCCGGGTCTACTAGCACCAGTTCAGAATCCGGAGAATCAGATCCCCCTGCGTGCCTTCAAGTTTGCCTTGTCCCTGGGGGTCGCTACTTATTCGCGAGATTTGCTCAACCCAATGGATTGTCTCTGTGGGACCTTGGCTTGAATGCTATGGAACCGGCGCCCTCTTCACCCCTGGCGGTTGTTGAAGGGCCATACGACGGTATTATCAGCACAACGCCGACTCCTGATGGCCTCGGGATTCGTTTTTGCACATACTTTAATAGGTGAGTGACCTGTCATTTGCAGTGCTCGCTGATAAAGATCTCGGTTGCAACAGCAGCGGCAATACCAACGTTTCCATTCAAGAATTCTATCCCTCGAAGGCCGAGAAGGGGTTTGAACGACTGGGAGCTCTCGAGTTGAAGGGCATTCTTCACATACATTCACATTATATGCAGCTCTTTATTGCCTTGGATCATTTTCAACATGTCACGGTGTGGGATTATCACGAAAATATGTCAACGACTTGGCAATTAGAATCGATCGCACAGGAAGTCAGTGCTCCCCAGCGTTATCTGAACTTCGTCTAACTGTCTTCAAAATCAGGTTCTCATTGTTGGGGAGCAGATCGTTCTCTTTACCGTCGAGGAAATCAGCGTGTGGGATATACCCCCGTTATCACGACACGCCAACAACAGCATTCTACACCAAGAAGTCATTCGTCACTCCCCAAGATTCGTGTTCAACCACATTTACGCCGCTCTGACTAGGCACACGGCGTTCTCAGTTCCATCCCCCTGGTGGCCAGCCTCCGCACGCGACTTTTATGTCGGGCTCGTCAATCCTGCACGAGAAACCCCCGCAATGTACTTTTACAAATTTGATCAGTCGACACAGCTAGAATACCCATACGGCGACACCAGCAGCCCATCTCACGCAGGGAGAGTGCTCTCTCTCCCCGATAACCTAGACTGCAGGACTCTTTTCGGATTACGTCTCTGCGAGAATGATTTTTGTCAGAGGTGGCAGTTGCATACGGATGTTATGATCAGTTTGATCCCAATCCCGAGCTCGATGGAGGAACGGTACACGGCGATAACACGTTCGATGTATTCGGGTGATATGATGGATTTTGATTTTTGTTCTGCGTCTGGAAGGTTGGCTGTTGCCACTGCCACTGGTCAGATTCGGATCTTGGATTTCCTTCCTCCCCCCCATCAAATCGGCATGTAAGCGATATTTATGTGCGGTTTCTGTGCTGAATAGTTGTAGGTGTGATGGATTATCGACCAGTCTGAGAAAAAATGGGGCATTTCAGAAGGGCATTTGCCTACTTAGACAGCTACCCTACTTAGACAGCTACTGCTATCTCAGCTGTTTGGAACTAGTGGCATTTGATATTCAACTCGTGGGGGAAGTCCATCGTCTTTCTCCGCTTCAAGTGTTTGAGATGGCTGAAAGCGAGCAGAAATCCAGTAGTCAATGAGGTAATATCTGGGGAGCCGCTGCGAGACAAGTGTTTTGCGTGCGGGTGTCAGTTGGGGGACATATGCTGCTTCTGAGGGTGGAAACCGTGGATACGTCGCGTCGTCGTTCATCATAATGTTGGGTCCGTGGCAATCACTTCTGAGGAAGGTTGCAAGATGGGGCTTCATATGGATGAATTGCACCAATTCGATGCTGATGGCAGATGCATTAGATGTATACCCTTTTCAAAGTCATGAGAGTAAGTACGTCTGGCAAATACTTGGCCGAGAAAGTCGAGGACTTATCCAATCATTTCGAAAGGTGGATTCATATAATTCCGCAGCACAGGCGTAATAAAAATGACCATCAGCTGGGACTTGAAGAGTTTCAAAATTTGGAACGCAGTGGTTTTCAGGTACATTTGAAAGTTTTTCAAAGAAAAGTAGTGACATAGTATCTGGCTGTCATCTTTCGAATGGCGTATTGAATGGCAACAATCTTAGAAGACATTGATGAAGAATGAGGCATGAGATGCGGGGCAGCGTCACTCACTGGCAGGTATCTCCCGTAACCCTCACATGTAAACATCTTTGCCAACCCAAGACGGCACTCGCGATGGGTTGGGATCTGTTGGCTGAAGTTGAAGAACAGATCACATGACTATGTAACTTCAATCTTTCCCGACTCACTCATCATGCTCGAGAAGCCTACTGAAGATCGTCGGGACCGTCTGACCCCCCGCAGAGTCGGCTACAAGCCCTGGGCTATTAGCCCTAGGGCTTGTTGTACTTGTTTGCGCAAATAGACTGATGGGCCACGTAGCCGCTTATTCGGCAAAGCCCGCCAGCTCATCAGACTCCGTTTAGTACACGACAACTTATATAGATTTTTTCGTGGAATAACCCACATCTCAAATGGTTTTCTGTGAACTGTAAGGAAGGTTTCAAATTTCAGACAACTTTCATGAAAGATATGTAATAAGCACCCAAAGTTTTCTGAAAATGGAGATGTGGAGTGACGGAATCAATACCGGCACCAAACACTCCACCAAACAGAGTGTGCTATAGCCTTATCAAAGCCTTGTGTACACAGCTGATACACAGTGACGGATTTCACGAGGAAGAAATCTACATTGTTCTGTTACAAATGTATACATAGTGAAACTTGGAAAGAAGATCTTACAAAATCAAGCTAAGCATTGGCTAACCCAAGGCCAACCATCAATCAATTAGCACAAGTAGCTACAACTCGAGGATTGTGTGGCAATGGAAATTTTGTGTATTTGATGCATGTAATGACTCTCATAAACTGTATCTACGTGGAAAATGTTTGCGAGCGGCGTGATAAGTACAGGAGGGAAACGGAGAAGCGACACCGACGCGACGAACGCGACGGACCCATCACCTCATCACGTTTAGTTGGGGGTGGGCAATCCCGCTGTCGCATTTGGGAGCGTGACGTAACACGCTGTGACTGATTTCCCCCAAAATAGTGACCCAATGTCACACGTGCATCACACATGGCCTCAAACCCAGGCTGCTCACCATAAACGAAGTTCTGAGCAGTGCTACGAAAGAAAATACACATGAATGTAATTCTATATCATTTTGAAGTACATTTCTTGATTTAAGTGAGTCAGAATTAGCATTTAAGAGAAGATAAGATGTAAATGCCATATATTCCTCAATTTCATGGCCACCCTCATTCCTAGTGTGTGGTGCATGTCTCCCTGGAACAAAAATTGTCAGAACATCTTGAGATACTATAAAATGAATTTAAGAACTGCTTTTAGGGTTTCTTAATGTAGATATAAGCTGCTTTGGTACCTCTTGTTGTTGCTGCTTAGCAAAGAATAGACTATGCAAGAGCAACCACCCACCCCCAGGTTATGCTTCAACAACGAAAGATGATCAGAAAAAAGATTCAAACAAAATGTTCTTGATAGATTTTTTATATCTGTCCTGGAAGTGTGAGATATCGCATTTTTTGGAGGAGTTTAGTGCAAAGGGAAGGTGATTTAAAAATTCTGGCCTGAACATTTTGTACCTATAATTGCATATATCAACTGTCCATAATGAAAGTTTACTCAGAAATGAGTTGTTGAAGGAGGAACAAAGGTACCAGAATGGGGGGCCTCTTCAGCACCATTTGGCAGGGAGTTTTCTCATTCCACAACTATACGTAGATAACAATACAAGGCTACTTGAAGGATGTATAGATGTCCTATCTAAACCATGTTCCTGCATGTTGGTCAATGAAATAGAGGTGGATTGCAGTAGTGGCAGGACTGGGTCAGTGTTTCGTGAGGGTGTCACGTGACATGTGTGATGTGACAGGAGCGTCACTTATCAGGAATTGCCCACCCCCACGTTTAGTTGTGGCTGCACGTGAGAGCCTTAGTGGCGTTTTCCGAAGGATTTTAGCCCTGGGGCTGGCAGCCAGGTCAGCGAGGACATCTCGAACTTGGAAAAACTGGGTGGCCGGCTGGCTGGCGGCTGGCGGCTGTGGCTGGTGTTTGGCACAGGCGTCCACACAAATATATGCACGTGTTGTGTAACTTCTGAACAGATTAACTCCGAAGCCGTGGACTGTAGGGTGGAAAGAAGATGCATGAGCATATTCCGCTGATGAGATGACTGGGGCAGGTGAGCGTTTGACATGACTCTATTCAAGTCTGTACCATGAACTCCCTTATTTACAAGTTTATAGTCCTTCCAAATCTTTTGTTAATCAATAGAAGTATTCGCAAGCATGTGGAGGCGGCATTATGTCTGCTGTAGTATATATTTATTCAATATTCTTTCAACTGAGGGATGTATATAAGCTCTGTCAAATGCAGCAGTCGTTGTGGCTGTCCTTCCAATGGCTGAGCTCCTCAGACTCCTTGACTTGTTGAGGGTCGATGCCGAAGTGTTGAATGTTTTAACTCTTCAAAATCTCTTCTATTTTGTGACTTATGCTGCTCGTCTCAAGGACGACATATTGCTCCCACAGCCCGTGGTTCATTCCCCATTAGTTGCACCTGAATTATTGCCTCGCAGTGTCCTTTGTTTCCTCTCCTCTGCCTGTGGATTTTCCCTCGAAATGACAGAGAACTGCTGGGCTATCTTGAAGGACATTATTTGGTCAGACAATTTTACCCCAGAGGCGACGAATTTTGACACATGTACGCAGGTTTTTATTGCTCATGGTCACACATTTGGACTGTGTAAGATTTTGTTATCTTGTTCCGGCGGCACTAGCACCGACTAACATGTTACATGCCTGGTTGTACACAGTACCATGCTCGATTTACCCGCACCAGCGGCACTGCCTCAACCCCGACTGTCAGCGAACTGAGGTGGGCCTTATGCTAAAAAAGGCCGAACAACGACAGGCGGTCCTATACACTCTCAATGATGGCCCGCTCCCAGTATGGTCCATCCATCTTTATTGCGAAAGTATGTTCTGCTTGATTTGTTGTCCGAATAGCTAATTATTGACTCTCACAAACCAGAATGCAACATTAATTACATCAGCAAAACCTGATTTTCACACATAGACAGGCACAGTGCTTCCGCTGACATCATAGTTTACCATAGTTACACACCAAGCTTAGCTAGATGTCCTAGAGCACCACAGCCCTGTGTAGACGTAAGCTGTGCTATACAGCACTACAGAGACTTGCGCCATTACTATAGGGTGCTATAGAGGGGCTTCCACTTTCTACCCAGCCCTGATAGGGAATTAAACTTTTCTGCACCGTTCAGTAGAAGTCGGTACGGTCGCGGGAAGTCACGTGCTGCGCTCAACTCATTCATATGATTTCGTCAAAATTTAATTGCTACAAGTTCAATGTACCTACCCTAAACCACCATGTGACTCGTTCACTGTCTGAAATTGGAAAATGTAAGTCGCACCATTCTTTCTTTCCTCAACGTCAACCATCACCACTGCCTTTCCCCACATCATTGCCTTTGCCCGTTCCAACTACTAAAACCTCAAGAAATAAGGCAAGTAATTGTCCACCGCTCAGTGCTGATGTATGAAGCTCTACTTAGGTAGGAGTTTGTTCGACAGCCTGGCGCATTGCTGGCACGCTCCAACTTCTTCGACGTTCTGTGCCCCTCCTGAGTTATCCCCTTCCCTCTTTCCCTTTTCATATGAGATGTTGGGCCACGTTGCCAATGGTGATGTGGCTCTCTTCCAACCAGCAGGGTACAACGACGACCAACAGACTGCCACCCACGACCATGACTACCACAACTAAGACACAACAACCACAAAGATGACCACGACGTGTTCATGACAACGACCATGACCACCACCACACTCACGATGACGTGTCCACGTTCACACCCACAACCATGACTCCTCCATCCACGCGACCATGACCATGAACCATGACTCCTCTATCCATGCGACCACGACCACAAACCACAAAAACGACATATCCACAACCATGCCCATGCATCCACAACCACAACCAAGCACCATCAATCAACGCCACGAGCGCCCACCACCACCATGATCGACAAACAGCGCCCAGAGCCCAGCTCCACCACCATACACACGACGATGAGCGTGCCCCGTTCCACCACCTACACATGGCGATGGGTGCCCATGACGATGAGTGTGCCTGGCTCCACCACCTATGCACGGCGCCTCTTCAGCCCAATCTGCACTGACCACTTGCTTCAGCATTATCATTTTCTCGCTATCATTATATTAGACTCACGCAGCAGTACTATGTAGAATATTAGGATATGTTGTATAATGTAGTTAGACAATAAACTTATTTTTTCATAACACCTGTTCTGTGTAAAAATTGTGCAATATGGTATTAAAATGAGTAGAATGTACGCCCCCCTCTAGGAATCTGCAGGCCCAAGGGGTTGCTACTGAGGGCTGCAGATCTGCTCCGAGATTCTAGGGAGCACTGTGTAGTGGCTGTGTGTTTCTATGTAGAGCTGCATAGAACACGCAGGTGACTGCAAAGGTAATACCCCTTTCTATGGTGCTATGGCACTGCATAGCCCTGCCACGTGCTGCTTAGCTCACCCAGGTTTTGCTGATGTACCATCACAACTTCTCTATCCATGACGGAAAGCGCACCTACTACAATACTAAGATCCCAGACGTTATCCAGGTCGGAGAACACCAATTTGTCGAGCAGAAAGTCATCCAACTCTGGATAACGTCGATGGTTGTTTCATGGACCTCTGCTAACAATTGCGCCCGGCTGTATAACTCGGCGCTTTCTGGCAATCGTAAACCACCTCCCGGTTGGAAGTTTGGATTTACCTTGGACTCGGACCATGTCTGGAATGGGTTCATGATCCTTTCCCTTCTCGAGGACCTTACCTCACGCAATCAAACCCTCTGTGTGCCTCATACGGGACTCGATTCAGACAGATATAAGGCGGCAATGCAAGTCCGAAATCATCGTATGCGGCTTTACAGCCAACCCGAATTAAGGCATTATTGCAACAAGTGTACTCGTTTTACGACAGATGGTCCGTTGCCACTTGTTCATCTGACATCCAAGTTCTCATGTCAAATTTCAATCAAACTTTGACAGGGAAATACAAAGTCTCTGTTGTTGTTATTGACGGTGTTACGCTCGGGCACCCTTGTTGCAGTATTCATAACTGCCATACACCCCTCTCTAACAACTGTAATCGATTTTGTGAGGACCACCGAGATGCAGCCGGAATTTGCGCTATTGTTGGGTGTTCTTTACCTATCGTACCCGACACAAAAACATGCAGCAACGAGGATCATCAGACAGTTGAGAAGACTCACATTGAGCGCGGCCAATCAAGGTTCCAACTCCAAGAACGCCTTGCTCGCACACGTATCGCGCATCCAAATGATTCACTAGGCGAAGCGGTCATGACTATTGATGAACTTGCAGATGTTGATGAAGAAAATGAAGTATTCGAACTTCCGACTGGGAAAACAACGATGTCGCAAGCAGCCCATACTTCCGGCCATGCACAAGCTGAACCCGGAAAGAAAATTCGAGCCCAGTTTGGGCGAAAGCGGACACATAACGAGCAAATTATTGTTGCGCCGTGTGGAATGATACACGCCCGAGAAACTTTCTTTGGCGCTGAAGCTGTTTCTTCTGTTGTCGTTAGTCTTTTTTTAAAAAAGAATTCTCTGCATACTAATGTTCATTTGTTTCTCAAAGGAGATGATAAAGCGTACATATCGTATGCCAGGCACTCTGCCTGATCATATTTTCTTTGATAACAACTGCCAACTTAGCAAGATTGTCCAAGATGATCCCGCTTTCAAAAATGTTGGACTTTCGGTTGATGTCTTCCACTTCAAATGCAAGCACAAGACCACCGATGTTTTTTGTCAGGCCAATTGCAACCCTGTTGATTTTCCCGAGCTGAAAGGGCTAGGCAACAAGGCCTGGTACTTCAACTCCTCGATAGCGGAGCAGACAAATGCGTGGTTAGGCGGCTATCATTCCATGTGCCGTGAAATGTTAGTGGATAAGTATAACTTCTTCTTGGATGAAATGATCTTGCGTCGCAACCGTTTAACTTACGATAAGCTAGTACTTGCGTGCGACAACCCAAAGACCTTCACATAGACTGTTTTGAGATGTAATAATTTTCTTGCTGAGATCTAGAAGATACAAGTGACGAGGCGGTTATACATGAGTGATAGGGCTTCTGCATACAAACAGCAGAACCAATAACAAAACGATAAAAATAATTAATGACTACAAAGGGATGAAGCCGAGGAGAACTAGTGTTTGCCGTTGTTCCGAGTACTCCTTTGGAAGACAGACCATTTACCATCGTCTGTGCGCTTCGCCCTCAAAACGTTGTCACGGAGCTTCTGGGGGGCTTTCTTCCAACGAAGACGATTCTCATTAACGGTCGAACGGCGGTAAGGAGTGTTGGGGAAACATTCATGGAAGATAGTCTCGGTTCGTGTGGAGGAGTTCTTCTCACATGCCTCGAAAAAGCTGATGATGTCGACGGCATAAAAATCTGCTGGCCATTGATGAGTTACTGCAGCGTTGCTGCTGGACGGCTCAACCTTGACGGCAACTGTTGTGGATGGTGGAGGGGAAGAATCTGAATCAGCTATTAGCTCAATGGTAGGTGTGCTGTCGTTGCTGTGAAGGCCGAAATTGTTGCGACGTTTGGAGGCCAATCGAGAGTCCTGATTAGAGGCCCTCCTCTTCCGAATAGCCGGCGACAGTCCGGAGGAGCTATCGTCAGAAGAGAGCTCGATGATATTATTGGGTGCCTCAGTGACATCTAAAGGAGAGGGTGACGGTTGGAACAAGGATGGTGGGAGGGTTTGTTTGTGGAATTGGCGTTGCGAGCAAGGCGGTTTTTTGTTGTGATGATCACCATCCTCTGATGACGATGAGGACACATCGACAATTTTCCCCTTTCCTGAGGCCTTCCCTTTGCTCAGATACCTACCACGAAGCTCACGACGTTCCTCCGTAAGTTTGTATCGGAGATGAGGTGCAGATTCTGGCTTTGAAAGCCTGTCAAAGTCTGGGTAATTGACGACATGGCTAGGTTTGAGAAAAACCCGCATGCCTTCTTTCAGCTCAATGACGTGGCCGACATTGATGTTCACCCAGGTGCCGAGAGCCTGACGGTAGAGCTGGACACGTGTTGCAGAGTCATTGAGTGATAGCGTGCTCAATACCGAGGTAGAAAGGGGGAAATAGGGCCAGGTAAACGCGAGCGGTCCCTCTTGAAATTCCTCCACAGTGGCAGGCTTCGAGTCCTCTGCCCACGCATATACGATGACCGTGTGCTTGACCTGCGCCGCACAGAGCTTCCGCTCAGATTCCACTCTCCTCCGCTCCTCTGCCAGTTCCTGCTCCTTTTCCCACTGACTCGTAAAAATGGGCGGCATGTGGGACCGGAACCGAGGGTTTGGAAGGGCGTCAAGGACATCTACATCAGGAGACATCCGCACGTTCGCATTGGGAGGAGACGCAGTCAGTATTTGCCCATCGTGGCTATTAGCTGCTGTTGGTGGGAGTGGCGGCGTGGGAATGCGAACACGACCTGGTTGAACGGTGGTGGCAGGTGGTGATGCTGAGTAGGGACCGGTGCACGTCTTGGCTGAGCGAGGACCAGGACCAGTGTGCGTCTTGGAAGTGCAGCCACCATTACTGATGCAGTGCTTCCGACAGAGACGACGCCCGCAATCGGGCGCAATACGCGACTGCCCACATCCGTTGATTGGGCAGAGGAGTTTTCCTGTAGGGGCAGTCGTCGCAAATACGCTACCACCGATGGCTTGTGCTGTGGCAGGGAAGGACGTATTAGACCCAGAAGCCTGCAACGGTAGAGGAAACGATGGTGCTGGTGCGATAGCGGGGGGCGGGGACGACGGTGATATCGAATACGTGGCAGGAAAGAATCCAGTGGTCCCGAAAGCCTGCGACGGCGCAGTAAACGAAGGTGGTGTGGTGACGGGGGGCGAGGATGACGGTGATTTTGAATACCCCTTCTTCCAGCGAAACATGTTGCACCTCTCGCCTTTGGCATTGGGGCCTTGACACTAATCGTTTATCGTTAGCGTCGTGAATAAGATGTAATAGCATTTAACTTACTATGGCAATCGGACGACCTTTATTACCATTCGCATCACTTTGACACGGCTTGTAAGGAGCGAATCGACCACACTGGCAGGTTATACCATCCAAAGGATCCATATTCACCAGACAGAAGAGCAACTAGGTTGGGCAGTGTAGAATCGGGCTACATTGTGAAGGAATGTCGGGTAGAGATAGTGATGTTCGTGGAGAGGAGATTTGGTGAGTGGAAGCTCAAGCTAGAGAGGGTTATTGTTAGCAGCAGTGATGAAGGTAGATGGAGTATTACATACCTGAAGAGGAGTGGAACGTACCCTTAGACGGCGTTGTTGAGCGTGGATGGTGGTGAAGGAACAGTGTGACAAATCAGACTGACAGCCGGCGGTGACGGAAAACGCCGGACAGCCAGACGCCAGCCAGCCAGACAACCGGCTTTTCCAAATTCGAGATTTTTTGAGGTCAGCGGGCGGTCCGACATTCTGAGATCGTCACGATCTCCGTCTGCCCATCCTCTCAACGGATGTCTTAATTCAAATTCAAAGCTTTCTGGACCCAAAGGATATTCTTTCCCTGCGCAAGGTACTTATTGTTACTTGAAACATTGAAATACACAATAACCGCCATCTTCAACAACTCTAACTCAAGACCTCCAGAGTGTTATATGCAACTTCGAAGTTACGCATAGTATGGATCAACGCATTGCGACGAGTATGCTATATGGATGGCATCAGCCTGTCTACCTTTCATCCCATTGAACATCTATCCTCAACCGAGCTTGAGAACGCCGCACTCTCCCCCTTTCGATTTGTCAGCCGGGTGGAGGCTAGTATTACAGCTGGCGAAAATATAAGACCTTTGACGACTCGTGTTCTTGTGCCCAATTTATCGCCACTCACTCCGACGGAAGGCATGGACATCTCGTTCGATTGCAATTCAATTTTCCTTGTTCCGGGGGGTCGCTTTATGTTGGCTGATACGACTGACCATGGACTGTGCCTTTGGGACCTTGGAATTCAACCAGGATCGTCAATAAATCCATCTCCTTTGGCCTTTCTTCACAAAGCGAACGGGGAGGCAACCAGGTTCATCTCTCCCACACCTGACGCTCACGGAGTTTATATATGCATAGCGGGAGAGATGTAAGCATCTCCTTTACCTTTTTGGAAAATATCTCAACAGGATGGCAGGAACCTAAATACAGAGCGTACTTGCCTATCTGTTCATGAAATATACCCATCATTTCCGGACGTCACGTTTCACCCAACTCACTCCTTGAAGGTCAAGGGAGAAGTCGACTGTATATATATCTACCGAAATGTTCTGGCCTGCAACCATGATAATAATCAAGTCACAGTTTGGAATTTCATGCAGAACAAGGGAGTCAGCTGGGAGTACACTAAAGTAATAACCGATGTTGGTACTCGACCCCAAATCAACCCCTTTAACGTAAATGACCTGACAAATGTCCCTGTAGGTTTTTATCTTCGCTGACTCCTTAATTCTCGTCGAATGCGAGTATTTGACCGTCTGGGATATCCACGACTCATTCTATCTACCCAATGATGATATAAACGGTGTTCCGCTTATCCAACATCTTCCCAGATTGGAACGTGGACACAATGATCTTGGGCGGAATGGAATATCCCTTCTCTCTCCTCCTAGCCAATGGGTTTCTCCTGGATGCAGACTCCCTTTCTTTGGGTTATGCACCCAGTTCCAAGGGGCAGCTCCTACTATGCAATCCTATACCTTCGAGCCCATCGATCCACCCCACAATTCACAACTCCAGAGGTTTGATCCATTGCTAACAGATTTTGTAGATTCTCTACCACTTTCAATTATCGATTCAGAGGAATTTCTTCGACATTTACGATTTTGTGACCAGTATCTTGTCATAGCATGGCTCAGCTATCCCGCGATCGATCACGACGTCGTTATCAGCCTCATCCATACGCCAGTTGGCCCGCTTAAGCATGTTCGTCCCAAAATTCAATACCTGGAAACTAAGAGCGACGACCCCGATGATATTATTGCCATCAATGATTTTGATTTCTGCCCAGCATCTGGTCGACTTGTTTTAACAACAGTTTTCGGAGATATTCGAATCATGGATTATCTGAGTCCTCCGGAGGTGTCTGGCACTGGCCCGTCAGCATCAACTCTTTTCGGCATTTGCACCATTTCTGACGTTAGTTCTTCAATAGCCATCAATGATCATTAGCAAAGTTTAAATGCTACCCCTCCTGGAGAGGTCAGAGTGTCATAGAGGAACCAGAGCAATCCGAGATGTCTTTTTCTCTATCTGGTAGCACTAGTCATCACCGTCATTGTGAATCGATTTTAGAAATTTTTCTTCACGTCAAACTCTATGAGCTCATTTGCTACCACTGTCTGTGAAAAACAGACTGCTTCCAAATATGTCGCAGATGCCAAATGCCATTAAATCAAGATATATCTTGCGAAGCAATGCCAACTCTTTGACTCCAGGGATTGCACTCGTCTTTGCATCACGTGTCTTCCATTCATCTCAGCGGCTGCCGGCGCTCAACGAGATTGGACTGATCAACACGCTAGAAATCTCCTTGTGGCGATGTTCAAGGGACCTGCCCCCGATCTTCAACGATCACATACTACCGCGTCCAGATATGCCCACCCCTCTCTTTCCACTCTTCCCCCTGACGTCTTGATCCAAATCCAAACTTTTCTGGACCCAGACAACATCATCTCTCTTCGCAAGGTATCAATCATCCTATTTCCAGAATGTTTAACACTAACGGTTTCCTTATCATTTATCTTTGAGACCTCTAAAGCGTTGTGCACCGTCACAAAATTGCGAATTGTGTGGATCAACGCCTTGCACCAAGTGTGTTTGATGCACGGCATAAATCTGTCCACGTTCTACCCACTTGAAAATATTTCGCAAATCGAACTTGAACATGCCGCCTACTCACCTTTTAGATTTATAAGATACGCAAGAGATAATATCCCATTTGAAGGAGATATTGAATCCGTTGTCACCCGCATCCTTGAGCCTCGATTACCGCCCGTCATTTCGACGGATGAGAATGTACCCTTTGATTGTCACACTCTTTTGCTCATTCCGGGCGGTCGGTTCTTGGTTACCGATACGGTTCAACACGGCGTGGCCCTTTGGGACCTCGGAATTCATGCAGGAATACCAATGAAACTGTCCCCTCTAGCTGTGCTTCCGACAACCATGGAATCCTTTGTCACATTCGCCAGCCCAACTCCGGATGGTCATGGAGTCTACGTTTGTATTGAAGAACAGGTGTAAGCATCTCGGCAATTTTTATCTATATTGCACATCCCACACACATCATAGGAACACAGACACCCGCGTGTCAATCTACGAAATATACCCATCCTCTCCAGACGTAGCTTTTCGTCCTACCCATTCCTTGAAGGTCAAAGGAACACTTGATAATGCATACATCTACAGAAACACACTGGCCTGCAGTCATGATAACCATCTCATCACGGTCTGGGATTTTATCCAAAACAAGGCAATCAGTTGGGAGTACAATGTAGTACTTCGACCGAATGGTGTTAGTGATTCTTCAGGAATCAATCACTCTATTTATTGACTACTTATTTTTTTACAAGGTTATACTCTTTAACGACACCCTCCTTCTTGTTGAAGTCGGGAAATTGACCGTCTGGGACGTGCCTAGCTCACTGTATCCGCCGGTCTCGGACAATGTGGAGGCTGCGTTCATCCAGCTCCTTCCCAGATTGGAAATTCGTACACCATCGCCAGCTGAACCCTTTCGAGTTTCTCCTTCTAGTCAGTGGCTTTCTGCAGGACAGTCGCGACTCCCTTTCTTTGGATTGTGCGGCCCGACACTTGACGCACAAGGGGAGGAAATTGTCGATGATTACTATACTGCTATGCGTTGCTACACCTTCAAGTCTGTTTCAAGCCTTCCCGATAACCCAACCTTTCAGGCGTTTGATCCACAACACGTGGGCGTCGTGAACTCTTTTCACCTTTCGACGTTGTCCGAGGACTTTCTACGACATATACGGTTTTGTGACAAGTCGCTTACCATAACGTGGCAGGTTGGTGACGACGTAAATATTGGCATTATGAGGATGCCACAGGGTGATCCGGACAGTGTGGCCACCCCCGCCATTCGACGTCTTTTCAATGGGGAGGAGGTCGAACTAAAGGATTTCGACTTTTGTGTAGCAGCGGGTCGATTGGTTGTCACGACGGCAGCTGGTGATATTCAAATTATGGATTTTCTTACTCCCCCTACCCCCGTAAGCGTCTAATGCTTTCAACATCATTCATCCGAAGTGACTGTGCCACTTGCACCTTGATAATAGATACGAATGAACTTCAGATTTTCAGCTGAGGATCACTCGTAAATTATAAGCGAAAATGGATGGATTATCTGAGTCCTCCCGTGTCAGGATCTCCCCGTCAGCGTCAACCCTTTTCGGCATTTGCACCATATCTGACGTTAGTTCTTCAATAGCCATCAATGATCATTAGCAAAGTTTAAAGGCTACCCCTTCTGGAGAAGTGTCAAAGAAGAACCAGAGCAGTCCGAGATGTCTTTTTCTCTATCTAGTACTAGTCATCACTGCCATTGTGAATCGATTCTAGAAAATTTTCTTCACGTCAAACTTATAAATGAGCTCATTTGCGAAAACAAACAAACTGCTTCCAAATATGTCGCGGATGCCAAATGCCATTAATCAGGATATATCTTGCGAAACAACTCTGACAGGGATTGGACAGGGATCAGACAGGGATTGCACTCGTCTTCAATGCTGTATATGAAGGAACCTGCGATCACGTGTCTTGCATTCCATTCATCTCAGCGGCTGCCGGCGCTCAACGAGATTGAACTGATCAACACGCTAGAAATCAGCTCTACCTCTCTTCGTGGCGATGTTCAAGGGACCTGCTCCCGATCTTCAACGATCACATACCGTGTCCAGTTATGCCCACCCCTCTCTTTCCACTCTTCCCCCTGACGTCTTAATCCAAATTCAAACTTTTGTGGACCCAGACGACATCATCTCTCTTCGCAAGGTATCGATCATACTATTTCCAGAATGTTTAACACTAACGGTTTCCTTATCATTTATCTTTGAGACCTCTAAAGCGTTGTGCACCGTCACAAACTTGCGAATTGTGTGGATCAACGCCTTGCACCGAGTGTGTTTGATGCACGGCATAAATCTGTCCACGTTCTACCCACTTGAAAATATTTCGCAAATCGAACTTGAACATGCCGCCTGCTCACCTTTTAGATTTATAAAATACGCAAAAGATAATTTCCCCTCTGAAGGAGATATTAAATCCGATGTGACTCGCATCCTTGAGCCTCGATTACCGCCCGTCATTCCGACGGGTGAGGACGTACCCTTTAATTGTCACACTCTTTTGCTCATTCCGGGCGGTCGGTTCTTGTTTACTGATACGATTCAACACGGCGTCGCCCTTTGGGACCTCGGAATTCATGCAGCAATCCCAATGAAAGTGTCCCCTCTAGCTGTGCTTCCGACAACAGAGGAATCTTTTGTCAGATTCACCAGCCCAACTCCGGACGGTCACGGCGTCTACGTTTGTGTTGAAGAACAGGTGTAAGCATCTCAGATATTTCTATTTCTCTATCATTGCTGCACATCTCACACACATCATAGGAATTTGTACGCAGACACCCGCGTGTCAATCTACGAAATACACCCATCCTCTGCAAACGTGGCTTTTCGTCTTACCCATTCCTTGAAGGTCAAAGGAGCATTTGATAACGCATACATCTATAGAAACACACTGGCCTGCAGTCATGATAACCATCTCATCACGGTCTGGGATTTTATTCAAAACAAAGCAATCAGTTGGGAGTACAACGCAGTACTTCGACCAAATGGCGTCAGTGACTTTCCAGAAAACAGTCACTCCATGTCCTGACTAATAATGTTCTACAAGGTTATACTTTATACCGACACCCTGCTCCTCGTTGAATTCGGGAAATTGACTGTCTGGGACATGCCTGGCTCACTATATCTGCCGGTCTCGGACGATATGGGGCCTGCGTTTATCCGGCTCCTTCCTAGATCGGAAATTAATACTCCATCGCCCGATGAATCCTTTCGCGTTTCTCCCCCTAGTCAGTGGCTTTCTGCAGGACAGTCGAGACTCCCTTTCTTTGGATTGTGCAGCCCGACGCCCGATGTAGAAGGGGAGGAACTTGATGATGCAAGTGCTTCTATGCGATGCTACACCTTCAAGTCGATTGCAAGCCTTCATGATGACCCAAACCTGCAGACATTTGATCCACAACAAGTGGGCGTCGTGAACTCTTTTCCCATTTCGACGATGTCCGAGAACTTTCTACGACATATACGGTTTTGTGGCAAGTCGCTTACCATAGCGTGGCAGGCCGGTGACGAGGTAAATGTCAGCCTCATGGAGATGCCACAGGGTGACCCGGACAGCGTGGCCACCCTCGTTATTCGACGTCTCTTCAATAATGGAGAGCCGGAGGTCACACTAAGAGATTTCGACTTTTGTCCAGCAGCGGGTCGATTGGTTGTCACGACGACAGCTGGTGATATTAAAATTATGGATTTTCTTACTCCCCCTACCCCTGTAAGTCTAGTGCTTCCAACATTCATCCAAAGTGACCGTGCTTGCACCAGATACGAATGAACTTCAAAATTTCAGCTGGGAATCAATCATAAAATTTATGGGGATATAGTGGAAGAAACCCGTTCCTCTTTACAAATATATAGCTGGTTTTAGTTGCGACACCAGCAGAGAATCCGTTTAGATATATTTGAAATATGATTAGGCT
The DNA here is from genome assembly GCA_018417955.1 of Laccaria trichodermophora. Classification (NCBI taxonomy): domain Eukaryota; kingdom Fungi; phylum Basidiomycota; class Agaricomycetes; order Agaricales; family Hydnangiaceae; genus Laccaria; species Laccaria trichodermophora. The sequence continues at coordinate 911,416 of JACTVC010000002.1, forward strand.
TCGATAGAACGGGACGTTGATTCCTAGCTCATGACGCACGATTCCGAGCAAAGTTGAATTATATGAGTGGAGGTGGCCATAGGAACCAATCAGTACGATGTAGGTCTAGAATAATAGATAGTAGCAGAATCAACTGCTCCTAATGACAAGTTTTGGAAACGACTCAATCAATGGAGATGTAAACCATTCTTCTAGCCATTCCCTCAAAGATCGACAAAGCGCTTAACCTTGTTGAGCCACTTGACATATTCCTAACGTAAAGGCATGAGCAACGTGAGAGACGTGGTAGAATATATTGCGCAAACCTGTTGTTCCTTGTGTGCGGCATATTCAGGAATGAATGCGGCGACGTTTTCATTGATGCCACGCTCTTGCAGGTACTTGTCAAATTCGTCTTGGACACCAACGTCAAGGGTCTCGAACTAAAAAGTTTTATCTTCAACAAAGGTTGACGTATAAAGTAGAGGAGAAAAGTACCGCAGGACCAATGTACAAACCACGGCGCTTCCAGTCAGCTTCGGCGGTGAGTTCTTGACCGAGCTTAGCATCTTCGTAGAACGAGATGTTCTCAATCAAAAAGTGTGAATCCTGGCAGACCATGTCCACACTCAACGCCCCAGGACCACTGGTCTAAGAACGGAAATCAGTGTAAGGACCTCGAGTGATATATATGGAGATATTACCTTGGTAATAGTAAGAGCGGCACGAACAGGACTGGAAGGATTGGGACTCTCATCAGCCTCGTCGCCAGCATCTTCATTTTCGGGCTCGAACTCGGTGTCAGCCTGAATGTCGGCAATGGAAAATATGATACGGATGCTGGGTTGTCAAGCAGAGTAAGAAACTTTCGTGCAGCGGAGCAATGGACCCACTTTTCATCGCCAAACTTGCGTGTCAGCGCAACCTCGTCGTGACCGGGAATATCTTCGATCTGCGCAACGTTCGCATCAGCATTTTGCTCAAGAAACTTCAGTTGGCACCCTGACTCACAGACCATACGCCCTGCTCCAGGAAGTTCCGCAGGAACTCGGGTGATGATTCGTTGGCCCTGGCCTCCTTCTCATACTGCAGCTCCTCTTGCAGTTTTTGTGAGAGTGGGATGTCCGCTACACAGCACGTTAGAAGTAGCAGAAACGAAAATCCAACGAAACATACACGCTCCACTACCCAGCCGTCTGGCAGAACCTGAGAACGCCCTCACCGCTGGTGTCACCGTCACTGCTGCCCGAGGAGCAGCCAATGCAGAGACCCGCATGCCAGATACGATGCGGGACCGCAAGGCAATGCGAGAAACTTGGCAAAGAGAACGGAGAGCAGACATGGTTACGCGCGGAAGAGAGGTTTGGTAAGACCTGGTGAAACGATGAATTTTTCAGTCGACGTCACGCGTGTTTGTTTGGCACCAAGATGCGTAGCAAATAAGCTTCCCCGAACTTGAAGTTGAACGTCAAACTCCATTTCATGAAAATGAAAAGCCGCGGCTCTCACTCATAGACAACTGATACAATTTACATATGACGTCGTTTCTTCGAGACTCCGACTTGGACTAATGGGCGCGTTCGAGCTCTATGTACTCATTGCTGGCACTAAGTAAGTGCACGAGACATTTTCTTTCAGATTCCCTTCGCACTAGGCCCCATTGGAGTGTCCATTCTAAATATGTTTCTCCAATGTTCCTCAAGAAACATTGAAACAGTAAATTATCTTTTTTTGGAGATAAACGCTACATTTCGTTTCAGCCAAGAGGCTGAGCCAACCAACCTCGATATTCCGAAGACGAACTCCTATCAACGTTGTTCCTTCACTTTACAAGATGTAGGCAGCCGGTTACAGGACTCATATGGTGCGTCGCCGCCGGAACAACTTTAAGCTACTATTAGCTTCATTTAGGTTCGTTAACTCCTCCCCCCTTGCCGTCTTTTGGCAGGAACAGAAGCGAGATGGATTATTATCCTGATAATCACTTTCAGCTTCGCGCAGCAAATCCTGAATTATTTCGCGTTCCTCCTCAGGCATAACTGCCATCTTCTGAGTCTGACGCAGCAAGAAATCAGTTTCTTACTAGGTCATATGAGCGTTAAGACATGATATAGATGGAAATGAATCTCGCAGTGACTTCAAACAATGAACAGTCTAGTTCCGGTTTAAACGACACAGATGAGGGATACAACCTCTCAATCACGGCATCCTTAGAACTTGCCAGACAAGCTGACTAGAAATGTAGTCGAATGATGGCACGATTCATTTTTTAGCGCCTGGCAGTAGTTTTCGAAACAGACGTAACAAGGACTCCGATAAAACGCCAAGATAGACAAAAATATCCGTACTTGAGTCAAAAAAACAATTGCGGGTATGTCTGTATGGGGATACGAGTAATGGTAGACACACAGACGTGACAAGTCCTGATTATTCACGGCCATGATAAATAAATTTCCAACGGATACATAGCTGATTTTCAAACGGATGAATCAGCCCTTGGAGGGATTTCTAAAAAGACAATCAGCGATATAAATCCTGTTGTCTGCATGACCATGTAACAGATAGCACAACCGCCCCGATACAGGGCAGAAAGCAGTGATGTCATGAGTTTGTGGGATATTGATCTGAACAGACGCAGAGCGGGGAGAAGGTGTCAGATCGAGAGGCATGTAAGGTCGATTGACGATGTTAGTTTTCCTAGTGGCATGAAACTGAAGGCCAGATTGAGACGTCCAAGCAGAGATTGTGTTCTCGTTACAGATTCCGAGGGATCCCTGGATAATTTCCGGTGTTGGGAGGTCAAAGAAATTGATGTCCAGATCATCATTGTCAGCAGAATTGATCTCCTCATTCACGGAAAGTGTGAGAGGTAATTCTACGCGGAAAAACGCAGATGTCCGGTGATATAGTGCGCCAGATGCATAGCCATCAATTATGCATCGCGTCTGCCCGATGCCTCCGGTCAGATACCACTCATCCAAGCCACCGTAGTATTCAACTGGAACGTCGCCGGGTAGTGTGAACCAGATGTCAGCAGAGAGCACCCCGAGAGATGCCGGCGTGCTGCTGATCGAACGTAGTGGAGGGATTTTCCAGAGCCCCAGCCTCGGTTGATCGTCATTTTCAACAAAAATAACATAATTATCTGTTGCTGAAACCTGTTTGCGATGAAAATCAACCTGGAGATAAGACATTGGCTCACATAGCTGGGTTGCTTGCCGATTTCCCAGTTCGCCCATAAATCATGGGAAAAATCCCAGACAGTCACGACATTTCCAAAGACGATAAAAAGTCGATCTCCACATAGACAATAATGGTCTCGCCATGGATGAATGGCAATGTCGAGACTTGCGACTTTATGAAAGCTGGGGTTCGAAGATGTAGGATGGATTTCGAACACCGATACATTGTTCGCTCTAATAGCGAGTCTCATTAGACAACAAGTCGAGAAGGAGCTGTTTTGGCTCACGGATCTGATATAATGAGAACTTGTACTCCGAGAGCATCTACCGTGGGTTTTAGAAAAAAATCGTGGCACTCCTCCGTTGCGATAGTCGCGACCAGAACGGGATCAGACAACGAGTATCGCTCAGAGGGATAACCCAAGTCCCAGATGGATAAAGTAGTAGATTTAGCATATACTAGAAAGCGTCCGCCTGGAAGAAGACCAATGGGGCATCTGTTCTCAGCACCATTTGAATTCCCAGGAGAAAAATGGACGCTTAAGCTTGGTTCGATACGCTCGCTAGGTTCTCTCGTCTTATAGATAAACGATAGAAATCTGGTAGGCATCAATGCAGCTTCGATGAGATCACTGATCGCCATGTCACTGACGGGGTAAGTCGGCCAAAAGATATAATTTTCTGCGCAAATCCTGCGAAGAACATCTATCCAGAGCGACCGCTGTGATGTTGCTTCCTGAAGCAACTTGCATGTCTAAAAGAAAGTGAGGTGCAAATTGGTATGTCCAAAAAATGGAACGCTAACCTGTCGAACTGCAAGGAGATCTAATGGCCCGAGAAAGCTCAAGAAATGGACCAAGATGTCGAAAGGGACGCTCCCGATATTACCAGAGTGTTGTGGTACCAGCGTCAAATGTGACCCATATTCTGCCATGTCCTTTCCTTCGTTTTCAAGCCTAGAAGGTCGTGATGTTCGCAACTTGAGCGCGTGCCAGTTGAAGCGGTTGGGTTGAAAAACTGTTTGCTAAGGGGCTGTGCAACAAACATGGCAAACAAGACAAACATCGCGATCATGTGCATGTGCTAGATCACAATCATCATGCATCAACGTTCAATTGACCAACGGTCACTAGCACTGTGAATGCTTGAACATCAACCACCAAAGGACAATGATTACAAGAAAGGAGCCCTCTTCGTGTTTCTTGATCTTGTGATATCAGCTCCATCACAGGATTGACTCAGTGATTCATAAAAATGGAAGTAGGTCTCCACAGCTTTAAATTTGTGATTGTACAAGAGTTTTACCGGTAGCCTCGTGCCAAGTCGCGAGAAATGCTGTATCGCGTCTTTATAAAATGCGAGCTGAGTATTTGGAGGTGCAACTTATCTCCCTCCTGATAACCTTGCTCTACTATCTCCATCCTCATCGTCATGAGACCCTCTTTCTGCCGTTTCTTCTCGTCCCTGGGGAGGCCTCCGACTGGACCTGCATACAGGCCAACGACCTCCAGCTACTGTACGTCTGCTTGCTATGTCGTACCCAACTTATCACTAACGCCTCCTGTAGACTGTCGTACGACGTGTAACAATTTCCAGTGGCCCAGTAACTGGATACCTTGGTGGAACCAATCTTTCGCTGTCTGGCCAAACCAAGCTCCCGCCGTCTGGCCAAACCAACCATCCGCCCCATGGCCAAACCAAACTCATGCACCTGTGGCAAATCCATGCCCTCATTTCACACCTGGCTGTTGTAACGGATTTCCCGTATCCGTTACTAATAACAATTACTATCCTGTCTGTCCTAACACTTCTGCCTGCGCAGCGCATGTCCCCCTTCCCACTGCCTGGCCTACAGCCCCAGGATATTGGGCCCCTGTCACAACCGGTCCCATCCCTGCTCCTGTGGCGCTTCCGGCCGTGGCGTGGAACGGCCAAGTACCTGCCTGGAATGCATGACCCGCAGCCCCTGGCATCGCTCCTCCGTCTGCGCTGACGCTCCATCCCTTGTTGTTGGGCACCCCGGTCGCTTACCGTCGTCTTACCTGGTCAATCGGGGAATTTGTCTCCTCCGCTCAGATCTGCTCCGACCCCAACACGCAACGCTCGCTTACCAATGCAGAACTCATTGGACAGGCCGTACCACCCTCCATTTCCGAAATTCGCATCCGCTTGACCCATCGCTCGATCAGTGATTGGCAGGAGCATTGGGGCCCCATCGTCGTTCCGCGGTACTCGTCACAGGGAATCAAGTTAGAAGACGTGTTACAAGGGATATTCAATTTCTTTCAGACACCGTTGATGCCTGTCGAGGTTGCCGCCATGCACCCTTCCAATCGAGGACGTGTGATGTTGGAAGCAGAGAGAAGGGCGAGAGAGTTACCGAATAGTGGGATTTCTAGTCAGGTAGAGCGGAATAAAGGTCTGCTGAGGATTGACCTGGTCAGAGCTGCCGCAGGTGGGTTAAGATTTGCGGGTATGCAGCCGATGGGGGGATCCAGGGACTTTTTGCTGAAACTCACGAAATGAAGCCTAAGGCTGTCGACATGTAGAGTGTATAAAGTATATGTACAACTAAATGTAGTAGTAGTATTAGTTTAAATGTATCAGTATTAGTAGTTTACACCCGTATAAAACACCCAAAACACTCAATCGTGGTAACATGAACTTGAGCACTGATTCTGCTCGCAAACGTCAATTCCATTCTCAACGCACTCTCATTACGATATATTTTGCTCTGAGCGGACCGCGTCTACTAATCGCCACCGCATCTATTCAAGGTTATAGGCAGGTTGTGGGAGTACCGAAATGATATGAGACGTAGATATAGTACCCCGGGCCCGAAGTCTTGGCAAGATAATGGCCCACTCAAAATGAGCGGAGTTTTTCCCGCCTCATATCGAATGGGATGCGGAGCTTGATGAGCTGATTGAGCTCCTTTCTGACCCTGGTGAAGCCTCTCCGTCGGATGAGCAACCGCAACTTACGCCGCTTGATGTGTTTCAGTGGACTCCATTCGTCTTCGCTGGTCAATTTCTCGGTGTACAAGGAGTGTGCGATGGAGATGCTGCGGCCTATCCAGTTACTAGATCCGTGGCAGATACCCGCGGACGTTAGGGCTTTGAACGTGGAAGGGCGAAAGGTGGCGGAGGGAAGGGGCGGAGTGACGAAGGGCTTAGAAGACCTCTTGAATTTTTTCCAAGCGTGAGGACCTGGAGGTGCGGTTGGAGTTTCTACTCCACTGTGAACGCTGCACTGTGCTCAGGAAGGGGCTGGCGCATGCGTATACTTTCAATGCCAGAAAAATTGCAGTGGGACTATATTGGAAATGGCCATGATCCGAATACGTTGACTGTTGACATTGTTGGCCACAACAAGAGGTGATAGTGTCGTTCACTCATCGTCGAGCAGGCTAGAACAGGATGAACACTTGAGGAATGTCTGTGTTGTTCCTTTGGCAAAGGATTCAGAAGCGACCGCCGGGGGAGAGGTACAGTTGGCTCCAAGAAATTGGCAGGTATGTCTTCGGCTGAAATAGCCTTGTCCAGGCCGGCGTAAGGAAATTCTCATGGGTAGAAATTAGTTGGCCCATGAGTTGCCTTTGTTAAATAGATTGACCCCATCGATACCAGATATGATATCGGCCATACTAGAACATGGTTTGGGGCACATGTGCGACCGTGACGGTGGCAGGCTTTAGCCAAACGATACGCTGGAGAGCGGCTTCCGAGCCGCAACGACCTGTACTTGTTTGAAAAGAAAACTCAGTTTGAAACAAAAAAGTAAACCTGGATGACCATTGATTTTTATTGGCTGAAGAAACGGCAAAAGATGACAAACTGGAACATCCAATGACAGCTTCGCGAGCTTTGCGCCTGATCATGGATCGTGCACTTGGAAGACATTGGTAGAGTAGGCCAAGGCATTTGCTTCATATTTATAGACTGAATAGAATGAGCTCTTCACGCATTACATGGCTTCGGACGGAGCGGCGTTCAAAAGAGACGTTCACGTCGCACGAGAATCAAGTTGATGCGGAGCTACAAACTTAAAATTCCGACAGTTCCCACAAAGCTGTGACGAAAAAGAGTCTTCGTCTTCGTCTCACCCCTCCTCACTATCTTCTCCTCTACTCACTTTCAACCCTCGTAGGATCTGCATCAACTCTCAACATGGACGTCGACATGAAGAACAAAGATGACGGCGAAGACAAGGGCATCATTGTGCCCACAAGCAGCAGCGGTAGGGAGAGGGACAGGGATCGTGATTATGACCGTGAAAAGGATAGGGACCGTGACCATGACCGTGATAGAGATAGGCGGGACCGCGACAAGGACAGGGACCGTGACCGCGACAGGCGAGAGCCGGGTATGTGTCGCTCGCTTTTTCAATGTATGACTCAGAAAGAAGGAGCGAAGGGGGGACAGCGACTTCCTGATGCTTACCCATATTGTTCTCTTCAGGTCGCGCCCGTCCTAGAGTAGGCGACCACTGGGAACCAGACAGGCGCAATGGCGATGTGAGCGTTTTCGTTTTTTCGCCGTATTTTTCATTGTCTCACACGAGTTTTACTTCGTCTCAGCGTCGAAAACGTTCCAGGACCCGTTCTCGGTCGCGTTCGAGGCGTCGTTCTGCTTCACCGCGTCGACGCCGTCGTTCTCGTTCCCGAACCCGTTCTCGGTCCCCACGGTCGCGCAGCCGCTCCAGGAGCCGCGACCGGAAGCCTGCCGATGCGTTTGCGCGTTCCCTAGGTGGCCCAATGAATGCTGATCACGAAGAAGCGGTCGAGTTTGCCAAGATCAGCAAGAGAGAAAACCGGGTTTACGTCGGCAACCTCAGCTACGAGGTCAAGTACCGAGACTTAATGGAATTCATGAGGGGAGGTGGGTGGGGGAATCTCCAGACTAGTTTTTCTGCAATCTTTCCCAGAGGATGTTGTTTGGCAGCATGGCATGGGAGTTTTTGTTTTGTGGTGGTGGCATGATTCTTTTTGCGATTGTCTTTAAAGACTTGGCGGCCTCTTTATTTTTTTTGGCATGGTGTTTTGGTGGTTTTGGGTTGCATTGTGATGTGGTCTCCTCCGATGACCTGGGGCATTGGCTTGTGGCGAGGACGAGAATGCATCGAGCACCGTTTTCTTAGTTTTCTGATGGAATGGTCGAGATGAGAGAGGATATTGATGGGAGCTTTTCTTTTGGGGTTGGCAGCTGGTGAGGTCCTCTTCGCCGAAGTACTCGTCACACCTACCGGTGTATCCAAAGGATGCGGGTGAGTTGTCTTTTTTCTCTCTGTCTCTAAAGATTCATCTAATCTACCTCCATAGCATCGTCGAGTTCGCCTCGCAAGAAGACGCCCAACGAGCAGTCCGTGAACTGTCGGAACAACCTCTCTTGGGTCGACCGGTTTTCATCAGAGAGGTCAGTTAACATTTTGACCTATTGTTCATCCCTACTTAATTCATGATATCCGTAGGATCGTGAAACAGAGGCACGCTTTGGTGCCACCCCAGTTCCAGGTAAAATTGGGATGGCGATGGCTGGTCAAGGGCTGCATGCTGCGCCCCCTCCAAGGCCTCCTTCCCACAACTACTTTGGGACTCAAGCCAATCCAGGCAACCAACTCTATGTTGGCAATGTAAGCTATGTTATGTCAAGATTTTTTTTTTCGATGCTGAAGAAAGTATCTTAGCTCCCCTACCAAGCAGGTTGGCAGGATTTGAAAGACCTCTTCCGAACGGCTGGAAACATCATTCGCGCTGATATCAACATCGGTGCGGACGGGCGTCCCAAAGGTTCAGGAACTGTCGTCTTTGAAACTCCCAAAGACGCCCAGCAGGCAATCAGTAAGTTTTGGTACCGCATTTCTTTTTTGGTGTCCATTCTGACCCTCTTCTAGGCATGTACCACGGCTTCGACTGGTACGGCCGCACCCTCGAAGTCCGAGAGGTAAGCCTTCCTTCCTCCAGCCCAATAATCCACCGACAACGTTATTCTCCAGGACCGTTATGCCGGTCTCTCCGGCTCAGGTGGCTTCCGTGGTGGTGCTCCCCGTGGACTGGGTCGCGGTCTGCGCGGAGGTTTCAGGGGTGGGTTCAGAGGCGGCTTCCGTGGAGGAGGATATGCTGGAGCTGGTGGTGGTTCCGGGCGGGACTTCTCCAACCAAGATATCTATGCCGATTACTCTGGCCCAGATCAAAGCGCTGCAGCCCCTGTTGCTGGTGCGGGGATGAGGATGGATGCGTATGGAGCGGGACATGGGGGTGGTAGTTATGGTGGCCCTGCTGGGTATGGTGGTGGTGGGGGGTATGCAGATGCGGAGCCTAGCCAGCAAATCATGGTTCGCAATGTAGGTCATTTTATCTTGTAGTGGGAATAAAGGACGCTGACATTATGCTTCAGCTGCCCTGGTCGACGGCCAACGAAGATCTGGTGGAATTATTCGAGACTACTGGCCAGGTCGAGTTGGCGGAGATTCTGTTCGATGGAACTCGCTCGAAGGGCTGTGGTGTCGTTCAGTTTGCACAGGTTCCGGAGGCTGAGACGGCTATCGGTATGCAGTATCTTCGTTTCTTATCGGCCTTTACTAATCACGGCTGTCTTAGCTAAATTCCAGCACTACATGTATGGTGGTCGTCCTTTGGGTACGTCTTTGTGGTTTTCTTTGCCGTAAATCGCTTAATGAATACGTCCTTCCTAGACGTGCGCTTCAATGATCGCTGGCACACATTCACACCTTCCGCGGCGAAGGGTGGTCAGGTTGCACCCATGCAAGCTGACATGGTTTAAAAACGTAGCTGTTATCGCGGTTTTGCTAGGCGTGCTTGAGGGTGCTTTTAAGTGTATGATGATGGTGCTTTCTGGTATCTATATCTGGTGCCAAATAAACTGGCTCTAGTTCTCCAAAATACTCTCTGCTCAGTAGCTTTATTCTTGTATTGTCGTAAATCAAAGATTCGCAGTGCTCAGCGCTCAATATTTCGATGCTCACTGCATGCGTGGATGTCGGTGGCGTCCCTGTCATCGTTGCCCCCCTGTCATCTCGTCCCTGACGATGCCAAGGTTCCTCGAAAGACGACCCCAACTGAAGAAAATGCCTCCATGTTCGACGTTAAACGTTCAGCGTGCACCTTTCGTAAACCAGTCAGTGAGCAGACGCTGTAATATGTATTATCGTTAACGGCTTCGTCTCGCCGTTTATGTATTTTCTGTGATTCTGCTCCATGCGTTTCTATGCATCGCCCGTTGCCGAGGTCGACGGCGGATTTGGTTGTATTATAAGCATCTAAAGTCAGGGCCGGCAACTGCAAGATCATCCAAGCCTTTTCACTCTCTTTTCCATCAGTTGTCTTTCAGCACATATACATATACTTCCACCAAACCTGCATCTCACCACCGCCCCGTCATGGTCTTCACCAAATCCTCAGTGTTCTACGAGAAATCGCTCGTCTATCTATCTGTAATATGTGTGCTGGCACTGCTGCTGGACCGCTATGTCCGGTCGGGCAGGGGAAACAAGGTGAAGGAGAACGCGGATGATAGGCTTGAAAGTGGGAAGCAGGGCGCGAGCGCTGCTGTTATGTCGACGCTTACGAGGAAGTATTTGGTGGTTTATGCGATTGTTATGGGTGACGTGGCTTTCGTTATACCTTCCAATGATTTCGTGTTATTGACGCCCAAGTGGAATTTTTTATAGGTGCGGATTGGTTACAAGGACCATATGTGTATTCTCTTTACAGGGAACAGTATCAGTTCCCTGAACGCCTCGTTGCGGTGCTTTTTGTTACTGGGTTCATGTCGGCTGGTCTTGCTGCCCCTCTCGTAGGCGTTTGGGCTGATGAACAGTGATTATATTATTATCTCTCAAATGACACTGTTCTCACCATTCTCCTAGTGGCCGCCGTCGCCTCTGCATGGTCTTCTGCATAACCTACACCCTCGCATGCGTATGCATCACCTTTCCCGTCCTCCCCATCCTCCTAGCAGGCCGTTTTCTGGGCGGAGTATCCACCTCCATCCTCTTCTCCGCCTTCGAGTCGTGGCTTATCTCCTCTGCCTCGTCCGCGTCTCTTCCCTCTGCAGACTTGTCCACCATCATGGGCCGCGCGACACTTATTAATGGGATTGTAGCTACCATTGCTGGGGTGGTGTCGAACCAGCTGGTAGCATCCACGAAGAATTACGCGGTTCCGTTCATTGCTAGCGGGGCGCTCCTCATTTTGGGATGGTGCGTTATTAGGGGGACGTGGACGGAGAATTACGGTGCTACCAGTGCAAAGAACGACGACATTTTCCAAGTTAAGAGGCTTGGTGTTGCATGGGATATTGTTCGACAAGGTCAGTATCCTCAGTTCCTCGCTTAGTACTTATAACTAATAACAACCCATATAGATCCCCTTCTCTTGGTCCTTGGCCTAACACAAACATGCTTCGAAGGCTCAATGTACCTCTTCGTCTTCCTCTGGGTCCCCGCTCTCCAAGAATACGCAACCTCTTATCCCGCCCAGCCCCTTCCACTAGGGTACATCTTCTCCTCCTTCATGATATCCATGATGCTCGGATCTCTACTTTACACCGCTATCTCATCCTATCACGCTTCGCAAACCCAAACTCGAGGAGGAGACTCGAGCTTGACGCTGCATGCTAAACTGAGCAGTCTGGTGTGTGCGGTTAGCGCTGCGGCGCTGGCGTGCAGTATCTCTTCTCGGAGCGAATATGTGCGGTTTTTCGCGTTTTGTTTGTTTGAGGCGTGTGTGGGGATGTATTACCCTGTACAGGGTATGTTAAGGGGGACGCTTATTTCGAATGAACATCGGGCGACTGTACGTTTCTTTTTTTTTCCTTTCCCACTTCACTTGCCCTCACTTCAATGACATCCGTGTTTTTTTTTTGCAGCTATCATCCCTATTCCGGGTCCCACTCAACGTATTCGTCGTCGTTTCCCTCTTAACGGGGGTATCGTCCGCCCGGTACGCAGTGCTGACTGCGAGCTCGATCATGCTCGTGTTCTCGTCACTCATGACGGGCGCGGTGATTGTCAGTCGGAGCGACGAGCAACAACAACAAGGGAATGGAGCGATTGCGAATGGAAATGGGCACCGATGAAGATGGAATGAAGTTTACGTGCTGAGCGGACGACAAGGAAATAAAATGGGTCGTAGAGACCTCGTTGCTGATCTTTGCTTATTTACTTACGTATACTGCGTACTCACTCACGTTCTTTGTGTGGAGGAAGGAAGGAAGGGGTGTAGGAGGGAGGGGATACCCTATAACTTAGTAGTATGCTTCTATAGACTAACTTAATATATACCCCGGGCGGCAGATACTGTGTGTTGATACATTGAGTGAAAAAGACGACTATGGTACATGGAGAGTGGTGCAAGTACAAATACAAGGAAGTAAAGCAAGACGAGAAGATAGATAAAAGTGAGTAAAAATATGAATAGCTCGAGAATGCAATATCGCAAATAAGAAAGGGTGAGGGCGCAGGCTTCAGAGCTCATCCGTCTGCTTCTCCCTATCCGTCAACGGGACATACTAGTCCAATGTCAGCTCCAACTAAAAGGGGTGAAGACAGAGACGAAACGCACCCTAACACCCATCACCTTCTTCCTCGTCAACTTCCCATTCTCGTCTTTGTCGATCTGTTCAATGAATTGCATGAAAGTGCCCACGGGGATGAACATCCGTCCTGGACTCGCAAGTTGGTCGATGAGAGATTGGGGAACGTTAGCTGCTGCCGCGCCGACGTGGATCGCGTCGTAGGGGCCTATATCAATCAGGACTCAGAAGAAAAAAACAACAAGAAGGGGAAGGAACAGCAAGCCCACTAACCGGCACTCGCATACCCCTCTCTCCCATCCCCAGCGACCATCACAATTTCACCTTTATCAACCGCACCTCCCAGTCCGTCGTTCTTCAGATTCTGGACCGACCAATCCACCAATGCAGGGATGTGGTCGATGCCGACGACTTTACCACCTGGTGAGACGAGGTGGTGCAGCACGGCGGCAAGATACCCCGAGCCGCTGCCTACGTCTAGGACGCGGGATCCTGGGTTGAGGTACGGAAGGAGGTGCTCTGATGCGTATGCGTGCTGTATAGGGAAATCGGTTATTTGAATCCTCAAAAATGAAAAATGAGGAAGACAACGGACCATGTGGGGAGCACTGATCGTCGCCCCGTGCCCGATTGGTCTGGGGTATGGTTTTTATCCCTCTCTTATAGCCTGCAAACGCAAAAAACGCAACTGTGGTGAATCATCGTATGCATCTGATTTATCGACGACGTAGTTGGCGCGATCAACGGCTGACATTGCCTTTTGCATAATTTTAGTTATGTGTTGGAATTGGAGGAAGGTAATGTAGATACGCACGGCTGCTACTCTGTCAGAATGGAATATGCCGTGGTTGGCGAGGTTGGAGATGAGCTCTGCGTTGCTGAAGCCGCTGCATCGCCAGGCCATGTTGAGTGTTATGAGGTAGAGGGCAAATTTGCTTCCGTTATCCCATCAAAGTAACGCTCAACATCTCAGCTTTCTTGAAAGCAGTTGACAAACGACAGAAGGCCTGCGCCTGCCTCGAAACGATTGCGTAAAGATCAGCCGTGTCCCTTATTTAAATTGTGCGCCAGTCGCCGTTGTTCTACGTTCAGTGCTTCTCATCCAAGTCCATGTTCTCTAAAGCAAAATCCGTATGGTCAACTCTAGCCCTGGGGGCTCGAAAAGCATTCACAGAAGAGGGTCAGTGTCAGGATTAGTCTATCATGAGCTGGCGTTCATTATTTTGTTCCCAGTCAATCCTTTCTTCACGTTCACCTCTGGACGCTGGTTATGCAACCACAAAGCTCAGGTCAATTCCCGAAAAACCCCTTTCAACGTGGATGGCCTACAACGCGTGGCATCAAGGGTGATGGGCTCGCAAGTACGTCGGCGATCTTTCCAATATATACCATATAGCCAATTTATACCTTTGCGACCGACAGATCCAATCAATGGAGAAAATAGCTGAATCCCTCAATCGAGTTTTCCTCCTCAAGTTCCAAAATGGCGAGCAAGTCATTGCTCGGATTCCCACCCCGCTCAGCGGTCTAGCTCACTTCTCCACTGCCAGCGAAGTCGCTACCATGGACTTTCTGGGACGCTTGGGGATCCCAGTGCCGAAAGTCCTTGCCTGGAGCTCGCGAGCCCAGTCAACAGAGGTGGAGTCGGAATTCATCATCATGGAAAAGGCGGACGGTCTGCCTCTCATCAAGATATGGGATACTGTCGACCAAGTGGACCTGGTCACCAAACTAGCTCAGCTGCACCGTCCATTGCTGGACCTGCGATTCACTCACTACGGAAGTCTTTATTATAAGAGCGATGTCGACGTCTCCCATGCATCAACAACTGACTTCCTTGAGACCATCCCTGCGGGGCTCGACATTAGCCCTTTCTGCATGGGTCCCATTGCTCGACGGGATTTTTGGGAGAACGAACGTATTTCCATGGAAGTAAACCGTGGTCCATGTGCGTGTACTGCTCATCATCCTGCTCTGACATCATCCTGACAACATGGAACCTAGGGGCCTCTGCCCTTGAATATATGGTCGATGTTGTCATACGAGAGCAGACCTGGATCGATCGCTATGCAACACCCCATCTCCACGATGATTTTCTCTGTGGTCTGCCTCTCCAGGGAAAACAGGACGATCATATTGAACTTTTGGAATATTACAAATACATGCTTCCCGACCTCGTACCCGAAGACCGTCGCTATCTTTGTGGTCACCTATGGCACCCAGACCTGCACGCCGCAAATTTGTTCGTCGTCCCGTCAGGCCCCGCGACGACGGACGAGAAGATACAGGCGAATATCACATCATGCATTGACTGGCAAGGAGCATGGGTTGGTCCGGCCTTTCTGCAGCTCACCGTTCCCATAATGTTCCGCGCGCTGGGGGCAGGGCCGGAAGCTCTCAACATCCCACCCCATTTCGAGACTCTTGACGCTGACACCCGCAAGGAAGCAGAGCGTTTCCACAATGAAGCTGTATTAAACAAATTATTTGAAACCCTTGCACTGCAGGACATCACTCAATTACCAGCTTTGGCGGAGTGTCGCGCATTGACAGATTTAGCTCAGGGGACTTGGAGGACGGGACTGCTACCGTTCAGGTAGGTCTCTTTCTGTTGAGACCATCGCTTCTGACTGTTGTACTACTAGAGAAATCCTCATCAAGGTCATGAAACGGTGGAGTGACATTGCCGGGCCTGGAAAGAAATGCCCACTTGACCTCACGCCCGCGGAGTGTAAGGAACACGCAGAAGCATATGCCTACTGGGCGAAACATCGAGCGCGTGCAGCTGCCTTGGATGAAGAGTTCTCACTTGACGAATTCGGATACGTTGCTGGGGATGAAGCCTACTTCCTTAGCATTCAGGCGCAACTGGAAAAGCGGCGAAAAGAATGGGTAGCAAGTGGCAACACTGATGAAGAGCGGATGATCAAGGCGGTTCTATGGCCTTACCGAGACACGCTCTTGGATAATCCCCGTAGTCATCTGATGGTTGATAACTAAAACCCTGCGTTGATAGATAACCTTGATCGCTGCACAAACTCCCGCTGCCATATCGAGGGGTCTTGCAACAGTTCTATCCTCTAGACGGAGAGGCAGCTGTCAAGGATATCAACGCTCTCTCACTCATCTGCCTTTGTAGGTGTTGTGGTAATCAGCATAGCTTTCTCAGAAAAAAGGAGGATGTAGCTCAGCCAAACCCTGGTGCTACTTCCAACCTGGTTACAGAGCCAGCGCTAGTAAGTCTAGTACATACCCAAGCTATTCTCTTTTTTCACCCTTATTATGATTCATGCATGGTAGGCAGCTACTGCGACTGCGCCCATCAACCTGTACTGCTTCGAAAGATGGCCCACCAACTCAATCCTTCAAGACTTTCCTCGACGCTTCCAATTTACGCAATGAACGGCGTCGCCAGGCATCAAATCCTGCGCCAATCGCCGCCGCCAAACACAGCACCTCCGAAAATGGTATTTGATGCCTCGTCCCAAGTACGCTCATTGATTGGGGAGGCTTACCTTGGCATTAATCATCACCAGATACACCAACAGCAGTGGACTCAGCAAATCAATCTTTACCAGACTCACCCCAGGTCTCCACTTTGCTAGGACCTAGAAACCCTAGCTGAACTCTAATGCAGTGATTCACGGTACATAACGTGTGAACATGAGGGCGGTTCACAACTCGAGTTGTGACCCGCTTGTGCCTCTCAAAATGACCTATCTGGAGCTCGAATATGTTGAAGCGGTTGAGAAACGATAGGAAGGATTCAAATATTCATTAGCATTACTTATGTACGCATACAGCTTACACCCAGAAATTATTTAGAGTTACAATATGTCCGAAGTTCATTCTGTGAAATTGAGCAACAATCGGTTGAACGGGTATCAAGTGAGTTTGTTTGAATGGACTTGATCAAATGATGGGCATAGCAACAAGAACTCAAACGCTGAAGCAGACGACACCTCGAAGGATCAGCGCCCGAGTGCAAGTAGAGAGTCACTGTTCAGGATTGGAGAAAGGAACAAATGTTCCATGTAGCTTCTCGAGCTAGCTCCCTTGATCATGAAACTGCCCCGTAGGACCAATGATGTATTTAGTAGCAGCCCCAGCTCAGTGAATAAACACCCACCTCAATAACTATACATATGCCTTCATTGAAGTCCCCAGGTCGTTGGTTTGATTGCCTTCACTAATCGGTGGATGTCGTTGAGCATCCTGTAGATCATTATATATCGAGACAAGGCAAGCACTAATTGTGACGACTGGGAAAATCTATGAGGAGTTTCAATAAACATAATACATAGTCAACCGGAGGGGCAGAACAAACCTGGCCAAAGCTAATCGGATTCTCTATGCCATCCCAATTTCGGCTGGTTGTGACAAAAGAAATAAATCTCCGACAAAGGAGCGACTGGCAGGGTGACCTACGTAGGCTGAGTTGCAGAAGACGCAAGTGCAGGCGAAGGGTAGAGGTGTGATGAGGTGGGGAAGAAAAGCCTACAGGCGCTAAATATTAAATACTAATAAGTAGGCGCCGACTGCAGCTGCTCAGTGACGAAGGTGGTGTCCGGGGTCTCGTCCGACATTGGGAACTTTCACTGCCTCGTTGATGATCGATGAGGCGTCTAAACAACGTTTCCAGGCGTTTCCTCCGAAACTAGTCCATTTACGCCTCGTCGATAAAGGCGTCTATGTAACACTGAACGGCGTCTAACACTGTAATTCTTTGCATCTAGATCCATCTATGCCTCGTTGTTTACAGGCGTCTAACACTAATCATGGAGAGTTGTTTCCTTAACCCCTGAGCTGCCACAGCCGAGCTGACATTTAAGCCACATTGATCAGGCGTCTAAACACTGGGCGTACATAGCCTGAGCTTCTTATTTTGCTTGTTCAGGGCCCTTCGCTTAATGAGCAGGTGTCCTTGAAAATATACTAACAGAAATGTTTTTTGGAACTTCTAGAGCAGTGGTAGCACTTGTGAATAGTTAGATGCCTTTATCAACGAGGCATAATCTCATGTTAGACGCCGTGATCAGTGTTTAGACGCCCTGATCAATGCCCCTTAGATGATTGAAGCTTCCCAATATGGAGCGAGACCTCGAACACCACCTGTGTAGCTGATGAGCAGTTGCAGGGCGCTTTTTCTTTTCCCACCGACCCAACACCCACCCCACCTCTTCACCCTCTATCCTCCACCTGCACCTATATCTTATGCCACTCAGCCTGTGTCATTCGTTCTCCCAGTCGCCATCAACTCCGCTGCTGCCCCTCCAGTCGGCCTGGCCTCCTTTGAGGACGAAATCCAGTGACTACCTGGTTCCAGTGCGCCTGCGCTGAAGCATGTCTCGACAAGGCTGCCTCCTTATCCGTCAAAGCAGTTGTCAGACGCCTTGGCAGTGGTGGTGCGATGCGAACTGTCCTTACCACGGACACTCGTATGTAGGACAACGGAAGCGTAAGTGGTCACTCCTGCCTCAGCATGCGTGAGTTCACTGAGTTTATACTTATTCAACAAGAGTAAGTCAAGAATGTCGTTGAAGAATGGGTGAAGTATGTTAATGTCAAACTCACGGCAACGGCACCATTCGCATCAGCTTTGATCCTCGCTTGGGCTTTGGGTCCTATGATGGGGACGAAGTTGGCCGTATCAAGGCCAACGAAAGGTGTCATTTTGCACGAATTCGGCCGTACACTTGGTCTTATGCACGAGCGCCAGCCTCCTGCACGCGGTGGCACGCTCCCGTTGAAGGAGTCAGGTACATATCCGTGTTCGATTTTGCAGATTATCGTGCCCACTAACTCCTCTTCAGCTGTTACCAAATTCTAACAAGGACCCTAGGTTGCACTGCACTGAGCAACAGGTCTGCAAACAGATTTTGCGGGTATACAATACTCGTGATTTCAGCAAGTCCATTATCATGTTTCATTCCTTATTAATCATTCTTTGTCCAGTCCAGATGGAGTCGTTGATCATGCGAAAGGAGCCAACCAGTCTTTTTTCCCCTCCCTGTCAGTCGCATTGGCACCAACAACTGCACCCAGAGCGTCGATCCATGCATCGAGAAGGGTAATTTTTTGGGTGTCATTGTGGTGGACGCAGGGAAAGTCGATCGCACGCAGCTCGCAGAGGCAATCCTGGAGGAGTACTTGGCTGCGAAGCAAGTGTGGGAGTTGGAGTGCGATGTCATGATCAAGAAAGTGCGAACCAGGACATGGAGGACGTTACACGCAAGTTGGCCTGCATCACATCGATTCGAGAGGCACAGGTTGCTGCCAAATTCACTCATGCTGCCAAACTCACTCATGCTGTCGTTCTTCACGATGCAGAATCTTACATCGCATCCAGAAATCATCTTCCAGCAAAAAAAAATCAACGCGCGCCAAGTTTCGACTCCTCAACACACTTCAAGGTCAGGTCGCCCCCAAGATCGACCTCGAAGCCTTACAGTCTGTGGTTGAACCAGCCCAGTCCGCGTACGACGAGGCTCACTCCGATCCCCAGAAGACATACTCCAACTACATCACCTCACTCGTGCGAAGCTTCGTATCCGCAGCTAATGTGTGTTCCAGTACGGTGCCTCGTTGCACAGGCCGCCAAATTCAGTATCCTCCATAGTCCCACGGGCGTCGAAGCGGCCATAAACAAAACTACTGCTGCCCACGAGGTGGTTGTCAACAATGCCTCGTGCGCGTACTCCCAAGCCTCATAATTTTGTGCCGCTGCGACTCGCTTGCGATTTCGGCATACTAATGCTGGTGACATATAGCACTGAAGATGATGCGAATTTGCACACTGCAATTTCAAGATTTGCCAGTGCACTGCCTCGATTCCTCTAACACAATTCTGTATGTGTTTGTGGCTGTTTGAGCTTATCATCCCCATTTCCTATAATCATCCCTCGACCACGTTCCCTCCTACTCCACGAACCATGGACAACTACAATTATTCTCGACAAATTCAGGACTACGATGCTCTTCCGTTGATTTCTGCTCTGTGCGCTTCCTTTTCTTCTCAATTCTCTCCCGTCAATACTTACCCACCTTAGGGATGATCGAATACCCCACAATTGGATAGATGACGATATGTTTTTTCCAGACAATATCAATCGTAGATGGTAAGTCAATGCCACACACTCATGCGTCGTGCTCCTTCCTCACGTCTCATTCTTCAGCTCCCAGCTTGGCGACGTAAATCCTGAGGACTCTCTGGCATCTCAAACAACGTCCTACTTGACGGATGGAGTTCCCGTGGAGGCCTCAGCCAGCGAAACGGCCGTAATTATACCATGGTCACTGCAGATCTTCTTCCACCCATTTGTTGCGCTCACGTTCATGGTTTCAGGGACAGCAACTACTTGAGTGGTGGACCTCTTAAGATATTCCGCCCTTCCGACACGCTTCCATACACTGAACCCGTTGAAGAGTATTCTCAGAACGATGATACGTGGTTAGAATTAGATGCCTTTATACTCGCAATAACCAATCCAAGGTGAGTGTAACCTGGTCATTTTGAGATATCATCTTTCACTTACGGGTCGGGATGAGGAGGTTTGATGCGAACTCCAACGAACAGGTTCTTACGTCAACGAACGTCACCATCCCCCTCCCCAACTCTCAAGCACGCGATAACGTTGCAGAGTCAACTGATGAACCTGCCACTGCGACTTTCTCAGCAAACGACTGTCCCCCAGGCCCGTCCTCTTATAGTTCCGTGGGTCAGGTTTGGACTGGTGGTCCTGCCACTACGACAGGATATTTTGCCGCCCGGCCCAAGCAGGGACAGCTGCCGTCCTATCCTCCACGGCCAATAGGTCAGGCCGTTGTTGCGTCGCACACTCCAATGTATCTCGACCAACTCGTCACGATGAATGGGGTGACCGCGCCCGTCCCCATTGCTGGTCCCTCTACCGCGCCTGCCACTGTGAGTCGCCATTCGAACGCCCAGATGGGTGGTGACTACTCCACGTACAACCCTGTGGGTCAGGCCACCGTTCCGCCAAACATAGAAGCCTACGCTGGGACATCGATGCCTGTGTATCGAGCGGACCCGCCCCTCACTCGAGCTCCCATCGTGGGCACCTTTCCAGCTGATGAGCGGCAACCCCGTAATTCGCCTGCCACCATGAGGACTCAAGCTGCACACCGTGGGAAACGACATGACCCGTACAAACTTTCGTCGGCGTCAAAATGTACCGAGATATCAGGCGAACCCGAGCTCTATTATTGCCAATGGGGGGACTGCTCAGAAGGTCCCATGGCCGCCACTAAGATCTTTGAACATTTCCTAGCTCATGGGGAAAAAATCAAGGAGAGTGGCAGAGTCAAGGAGTGCAAGTGGGCGGCATGTGATCCTAAGCCGGGCGCGTTCCCGATAACTGGCGACGGCTTCAGGCGCCACGTCTACGAAACTCAAGCGCATGCTGAGATTGGGGTCCTCACAAAGGTCAAGTGCGAGAAATGTGGCATGAAGAGGGCAAGGAGGTCGATGCCTAACCACAAGAGGATGTGCTCGGGAGAGTCGAAAGAGCCTGAGGGTAAGGGGAAGAAGAGGTAGGATTGTCACAGTAGGAGCTGGATATAGAGCTTGTGGCTTTATTGTTTTTAGGCATCTCTATGGTTCCATTGTCAGGTGGTCTCATGCAGGTCATTCCCCACCTACCGTCTTTTGTATTTATTCTACACCTCGCTTTGGACTTCCATTCTTATCTAAATTTTTTTACAGCGCTTCCACTTTGTAATGAGATTCCACGTTTTTTCCTCTTGCGATTTCCTGATTGGGAGAGCTTCCTCACAAATTCGACAAAAATTATGTTATAGCTCGGGAAGGCACTTCCTTCCTTTCTGTCTGTTACTATCGTGTGTTGAGTGTTTGAGTGTTTAAAAATCAAGACTGTTTGCTTTATATCTCCACCACAACACACTCAATGACTTTGTGATTTTTCAAGTACATATGAATCTGCCACATATGAATACAAATTCTTTCAACTTTTGTCTCACATCTGAATGGTGTAAAAAATCAGACAAACTCATCAAAACCTTCAATAGAACAGAGTATGTCTTTCAGGGAACTTGGTCTCTCAAATGCAAAGTTCTTGATCACAGTTTTCTTTATTGACATGAAACACAACTTCAATTAACTTTTATAACTCCCATGAGTTTTTATTATGTTACTACACTCCAAAGCAAAGGGTATGAGTATGCTGTCTTGTCTAAATGATACTGTGTATAAAAACTTCTTATTCAAAAGTCTCCAAGCAAGTTGACTCCCAAGCACACTGGCTTCGTTCACACTGTACTTATCTGACCACAAAGAATCTCCTTTAATTGATTACAACTGTCCACCTCCCAAGTCTCTACTTGGGGTGCAACTAGCTGGTCAATGGGGGCGATTGCTTGCCTTTTGACCCACCAGTGCACCTCTTATATACTCCAGGAACCCCTATCTATGTTTTTATACAGGTTACTATGGTCCGAATTACAAATATGAATTTTAATGAATGTGTGGTATATTTTGTAGTCTATTTCTGTGAACACTACAGGTTTTGTAGTGTTTGCATTCTTCATTTTCAAATGCATCAGTGTTTGATGCATATGTGAAGTTAGCTGATGTAGCTATTCTTAGCTTGGCATAATCCTGCATGTTTCTTTTCTATGGCCTGGTTTACCAGTTTGACAGATGACATCATATAATGATTAATGTTTCCTGATGAGTTGATGCACATGCATACATGTTACCAATAGCCTTTGGTCTCTTGTCATTTCTGAGTTTTTGATTAAAATGCCCTATCTTGGCTCGTCTTTTCATTACAGAGGTCAGAAGACACTCTGAGGATGTTTTCAAATATCTTTCTTAATTGTCAGGGGTTTCTCATTATATTTTGTATAATATAATGTGTCTTTTTTCTTATGTTTGTACTTGTGACATTCAGATCCATCAGTCTTTGACACATACATGGGAATTGCCATACATGACTTTCTGAATGGCTGCAAGCCATGCTAAGTCTTCATACATTTATTACTTAGGCATAGTTTAGTCTTTTCTATGTTTTAGACATGCTGTTAGGTGTCTATGTTGTCTCTCTGTGTATTTCTTGTATAAGTACGAGTTTCCACATTAAATCCATTGTGTGTTTCTAAACCCTTAGTAGTAATGCAATTCTTCTCCCTGTGCTGGGTTTTTGCTCTAGAACCTCTTTGTGCTCTATTTCATGGTAGGTAAACCTTAGATAGGATCCAAGTATAATGTCACAACACATACTGCTGCCAGTTCCAAAGCCTTAGTCCTATTTTCAGATTCCACGCATTTGCATTTTTAGTCAACTGAGCTGGGTATGCACATTGACTCTTTGTATCATTGCAATTGTACTTGTCCCTGTCAAAAGTATGGAAACACATTGAAATAGCTTGTTCTCACTCAAATCAGCACCAAATGGTTCCAAATAAGTTGTAGACATAGAAATTAGGTCCACCAGGTCTTGAGTCTGACTCCTGAGGGTAGAGAATTACCAAATAAGGAAATATCATAGATATTGTCTCTATAGTAGATGCTGCAAAACACAAGCATGCTAGGAGATTTTTTGTAGCAAAATTTATATACACCACTCAAAAGGGGTTGAAAAATAGAGTAGAATCCATCTTTGGTTCATGCAATTTGGTCAAGATTTGAGCTCACAATTGCCTTTTGAATGTGGGGCTCTGAAGGCAATTTTGGTGATTTTGGGTAATCTTCCCTGATTTTTACAGGTTTGAGGAGACAATTGTAAGCTCAAATCTTGACCAAATTGCATGAACCAAAGACAGATTCTACTCTATTTTTCAACCCCTTTTGAGTGGTGTATATAAATTTTGCTACAAAAAATCTTCTAGCATGCTTGTGTTTTGCAGCATCTACTGTAGAGACAATATCTATGATATTTCCTTATTTGGTAATTCTCTATCCTAAGATTCAAGACCTGGTGGACCTAATTTCTATGTCTACAACTTATTTGGAGCCATTTGGTGCTGATTTGAGTGAGAACAAGCTATTTCAATGTGTTTCCATACTTTTGACAGGGACACGTACATAGTGTATTTATTAGAGATGACCTTGATTGGTAAAATCATTAAAATTGAATTTTATATGGGTGAAATGGTTTCATCCATATCATCTCCCCCCCACTATAATACTGACTGTCCTTGGTCATTGCAAGATTCCCTTCTGAGGATGTCTTTCTCTGGACTTTCACTTGTGGTTCACACATTTTTATATTGTACTCATGCTCAGAAAAAGTAATGGGCAACATTGAAATAGCCTGTTCTCACTCAAATCAGCACCAAATTACTCCAAATAAGTTGTAGACATAGATATTAGGTCCACCAGGTCTTGAATCTGAGGGTAGAAAATTACCAAATAAGGAAATATCATAAGTATTGTCTCTACAGTAGAACACAAGCATGCTAGGAGATTTTTTGTAGCAAAATTTATGTACACCACTCAAAAGGGGTTGAAAAATAGAGTAGAATCCATCTTTGGTTCATGCAATTTAGTCAAGATTTGAGCTCACAATTGCCTCTTGAAAGTGGGGCTCTGAAGGCAATTTTGGTGATTTCAGGCAATCTTCCCTGATTTTCAGAGGTTTGAGGAGACAATTGTAAGCTCAAATCTTGACCAAATTGCATGAACCAAAGATAGATTCTACTCTATTTTTCAACCCCTTTTGAGTGGTGTACATAAATTCTGCTACAAAAAATCTTCTAGCATGCTTGTGTTCTGCAACATCTACTGTAGAGACAATACTTATGATATTTCCTTATTTGGTAATTTTCTACCCTCAGATTCAAGACCTAGTGGACCTAATATCTATGTCTACAACTTATTTGGAGTAATTTGGTGCTGATTTGAGTGAGAACAGGCTATTTCAATGTTGCCCATTACTTTTTCTGGGCATGAGTAGCAATGGATCACCAAGATTTTCCAGGATCAACTGACATACCACTGACATTTTCTGAAGTTGTCAATGTCCACCACACCAATGTTTTTCCTGTTATAGCATGCATCACATGCATGTCAAGTCAAAAGCTTCTGAAATTCTATTTTTAGACACAAATGCCCAATAAACTTTCTTAAGTTCTGTGATTCTCAATGATTTTCAGGAACCACAACAAATTGGACATGGAGTTCTTCTGGAACATGGCGACCTTTTTGTTTTTGTCATGTTATAAAAGAGGGTCCTTTTTGGCCATCTTTCTTTCTCATAGTCCCCATTCTTTCCTTTGGCTTCTTTCTCACTTCATCATGGCAAGCTGGCAAATCCTCTTCAGTGGCTCTGTCTTTCTCTGTGCTGCCTTCTACTCCACACACTTGTTGTTTACCAAGGACAGTCTTGCTGACTGTGATGGTGAAGACATTGCCAATCTGTTGGCCATTGTCCACCCACTCATGGTAAGTTGTCTCTTTTATTTCTTTATGTCTTTCATCCTTGAGCTGATCTATGTGCTATCACTTTGGCAAAATGGCTCAACAAAAATATTCCAGAATGCATAAGTCAAGCTTGGGAAGACAAAACATTAACCTGAGCACAACTTGACTATGCTGCTCATGAGGCATATGCATCGCTTCTCATTTACAAACATCTCCAACAGTTTGATATTCCTCATCAACTCCCATCCACCCTTATACCTGGAACATCTGTTCTATTATTCAAGTCTGACAACACCACAGTTGTTGCAGAAGGTCGAATCTCCTCTGACAATAACCAAGTCTATGATGGGGTCAACAGCACTTCAACAAAGGCTCTCATTGATATTGACTGAGTTCTTGTTCCTGGTGCTCTCATTTCTTCTCATGGGAAGCAGGCCTTAACATCCTTTGGACCTGTTCTATTCACACTTGTCTGTCTCAGAAGTCACCTGCAAAGTTTCAATCCCACCCCTTCACCTCAGGCAAAAGCTTCTGCCCCAAATCCAAGTCAAGACAGTGGAAACCTGACTAGACCCTCTGTCCTGCTGATGTTGAGGAGCCTGAACCAGATGATAGTGGTTCTATCTCCATTGGAGATCTACTGACAAGTGATCTCTCAGCCTCTGAGTCCCCTTTGTCTGAAGTCCCTCAATCAGTTGATGCTGAATGTGCTTTGATTGGAGAGAAAATCCTTGGCCCTGAGCCAGAGCTCCAACATGATGAGCCAGAATTTGACTCAACGATTCACAGTCGTGTTTTGAAGGATCCCTTTCATGTTTTCAACATGTTCTACCTTTCAGCATCACATTCCCTTTGGCTTCAATTCACAAGAGAGCTTTGTGATGCAATTTTCATTCCAAATGAGGATGATAAAGCATGAATCAATAGCTGGGGTGCAACCCAGAATCCTCCACAAACATATGAATGACTCCACAATTCCTCCCCCCAATGGGTCCACGAAAGATGCAAGCATATAATTCCCTCTCCCAAAAAACTTGGGCATTTCATATCACATGTTTTTCAGACATATGGGCCACTCATTGATCTTTGTTCAAAGAAATCACTCTTTACAACTGATAATTGGAAGACTGCAAAACATATTCTTGAACTTATTCAAAATGGGTATCTATCAGACCCACCCAGCATTCCACTCTACACTGTCAAAGGGCTAGATAAAAAGACTGGTCTTACTATTTACAAATGTGCTCAAGGGACCAATGCTACCAAGGGAGGAGTTCACAAGCACATACAAGCACAACTCCCTAAGTGTGGAGCATCAATCTGTCATGTCAATGCATGTTTGCATGACTTTGTTTTGCACCATAACCTCACTGTGTGTGATTTATGAACCATCCTGATTATAATTGCTGAAATTGTGAAGGTCTGAATCAAAAATTCTACTGGCCAATCATACAAAGGCCACACATCAATTTGAATCACCAACTGCCTTCAAGAACTACATGTATATCTTGAAGAAGTCCTCATCAATGTCATTCCGATCACAGGATGGGTGAATGGCAATCTCTATGTGGCTACCAATGAAAAACTGGGCATATTACTGATCCCAGGTGATGTTCAAGATTCAAGCAGAATGGCCCCATTTGTCAACATCACTGATTTCACCCAAAAGCTGCCAAAGCACAAATTCCTTGCAGAAATGCAAGATACACACAAAGCCATCCTCCCAGTCCACACATCATCAGAGAAGGGGCTTTTCTGAACCCTGATGGAGAACGACCGACATTTCAACCCACCGGATGGCTCCCTCCCAAACTGGAACCAAGCTACAAGGGTGTGGAATGCATGGGCTGATAGAACTGATGATGTATGGTACAAGGTGCACATTTTTCTTCCATTTAAAGTTGTTTTCCATATCTTAATTTACTCCAATTAGCTCAATGACCAACTGAAAGTCTACCACTTGCAGTGGCTGAAGAACTCCAACACCAAAGAAGCTCTCTCCATCTCCTTCAATGTTTGGAAACCACTCACAAGCACTATTCATGATAGTCGACAATCAGCTGCTGCCCCTGCAGTACCATGCCAAACATCCAAGCCACATGCAGCTGGAAAGGGGTTTCTCGGTGGATGAAATATGCCCCTTCTGGGCCAACCATCATCATCAAATGGAAACCTCACTATCAGCCAAGTATCCAGCAGTAGTCCCATCCCTTCAACATCACATGCTGCTCCATCCTCAGTCTCAAACTTCTGGGAATTCCAGCCATCATATCACATAGCCTCACACCTAGGGCTGCACACCGTCCATTTGACAGGGACAGCCGTCGATCGATGGGCATAAATTTGCAACTTGAAAGCCAGAACAGGAACGGGAAGGCAAAAAACGGCCGTAAACAGGTTGTATGGATGTTTGCCCACCCTTTCATTGTATATATTTTTTTTCACAGTTTTTCACTTGTTTTTGGGTACCTGGTAGATGTAAGAAGAGATATTAAGCATGAATAATAAAGATTTGCACCTTCAAACAGCAAATCATGAGCTCGAGGTGTGAATAGACCTTTCGCAGGGTTTCAATTGCGATGAGTCAGCACCATTCTGGTTGTATTTGAGCTGCAATTGAACCCACCTGGAGACATTTAGTGTGATAGAGATATGCAAAAATGTAATAATGAAGCACTTCAGACATTGTCAATAGATAGTACAGTTAATTGTGGGTAAAATCACAGAATGTGTCGATGACCTGTCTGACGGCTGTTACAGCCGTCATGTGACAGATAAAAACGGGTGTTCAGCAAGCCCAAATGGAACAGGTAATTGTCTGTCAGACCTGTCCGTCGACCTGTCTATGACAGGCATGGTGCGCAGCCCTACTCGCACCCTCTGAGTCTGTACATGCACTTGGCCCACCAGTCCACTGCATCACGACCATCCTCCAACTCCCCCAGCCCCACTATTGCCTCAGCATCTCAAAATGTGGCATTGCCACCTTGAAATCTGATGTCAGCCACAAGTGTTGCCTCTTTGGTGGCTCAAAAACATGTCACAGTGTCATTGGCAATGCAACAGCCCACAGCAAAAAAGCCAAGGAAGCATTGAACTTGTGCAAAGTGTGCACAACCTGAGTGCCCTGGCAGCCAGAAGGTCGTGAATTGCCATAATCCATGTCATGATTGTGGCTTGGTACAATGTTGAGGGAGGAATTTGAAGCGACTGAACAAGTTGTGCCACTTGTGCAACAACTGAGGCCTGTTTTGTAGTTATTCAATATAATCTTATCTTCCTCATTGCCATTGTGTCAGGCCACATCAAATATATGCATCTACAGCCCTTTGCATAAGTCATTGAACACTTCGATTTTTCTTGCATCATCACATGTCCACTTTCCCATAGCCAAACAAATGCTGATCGAGAAGTAGATAATGTGCACTCTACCATTGCTCTACAGACTACCACACTCCTCTCTCTTTTCCTACTTGCTGTCATCAATAATTGAGTCCTACTATTATGGACTTCTACCTGAGCTACACTCACCTTGTACCAGGTAGTTTTTATTCCCTGTCAACCTTGCTCTCACTCATCAAATCTAAAGCTGAGCCAAAAAATCAATGCATGCTGTACTGCCATGTTCGCCATCCTGAAGCCTTGCATCCAGGTGCTCAATACATTTAATTTATCCCATGTAAAATCTAGAGGTTCAATGGCTCACTGTATGGAAGCAATTGAAACATCTCTATCATGATCCTCTACCAGCTTGTCCTGAATCTCATTGAGATAAATAGTGGGATCCCAGTACAGCAGTGTATCAATGTATGCACAGTCATCTTGATCCAGCAATTGTGGCCATCTGGTACACTTTCTGTATGGGTTTGTCAAGGTTCCATCTACACAGTAGGGCTGCACACCATCCATTTGACAGGGATGGCCATCGATTGACAGGCATAAATTTGCAAGTTGAAAGCCAGAACAGGAATGGGCAGGCAAAAAAAAAGGCGTAAATGGGTTGTACAGCTGTTTGCCCACCCTTTCAATGTATATAATTTTTTTCACAATTTTTCTTTTGTCTTTGGGTACCTGGTAGATGTAAGAAGAGATCTTAAGGACGATTTGCACCTTCAAACAGCAAATCATGAGCTCGAGGTGTGAATAGTCAGAATAGACCTTTCACAGGGTTTCAATTGCAATGAGTCAGCACCATTCTGGTTGTTTTTGAGCTGCAATTGAACCTGTCGAGACATTTAGTGTTGATAGAGATATGAGAAAATTGAATAATGAAGCACTTCAAATATTGTCAATACTATGTTTGTCCAGGTGTTTGAAACTTTTTCAGCACTTTGCGATTTCTGACTCACCACTTCATCAAATTCTTTAAATTTTTTTACAAGCCAATAATCTTTTTTCTCTTATATATGAGTATCTACTTTTTTTTGGTATAAATGTGTTGTGTTTGCTGTCAGAGGTGTTCTGGTGCTCAGGGTTCAGATATATCAGGAGATTAGAACTTGTGTCACACTAGGTAACAATGAATTCGGCTGATAGATGATGTGCAAATGTCATGCAAATGTCATGTTTTTTGAGCTGTTTCACAGCGGAATTTGGTCTTTTACCCTTCCTGAAATGACAACTTCACCTCGCTATCTAAATTTTCTTATTTGAACTTAAGTATGCCATTCAAATGCAATTGGAAAGTTTTAAAATAAACAGTCAAGCTGATCTGGAGGGATCTGAGAGAACATTCCATTACTTTTGTTTGTCTGGTGTAATGAAAACCACAAATCCATGTCCCCAGACCACAATTCTTTGACTCTTGTTCTAGAATTTTGAGACAGTAAATTTAATACATAAATACACCTTCTGTGAAAGTTCTAAGGCCCCAACACAAGTGGAAGGTAAAATAATCCACAGTTTCAAACACCTGAACAAATATAGTAGATAATACAGCTAATTGTGGGTAGAATCACAGAATGTGTTGATGACCCATCTGACAGCTGTTATGGCCATCATTGACTCATGTGACAGATAAAAATGGGTGTTCAGCAAGCCCAAATGGAAACAGGTAATTGTCCATCAGAGCTGTCCATTGACCTATCTATGATGGGCACAGTGCACAGCCCTACTACATGGTGGTAAATCAGAATATTAGTGATTGTGCCGATT
This sequence comes from Laccaria trichodermophora, assembly GCA_018417955.1. Classification (NCBI taxonomy): domain Eukaryota; kingdom Fungi; phylum Basidiomycota; class Agaricomycetes; order Agaricales; family Hydnangiaceae; genus Laccaria; species Laccaria trichodermophora. The sequence continues at coordinate 941,688 of JACTVC010000002.1, forward strand.
GAGCAGCCAGCTGTGTCAGCTAGCTTTCAGTAGGACCAGTCATTCTGAATGTGCCATTGCACCACCCTATCATGTAGATCCTTTGAAAGCAAAGGAGCCATGATGAATGTGGTAGAGTGTGAGTTATGTACTCGATCAGCATTTGTTTGGCTATGGGAAAGTGGACATGTGATGACACAAAAAAAATTGAAGTGTTCAATGACTTATGCAAAGGGCTGTAAGTGAGTATCTGAATGTATTGAAGGTAAATGAACTGAACTTGCAGGGCTCAAACCATCTAAGCAAGAATCTGAATTTATTATTTTAAGGGTCCTCCTGCCTGATCAAGACCAAGCTCGAGGATACACCCAACATTGATTTCGTGCCCCTTGAGGTTTTTGAGGATCAATTCAGCACAGAGTTGCCATAAATTAGTGATCTCTCTCTCTTCTCTCCCTTCTTTTATTTATTTTTTATTTTTTTATTTACCCACAAACACCAGTATCCAGCCAAAATTTGTGCTGCAAAGCATTAAGAAAAACAAGATAAAGATGATTCTATTTGTCAGGGTCCATGTAAGGGGATGTTGGTCACATGACCAATTACCAAAAATGGTCAAATTAAAAGTTATAGCCCTACACTGTAGCTTGCCAAATGTGTTTGAACTATATTCTGAAGTGCCCCCATTGTGGAGATATGAAGTAAAGAATTTTCAAAAGTGTTCACTGTTTGGTCAAACTTTATAAGATTTACTTTTTGGGATGGACCCTAAATTACATCCTGAAGATAGTGCCTGACAGTTTCTCAGATTCCTGAGGACTTGACAAAATTATTACTCCAACTCAAATTTACCAAAATCATAGTGTAGTCCTGCAGGAATCTGTGGGGGACTGAGAAGTACTGCTCAGAACACTGATTTGATTCTTCCAGCTCTACTTATATAGAACTTTATTCTGCAGAATTTCCCAACAATGATACATAAGCCTGGCGCTCCTCTTTCTACTACATAAGTATACACACATATCAAGACATCTCCGGAGATGGGATCGACATGGGGGAAAGAAAATCTATCACACGGATCACATTTTCAGGTGTAGCCACCACAAGCCGCCCAGACGCAGGACAAAAATCAAAGTCCCAAAGTGGACCAGAAAATAACGTTCTCGTCACCACGGATTTTGATTCTTCATGTGGAGTAGGAAAGGGTATAAGACTGATTAACACGTCATTGTCAGGTCGCCACCGCTGGCAAAGTTCCCCGTTGCAGAAACGCAGGCCGAAAAGGAATTCGCTCTCATCAACCATCCTTGACGGAATGGATGACAAGATTCCCATCTCGGTGATTTGACCGCCCGACGCAAGCGAGCTCGGGTCGAGCCTGTGCAAAGTCATTTCAGACGCATCGTTCTTGAAATCCGGAGCTACAGAACCAAGAATTACGTCACTGTAAGACTTTGGCCACCATTGAGATGGCACTGTGAATAGGTTGGGTCTCCTTGAGTCCGGTGGGAATGAGTAGCCAAGGCTGATTGTGGGTGGGGGGTTGTTTGCAAGTTCATTATCAGCGACGTCGCTTCTAGCGACATTTTTCAGGAAAGGTATCTCCCATACGATGATGTCAGTCCGGTTGAGAATGATTAGATGGTTTTCGAGCAAGAACAACTTTAACAGAAAGAGAAACGAAGAGGCGTTCAGCGAAATGAATTTACGCTTCTAGCGGCAATTACGCACTTCTTCTATCTTGAAAGGGGCCTTCCAGGTAAAAGATTTGTTAGATTCAATATCCCAGAATGTAAGCATTCGGTTCTGATCCAGCGAGACGAAATGATATCCCGTCAGGGAGTGAATCATGTTCATGCCATTCAGTTTCAAGTCTCCTTTGCGACAGAACTGGGGTTGTGCTGCTGATGGATGGATTTCATACACACTGATGTGTGTCAAGAACCTACTCTCGTCAGAATAGCTATGGAAAGATGTAGGCAACAGTGCTCACCCGTCATCGACAAAATATGTCGTTACAAGGATTCCGAGGCCGTCTGAAGTTGGGCTCGTGTCAATTAGGCCGATATTCTTGACGATAGTAGTCGCCATTGGAACCTTTGGCATTTCACAATAAGGGTTCGCCCCAAGGTCCCATAAGGACACTCCGACACCAGTAGCGGTATTGGAGCCCGTCAGTAGATATCGACCTCCGGGGATAAGTGACATTTGATTGTAATTCTCTAGAAACGAAGCCCGAAAGACCCGGTCTTGCCAAGGGGCAATTTCTGTTTTATTCAAGCCCTTCTTCATCCGAGCCGAAACGCGAGCAGGGGACAAAGCACCGTATTCAAGTTCTTTGGTGGACATGCTTTCCGTCGGGAAACTGGGCTCGAAGAGTGCGTGGTCCACGCAAACGCAATGGAAGGCGGCTAACCAGACTATTCGTTGTTGTGTAGACAGATACAGTGATTTGGAGGTCTAGAGTGTTGCGCTCAGATTCCTGGTTAGGGTATTCGAGATTCGAGAAAGTTCACCATCCTGAGCGAGATGATATCGCGCGGGTCAAGAAAGCTCTGAATCAGAATATGCAATTCCAAAGGCAGAAGATGCATGTTCGCTTTACGTTGCAGGCCAGTGGCCATGGGCGCAGAGAGCAAGCAGAGAGATGATCTGAGATGATCAATTATTGTATGCACACCGCCACTTGCACCGCCTTACTCCGAAAAGTCAGGATCAATCGAAGAATCGACTCTCCAATATTTACTATTAGCTCTCCAAAACGGATAATTTACATCTACGTGCCTACGAAGAACGCTTTGACAGAAAAAAGGAAGTGATCACTGCCTTAATCGAGCGTTTTCGTTTCGCAGGACCTCCGGAGAGCACTGAACCCCGCAACTTGTCTCGAACATTCCCACCACTGGCCGAATGAGCAATGCTCCAGTACGACTTGATCACAAAAGGACGACCCGTCTGTTCCAACGTGACGGCTCGGCTGGGAAATACGGTTACATTCCCTTCAAGCCGGTCGAAGAACTGTGATGTGAACTCGTCAATCTCTCGCGTAGAGAACATAGAGATTTTACTCCAATATGAGGCACTAAATATTTTGTTCTCCTTCCGTGAGTCGCCATAACACAATGATTGTTCTCGCGCAGCGATGATGAAAGCCGCGACAAATAGCCGGTGTCCCGAAAGCCCAGACGGCTTAGTGAGTTTAGGCATCTCTCCCCGAAGTCGCTTCAGGAGGATGAGAGCAGCAGAGGCGACAGAGATTGGGAGGTCAGCACTGTATACCACTTCCGCAATAAAGTTCTGAAGCCTAGGTTCAATCTTGAGAGTGCCAGGTGATTCGAGTTTCAAAGGACAGCCAAACACATCTACAAGATAGTCCGAGAACGAAGCTACCACATCGTCGAGTCCAAAAAATGTGTCGCACTGCCCTATAGAAGATCTTCTGGGGGTCCGCTCGAGCTGAAGAGGTGCATGCAACGAAGAGTGTGGGGTATGACTGTCAAGCAGAGCAGGTGAATGTGTACGGGGGGATGGCGCTATACTAGTAAACGGAGAGCTGCCCATACTAGAAACACTGTAAGAAGTGGTGGATATTGCCGTCATTATAAAAGCCGCGAAATTGGGAGAGCAGCTAGAATGTCGTATTTGTGAGCGGTGGGTGTGGGACAAGGAAATAGTGGTGCATTACTTGAGAGCGGCCAAGGGACCCCCTATGAGTAAAATAGGGTGGCGCAATGTCAAGATGCTCCGAGGCGTCATTGTGCCTCCTTTTCGGACACGACAAGCGAGCGATACGCCAATGGTGAGGAATCCGGACAGGGGAATTTCTCGAAAGACCATTGAAGATGGAAGATGAGCAAAAGATGAAAACAAATAATTTAGATTATGGATTGAGTATGAAATTATCAAGAAATTATACAAAATTCTAGAGTCATCGAATAGCTTCACATGGGGTATCATCAACGCACTCTCAATCTGAAAAGACGACGAGAAAAAAAGCGGGCACCCTTCAGCTTCAACCTCGAAGGCCTCAGTGTATCACGGCCCCTAGACATCTCCCCACTGGCAGGTTCCTCCATCTCCTCATCCTCCTCGGCCTCGCTATTCTGCCTCCAAACAGCCAACATTTTCTTCGCCGGAGGTTTATTCGCACTCTCCATAATTTCCGCAAACATCCACACCTTCCCATGAAGTTCAGCATATAGCTGATTCTTCATCTCCACAACCTCCTCCGCCGTAAACCCAGAAAACGAGCACCAAAACTTGAGATTATTCAAAACGTGAGGTTTGTGAGTCTGCTCCACAGCAGCGAATATAAACGCGGACAGAAAGAGTCCGTGTCCATTCCACCCTGAACTCGTTGAAGAAGCGGCGGCAACCCGACTCAGCGCGTCCTGATGACGCTGAAGAAGAATATATGCAGCAGCGACTACGCTTGCTACGTCAAACAGATGGTCCGTCGTTCGGTTGACGATTTCCGGAATGTAAGATGAAAGTCGTTCTTGCGTGGTTGGAGCATGGCTATCCGGGAACTCGGAATGACCCAGTTGGTTGATGAGGTAGTGCGTTACATCATCTACGTGGCTTTGGGCACCTGCGCAGCGGCAGAGTCGAACAGGATAAAGCTTTTGGTCTGGATAGGAAGATTCTAGGGGGACCTTTTCTGAGAGAAGGGAAGACACGGTCCAGGCGGACAGCACGGAATCCCGGAGGTTTCCTTGTTGAAAGCTGAACATCCTGGACGTTCAGTAGAGTTTTAGTTTGGTGGAAAGAAAAGAATACTTACGAGTCGATAGCAATTTATTGAATCCTCCTTGGAGCATGATCGGTAAAGGAGTCCGGGAAGAGGGGTTGTTGTAGCAGAGGAGAAAAACGGAGATGCTCTGTTTCTCCATGCCATTGCTAATCGGATTTGTACTGTACACTGGTTTGACGTAAGATGCCAAGCAGCTGTATCAGCAGTTATTTCAGAGGAGCATTCCCGCAGCCCAGCTGCCTAACCATCCTCTCCATTGTCCAAGTCGCTGCTGGTCCAAAAGCGCGTGAGTAAGGGCAAACACATCTTGTTAAATCAATATTCTTACGTATGTTTTGGCCTTGAAGAGGAAAGTTGAGCCAGTAGGGAATTTTCAAGTGAAGCTCAAAACATAACGTACAAGTTAACGTTCATCACTCGTTCATCTCGCAAGAACAATCGCGATCACATGATTGAAATCGCGTTCCACTCTTCAAACCGGGCCCCAACGTTCACCCACACCAACAAGTCATCGCGCATCTCGCATGTATTTATTCTGCGCGGTCCCGATATATATATACATTCCATATTTAAGTTTCTTTTCGTCTATGAATAAAAAAGGCCCCCATCTCAATCGTGTGTCTAAACAACCATCACTGACCAGTCATGCTGATGCTGCCCGCGACCGTATTCAACGACCTCGACCTCGAAACAGATGCCCAATCCACCCCCCAAGCACCCTCACCCACCCAAAGGCCTGGCGTCAAATACTCAATTCCACCTTCTCCTCCGTCCCCTTATCATCATCAACCTTCGACGTCTCCGAGTTCCCATCCCCTTCATTCCTCACCAAATCAAGCATATGATCCACAATCTCCTGAGGCGTCGTCACATGCCAACTCGCAAGCGTCCGCTTACTGCTGTGCCCGACAGCAGTGGTGAACACGGCCTCGGATTTGATGGACAGTTGAACGGGGGGTGCACCGTTGCCGTCGATGAGGGTCACGGAGAGGGGGGCTTCCATTGTTACTTGCGTTGTTCCCGGTGGGAAGAGGAGGAGTGCGCGGAACATGTCTTCGTCGGTCTGTAAAAGGAAGGGAGATATCAGTAAAAAGCAATGGAGAGATAAAAAAAACAAAGAAGAAACGAACCTTGTCGTCACCGGCACAGAAGATGAACTCGGCGTCAGGGTTCTGGTACAATATCCGCTTGACAATCTCGCCCTTGCATCACACGGTCAACATCACGCTCGAGCGGAAGATAAGTAACTGATCACACACCTTGTTAACAGCCGTCGGCCTAACTTCCAAGTTCTTCTTCCCAACAAGAACTGTGAAAAAGATCATAAGAGCCACGTTACGAGCGTCAAGAAAAGCAAAAAGACAAACCTTCAATAGGCCTCTTATGCGCCAAATTATTCTCCAACAAATCCTGGCACTGACGACATTGGAATTGTCTAAACAGAAAAAAACATCAACACCAGCCAACAACCCAAAAGCGAAAAAAAGGAGCTCACCCCCACTCAGGATCACTCCCCCGATAATGCCACGTAATCGAGCTCTTCTTCACCTCAATATGACTCCCCGTCGTCCTCTAAAAAACCAACCCGCCATCAACATCCCCACCCAAAAACAAACAAACAAAAAACCCACCTCAGTATAATACTTAAAAATCTCCTCAACCTCCGCCATCCAACTCATATCCAAACTCTTCGTAAAATTAACCCACTCCTTGGACCCACGTTCCCTCACAAACCCACCATGCTCCGCCGAAAACCCAACATTCCTCAGATGCCCAAGATGCTGTTCCAAAAAGGCGCCATCCCGCCCAGAGATGATGTACACGATGTTCTTCGGGTCCGCAGAGAGCTTTTCGAGCGCTTCGAGGGTCGCTTCGGTGGGGACGGCCATGGATGGCGTTTTCACGATGGGTGCCAGGGTTCCCTAGTTTGGGTTGAGTGACTGAGGAGGGACTGTGCAGGGAGAGAACGCACATCATAGTCGAACAAGAACAACCGTTTCCCAGCTTGGTGATACAGCCCCTCCAAGCTCTTCCGGGGGATATAAGGCGTCTGCCTCGCCATACCCTGCAACCCCATCTGCTCAAGCAACATCTTCACAAGCACCGCAGCCCACGTATGGGACGTGTGCGTCGTGACGGTTTTGTAAAGCTTCTCGTGCCGAGTGGCCTTTTCCTCAGCGGACATCAGGAGACCTCGGTTGATCGCCGCAGCAACGTCCTAAGGAGGTGATTAAGACGAGAAAGCGAAACAAACGAATATACCCACCCCCAAATTCCAAGGATTGACTAACAGAGCCTCCTCCATATTCTTACTGATCCCCATAAACTCGGAAAGCACACTCGGGTTCTTGCCCGTCTTTTCTTGCGCGATGACAAACTCCATGCTGGTGGTGTTCATCCCGTCTCGGAGGGGCGTGATGACGGCTAGATCGGCAACGCTCAGGAGGGCGTAGAATTCATCTTTCTTCAAGGTTTGGTGGCTGGTGGAGAGGTAGAGGGGAAGCGTTAGTTGGGTTCTGTGGTATTTGGGAAGAGAGAGAGAGGAGGAGGGAATACGGGGAGGAAAGGCAAGAAAGAAATGAATTAAAAACTCACTAATGATGCACAGGAATAAAATCCAAACTCCCATACTCCCCATTAATATGCGCAACAATCTCACTCACCATCCTCTCCAACTTTGGTGAATCCGTCAGCGCAGGACTAGTCACTTGGATCATGACGACGTTTCCGATCCATTCAGGATAGTCTTGTAAGAGTTTCTCGAACGCTCTTAGCTGCGGAAAGAAGGGGTTGGCAAGTGGTGTGAATAAGAAAGAAAGAAAGCAGGAATGGGAGGACGGGGAAGAAGCACCTTTTGAATAACACCTTTAACAACATCCAACTTATCCCTCCCCACAATAATCTTCTTCCCTTCATACAAATTCCTAAGCGCCTCAAGTTTAGGCTGAATTCCCGGCCTCAATCTACGACACAAACACACATCAATCTCCTCCTCAAAAAAAATGAGGGAAAAGAAGACTCACATATCTTTAGCAACCCTCTCAGCGTCCACTCCAACAGGACAATGGCTCACAGCTGTAACGTGTCCTTCAACATCAATACCGCGAGGGGAGGCTTCGTACCCGCATACGCGGATACATGTTGAGATGAAGTGTCGTGAATAAGAATATGTCTGGAGTAGGAAAGAGGAGGGGGGTTAATGTGATCAAAGAAGGAAAAAAAAGAAGTGGAAGATAAGATAAGATAAGGCGGTGATGACGAGGGCATGAAAAGAAGTCCGAAGGGGACGGAGGGAGGTAAGGAACCCCGGTTCATGAAAGAAGAATACCAAGTACGTGCGCAAAATGGGGAGAAGGCGGATTTAAAAAGAAGGCGATCTACATACCTGGAAACAAACGAGATTAGCACCAAGCATGCCATCTAGAATCTCCTTGCGGCCTATATACGTTCAAGCTAAAGTTACTGAGCAGTATAAGGGGTTTGAAATGAAAACGTACGTGGTAAACACCTGAAAACCTCACTACTGGGGAAAGGCGTATGCACGAATAGGCCGAGGACGACTTCCGGGATTGATTCTCGGACTAGCCTGGTGGGGGTTGATGATGAGTTACGACTTACGAGCGGGTAGGATGGAAGGCTCACCTAGGCAATAAAAGAAGATGATAATCATGCACCCAAACGATATCGCCAGGCTGATACACCTCCGCAATACGGCGTGCAAAAGCCGCGTTTGCAGATTCGTAGTACGGGTAATGAGAGTCTGCGGACGCGTATTCCGTAGCGACGTCTTGCCAAAGTAGGTAGTGGAACAGCGGCCACAGGGCTATAACTTCAATCAGTAAAAGAGGGAGAGAAAGAAGGGAAGGAGAGTCTCACTCTGCTTGCAATACCCATCATAATGCCCATGCGCAACCTTATCATCCAACCACACCGGAACGTACTTTGCCCTCTTCTCACCACGATCGTCATCAGGATCAATCTTATACGCATCCAACGCATCCTGGAAAGCAGCCTTGTCCGCTGGGGAAATAGCATCTGCAGGCACCTTGTCCGCACCCGCCGTGATCGTACCGCTGGCGCTCGCACTGGCACTGGCACTGCTGCTTGGAGGGGGAGCGAGGACGTCCCCCGTCCACCCTATCACAATCTGTTCATGCGAAGAAGAGAGGGAGCGGATGCCGGAGATCATAGCTGCATGACCATATCGCGCGGCCAATGACCACGGCGAGCTAGCTGCTTGTTCTGTTGGTTCGCTGGCTGCGTCCAAGGGTTTAGTAGGGGGAGTTGGAGGTGGGCTGAGTATACTGCTCGTAGGGCGGGAATTGAGCGTAGCGATGATGGGTAGGTAATGGCAGACGTGGATAATCCTCCCCGACAAGGGTATGCCATTGTTCTTATGCTGTTGTTCTAGTGTATGGATGTTGGCTCGGACTTGGTCAAGAGAGATATCGTCGCCTTGGCGGGTGTATGGTTCTGAGAAAGAGTCCATGGAGTAACAGAGAAAAGAGTGGAGAGTGTAGAAATATCTTATTTATATATGAGATGGCTAAATCTATCGCGATGTCCAAATTATCGTCATGGTTTGCTCAATTGGGAATGAACGCTCTCTACCCTGCACCGACGTACTCCCGTTCCGGTCCGACAATCACCTCAGAACGTCCAGAAACGCAAAAGAACGACCAGAAATCATACCTACTTTCCATATCCTCTCTTCGCCGCCATCAGCGACTTGCATCACCCCCCTATTTCAAATTAATCCACAAAACGGGACATTCTTAACGCCCTGCCTCCCTCTGGAATGTTGGGCGCACCACAGCCGAACATGGAGCGGCGAGCCGTGGACACATCCAGGCTCTTAGGATAAGAAAATCTATGCTGCTCGCTGCTTTTCGGTCCTTTCACGTGGGTGAGGAAGCCCTGTTGCAGTGATCGACATAGGCAGGTCTTAAACATCTTATGATCGGAACTCTTCTAATTGGCGAGAAACGTGCACGACGGAGAAACCTTTGGCTTGGGACGCCACCGTGGATGCAGTCAAATAACCCCAGATGTGGTTCTGGCCTTTCATGGAAACGGATTCGGCGACCCGTATTGATGTTCTGGAGAGCTATCGCTTTCCAAGTTCGTTCGTGGAGCAATGACTTCACAACAGTAGGAATTTTAGTCGATGACGAAATAGGTGGTTCATGACCACACAAGCCACCTTCGGTCAACTAAGCAATAAATTCAACGTCGGAGTGGGACAAAAACAAAGAGACGACACACCATCATGATCCTAGTCATCCGTCGAGGACTCCGAAGATTTAGCCAGCTCAAGAGACCGTTGGCTCCGGGGCCCGTACCAAGAACGAAATCCTGATGAACGAGCATGGCTTCAACAAAGTGTCCGAAGACCAGGATTGAGTAACTCACCACATATGAAACGACAAGGGGTAGCACTCGATTCGCGAGTGCGTTCGTTGACGATGACGAGGGCTCAAGGATAGAAAAATCGCATGCACGACAAGCAACGTTGAGTCAAACTCTGGGAGAAGCTGCTTGTGCGTGAAGGGTGATACAACGTAGTCGTCGCTGTTGGACCAATCATCGAACGTGTCTTGCTTCCTCCATCAACATCTTGCTCAATCAATCTAGACGGTCTCTCAACCGATACACAACAGTTAATCCCCTGGTTGAGAAGCAGAAGTTATGCCAGGGAGGGAAGTAGGCGTACGCAGGCTATGAGCTGACAGTCAGCATCCCAGCTTTGAAGGTGTTGAACAACTCAACTCATACATATCCGACAGGAAACCTCGTTCCACGCTGTCAGCACACCCAGACGACGTCATCCCATCTTTTGAATCCGTCTCAGATGGGCAACCAAGTTGTCGGAGTTGCGAAGGAGATGGAGCACTCAATGTGGACTCGGAAGATCATTGTGGATGGGATGCTCAAGGGTGGTGAAGGTGATTCGAGAAGAGGCATGTGAAGATGGAGAAAAGCGAAAGCGAGCATGTTTACTTTCTTCAAGTTGGTCCACGAAGGGTGCTTATGTAGGGTTACTGCACCCCAGGCGGGCTGTCCATCAGAAAGACACGAGACCATTGAAGTATCGTACGGCAGAAGGTGTATCTCTTTACATAATTTTATTTTGCAAAATTTTTGGGGGTCTTGGTCGTAGTATCCGACGGGCTGGTGTGCAGAGTCGTCGGAGCTGAAGTCCAGGCGAGCATCTTATCTCTAAGTTCAAGTTCTCCGTTCTTCTCTTCTGGTAGCGTGGAGCTTGAATAAGGCACTGTCCTAGGCTGTAACGGTATTGAATCCGAATATCTGCGCTCAGGCGAGCTACTAGTGGTATTCCTTTTGACTTGCACTGAGAACTGACCAGCTTCGTTATGCTCGAGTATAAGCATTCCACCTTCGCGAATCTCTCTTCCGGGCTGCCATGGGTCTGAATCACACTGTAGGGCTGCTCCCGTGTCCAACCAGAAGACGGCCATAGTCGGGTCCTCGACCCACGGGTGATCACAATGACTTTGGATGTACGCAAAGAGCAATCCAAGCACCAACACCCAAATATGCAGCGCTACCCAAAGGTACACTCTCCAGTGAGTAATTTCGGCACGTAACGTCGGCAAGGCAATCTGCACAGTCGTAGCATTGGCACTGGCTGTATAATAGTCCGCCAAAGCTGCCCATGCCGCCTGATATGCTCGTGAAGCCAACTCGATGCCCAAGTTCCTGTTGGTCCCATAGTTCAAGGGAACAGCATAGTTAGACAAGAAAAAATTGGCTGCAAGGAGTGGTGCAATTCCCAGTGCCTCCGCAGACTGGAAATTTCCGGTGATTGAATAGGGAGCCTGTGCTTCCACGACATTCGCAGATATGATTTTACAGTTTTGACTGCTGATCACTCCAGCCCGATACGACACATTTGCAATTGCGAAACAGTCTCTGCCGTCTGGATAGTCCGAGCCTGAGATGAAGTTGATCACGGAGCCTGGGTCGATCGTATAGTTCTGTGGGCATAGCGGCGCAGGCGTGGTAGGGTAAGACCAAGGGATCCAAATCCGAAAGGTGAACAGTCGCGTTTCTGATATGGGCATGTGTGGATCTCTGATCATTGGGCCATTTCCCCACTGCCCGTCGGGTAACAGCCCACCGGTCCCATTTGCTCTAATAAGAAAAGGACTATATCCAGAGGCGTTCTGATATATATATCCAGATGCATTCTGATATAGTAAGGACAGTTGTCCGTCCGTCAAGACCTGGTGGGGGTCTCGCACCCATTCGAAAGCGTCCACAGCAAAGTAAGGCATCGTAACATTAGCCAGGGTGGAATGGGTAGAGAGGTATTGCGCTCCATTGATAACACGCCGAAAGATTGTGGAGGGTTCTGTGATATTCAAGATGGAGTCTGACTGAGATGTTCCCCATGCGATGCTTGCAGAGGCGGAAGCCATCATCATGATCTCAGACTCATAATTGATCAGGTCGTTGCCAATGAATACTGAATCGCTTATGCTCTGTTTTTTCAGGACGGTTCCGTCTGTAATTCCGTTCAAAAGTATCTTCCCGGGTACTTGGGTGACTGCAGTCTCCCAGATGAATGAGCCAGTTAATGCTGCGGAGAAATAATCGATAGCAAAAGTGGCGAAAAGGGCGACGTATATGATGACCATGTTGCTTTTTCGAGTAAAGTGGCGAGGTGCAGGAGGCCAATTTGAAATCGCCTGCGATAGACCTTTTGTCGAAATGCCTCCTTGTTCCATGGCCACAAAAGCGCTGCGCCAAATGTAGCCTGTCGCCCACCATCCACCCGCAACACGTGTTATTGTAGCTCCCAACGAGACAGCAGTTGTGATGTCGGATTGGAGGGGAGCGTAAAACGTCGCATACGCAACAGAGCCATCAACTTCTCGATATTGAGGTCGACGGGTGTTGACATTGAAAGTACGATGGTCAAGATAGCCCAAACAGATTGAGGCTACAATAACCGTCAGAGCGAAGTGCACAACGAAAGGCCTGTACTTGTAAAATTTGACACTGTTTGAGAATGGTTAGTGTGATATTGCAGTCAAAATATCTAGGATCATACCGCCATGTTGATGTTTTTGAAGGAGGAGGGTCACCACGCATTTCAATGTCCGTCTCTACAGGGAGATAATTGGTGCTGACATGGGACAAGCTGTGTTGATCACCCATTCTAGGCCTGTGTTTGGGACTTCCCTTACCCTTTAAATAGCTCTAATTCATGATTAGCGCTGACATAGCCCTAACATTGGACCTTGATTATAGGGTCAAAGGATGTTCCTAGATGTTCTCCGTCGAAAGCAACCGACGTGCCTTATGATAGAATTCAAACAGTTGTGGACAAGCAAAGGCATCAAATTGGGTAGCGAGGTGGCTCGGTAAATCGCCACGACATAGTATTTGTAGCCAGCCTGTTGTACGTCGAAAAAGAAACTTCCAAAGTTTTTCCCACGAGAGATTGCGTCCGCCGAACTTTTGAGTGAGGAGAGCGAGGTGGATGGAGCGTTCGAAGTCGTGGTTCCAGGCGGTGCCAGACTACAATAGTTGGTACTCAATGGAAGGGGGGAGGAGAAGGGTTAGGCGATGGGGTGCGTACATCTAGTTATTGAAGATGATTTCAAATCCTTTATCTCATCCAGTATGTCTTCCTCCTCGTATTGCGCTTTTTGAACGTTGATGAAGGTGTGCCCTGATGGGACGAGACGAGCGCAAACCCTAATTCCATGTTGTTTGTCAGGGTTGGATTGGCTGGAAGAAGGGGTGACCGTCGCATGTTTTGGTCTTCCCTCACCTCTCCTTGGGGTTTAGTCGTGTTACGTTTCAAGTACGCGCTATGTCCAGCATATCAGTCAACATCATATATGCCGAGGAAATAGACAGACATACCGAACGTATCGAATTGATGTCCGTTTTCTCTTGTTGTATTCTTCAACGACTTTCTCAATGTCCGCAAAGTCCATGAGGAGAGACAGCCGTAGATTAATACGGTTGGCTTCTTCTTTGAGGTATAACGGCCAGTCGCCATCGCAGGGCACATGTCTGTAACAATTTCAGGTGTTGTTGCGAAGGTCGGGAACTAGCACCCACTGATAACCTGACTTCGACGAACTAGACTCCAAATTGACGAGCTCGGAAAGACGAGATTTCTTTGCTTGACTAGCCTGGGGGTACATGACTTCGTTACGGAAGGCCCACCCACCAAAGACGCGCACACTTCCTGCACAAGCGATGGTGGAAGGTGAGGCTGGGAGGGGCACCCCGGTTTCCGCATTGCTTCAAAGATGATGGATGATCAGCGTTCGTCGTTATTCCAATGGACCAAACCCACTTGACAAAAAATCCGCCTCCCGGATAACAAATCCGCCCACTCAAGCTCCGAGGTATCCTCTGGACATGTGGGAATCTCACGCACCCTCTTGTAGGCTGCCCGCCAGATTGAGCTAGAGTTAGGGCTGCGCAGGTTGTCCTGGAAACTGTGGCTGGTGCGGCTGATGTGGTAGAGGTCTATTGGGTGTAGGTGTTCGAATATCTGAATGGAGGACGATGTGGGTTTAGTTTGAAAAGAGGTAGAGATAGTGAAAAAGGCGAACCCCGTGCAAGATATCCAAAGGCATTGTGCATAGCATACGCAGGGGCAGTGGGATACCCTAGTTTGTAGAAGAGATCGTCTCCGCTGTCCGTAGATCCACATAGCTAGATGATTGACCACTGAAACGAAGTGTAAGAGAACTGGTCCTGTGCAAGTTCAAGTTGAACTCGGGTTCTTGTTATCCAAATTCCCTAAGTGGCCAGCCGCAACAATAGTATTCGAGCAGAAGACGAGTGGGTAGCAAGACCATGAACTTGATGAAGTTCAAGAAAAAGGTTGTGCTAGTGGCTGTGACCAGTGCTATTTTCCGATTTTAAACACGTTTATTCAAGGTTACAAGGGCAGCAGGCGACTTTCTACTATGTACAAGTTAAATAATACACTACGCTCAGATCCAAAGGCGAGCTATGAGCGTGCAGAAAACGATGCAATGATCCAGAGCAGACATTCAATAAAACGAAACGAGGCGGAAAGAGAGAAAAAGAAAAACAAAGATCAGAAACCAAGACCATCCCAATACACCTCATTCATGTTGTTGTCGTGTTCGAAAGCCTGAACGGCCGCCGCTCAACGACGAAGCCCAAAAGCCCTCAGCAACCCTCCAACAACAGGGATCTCCCACTTCCCCTCGCGGCCCTCCAGCTCCTCAACTGGAACCAGAACCTTGGTAGGCGCAGGCATCTTTTTGCGCCTCCTAGTCGCAACCGGCTCTTCCATCTGTGGAGACGTCTTGGACCGCTTCGACTTCCTAACCATCGACTCGTCGATCTCTGGGTCTGCGTCGGACTCGACGATGATGATGGGGGCTTCTTTGCGCTTCTTTGAGGTTGAGCTGGAAATGGAGGGAGTTGGCTTGGAGGACGAAGGGACTGGCTTCATGCTCGAGAGGACTGGCTTCATGCTCGAAGGGACTGGCTTCATGCTGAAGGGAGTCAACTTCAAGCTCGAGTAAATTTCCTTCGAATTCTGCGGGACTAGCTTCGAGGTCGTGGGGAGTGGCTTCATGCTCGAGGAAGTCAGCTTCAAGCTCGACGAAGTTTCCTTCAAACGCGAGGGGACCGCCTTCGAGGCAGGCTCAACAATCCGCTTCTTCGAAGAGGTAGACTCAACGGCAGTCTCAGCAGCACGACGACGTTTCTTCTGCTTCTTCTCTTTAGTATCCTACAACCCCGTCATCGCGTCAGTATCATATCGATACCCATGAACAAACAAGGGGACTTACATGTTCACCATCTTCAACAGACCGCTTCTTCTTCTGCTTCTTAGTCGTAGTATCGACCGCATCAGCATCCTCAATGGGACGTTTCTTCTGCTTCTTAACTGTGGCGTCCTACAAGTCACATAGCGTAAGTAACGGCTCAACAACCTAAATGAAGGAAAACTTACGGGTACGACCGCCTCTAAATTCTCAAAGGACGACTCAGGCTCAGGGAGACGCCAAGTCCCTTTCTTCGGCGCGCTAGCGACACTTCCTTGCTTGCTCGAAACGCTTCCCTGCCTGCTAGATCCGCTTCCTTGCGCACTAGGCGCACTTTGCACACGAGTCCTAGGTGGGAGAGGCTTAATCTCCCTCTCGCTCGAAACAGTCTTGAGTGTCTTGACTCCCGAACTCTTCAAGTTCCTCCCCATTTCCTGGCTGGGCAAACTAATGCTCGAAGTACTGGTGCTCAACACCCACGGCTTGCTCTTGGGTTTCATCTTCTCCCTCCATGCACGTCGTTGTTCAGGGGTGTAGATAGGAGAGGATGGCTCAGCTGGAGTAGGAGCAGGTGGTGGGGAGACTTCTTTGAGAGGGGGTTGGGCGACGGATTGGGATTGGAGAGGAGCTGGCTGGTGATATTCCTGAAGAGGGGCAGTATTAATGAATCCAGCCTCGTTCCACGCAGGTTGAGCTGGGGTAGGTGTCGCTTCGGGGTAAAATAATTGCTGAGGCTGCTAAAATGAAGGAACATCAGTCAATGTCGGACACATCAATCGAAGGTGAAGGCTAACCTGAGATTGATTGTACGCGCTCGGATACCCGTTGTTCAACTCCTCTGAATAAGGAGGAGGCGCCTGATTTTGTGCAGAAGCCTGGGCTTGGGCTTGGTAGGCCATAGCCGCTTGCGCCTGAGCCTCCAACGCATACCGCTGCTGTTGTTCGTACGCGGCTTGTTGCTGTTGCTCATATGCGGCTTGTTGCTGTTGCTCGAACGCAGCTTGTTGTCGTTGTTGCTCGAATGCAGCCCGTTGCTGCTGCTCGAACGCAGCTTGTTGCTGCGCCTGCGCCTGACCCGCGTAACTCTGGGAAGGCCCGTCCTCATCCATGTCCTCCATGTCGGCTTCGTACCCCACGTTTGGGTTTGGCTGATAGTACACCTGCTCGAACTGTTGCTGGTATTGGTTGGGCTGTTCGACCGGGGCGACAAAGGACTGGTTGTTGTAGGTTTGTTCAACAGGGGGTTGGTGAATGAAAGACTGGCTGACGAAGGACTGTTCGACGGGCACATTCTGAACGACAGAGGCTTGCTCGACAAACGATTGCTGGGAAGGACCTTGGTCGGCGGACGTGAGCTGATGCTGATGTTCCACCTGTGGTACGTCAACTTGCTCGTGTGCGTGATTCGGTAGCGCGACTTCTTCAACAGGGAGCGGCACGACTCGAGGAAGAGGAAGGATACGCGGGTAAGGCTGCAGAGCGGGAAGGGGAGGCGGAGGGAAGATTAACTTGGCCACAAATCTGAGTGGCCGCGAGAATATCTTCTTGATCCCGTTCATACGGTTCGCCCACCTGGTGTCGCGAAGTCGTAGTCTTTCCTCCATCTCCGCCCTACTCATACGATATCTGGCCCTACGGTGGCCCTCACAATCCGTGGGGAGGTTGCTATTGTCGAGGGTCGGGTTTTCGGCGCGCCTGAAGCTAGATAAGCTCAACACGCAACATGAAGAAGAACAACTTACTGCTCGTCAGTCTTGCCGTCCATAATAACTTGTGCGGGGGGAGGGGGGACGACACTGGGATCAACCCCCGGCGGAAGGGGAAGGAAACCTCTGTTGACGATGAACGCCCTTCGTCGCTTCGCGACGGTTCGAACGTTCATGAAACGCTTCTCCATCTTGTTGGAGTTGTTCTTCTGCCTGCGCTTGGGTTTGGGTTTCTCAAGAATAATAGCCATTGGCGGATAACGGGTTTGGTAATGGATTGATTGGATTGGGTTGCAAAAAAATCGCGTACAGAGAGCGATCGACAGACGTGGGTTGTGGTTGGATTGGGGAAAAGTGGGTGGTCCCTTGTCGGTTCTTATAGAGCGCAGTATGTGGCCACCCGCGTTGACATATGTGGCCTGGAAGGCAACAAGGCGGGCCACAATTTCGCGTAGATCGTCACGCCGATTCCAGCTTTGACTTCACCACGAGGTGCGAGAGTCCTAGTATGTCCCAGAATTGGATTTACTCGCATTGACCTTGGCCATTGTTCGCCTAATCCGTCGTTGCTTCGGCAATTTTAGTGACCTGTTCAGAGACATGGCTAGGTGGTCTCTTTTGTGGATAAGATGGTAGGCAGGGCACTCGGTCGTTAATTTATAGGAGAAATTGTGAGAGAGGAACCACAACGGCGTTGGTCGAGTAGGGCCTTGTAGGGCGCCAGTTCAGAACGCGACTTCTGCCAACGCCAAATAAGAGCACAGCTTCCAAGCAGTAGATCTGGTAGATTACCGGACAGGGGTTACCAACTGTTACCAAGGCTACCTAATTGTTAGTAACCGGTATACCATAAACCAATTCTGCAATTTCTCTCTCCATCCTTAGTAAAGTAAGTACTAAGTAAGTACTACATCGAAACGAGTATCAAAATGGGAGAGGAGCCCTTGCAGCTCAATCGAGCCCAGAATCCCATTCGATTGGTGGAACCCCGCCAGTTTCCAATCCAAAATCGTCACCACTTTGTATCCATCTTCGAAAAAAAAGTAAGGATATTGCGGGGCACGAAATCTCCATGCATGAACACCAGGACTACGCCAGGTTATTTCTAAGATGGCACATCGCGGCCATACGTGGGTGATTGTGAATCTTTCCTCAGAAATCGCTGACGCGGGATGGAAATGCGGAAAGAAGTTCTCCGAAAGGTAGGGAGTGGGGATAGGGATGTGATTTGTTTCTCGAGGAGGTTTGAGAGGGTGTGGCTGTACGTAGCGTACGACAACGAAGGTGGTCTGTCGAAGATGCTCAATCTGCGTATCCGAATGGAAAAATCCTCTGCTCGCATAGGACTGAAGGACCTTCGGTTGAGTTCGCAGAGGGCTACTAAACGAGTGACGGGGATAGCATCACGACAGCGATGCCCTCTATCTCCGTCGCGACGCGGAGTTTCTGCTCTTCAAGTTTTGAGATATAAAGTCGGCCTTGAGAGAGATCCCACGGAGCAAGATGAACCTCAATCTCACTTCGTCTCTAATCGCTCTCAACGTCGACCACTTGCATTGAGGACAAAGCCTTCGTCGCGCAAGGTATGAGGGAGTAAATGGGGTTATTGTAGCCTACTTTTGTGTTGCGTTATTAGCGAAATGATAATTGGGTGGAGGGTGAAATGGGCCGTACGTGTTCTAACTTTGAGCCTTGAGGTAAGGCGATTGAAACAAGTATGAAGTCGATTCCCGCGCTGATAGTATAACAGACTTGGTCATCATAAGGGGCCATGCTTTTCACAACCGAAATCTCTGTCTTGCTCTGTCAATACAGTTGGTCGTTTTCCCCCGGAATATATTTCCATACCTTATATCATTTGCGGTAAGCAGGTCGCACAATCTGACTGCTTTTGGCCTTGGACTGCTGTCGTGGTCGAGAACTTGGAACGAGCGATCATGTGATCGGTGAATTCCCTCCTACGGTCATTTAAGACCTCTGCTGCGCTGTTCAAAGGTGGAGAGATCACGAGGTGATGGTAGCAGCAACAAGGGGTCGCCGAAGCAAGGCGAGCCCCAAAATTTATAGGCTGGGGAGTGTAGGCTACACTACACATACAAATGTCCAATGTCAATACAAGTACAATAGAATATAGTCCATTTTAAAAGAAAACAAGAAGAGGGAGTAGAGGGAGGGCCAAAGAAAATCTGAAGAGATTAATCTAGCAGACAAAGTCTGAACAAATGCACAGTGATTGGAGAGCGTTTGTAGTAAACGATAGGCAGAGCCTAGGTGTGGAGATCACTGGCATTTGGATGAGTATGCGGCGCATAAAAAAGAGAGCGCGGAGCGCTTACCTGTGCTGGGTAGACGTGGTCTGAGAGAGAGGGCCGGCACAGGAGAGGGAAGCGACATCGATGACTTCTCCTAACCCAGCATCTGCCAAACTTTGGCACTGAGTCAGGGATCGATGTCGCAACCATGGTTGATGAGCGGGGCTCAAGGGGAAAAGACTCTGTGGAGCTGAATCTTTTCCTGGCGGAGTTTTGAGTTGGCGCAGAGGCCTACGAAATGCCTCCTTACCCTTGGAACCCGCCATTACGACGAGCACAGTTTCTGCGATGACATGACAGCTTAGGACCCCGTTGGGGTTTCCTCGTTCCACAACGTGCACAGTCGAGACAGTCATAATTAGTCTCCCTTGATTATCTCCCGTTCTTCTCCTCCTCCAAGTTCAATACATTGGTACGCGTTAACACACTCACCCAAATCATTCATAGCCTCCATGAATCTATTCTCTCTACAGGTCTTCTCACTTGTTTCCCTCTTCTCCGGGACAATGTCACCAACGCAAGTAGACCGAGAGCCCTTGCTGCATACTTGTGAGTTTTACTTTACCGAAAAGAAAAATGCTTCTGATCCCTTTCCTATATAGATGGTAACCCTGACGTCTTTGGACGTTGTCACCGCAATAATGGTGATACCATCTTCAACAGCTATGAGCGGGATGGTAAGCGAAGGATTCGAGTAGTGGTCGTTTTTTTCTGACATTGTACCAATGTAGGCGAACTCTCAGCATTCGATGCATTAGCAATTGCGGAGCTCAATGAGGCCTACATTCCTCCCCAGCAGACGAGCATCGCCCCACCCTACTTGCCGCTAGGACAGACCATCCCCAACCGAATGATTGTCACTTCGCCCAATGCCAACTGGATGCCATTCATCTCTTTGCGCCCCCGAGCTGTCCGTGCCCAAGAAGATGGCCGTTTTGCTTGGGCAGACTTTACAGTGTGCCCTCAATGGTTCATCGAAAGCCAGTGGCATCTTCCGTTTGTCAGATCTCCCCCGCCCGAGGCTACAATCAAGCACCACGAGCTTGGTTTTTGTTGGTGGCAATTGGGAGAGAATCATTTTGTGGAAGCGAAGGGTTCGGCTTACCGCAACCTCGGTACTTTGCGTGGAAACATTGCAGATTTTCTACGAGGGGAGGCTAAGAAAGTTCACGTTGCCTGCCAAGACGTCAAGCAACTGAAGGATTTTGGCCGTCTGTTTTACCTAGCAAACAAGACCGTTGATGCAGCCGGCCAACTCAAGTTTTGCTCCTTCACCAGACGCGACCTGATCTACCACATCAGCGGCTTCCAGCGCCTTTACCTGGAGACCCTCGCCATGTATGACTGGCACACAAAGTGGGCTTTCCGTCTCAACGACAGCACCGGAAAAATCTACGAAATCGACAAGACAATTATGGGTGCAATCACTGACAGCCCTGATTGTATTGCGATGCTCTACAGAACTGGTGCACCGGGTTGGTATGTGCGACCACCGTCAAATGTCCCGCAGGACATGACGATCCGTCATATTGTCGCGCCGGGTTGCGAAGAAATGCCAACAGTACGGGGACATCCTGCCAACGAGTGCGATCCACGCACATTTACGCACAAAGACTTCCCCGGCATGCCTTTCCCGACTGTTGTCACTGCATGCCCTCGAAGTAGCGATTATGTCGCTGCCTGCCAAAACTGGCGTGAAGGACATTTCGGCCCCCTTGATCCTCAAGTTGTCGCTGAGGCTTCTGTGGTTTGGCCATGGTCAAGTCATCTCCCTCCCCTGGTAGGTTTTCACATCCTTGGTACTTTGAACACGCACCAATTCATCATACAACAGCCCTGTCTGTCTCCCGCACGGTATCTGTCTCCTCCGCGGTGAATAAATCTGCGCAAGGCATGCTTCCTTCCCCTTTTCTAACTAGTGTTATTGATTGAATTTGATCATAATAGCTTGCGTAAATCTTGCTAAATTTCATGAGCCAGACCTTGACCATGTGCCACCTCAATCCCCGCCCTGGAAGGTTGCATTAGAAGCCGTGGATACGGATTCACGGCGCGTTTTTTCTACGCCCGCCGCGAACAAGTATCGCGGTTATCAATTCCCAGATCCTTTCCTATTCATCACCGGCTCCAACCACCGAAGCATGATGTTGGCCTGGCTGATGATGCGTGCTCAGTGGCTTCAATCCCTCGTTAACACTGATTCTGCCCCTCAACTTCCTGTCCCCCAACACTAGCGCAACTTCCTCCACGATTTCGCCAAGGAAATGGGGTTGTTGCCCACGATACCTTCAACAAGCATAGCAAGTCATGGCGGCGTGCAGAAGAAAAAGGGCAAAGACCAGACACACACCAAGGATCTGAAGAACCGCCGTTCTCGCAAGGCCAAGGAGGTTCAAGCTTCCATATTCTCTGGTGTGGTGTCTCTGGGAAAACGTCCTGACGTGGTTTACTGGGGGGACGTGGTAGTAATGCAAGAGGATAAAGACGACGGCCTCACCTCGAACATCATGTCGCAGGTGATCTGGAACACATTCGAACAAAACTTCCGCTATGAAATCCGCCAACTCGACCGACATCTCTCGCCCGCTGCTTGGGCCTCGGATTCTGAAGCCGGCCTGCGCGAAGATCTAATCCGTCGCATTTTCCCAGATGACAGCAACGGCCTCGTTGTCTCTGAAGGTCCACCTTCTATCGTTGGCCTTGCGGCGGAGAACTGGAAGGACCGCTTGAAACATGTGGAGGCATTACGGCAGTTAGTAAAGGGATGGCCGGGAGCCGCCGCAAGGCAATTGAAAGCACGATATATTTCTGAAGGCATCTCTGAGGCAAAGTTCAAAGAATCAGAGGGAATGGTGGTCAAGGTGTACTGCCAGACTTTTTTTGACACCTTCGGCCGTGCGCCTTGCACCCCGCATCAGATTTCCCGAGTTTGTGATCACGAAAAACATTCACTATCAAAATCTCAAATTGATTGACAATAGACAGCAGAGAGAGACAGGGAACAACTTCAAGCTTGCGACAAGAATGTGATTAACGTGATCAAGGGTAAGCTCAAGCATGTATTTTTACATTAGATCAATTTAATTTACATTTTATAAGAGTTGTCATTAGTCTAAGTCGTGAGGTTCAACGTAAAATCCCCTGTGGCCCATCCCCCGATCAGCTGCATACCCGCAAACTTCGCCCCACTAACGGCAGCCACGTCAATCCTCAAGAACCCTACATCCCTTGACGCCCCACCATTTGGTAACTCCCTTGCCCTTCTCGCCGCTTCCTGTCCGATGCGATTATGATCGACCTGGTGCAGCCTGCTACTCTCGACAAATGATAACGGCATCTGGAAATAATTGAATATTCCCTGCAGCACATCTTTGTTCCGTATTCCCTGTGATGTCGAAGACTGCCGGATGATGATGGGTCCCCAGAAACGTTCCCATCTCCCGAGCGAGCTTACGTGGATGCGAATTACGGACATGGAGGAGGGTACGGCCAGTGCGTTCAGTTCGGTGTTGGCGAGTGGGCGTTCGTCGTTGGCTTGAGTGCATATTCGAGCGGCGGAGGGGTAGCGTTCGATTGTCCAGGAGAGGTGAGGGTAGGCGACCGGGGTGGTGCACAACATCGGATGGAGGGATGAAGTGGTGGAAGAAGTGGTGACGGGTTGTGTATTCCCTGCGGGTGCGGGTGCGCTCCATGCAGGAAGTGCCACAGGAGTGACAGGGGCGGTTGCGACGAGGGCTGCGGGTGCGTTCCATGAAGGAAGCGCCACAGGAGCGACGGGGGCGGTTAGGACGAGGGCTGCGGGTGCGCTCCATGCAGGAAGCGCCACAGGAGCAATGGGGGCGGTTGGGACGAGGGGGGCGTAGTGTACCGGGACGGTGGGCCAAGTTGTGGGAAGGGGGACGTAGTAGTTATTGTTTGTAACAGATACGGGAAATCCATTGCTGCAGCCAGTTGCGCAGGCATTCTGACATGAGTTTGGCAAGGGGGCGTTAGTCTGGTTTGGCCATGTAGCGGAGGTTTGATTTGGCCAGGGAGCGTAAGTTTGATTTGGCCAGGCAGCGTGAGTTTGATTAAGCCAGACAGCAGGAGCCTGGTTTGGCCAGGGAGCGTTAGTTTGATTTGGCCAGGCAGCAGGAGCCTGATTTGGCCAGCTAGTTTGGTTCCACCAGGGCATGCAGTCACTGGGCCACTGGAAATCGTTATGGGTAGTGCATTTATCTAGAGAAAGTGTTTATGAAACGTTGGATACGAGATGAGAAGCAGGCATACAGTTTTGTGGCCTTACAAGAGATGAGAAGAAACGGCAAAAGGAGGGTCTCATAACGAGGACGTTATCGAGAACTGGGCAAGGTTATCAGAGGGAAGAGAAGTTGGGTCCACAAATCCTGTCGGCTCGCGTTTTATAGAAATGACGCGATACATAATCCGTCGCGACCTGGCGTCTCAGTAAAACCTCCTAGAGATGATCACAAAAACTGTAGGGACCTACTTCCATTTCCATCTATCACTACGAGTCAATCTGCAAGACCTGCATCGGATTGAGGAACGCGAAGTAGGCTGGTTTCTTGTAATTATTGTCGTCGATGAGCGGGAACAGTGGCGTATCGAGTAAGAGTGTCATGGCAATCGTCGGTTGGTTTTGTAACATTCGTAACCTTGTATTCTGACATTTCGAAATTTCAGCGGAGGCCGGAATTTTCACAAAAGAATCTTGTTGTCGGACACATCGCGTTGTTGTTCGCGCTGTTTGAATTTGTTCGTCGATGTCATTATTTGTCTGTATGGTACTTGGTACAAGCGGCGAACAAGCGGTGCCACAAGAATCTACAAGGACCCACAAGAAATTTATTTCAAATTGTGACTCTCCTGTGATACGCAGCAAGTACTTGTGGTCGCCCAGAGTCGCGGAACGAGTAAGTATCCTCTGTCCAACTCTGTCAGAGTCACTGCTGCTTTCATCTCCTCAAGCGACTCCGGGCGCAGATGCCTAAACTCACAAAGCTGTCTGGACTTTCGGGGGACCGGCTATTTCTTGCGGCTTCTATCGTCGCTGCGCGAGAGCAATCATTGTGTTATGGCAAGTCACAGTTGAACTTGGAGAACAAAATTTTTAGTGCTTGGTATTGGAGTAAAATCTCTATGTTTTCGACGGGAGAGATTGACCACATCACAGTTCTTCGACCGTTCTGAAGGAAATGTTGGGAAATGTAACCGTATTTCCAGCCGAGCTGTTACGTTGGAGCAGACAGGTCGTCCTTTTGTTATCAAGTCTTACGGAGCATTGCACACACGGCCTGGGGGGACAAGTTGTGGGGTCAAGGCAGTAATAACATCCTTTTTTTTTCTGTCAAAGCGTTCTTCGTAAGCACGTAGTACGTATATACTTAGATTTTCGTTTTGGAGAGTTGATTCGGCCTCCATTGATCGTGACTTGTCGGAGTAAGGCAGTGTGCTCAAAGAGTCAAACAGGCTCAAACTTGGTACATACTATGATATCCGATCATCTCTCAGCGCCGACTGGTTTGCAACGACTCAAAGCGAACATGCATCTTCTGCCTTTGGAATTGCATATCCTGGTTCAGAGCTTTCTTGCGCCCCGCGATATCATGTCGCTCAGGATGGTGAACTTTCTCGATTACCCTCTACTCTATAGCCAGGAATCTGAGCGCAACTCTTTAGACCTCCAAACTCCTATATCTGTCTACACAACAACGGACAGTCTGGTTAGCTGCCCTACATCGCGT
Source organism: Laccaria trichodermophora (assembly GCA_018417955.1). Classification (NCBI taxonomy): domain Eukaryota; kingdom Fungi; phylum Basidiomycota; class Agaricomycetes; order Agaricales; family Hydnangiaceae; genus Laccaria; species Laccaria trichodermophora. The sequence goes on from JACTVC010000002.1 coordinate 966,981, forward strand.
TTGCGAGGACCATGCACTCTTCAAGCCCAGTTTCTCTATGAAAAACATGTCCACCAAAGAACTTGAATATGCTGCTTTGTCCCCTGCTCGCGTTTCGGCTCGGATTAAGAAAGGCTTAAATGAAACGAAAATTGCCCCTTGGAAAGATCAGCCATTTCGGGCTTCGTTTTCAGAGAATCTCAATCGCGTCAGACTTCAAGTTATCCCCGGAGGTCGATATCTACTGACGGGCTCCATTGGTGTCGGAGTGTCTTTATGGGACCTTGGGACGAATCCTACCTCTGAAATGCCAAAGGTTCCAATGGCGACTACTATCGTCAAGAATATCAGTTTAATTGACACGAGCCCATCTTCAGATGGCCTCGGAATACTTGTAACGACATACTTTGTCGACGACGGGTGAGCATTTTTGTCTAAATCTTTCCATAGCTTTGCTGACGAAGAGTAGGTCTTCGACACACATTATTGCGTATGAAATCTATCCATCGGCAGCGCAACCCCAGTTTTGTCGCAAAGGAGATTTGAAACTGAATGACCTGAATATAATTCACTCCCTGATGGGATATCATTTCGTCTCGCTCGATGCGAGCCAGATGCTCACATTCTGGGATATTAAATCTAACAAGTTTTTTACCTGGAATGCCCCCTTCAAGACAGAAGAAGTACGCAACTATTTCTAGAATTGTTGATTCATCTCGCTGAATGCCTCTCCATTTCTCTGTCTTTTTCAGTTGTTCTTGCTCGAAAACCATTTAATCGTTCTCAACCGAGACCACATCATGGCATGGGAGATACCTTTCCTGAAAAACGTCGCTAGAAGTGACATCTCTGATAATGAACTTACAAACCATTTTCCGCCTACAATCAACCTTGGCTACTCATTCCCACCGAACTCGAGGATACCCAACCTGTTCTCAGTGCCATCTCCATGGTGGCCAATGTCTTACAATGACATCATTTTTGGTTCTGTAGCTCCGGATCCAAAGAACAGTGCCTCTGAAATCACTTTACACGGGTTTGACCCGAGATCGCTTTCATCGGGCGGTCAAACCATCGAGATGGGAACTTTGTCGGCCATTCCGTTAAGGATGGTTGATGAATGCGAATACCTTTTTGGCCTGCGTTTTTGCAATGGGGAACTTTGCCAGCGGTGGCGACCTCAAAATGATGTGCTCATCAGTCTTATACCCATTCCTACTTCACGTGAAGAAATAAAGTCTGTGGTGACAAGAACATTATTTTCTGGTCCACTTTATGACTTTGATTTTTGTCCTGCATCTGGACGGCTTGTGGTGTCTACAGAAAATGGGATTCGTGTGATGGATTTTCTTTCCCCCATGTCGGTCCCATTTCCGGAGATATCTTGATATGTGCGTATATTTATTATTCAGAGATCCCTCTTGTGCCCTTACTGATTCCACCCCTTAGATGAACTATTATTCTTTCTGCATTGACTATAAAATACTCTTGGAAAAAAATTCCACTCTGAGTGCCCTGTCCTGCCATCGCATAAGCCATAGCTTATGGTTCAGGGCCTTGCGGGCCTCACAGACTAATGATAAGGTCGGTTGTTTTGTGAGTACCGTTATCAATTCTGAATTCCAATTGAATACAGGAACCCAACAGCTTCATGCTGGAGCCAAAACCGTTAGCTAATTGATAGGCTTTCCTTTCATAGGGCTAGTGCTAGCGGGCGCTGGTGGTTCAATTGGACGTCCCTCTTCCAGTTAGCTCCCTAGTCCTGTTTGAGTTTGGAAGGGCGCTGCGCTGCCACAGGTACATTCGCTGTCGTCATCCTCGCGTCAGCTTGCAAAGTCCCTTCTTGACGGACGATGGTGGTGCCGTAGGAGGTCCCTCTTGAAAATTTTAAGGTCGCCCCTGCGTCTAACTCCTCTCACCTTTTTTGAAGTTTCGGAAAATGCAGGCATGTCATTGCACATTCTCCCTGCACGACGTGCATCCCTGGTTTCTGGACAAAAATTTCCAAGTTGTCCTGTTACATGAATCGGCTTTTCGGTTCTTCCTTACCGTCTTCGTGGACAAGTTCTCGAATAGATGGTCCCCGTCGTAGACCAAGGGCTGCTCCCGTCTCTGGAAATAATCTACTTTGGTCTCCTCACCGTGCCGAGCTTCCTTGAAGCCAAAAGCATATTTCCTTGGGGCTATCAGCTCGCGGAACCGCTGTTATCTTCTTCGACTAGATGCGATAACATCGCATCTTGACCCTAAATCTCTTTTGTTCAAGCTTTCGGCCGAGGGAGAACTGGTCATGAGTCCTGGGGTGAAACCGGACCTTATCCTCGTATTTCGAATCCTAAGCGCACAGGTGACCAGTTGACCAACTACCGGATGTTGTAGCGAGCTCTCCGATAGTAGGCGTTTATTGATAAACGTAGGCATAAAAAGTTCACAACAGAGAAAGGGTTTTTATTAGACGGGGATCGCCTTGCAAAGCCATTCATTGGGGTAGTCCATTTGATCTTCACTAGTACTAAATACAACTTTACTGCATAACATCAATAATATCATACACCTACGTTGCTTTACATTTGATACGTACACAAGACAACAAAGCAGAAAGCAAGATTGATTCAGTACAAAAGAGAAAAACGTAGAGGATAAGTAAATGGTGGGAAATGACAAGTGGAATGGCTTCTTTGAGAGATAGAATGTTGAACAGCAAGTGGACGCGCCAATTGACCAGCGGTTGATTGGAGTTGCGAGCACGACCTAATGATGAGGCGTGCAAACAGATGGCAGAGGAAGGGCGTGGGGGTTCCAAAAGGTTTGACGAGCAACAACAGGGTCCACTCCATGCAAGAAGTCAAGAGGAGGCCCTGTTCAAGGTCAAATATCCAAGAAACACGCATACCCAGAGAGGGGAATTTGAGTCGCGGGGAATATCCAGAGACCGGAGGGAGACGTGGTTGTCATAAATAATTTGAGCAGTCGAAAGAAAAAGATGTGTCGGTTACTCGAAAAGACTTGAAAACTTGAGGAGGGATGAAAGCACGGATAGCCAGACGTTTCGTTTATTCACGACAACTATCTACAAACAGAACAAAGGAATAAAACAAGCAATGAGTACTCGCTAGACGCAGAGTTATCATACGCACTCACACACGTGCGATCATGACTTATGCGACGGTGGTGGCGGCGGCGGCGGCGGCGGTACCACCATCTTCCTCCACCCCAGCTATCTCGCTTTCTCCATCCTTTGCCGAAGTGGTCGTTACAATCTTAGCCTTCTTAGCCCTTGGCTCTCCTGTTTTTGACGCTCTGGGCCGTTTTTTCGTTTGGGTTGGCGCTCCTTCGCCACCAGATGTAACTCCGCTGATGGGAAGGTCATCAGGCTTCTTCCCAGCCTCAGTAGGATTAATCGTCTGCGGGGGTTGTTGTTGTTCTGGTGGTGGGGCCGGCTGCTGGTGTAGTGGGTGCTGCTGAGCCCCCGCGGGCGGCGGAGGGTACATGGGAGGATATGGGTGAAAAGGGGGGTATGCGGCTGGGTGAATATAATACGGCATCATGGGAGGTTGAGCAGCGTGTGAGGGTGACCCGTCAGGATTTGGTTGTACATCATGTGGGGGCTGTGGCATGAAGGCCCCGCCGGGAGGATAGAAAACGGGATAATAGCCCTCAGGAGGGTGGGCGTAGGAAGTAACAGCGTGGAGGGCAGCCGCAGTGGTTGCCGCCGTGGGTGGGTGAGAGCCGGCTGGCCATTCACCTGATAGGCGGTTAGATCCAGTCACAAACTGAAAGAAGGACCATACCTGGATACGGTGAAGAACCATCCGAATCTCCTTTGTTTTTGCGTTTATAGGGACCCCGTTTGACTCCCTTCTTCCTTTCCTTTCTCTGCCCATCCACACAAGTGTCAGAGATACTGTACTTCTGGCACCGGTCACAAGGGCGATTTTCGTCACAGCGCTTGCACGCCGCAGCACAGTTGGTACACTGATAGATCTTTAGCACATACTTGACGCTGAGTCGAATGATTGATAACATACAGCCATTTTCACTTGCTTCCGCTTGGCACGGGATGTAACACTAGGGGCCGAACTTGTCGGTTGTGGTGGATAAGCTACATCAAGATCGTCAATGGTCCCTTGAATCCAAAAAATGGGAGGTCGCTTACGCTGTCCTTGCTGGTGTGGCGGATATGCATACATCATCCCAGGGGGTGGGCCGAACATCACGTAGGGTGCAGGAGGTGCACCATTGTGTCCAGTTTCACCGTGGCTTCCATCAGGGGGAGGTGGATACGGGAAGAACGGTGGAGGATATCCTGGTGGACCAGGGGGCGGATATCCAGCCCCATTGTATGGCTGGTGCGCGTAAGGTGCTACGGGTGGGTAAGGATGCTCCTGAGTTGGCGGTGTTGTTTTCGCCTGTTCCACCATGGCCATTGCTAGGAGATCTGGTCCGTTGACAATGTCCTTAAATACTTTGTGGGGATGCGGACTGCAAGAAGCCTGCGGATGAATAAAATTGCACAATAAAATCGGTTGGATGTCTCACCAATGAAAGTCGACGAAATATTAAATATCGAGCGGCTTCAAGGACTGCTTTGAAAGTATCGCTGAACGTCAGTGGAAATGTGATACTTTGTGAGGTTCCTAACTACCTGAAGTTCAACTTCAACACTTGAGATGGCGTAGATGACAAGACACCTAGGGAAACCTGAAAGTATTAGAGGCAACATGTTAGCCATTGGATGGTTCAATAGATGTTGAGGACGAAGGGAAAAGGTTTGGAAATATGAGTGGTGAGTAGGAAAAATGCTCACTCCGACTGAAACTGCGCGTTTCCGATACTGTCGCCGCTCAGACTTGCTCGAATGTCCGCTCTTGGCCAGAAATTCGGAGCTCCGAAGACAAAAAGACCTTCGAGGATAAGATACAACCCCTTAAGCAGCGAATCCCTAGCCTTATCGAAGAGGATGGACTGTAAAGTGCGTTTTCTTCACAAAATCGGAGGGGAAACAACCGCGAGACCACTGCAAAACACACGTGCGAACTGAACCTTAAGTTGAATGGGCCCGTGCGCCTCCGCCATACCCCTCAAGGCCTCATGTCCTTGCTTGTTCACTATGACCACCGCTGGGCCTGCGCTTCAATGAATACGAGTGTTCCATGTTTTTTGACGACCGCGGTGCTTGAATTTCGCTTGTCGACGAGCTTCAAATACTCCGATTCAAATCCTCGACTCCGCTCTACCTTCTCATGCAAGTCCACCCCGTTTTTTATCGAGATCTTTATGTGCTAATTTGCTAAAGGATGTAGTTTATGAATTCTATGAACAGACGCTTATCGTACACGTGGACTTTCGTTTGTAGCATTGGACAAAGCCGAGATGGAGAGAAATCGATAGAATGTTTGTGTTTGCCGCCTTATCTCCATCGTGCACAACTGATAAAAACCTTGCCGGGACATCCGAGAGGAACTACCAAAGAACTACAGTCGAGCTTTCCGTCGAAAGTCCATCATGGGTTATCGGAATAAGCGCTAAGCGCCCAAAAGAGTCCTTGGAAAATTCTTACAAAGTTACAACCCCTCATGTGATCACAATATGGCCGAATCAGCCCGTTTGTGCAAGTCATTGCTGATACATTTCTTCAACGGCGTCGGTCTCATGATTGACCGACAATTGTTCTGGAGAGAAGGGGATTGCGGGCAAATAAGAAATATAAGTGGTACTACCATTCCCAGGAGAAAAAAAAACCCTGACTATTTTTGGATACTTATACCGTACATGTTAGGCGCCCATGGGTGACTGACATGAGGCACAGCGACTGCGGGATCTTTGGACATGACTTCTCGCCACCTATCGGACCGGGGATTGACTGCCAATTTTTTTCCACTATGCCTGAGGCCTGAACGTTTGAACACTGACTAATTTTCTTTTGAATCAATGAATTTCTATCCGACAACTTGGGTTTCATTGCGGAGACCGCGTAAGAACTCTATCATCGTTAAGCGCTAAGCGCTAAGCGCCGATGTCAGTGACTCACAGCATAAGCGCTGATCAAACACCGAGGTCTAACGTTCGTTGTAATTGTATGAAGTTTCGAGCATGTATGCTGTTAACCTTAGAAGCTCTGTGCAATGAGGACTTCAGTTTGCGACCCTCTCTTTGGAGACGGGTTGTACACGGAGTCCGTCATAATCGCTGCTTCACTGAGATGTGCTGTACCACACGCCGCACACATGCAACTTCGGCAACTTGCACACGTTTGCCGGGTACCCAAAAATACGACTCGTTCAAGCTTGTCTAATAATGAGCCAGTAATAGTCAGCTGCGCACCTCAAATTCTGACCTAAAGCGATGGGCCGAGAAGGAGCCTAGTCAGGAATTGGAGATAGCTGACCAATTGCATCTACGATGATTGAGCGCCTAGGTGGCGCCCATTGGTGATGTCCGAAACTGACCACGCGCTTGCTTGGCGGAACTTTATTTCACGCGCGTCTTTTCGATCAACTCATACTTAAAGCCGAACGAAGTGTGTGAGTTAATCCCTTTCGCCCCCCGCGACCCAGCTACTCAAAGTTACGATTCACCTAGCGTTTTTTTCTGCCTTTTTTTTTTAACTCCTTCAACACGAGCCTACAGGCTTGCCTCAGCACCACTGGCGCTCCTCGACTCAAAGAACAAAGGTCATACCATTTTTGTGCTCTTCCCGGCCCATTGTGACGTCCTAGGCGCTGTAACAGATCACAACCAAAGAACACAGACCCCTGGAAACTCGGTACAACGCCTGCTCCCTTCGTAATATATTCATTCGACGACCTCCAAATTGCTTTTAGTTTCTCACAACATCTGCATATTATCGCCCGTCCAACCGTCATTCAAAGTGGAGGGACAGCATGTATGGCCAGGCTAAGATTTGCGCTGGCGACATCCAAACACCATCAAGACCGTGAGCTCACTTTTTCCGCTTGCTTTCCAAATGGTATATAATGGCAATTATTTTAGGTCGGATAAACTTCAACTCTCCGCCATCACTAACGTTACTATAGACAAGAATAGGGATGACGTCTGCGATAACGACATATCAGTGGATACAACCCAAGGTAGAAAGTCTCTCCGTTGTTATGTCTTCTGACATTGACTGATTTGGTCCATAGAAAGCGCCCAGACGCCCCAAGGGGGAAAGAACAAAGTAAGCTTTCATGTGACGACACTTCAATGACATATACCAGGATCGGTGCTCAATCCGTCGGAACTGCTCTGGTTGCTCTGATCTAGGCGCCGCTCCAGGCTCGATGACCGATCCTGGTCTATGAGATTGTCCTGTCTTCCAGGGCGCTAACTAGATTCTCACAACAATACATACACAGCTTCCATGCTCCCACGTAGAAGGGCGCCCAAAGCCCCCCGCGAAGAGGGTTTCGGAAGAAATATCCGAGGATATGAATGAAAGTACGCCACATCCATTCTACCGGGCAAGTCCTATTCTAAATGATTCCCAAGGGCAAGAGAGCGTCAACAAACGACGCCGAACCCTCGAAATTGCACGTACCCAGTCATCTTAATAGTATGCACTCCCCGTTACTGACCACTGATCACTCATTAGTCTCGAACGACGACCCCCGACACGGTGCGGGAACAAGACCTGTACGCAAGTCAACTGCTTCTCAAAGGAAATGGGTATCCGCTTTGGGACCCGCAGCCCAAGCGCCACTTTGGTGAGCGGTCCTTTTCGGCAGGCGTTGCCATCGGAGATGTAGGAATCATTACTGCTGACGGCGGTTTCGACTTTCTCTTCAACATTTGTGTGCCCCCTGATCACCCTATCAACCCCCGAGACCTTCCCAGCTCCTTTTCTCCGCTGTCTCCGCAGCTTTCCCATACCGATATTTGTGAATTCCAAGAATACGCTCCTGGTGAATATCTTGCAAGTGCTTCCGTCGAAAGGGTTTCTTCCAATAAGTACAAATTATATCAATTGATCCGTCCGTGCCAGGTTTCTGATGTGTGTTTGTTAGTGGACTTGCATTTGAATGCTCTGGTTCTGAGGGCGCTATCCTGATTCTGCCCGATGGCTCCTATCATCGAGATCTCGTTCACAGTGCCTTTCCCCGCTTCAGAGACTATGGCTTGCGAAATGCACAGGCCTGGTATAGGTACATAACTAAAACCTATGGTAACATTAAGAATGGGGACTTGCATCTTGTTACTGGGTTTGACAGAGCACCATCATGTGGACTTGCTGTCTATAAGAACTCTAGCACCCAGAAAAGCTTACTTAGCTTCCAAGGATCTCTTGGAACTGAGCACTGGGATTACTCTGCAGGTGCAAATTATGTTAGGTCCAAATTTGTGGAAAAGGCAAGGGAACCATCTGTGGCAGGCAGCAGTGGAAGGTCAGAAAGTCTATGTCTCTTTGTCCGCACCTTCACCATCACACTCAGTAAGAGTGCATGGAATGACATCTGTTCTGGGAGGGCTTTTTCTGGATTAGGGGCTTCACTTCCTCTTGGATCTGATTCCTGCAATTTCAAAGATTCTGGCCTTCCACTCTCCCTGGTGAGTAGCTTCTGACTACATTTTTACCCCATCACTGAATGTGTAATAGAAAAACATCCCTTCCAAGCAAGTTAATGAACTACTGCTGGACAAGGTAATGTTGTTCAATAAATATGCAAAGTACTCTGCTTTACAATGTGATACAGATGTCAAATGCACTTGTTGCAATCACTCATGACAGAGATTGGTACACTGTCCTTCAGAAGGTATGCTCCAACCTCTTCAAGGTAGTTCTATAGTTAATTGCTTTTCCTTCCCTTCTTTGTAGGGTGATACCACCATCCCAGGGGCTGCCCCTCTATCCAAACTAATCTATGATTCAAACAAGATTTGTGAAGAGAAAAGTAAGTTTCAATGTCAATGTTTTGGGAATTTCTGAATTAATCCAATAATACAGATGCAGTCTTCTTTGAATGGAAGAAAGAATCAACACCAGTATGTTATATCCATTGTCCCTATTTTCCCATCTCATTAAACATCCTGACTCTTATACAGATCAAGAGGGAGTGTTCTCCAGCTCTTGTGGTGGACACAGAGATAACAGTGGGAAAATCTCGCCAGGAGCTTGAGAAATCCCTCGCTAAGAACAACTCTGTCTCTGATCACGCTCTTGTGCTTCACTCGCTTGCCTACTCTCTCCTTGCGGCCTCCCGCGGCTTGAAAGACAGGAGCCCTACAGAATCCGTTAAATTCATGGATGAGGCTATCAAGAATCTTCTTGAAGTGCTACGTCTGCGCTCACGTAATGATCCTGAGCGCCCTGCCTCGCTCCATCTTCTTGCAACAACCATCTGGACTCGATACCAGTTGTGGAATCGACGGGATGATGTTGACTTAGCAATTCGTCACTACAGAGAAGCGCTTGCCTTGCGTTCTCAAGAGTGCGGGTACCTTAGCGACCTTGCGACTGCACTCTGGACGCGGTATAACCTCTCACGCCACAGCAAAGATCTGGAGGAAGCCATCACAAACTACAGGACAGCTGTCTCCAGGCGCGCTAAAAACCATCCCGGGCTTCCGTTACTCCTTGGCAACCTCGCAACTGCGCTCTGGACTCGCTACACCCAGTTTAAGCAGCCCGCCGATATGGAATCTGCTATAGCGAATCTGCGCAATGCATCGCTTTCCTATCCGCACGCATGCGACAGCCGAGCTCTAAGCAACCTTGGAAATATCTTACTCGCTCGCTTCGACAGAGACAATTATGAAGGGGATCTCGAGGAGGCAATTGCTGTCTACCGCAGCGCCCTCGAACAGACCTCTGCTTCTTCCCACACCCGTTCCGAATTCCACAGTAATCTCGCCGACTCTATTTATCGCAGATATGAACTCGCAGGGCATACGAAAGACTTGAACGAAGCTATCAAGTTATATAGTGAACTGCTCGAGCTTCCCCCACCTCGTCACCGAGATCGAATCACTTCTTTAATTATTGTTGCAGAGAGCCTGGAAGCTCGATACGCACGATTCCGAAAGCCAGAGGATCAGGAGAAAGCATATGGATATTACCGCTCCGCCCTTGAAATTTGTTCATCCCGCGAGCCTCGTCGCCTCAATCTGCTCGAGATTCTTTCGGCGGCTGATTTGGCACATTTCCAGGAGACGGGCCGCGTGGTAGCGTTGGATGCCGCGGTCAGGTATAGTCGCGAGGCACTGTCCCTTCAGACTCCGGACAGTTCAGCCCGTTACAAATCGCTCATGACCACGTTGGTTGTCTGTTTGAAAGCACGTTATGAGAAGTTACGTCGAGGAGAGGACAAGGAAGAGGCAAAGGTGTACGAACGAGAGATGCGCAGATCACTGCGTCCTTCATATGGAAATGCCCGAGATCTTGGACGACCTCAGATGCTAGTAACGTCAGGAGTTCCGACTGGTGGAACGACAGGGTTTACTGTGGGTGATACGGTACATGCTGGTCATGGGACTCATGGCACCTACCCCCGCGGAATTCACTGGCAGAAACCAGTCTCCACGTAGTATTGGAAGTTTGGAATGTGGGGGTTTGCTCAGGATAGCGATTTTCCCGTAGGGGTCCCCGGTACAAGAAATCTCGAACGCCTTTGACAGGCCACAAGAAAATCAAGAAACACCAAAAAAATTCCGGAACGCGCTTGGTCGTGGGGTTCAGCAATAGGGTTCTAGGCGCCGCGCGGGTGAATGTGACTGCATGCGGTTTATTTCGCCTGCAACGCTGCCATTATGTGGGAAATGGGTAGTTGGGGACTGCGAGGTGGTGAAGTGGGGGTGGAGGACCGGTTGTCGATGGTTGTCGGTGCTTTCCTCCGTTACACTCTCTTGCTTATACACTGGAAAGGAGGGAGAGGTTGGGCTGTTTGAGGTCAGGTGAACAGTTGCAAGCGAAGATCGAATATCGGGTGGACCCAGGGGCCGGAAGTACTGGCATTTCAAGTTTTGATGCGTACCGATGTCCTGTGGGGCTCTCCGCTACATACCCGTTTGCATTACACACTTGGTGGCTTCAGGGGAAAAGTGGTGTAGTTTCACTCACCTTTATTCCCGTAAAGCTCTCGAGTACATACCCCTTCTATTACAATCAGATTGTTAGCTGCTGTACGGGTTTCCATGTAGTGCTTCTGTAGTAGTAGGTGAACTTTGTATGCCATGATTTGTATGATTCATGCTTGCCTTCGTAACTTTCTATTTCAGTGGTAACAGAAAAGCGAAAAATGCCCAAGGACGGGCCAATGAACTCTGAGGACAACCATCGAACGAAAACCCCCCTTCAGCTTGCCATAGGTGTGCTATGACGGAGTGGTTGATTTTGTCTTGGTGAATGGTCTTGATTAAAAGTAAATAACGATTTTACAACTTCACTTACATTCGCTACGAAGAAAAAATAAGAATTGGTGAGATGTGCCGGTCCAGAGGAAACGGTAGGATAATTGGGAAATTTAAAATGAAAGTAGACAGCTGAGTACAGTCTGAAGTGGAGAGAAGTGGGCCTTGTGGAGTCGAACTTGAAAGTTGAGCTTCATAAACACCAGCAAATATCCTCTCCCTCCTCTCCGCCGTCAGCTCAGCCCAACGGCTGAAAAGAACATATACAAATCTAGCCGCCGGAGGATTCTCTTCGACTTGCATTTGTTCAGTGGGTCGCTTCCACACCGATACTCAGATGAAGCGACTACGAGGCACGAGAAAGCACGCTCATGGCTCGTATTCAGAAGACCTACGTTACTCCAGGATAGAGAGACTAAATTATGGGCTTGCGACATCAGCCACTTGCAACGCCATAAATAACACTCGAAAATCTCGATCAGTCTCAATCGAACATAATGCCCATCCGTCACTATCGCAAGCTCGCCTTTACACTCGCCCTCGCCTTGATCCAAATTTCAACGCAGGCACTGGACTGGGATGCACAAGAGGACGAGTGCTCTCACTTCCTCGTGCGACAGGAATGGTGAGGTTCGATTCCCAACTGAATTTACCATTCCTCATATCCATTGACGCCACAGGAGATCGCTCAGCCAAGCCCACAAAGCAGAATATATCGCCGCAGTCAAGTGTACCCAAAGTCTCCCCGCGAGAAGTGGTCTCGAGGCAACACAAACGCGTTTTGACGATTTTCAGGCAGTTCACATCCACGTCGCCGATGAAATTCACGTTGTGGTAAGTCCGCCCGCCCGTGGTTTCACATGGTTTCCGAAGCCGTTCCAGGGCCATTTTTTACCATGGCATCGCCGTTTCATAAAAATCCACGAGACAACGCTTCGGGAGGAATGTGGGTACAGAGGGGCAATACCGTGAGTTTTTGGCTCAATCCCAGTCCCGCCTTTGTTCAACTTCCTTGACAGATATTGGGATTGGACGCTCGACGCCGATAGCCTTGACTCGTGTGTACCATTTTGATTCATGCGCCCCCACAATCTAATAATGTGTGTGTGTGTCAGTATCAGTAAATCGCCCGTCTTCGACACCGTCCATGGATTTGGTGGCGACGGCGTCCCGGGCACCTACATTTTTCCCAACGACCCTGATGGCACGTCTGAGCTTTTTCCCGAGACGTTTGTCGGCTGCGTTCAGGACGGTCCTTTTGCTTCTCACAGACTTCATATTGGCCCCGGAAAACTGAGAACGGATCACTGCCTTGTACGAGGGCTCAACGACACATACAAGGACTTCCTAACATCAGAGGCGGTCGCACAAACCATGGAACAACCTATATTTGAGCTGTTCCGTGTCCAGCTCGAAGGAGGAGGGTCAAATCCGTATCCCGCTCAACATGGATCCGGTCATCTCATCGTAGGGGGTGATATGGGAAATTTGTTTTCGAGTCCTGGTGGTAAGCCTTTTCTTTACCTTCTTTACCTTGAGTGTAGTCTGAATTATGACGTCAGACCCCCTCTTCTACCTCCACCATGTAAATCTGGATAGGCTTTGGTGGCGATGGCAAGAGAAGGATTTACCGACACGCTTCCTCGACATTTCTGGTCGCTTGCATGCCAACAGTCCCAGATTGGCACAGGTTACCTTGAATTATCGGCTAAACTTCCATACACTGGCTCCTCCAATGTCAGTTCGAGATACGATGGACATTCAGAAACCTCCGTTTTGTTACGCCTATGTCTAAACACGAATGATCAGCGATCAATGTAAATGTATTTTGTACCAATCTCAGTTATGTTTCCTTACTAATCGTATCTTTGAAGACTTGTCCATCGCGGTCCGTGAGCGTTAAAACCCATTCAGTTGATGTGACAACATGAACAGCATGCGCCGTGCCAGGAGAAGATACCTTCCCGTCAGATAGCCTCATCAATCGTGAAAGATAACGTACTTCTGTTCATTCAATGTCTCGTTCCCAAACCAATCCCTCAGCACTATTCCACGTTTCTGCCTGCGTTTCTGGCAAACTCCATTCCCAGGCCATAAGCGCCCTCTATGAATTGACGATTGACTTGAAACAAAACGAGGGGAGCAGCCCACTGAAACGTGCGAGGTGTTCATGGTTTTGCGAGTTTGCAACCGGGAGAAGTCTCGTCCAGATCGTGTTGTAAGGCGAGAAAGAACGTGGCAACGTTGGCGAGATGCGTGTGGGCGATCGTGTTTGTGCACAAGTTGCAGGCTCAACAACCTCTTGGGACTTCCCGGCGGGCGCTTGATAAAATCGTGGCCAGACGACAGCTCACGAGTCCAAATCTGTCAAGGTTGGGTTGTACCATTGAAAAGTAGCCTTTCATCGGTCCGTATTAAGCGGGCATGATGATGTGCACGATGGACCTGAGGGGCACTAGCTCTTGGGAATTTGATAGGGAAAATATCGCGTTCATTGGGACTCTGGGGCCACTAACATGCTACATATACAACTGGAACCTGTTACAGAAATATGAAGACTCGCGGGTGATAAAGTTTCAATCGGAAACTCCCTCAACTCACACATGAATCCAATGGGTCAACAAGATCAACAACGATGGGTTCTACGACAATCTCGTGCATAAGTCAAGGCGCCATCCCATTCCATGGAGCTCCACTTCTCTGAGTTTCCAGAGGCATCAATGAAATTTTCAACGGCTAAAGCCATCTGTTGTGCACATCTTTCGGCGGAAACATTCCCTACCCCCGTCGCCAAACCTGTCATCAGCACTTTATGGATTCTTGTTCCGTTTTTGGAAATCTCTGCTGCCTGGTTATGTTGATCCAAAGAAACCAGCAACGACCACATGCAATTGTACACGATTTCGCGATTCCACACGACGTCCTCAGGAATGCGCATAGTGGGGCATAATGCGATAAAAGCACAACCATGGGCGTTGTTCTCACACACAGTGCGTTTTAGAGGAATGAGAGTGCATGTCCCTGGAGGTGCATAGCCCTTCCAGCGCTGATAGAGGGCGGCTTGTACGATTCCTGTTGGGGCGAACACATCGTCGGGACAAAGGGCCTCGGCGAGATAATAGTCAAAGCTATTCAATGTTATCGATCAGCTGCGGTCGTCTATTCACGGCATGTTCAACCCACCCGCCGTCTAGGCGGCCGTACGAGTTGGCCGGTGATACGATGCAGTCGAATTGGTCGTATGGTGGGGTTAGGGCGGAGAGATTGGACTGGATGATCGTGAACTTGGCTTGGATGTCTTTGGGGAGATACTTCTTCAGTGCGAGCTGCCACTCCTCAATGAGTGGCGCTGAGATGTCCAAAAGGATGAATTCAAGATGGTCCATGGATGAGCGGTCCGATAAGAGTAACTACTGCTAGATGATTTTGTGATCTAGTATGTAGTCTTATCGGAGAAAGGATAAAGAATCAAAGCTGTATCCAAATTTTGGTGGCAGTGTGTGCCACAGCATCATATGTATCATTTGTTTTGCTAATGAACGACGTTGATCATGACGTTGAACCTCCTGCCAAGTCCCGACCTCTCCTTGTCATTAACATTGCGATTAGCAGCGATTTCGATCTACTATAAGTTACAACTTCCTTCTTACCCGGTTGGGCGTCCCTTTTTTCCAAGACCTCAAAGACAAGTTCTCGTCCTGTGTCGCCCCCGATCCTTCCAATCTTGTTTTGGGTCTGTGACAGGTCTCGTACCCAAATTTTGGACTAATCTTCACAGTCTGTGGTCCAAGGAGACCTGCGGTGGGTGCGCGTCCTATTGTCATCGTCGGAGACATCCTGATGCCCTTCAGAGGGGATTGGGGGAGTCTCTCATAAGAAGTTTCAACATTGGAAGAGGCCACCAGCCCGAATATAGTAGCACATCTTCGATCCCACATCCGATCCAAAGCTTCAATAATTAATGGATATCGAACTGACTCTAAGGGTATCATGACGATGCCTCCCTTGAAATCTGCATCCTAGGTGTATATCCAGGCGGACGATCGTCCGACAATCCCATGGCCCACGCAGACTGCTGCTGCTCCCTCAAGACGCGTATTTGTTCCCTCATCGACCGGATTGCCTCTTGCATGTTAGGCATCAAACTTTGCATCTCCTCTTCAATGATCTCAGCCTCTCCCGAAGTCTGCCGTCTTTGTATTAGGCTGAGGGCGTCTAGGGTACGGGCAAGCACATTACGTGCGTGGGTAGACGAGTGATTAGGTAGGTAGATAGCAGTAATGTCCTTGCACACAAAGAGAGAGAGAGAGAGATACGAGTAGCGTAGCGAGCGATAATGGGCGAAAGCCGTGAGGCTTTCCGTCCCGGCAGAATGAACCAATCCTGAAAGCAAAACTGAGATGAGCTGCGAGGGTGGGTGGGATAAACTCACCCGCGCAGTGCGCGTCTTGCTGTGGAGCGGAGGAGTCCTCCTGCGCGGGAAGCGAGCGGGAGCCTGTGAGGCTGATGCCGATGGAGTTTTCAGGGAGTGGTGGGTGGGGAAAAGGAAAGAGGCCCGTCAGACGACCTCAGAGGGGTGGTGACTGTCGTGGTAGAAAGAGAGAAGGTGATTTCTACCCTGACTGTCACATGCCCTATACTAAGACCACGCCCTGACTCTTCACTCGTTCCTCGCTACGTCCCAGGGCAAAAATCTTTGTATTAGGCTGAGGGCGTCTAGGGTACGGGCAAGCACATTACGTGCGTGGGTAGACGAGTGATTAGGTAGGTAGATAGCAGTAATGTCCTTGCACACAAAGAGAGAGAGAGAGAGATACGAGTAGCGTAGCGAGCGATAATGGGCGAAAGCCGTGAGGCTTTCCGTCCCGGCAGAATGAACCAATCCTGAAAGCAAAACTGAGATGAGCTGCGACTCCCATGAGGTAGGAGTCCTGCGACGCGTCGAGCGAGTCTCGGAAACCCAAATGCTAGGAGCAGGGGATGACTTACCAGTGAAGAGAGGAGGCCACCCAGAGAGGGGGGTGCTCTACCTTCGAATTTGCGGCATGGTGAGCTTGATGAAGTTTTCGTGGACCTCGGGGACCGCTTGCATGTATGGGGCGAGGATTTGCACATGCTTCGTCAGGTAGACCAGGAAAGCGTCGCTGGCCCAACGCCCCTTCACCTTCATGACCTCGAATGGGGTTCCTCTCAGCAGGTATTCCAGCGTCGAGCCAATGCGAATGCCGTGCCCCTGGCGTGGGTCCAACCCCGCCTTCCTAGCGGCTTCAGCCACTGTCCGAGTGAATTCCGTCTTCGTGAGCGGCCTGAAGCGGCTGTGCTTGAGGTAGGAGAATAGGTGTCCGTCGACAGGGGGCTTGTTGATCGCCATGTGATGAGCGAGGGCCGCCTCTGGGTCAGTTTCGTCCGCCTGTTTGGACCAGGAGACGTCTTCACCACGGGGAGAGGTCTTTGTCTTGGGGATGTGGAAGACGGTGGAGCGAAGTCCATTTCGGTCAAGTTTGGATCGGACGTCTGATGGCTTGACGTGCGTGTTTGGGTCAAAAGCTTTAAGGTTCGGTACCGTGAATTCACCCAGGCGTGCTGCGGCATAGAAGGTAGTGGTGAGGCAGCTGTAGACGGCGGCGTCTCGTGGCTTGTCCAGCTGGAGTTGTTCCTTGATCGCGAGGATGAAGGCCAGGGTGTAAGGCACCCTTTTCTTTCTCTTTGAGGTTGCTGGTGTGGTTTTTTCAGCGGCTTGGAGGAGGACTTCGAGCTCTGCCACTTCCATTTGCCATTTGACCCCGTGGATGAGGTGCCAGGCTCGGATGCCGTATATGTAATTGTCGATGGTGCTGCCAGAGTAAGCACCCGCTAGGGCTGAGATGAAGGCGTGAATGAGGAGTGGGCTGGCAGGAGCACGTTGTTCCTCTGGAATGCCTTTCTGGTCGCAATAAACGTGGAAGTTCAACAGGCCTGAGCCATAGGCTGCCAGCGTTGACTCTTCCCAGGACTTTCCCATAACGACTGCAATTTGTCGTATGTCTTCTGGGGTTAAGTTTGACGGCGTGGTTTTAACCACTTCACGTCCAGATAATGGTATCCAGAGTTGAAGGCGCTTGCTAGCAAGAACATGCGGGCGTCTGGCAGATGGGAGAGGACACAGGTCCTTTGCGTAGCGTGCAGGTTTCGCTGCCTTGGAGGTGTGTTGGACTGCACAAGGGAAGCGGTTAGCTGTTGAGCCAGTGTTGCGTTTGGGAGAAGATGGCCCTGGCATGTTCCTCGAGAGCAGTGTTGATTGCTGTGCGTTCTTGTTGGAGTAATGAATGGTCTGCTTTGGGAAGGGGTGTGGGGGCTTTTCCTTGCTGTAGAAGGAGCGACTCAGCTGGTGAGAGAGGCGCATCGAAGTCGCATACGTATTGTCGGAGCGACTGAGGGATGACGATGGCAGGGAGTAGGAGGGACCTGTGGTGGTATTCTCCACGGGAGGGGCCATCAGCGGGATTTTCTTTGCTAGGGACATATCTCGTGTGGAAGGAGATGTCTTGCGCTTCAGAGAGGGTGTGGATGTGTTTGAATATGTCGTTGGTGGGTTTGTTCCTGCTCCTGCCTTTCCACCAGCCCTCGACGACTCCTCTGTTGTCTCCAAAAACCTTGGTGTGCGTGCCTCTGGGTGCGGATGGTGCGAGTGTGAGGATGAGGAACCAGAAGCCCACTGCTTCTGCCCAACCAATGTCTCTGCTGTTGGCCTTCCACCGTGGGAGGAGCCTCCATGCTCTCCATCTGTTGCCCACCGTGATCCCGATACCAACCTCCGAGCTAGCATCTGAGTAAGCGTTGGCGTCAACGATGGGGAAGGGTCCGGGGATGCTTCTGATGACGGCAGGCTGTGTGAGTCTTTCTTTCCACCATAAAAGGTCGCTAGGGGTTTGGCGGGGTGGGGAACGTGGGCAGAAAGGACGGTCATGGTGGCATAGTCCCATGAAGGCCTCCAGGTTGGTGAGGTACGCTCGTCCTGCGGGTACCACGTGGCAAGCGTGTAATAGCTTGCCGTATAGTTTTTGTGCCTCGTCCAGTGTGTGCTTCGGTTTGGATTCCCATTCCAGGATAGCCTGGAGATATTTCGCCTTCTTGTTCTCTGGTAGACTGACCGTGCGGTTAGCGAGGTCCCAGGAGAAACCGATGAAGGGGGCGACGGAGCTGAAGGGTATGTCCTTCTTGATCTCCCAGGGAATACCCAGGTCGTCGGAAAGAGCGTTGATGTCTGCCATGCAGTATGTGAACTGCCTGTCCTCAAGGGATCTGTGTGATGCTTGGGAGAGGTCCTGAATGGCACATGTAAGGTCCTCGTCGAATTCCTCTGGCTGGTCATTTGGCATGACTTCGCCTTTGAACCAGAGGCGCCCTCCATCGTGGATCTCACCACCGTTGTCTGCAATGTGTTCTGCCCAACGTCTGCGTCTATGGTTGTACTCTTCGAGGTGCTGGCGGAGGACTCGAAAGAAAATATGGTCATCCACCCATTTGGAGAGAGGACCAATACCGTGGAAGCGCATGATTTGTGCACCAGCATCTCCAAGGCGTCCGTAAAGGCCACCCCCTGAGGCCAGGCCAAAGCAATCCCGTGTGTCGATTGCGAAGCTGTCATCTTCATCAAGGCGGACGACGAGTCCTGGCCATTGGTCAGGCTTGATGGGGACGTTCCGGTAAGCCTCTTTGACGTCACGTATGGCAGCTTGTGAGCCTGGGGGGAGGCGATGAATGAGCAGACAGATGGTGGAGAATGTGCCCCACGTGCAGGGGTATTGATCAGAGTCAATGGAGCTGTTGATGGAAGAGATGGCGCCCAGAGGGGTGTGTGGGGATGATAGATTTTGGATAATCCGATATTTCCCCGGCTGCCCAGGTTTCGGAATGATGCTGAGTGGGGACGTGTGGAAGGTGCCCAGCAGGGACTCGACTTCTGCTTGGGTGACAGGGCCCACGTATCTCCCTCTTTGAAACTCAGTCTGCACGATTTCGTTGAACTCGGCTCTGTGTTCGTAGAGGGATGGACGGTTTGGTGGGGCAAAGGTTTGGGCAATGCGCCTGATGCCTGCATCAAAGCCAGCCCGGAGGTCTGCGGGGATATTGGGGTATTTGTGTTGCAGGCCGGCTGCGAGTAGGTGTTTTTGCCATGCTTCTGGGTGGTAGGGCGATGCTGCATCAAGCCTTTTGTGCTCGAGGACAGTCTTGAGCTCCATGAGTCGAGTTGCCGCATCCTGAGCATTCGTGGCGGGAGTCGTGGGTGGTTGCTGAGCACCCGTTTGGCCGCTGCCAGTCGGAGCATAGAATATTTCCCGCTGGGTTGACGAGGCGGCCGTTGTTGTTCTTCTTGCATCGAGCAGGGGAGCCGTCCCACAGGGTGTCGGACTCGCATTTGAACACGTTGTGGGGGCCACGACCAAGACAGATGGTGCAGGCAGAGAAGGCCCCACTTCCGGCTGCACCTGCCTGAAAAAACCCCGTGCCGGACTTTGTGACGCGACGCCGTTTGGTATCTCTGGTGGGAGAATTCTGTTTTGGCTGCTGTAGAGGGCTGGGGGAGTGCTGGCCCCGTTTTGTCAGGCGGTTGGCAAGGTGCCTGTTTCTTCCATGGGATTCTTGATCTGGAGGGGGCGATGGGGAGCGGCCTCGTTTTTGACCATGCGTGCGAGAAGCCTTGGTGGGGTCTGCAACCAGAGTGGTATTAGCTAGCTTCTCTTCAAGCCTGATGATAGCCAAGCGTGGGGAGCAAGGGGAAGGGGAGCGCATGTCGTGGGAAGCAGCATGCATATGCGTATGTACATGTCAGGGTGCATAAGTATGTACAATGGTGGGCAAAGGGTGCGTAATTTACACAAAAGCGGATAGTTAAGGTACCGCAGGAGCATATGGCACATGTGGTGCAGGATGGCATGGGCGGTGCGTGGGCGCATGCGATGCATGGGTGCATGGTGCATGTGCAGCGAGGGATGCATGGTGCAGACAAGTGTGCGATGGCGAAATGTCAAGGTTGGGAGTAGGGGGGAAACAAGATATGTCAGCCTTGGCAGGATACCCTGAAGGGTGAGGGGGTTACTGACCTGAGGACACCTTCGTCGCGCCGGGCATTCCAAATCTTCGTCCCAATAGCATCGACGCGCCTGTCATTGATGTTGCTTATGTCAAAGACATCTTCATCGTCGTCGGCATTCCTGAGGGCTTCGTGCCACTCGCGCCGGACTTGGGCTTGGTAGTGAAGGAGGATGGTGTCGCCATCGATTTCATGGCGCGTGGGGTGGGCATCGAGGTTGAGGTAGAACTCGGCGAGCATGATGACGAGGTATTCAGGCCAACCGGCCTGGGACATGTGATGCAGTAGGGTGGTTTTGGCGAGTGACACTTGACACCAGGTGAGGTTCTCGTCGGGGACCGCTTTGTTGGATGGTTTGTGGGAGGCCATGGGCTTGAGCAGCAAGGTTTCATCGGCTTTGGTGAATGTGAAGGCGTCCTGGGCAATAGTGCGGTCGATTGTCAGGGCTTCGGTGCACCCTTCCTGGGTGAAATAGTATAGCTCGACGTATTCTCGTTCTTCTAGCTTGTGGATGGCGTAACGTGAGGGGCGAAGCCGCACGGTGTTCTTCACGAGCTTGTTGGGAGCGACGTTCTTGAGTTTGGGCTTCTTCTTCTCCTTCTCCTTTCTTTCTGTCTCCTCCTCCTTTCTGCGTTCCTCGAGCTCGAGTTGTCGCTCGCGTTCTCGGGCGAGGTCGGCCTCCACCTCTTCGGCTTCGTCCTGCCTGACTTGCTCGTCCCATGCTGCTTTCTTGGCGTTGTTCTCAACGTTCCAGGCATCTGAGAGGCGGGTGGCGATGGCCTCCTTGTCGACTCCTTCCGCCGCTGCAAGGGCAGTGCAAAGGGCGTCGTATGCCGCAGACGCGAAATCTGGCCTCACTTCCAAGTTAGGGTCCAGAGTAAGACGTGGCATCTGTGGGGCAGGAAATGGTGAGTGTGCTTTTGCAAGAAAAGGGAGAGTACTGGTGTGGGGAAAAGGTGCTTTTAACGAGAGTGGGTAGAAAAGGAAAGAGGCCCGTCAGACGACCTCAGAGGGGTGGTGACTGTCGTGGTAGAAAGAGAGAAGGTGATTTCTACCCTGACTGTCACATGCCCTATACTAAGACCACGCCCTGACTCTTCACTCGTTCCTCGCTACGTCCCAGGGCAAAAATCCCAATGACACCGATCTCCCAGGACCTGCGCTCGACTCCTCCAACTGCACGATGTTATGCTGTACAACCCTTAGCTGATTATCGAGGTCTTCTTGTCGTGCACGGCGAACCTCCTCCTGTGTTCCTGAATCATTCAAAAGGGATGGCAGCAGAGGAGAGGCTGTACGGTTGTTGCTACTAGCACCGAGTGCACTTGAATTTGAAGTTGACGGTAAAGCTTTTTCTGCCAAAGATGGCATTCGGTGGTTATTATGCATGTTGGCCTGGTTGTTAGTATTGGAAAACTCGCCATCAGGTGCTGTGACGGTGGCCATGAATTGCGTTATTCTATGCTCGGGATCGGGATCTCCGTTTCCCTTGACATAACAACCTCCCCAACGACAGAACAAAAGGGAGATGACAAGGGTCAACAGCGTAATTCCACCGGCTATGCCACCAACGACGGCGCCTACTGAAGTCCTCCGAGTCCGAGCTGGTGCACCCATAACGGTGGTAGATGGTGCCTGAGACATAGTCGTCGCCGTGGACAGCGATGATAGCAACGAAGTGGTGGTCGAAAGACCATTGTCATAGCTGGGTGAAAAAGAAAAGAGTAAATTAAAAAGCAGCAGTAAATCGGTGAATCCGGCTTACGTGTAGATTGCGTAGTCGAAGTTGACGTATATGGGCCCATAGGTTCCCGAGGTAGAGATGAACAGTGTATGGAGAGTGTTTGAGAGGTTACTTTGAGAAAAAGCCAACACATCATATTGGATTTTGCTGACATCGCTCCTGAAAAGTACCGGTTGGTTGTTGTCAAGTGTGAAGTTGGCGCTGTTGAGAGTTAAGGGGGAAGAATTGAAGTGTCCGAGGATGAAAAACACATAGATTGCGGTTCCTGTTGACCGTCGATCAGGATATCGAAACAGACAGATCCTATGATACCTACCATTGAACTGCATGTTGATTCCCGTCGTCGGATCGCCGACGTGATAGGTCGCCGCAGTATATGTGCCGTCGAACACCTGGGACGTGTCGGGAAGAATAGAACACGTGTCGCACGATTGCTTATTCCAGGCGTCCTGGCTCGGATAGTAATTTACTAGACGGTGTGTCACGGAGTCACCGAGCTGGTCGTCAATTGTCCCATTCACGATGACGGCGGCGACCTTAGAAGGCCACAAGTAAATGGTGATAAAAGCGTGGCCTAGCGCCGCGCCCAGACGCATCAACTTCATGAGGATGAGGAAGATTCACGAGGATATGCCGGGGCAGCCTTTAGGGTGGCGCCTGATAAGTCAAAAGGAGAATTGAAAGTGGGCCCTGGCTCCTCGGGTCGCTTCACAGTCTGGGGTGCCTCAGCTGAGAGTCAATGCAGTCATATAAAGACTCAACGTTCAACGTTCAACCATCACATTGATCCAGGAATCGCGGCAGAACTTTAGAGGATCAGACTTGCTGTCAAGGAGCTTACCGTCTCGATACAGTCCTTCTACTTTGCGTAGACTCGTTCTAAACGCGGTTTTCTTAGCCACCGATTGGCTGGTCCGGACGTCGACATCATTATACATCCGTATGGCCATCAAGCAACCAGTTTCGGTTGGAGGAATAGAAGCTCCTTTTACAGACTCAAAACTGATCTATACACTGAGGTGTGCACCGCACATTGCGCGGTCTCAGCCTTGTTTCAACCAATATACCTCTTAAATGATTGTCAACCCACCTTCTTTTTGCCCAGCGATTTTCCCCTACCTGCCACAGCTACGACCCTGTGAGCGATGTCGGCCTCGCCTGCTCGATGGGTCGTAGTAGACGATGCTGATAGCAGCATCAACTACACCAGACCCTGGTTTAAAGCCTCGTCCAATGAGAAAGTAATCGCCTTTTTTTCTCCGGTTCATAAGTCGGTTGTTGGGCTGCGGGGGAAAGATCAGAATATCAATCAAACGAGGAGGGATAATGCAAACCATGTCCGAAACCATTTTCCAATCTGCAACCTCTTCCCTCTTATCTGTCCGTTTGAACCCATGGGAAAGGGACTGAGATATTACAGTCAAGTATTTCTGTATTTTCCTAATGGTCGGTGCTGGTTCCGAGTCGAGAACGGGTTTAAGATATTCAGTTTGAGTCGCCATTCAGAAGTAAATATTTTCGGGTTTGATGGCTGGGGTAGTCGTTGTCTAAGCCCAGTCAACCAGGATAGATGAGGAAATCGACGTCATACCTCCATGCATGATACCAACATCAGCGATTGCTCAAACGTGATGCGCTGAACAATATGAACAGGCAGACGCTCAGAGTGAACAGGCGGACGCTCCGAGTCGTGACTCGTTCGCGTCATGCTGGCGTGCTCGGACGATAGATGCGATCCAGCGGTAGTTTTCTCCCAAATCTTGCCATGATACGCTGGAAGATTCAAAGTCACATCAAGGTCGTGGATGACCTTGAGAATAGGGAGTTCCACGGTCTTCGCATGTTCTGAGGCAGCGATAGTAGTGTACATCTTCAAGTCTTAGTTGACGGTAAAGTAATCTTCTCCCAGACGAGAGCTCAGCGCTCAGCCTCCGACCAATTCAAAACTCTGCACCCATGATTCCATTTGTGGTTTAATCCTAATTTTAAACCAGAGGTGTTGGTGGTGGGAACACAGATGGTACATACCTGAGCCCAAGGTGTGCCTCGTCCCGGAAAACCTCTAGAATCAGTCGCAAAGAATATAAATGGCACAGTGTCTTATGTACGTCTCTGGACCGTGGTGGGCTTCGATGCTATTTGGCCCTGCGACGTGTGATGTAGTTTGTTGAGTGGATACGCCATGTGAACTCTACCGTCTCTACGCACTAAGGTAGCGGACAGCCATACCTCGCTAACGTCACGTGAGGTGACATTTTGGTGACATTTCAGTCCTAAACGGGTGAACTTGAATGAAAACATGGATATTAAGACAACGGAATCCAAAGCTGTAAAAGCAAGAAGAACATTTTGTTCATATTAGTATCGATAGTGTATATACAAGTTTCTGGAATAAAATAACAAGATCTGAGAGAGGAGTTCCAAATATACAGCTGTATGCTATGCTGGTCATCAAGAAAGCTGCCAGGAGATAGATTAAGTCAGTAATATGATAGTTACCAAGAATGAGGGAAGGATCAAGTGATTTTTGCCTTCTCAAGGTCATCCATTAGGCTATCAGGAAGCACTCGGTGACCCTTGTACTTCCTGGCTGCCCATGCTGCTTGTCGGCCGTTGAGACCTTTAACATAGGCATCCATAAATTTTTGAGAGCGATTAGAGAAGCTATAAGATTTTATTGTTAGGTAATTTTTTTTCGAAGGGAAATAAGACAAACCGTCGCATTTGTGCAAGAGAAATTGAATCAAGCGCAGCTAGCGCGTACTTTTCAAGAACTTCTTCCTTCGAGGATGGTGGGTTTAAGCGATAAATCCTCTTGGCGTAGCCCCAGCACTGCTCAATAAAATTTAATTCACAGTGAAATTTCGGAAGATATATCAACCTGAATCCACGAGCGTTGCAGGCGTTTTCGAGAATGGTGGGAACGTGCGTGAAATCGGGTTGATTGTACAGAACCCGGCGACAACAACAATCAATAGCCGGTGGAGCGCATTTGAAGTTCTTGCATTCCGCACGGAGTTTCGACTCCTTAACAAGTCCACGCTCCTCCAAGATGTACGCCATTCCCTTGAACACGCCGGCGCGAGGATGACCTTCTGAGAAATACAGCGCTTGGGGAGTCCCATCAGCAAAGCGCGCATTACCCATTTTGATTTTCTCCTTGGCAGTTGTTCCGTCAGGTAGGTGAACCGGATTTCCTGTATTGTCACGCTTTGTAACTTCAACCCCCCAGTTATGTCCTTCCTTTGGGATATTCTTTGGCATCCGACGAGCCGAAAGCGAGCCATCCGGTCTTTTCAGATGCGTGGGCGCGTTGTCATAAATGAAAACGTGCTCATACTCAGGGTACCACTCCGTGAGTATGTCCATTGCATGGTTGGCTTGGTTAACGATGTCATCTGCCGTCATATATCCATCACGGTTCTTCCCTGGCTTCATGATTATGCGAGCGCTTTGTTTCCCATCTGGCGACTGGAGCCAACCAAATTTGGCTGACACAAACTCGCCAATCATCAACGACGCGCCCTCTCCTTTTGTGTATGGTTTTGCCGGGGAATCCTTGTGGTACCACCCACGCGGCGTACGATCGTTTGCATAGAATATGCACTCGTCGTTGAACCAAGATATGACTGTTTTTCCATCAGGTCGAGGACCATGTTCCTTCTCATTCTCTTTGCTCCAGTTTTCCATTCGAGCTTCAAGCGCTTTCCATTGTGGTAAGAAAGTGTGGTCCCGGTAATAAACGACGTCCTCGCGCTCATGACCATCTGCATATTGACCTTTCTTTGCAGTGCGGAATCGGTAACCCAGTGCATTCAGATATCGACGCGCCGTCCGTTCAGAAATCGCTTTCGTAATGCCATGTTTCTGTTTCACCTCTTCCCGAGCAAGAAAACTGACCACCTTTTTTGCCGAGACATCCTTTCCGATTTCCTGGAGATACAAATTGATGTCCAGGGATAAATCCTCATCAATGAGCATCGATTGGTTCCAATCTCCATAGGGATTAACCGGAAGAAAGGTACGATCATCCAGGAATTTCCGCACCAGCGCGGTAAGTTGACGCGCGCAATAACGACCTCTCCCCATAGAGACAGTAGCTTGGAGGGCAGATGCACCCCATTTTCCGTATGTATGTGAGTGGGGGATTGTGTAAAAATTCAGCATGCTGACCATGCCTTGCACCTTTTTTCGAACGAAGAGATCCAGGCCGGGATCTTTGTGTCCAGCACCTGTTTTTCGTGGGGGATCAAGAATCTCTTTCAAATCTTTCAGGGCAGCCCTGGCTTGGTCTAATGTAGGGGCTTGGCGTTGCTTCCCATCTCGAATTTCTTTCATTTCTGGGAGGTCTTCATGAAACAATATGTGAGTGATTTCAAATTTTTCCAATAGCTCGAAGATCTATTTTACCTGCATCTTCACCTATTTCTTCATCCTCTACATCCAGGGAATGGGCCTCTTCCTTGTCGGCATCCTGATCCTTTTCATCCCAGGGGTAGGTACCTGTGAAAAACTCTGACACAGGTTTCTCGATCTGGATTGATTGATATCTGGGTGCCAAAAGGTCTGCCGTATGCGGTACAGGGATCTGGCATTGAAAGGAACCAAGGAACATGTCAATGCAATCCTGTTGACTTTGACCCTGGTTCATCACAGAAGACGGCCGTAATGTGGGGTCTGACCCTGACGCATCAATGTTCTGTTTCCGTGCAGCCGACGCGTTTTCTGACGCGTTTTTTGAAGGTTTATCTGTCGTAACACCATTCTAAACAGCTTAAATACGACAGAACACATTTAAGATGGATCTCTAGCCTCACCTTTTTACCACCTGTGAGCTTTTTTCTCTTCACCGAATTCTCATCCTTTTCCCATGGATTTGTTCTCTTTCCAGGGCCCTTCCCCATACTTGCAAGTCGTGCAACAAGTGCCTTCCGTAGTGGTGGCATGTGTGTTGAGGTTAGGACAGATAACGGAGGGCGCGCGGATGTATTGCCAATATTGACACGACGCGACGCGCCGTTTTTGGATCTACTTCTCGAGATTTTGCTTTTGCACCAAAAATTTACCCACAAATATAAATTGACACTAATATCTACAATACGTTCTGGCCCGATTAGCTACAAACCGTGTGCTAACTAGATTAAAGAGCAATCTGTAAAAAATTGACCGTTTTGGAGGCTGTCACGCTCGGCACGTGACGTTAGCGAGGTATGGCTGTCCGCTACCTTACGCAAAGGTCAAAAAGTCTAAGATGATCAATGAACCCTCAGCATTCCGCAAAACCCTAGACACCTGTCACATAGCACCTCCGGGCAACCATGCATATCAGCTCCGAATTAGCTTGATACCAATTCTACCTATTGATTTTCTCCAGTAGGCTTCAAGGTGGAGAACAGCCTAATGTAGTATGGACGGCAACGCAAGAGACTTTCACATTGTAGCGTACATTGATTAATTTCTTTACACGCAAAATCCACAAGAACATGCATTTGCGCACTTATCCTTAGACGCCTCCGTCGCTGAAACCCGCTTTTCCGGGTCCATGCGGAGACAGGCCTTGATGAAAGCTGCTGCACCTTCCACATCGTCTTTGTGCAAGACATCCGAGAGACTTGCCTCTATGGTCGAATCATTTGAGGAATCCCCGGAAGTCACGGCGTGGTAGTCCTTCATTTTTGGGTCGCTGAGCCATGAAGGCGGGATGGATTCGATTGATTCCCCAAGAACGCCGCTCAGGTGTGCAATTGTTTTGGAGGCGGTGAGCTTGGTGAAGAAAGGAGATGTGCCAGTTAACAGATAGAACGTCTGTTAGGGTTCAATGGGATTAGTAAAGAAAGGGAGGTAATTCGCGTGACTTGCCATATATACCAACATCCAGATGTCGGTTTGAGGCGAGCAGGATGCAGTTTGCAAGAGCGTTTCAGGCGCGAAAGAGTAATCGCCCTTTTTCTCTGGTTCATAATTCGATTGTTGGGCTGCGGGGAAAAAATCAGAATATCAATCAAACGAAGAGGGAGAATGCAAACCATGTCCGAAACCATCGAGATACAGTGTCCAATCTGCAACCTTTTTTCTCTTATCTGTCCGTTTGTGCCAATGGGGAAGGGGCTGAGAGATTACAGTGAAGTATTTCTCTATTTTCCTAATGGTCGGTGCTGGTTCCGAGTCGAGCACGGGTTGAAGATATTCAGTTTGAGTCGGCCTCCAGAAGTAAACATTTTCGGGTTTGATGGCTGGTCGTCGTCAAAGCCCAGTCAACCGATATAGATGAGAAAATCGACGCCATACCTCCATGCATGACACCAACACTATGCAAGCCCCTCAGATCATCAGCGACAGTTCGAACGATGCGCTGAACAATATGAACAGGCAGACGCTCAGAGTCGTAATTCGCGTCATGCTGGAGTGCTCGGACAGTAGTGCTCATCGGATTCGAAACAACACAGAGATGCGATCCAGCGGTAGTTTTCTCCCAGAACTTGCCATGATACGCTGGAAGATTCAAAGTCATATCAAGGTCGTGGACGACTTTGAGAATGGGGAGTTCCACGGTCTTCGCATGTTCCGAGGCAGCAATACAGTAGATATTCTCACAATGCATATACTCGTAATGCATAAATCTCATAATGCATGACATTTTCAGGGGACCAACTTGGTACGCGGGGATTTATGCATGGAACGTCATATCGAATAATGGGTGACTTCCCGTAACATAAATCTGTATAAACGAATAAATCTGACCCTTATCGGAGTTTGAAATGGGTGCCCTGGCTTGTGATTTAATCAAGCGAATAAACCGTAACGCCAACTGATTAGATTTATTCACTTGACTTGAATAAACTTACTTCCCTCTCATCTGAGCTGTTTTGAGGACACACAGGCCCATGAATGGGTGTATTATAGTTGATGCTCAATCATATCAGCCAGAAAGTAGGACACATAATGAATAAAGCCGAGAAAATGTCAACTTGAGCTGAACATGCTGTGGTTCTGTGAGTTATGTGCTGAGAAGATTGTTTGTGGAAGGAAAAACAGCTTCGGAGAGGATATTTTGGAGCCATAGGACATTGGCACTGCTAATAAACTCCGTAATGGCTTCAAATTATAACGAGAGAGCAGACTGCCCTCAGCCGTAGGAGAGTAGAGAGGGATGAGGCAGAGCTGACTAAGCCAGGTGGGAAGAAAACGTACCCAGGAAGGAAAGGTGTCATGATGGCAGGGTTGATTCCAGCGTTTGAAATCTATTCGAGGGGTCTGTACCCTCTGAATAGATTAAGGTTTATAACTGGGTGCCAACCAGGGCCTCCATCAAAGTTGAACCCTTACAAGACTCGGCATCCCGGCAAAAGACCCTAGATCTCGTCGATTTATTTAAATCTAGCGAATTTGTGTTACGGGAAGTCACCCAATGCATATCATATTTTGGCATTATGCATTACCAGATCTACAGATTTACCGGGTATTTACCTGTTCACCTCATTGTACCTGAGTTTTTCAGGACCAAAGTCTACCCTGATATACCCTGTGTGCCATGAATACACTGCTCGAGAGGAGTATCCAATTTTGCCAACACTTTTCTATCATTCTATGCCAGCTGCTGAGGAGAAGAAGGGGAAACCTTGAGACAGGCACAAGCCCTATGCACCCTGCGGAGGGAATGGAGCTGTGTGAGCGTTTGGTGTGTCATCCACTCAGAGGCTCGCAGTGTGTCAACCATCCACTTTTGCAACAACAATTGTGCAAATTGAGGGCTCATCTTCATGTTGTTCAAGCAAAATCAACCTGACAAACTACTCTCAACTCTTTTTTCAGTAGTAACCTCTCTCCCATGCAGTCTTTCCTCGCTACACCGCCAAATTGTAAAGATGTGGTTGACAGCCAGAAGTTGAAACGTGACCAGGGCCTGCAACCATCTGGGACGAATCTTGATGGCATATTCTCACAACATACGCATCCGGCTAATACCAGCGTGTCTCCAGGTCGATCTTGGCACTACCTGTCTGGGCAGCTGGGGACCAGCTGGCAGTCCAGCCTACATAAATTCCCTATATTTTCAATATTCCTCCCTGGTCATTTGTAGGCGTTCATGTCATTACTTAGTCCATAATACAAGGGGCAAGGAGGAGGATGTAATCAACTATATTTTCAGAAGCAAGGATTACAAAATAGGCTGGTACAAAAGTATATGGTGTACGGAAGGATGTGAGAAATAAGGCAGCTCCAATTACTACCTCTTTCATTCGAAAAACATTCCCCCATCCTACCACCCTTTGCACTGTCCGCCGGATGCGCAACCACAAATAAGGCGCGTCAAAGCGGAGCCTCTGGCCCGTTGAATGAGAAGGCGGATAGCGGAGGGGGGGATGGAGCATAGCGCATTGGGACATCGTCTTTGGCTGAGGAGCCAAGCTGTTTGATGATGTTGATACGGGCGTCTAATGCGGCTGCCGCTACGTGGTGCAATGCGAAAGTAAACCTGTCTGGGAGAGTCAGTATTAGGCTTTTAGAGGAACTACAAAGGGGCAATGGGCGGGAACAAAAGCCCAGAACAGTGACAGGTGGCGACCATGCACAGACGCACAGGTGAGAAACAAGGACAACAGAACAACATGAGTGAGGGAGATTACATGGGGTGCAGACCACTAGGTACTAGCGGAACGCAGATGAAACAAGAAATAATGAGGAGGGGAGCAACTGGGCGAGAGACGGTTGTGGTGGAGAAGAAGGTGAGTTTGGTTCTTGTTGAAGTTTGGATATAACCAAACATAGCGCGGAGTTTAAACGACTTGAGGAAATTTTCGAGATTCTCGCACGGGCCTTTTCACGTTGAGCTCAAGATTCCCTGTTTTTTCTACCTGTAAGAACTTGGAAGTGCTCAATGTATCATTTTATTACCTTCTTATGAATAATTTGTATCTTAAGTACACTAATTCGTTGCCCAAAGAAAATTAGCGGTACAGGTCTTCCTGAGGAGAGTTGTAAACCTGAGGGTCAGGTGACGAGCAGCTGGCCGTAACATTTACGCCCCAAGCTCCGACACACCTGCCATCCATGCCGGGGCAACCTCCATCAGTAATCTGTCAAGCGGAGATTCAAGCCAGATACAATCAGCATTTTAAACATTTGGCGGTGTACATAAAGGACATTTCGAAGCGTGACATTTTTTGGCTGAGGTCACAAATAGTCACATTTTGTGACATATTTCATCTTGCATAAATCTCACAATGCATAGAAAAGTCGGGGACCGGCATTATGCATTGTGAGAATATCTACTGTAGTGTAAATCTTGACGGTAAAGTATCCCTCTCCGTCCCAGACGAGCCATACGGATGATCGAGGACCATACCCAAGCTTGCGGACGACTTCGAATCTGCCACCGTTGAGTTTTTGGCGGATTGTGGCGGGGAAGTAGCCTCCGCCCTCGGAGGGAGGGAGATCGAGGGGTTCTTTAGGAAAGAACATGGGTTATGATTGACGCTTCGCCTTGGGAGCGCAGTTGCTCTGGCAGCAGCAAACTTGGTCGGTGCTGTCTCCAGAGGCCAACTGAGAGTGAGTGGAAAAGGAGAGACCGTAGTCCTTGAGCTCCCCGTCAGAGTCGGCCCCAGCAGCATGGAGTAGACATGTAGAAAATACGAATACCGCAAATTGAAGCCATGGAGGCGTGATAGGGGCAAATAGTGGCAGTGCAATGTGAAGGTGTTCTTGTTGATTTTACAAAGTCATATTCACGACCTCTTGAAAGAGAGCAATAACCAAAGATGCAAGACGGCCGCGCTCCACGGTAAATTTATTGAAGTATAGCGCACTTTCAAACCACTAACAATTACTCTAGGATCAAAAATCGAGCACCCGCTGCGATCCAGGTAAGCAAGCATAGTTGAACTCGAACCTTGAGGGGGTCAAGTTTGATCGACTTTGTGTAGATCACAGCGGAGCAACTCTTGCGTGAGGTGAATTATTTTTCATCAGCATACCTGCAGAATACTCAACTCATTTCATGTAGGCCCAAGAACGACAAGAAACAGCTTTCCGCGCGCCAAAACAGCGAGTTGAGGATTTTGAAGAACTCAATGAATACCGGGGGCGCAAACGGAGAGAGTTCGAGGAGAGGATACGAAGGACTAGAGGAAGCATGTCCGTCATTTTGACTTTATCATCATCATCCTTTTGCTGAAACGATATCACAGAAAAGAATGGCTGCAATACGCGAACTGGGAGGTATGGACATCCTTATTCCCACACAAATTCTTTCATTACTCTACGCTAACAACCCATTAGGCCTCTCAAAATGAATTTGCCAGATCCCGGTCCATCTTCGAACGCGCACTGGACGTCGATCCACGCAGCATCCAACTCTGGCTATCCTACACCGAAATGGAGCTCAAATCCCGAAACGTCCAACACGCACGAAACTTATTCGACCGCGCCGTCACACTCCTCCCGCGCGTGGACCAACTATGGTACAAATACGTCTACCTAGAAGAATTGCTCCAGAACGTCCCAGGTGCGCGACAGGTGTTCGAGCGGTGGATGCAATGGGAGCCGGACGATAAGGCGTGGCAGGCGTATATCAAGCTGGAGGAGAGGTACCAGGAACTGGATCGGGCGAGCACGATTTACGAAAGGTGGATCGCTGTGAGGCCTGAGCCGAGGGTGTGGGTCAAGTGGGGCAAGTTTGAGGAAGATAGAGGGAGGGCGGATAAGGCGCGGGAGGTTTTTCAGACTGCGTTGGAGTTTTATGGAGATGAGGAGGAACAGGTGGAGAGGGCGCAGGCTGTTTTTAGCGCTTTTGCGAAGATGGAGACGAGGTTGAAGGAGTATGAGCGTGCGAGGGTGATTTATAAGGTGAGAGTTTTGGCTGTTGTTCTGTTTTATTTGGAGAGATGCTCATTGAGGAACGGTATAGTTTGCTCTTGCTCGTATTCCGAGATCAAAGTCTGCCGGGCTTTACGCTTCGTACACAAAGTTTGAAAAACAGCATGGGACGCGGAGTTCTCTGGAGAGCACGGTGCTCGGAAAGCGGCGAATTCAGTACGAAGAAGAGCTAGCTCATGATGGACGAAATTATGATGTCTGGTTCGATTACGCTCGACTGGAGGAAGCTGCTTGGCGAGATCTGAAGGACGAGGGATCTACACAAGAGGAGCTAGAATCGTCCTCAGCACGGGTACGCGAGGTTTATGAGAGAGCAGTGGCTCAGGTACCGCCGGGCGGTGAGAAGAGGCATTGGAGAAGGTATATTTTCTTGTGGCTGGATTATGCTCTCTTTGAAGAGATTGAAACCAAGGTATGGTTCTCAAAAGAATCTTCAAATCACGGGCTTTCATACGAGTTTGACAGGACTATACTCGTGCTCGTCAAATTTACCAAACTGCGCTCAATCTGGTTCCACATAAGCAGTTCACGTTTGCGAAGCTGTGGTTGATGTTTGCAAAGTTTGAGATTCGAAGATTGGAGTTGCCTGCTGCTAGGAAAATTCTTGGGACTGCTATTGGTTTATGTCCCAAGGAGGCCTTGTTTAAAGGCTATATTGATGTGGAAGTTGAGGTATGTTTTCTCTTTCGTTGGCTGGCGAGCTTCAAAAAGACTGACTGTATTTGTAATAGTTGCGTGAATTTGATCGTGCTCGCAAACTCTACGAGAAGTACCTCGAGGTAATTCATCTGATACATTTTCATTGACGGTAATGTTTACCCTTTGGATAGTATGACGCTGCAAATGCCCCTGCATGGATCAAGTTTGCAGAACTCGAGGCCCAATTACAAGACTTTGCTCGAACACGGGCCATCTTCGAACTGGGTGTCTCTCAATCGCCGTTGTCGATGCCTGAAGTTCTATGGAAGGCATACATTGATTTCGAGATTGAAGAAGGGGAACGTGCTACAGCACGATCGTTGTACGAAAGGCTCATCGCTCTCAGTGGACACGTCAAAGTGTGGATATCGTATGCTCTGTTTGAGGCGGAGCCGGTCCCCATTCCGAGAGCGGAAAGGGAAGAGGAAGAGGAGGATGAGGATGAGGAAGACGAGGAAGCGGAGAGGAAAATGGTTCCTGGTGATCCTGTTCTTGCGAGACAGGTTTTCGAGCGTGGATACAAGGATTTGAAAAGTAAAGGGCTTAAAAGCGAGGTGGGCGTATAACACTATGCTTTGAACGTTTTGCTAAACATACATATAGCGTGTTGCACTTCTGGAAGTGTGGAAGACCTTTGAGGCGAGCCATGGATCTGCAGCAGACGTTGCAAAGGTGGAGGGTATGATGCCGATCGTCAGCAAAAAGAGACATGTCGACCAGGAGACTGGACAGACAGTCGAAGGTTTGTTTCTCTCTTCCTCGAATCACGTTGGCACTGGGGTCGCTCATTCATTTTATTATTACAGATTGGGATCTTGTGTTTGCGGACGACGAAAGGGAATCCAATCCTACCTCGTTCAAGTTCTTGCAGATGGCGCATGCTTGGAAACAGACTCAAGGAAAGGGTGGTGCTGGTGCTGGGGGAGGTGGTGGTGGCATTTTGGCGGGGTTCAAGGCTGCTACAAGTGCTGCTCCTGCTGCTGCCGCTCCACAGGATGATGATGCTCTTAGTGATGTTGCTAGTTCGCATGGGGGAGAGTCGGATTAGCTTTCCTGTAGTCAGTCGTATTGTGATGACATTTGTTTATTCCCAAGGCCTTCCCATCTCAATGTCAGCGGTAGCAGCAGCAGCTAAGCAAGCTGTGAAACGCTTCCGGTACAAAGAGTTTGAAGGAGCCTTGTCTCACGAAAAACGCTTCGGTCAATCCCCAGAAATTACCACCCCTTCAACCGACTGGCAACCCTGGCGCGTCCCAAACCCCTTCGTCCCATGGCGTCATTCGAAAAACGGTAAATTTTACCAGCCAAAGTATTCTCTTCGCCGTCAGGTGGAACTTGTTAGAAAGGCTAGGATATCTGGGACACTGCATCTCCTTCCGCCGGGCATTAAGACGCCCAAGTATGTCGTCCCGCCGCCTGTCGAAACTCCTGCGCCTACACCCGAATTCACGGAGACGTCAGCAGGCGCGACCGGAGAATATGCAGTGGAGACGAAGATGTCGAAGAAGAAATTGCTTGTAAAGAGACTTGACAAGTTTTTTGATCGCCTGTCGGAAGCCCCATCTGACTGGTACGTTGCTCAAGGGAGGGAAAAGAGGGAGAAGGCCAGGGTGAAGAAGGTGCTAGAGAAACCTGGCGCGGAGCTTGGTACGCGGTTGTATGCGGGTAAGAAGCGTATGCTCAAGGGACATAAGTGGGAGAGGGTTAAGGCGCATAGGGAGAGGAGGCAGCATATCCTTATGCGGGATATGAAGAAGAGGGTGTATAATTATAAGAATGTGCGTTGTTCTTGCTTTTTTTCTTCTTGGTTGTTGTGTGTGTTAACTGATTAACTACTATGTGCAGTATTATAAGAGGAGGAGGCCGAACCCTCTCAAGCCTCCGCGAACTACCAAGGCACCCAAATTACCATTTTGATTGCAATACATTTGTTCTCTCACTTATATGTGCACTGAAAGAAATTTCGTTCAAATGGCAACGCTTCTCGATGTTTTCCATCTCCTTTTTTTATAGGGTGAGCGCACGACGCACCGATAGAACTCAAATTTACACAACTCGAAGTAGGCCGGTCGACACTCCAAGTATCAGGTCGGCTCGTAGATGGAAACTTGTCCTCCCAGTGAAATGCAGAGGATTGGAGTCTTTCCCTGTAACTGAAACGTTCATGCTCGTCATTATGCCTTGTGAAGGCGGAAGAATCATGACATATTGGGTCGTGCTCCTGGGGAATCAGCCCGCGGAAACGAATCTCGCGGTGTACAAATGGTATTCATTCTAGATACAGCCAACTGATGTCGCTTCAAGTGGACCAATGTTCTTCTCACTTCGTCCCAATGATGGAATTACAACTCTCTTGTGCGCAAAGGATTCTACCAATTCACCCTCTGTCCAGATCTCCTGGTCCCCACCCTTGCAGTATTGCTGCGAGCGTTCTCAGTCGCCTTGATATCAATGAAGACCCTATCGCCCCATCCTATCTCCCAGTAACCCCTCTAAGACCAGCTTCGGGCATGCTTTGAGTACGACTAAGAGGTCCTCAGGTTTCGTGGTTCTGGGCTTGAAAGATATTATCCGTTCCGTCTGATGCTTCTCATTATCACATTGTCTAAATTTTCTGTCATGCAGTACCATAAGTATTATCTCTATGCTCTAAGTAGTAATTTGTGCATAATACCTCTGTCATGATTATCTATGACTAAATAAAAAGAGTCAGAGACCAGTGCGACGCTAAAACATACTATGTATGCCGATTTACAGCTCTTTGCATCCAATGTAAACTTTGAGACAGCGACGACGATGGGCAATAAGATGTGGAACTTGAAGGCCATAGCCAGTAAGGTATTGAGAACCTCATTCCCTCTTAGGCCATCAATGACTGCCATTGAAGTAAGAGCAGGTAAATTACGCTATTTGTCACTTAAGGATGATCAATGTTCATATGCATAATACAGTCATCAAGCAGAAAAATGTACGAACAGGAGGCACTCTTGGATCTTCTCCATTCACAAAAAAAAACAATTTCATATGGGAGGGTTGATGATCCATCTCCAAATGTAGCATTTGAAGCCTAGGGGTAGCATGTAGAGGGGTCAAGAGATCTGGGTATGGAGATACTCGCGTTGCCTTAGTATCAAGTCTATGGTAGTCTCTCCTAGACAGACTTCGATATATGTGAAGTCGTACCTTGGTTCACGATATATGAAAGTCTATGGAGCTGTAGTTCAATATTGTTCAACTGCTGCTGGACTGGTGCAAACCAAGGTGGTGCAATGGCTCCAATAGCAAAAGTTGTCAACACACATCGAGACAAAGACCTTTTCACAAACCTGGATCCATGAGAGCTGCAGAAGCGATCTGAGCTGTTGTCTAGTAGTTAAAGCACCTGTGCTTATCGGAGGCTGACGGCGATCAGTGAGTGCAAAAAAAGCTGTTTGCCCAGGTAATGGCCAACGTGGGGATCGAACCCAAGACCTTCGCGTTGTTAGCACGACGCTTTAACCAACTGAGCTAGTCGGCCCACAGAAAGCATAAAACATAGAAGGCCTCAGTCGTGACAGAGTTGGAACTTGGTCCGTTTCTTAATTAGCACAAATCACGTGATCGACGCGTTCCGCGTTTGTGTTGACAGACGCTTGCACCTAGTTCAGACCTTTCGCTCTTTCTCACTTCTCCATCTTCAATTGTCTGCGATGCCTGGGAAGACTGCACGCCCAGAAAAGGAGGCTTTAAACGCTAAAATATGGGCCGACATGTCCAAAATCTTCGACCAAGTAGGGGTATCAATCGCCAATCATGGCAAGAACTTTGTCGCGCTTTACAAGACTCATATTGACGCGGCACAACGTACCGAGAAAGTCCATAACGGAAGAAACGTCAAGCTCGTTGGAGAGAAGTGTTTTGAGCGCCTCTTTGCCGATTCTCTTTTTCGTGCTCTGCCACAAAAGAAAGGCATATCTGAGGCTGACCGCGTTATCAAGTTTACGGGAGGGTACACACGTTTCGTCAATGAGAAAGGTGTGTTTGGATGCGGCACTACAGATGGCTTCTGATGGTTTGTTCAAGCTGCGGAGGAGAAGGCAGAAGCTGACCCAGACGAGGATCCAGACGACGACACAACCGCGTCGCGTTTCACGGCGTTTCTGCTGAGAAGCCTCCTGCCAGGATTCGAGGCAAAGGACAAAAATGCACGGTATCGGACACTTCAGACGGTAGCGGAGATGGTTTCTCATTTAGGGGAAATTGAGTAGGTGACTACTTCGTTTGGAGATCTGATGCTGAATCTGTTGGTCTAATTAGCGAAGACCTATATGAAGAGCTTCGTGCTGCCCTTTTGGATCGCATGGAAAGGGATAGAGAAGCGGCTATTCGCCTTCAAGCCACCATCTCAGTAGCTAAGCTTTGTGGAGCTGAAGACCCAACTATAGTCGAAGCAGGCGAATCTGGTTTAAAAAAGCTTCAATGGACATTGGTACACGACCCTGCTCCGTAAGTTTATCCATTCGTCAAGGCTACGATCTTCACAAATGCATCTGCTGCTTAGAGAAGTCCGCCGTGCTGCGCTTCTCAACCTTCCAATCAACGAAAAGACACTACCACTCATACTCGACCGAACGAGGGATACAGACGATACGAATCGCAAGCTAGTCTACAATGCCGTTCTGGAAGCCAACGTGACGCAGGGTAAAACCGAAATAATAGGCCCAACCGATCCACGCGCATTGACCATCGCTCAAAGAGAACTGATCGTGAAAAATGGGCTGGGTGACCGAGTTCCCGCTGTGCGAGCTGCTGCCGCATCCCTCATTGCCCGTTGGGTGGAGGTTATTAACATCAAATCCGACGAGCCACAGACAGAGAATAATGGAGTCCTGGCCCTCCTCAAGCTCTTTGATTTGGCAAACGGAGGTGTTGCCGCTGATGCACTGTTGAGCGTCTTTACGACAAATGAAACTATCTTTGATAATCTTGTATTTGGAGGTATGTTTCTAGCCTCCTATCTTATTTCCGAGGCGCTGAGTTTTGGATCAGACAACTATTGGGTGAATCTCACACCTGAAAGCGCCTTCCTCGCACGCGTCTTTGTTGACCATTGTAAAGCGACGAAAGATGAAGTACGATTGGAAGCTGCTTTGCCTGTTGTCACTGCTTTGGCGTTCCGGATACAAGACGCCTACAACAAACTCTTGGAGGATAACGACGTAGACGCAGAAGAAAGGCTGCTCGGCAGCATAAGTGAAACTGAACTCACTAGGAGGGAGGAAGAAAAGAATGACAAGGAGTTTGTGATTTCGGAACTTTTGAAACTGGCTGTTAATTTGGACTACACCGATGAGATTGGGAGGAGAAAGATGTTCAAGCTCGTTCGTGAGTTTGATTGTTCATGACTTTGACGGGCTCCTAACTTGAGTATCGAAGGTGACATGCTCTCAAAGGAGGCCCTTCCTCAAAGCCTTGTTGCATCTTCTCTTGATGTCCTTCGGGAGTTGACTGCCAATGAACGTGATCTCATTCGTGTTGTCGTTGAGATTATTCAAGAACTACGTGAAGACGATGAAGACGGAGAAGAGCCAGCAGTATGCCTTTGCTTGATTCTACCTGTTCATTTGGTGACCGTTTCCCATTAGCCAGATGCCGATGCCGAGACAAACTTTGGCGATACCCCAGCTACTGTCAAGCCTCCACGCCTATCCCTCTTCCAGAGGCCTAGAGAGGAGCTTTCCGATGCACAAAGGAAACGAACCGACCACATTGATCTTAAGTGTCTATCCATGTGCGCTGCTATGCTTGAACGCGTTAATAGCGTGAGCTGAGTTTCCTCTTGACTCTTCAATTCTGACTCTCGTCTCCTTCACAGACGTTTGAAGAAAACTTGACGTTGGAGGGAATACTTGGAGAGCTGATTCTTCCCTCAGTGAGGCGAGACGACGTGCCCCTATTCAAAGAGAAAGCCGTACTATGCTTGGGTTTATGTTGCCTCATTTCAACGGTATGAATCTATCATCCACTACGTGTTTTCTCGCCTCTGACTTGTTGAATGTTTTTCAAGAAAATTATATTGTCTTCAATCGATTACTTTATGAAAAACATCCCCAAGGAAGAGGGCAACATCAAGATTGTGCTCATCCAGTCTCTGTTTGATCTGCTCATGACCCACGATGCGGCACTCTCCAGAACGCAGGGTGGAAGTGAAAGTGTGAGGATACCCAGCTACCTACCAAAACTTGTCCAGTCCTGACTTTTATGGTTTCAGCGGGAAAAAGCCACCCAATTTCTGACGGAATTACTGGATGACGACATGGACCAGAAAGTGCTCGCACTCCTTTGCACGGGAATCGCCAAGCTAGTTTTGTCGGGTATGATCACGGACCAAAACGTAAGCCCAGTTAGACCTGCTGCCTACGATCATTGGTTCACTTGTGTCCTACCAGGCGGTTCGAAAGCTGATCGAGATGTACGTGTCACCAAAGACGGCAAGCAACCAGGAACTTCGCCAAGCTTTGACCTTCGCCCTGCCAGTCTATAGCTATTCGTCGCCGCAGAACCAATTAACCATCGTGCGGGTACGTATCTCCCTCTCCTGCTCTGATTTTCTACTAAATTTTCTGGCAGATATTTATCCCCGTCTTGCTCAAGGCCTCGGAAGTACGAAAGGAGCTCGACGAAGATACGGAAATGGTTACTTCATCACAACTGTCTCTGATGTTCTTGGATTGGACGGATCCTTTCAAATTGGCAAACGTGCCGTGAGCCAGTACCTCTAACATGTAAAACTCCTTCTAACCATGTCAACAGAAATGGTAATGATGAACGGCCCTCCAACGAAGGCATTCAAGCCACTCTAGCTACGAAAATTCTGGAAGCCCTCTTTGAGAGAGAGGAAGACGTTGACAAGCGACCCAATCAAGCTTGCTATGGCAAGATTGACAGTGAGTTGAACAGTTC
Organism: Laccaria trichodermophora; assembly: GCA_018417955.1. NCBI lineage: Eukaryota > Fungi > Basidiomycota > Agaricomycetes > Agaricales > Hydnangiaceae > Laccaria > Laccaria trichodermophora. The sequence continues at coordinate 1,007,639 of JACTVC010000002.1, forward strand.
AACTGGCATGCTCATCCCCTGATCTTTTTCAAAGAGGAGGACAAGAAAGTCTTGTGCCAGATGTTAACCAAGCTGCACATTCCGGACAAAATCGATGACGACGATATAAAACGCTTTAAGCTCCTTATCAGCAACCTGCGGGAGGTACGTCAAAATCATCCATTTTCTTTCAGTCTCTTGGATTGATACTTTTTCAAGCGACACCCAGTACGCGACGCGACAAGCAAGACCGCTTTCAACAAGTTTGAGGGCATGATTGCCAAAAAGTTTGAGAAGCAGTTGGAAGGCTTTGACTCGGAAGAGTACAGGAAGTTGGAAAGTCTTCAAGAGTTGTTCGCATTTTTGGACGATATTATACCGGACGACGACGACGATGAGGTTATTGAAATTGATGTCAAGAGGAAAGGGAGGAAGAGGTGAGCGATTTGAAGCCAAGTGTCTTTATCTGATGCTGACTAGTCAACAGGCGATCCGAAAGCTTTGCGAGCACCAGCACTGAGCAAGATCACCCCGACTCCCCACCTTCAAATAAAGGAAAGGGTAAACCGAAATCCAAGCGAGTTCTTCACTTTTCATTTTTGTCAAATGGTGGTTAATACTGAATTTGTCACCAGGAGAAGACGTCTGTCAGCTGAGGATGATGAGGACGAAGATGATGAATCTACTCAACGCGGAACGCCCCCTGCTCCTGCTGCACCAACGCGAGCCTTGCCAAAGCGAACGGCGTAAGTGCTTTCATTGGGTAACTCGATCGTTCAATAGCTCACTCTGCCTACAGAGCAACTAAGAAGCCCATAACCATCGAGATCAGCTCGGACTCGGATGAAGACGAACAATATTCTTCGGGCCTGATGCGACGTCCAAGGACAAGGTTAGCGCATTTTTCTCACTGCTGGAAAGTAAAGGTTGATTGCTTTTGTAGACCCAAGACCAAAGTAAAACAGGAGGAAGTCGAGACTGCGTCAAAAGTTGATAGAGACATCGATAACCTCCTGGAAGACAGTGCTTCAGAAGTGACACTGGATTCAATCATGGATCATGATTCTGATGAGGAAGAAGAGGATGAGGTGAACGATCTACTGGCTGAGGACGACTCGTGATTTTATTTTGCCTATGTGTTCGTCATTTATTGATTTGTATCTGCAATCTTACTCCTTTCCATCTTGTTCACATTCTTGATCATCTGAAACTCATTTGATACATTGTTCAATCTCACACCGAGACACATTGGGACTGAATTTCTTGACAGCGATGCCTATAGACGTTCCAGACCAGCCGAATGGCGCTCAGCTACCTCCACAACCTAACGATCCCCCCACCTTGACCGACCTTTGCAACGCGCTCTTGTATAATCATCGACTTCGTCTCAGCCACCGTAAAGAACCACTGTTTCATTTATCCTTTAACTTCTCTTTGACCTGTCTTTTCCGTTCAGAACTTGAACTTGATTACATGAATCAGAACTTTGCATCGAGCGATGATGTTGGGAGGGGTGTAATGTACCAGGCCAAACTTATCCAGGCATACGCTGGCCAAGGTGAGTGCATCCTCAATTGAATTCATACTCACAGGAGTGAACTATGTATTGTTCATAGATGTCCAGGCTCCTGCCTGGTTTGCGCCTGCCTTAGCTGCTGGTTTGGCGCCAGTGACTCGTATCGCTCATAGGGTGAGTAGAAACTAGCTCCTCAAATAATTTGGCCATTCAGCTCAATTCCCTTGTGAAAGGCATATAATCTTTCGTGTGGTGATGGGCGCTCCCGGCATTTCGAAGTAGTACCTTTTGTCGATGGGACCCTACCGACGGCAGAACCGGTACGCCCGCCTCACCTTCCTTTCCGGTTGCTCGCTCATTTCAGTTTTTGATTATAGCACAACCTCCCGGCGTTGACTAGTGTTGATAAGGTCAATGGATTGACTGGACCGGAAGCAACTGCGTATCTCACCGGCTATGGACTGCCCCATCAGCAAAACGTTGACCTTCGCAAAAGGGCTATTCGTAGCGAAATTGGTTGCACTGCTTTGTAAGAGCAATCGTTCTGTTGCCGCTTCACAGAACCACGATAATACCACCTTATGAACACATGTTAGTAGTGCAGAGGCGACTTTACTGTAATATAGGAAATTCACTGGCAGTAAGGCTGAATCGCAGAATTAATCCATATATTCAAGTCAATTGAGACATACAATAACTACTTCTGTTCCTGTTCCTCATGCTCCCCAACCCCAAGAGTCATCTCATCGAAACCTTCTAGCAGCTCATCCAATGCGACATCAGGGAAATCAGCCTCTTCCTCCTCTTCCTTATCCTCCCCATCAACACCGACAACACTTGACGGGACCCTCTCCTCAGGTGTATCATCCACATCCATCGAGTATTGATTCTGTCCCCTCCTCCTCCCACCTTTCTTCTCCTGCACAACAGGCTCAGCCATCTTGACCTCCGGAGCCTTGTACAAATTAACACCCTGCCGCATCTCGGGATCTTCCTCCAAATCACGAAGGAACAGCTCATAGTCCTCCTCAACCTTCTTATGGTCCCTTCCACCCATCCTTCCCACGACACCTCTAGCACCACTCGTCTCCCCCTCCTCTCCCGCCTCTTTCGCGATACTGCGCAACTTCCATTTCCTAGCCTTGTTCTTCTTCCTCCGGTTCGGATAGGTCTTTTTAACGAGGATGATGTCGGGTATCCGGCCCACGGGTAGACTGGCAAAGTCGTTCGAGTTGTAGTTTGCGTTGGTGAGGTGGTAGCCTAGCACGGCGTCCCCAGGCTGGAGGATCGCGCCGAGGTGCGTGCGGGTGTGGTATATCTGGTTCGTCAGTCCTTGGTCCTCGTAGTCCATCAAACCGTCGTCTTCGTCCGCTTTTCCCCCTGATGAGCGGAACGCGCCTGCCAAAGCGACTTGGACGTCCGCCATGACGTGTTTCCCTTTTGCTTTTTTGGTGTGGTCGGGTTCGATGTCGAGGACGGTGAATTCGACGAGGTCGGTGACGCTTGCGAGGGAGTCGAAGGGGGTGCGCCAGTATACTTGGGAAGGGATGTCGCAGGATTGGAGCGTGGTGGGGTCGAGGAGCTGGATTGAGTTGCCTACGCGGACGCATACCGTCAAGGGGCTGATGTTGCTTAGTTGTCGAGCTTGTTTTAAGGGTATGCAGACGAGATCGTCTTTGCAGATTGGAACGATTTCGACGGAGTATGTGTACTTGAAGTTGGCGGTGTTGGTGTGCGTGTCGGAGGATAGCAGCTGTTCTGAAGCTTTTGATCTGAGGAGGGAAAAGAACAATCAATGGGGTGGATTGCTAGTTGGAGGAAGGATGCGAACCTGATAGGCACGACGCTCCCTAGAAACTCGACCATCTTCAGAGCGTGACTCCGCGAGCTGTAGAAGAAATCGAGACCATCTCGAACTTCTTTTACTGAGATGGTATCTTTTTGGGCGTTGTGTTTGAGAATCAACTGCTCGAGGTACAAGAAAGTCCGTTTGTGATGGACCTTTTGCCGAACCTGTACCAAAGCCTTCCAGGTGTTCTTTGCTGCGAGTTTAGCGCAATCTGGACATTGCCCGTGTTGTACAAGGTACTCGATCTCAAAGGTTTGCTCGAGAATGGTGTTCGTGAGGACCTAGACAAAAGTTCATGATTGAGGAAAGGAAGTGAGTGAAGTTGTAGTGCACCTCTTTTTGGATCGTCATCGCTACTCGTAATCGCTTTGAGTGGGGCTCCGTCCAGATGAAATGGGCATCGGTTAATCGGACTTTGTTCAATCCTTTTAGTTTTTTCAAGCAGATTGAGAGGAGCTCTCTTGATTCTGGTTGTGCAAGTGTCCATGCTTGTGGTGGGGAGAGGAAACGTTCGCAATTGCGGCAAAAGGACACAGAAGCTAAAAAAGCGTTAGAATGCGGTTTTTACGATATGCCACAGCTGCACACACCTTGCTTTGGGATTCCTTCCGTGATATCGACCCTATCGTTCAATGGTTAGTATGAGCTTGAGTAATTATTCACAATACACCCACGTATTTCTCAAGCATGAAACACACAAATTTGCAGTGTTCGGTACGATGGGAGTACCTAACAACAAATCAGCCAAGGAGCGAATCAACTTGAGATAAGATCGTACCGCAATCAGCGCAGAGAATTTGGTGGACAGCAGGTCCTGGAGTGAACTCCATCGTACAGGGAGAGTTTAACGCGTACGTACGCCTTCCCAGAGGTTTTAAAGGCGAACGATGCTGGACTTTAGTCAGCCAGTGAGTGACGAAGGAGTAGACGCGAGAGATGAAAAATATTGATCGCGTTTGTTATCAGATAAGATTTCGTTCAACCAAAAGTTGACGTGTCATGTCAATACAATATCGTTGAAGACGGCGACTCTCTATGAACATTCTCAGCGACGTTTTATAAGCACTTCGACATCGACTGGCCGCATTGTTACTAAATCTCGTAGTCGTCATGCTACGCGTCTTGGCGCTGCTCACAGCGTCCTTGACATTACTCGCAACCAATGCCGCGAGCCCACCTGTGAGGGTGTCATTGAGGTCCTCATGGGCAGCTCCACCCCTTCTTGCAGAGATATTGTGCGTGCATCGTCGTGTTCATTAATTTATTTACCCAATAACCGTTTCACCTTAGGGAGACAGTCTCAATGGAGAACCCAGACGAAGATGCATTCTTCACTTTCCTCGAACGCCTCATTGACCCAGAAATCCTTCCTTCCCCCGAAAAGTTGACTCCAGAAGCCATCCATCAGGCCGCGCTTGGAATAGCGGTGTCTCATGGTTTACTCCCTGAGCCAGGCTCACTGGAAGCGGTGGAAATGAACCTGGCACTTCATGCGGCTACCCCCAAGATCGAGGCCTTCTATAATTTCTACGAAGATCACCACAAGGACAGCAAAGGAACGCAATGCGGCTCTTGGGTGGACTGGTACGGTGAAGTTGTTTGTGATGCGGAGACTTTGCTCCGTCTGGCTGGAAGGGAGACTTTAGATCCTTCTACTGGGGCTCTACCGTGAGTTATCATTGTGCTCTAGCTATATACTTGACTGACATGACATAGAATACGTCCCAGGCCCAAAACGCTGACTTTCGACCATATCTTTCCTTCGCCAAAGGATCTCCTCGAACGACCACCCCACACCGCCATTCTTTACGGTTCCCTGACATCCCCAAACTTCCGCGAACTGCTCACGGAGCTGCTTTTGCTTACGAATAGACTAGACCCACACATTGAATATGTGTTTCGACACATACCACCCCATGCGGAGGCACGCAACTATCTCTCTGGGTACGGTGTCGCTTTGGACCTGAAGAAGATGGACTATCTTGCTTTGGATGATAGAAATTCTCATTCTAAAAGTATGTATGCGACTTTAACAAATTTCGTGTAATGTTGATGTAAAAACAGGGATTTTGGAGACAACAGACGATGAATCAGTGGACAAACCAGATCCCATTCTAGCACTTATTCAAGCCCATCCTGAAAATGTCACCGCACCAGACGCGAAAGAGCCACTATCTCCGGAAGAGCTACAAGGTACTTGCATTCCTGACATCAACTACTGCCGACTAACATCAACGCTACAGGCCTGGGCATGCAAGCCGCTCAAATCATCGCAGAATCACCAGAGCCGCTAAGAGCTCTAGCTCACCTCTCCCAAAACTTCCCAATGTATACCACCTCTCTTTCCCGACGCGTCAAAGTGAACGAGAGCATCATCACAGAGCTTCACGAAAACTCTCTGAAAGCCCAAGGGGGCATGAACATGTTCTGGCTTAACGGCGCTGCGATTGAGCAGAAGGACACGCAACCCTTGTCTCTTTTACGGTTGTTGAAAAAGGAGAGAACGACGATGAGATCGTTGACTGCTCTTGGGCTTGAGAGGAGTGAAGCGTTTGATTTGTTGACTCATCCGGAGGTGGGTGAGTCTCAGAAGGGTGGGGCGGTGGTGGATGGGTTGTTTGATGCTAGTGATCGGGTGGAGGAGGGGGGTATTGTTGTTTGGTGGAATGATATGGAGAAAGATAGTCGGTGGGTTGACCAATGTTCTATTTTTTTGTGGATTGCACTAATATAATTGCTGATAGATATGCACACTGGAATCCTTCGCTGTTTGTGGTACGTTCGTCTGGTGTGGAACTTTGTAAATGACGGATTCATTCTGTTCTTTTTAGCTATTACGGCCCATGTATCCTGGACATTTCCCCAACATCAAAGCAAACTTATTCAACGTCGTCTTGGTGCTTGATCTATCCAAGACTTCTAGCGTCAACTTCATTGCAGGAGCTATGGCGAACATTCTGGAAAGAAACATCCCTCTCAGGTTTGGCCTCGTTCCCATCGTAGAGACTGAAGAAAGTAAGCTTCTTTTGCTTTTGGTCTTTTTTTTCTATGCACTTAACGCTGTGATGCCTCAGGTGCGAAGATGGCCAAGCTGTTCTATCATCTAGTCAACAATTATGGCCGCAAAAGGACTCTCACATTCCTCAAAACCGTACGCATCCCTCTTTTTCTATGTCCCTATAATTGTACCATCTCTTTCGCACAGATATCTCAAATCCAAATCCCACCCCAATACCAAAGTCCTACAGTCCAATGGGAGACTGTCCGCACCTCTTTCGAAGAACTGGTGAATGCCGACGTGGCGGCCAACCCTGAGGCCGCCAGGTTCAACTTTGACACGATCGTCAATGCGGATGGGGATGCTCCGCTGGACAAGATCAAGGCATACGTGGAACGTCTTGGTGCAACATTAGCAAGTGCCCCGGGGGGACATGCGTTCCTCAATGGGAAACATATGGATATGAATGATGTGTGTGTTATTCTTCCCTTCATTTGAGCAAGGAATCTCAAACTCAGCCGTTCAGGACTTCCTGAGACAACTTCAAGTAGAGACTCAACAGCAACAGGCATTCTTGCAGGAGAAGGCGCGTATTCTCCCGTGTCCTCAATAGGGAGTGGGTTACCTGATGGGTTTAGAGAACAGCTCTACGAAGGGTCCCTGACGGACGAGAATAAGGGCGACATGGCGACTTACTTTTACGACTTGCCTACTACTGCGAAGAGGAGGAACAAGTACATTTATCCTGCGAATAACGCCCCTGGAAGCTTGAAGATTACCAACTTGCCAGAGTTGTTGGCGAAGACGCGGTTGAGGCTCGAAGCTGGATCTTATTTGTACCCCGGTAAGGTTCTTCAGAAACATTTCGTCCTATGGGAAGTGATTAAGCTGGGTTTTAGAAGAATCGAATTCCGTCCCATTGAGTTTGTACGTTGTTGCTGATCTGGACGATGATTCTGGCCTGGCGTTGGCGATGGACGCGATCAGGTCAATCGTACGTGTTGCATCCTTGTCTAAATTATTGTCGACAACTCACCAACACACCTCAGACAACCACCTCAAACTCCCGTATAACATTCATCCACAACCCCACCGGTCCAGGCGTACCCGCACAATCTGCCCTCTCTCGCTTCGTAGCGCATCTAATCTACAAGGGGCTTCTATCAGAGGCTACCCCCGCGTCCCTGTTACGTGCAATAGGCGCGGATGATGCTGTGGATGACTCGCCCAGCAGGGATGCTGTCATTCGCAGGTTGGCGGGGCACGTTGAACCTGCTGAGTATGAAGCGCTGGTTTATGACGATTATGTCAAGTCTACTCGACATGTGGCGAGGGAACTTGGCGTGCAGCCTGGTCAGTCTGCTTTGGTCGTCAATGGACGGGTGCGTGTGTTTGCCTTTTTTATTATTGGCCCTATGCGTTTCTGATGTTTGTGTGTTGTGATAGCTTGTTGGACCATTTGAGAAGGGGGATACATTCCATGCAGCTGATTTTATCGCTTTGGAAGAATACGAGTTGACGAAACGCACGGGACCGGTTTTGAAGGCGTTGCAGAGCATCAGGCCGTCGCTTGCTGAAAACAAGTTTCGTTCTTCTACATCACTACTTTGCTGATAAATGATTTAAATCCTTTTCCAGAATGGAGTTCTCGAACATCGTGTCTATGTCTTCTTCTATCATCGCGGCCATACAACTCCCTGATCCTAGTGAAGTGGGGTTATTCGATGCTCCCCAAAGACCTCGGCAACGTGCATATCAATTGCTAGACTCGAAATACACGTACGTTTTTTTGGGACGATATATGGTGTCTTTTGAGCATTTGTTGAATTAGGGCCTTTGAATATGGTAACAATGCTACTGCGCTGTATCACGTTGCGGTCCTTGTCGATCCGCTGAGCGAGACTGCTCAGAAGTGGTCTAGCATCATCCAGGTTTGTCTTTCGTTGAACTTTACATGGGCCTTTGTCTGATGGTAGTGGTTCTAGTGGCTTTCAACCCTCCCTGATATCTTCATTGAGGTTCACTTGAACCCAGGACGTTATACCGATGTGGGTCTACTCTTTCAAAACGTCTATTGAAGGTGTGACAACCATTCATGTTCACCAGATTCCTTTGAAGCGCTTTTACCGCAACAATCTCATTCCTTCCTTGTCATTTGATGATGCTGGGTTCGTACCAATCATGTTCTCATTTGATATTCCCTTAAACCAAACTCTATCCATGCAGAAACGAGATTCCAGCACAAGCGGTCTTTGAAGGTCTCCCCATCGACCCAATCTACACCCTAGCAATGGACGTTCCTCACGCTTGGATAGTGCGACCCCGTGAAGCCTTGTACGATCTCGACAACATCCAATTGGGCAACCTGTCCCCCGGAGATAACAGTGTAGATGCCGTCTTCGAACTTGACTACATCGTAATCGACGGACACGCTCGTGAATCCGCCACTAACGCCCCTCCAAGAGGTGTCCAACTCGAATTGGTCACCAGCGATGGCTCACCCATAGACGACACACAAGTCGTGGCGAACCTTGGATACTTCCAGTTCAAAACTAAGCCTGGGGTGTTTAAATTGGAGATTAGGGAAGGCAAGGGGAGGAAGATTTATAGGATGAAGACTGTGGGGAATGAAGGGTGGAATAGCCCTAGTGTTGAGGATGTGGGGAGTGAGATTACGTTGACGAGCTTTGAGGGGCTGGTTTTGTATCCACAGCTGGATAGGAATCCGGGGACGGAGAGGGCGGATGTGTTGGATGACAGGATTGATGAATATGAAAGTGGGTCTGGGGGCCTGTTTGTGGATATGACTTCTCGGTACGTTGGGTTTTAGTTTCTTAGCCTGCTTTTGCTTATGGTTTGGTCTTTTTAGTCTAATGTCCTTCTTTGGGGGATCGAAGGAGAAGCCGGTGGACGCTTTGGTCCCTGTCAAACCGCAGGCAGATATCAACATCTTCACTGTCGCTTCTGGTCTTTTGTACGAGGTAAGCATAGGCTATACTTTGCTGATTTCAGCTGACTCCTCCCTTCAAGCGTTTCGTATCCATCATGATTGTCAGTGTCCTTCGCAACACGAACAGCACCGTCAAGTTCTGGTTTATCGAGAACTTCCTCTCCCCATCCTTCCTCGTAAGCCCTTATCCTCCATGCATCCATTATCAACTCACACTCACCTCTTCCTAGGAATTCATCCCACACATGGCTGAAAAGTACAACTTCCAATACGAACTAGTCACATACAAATGGCCCTCCTGGCTACGCGCACAAACGGAGAAACAGCGCATAATATGGGCGTACAAGATTCTCTTCCTAGACGTTCTATTCCCTATGGACTTGAAGAAAGTGATCTTTGTCGACGCGGACCAGATTGTTCGTGCGGATTTGAAGGAGCTTGTGGATCTTGATTTGCATGGGGCGCCGTATGGGTATACGCCTATGGGCGATGATAATGAGGATATGGAGGGATTTAGGTTTTGGAAGACGGGGTATTGGAAAGAGTTTTTGGCGGGGAAGCCATATCATATTAGGTGTGTGAACTGGAATTGTTTGATGCCAGGCCATACATGGTATTGATGATGCGTAGTGCGCTGTATGTGATTGATCTTGTGCGGTTTAGACAAGTACGTTATTTGCTTCTTTGCTCTGTTTTCTATGTGAGCTAATTGTGCTTTAGCTTGCGGCTGGGGTACGAGAATGCGCGTTCATGTCTTTCTGCCTTTGCTTATGACGAGTAACAGGATATCCTTAGAGGACAATACCAAGCTCTATCTGCTGATCCAAACTCACTTGCGAATCTTGACCAAGGTATGGCCGATAACAATTGTTGTGTGTTCGAGGCATCTTATTGTCCTCTTGTAGACCTGCCGAACAATTTACAGACTCAAGTACCGATCGTAAGCGTTCTTGTCTCGTGTGTAAGAGGATCATGCTGACTACCCGTTCCTTAGTTTTCGTTACATGAGGATTGGCTATGGGTGAGTCCGTGCATTCCTCCCTGTTTCAGCGCTTACGGCTTTGCGTTCTTATTTATAGTGTGAAACGTGGTGTACGTGCAACAACTTTATCTATTATTACGCTACTCATCACATTTAATGAATGAACAGGCAGCAAAGATCGACTTCATAGAGCCAAAACGATCGACCTCTGTCAAAATCCACTCACGGTTCGTCCTTTCACCCTTTTGCCTTTGAACCAACTCATTCATTGCCTAATACTGCAGAAAGAGCCCAAATTGGCACGTGCCCGTCAGATACCCGAGTGGGAGGAGTATGATGCGGAGATTGCGCGATTTGCGAGAGAGTTGGCGGAGGAGGGTAAGGTTCAGTCACGGATGGCCGCAGCGGATACGAATGTCTTAGCCGGAGCTGCGGTGGCGGCGGAGAAGAAGGGGGAAAAGGGACCAGAGGGTTTGAAAGACCTTGGATTGGACCATGATGAGTTGTAGAATATTGATAGGGTGGGTTCTAATTATGTCTCTCTTGTTGCAAACGTGGGTTCGTTGTTGAGTGGGGTAACGAGTAGGTCTGAGTGCAGATCGACCCCGTAGAAAAGGTCACAGCGTCTATTCGATGGCCAGAGAAGTGGGTCGATCAATTTACGCCGCTGCGTGTGCTGAAAATCCGAAGACTATCCGTTGCAACTGGGAGGGTACTGTGCCCAGCCATAGAGGGTCGCCCTTTCTCGTCCGTTGAACTAGCTCAATGCAACCAATCTAGCATCGATGCATCCTTGGCATGGGCCATGGTTTTTCCTCGGTAAAATGGTAGACGGTCGAGTAGATTATTTGCGTGTATTTATTTTTCAGGTGGTTAAAGCTGTTCAACAGGTTGAGCAAGCACCATTACAATTGACTCTTGATCTCAACCGCTCAACGTTATCATCCACGACCACCACTAAAAAAGGCTTTGCCTAACCTTTAATTATCATGGTGAGTTCCCGCAGTGGGCTTGATTATAAATGACTGCGACAATCGATTGAACCTTGCCCTCGTGCCCCAGTCCACCAACTGCAGACGACGCCTCATCCGCGATTTTAAGCGCCTTTCTGGCGATCCGCCTGGTGGTATATCGGGAAGCCCATGCCCTGATAACATCATGCTATGGAACGCCGTCATCTTTGGGCCAGGTATGCTCCATTTTTCATCTGCCCCCGTGCCACTGTGCCACACACCTCAGTCCGATCTAACTTATCCCACCCCCCCCTACAACAGGCGATACCCCATTCGAAGACGGCACCTTCAAGTTAATGCTCACATTCGACGAATCATACCCGAACAAACCGCCCACCGTCAAGTTCCTCTCGCGGATGTTCCACCCCAACGTGTATGCGAATGGGGAGCTATGTTTGGATATCTTGCAAAATCGGTGGTCGCCTACGTATGACGTTGCTGCGATCTTGACGAGCATACAGAGTTTGTTGCATGATCCCAACCCGAATAGTCCGGCGAATGCGGAGGCGGCGCAGTTGTATAGGGAGAATATGAAGGAGTATGTTAGGAGGGTGAAGTTGACTGTTGAGGAGAGTTGGTTGGATCCTGAAGAGAAGGCTGCTCTTGGGGAGGAGCAGGGGAGTGCGTGAGTTGGCGCACTTTTTATGAACCTTTTTCTTTTTCTTTTAGGGTTGGTGGGTTGATGATGCTGGTTTGCGTTTTGTATCGTTTTCCGGTCTTTCTCATTTCCCACCTCCTACCTCCCTCCTTCCTTTACCTTTGCGATCTGTCGTATATACCCCTTCTACCCTATCCCTAATTCTTCTTTCTACTCTTCATCCCAAATGTACCTCACCATCTCTCATCCTCCTCCACGTAATCTGTAATCTTCCCTCATCCGTACGCCCGCATCACTGTAGTCTCTACCATAACAAATCATCTCGTGTTCGTTGAAACTTGCCATAGGATGATCACAAACCAGAGTCGGCACCGACGGCAGCGAGGAATCAGGATCATCAGGATCATCGGTGTATCACGTGCATATTGTGTCAAACTCACCTAGAGCTGCAAATCGCTGTCTCAACAAGGAGGGAGCTTCCGAAAATATTTGAGAGTGTGTAAATCAATAGGCTGAATGTGAATGTATTTTTGTTTGAAAAAATCCATCAGGAAACAAGCTCAGGAGGCTAGCTACCACAAGGGGCAAACCACATTCATCGCCTGGTGAAGAGGTAATAAAAAGGAGATAACTATGTTAAATAGTCAATCTCACATTAGTGTCAAAAATGTTCAAATAAAAAAGATTCATTGTTATCTCAACTTTGCAGCCACAAAAAGGTGATGATGTATATGTCAAATATTTATTGGTAGTTTGTTACACTGTGCACCCCAGGTCAGGTTATTTTCCCCAGGTGTAAAACTAGGTATATAGGTTATAATAACTACTTTCTCGGACTACAATCCCTGGGTGGTAAATAAAATAACTTGGTCAACAGGTTGTTGATACCTGGTTAGAATACCTTGTTATATGATGGAAATAACCCACTCCCAGGTCTCGTTGTAACAGTTATTATAACCTGTTAACCATGTTGTACTGTAGAGGCAAAATAGCTGGGAAAACGGGTTTTCTCACTCCTTGTCCAACAGATAGAAATCACCACATTGAATTTTGATTGGACTGGTATAAAAAACTCGGTAGACAGATGAAATTGAGGCTATAACTGAGTGTTTATATACAACCTATCTGCACAGTATTGACCAACTTACGATGCTTGGATGAACATGTCGTTGCTTCCCAAACCCTCATTCCCAGACTGAGCTCCCTGATACTCCATATCATCGTCATTGTCATCCCCATCCCTGCCATAGCCTGCCAAAATTTTCCCTTTCCCCTCACCCAGTCTGCAGGGAAGTGCTGTTGTGTGTTTGAGCAGGTCTGGCACATGGAACTCAATTAGTAAGTCAGTTGCCTCCTGAGTAAAGCATTTACCAAATGGAAGATGTTAGCCAGTTTATGATGGACGATGTCAAGAGGTCAGCCGGCACTGCTGGATGGGAGGGAGAAAGAGGTTGTTTGATCCCATTCTCACGTTTGTTGAGTATTATATATAGAGATTGCACTGTATGCTCCACAATGACATCAAAGCCCCCCTGAGATATATATACAGATACACCTGGTTTACAAGTCATGAAGATCACTTGTTGAACAGGTTATAATTTAACTTGGTATCTACTGGTTTCGAGGACAAGGTAAAATTTACTGGGTTTCTGGGTGATTTTAATAACCTGGTAATATCTGGGTATTATTACTGGGTTCAGAATAACCAGGTAGGTACCCGATCTTCCAGTGAAAGGTTGAAAGCACTCAGTGATCAGGGGAAAACAACCTGAACTGGGGTGCACAGTGTTAGTGCAGGAATGACTGAGAAACCTGCCAGGAAAGGAAGATAAAGAAAGGCCCTGTTTTACCTTTGCAACAATGATGAGGCAACTATTTAATGTCATTGAAAGATCTTTCTGGCCTCAGGGAACAGAAACAAAGAATTAAAATTATCTTTCAGGGTTCCTTTGTTTAAGAGGGTTAAATTTAATTTCCTTGATTGCTTTTTAAAGTGCCAAGAAAGACCTTTCAATGACATTAAATAGTTGCTTCACCATTGTTGCCCAGGACAAACAGGGTCTTTCTTTATCTTTCTTTTCTGGCAAGAATTTCTTTGTTTCTCAGCCATTCCTGCTGTAACAAACTACCAATAAATATTTTACATACATGATATGACCTTTTTGTGGCTGCAAAATTGAATGAGCAATGAATCTTTTCTATTTATACATTTTTAACACCAATGTGGAATTGACTATTTAACATATTTATCTTCTTTTTATTACCTCTTTGCCAGGCAACGAATGCGGTTTGCCCCTTGTGTACAGTGAAATTTGGGCATGTTGCCCAGGAAAGTTCACAGAGGCTTTTAGGAAATCGAGCTTATCAGTTGAGTAGCCCTGTGAGAGTAGAAAAGATGTTTGAATGGGCGAGCGTGTGTTTTATTTTTTGTAGACATATGAGTAGTGTTGCTGAATCATTTCATGTAAATCTTTGACCATTAAAAAGCCTTGGTTCTAGGCTTTCGCAATATGTTTTTTGTGTATTTATCTGAGGTGGGTGAGGTAGGTGTCAAGGCAACAGAGAAAATCATGTCGTGTTGCAAAGTTTGTGACAGTGAAGTCATGGCCAGATCAGATCAAACCAGATGACCTCATGAGCAATCCCCGCCTCCTCATGTTTTGATTTGGTTTTGATGTGAGCAGTGAGCACGACCTATGCTCGTCGAAGTTTGAGTGAGTTTACTCTACTTTTTCTTTTTGACTTGTGACGAGCCAAAAAGCTGAAATGTAAGAAATCTATCTACCCAAAGAAAACTCAAGCCGACTTTTCGCTTTTGAGGGTACTGAGTCTGGATATAACAATGATACTATGCCGCGGCATGATGCCGACATGAGGCCTGTCAATCTTCAAGTTGAACAGATCTCAGACCTTATTATAGCAAACCCTGGTAACACCCCGATTTTCCACGAAAGGGTTGTTTTATTTATAGACCACCTCCTAGTGAACGGACAACGCGAATATCCCTCAAGAGTCAACGGGCTTGATCACCTCGAATTTTTGTTTGATGGAACGTTTTCGACACGGACACGACTGGCGTTTTTCCCTCACGGCGCTTTGGCTTTCGGACGTCGTCGAAACCCGGAACGAGCGAGGCGCCTCGCTTGCAGATTCGCCACCGCCGCTGTCCAGGTAAATTTCAAAGCTGATGTCAATTGCGACCGACCTCCATATCCGAGAATACTGGCTGCGGCCGACGATACGATGGCGGCGGAATGCTGCACCGAGAGCCTACGATGGAGGTTCTTCAAAATGATCATCAAGGTCGCGTTCTATTTTTGAGGGTTCCAGAAGTTACTTATGTTTTCTCCGCTCAGAATTCGCTGCACACGACCAACAGAGATGCTGAAGAAATTTCGATTTACATGCCGGTGGTAAGGTACTACTACTACCAGAATCCAAGTTGAAGGTACCGTGCTATTTGGCCAGCCTCCTTGCAGCTTTTTGGTGCTAGGACAAACGTGGGAAATCGGGTCATATGGTTCGTCCGAGGGTCGAACTGGGTATCCCTGCAGTTCGATTTGGATGAAGTGGCCTAAATGTATTCCCGAAAGTAGTGCGCACCTCTTCACAGAGCGGATAATGCGGCACCCATACGGACCCACAAGCAGTTGCTCACCGCGGTAAACGCAACGCATATTTTGCTCAGAAAAAGAGATTGAAATTTGGAATATATTTCTGCTATCATAGCAGATTGGAATCTCCGAGTCGGTTCACCTGCGTGGTCTTATGGTGCCTTGGCGCCCAGAGGCCCTGCAAATTTCTCATGGATTGGGAACTACATAATAAGGTCAAACATCTCTATCTCTCGTTTCCCTTCATTCCCCCGGTCGCAGTTTTCTTCTTCCTGGAAGCGACTTCGCCACCATGAGCGCCGTCGCAAACGACCCCAACGGTGATGCTACCGACGCTACCTCTTCCTCCACCCCCATCGAGGAGACAGAGAAGAAAAAGAGGCAGTATAAGGATTTTGGCCATGACGACGAGAAAGCAACTCGTGAGTCGTTGATTTTATTCAACTTGTTCTATGCGGTTCTGACGCGCGTATAGACGCCAAGGTCGATATGTCCACGGTACGTCTTCAGTTTGCTTGGATGTGCCAATCTTGCTTGGCTTATACGAACGTGCGTCCCCCCTCCAGATTGAATTAAAGGCAGAGGATTTGTACGACAAGGAGAAAGTTGACTTGGAGACTATCGTTATCGACGATGTCTTCAAGCTCTTGCAGTGCACTGAGGACGGGTTGAACCAAGAGGAGGCTCAGCGACGACTCGAGCTATTCGGTCCCAACAAACTGGAATCCGAAGAACAGAATCCATTCCTTCAGGTTAGCCTTTGAGTCTATCTAGGCGCACGTTTCTGAATTCATTCTCTTCAGTTCTTGAGTTTTATGTGGAACCCCCTGTCATG
This sequence comes from Laccaria trichodermophora, assembly GCA_018417955.1. Lineage (NCBI taxonomy): Eukaryota > Fungi > Basidiomycota > Agaricomycetes > Agaricales > Hydnangiaceae > Laccaria > Laccaria trichodermophora. The sequence goes on from JACTVC010000002.1 coordinate 1,023,973, forward strand.
GGTGATGGAAGCCGCGGCGCTCGTCGCTATTGTACTTTCAAACGGTCAAGGCAAACCCCCTGACTGGCCTGATTTCGTCGGTATCGTCCTCCTGCTCTTCATCAACTCTGCCATTGGTTTCTACGAAGAACGTAACGCTGGTAATGCCGTCAAGGCTCTCATGGACTCCTTGGCACCTAAAGCCAAGGTTAGACGCGACGGCCAATGGTCGGAAATTGAGTCGTCCATTCTTGTTCCTGGCGATATGGTGTCATTTAAAATCGGTGATATCGTCCCGGCCGATTGTCGTCTGACGGAGGCCATCAATGTTTCTATTGATCAAGCCGCTTTGACGGGTGAGTCACTGCCTCAGTCCAAGAAAACGGGCGACCAGTGCTTTTCGTGAGTCTTCAATGTTTTCGGAGCACATTGTTTAGCGTCTGACGTCATTTTTTTTTTTGCACTCAGGGGATCCACGTGCAAGCAGGGTGAAGCAGAGGGAGTGGTTATTTCCACTGGCCCCAACACCTTTTTTGGTCGTGCTGCCTCACTCGTAGGCCAGGATGATGACACCACCGGTCACTTGCAGAAGATTTTGGCTCAAATCGGATCTTTCTGCCTTGTCACCATTGGTATCTTCGTCATTGCAGAAATCTTCGTCTTGTACGCGGGCTTCAGGTACAGGTACCGCGCTGGTCTGGACAACATCCTCGTTCTCCTCATCGGTGGTATCCCCATTGCCATGCCCACCGTGCTCTCAGTCACCCTCGCCGTCGGTGCTCAGCAATTAGCCAAGTACAAGGCTATCGTTACGCGGATCACTGCCATCGAAGAGTTGGCTGGCGTTACCATCCTCTGCTCTGACAAAACCGGAACTTTGACCACCAACAAGCTCACCATCGACCGCAACACCATCCAAACATACGGCTCCTTCTCCGCGGAGGATGTTATCCTCCTTGCCGCTTACGCCTCGCGTACGGAAAATCAGGACGCCATCGACATGTCCGTCGTTCAAGCGCTCGGAGATACAGCCCGTGCTCGCGCCGGAATCAAACTGCTCGACTTCAAGCCGTTCAACCCCGTCGATAAGCGTACCGAGATCACTTACCGTGAAGAGTCGAGCGGCAAACTTAAGCGTGTCACCAAGGGTATGACGGGTATCATTATCGAGCTTTGCACGCGCAACAAGACCGAGGAGCTGGAGGAGAGGTTGGAGAAGGACGTAGAGGACTTTGCTACCCGCGGTCTCCGTGCCCTGGCTGTCGCTTACGAGGAATTGGACGGCGATGATCATGAGGCTGAGGGTAACGGGTTTGAGCTGATTGGTCTCCTCGCCATCTTTGATCCTCCCCGTGATGACACCAAGCAAACTATTGATGATGCACTGGCTCTCGGTGTTCGCGTCAAGATGGTCACTGGTGATCAACTTGCCATCGCCAAAGAAACCGGCCGCCGTCTTGGATTGGGAGACCACATGTACCCTGCGAAGGTGTTGAAGGATGGCCCTGCCCCCGGAAGCAAGTTTAGCAGCCTTGATGAGATGATTATGGATGCTGATGGGTTCGCTGGTGTGTTCCCTGAGCACAAGTATGAGATTGTCAAGCGGTTGCAAGGGCTTGGGCATTTGTGCGCGATGACAGGTGATGGTGCCAACGACGCCCCTGCGTTGTCTCGTGCCAATGTCGGTATTGCCGTGGAAGGTGCAACGGATGCTGCTCGTGGTGCTGCCGATATCGTGCTCACTGAACCTGGTCTTTCCACCATCGTCCACGCCATACGCCAATCCCGTATTATCTTCCAACGTATGAGGAATTACTCGATCTACGCGTGCTCTGTCACCATCCGTATCGTTGTGTGTTTCGCCATCCTGTCGTTTGTGTACAAGTTCAACTTCCCGCCGTTTATGATTCTGATCATTGCCCTCCTCAATGATGGGACGATCATGACTCTTTCGGTTGATCGTGTGCTTCCTTCTATGACGCCGGATAGTTGGGATTTGGTTGAGATTTTCTCGTATGCGGTTGCTTATGGTATCTACCTCACTGCGTCCACGTAAGTTCTTCATACCCAACTTAGCATTCCACGGCTGACGCTTGCACCGCTAGCATTGCCCTCGTGTGCATCATCATCGAGACCAACTTCTTCCAGGACAAATTCGGCGTCTCCCTCGACACCGCACCTCCCATCTCGCACAACGACCCCAAGCTGCACATGGTTGTTTACCTCCAAGTTGCCATCATCTCACAAGCCCTCATCTTCGTCACCCGTTCGCACGGTTTCTTCTTCATGGAGCGGCCCTCTACAGCACTCATGGGCGCGTTCTGCATTGCCCAACTCATCTCGTCCATCATTGCTGCGTACGGTGACTGGGGCTTCACCAAGATCAAGGCTATTTCTGGTGGTTGGATCGGTATCGTTTGGATCTGGGTGGGTATCTTTTTCTAGTCACGCGTAAACCTTATTCTGACATATCGTGTATACAGAACATCATCTGGTTCATCCCCCTGGACTGGGTCAAATTTGGAATGAAAGCCACCGTTATCAAGGCTATCCGCAAGCGTCGCGAGCGCATCGTCCAAGAAGAAGCTGCCACCGGCGTCCCACTCACCCGCACCCAATCGCGCGCTGCGTCCATCCATGAATCGCTCTACTCGAATCGTGTGTCCTTCATCAAGCGTGCGGCACGTAAAGTGGGCTTTGGTGGCAAGATCTCGATGAAGCCTGAGGAGCTGCAACGATTCAGCTCTATTCAAGCCCAGAGAGTTGGCCAGACGCTGGCGAGGAACCCGAGCAGGACGGGTGGGACGGCCCCTGTGTAGTTTTCCTTCATTACTTCCGACGAGCGTTATCCCTAACGCGGAAGAAATTGATACCAATTGCATCTAACACATGGGGGAAAAAATCGAAAAATACCAAGGCGTCATACCACCATTCCTTTCGCAACCCTCCCTCCTCCTCCGCCTGCATACCACCACACACTCTAGTCCTCGATATCTCTAGCCCCTCCATCATCATAAAAGACATCCAAATCGACCAAATCAAATCGCAAGTGTAATTTAATTAGACTTTTTTTTTCCTCTGCAGGCCTTTCCACGCTCCTTTTCGACTTTTTAGTTGCTGCTGCTCAAAGTTCGTGTTACCCTTTTTCGTACCAGTGCGCTTTGAACATGGGTTGGGTTGGGGATGGATGGATTGTGTTGTGGCTTTCGAATCTTAATTTAATCGGGCGAGGTCTTTTTCTATCTTTCCAGTTGAAACTGTTAGGGTGGTTGGCTCGGATAGTGCACTTCGTTTGAATTTCACCCAAATTTTGAATCTCTCACCACTGCCTGCGTCCTCCTCTCTTGCCTGATTAGCTTTTTGTGTCAATGTTTTTTGTGAGCTGGCTATAGACTTTGATGATTGGATTCTTTCATGGATGTGTTTTCGGGAGAGGGTATGATATTGGCAGATGCAGGTAACGAGGACATTCTCATGGCCCAAACTTTGCAAACTTCTTCGCATTCTGCACATCCCTCTTCAACACCTGCTCCCAATTCTTCACAAGTTCCAACGGGCTCAAATCCCTCAACGACCCAAACGGCACAATCTGCACCGCAAGCGGATAACACTCTACCCCAATAGCAGCAACCGTCCCCATCCGCCTTTTCTCACTCTCCTCGCGCAGCTTCCCAATCTGCACCAAACTCTCCGGCCACGCTCCCCCCAACGTCCTCGCCTCATCCATCTCGATCGCCTCTGCCCTATCGACGCGGAAGAATTTGCCAGGCGCACCATTATTGTCCTCCCGATAACTCACCTGCATACGTACGATGTGCGTTCTGGAGCGTTTGATGTCCCGTGGGAGGGCGAGGGCGTGGATGGTCGCGGCCATTAGGGTCGAGTTGTGGAATTTGATCCATTTTTCGAGGCGCTGGTCGAGGTCGGTTAGTGTTATCCCGTGTGGGAGGGAGTGTGCGAGGATGCCGGATTGGTCGGCTTGTGCGAGTTGGGCGGCGTGTTCTGCGTTGTTGGTGCATGCCGGTTTGTGGTTCTGCTAAGGTAATTGGAATGTTGGAAGAGTACGTAGGTTGAAGACGCACTTTCCAGTCTTTCGTTTGGCATTCGCGAGAACAATATCTATAGTGCGTCGGTGAGTTTTTGAGAGCGTCGGGTTCGGGGTATGTAAGGGTACGTACTTGACGGCTTTACACCTCGCGCAGACTTTGAGCGTCGTATCGGTTCCTCGAGCCGCACATTCGAAATTGCTGCATTTGTGGCCGAGTCTTTTTGGCCCGCCTGGAGCTCGAGAAATTATAGAGGGATCTGGGAAGCTTGAAGTCATTGCAGAATTTTGCGTGCAAAACAATGACGGGTCAATGTCAAAGTCGCATTCAAAGGCCAATCTATTTTGACTCGCTGATGGCGGTTTTGCGTTCAAAAAAAGAATTTGCCCTGAACTCTTCCCGCCAATGCTTGCCTATGTTACTGTAGTCACATCATTTTTTCACAAAGATCTTTTCCAAGATTCTTGGATACTTACGACCGCCTTTGTCGTCTTTCCCTCTCGATTTCGACAAGATATTGGCACATAGACTACCCCCAAGGACCTTTTGATCTTCGCCTTCAACTCCGGACCGCATCTTGGTTTTGCAACGTGGATACTTCGCCGACGTCGAAGTGTTTCTGCCGGAAAGGAAGTTTCTGGCTAGATTGATTCAAGAACAACGAGCGCGACTACACAATCCACACGCGTGCATAAGTAACCAGCAAGAAGTCACCGACCCATTGCCAACCACTAGACCGCGACCAAAGTACGTAAAGTTCTGGCAAAACCTTTTCTCACCTGTCCTTAATTCACTAGTTTAGTTTGCCAACAAGTAGAACACGCTCTCTGTAAAAGCGGAACGCGATTGTGGAAAACGTAGATGTGTATGGCCGGTTTGCGAGGACACGGGTGGCAAGAAACTACGCGTAATATCCTGACGTTGCGTGGAAAGTTGTCAATGTATGCCTTGAATGGGCTTTCACAGGACGAAGAGAAGGTGCGCCACTGCACGAGTCTGCTCTAGGAACTCCAAAAAGAGTGAATCGGGTGCGAATAGTCACTGAAGCCTTTGATAAATTGGCTTCCATGGCCAGTTCAGCCAATCGACTTCCCTCCAACTCCGCAATCTTCTAACGCATGGACCTCCTATCAGTCACCCATGCGCACTATAAGAAACCTCAGGCTTCGACTCAATGATCTCTTCCAACAATCATGTTCGGCACCATCCTCATCCCCCTCGCTGTCGGTATCCTTCCTTTTGTTCACGCAGACGTGTACAAGCTCGAGTTACAAACGCTTCCTCCGAACCCGACTTCGGAGAGTACGTATCTCACGGCGAAAGATGGGGCGTTTGACCCGCTTGCGGTGGCTGATGGTGGTCACAACGTACCTCTCACCAGTTCGTAGCCATCCTCTAAGAGTCCTACCGATCTGACTTTATCTTGTTAGACTTCATCAACAGCCAGTATTTTGCTGACATTTCCATCGGGACTCCGCCTCAGACCGTATGTAGCTCATGCAATTTCCGTACCTCTGAACTCACGCATAGCACATCCAATTTATTAGTTCAAAGTGGTTCTGGACACAGGGTACGCAATAAATAAATCCACAAATTACTTTTTTATTCATTCCGTTTAGATCGAGCCATCTTTGGATTCCGAGCGTACAATGTACATCAATCTCCTGCTATGGGCACAAAAAGTACAACTCCCAGGCATCGTCCACATTTAAATCGAATGGGTCTCGAGAAGTCTCTATTCCATATGAGTCATCCACTCTCCGGGGCGTTGTGTCGACTGATGTGTTCAACATTGGCGATCTGCGTATCAGAGGTCAAAATTTTGTAGAAGTGGTGCGGGACCTTTCGGCTGCCTTTGTCGTCTCTAGGTACGTCTTCAATCTTACTATAAGCCGCCGTTCTCAAAGAAAATAATCAAGGTTTGACGGTGTATTGGGCATTGCACTCGATGATACCATCTCTGCCCCCTCTCCTTTCTCCAACATGATCACGCAAAACCTCATCGCTTCACCCGTATTTTCATTTCACATCAGCACTGGCACCTCCAAGAACTACGCCACTTTCGGAGGAATCGACCCTTCCGCTTACGTGGGTAACCTTTCATACGTTCCGGTTACGCGCAGGGGCCGCTGGGAACTTGACCTTTTGAAAATTTCTTTCGGTAATGAAGAGTTGGACTTGGAAAGTGGAACCACTGCCACCATTGATACTAGTGCGTTATGGGTTTTTCTTCAAAACACCTCTGACCTGAAAGTATGTAACCCAGGGGCGTCCTTTATAAATCTGCCTACGAACTTTGCAGAATTTTTGAATACCCAAATAGGTGCGGAAAGGGTGGCGGCTGGCTTTTATAAGGTTGCTTGCGCAAAAGTTGCTAGCCTTCCCGAGTTTTCGTTTTACTTTGGTGGCAAAGCGTACCCTCTCAAAGGAACCGATTACATTACTGAAATTGAAGGTACCTGCCTTTCATCCTTTGTAGGTTTGGAAGCTGGATCCGGTTCCCAGTGGGTCGTTGGTGAGAGTCTTATCAATGCCCATTCGTTCAGAGTCGTCCTCTGAAACAACAAATTTTCAACTACTAGGGGCTGCCTTTCTCCGCAAGTACTTCACCGTTTTTGACGCTGGAAGGGCGGCTATCGGTTTTGCTACGTCGGTTTGAGTACCCTCGTTGTATCGTAGATTTTCGACTATCACATAGTTCTGGATTGGTTTTGGATGGCACGGCGTTTAATCTGACGTGCAGCTCGGTAATCTACTGCTCGGAAGCTGTGCTCTTATTTGGCGTGATGTTTTGGACTGTCCCCTAGGCGTGTCCCCCATTTAAATTGTGCGCAAGTCGCCACTGTTTTACGTTCAGTGCTTCTCATCCAAGTCCATGTTCTCTGAAGCAAAATCCGTATGGTCAACTCTAGCCCTGGGTGCTCAGAAAGCATCACAGAAGAGGGTCAGTGCCATGTTCAGTCTATCATGAGCTGCGCATTCATTATTTTGTTCTCAATCCTTTCTTCACGTTCACCTCTGGATGCGGGTTATGCAACAACAACGCTCAGGTCAATTCCCGAAATACCCCTTTCAACGTGGATGGCCTAAAGCATCAAGGGTGATGGGCTCGCAAGTACGTTGGCGATCTTTCCAATATTATACAGCCAATTCATACCTGCGACCGACAGGTCCAATCAATGGAGAAAATGACTGGATCGTTCAATTGAGTTTTCCTCCTTAAGTTTTAAAATGGCAAGCGAGTCATTATTGCTCGGATTCCCACACCGCTCACTTCTATTCACGTAGCAGATCCACCGATCTGACACCTCTTGATGACTTCCGCTGCCAGTCGACACCATCGCTATCCTCACTACCCCTGCACCCGTTTGTTACCACCCCCGGGATGCTTTAAGTAGGAGGACGTTTTCCACAGTCAAAGTGCGTCAGGCTCTGACTTCGTTCACTCAACTTGACCGACTCACGAGCACGCACCCAGTGGCACTCCACTATGTGTTTCAAGGCTATCACTGGCATAGGATTCCCTTCTCCAGCCTTTTACAACGAGTTCCGTCAAAAGTGACGCGAATATCACTCGATTTACAAATATACCTTACACTTGAAGCACTGGAAGTGGAACGCAGTAGAAGACGCGTCCGCTCAAGTGCGCTTTCGATTCAACGCGTTATTAGATGTTTCCTGTTCAATTCACGACCAGTGCATCTCGTTGTCAACACTTTTTTCACTTCATCCTTCCAGATTTGCCAACAACTCGTATTTTTTCTGTCAAGATTACAAGATACTGTTCTAGGACGACTTCCAAGTTACCGCCTCACGCCTCACTCCACTTTTAATCGGTCAATTGTAAGACTGCACCCAATACTTAATCAGAGGGCTCTGTATACCACCAGACCTGGTGGTGTAGCAGATAGTAGGCATCCAGGCATTATTTTTCACTTGCAAAGACGAGCGTCCCTGTTCAATTCAGGGCCAGGTCGATTGTCTGTCAACTCTAATTATTTTCCCGCGTTTGACGCCAATGAACTACATATATCAACCATGGCATGCATCCAACCCGCAACACGCTTCAGCCTCATGGACTATTCGGGCGTTAATCCAGCGCAGGTGGCCTGAGACAGGCGGAACTTGAACTTGGAGAGCTGTCCTTGTCTCTGATACTATCTTCACATCTGCTACAGCACACACGGTCGCCTATTCTTTTTCTTCCGTGGGCGCATAGATGAGCGCTCGCAGTTTGATTTCAAATCAATCCACCTGTCTGCAACGTTGTCTCGTCAACAGCAGTTGAAGGGCTGGCTCAGCTCATCCCCACCCCCCTACCATGGTTTCGCAGTGGAATACCGATATCTTTCGACGCATTTTTCTCCCGACCACATCAAATGAATACGTCCATTCCCAAGCGAGTCGTTTCTTCTCCGCATTAACCCCATCGCTGATTAGTAGAAAGGATGAGTACAATAAGACGTTCAAGGCTACTTTGGAAGAAAAACGTGCTTATTTAAAGAAGATAGAGGGTATGGTGAGTCACGTCAACATGTGGTTCGGCTTGGAAGCTAATCAAAGACTCTTGGACTTGGTCATGTAGTTAGAAAAAGCTGAACGCGTAAAACAGCGCACTCTGGAACAACAAACTCAAGACGATACGGCTCTTATCCGTGCTTTATGCGAAAACATTGAAAAATGCAAAGTTCTGAGAGTACATGTAACGCCGTAACATCCACCTTCTCCCTCCTTCCGTGTTAACCCCATGCTAGATAGAAGAAGTTAAAGGAAACATTGCGGATTACGAAAACCTTTTGAACTGCCAGACAACATTGGATATGACGGGATTTTATGAATTACGTGACTGGGCAAAGGTTTGTTCTCCGAATGCACTCCTTTTATATATTTCATTTAAGCGCACTGTTATCTAGGCCATGTCTGAAGTGTACGACGGTCTGGCAACCGGTGTGATTACGATCTCTCTCGCTGGAGCAGCTATAGTCTATTCTACAATATTCGGGTATCAGCAAAATTTACCGTCATTTGTTGAATCGTTCACTGACGTACTTTTTCTTGCGTAGTGCTGCCCGCGGAAACGTCGGACTCATGGTGTTCTCGTTTTCTCTGTTTAGTGTCGGTTTTATAATACCAGCGCTTACTCAACTTGGTCTCTTCTGGGCGCAATTGAGTCGTTACAGAGTCCCGTTTGCTAGTCAGACCTTTTGGCGAATTGTGCTCGGGTCAGTCCTACCCTGCACAAATTACTACGAAGTCCTTCTGATATTTTCTCTACATAGCGCTTTCATGGCGCTTTCTGTTCTAGCTGTTGGGTCGGCTATCGTAATACTCAATATCACGGTATTTGACCTAGGAAAGAACAGCAACGTCTTGACGGATAGGTTTCCAAGGAGCGCGTCAATTGTTGTCTTCGCTTTCTCTGGACTTTTGGTTCTCATATTTCTGCTGTCGATGATATTATCCGTGATTGCTCGCGGTCCAGAAAAACTCTTTTTTGGAGAAGCCCACGCGGCTAGGCAGGAAAAAGGTCAGCAGCTGAGGGACTTCGATCTTGACAAAGGCATTTGGTGGAGGAGTGGTTCTCACGATAATACCTCTCAGAATGCTTAGGGTTGGCTTAGGGTGTATTACGCGTCAGCGATAACTAGTACCATATTCTTGGCTTGACTGTTAGTGTACACATAACAGAGGCTGAAATACCGGATCGGATAGAGACGTGCCGCGCGGGAGATTTTACATCATCGCTTTTAGCAGAGCCACGTTCCCCAACAATATTCACCACTCTTACAGGAAATTAACTCACGATGCGCCATCTATTTCACGCTCTAAGGAATTGTCGTCGAGGTGGTGTGGGTTTGCTATCTTACTTTTACTTATTGCCCAGAAATGCGGCTTGTCGTGTAGAATTTGTAGTAAAGGAAGAGCATGTGCAACGACGGAAGGTTGTCCGTAGCCGATAACAATTGATAACGGCGACGCAGTGTGCGTCGTACTCGGAGAGTCGGGCGCTCGTATGTTGCTCAGTGCCAAGAACAGCAATGGTCTGTAGCATTGGTCCGAAGAGCTTCAAGTACTTACAAAAATGAGCGAATTGAGGACGTTGGAGACGGAATGCACTTTCTTTGAAGCCATCTAAAGATATATATGTACGATATCGGAGACAGATATCAAGTATATTAGATATTCCAGGAGGTCGAAGATTGAATGTCATGGCGGCATGTCATCTTTAGAACAGCGGCTATTTTTAGAGATCGGATGCCGATTCCGAGAAACATTTGCATCACGTGATCGCAGCGATCAAGTAAGACAATGCGCTACCAGAGCGAGACACAAAGCAATGAAGGAGAATAAAAATCGGTCTACGACGACGAAGGTAGAACGACGCTTCAGTAGCCAAGGCCTCGCCACGAAAAAGCAGTGGAACAATTGAGAACGTAGGCTGTTGAGGCGCTGTGATCGGCTCGCGGCAAGGTATTTGTAGTTGTTTCCGTGTTTATGATCGCGCGGTAAAAAGTTAGGGGGAGAGTAATATAAGGCAGCAAATCGTCTGCCGCCAGACACCCTTTTTCTCCTTCCTCTTCACTCCCACCCGCCTGATCGCTCGCCTCCTGCGTTCTCCTCCCTCCGCCCTATCTTCGTGATAGCATCATACCGCAGTTATGAGCGAAAACGCTGAAAAGGGTTCGCCCGCGGCGGCAACACCAAGCTCAGACAACACACCCGCCGAAGCACCAGAGAAAAAGAAGAGAGAGTACAAGGACTTTGGGCATGAACAGGAGAAGGCTACACGTTCGTCTTTTTTATCTTCTTCTCCATCCCCATGTCTCAGATGGCTGACCGCCGTCTGCAGATGCCTTGGTGGACATGGCTACGGTAACTATCCCTTTGATTTTTTTTTGCGATCCGAATTTGAATCTTCGTTACAGATTCAGCTCAAGGCTGAAGACCTTTACGACAAGGACAAGGTCGATCTAGAGACCATTGTCATTGACGATGTCTTCCAGCTCCTGCAGTGTAGCGAGGATGGTCTCAGCCACGAGGAGGCTCTGCGTCGTCTAGAATTGTTTGGTCCTAATAAGCTAGAGTCGGAGGAGCAAAATCCTATTCTTCAGGTATTTTTGCCTGCTCGTCTTGTTTGAATTCTTGCTGACGGTGCGTTTTTAAAGTTTTTGGGTTTTATGTGGAATCCTCTGTCCTGGGTTATGGAAGCCGCCGCTCTCGTTGCCATCATTCTATCCAACGGTCAGGGGACTCCTCCGGATTGGGAAGATTTCGTCGGTATCATCACTTTGCTATTCATCAACTCCGCCATTGGTTTTTATGAAGAGCACAACGCCGGCAATGCAGTCAAGGCTCTCATGGACTCGCTCGCTCCCAAAGCCAAGGTCAAGCGCGCAGGCCAGTGGTCAGAAATCGAGTCGTCCATCCTCGTTCCCGGTGACATGATCTCCTTCAAGATTGGTGATATCGTTCCCGCCGATTGCCGACTCACAGAGGCAATCAACGTTTCCATTGATCAGGCTGCTTTGACCGGCGAGTCTCTCCCTCAGTCCAAAAAAGCTGGCGACCAGTGTTTCTCGTGAGTTGTTTATTTTTAGCTTTCCTGACGTCACACTCATGTGACTAGTGGGTCCACGTGCAAACAGGGTGAAGCTGAGGGCGTCGTTATTTCAACTGGTGCCAACACTTTCTTTGGTCGTGCTGCGTCGCTCGTTGGTCAAGACGATGACAGCACCGGTCATTTGCAGAAGATTCTTGCTCAGATTGGGTCATTCTGCCTCATCACCATCGGTATCTTCGTTCTCGCAGAGATTTTCTGTCTCTATGCCGGTTTCCGTTTCCAATATCGTCGTGGATTGAACAACATCCTCGTCCTTCTCATCGGTGGTATCCCCATTGCCATGCCTACTGTCCTCTCCGTCACTCTTGCCGTCGGTGCCCAGCAACTCGCGAAGTACAAGGCCATCGTTACCCGTATCACAGCCATCGAGGAGTTGGCCGGTGTCACTATTCTCTGTTCAGATAAAACCGGTACCCTCACCACAAACAAGCTCACCATCGATCGTAGCACCATCAAAACCTACGCCCATTTCAACCCTGATGAAGTAATCCTGTTGGCAGCGTACGCCTCGCGTACCGAGAACCAGGATGCCATCGATAGGTCGGTCGTCGAGGCTCTTGGTGATACCGCTCGCGCTCGTGCCGGCATCAAGCTGCTTGACTTCAAGCCCTTCAATCCCGTCGATAAGCGTACCGAGATCACCTATCGTGATGAGTCGTCCGGGAAACTTAAGCGCGTTACGAAGGGCATGACTGGTATTATCATTGAGCTCTGCTCGCGCAACAAGACAGAAGAATTGGAGAATACTTTAGAGCATGATGTGGAGGAATATGCCAGCCGTGGTCTTCGTGCGCTTGCTGTCGCCTATGAGGAGTTGGACAGCGATAACTTCGAGGCTGAAGGCAATGGCTTCGAACTCATCGGTCTCCTTGCTATCTTCGATCCCCCCCGTGATGATACCAAGCAGACCATTGATGATGCCATCTCCCTTGGTGTCCGCGTCAAGATGGTCACCGGTGATCAGCTCGCCATCGCCAAAGAAACTGGTCGTCGTCTCGGTCTTGGTGATCACATGTACCCCGCAAAGGTTCTGAAGGAGGGTCCCCCCGCAGGCTCCAAGTTTAGGCACCTCGACGAGATGATCATGGATGCCGACGGGTTTGCTGGTGTGTTCCCTGAGCACAAGTATGAAATTGTCAAGCGTCTCCAGGGTATGGGCCACTTGTGCGCAATGACTGGAGATGGCGCCAATGATGCTCCTGCTTTGTCCCGCGCCAACGTTGGTATTGCTGTCGAGGGTGCCACTGACGCCGCTCGTGGTGCCGCTGATATCGTCCTGACTGAACCTGGTCTCTCTACTATCGTTCACGCCATCCGTCAAGCTCGTATCATTTTCCAGCGAATGAGGAACTACTCCATCTACGCCTGCGCCGTCACCATCCGTATCGTTGTCTGCTTTGCTATCCTCGCATTCACGTACAAGTTTGACTTCCCTCCCTTCATGGTGCTAGTCATCGCCCTTCTCAATGACGGCACCATCATGACCCTCTCTCTCGATCGTGTCCTTCCTTCTATGACTCCCGATAGTTGGGATCTTGCAGAGATTTTCGCATACGCCATCGCTTATGGTATCTATCTGACAGGATCTACGTGAGTGGTGTCTTCTCGTTTCGTTTTTGAACAATTATCTAACCCATTCTTTCGCTTCGTTAGTGTTGCATTGGTCGTCATAATTGTCGAGACCGACTTCTTCCAGAGAAAGTTCGGCGTTGCCCTCAGCTCTCCTCCTCCCATCAACAAAAATGATCCTCAGCTTCACATGATCACATACCTACAAGTTGCGATCATTTCCCAAGCTTTGATTTTCACTACTCGTGCCCACAGCTTCTTCTTCATGGAACGCCCGTCCTTTGCCCTCTTCGCCGCTTTCTGTCTCGCCCAACTTATCTCCTCTATCATTGCGGCTTACGCTGACTGGGGTTTCACCGACATTCATTCTATTTCTGGTGGATGGATCGGTATCGTTTGGGTCTGGGTACGTCTTGCTCTCTGTTCAACGTGTTTTTTTTTTTGTTAATCCAGTCTTTTCTAGAACATCGTCTGGTTCATCCCTCTGGATTGGATCAAATTCGGTATGCGGGCTACCGTTATCAAATGGCTTCGTACGCGTCACGAACGTGCTCTCGCCAGGGACACCGTCGCTGGTGTTCCCCTCGGTCGCAGCAAGTCGCGCGTGGGTTCCATTCACGAGTCTCTCTACGAGAATCGCGTTTCTTTCATCAAGCGTGCTGCTCGCAAGGTCGGCCTCGGCAAGGTCCACGTGTCGCCTCAGGAGTTAACCCGCTTCACATCCGTCCAAGCTGCGCAGGCTGGACAGACATTGGCTCGCAACCCCAGCCGAGCAGCCCATTAAAACCTCAATAGGAAAATAAAAGAGCCCTCTACCTCTCTGTCAACATCCTCTAATGTCCTCAACGAACGCACCACGTTCTTATCACGCAATACTTTATCCTTATAGACCGGACACCTGTCCCCGCTATCATGGCGTCTTCGTTCCCTTCCCTCTCCGCTATCCTCGAGTCCGCTCCCCCTTTCCAGCCCGACCCGCTGCTCTGCCTCTGATACCCGTTGGGACAGAAGAGTCATGTGTTCATTGTGTAGAGTGTTATGTGTTCGCGAGCTGATTTCTTTGCGGGTGGAGCTGATGTCCATTCGTTGATCTCCAAATTTTTTGTCAGAACACATCATTTGTATAGCTATCTCTTCTGCCTATTATTGCAATAACTATCGTACAGCAAACACTAATTAATACATCGCATTGAACAATAACAATAATAGGTTTGCAGCAAGTTTGCAGTGATTTGAGATCAGCCAAACAGAGAAAGCACAACAATTCACATTTTCTACATGCCATCGTCACTATGGGAACTTTGCCCTCAGCACGCTCTTCGACAACGTCGGACGGCGTTGATCAAATATGCCGTCGTCCAACTTCCATGACAAACTTGAAACTTGAAAGAACTGTGAAGGCTACACATAAAATTCAAGGGTTCACTGTGCGTCGAGCTCGTAAGTTTTGTACCAGTCATTGTTGAATCGCGATAGTAAATATCTTACAGACGCCCGAGAGTCAAAACTCGTAGCCTTCAGACAGTGACTGTCTTGAGTGCCTTCGTTGGGCTTGGGCAGGCTTGGGCCGAACCCGTCTGTCAGCTGAAATTAACCAGAAATCGGAGACCGGACCCAGTTGTCGTTTGACCCACGCGGTGGGCCATATATCATGACTTCTTAAGCCCTGGAGGTTGATGGCATCATGGTACACTATTGCCTTCGCATCTCACTATACCTGTGTTCACGTCAACTCCACGTCAAACGGGGCAGACTGCATCGTCGTCGTCCTATCCCTGGCCAGGCTCCTTGATTATTTCCCAAGGCTGGTACCTGTGGGTTCTGTAATCATCCCTTCCAATGACATCTGAAGTTTCGTTGGTGTTGGATGATACCTTGGGTGTTTTCACTTATGGAGGAGGCGCTTGGAAGACGAGCATCGCAAGTCAGCGGTGGTTCAATGGAAGCACACAGTATCCTTCTTTTTCTGTCCCTGGGAATGGACTGTATGGTACTCTGAATTTGACATTCCAAGGCATGTTATCGTTCTCAGACTGGAAAAGCGTGACGTTAACGTAGGAAACCAGGGACGTCGATTGGTTTTTATGGGAACACCAATCCTCTCGCTGCTGGATTAGATGTACTCACGGTTTCGATCGATGGCGAGACACCTTCCAACTATACCCATGTTAACCCAACGGTCCAAACATGGACGCGGTGGTACCAATCTCCAACGTTGGCCAATGGAACGCACAAGATCTCGTTGGCTCGAATATATAGTCCAGCGTTTGACGTAGCCATCGTCAAGACCAGCAAGGGTACCGTGCTGCCCCAACAGGTTCTCTTAGTCGAGGATGATGATCCAGCTATCGTTTACAGTGGGAACTGGAAAAAGAATGGGGATGCGATTAATGGCGGTAATACAACTCTACCATCGATGATCCCGATGAACAATTCCACAACTCAAAGCACTATTGCGGGGGATTCTATGACTTTCCATTTTTCGGGTGTGTTTTGGCAACTCAGTTATCTGCGCAGTCCCACTTAATTGGATAACTCCAACAGGAACGTCTGCCACGGTTTGGGGTATTCAAACAACAACCTATGTTGGAGTCCTCTCGGCTATATATGATTTGGATGGGGTATCCATTGGGAAGGACTACTCCGTCCTATCGAGTAACCTAAATTACAAGACTGGACAAGGCCAATTACCGAACATAGCCCTCTTCAGTACGGGCCCCCTTTCAGAGGGGAATCACTCCCTCTCGCTTACGATCAACAAATGCGTTAACCAGACATTCATTTTTGATTATATCACATACACACCTTTTGGCTCGTCCAGCACTGCTTCAGAACCGTCAGAAGCCCCCAATACAGCCCCCAAAACGCCAGTAGGAGCTATTGTTGGCGGTGTTGTTGGTGGTGTTGTTCTGCTCCTTGTTTTTGCCTTGTTCTGGCGGGTGCGTCGTAGGCAACAGGCGCTTTCAGAGAAGGTGCTACATCAACCGCAAAACGCTGCTCGTCCCGGGCAAGCCATCCATCCGTTCATTGTCCCCTTATCGTCCTCGAGACAGATGTCTCTGGGATCACCATCGGAACTCCTGTCCATGACCAAGTCGCCCACCAACACCACTCCTTCCGGTCACACAGCGCAAGCCTCTGGCTCTTCCACCGTACCCCTTCAGAAGAGTGTGGACTCAGGTTCACTTTCTGCGGGCTCTTCGAGCCCTCCTGCTACTGGCTCGCCGTCGAGCGATGGTACTGGAAGAAGGGGAAATGAGGTTGAGAGACCTCCGCCGCCGGCTTACAATGACATTGTGTAGGCTCGTTTTTGAAAGGGCCATCGAAGATATACTGGGAGTTTAGCCGCCATGAATTGGGAGCTTCCGCTCCCCTCCTGTTATCAGTCCGTTTTGGCTCGCTCACTGTCGGATTGTCGCGTCACTGAATATGAATCGTGGAAATGGTGTATGATAATTCTGGTTTCTTTTGTTTGTCGTTCGACGGCGGTCATGAGTGGAAGGATCGAAGTCAACCTCCTTTGTCTTCGCACGTTACCAAAGAATTGGCGGGTTCAAAGCACGACGCCTTACAATTTACATACCTTGTGCGAGATACCCATCAAGAGCCATCAAGTTAAAGCTGTAGCCTGTGAACATGTGGAAAGCCTCTTTTTGGCTATTGCGACCGGCTTCTTGCATTTGATTGCACTCCGGATCAGGGCTGTCTTTTCTCACCCGCGTATGTATCGCTGCATCACGAAACGATGGCACTGGCTTTTGACGGTGACATCGCACTTGATCATTCCTTTCTCAGGCACTCTGCCAGCCTCTCTGGCTTTCCTTTGCTACCGCCATCCTGCTGGAATGCCCTCCCAAGTTTCTCTAGTGTTGGACGATACTTCGGATGTTTTTTCCTATGGGGGAGGAGAGTGGAAGACGAGCAAATCGTCACGCTGGTTTAATGGAAGCACGCAATATCCATCGTTCGCCGTTGCAGGCAATGGTCTCTACGGTACGGTGAATTTGACGTTTAATGGCGAGTTTCTTTACTTTTTTTTGGTTTGGTTTGAGGTGTTGTTTTGACCTCAGAAAGCAGGGACGTCAATTGGTCTCTACGGAAATACGGTACCTCTCGCTGCTGGATTGAACGTATTCACGGTCTCGATTGACGACGGGTCGCCATCCAACTACACCTACGTCAACCCTAATACGACGCAGACATGGCAGCAATGGTACCAGTCACCCACTTTATCAAGCGGTACTCACCGAATCTCGTTGGGTCAGATATATAATCCGGCGATGGACGTGGGCATCGTTCAGACCAGTAAGGATGTTCTGCTTCCCCAACAGCTTGTCCTTGTCGAGGACGATGATTCTGCAATCAGCTACAGCGGGAAATGGAAAAAAAGTCAGGATGTGATCAACGGCGATAACACAACACGTCCGTTGATGATTCCGATGAACAACTCTACGACTCGGAGTACAACTGAAGGCGATTCCATGACATTTCATTTTTCGGGTTTGTTTGGCATTTGGCACTCTCGCTATATTCACTCAAGCAACAATAGGAACTTCTGCCACAATTTGGGGCGTCCAGACGACATCCATCCTTGGGGTTCTCTCAGCCGTGTACACTGTAGATGGGGTTCCCACTGGGAAAGACTACTCTGTTCAGTCAAGTAACTCAGGATACAAAAGCGGTCAGGGGCAAGTACCGAACAATGCCCTCTTCACCACTGGCTCCCTTCCACAGGGGAATCACACTGTCATGCTAACGATCAGCAAATGTGTCAATCAAACGTTCATTTTCGATTACATCACGTACATGCCTTTGGGCTTGTCAAACTCAACCGGTACTGATTCGGGATCTTCGGGCATTAAGGCGCCAGTAGGAGCAATTGTCGGAGGCGTTCTAGGGGGCATCGCATTGCTCCTTGTCGCACTTGCTGTTATATTCCTGCGACGGCAGCGCCAAAGACGGGAAGCATTTTCAGACAAAACCGTCGTTGTTCCTTCAGCAGAAGCATCCCACCTACAGAACGCTGCCCCCCCAAGCCAAGCCATCCACCCCTTTGTCGTCCCCTCGTCTCCCTCAGAACGTAGTTTTCCACGTTCACAATCGTCTTCAGATTTTGTATCAACGATCAAGCCATCTCTTCGTACCAATACCAGGTCCTCCAGTGGCCCCACGATGCTCAGCGATAATTTCTCTACCATGCCTTCTCACAGGCGTCTGGATTCAGGTTCGCTTTCTGCAGTTTCCAGCTTTCCAGCTGGCATCTCGACGTCAGGCAGTGCCGTTGCATCCGAGGGGAGTGAGGTTGGAGGTCCTGCACCTCCAGCCTATCACGATGTTATTGCTGCTGGTTCGTCGCAACCTAGATTAGCAACAAGCAAGTCTTGACCTAAAAATTGGCTTGATTGGGGATGCTTTGAGGTATCCCATGCGCTTGTCTTGACTGGTCCTCTGGACCAGACATTGGACTCACGGCTTGGTCAACTGGCCTCCAGGGGAGGTTATCCCTCTTTCTCTTTGTTGCTGCTGTATATCATATTGCCTATTCCAGCCCGTCTCAACAATTTTTGTTCTTTCGCTTTACTCGGGTGTTGATTCTTCCCAGATCCTCCAGGCCGTCCGACGACTAGTGGGATGTTTTGGAGCTCATTCTAGCAGGGCATCCTTCGAAGCTGCCCGTCTCAGCTTTTTTGCTCCTACTTCGGATGATGCTTCAGCCTCCCGTTTGAAGATACAGGTTTCTCACTCCAGTACGTCATGTAGAGTTATGACTCTCACACCATTCATAATCGACGTCAGCAGTGTGTGGGGGATATCTACGACATGAAAGCCCGTTTATTTCTAACCTCCTCCCTACTCTACCGTCACCTGCACAATGCCCTTTGCGAGTCGATGTTGAGCTATATCGCCTCTCCTGTGCAACCCACCCAGACGTGTAGCGCACTGAAGGAGTTCACACTAGATTA
This sequence comes from Laccaria trichodermophora, assembly GCA_018417955.1. Classification (NCBI taxonomy): domain Eukaryota; kingdom Fungi; phylum Basidiomycota; class Agaricomycetes; order Agaricales; family Hydnangiaceae; genus Laccaria; species Laccaria trichodermophora. The sequence continues at coordinate 1,043,151 of JACTVC010000002.1, forward strand.
TCACTTTGACTTTGAGTAGTCCCTTGTGCAGATGTACAGAGTATTACAGGTGATACGCAGTCGATTTGTAACAATATATACCCAGCTAGATCCAAGGATCCAAGGTTGTTAAGTTTACTTGCGAATAAAATGTTGAATGTATGATAGAGGATCCTCTTCCGAATAACTGATTGGCATAGCTTCTACTTGTTGTACTCAAGCATTCACATGACCGGGACGCATTGAAATACGTACGCGAACTTCGAGGAAAAGCCCACCAGTCCCAAAAGCCTGAACTTTCAATCCCCATAAAAATCATCCATCGAACTTGTTTCCGTCGACAGGGTAGAGGGGTACCTTGGCGCATGAGGATTCGTTCTGGGTTTCTTGATTGAGGGGCTACCCTCTGGGACATCGTCTGAACGTCGTTTACCGGGACTGGCAGATGCTTGTGGTGGAGTTGCGGGGGGTGTTGTGGCAGGGGGTAAACCACTAGCGAAAAGTAGGCTGGTATCCGGCAGAGCTTCCACTTCTCTGATTGCGTCGTCAACAAAGCCTAAGACGATGGCGTAGTGTTTGGTGGCATCAGTTTTCAGTTCTTCCAAGCTCAAGCGCGGTGCTTTTTCATGCATCAAGCGATCCTTCCTAGATATCTCGGCGTCAAGAAACTTCCGGAAATTTTCAAGGAGGGTGTCGAAGGTCTTCCCAAACCATGAAGACACTTCAGGAAGCGCATATTTGTGAAAGAACGAGCGTTTTGAATCGCTTGCTCTCTCCGGGTCTAGTTCCTCCCACATACACAGAAAACTCGGTTGTGGGCGTATAAGCAACCCTGGCCCGTCGTAGGCAAAGCAAATCCAACATAAAACATAAAAGCAAGATTCCAGGTCATCGAGATAGTCATGGGCGGGGAATATAGTGCCCGGCTGTTGTTTCATCTGACTTCGGAGTACCATAATGGATTGGAATATACGGGTACCCTATGTCTAGGTCAGACTGCAAAATTTGAAAGATGTGGAGCCAGCTCACCGTCCTGAAGTCGACGCCGGCAAGGCTACCTTCTCGATTGAGTAGGACCGCCATGTCAAGGTCGATAACCACGCCTCGATTACCAACTGGCGCATTTTCCTTACCCATGAGGATGTTATTGATGCTTATATCTCGATGTAGAATCCCTTTGTTCCATAGGTTCCGATGCCCTAAAGGAATGATCAAAACGCGAAGAACAGTGCCAAAGGATCGACTTACCAGCGATAGCATCCCGGAAAGCAGAGAGAAGCTGTTTTTTGTTGTCAAATTGGTGGATAGGTTTGCCATATCTCTCTAGCAAGACTCTGGAGAATGTTCGATCTCGGAAATTGGGAGTATTGCAATTAATACCCCTCAAAGAGCTGATGCTCATCTTCGGCTCCCAATAATCTATCATCTGCCCCACGCCTTCTAGTCCTTTGGCCATTTCCAGAAGCTCCCACTCGGGAGTACGGTCAACTGACCGCCAGCAATCCTTAGCCAGATATTTATCACCTGTATTGGGATCGATGAGATTCCAGCAGCACGTTCCTCGACCACGGATCGCACGACGAAGGAAGCATGCCTTGAGATTTTCAATCTCATAACGTACAAGCTCATTCTCCGCGCGTGTCGGCATAGTCAGGTATCGCTTGCTGCCACACCACTGTATGCTTGTATCCAAGCCAAGGGCTGCGGGGTCTGGGGATGCGAGGGCGAGGATAACGCGAACAAAATAGCGAGGATGGTGGTGAATGTTGATTCTTTGTGAGTACATCACACCAGCGCGATCAAATTGGAAGAGTTGGATAAAAGTTTCAGTCAGGATGGCGGAATAAACGAAAAACCGATTCTCCTGTTGAATAAAACATTGCCTACAAAGGAAAGGTCACAAACGGTTTCGGGAAAAGACAGCGAGCCACGCTTACCGAGCGTATACAGCAATTTGGATGAGGTTATCCCAGAACGTATAATTCTTCTCGGTTTTAATTTCGAGGGGGCTAGCGCATCCCCTATACGTTGGTTTTATTGAAGCTTTTGATGACCGTTTTGATGGTCGAACTAGTTTGCTGTCCGGCCAAAAACCGTCACCAAATCCAGAGATGAGTATGTCGGGAGATGTTTTCAGCGATGTATCGTCAACCCCTTCAGTATGACTGAGTTTCGTCGCATGTGTGTCATGAACCAGTCGGGGTGTAGTGTTTTGCACGACACTAGATTCCGAAATGAGTACGTCAGACGTGTCCGATGCAGTATTGTCCACCCCTTCGTTCCCGCCGGGCTTTGTGGCAAATGTGTCATGAACCGTCTGGGATGCGGTCCCTTCAGCAAGGTCAGATCCCGAAATCAGCGCGTCGGGGGGAATATTCAATGTCTCTTCCACCTCGAGCGTCGCCTCAGGTGGGACCATCTGGCGTGCGGAAATATTGAAATATGACAAAATGCCGCTGACAATGGCCACGTAAGGGCGGTAGAGTGTTTTTTCCAACGGTGGCACCTTTGGAATGCCGTTCCACCGCTTCTTCGTATAGTGATTGGTATTTGCAAAGAACCCCTTCAGTTGTTCCCTGGTCGCGGTGTTCAGAAAAGTGGTTCCTCCAAAATCATCTCCGGCCTCGAGCTTATGGCGTTCAAGCTCCTCTCGGAGGTAACTCGCTTGTTCTTCGACAGTGCCATAACCGCGATCAGGTCCGTGCGAACTTTGAGTCATGGGTGTGTCTTCGATAGTTGTGATACCTGTTTCAATAGAACCAGGTCGAGAATTGCGAGGGGGCGTGCAAGGAGGAATGGGATAAGAGGCGTGATCAGAAGAGGTCGCCTTGTCGTTGTCGACTGCTGCAGACGCCTGAGCGGTCACGATTTGATCGCGTAGGGACCTAGATGCGGTTTTCTGTTTTGCCATCGCCTAAAAAAAATACTGTATGTGCCACATACCTCGTAGAACTGCAGTTATATAGCTTTGAGAGATGGGCCACTTCCAGCCACAAGAGGAGAACAATGGCTATTACATAGAGCCTCGTGCCAGTGGTGGCCACAAATTATGATGGATTCAAACGAGCATGTGATCGCGTTGATCTTATGCATCGCCACCACATTGAACTTACATAGCACGATGCGCGACACGAAATCCAAATCTCGTGTGCTAAAAGGCTCTACCTTTTCTGGTCGGTCGGCTGTTTTGCTCATCTTCATACCCCTTGTGCCAATCATCTCGGCTTTGTTGACTGAAGATTATCATTCGTCGAAGATTTATCTGTGGGCTAAAGCTGGCGCGGCGACTCTTATCATCAAATCCTCACTGGGGAGGACAAGCATTTTCCAGCAAGAACTTTGGACGTCAGTGGCACACACTGAGGGGTATACCGCGGTACCCTACCTTTTCGAGGCCAAATTTCTCTCAAAATTTCGTTGAGGAGATACGGATGGCCCATCCGACATTTCGATGACCGAAAAAAGCTTTTCTATATTCTCTGGCACGCCATCCGGTCAGTCAATCCTTCACTACTAATCCCACTACTTGAATAGTTTCTGTAGGGCATAGGAACTTTAGAATATCAGTACCCTCTCTTGCAGATTCGCCGGTTGGCGCTGAAGGCCAAATTGCTGCCCTTGATATGGCATCCCGTTTCGCCGAGAAGTCAGTTTTTCCGGGGCTGACGGATGATGAGTTGACTTCTCTTCATTCGGCTTTTGCGGCCACATAGGTTGCTCGTCCGTTTCAATCATTCAAAGCACTCAGGCAAAACCCAGGCTATGTATACATCCTCACCTACCATCGCCTAGCGGTCTATGTTGATCTTCTCTGTCTACGACAGGCCAACATGGTTTGGAAAAGCCTTCAAAACCTCCTTGAATCTTCCGGAAGTTTCTCACCCACGAGGTACGCAGGAACGAGCGCTTGATTGGCCAGAAAGCGCTGCGCCCCACTCCGAAGATCTGACAGATGTTGCGGCCAAGCAATACACCATCGTCTCAAGTTGCATTGACGCCGCAACCAAGGGACTGGGTGACCCTCCTCATAGCCTAATTGCGCGCGCCGGTATCCGTCAACTGGATCTTTCACCAGCTCCCAAGGTCGTTTTGCTGCACAGCCATAGACCACTTCTCCTTAGTGGTTTGCCTCTCGCGAGTCCGCCGCAAGAATTAACAAGTCCTGGCAAACGGATCCTTGAACAATATCCCGTCAAGTTCATGTGAAAGGGCCAGGAGGCTCTCCCATCCGCTCAATGTCTCTTTGCGTTGTCAAGTTCGGGAGGATGAAAGTGACAATTCCACACATTGTCCAACCGGTGTACCACACTGTAAGATAATTAGCAGTTGTTACCAGTTCAGCTCGCCCCTTTCGATCAATAGCGTCTGTAATCCGTAATGTGCAGTCGGGATTGATTAATATTGACGTTCAAACTATAACTCTGCCATTGCAAGCGATACTCTACTTACTAATAAACACTAGGCTTGATAAAATGACAACTTCGATCCCTACGCTACTAGACTTTGGTTATACCAGTTTCCATCGATAGGATAGAGGGCTCGTGGGGGTTCCTTCTGGGCTTTTTAAGTGGGGGATTTTCTTCCGGGGCATCGTTCGAAGGTCGTTTGCTACTGGGGGATGACCGCGGCGGAGTTATGGGAGGGACACCACTGGCGGGGATTGTGCCGTCAGGTGTTGCTTCCAGTTGCATGGCTTCCAATTTCTCTATTGCTTCGTCGACGTAGCCTAAAAAAATAGCGTACTGTTCATGCGCCGCCTCTGTGAGATCATTGAGGCATCGGCGAGGTTGTTTAAGCCTCCTGTCCTTCGTCATGTAGTGGTTCCAGACAAATTTACCCATCTGCTGTAAGAGGGTCTGAAAGACTCCTTCTCCAAACCATGGCGATAGAACATGACGAAAAGAGTGGAACAGGAAACTGATCTTTGCACACCTTGCTCTCTCTGTATCAAGGTTTTCCCATTGTGCCAACAAAGTCGGCTGTGGGCTTTTCTTCTTTCCTGATGCTTCGTAAGCGAAGCAAATATAGCAGAAAACGTAGAAGAAAGATTCTAGATCATCGAGGTAATCGTGGGCAGGGAATATAACGCCAGGCTGGTTTGTTTGACTTCGGAGTACCATCATGGATTGAAATACACGAGTGCCCTATGTCGAAATTAGGATGCAAAAAAAAATAGTGACGTGAGTTTAATTCACCGTCCGAAAGTCAACTGCTGCAAGGCTTCCTTCTCGGTTGAGCAGAATTGCCATATCAAGGTCATTTATTAGACTCCGGTTACCAACGTGCGCATCTTTTTTTCCCATAAGAATGTTATTGATGCTCACGTCTCGATGAAGAATTCCAGCGTTCCAAAGGTTCTCCCTTGATAATAATGAGACAGAATAGGTGTGGTAATGGAGGTGTGGCTTACCAGAAATGGCATCCCGGAAAGCGTAGAGAAGCTTTTTTTGGTCGTCAAACTGATGGATGGGTTTGCCGTATCCCTCCAGCAACACTCTGCAAAAATACCGATCTCGAAACCCTGGGGTATCGCGATCAATTCCCTTCAAATGGCCAACGCTAAACCCCGGCTCCCAATAATCAATCATCTGCCCCACACTGTTGAGTACCTCGGCCTTTTCCAGAAGTACCCACTCATGAGCTCGATTGGCCGAACACCAGCAATCCTTTACCAAATACTCCTCCTTCGTTTTGGGATTAACAACATTCCAGCAGCACGTTCCTCGACCACGAATCGCGCGACGAAGGAAGGACGCCTTCAGCTTACTGATTTCGTAGTCGACCAACTTATTCTCCGCGTGTGACTGCATGGAGAGGTACCGTTTGTTGTGACGCCAATGAATGCTTGTATCGAAACCGAGGGCTTCGGGATCTCGGGGTGTCAAGGTAAGGATGATGCGAACAAAGGAGCGAGGATGTTGATTCTTCCCGAGAACATAACACCGGCGCGATCAAATTGGAAAAGTTGAATGAATGTTTCTGTTAGGATTGCAGAATAAATGAAAAGTCGATTCTCCTGTTGTATAAAACAGGTCACAAACGGTGTTGAAAAATGGACAGCGGAGGGAACTCACCGAGCGTAAACGGCGATTTGAATGAGGTCATTATTGAAAGTGAAATTCTTGTCGGTCTTGATTTCAAGGGGGCTGGCGCATCCTTGATAACTTGGTTTCGATGACGGTTTCGATGAAGTCCTGAGCTTGCTAACCGGACAAAAAGCGGCACCAATTCCGGAGATAAATATGTTGGGGGACGACTTCAACGCTGTATTGCCGACCCCTTCGACATGGACGAGCTTCGTCGCATGTGTTTTGTGAGCCTGCCGCATGGTAACATCAAAGTACGAGAGAATGCCACGGACTATATCTAAGAAAAACTTGCATAGAATCTTCTCGGATTTTGGCTTCTTTGGAATGCCCTTCCAACGCTTATGCGTAGTGTAGAATTGAGACTTTTCTAAGAAGTCGTCCATACCCTCATCATCCACCCCGTTGTGGAGGGTTGCTTCAAAGTCAGGACCAGACTGGAGCCTATAACTTTCTGAAAGCTCCTCTTGAAGGAAATATACTGCTGCCTCAGCGGTGGCAAATCCACAATCAACTCCACTGGACCTTTGACTCGTGGGAGTGTCCTCAGCAAATTCTGAGGGGCTCGTCTGAACAGAGCCAGGTCGAGAGTTACGAGGAGGAGGAGAAACAGGATGGGAGTCATGGGACAGGCCCCGGGAAGCTCATGCCATTTCTTGTCCGCAAAAAGTCGCCAAAACGGACCTCAAATCCGCTATCTTTTGGGCCTCAAATCCGCAATCTTGGACAAGGGTCTGCATGTGACATTCCCTGGAAAGGAAGGTTCCCGTGAATTTAGGGGGTTTGACGACGCAAGCAAGACGCAAGACCGTCAAAGACAGCCGTTTGCAGATGAAGCCTGGTTCGCCGTCTTTGTTACCAGTAATTAGATGATTTAAATCCTCGCCTTCAGTGACAACTTCAAAAAAATTCCGTTCAGTTGCACCTCAAATCCACTATTTGTGGACAAACCTGCCCTCCAAATCGCCTCAAATCCACTATTCTAGGACAAAGATAGGCCGAATTTTGGGCCCTCAAATCCGCTATTTTTGGACAAGAAATGGCCTGAGCTTCCTGGGGCCTCATGGGACGCGCGTAGCGTCCGAGTCTTCCTACTATTTCGACCAAGTGTTCACGATTTTGGGAAATTTTTCATGCCGAGATGGCCGAAAAATTTTCTTTTGATTCAAGATGAATAAAAAAAAAAAAGTTTTTTTGTCGATGTGACGTGTGACGTGAACACTTGGCAGTGCATGATGATGGAGCATGTGATCGCGTCGATGCATCGCCACCACTTTTATCAACTTGTCACTAAATAAAAGCGTAAGTAAGTAGCATCAGTACCTATGATGATGTTGCCCACCATTTGAATTGCATGCTGCTAGGTCATATACTTAGCGCAACTAAGCATACCACCCTTATCGACCATTTGCGAAACTACGCATACCACCCTTATCGACCATTTGCGAAACTCTGGGTTAGATCTTAGCATTTGGTTAGCATCCAACGTCAACGCCGGTCCCTCAATCTAGATTCTCAGCAAGCCGTGGAGTAATTTGAATCGAAACTCTGTTGAGACAGACGTACATATCCAAGGTACAACCAGGCCCAAAAGGTGCAAAAAGACAACAAACAACACTAGTGATGACAACAAACAAAAGGAATGGGAGGTGAGTTGGAGACGCGCACTTCTACTTGCAGCCAGCCGGCATCAAGCGGTTCTTCGGCCACGATTGATTGGACTGTGCCCAGGTGGTAATGTTGGGGTTCGTATATGCCCCATAATATCTGCATGAAAGAAGGTGAGGCTACAGGTTTGGGTTAGACAGAAGGGGGACGAACGTGTCAATATAGGCCGCAGTTGGGTGGTTGGCAGGATCGCATCCAATATTAATAGAATTCTTTGGTTGATATACCCTAATCCAATCAACGCTCATGGTTGCCGGGAACGTCAACGTATCGAGATTGATATCCCCGAAATTCTGCGAGAATCCCAGGTTGGCAATAATGTACTGTCGAAGGTCGGTAAACGCATGTTTTTGGAGGGAGAAGGGAGACCATCACCATTGGTTCTGTTGGGACTGGCCGTGCACTGATCTCTGTAGCAGCGTCTGGACCCATGGCAGCTACTAAAATGGTCCAAGCCCGCTGATTATCGTTAATCCAGGTGATATAGGCATCGTCAAAGCTGTAGAAAAATGTGCCAGCGTCAGAAAAGAAAGGTCAAGGTGGACAACAAATCTTTACCCAGGTTTATACTCGAAACCGTAGACGGTGTAACATCCTCCATTGAGCTCATAACAATTCGGGTTTGTCAACGACAACCCGCTGGTGGTTTGTTGGAAGGCACCTAGAAAAGGGACGCCTCAAAAACAAGCTACTGAAACATGGAAAGGGTACGTACCCCCTAGATAAGCGTTCAACACCGTTCTATTAGGGTCGTCGAAAGTGACGACGCCTGTCGAATTCGTGAAGCGATACCTAGCCTTTGATGGATTTGTAAAGGGAGCGTCGGGGACTTGATTCAACTTACATTGAAAGGGGCCCATTGCGACGACAAGGAGACCTGACAAATGATATATACAAATGACAGAATTCCTTACAGGAGAAATCTTACCTGGCCAACGCCTTTATCAACGATAGCTTCAAAAATATCGATTTCGGGAGCTGAGCGGCCAACATAACTGCCATCCGCTCGCATAGGCCCAGGATGAGACTCGCCGGGGCAAGTGCATGCAGCTGTTCTACCTCATGAACAAAGAGAATTGAAATTAGCTTTGTCACCCACATAAGCGTTGGCCAGGTTGGTAGGACTATTCGGGATATCGTCAGCTCTGGAGAAAGTTAGAACGTTATAACCGTACCAGCATATTCTGATTACCGGGATCACCGTTTTGGACAGCCGCCAAAGGCGTTGCTGTGCCCGGGTAGGTTTGATTGGGAAGTGTGCCGACATCGCAAGAATCATAACTATACGGCCACTATAATGGCGTAAGTTGATTGATCGTGTAGATACCAGGCGGCGCATACCAAGCCTTCTACAGTCCCACCAAAGCCAGCGCGACCTAATAACGTTGTTAAGAAGATTCACAAGAGAGTAGGGGAGATTAACCTAGATTCCCCATTGTCCAACTGCGAAAAGAGCATAAGCAACTGATACATCAACTCTGGAAGTGACACTTACATGGCGGGCCAAAATCCACTGAATTCGTAATGTAAAACTGGTGTCAGAGTCGGGTTAAATGAAGTACGCTACCTAATTGAGCTCGAACCAGGAAGCATCACAGATGCTACCAGATAACTGTGAGTGAAGTCAGATTTCGAGGATTATAGAGTTACGTACCCAAAATAAGACCCCCAGTAAAGCAGAACTTGTTCCTGAGGACTGTGAGGACGCTTCCTTGTCGGATAGGTTACATTTTTACATACCACGTCTGGATCTGGTGAAAAATTTGTCAAGGAAAAATCGCCAGTATAAGTCGATCAATTTACCATGCCCGACTTAAAACCCAAATTATGGTTGTTCGCTGGGTTTGCCACCTGTTCTAACCTGATCTGCAAGTAACCTCCCTTGGTCGTCGCTACGAATATGGTGAGATGCTGACAGGTGGCGAGAGGGGAGCAAATGAACCTTGTCCCGGGTCATACCACTCTAAATCATTCTAAGATGTGTTAGCCACATGCTGGCATACAAGACCATCCGACTTACAGTCCCCCAATAGTGCAGATCCACAGCTTCCCAAAAGGGGTCATCTCCAGGGTAGAATGTGCGGCCATCTACGTTGAACTCGTCGGAGAAAACCAGAACGAACTCATCGCCGGTATGATAAGATTTGGTCGTGTAGGCGCTTTGCGGCGTATCTCGGTCGATGAGACCAAAATTTCCCGGAAGGGCGGGTACTTGGCCCGTTGCATTGATTCCTCCCAAGTTGAATCCCCCTTGATTCGTTTGCTTGTGTTCCAGGAAATGCGTTGTGATTGGATAGCCTGACGTGAACGTGTCAATGGGATCCAATTCTTAAGACGGAATGATACAAACCGGCGCTGCATATATATGAGTTACGTAGGACTGGAAGTATAATAATACACTCACAATAGTGCCAAGCAACTGGCGGCAAGGATAGAAAGACATCCAAGATTTCCTAGTCCACGTACAGTGAAAACTGAGCCCCCTTGGTCATTCCGTCTATCACGTCGTGGGTCGGGGTTATGAATGACGTCGTCGGGTTCGGGCGTAGACATGAGTAAGGGCAGACCCCATTCGTGCGGTGAATGGGATAACGAATACTAGAGGCAAATATGGCTTCAAATATAGCAAGGTGATGGCGTGCAAAATACCTTTTCTGATATCGAAGACTGAGGGTCATGGTTTAGAAGCCATTGGCGCCGATTGATCCATCAACACTCACCGGATGGCTAGCAGACGACCGCACGCTGGGAGAAGGGCGTGAGGAGCCTGCTACTGGAGTGGGAGAAACTTTCGGAAGAAGGCTTGTTGTCGAAGGTGATGGATGATTAAAAGGGCGGCCGCTCATGATAAATAATGTTGGGGTATTAAGCTAGGTAAGAAGCGCGCTCCTGCGCGGCTGGTCGAGTGTAGGGTTGAAGGAATGCTTAAGGAGGAGCCCAGTAGCGGTAATGTCTTCGACGCAGTTTGAAAAGATGGCTGTTGAAAGGAAAGTGTTGTTCTGGGAATGCCAAGCCATTTCTTTCGGTGGTAGTGACAGGATTTGGACAGGATGGACCTGGATGGCTAAATTCGTGCATAACCCCGTTCCTGAAACCAAAATGGATAGGGAGATGGCAAAAAATCGGGAATGTTTCATAGTGCACGACAGCATCCAACAAAAACGTCTATTGAAACAGTAAGCAGGGAGGTAGTATAGAGGACAGAGTCTGACCTAAGACTTGTTGGGTCCAGCCTGAGGCCTGAGCTGAGCCTTGAGGAGCGGCAGCGGTGGGAAAGCAACTTAGGGCGCTCATCGACTAAATGGGATTGTCCCATGAACGTTGATCGCCATCACTCAATAATTGTTGTCCGGAGTTGGGCTTGAAACTTGAAAGGATGCATATCGTCGGGAGGATTGCAGTGGATGAGATGGTGAAAGAAGGAAGGAATCGTCGTGCGTGTCACTTGGTTACGTTTGCCTCGCCAAGACTGCCCGACTTCCGATCGAAACTTTTGGCGGGGAAAAGGAGTATTTCACGAATATCTCATGCATTTCTGCAACTATTCAAATGAAACTTGGCAGGCATGTTCATGTAGTGTATCTTCACACATCCTATATAACAATTGGAAGTGGTCTTTCTCACGGGTCTAGAAGAGACATTCTGATTGGCTGCTGAATTGTGACGTCATGGGAAACCACTTGCAGGCAATGCCTGTCAATGCGGCGCCTTTTGCGCACCTTGCTCTTCCTCTTCCACCACACTGTGCATCCTCTCCACTCTCTTTTCTTTCACTACGAGCCCCCCCTTTCCCCAACCTGGACAGTATACCTTCACAGAGATAGGATTTATATGTTTTTCTAATCAAATTTACTGCACACTTTCTCTTTCAAATGTGTGAACCATTGTGTGTGATCCAGCAAGAGAGTGTCTTCCTGTGTTGTCCTATCTTCATGTATTCAATTCAGTTGTTGTTTGACAAAAATGCCACATGATATCCTTCTGTTTTGAGCTGGTTTACTCTCTGGAATGTTCAGCCTTTATTGATTTCACCCCTCCAGACCCCCCTGAATACTTTCTCAATTGCATGATTCTTGCACCTCAAAACATTGATGTGGGTGAAATGAACCAAGAAATTTTGGATTGCATGGCAGGTGATAGCCATCAGTACATCAGTGCAGATTAAATTATCTGTGAGCCAGGAGCGGATCCAAGAGATGATGAACCAATCCCAATTGAATTTCTTTGCTCCATGAACTCTTCCAGTCTTCCACCAGGCGGATTGAATCTCAAGGTTGGGTGCCCTGTCATCTTACTTTGCAATCTTTCTCTGGGTCAGGGTTTGTGCAATGGGACATGGATGGTCATCACACAGATGGGCAATTGAGTTCTGGAAGTACAACTGCTTGGAGGTGAAATGGGGGCAATTGGCAATCATTCCTTGAGTTTCACTCATTCCAACAAGCTCATCTGAAGTTTCATTCAATTTTCAATGTCACTATTCCCAGTTCACTTAGCTTTCACATTGTCCATAAACAAATCTCAAGGCCAATCTGTTCAACATGTTGGACTCTATATTTGCTTTCCAGTTTTTGCACATGCTATATGTAGCTCTTTCACATGCAACATCTCCCATAACATTAAAATTCTTCTTGCAGATGATGCTACAGAATGCCTTACCACACTGTATAGTCTGAATGGACTGGATTTTGGTCCCCAAGTGTGGGAACTAAGTCTGCCTACAGTAATGTACATAAAAATACTCAGAAAATAGGAAGAGGGTGTGTGGGTGACGAGCAATGAGAGAATAGCTCAACTATCAGGATAGATTGTAATGACAACCCTAGAGAAGAAAAGAAATTCGCACCTAGCTGAGGGAGTGAACTGAACCAATCATGAGTATTATCAAGAAAGGTCCCGTGCAAATGCACGGGTATCAGCTAGTATAACTAAAAAAAAAGCGCCGTGTCTTATGTATTACTCGTTAAATTCACCCTGCAACTTTTGTGGCATTTTCAAGAATCTTCTGAAACGGCATGTTCAAGCAGTTTTATCTGAGTCATTCAGACACCTTGGATGTCTTAGTACATGGTTTATTAGTTGTCTCCTCCTGTAGCATTCTTTTTCAAAAACGGGATAAAGGTCGCGTCATGTCGCGTTGATGAGCGCGCGCTTATCCTAGGCACGTGAACCCGAATTTCCGAACGAATTTCCGAATGTTCTACCAACTTTGCGAATCTTACTCCACACGCGTCCCCTCCTGCCTATATTCGATTCAATAACATGTTCAGACGTCTTCACCAACTTTAGGATGTTCCATTCGCGCGTTTCCACACACACCCCGAATATTCTATCATGTGTACACGCTTTAAATCCGAACTTCCGAATATTCAACAGCTTTGCGAGGATTTCGACAACATCTCCACACACATGTTCACAAGACATTCGCAGACTCATCAACAATTACCCTTTCGCTTTCTCGCCACTTCAGATGTATCTTCACACATGCCCGAATAGTTGTATTGCGAAAGAATGCGCACAGGCACATACTCCGGCATTCATCCATTCCCATCAATCCGGTCTTATTGTTTGCACATTTGGAGTTTAGCTTTAACCTAGGATCAATCGCCATGCACAGCCAGTCTTTGCCTCCATTTTCCGAATATATTGGTGCCTTTCCACCCCTTACTTATTCTTCTTTTATTTTATATTCATTTTTTTTACTTCTTTTGCATTTCTCTGATTTTGCTCTTACTATCTTCATGTTTCATGTTTCGGAACTTCTTATCTTTGTTTCTATCTTTCACATTTCCTTTTTTTGAATATTTTCGAATATTTGTACATTCATGTATTTGTAGTATCATAGTACTTCGAAATAACAAGTTGTACTTCACCCCTCGATTCGCATCTCGTTCCAGCTGATAATCGCTTCAGCACTTCGTTATACTCTTTGCCATCGTCCTGCACACCGTGTGCACTTGTCAACCTTCGCATTATTCGTTTTCCAATTATTCCCTCTGCTCACATTGTCCCTAACATCCTCATACTCCCCACACACCTTCGGACGCACTCCCACACATTAGGAGTTGTGTCCTCATCACCTTTCCTGTTTTGAGAAGCCCAGAGAACTCCGTCTCGTGTCTTTCAGAGCCACTCAAAGCAACGCTAACCATTTCCGAAGGTTTTGTATCTGGTGTGTTTTGGATTTTCCATACACATCTACTGCGTTGCAGGCATATCATATTGGAGCCCACCGCGAGGGGTTCTTTTAATTGTGCCTTCTCAAACCCACCGAACAAATCTCGATACCCTTAGGGACGAATTGATCCGTTCCTTCCAGAATCCCGATAACCTCGACGACACTTCCCCATTCTTCGAATCAGTCCCCGAATCATCTGCACGTCATAATTTCCTACCATCTCCTATCACACCACTCTTCGAATTATCAGATCTACCTTCACCTCTGTCACCTATACAACCTTCGTTACCACAATCTACCCCTTTAACACCGCAGCATTTAGCCATGTCCGAACACGGAGATACTTCTCCTTCTGTCAAACCCTTGATGCCCCTTAAAGGAGATCGTGGTGCTCCTACATTTAATCCTGATCGTCCCTCCGAACTTTCGCGTTTCTTTCGGCAGTTAGAAGCCTTATTCCTTCGCAGTGGTATCACAAGGGACGAGGAAAAGAAGGATTATATGTTGACGCTTCACTTGCCGACCTCTGGGAAGGCATCCCATCATTCAAATCAGCCACAGCCACTTATGACACATTCAAAGCAGCGGTTCTCGAATGTTACATGGACAATGATCGCAAGTACAATGTTTCGGATCTCGACATGCTTATTGGCGAACGTCAGCGCTTAGGCATCCGTTCCCTTAACGGATTATCCGAATATCACCTTCGCTTCCAAGCCGTCACTTCGTATCTCCTTGAGAAGAAACTCATTGGAGAAGTTGAGCAGTTCAACGCATTCGTCCGAAGCTTCTCCCCTGCCTTTTGGAACGATATTTCACGTCGCCTTCAAGTCAAACACCCAGACCATTACCCCGATTTACCCTACAAGATTTCTGAAGTTTATGATGCAGCCCGCTTCGTCCTCCATGGTTTACCAACTGGTTCAAGTGCGATCCCCATTCCACCTTTCCCCTCCCAGCAACCTTCGCCTTCATCTGCTTCCTATACACCCACTCCTTCACAACCTGTTGATTCGACTCCTACTATTAAAGCTGAACAATTAGGGTCAATCCTTACCGAATTCACCAAGTCAATTGTCGAAGCTATCAAACAAGCGAATGCTTCGGATAATCGCTCCTCTTCTTCTGCTAACTTTCGGAGATCCACGTTGTGTAACATGTGTGGAAAGGAACATTTCATTCGGGATTGTGAAGTCGTCTCCGAATATATTCGCGCTGGAAAGTGCAGGCGCAACACTGACGGCAAGGTTGTTTTACCATCTGGTGCATTCATTCCGAAAGATATTCCAGGCACCCTCCTTCGTGACCGCTTTGATGAGTGGCATCGTCGAAATCCGAATCAGCTTGCAGCTGGCACTTTATTCCACTCTGTCGTTTCCTCGGACCAGTCTCCCAGCTCTCCTACAACTTCTCAGCCGCTCTATCAACTTTCTACCTCTGATCGCATCGCATCACTTGAAGCAGAATTATTCAACCTTCGTGCTCGAAAGCCTGGATTCACTCCTGTCATTAGGACGCGTGCACAGAAGGCCCGAAATGCGAATGTCGACCCTGACGATGATCCGGCTCCTGTTCAGCCACCTGCTATCTCCGAATCTGATCAACCACGCGCCACATCCGAACCACCGACATCTACCCCTGCTATCCCATTCGAGCCAAAGGGACCTGAGCACCCCTTTCGCAATGCGCAAGATGCAACATATATTCCCCCTCAAGACCGTAACGTTGCTGCACTTCCGAAGCCCACTGCTCCGAAGAAACCGGAGCCTGCGTATCGCACCTTACCTCCGATTCATGAACAAGCTATCGCTACTGATGTTTACAATCGTTCTCTCAATGCGCCTGTCACCCTCACCCAACGTGAGCTTCTTTCGATCTCTCCTGAAGTTCGAGCACAACTTAGGGATGCAATAACCACTCGTCGTATTCCAAATAAGGATCCTACTCAGCAAAACCTCTCCGATGAATTCGCCCCTGACTTCGAAGCTGGGTTCACTCCTCAATTATCTAATTCGGCTATCCCTCCACGATCTCATCAACAGCCTCCTCCTGGTGCTACCATAATCCCCGATCAATTCGAAACTTATATTCGTTCTCTTCGGCATGGTGAAACTCCAGACCCTAACCAACTAGTTGTTGCAAAGGAATCTTCGGCACTTCGGGCAATTCAGCCATTGGTGGACAATACCCTGCGCATTGAATCAATCTTAGACCCTGGCTGTCAAATTATCGCTATGTCCGAAGAAGTCTGTCACGAACTTTCACTCAGCTATGATCCTAGCATTCGGTTAAACATGCAATCTGCTAATGGTACCGTCGACCAATCCCTCGGTCTAGCGCGCAACGTCCCTTTCTTTATCGGCGATCTCACTCTGTACATGCAAGTTCATGTCATTCGGAGCCCTGCATACAACATTCTACTTGGTCGTCCATTTGACGTTCTCACCGAAAGCGTTGTCCGAAGCTTTGCGAATGAAGGCCAAACCATCACCATACATGATCCGAATTCAGGAAGAGTCGCTACCATTCCTACTATGCCTCGTGGCCCTCCTCGTGTTACCTGTCGACATCATTCCAATCAGGTTTTTCACAGGTAGAGGAACTAGACAATATCACGTTTAGGGAGCAACTATGTTCCTCTAGCCCCGAAGCTTTTTGTTTCTCTTCTAGCTCTAGGTGTAATTCAATCTCTGGTTCTTCTTATCTTGGTTTCTTGTACAAACCCGAACGTTCTACAGCCTCAAGACAATCTTGCTTCGCATTCGCTCCTTCGACTTTGGCAACCTCTGAATCTTCCAATTCTTCACTATCATTTGTGTCTCTTTCTTCGAATAATTTATCAGCCTTCGCAACGAAGAAATACAAGCCAGTTGCTAAGAAGATTCGTCCAGTGTATACCGACGTCCCACAGAAGTTTCGCATTATTCGCGACATTAAAGGCGATCCTCTTGCTACTCTACCCATTCTTCCGCCACACCCTCCTCCGTTTGCACCTTATGGCCGCTACACCTCCGAACGACATGACATTATTGACAAGTGTCATCCTATTGGTTTCCTCTTACCTGAAGAACGCAATCTTATGCACCATTTCATGACTCTTCACCAGGACGCATTTGCATGGAATGACTCCGAACGAGGCCATTTTCGCGAAGACTTCTTTCCTCCAGTCGAAATTCCCACTATAGCGCATGAACCCTGGGTACTCCGAAACATTCCCATCCCTCCAGGCCTCTATAAAGAAGTTTGTAGACTGATTCAGAACAAGATTGACGCTGGTGTCTTCGAACCTTCAAATTCATCATACCGCTCTCGTTGGTTTACTGTCACTAAGAAAGATGGGAAATCTCTTCGCATCGTCCAGTCCCTTGAACCTCTCAATGCTGTCACCATCGCACATTCAGGTGTTCCCCCCTTCTCCGAACAACTTGCTGAACAATTCGCTGGACGTGCCTGCGGAGGAATGCTCGATTTGTATGTTGGATATGACGAACGTGCTTTAGCCGAATCTTCGCGTGACCTTACCACATTTCAAACACCATTCGGAGCTCAGCGCCTTACAAAACTCCCTATGGGCTGGTGTAATTCGGTCCCTATATTCCATGACGACGTTACTGAGATACTTCGCCCTGAAATTCCTGACGTCACAGTTCCCTACATCGACGATGTCCCTGCGAAAGGTCCAGCCACACGTTATATCCTTCCTAATGGTGAATGCGAACGTATCCCCGAGAATTCCGGAATTCGTCGCTTCGTCTGGGAACATTTTCAGAATCTTAATCGCATTGTTCAGCGCATGAAATATTGCGGTGGCACCTTCTCTGGCTATAAAACTATACTTTGTGCTCCGGAAATTACTGTTTTAGGTCATCGATGCACATATGAAGGCCGCCTCCCAGATACCGAACGAGTCGCGAAGATTATCAACTGGGGTCCTTGCGAAAATCTCTCTGATGTTCGCGCTTTTCTTGGAACCATAGGAGTTTGTCGTCTCTTTATCAAGAACTTTGCTCACCGCGCCCACCATCTCGTCAAGCTCACTCGAAAGGATCAAACCTTCATATTCGGACCCGAACAAATCGCTGCACAAGAAGATCTGAAGGCTGCACTTGTATCGTCCCCAGCCCTTCGCGCTATCAATTATGATTCGCCTCAACCAGTTATTCTTTCGGTTGACACTTCATATATTGCCATAGGTCATATCCTCAGCCAATGCGATGAGAAGAATCCACGTCTTCGCTATATCTCTCGATTCGGGTCTATTACACTCAATGATCGTGAAACAGGATTTTCACAAGCAAAGCTCGAAATCTATGGACTATATCGTTCGATTCGCGCACTCAAGTTACACCTCATTGGCCTTCGAAATCTAATTGTTGAAGTTGATGCGAAATACATCAAGGGAATGCTTGCTCATCCTGACCTCGTTCCTTCGGCTAGTATCAATCGTTGGATTATCTCCATTCTCACCTTTCATTTCGAACTCGTTCATGTTCCTGGTGCCTTCCATGGTCCTGATGGTCTTTCGCGTCGACGTGCACAGCCAGGAGACAGACCCGAACTTGAGGACGACTTCGATGACTGGATTGATCGTCTGCATGGCTTTATGCACATGATAGCACCTTACTTCCTTCGCCAAGTCAATCTCCCACCAATCGCCATTTATGTTGCTGAAGCTAATGAAGCTACATTCGATTCAGATCCTACAGCAGACTCAGTTCCGAACGTTCCTCAGGTTGCTAACTCCGAAGATTCTGGAACTCCATATTCCATTGTTCCCCGCTCCCCTCTTGCGCAGAAAGCCGATGATCGTCTTCTTCTTGTTCGGAAATGGCATGAAACACTTCAACGACCGCCTGATATGTCTGACTCCGAATATACGACATTCATTCGCTATTGTACTGAATTCTTCATCCACTCCGAACGTTTATGGCGAAAGAACCCTCAAGGCGAACACAAACTTGTTGTACCAACTACCCGACGCCTTTTCATTATTTCCTCAGCACATGATGATGTCGGACATCACGGCTTCTTCGCAACAAATGCCCTTATTTCCGAACGTTATTGGTGGCCATTCATGAGCTCAGATATTGCATGGTATGTTCGCACATGCCATCTTTGCCAAGTCCGTCGAACCCAGAATGTGTTAATCCCTCCGACTGTTGCTATCCCTGCTCCTCTATTTGCGAAGATTTATTGCGACACAATGCACCTTCCAGCATCTGGTGGATTCAAATATATTGTTCAAGGTCGTTGCTCACTCATCCATTTCCCTGAATTTGAAATGCTTCGCAGAGAGACTGGCCGCATTATCGCTGAGTGGCTTCTTCGCTGTTTCATATACAGATGGGGCATGATTCTCGAGATTGTTACTGACAATGGTACCCCCTTCGTTAAAGCTTGCGAATACCTTGCGAAACGATATCACATCAAGCACATTCGCATTTCTGGATACAATTCACGTGCAAATGGACTCATCGAACGACCACACTTTGACGTTCGGCAAGCGCTTTTCAAGGCTACTGATGGAGATCAATCCAAGTGGTCTTCTGCCGCTTATTCTATCTTTTGGGCAGATCGCGTTACAGTTCGGCGAAGAATGGGCTGTTCACCATATTTTGCAGCTACAGGGACTCACCCCCTACTTCCTTTCGATATTGCAGAATCTAACTATCTCCTACCTCCTCCAGAATCAGTTCTTTCGACAACCGATCTTGTTGCGCGTCGAGCTATTGCACTTCAAAAGCGATTCACCCATTTGTCTCAACTCCATTCAAAGGTTTACGAAGCCCGAATCAAAGCTGCTGTTCGTTTCGAAGAAGAACATATACACACCATCAAGGACTACAACTTTTCGCTTGGTGATCTTGTACTCATTCGCCATACTGCCATCGAGAAATCCCTTAATCGCAAGATGCGCCCTCGTTACCTCGGCCCCCTCATCGTCATTTCAAGAAATAAAGGAGGTGCCTACATCCTTGCTGAACTCGACGGCACTCTCTTCGATCGACCTACTGCTGCATTTCGCGTTATTCCATATTTTGCGCGGACAAAGATCGATTTACCACCTCTCGAAGAATTACTCGATGTTTCGAAGGAACGCCTTCAAGAGCTTCGCAATTCGACTGTGTCAGACCCCGAAGGAGAACTTGATGACGCAGTAAATGACAATAACAACATTGAAGATTAGCGCAAGTCACGATTTTAGTAGGGAGGAAAGACAATTCCCAACCTGTTTTATTATTCGCTGAGTTTTTTTTATGTTTAATTATTTTCGCCTTATTTTCGTTCTCATTTATTCTCCTTCATTTCGAATTTTTCTTCATTACTTTAACGTTTTAAACATTTTCTTTTTAAGTCGCATGGCATATGCTTATGCGCAATCTTTCGGGGTTACAGCTATGAAGGTATCTGAGCTGTCACCTTGAATCGAGATGGAATTCACAAAATGTCCAAAATACAAGTACAGCTACGAAGCATTCGTGGCGAGAAAGCGAATCCGAATGTCCTACCTTTCCCTAAATGCCCGCACCACCGTTACCCTCTGCCAATCCGAGATCTTTAACTGCCTCCTTCAAGGACTTCAGCCCTCTAACAACACCTTCAGCATTCGCCAATACACCATCCAATACTGTGAAGAAATTCGAAACGGGATCGGCATCATTATCGAAAGAGCCGGAATCGACGGAATCCATGGCCGAATCCTTGTCACCAATCGCTGAGGAACTGGGGATCGAAGGGATAGAAAAGGGCGTCGCATGCGAATCATCCTCTGAGATAAAACTTGCAGCAGAACTGGTCCGACTCTTCTTCGGCTTCCGCTTCATCCCTTGATCACCCACCTTCGCCACCGCCTTCCGTTTAACTCCAACCTTCGCAACACCTAGGACTTCCTCTTCTACACCAGGCTCTTTCTTCACCTTAATCTCCTTCGCCTTCTTTGATCCCTTTCCTAGTATGCATGATTGTTTGTCGTGTCTGCACATTTCACATGCGCCGTGGATACCGATTACTGAAAAACATTCGCGCTTGACTCGAGAAGCTGCGGAGCACCAGGCGCACTATCGAACTTTAGCATAACGATTTGGGTGATAAGTATTCGGACACACCTTCGGATCATTCATGACATGCTTCTCCCCATCGTATATAGGCCTCGTATTCGATTTGCCAGTACCCTCGTCCTCCATCGCTGCTTCCTTTGCCTGCACCGCCGATTTACGAATGGGTCTGGCCTTACTCGCTTGCTTGCCTTTAGGAGTCATTTTTGCGGTCGAATTGTTACCGTTAGGAGTGACGTCCTCCATGGTTAAATCGGATAGGAAATCGAACGAAATCGGAGGGATGACTGTAACACCTTCATCGAAAAATTTCAGCGCGTTTCCAATCCCTGCTAAGTTCGGCTTAGGAATCCAACCCAGCGCTTCGAGTTTCGACAACCACATAGGCCGAAGGTCTTCAGTCCAATACAATTCATCGCTCGTGGCCGCGCGAATGTCCCTGATCAATGGAGACTACACCAACGTGAATAAGCAAATATTTGAGGAATTATACTGTTTACCAGCTTGTTCGTAAATTCCTGCATTAACTCCTGCATCTCCTTTGCCCCAACGGACTTTGGAAGCGAATCGATGAACGAATCGAAGGTTTCAACAGCGGAACGGAACTGCTCGAGACGTGTAGCGGACATGGTAGTTGAAGGAAGGAGATAACGATCGATTGACGCGTGGCACCGCCCATGAGATCATTCGGACATCAAAATCGGATTTATCGGATGACTGCGGACAGTCATATTTTTAGTAGGGAGGAGATGATGAGCGCGCGCTTATCCTAGGCACGTGAACCCGAATTTCCGAACGAATTTCCGAATGTTCTACCAACTTTGCGAATCTTACTCCACACGCGTCCCCTCCTGCCTATATTCGATTCAATAACATGTTCAGACGTCTTCACCAACTTTAGGATGTTCCATTCGCGCGTTTCCACACACACCCCGAATATTCTATCATGTGTACACGCTTTAAATCCGAACTTCCGAATATTCAACAGCTTTGCGAGGATTTCGACAACATCTCCACACACATGTTCACAAGACATTCGCAGACTCATCAACAATTACCCTTTCGCTTTCTCGCCACTTCAGATGTATCTTCACACATGCCCGAATAGTTGTATTGCGAAAGAATGCGCACAGGCACATACTCCGGCATTCATCCATTCCCATCAATCCGGTCTTATTGTTTGCACATTTGGAGTTTAGCTTTAACCTAGGATCAATCGCCATGCACAGCCAGTCTTTGCCTCCATTTTCCGAATATATTGGTGCCTTTCCACCCCTTACTTATTCTTCTTTTATTTTATATTCATTTTTTTTACTTCTTTTGCATTTCTCTGATTTTGCTCTTACTATCTTCATGTTTCATGTTTCGGAACTTCTTATCTTTGTTTCTATCTTTCACATTTCCTTTTTTTGAATATTTTCGAATATTTGTACATTCATGTATTTGTAGTATCATAGTACTTCGAAATAACAAGTTGTACTTCACCCCTCGATTCGCATCTCGTTCCAGCTGATAATCGCTTCAGCACTTCGTTATACTCTTTGCCATCGTCCTGCACACCGTGTGCACTTGTCAACCTTCGCATTATTCGTTTTCCAATTATTCCCTCTGCTCACATTGTCCCTAACATCCTCATACTCCCCACACACCTTCGGACGCACTCCCACACATTAGGAGTTGTGTCCTCATCACCTTTCCTGTTTTGAGAAGCCCAGAGAACTCCGTCTCGTGTCTTTCAGAGCCACTCAAAGCAACGCTAACCATTTCCGAAGGTTTTGTATCTGGTGTGTTTTGGATTTTCCATACACATCTACTGCGTTGCAGGCATATCATATTGGAGCCCACCGCGAGGGGTTCTTTTAATTGTGCCTTCTCAAACCCACCGAACAAATCTCGATACCCTTAGGGACGAATTGATCCGTTCCTTCCAGAATCCCGATAACCTCGACGACACTTCCCCATTCTTCGAATCAGTCCCCGAATCATCTGCACGTCATAATTTCCTACCATCTCCTATCACACCACTCTTCGAATTATCAGATCTACCTTCACCTCTGTCACCTATACAACCTTCGTTA
The DNA here is from genome assembly GCA_018417955.1 of Laccaria trichodermophora. NCBI lineage: Eukaryota > Fungi > Basidiomycota > Agaricomycetes > Agaricales > Hydnangiaceae > Laccaria > Laccaria trichodermophora. Next base: position 1,066,195 of record JACTVC010000002.1, read on the forward strand.
CCACAATCTACCCCTTTAACACCGCAGCATTTAGCCATGTCCGAACACGGAGATACTTCTCCTTCTGTCAAACCCTTGATGCCCCTTAAAGGAGATCGTGGTGCTCCTACATTTAATCCTGATCGTCCCTCCGAACTTTCGCGTTTCTTTCGGCAGTTAGAAGCCTTATTCCTTCGCAGTGGTATCACAAGGGACGAGGAAAAGAAGGATTATATGTTGACGCTTCACTTGCCGACCTCTGGGAAGGCATCCCATCATTCAAATCAGCCACAGCCACTTATGACACATTCAAAGCAGCGGTTCTCGAATGTTACATGGACAATGATCGCAAGTACAATGTTTCGGATCTCGACATGCTTATTGGCGAACGTCAGCGCTTAGGCATCCGTTCCCTTAACGGATTATCCGAATATCACCTTCGCTTCCAAGCCGTCACTTCGTATCTCCTTGAGAAGAAACTCATTGGAGAAGTTGAGCAGTTCAACGCATTCGTCCGAAGCTTCTCCCCTGCCTTTTGGAACGATATTTCACGTCGCCTTCAAGTCAAACACCCAGACCATTACCCCGATTTACCCTACAAGATTTCTGAAGTTTATGATGCAGCCCGCTTCGTCCTCCATGGTTTACCAACTGGTTCAAGTGCGATCCCCATTCCACCTTTCCCCTCCCAGCAACCTTCGCCTTCATCTGCTTCCTATACACCCACTCCTTCACAACCTGTTGATTCGACTCCTACTATTAAAGCTGAACAATTAGGGTCAATCCTTACCGAATTCACCAAGTCAATTGTCGAAGCTATCAAACAAGCGAATGCTTCGGATAATCGCTCCTCTTCTTCTGCTAACTTTCGGAGATCCACGTTGTGTAACATGTGTGGAAAGGAACATTTCATTCGGGATTGTGAAGTCGTCTCCGAATATATTCGCGCTGGAAAGTGCAGGCGCAACACTGACGGCAAGGTTGTTTTACCATCTGGTGCATTCATTCCGAAAGATATTCCAGGCACCCTCCTTCGTGACCGCTTTGATGAGTGGCATCGTCGAAATCCGAATCAGCTTGCAGCTGGCACTTTATTCCACTCTGTCGTTTCCTCGGACCAGTCTCCCAGCTCTCCTACAACTTCTCAGCCGCTCTATCAACTTTCTACCTCTGATCGCATCGCATCACTTGAAGCAGAATTATTCAACCTTCGTGCTCGAAAGCCTGGATTCACTCCTGTCATTAGGACGCGTGCACAGAAGGCCCGAAATGCGAATGTCGACCCTGACGATGATCCGGCTCCTGTTCAGCCACCTGCTATCTCCGAATCTGATCAACCACGCGCCACATCCGAACCACCGACATCTACCCCTGCTATCCCATTCGAGCCAAAGGGACCTGAGCACCCCTTTCGCAATGCGCAAGATGCAACATATATTCCCCCTCAAGACCGTAACGTTGCTGCACTTCCGAAGCCCACTGCTCCGAAGAAACCGGAGCCTGCGTATCGCACCTTACCTCCGATTCATGAACAAGCTATCGCTACTGATGTTTACAATCGTTCTCTCAATGCGCCTGTCACCCTCACCCAACGTGAGCTTCTTTCGATCTCTCCTGAAGTTCGAGCACAACTTAGGGATGCAATAACCACTCGTCGTATTCCAAATAAGGATCCTACTCAGCAAAACCTCTCCGATGAATTCGCCCCTGACTTCGAAGCTGGGTTCACTCCTCAATTATCTAATTCGGCTATCCCTCCACGATCTCATCAACAGCCTCCTCCTGGTGCTACCATAATCCCCGATCAATTCGAAACTTATATTCGTTCTCTTCGGCATGGTGAAACTCCAGACCCTAACCAACTAGTTGTTGCAAAGGAATCTTCGGCACTTCGGGCAATTCAGCCATTGGTGGACAATACCCTGCGCATTGAATCAATCTTAGACCCTGGCTGTCAAATTATCGCTATGTCCGAAGAAGTCTGTCACGAACTTTCACTCAGCTATGATCCTAGCATTCGGTTAAACATGCAATCTGCTAATGGTACCGTCGACCAATCCCTCGGTCTAGCGCGCAACGTCCCTTTCTTTATCGGCGATCTCACTCTGTACATGCAAGTTCATGTCATTCGGAGCCCTGCATACAACATTCTACTTGGTCGTCCATTTGACGTTCTCACCGAAAGCGTTGTCCGAAGCTTTGCGAATGAAGGCCAAACCATCACCATACATGATCCGAATTCAGGAAGAGTCGCTACCATTCCTACTATGCCTCGTGGCCCTCCTCGTGTTACCTGTCGACATCATTCCAATCAGGTTTTTCACAGGTAGAGGAACTAGACAATATCACGTTTAGGGAGCAACTATGTTCCTCTAGCCCCGAAGCTTTTTGTTTCTCTTCTAGCTCTAGGTGTAATTCAATCTCTGGTTCTTCTTATCTTGGTTTCTTGTACAAACCCGAACGTTCTACAGCCTCAAGACAATCTTGCTTCGCATTCGCTCCTTCGACTTTGGCAACCTCTGAATCTTCCAATTCTTCACTATCATTTGTGTCTCTTTCTTCGAATAATTTATCAGCCTTCGCAACGAAGAAATACAAGCCAGTTGCTAAGAAGATTCGTCCAGTGTATACCGACGTCCCACAGAAGTTTCGCATTATTCGCGACATTAAAGGCGATCCTCTTGCTACTCTACCCATTCTTCCGCCACACCCTCCTCCGTTTGCACCTTATGGCCGCTACACCTCCGAACGACATGACATTATTGACAAGTGTCATCCTATTGGTTTCCTCTTACCTGAAGAACGCAATCTTATGCACCATTTCATGACTCTTCACCAGGACGCATTTGCATGGAATGACTCCGAACGAGGCCATTTTCGCGAAGACTTCTTTCCTCCAGTCGAAATTCCCACTATAGCGCATGAACCCTGGGTACTCCGAAACATTCCCATCCCTCCAGGCCTCTATAAAGAAGTTTGTAGACTGATTCAGAACAAGATTGACGCTGGTGTCTTCGAACCTTCAAATTCATCATACCGCTCTCGTTGGTTTACTGTCACTAAGAAAGATGGGAAATCTCTTCGCATCGTCCAGTCCCTTGAACCTCTCAATGCTGTCACCATCGCACATTCAGGTGTTCCCCCCTTCTCCGAACAACTTGCTGAACAATTCGCTGGACGTGCCTGCGGAGGAATGCTCGATTTGTATGTTGGATATGACGAACGTGCTTTAGCCGAATCTTCGCGTGACCTTACCACATTTCAAACACCATTCGGAGCTCAGCGCCTTACAAAACTCCCTATGGGCTGGTGTAATTCGGTCCCTATATTCCATGACGACGTTACTGAGATACTTCGCCCTGAAATTCCTGACGTCACAGTTCCCTACATCGACGATGTCCCTGCGAAAGGTCCAGCCACACGTTATATCCTTCCTAATGGTGAATGCGAACGTATCCCCGAGAATTCCGGAATTCGTCGCTTCGTCTGGGAACATTTTCAGAATCTTAATCGCATTGTTCAGCGCATGAAATATTGCGGTGGCACCTTCTCTGGCTATAAAACTATACTTTGTGCTCCGGAAATTACTGTTTTAGGTCATCGATGCACATATGAAGGCCGCCTCCCAGATACCGAACGAGTCGCGAAGATTATCAACTGGGGTCCTTGCGAAAATCTCTCTGATGTTCGCGCTTTTCTTGGAACCATAGGAGTTTGTCGTCTCTTTATCAAGAACTTTGCTCACCGCGCCCACCATCTCGTCAAGCTCACTCGAAAGGATCAAACCTTCATATTCGGACCCGAACAAATCGCTGCACAAGAAGATCTGAAGGCTGCACTTGTATCGTCCCCAGCCCTTCGCGCTATCAATTATGATTCGCCTCAACCAGTTATTCTTTCGGTTGACACTTCATATATTGCCATAGGTCATATCCTCAGCCAATGCGATGAGAAGAATCCACGTCTTCGCTATATCTCTCGATTCGGGTCTATTACACTCAATGATCGTGAAACAGGATTTTCACAAGCAAAGCTCGAAATCTATGGACTATATCGTTCGATTCGCGCACTCAAGTTACACCTCATTGGCCTTCGAAATCTAATTGTTGAAGTTGATGCGAAATACATCAAGGGAATGCTTGCTCATCCTGACCTCGTTCCTTCGGCTAGTATCAATCGTTGGATTATCTCCATTCTCACCTTTCATTTCGAACTCGTTCATGTTCCTGGTGCCTTCCATGGTCCTGATGGTCTTTCGCGTCGACGTGCACAGCCAGGAGACAGACCCGAACTTGAGGACGACTTCGATGACTGGATTGATCGTCTGCATGGCTTTATGCACATGATAGCACCTTACTTCCTTCGCCAAGTCAATCTCCCACCAATCGCCATTTATGTTGCTGAAGCTAATGAAGCTACATTCGATTCAGATCCTACAGCAGACTCAGTTCCGAACGTTCCTCAGGTTGCTAACTCCGAAGATTCTGGAACTCCATATTCCATTGTTCCCCGCTCCCCTCTTGCGCAGAAAGCCGATGATCGTCTTCTTCTTGTTCGGAAATGGCATGAAACACTTCAACGACCGCCTGATATGTCTGACTCCGAATATACGACATTCATTCGCTATTGTACTGAATTCTTCATCCACTCCGAACGTTTATGGCGAAAGAACCCTCAAGGCGAACACAAACTTGTTGTACCAACTACCCGACGCCTTTTCATTATTTCCTCAGCACATGATGATGTCGGACATCACGGCTTCTTCGCAACAAATGCCCTTATTTCCGAACGTTATTGGTGGCCATTCATGAGCTCAGATATTGCATGGTATGTTCGCACATGCCATCTTTGCCAAGTCCGTCGAACCCAGAATGTGTTAATCCCTCCGACTGTTGCTATCCCTGCTCCTCTATTTGCGAAGATTTATTGCGACACAATGCACCTTCCAGCATCTGGTGGATTCAAATATATTGTTCAAGGTCGTTGCTCACTCATCCATTTCCCTGAATTTGAAATGCTTCGCAGAGAGACTGGCCGCATTATCGCTGAGTGGCTTCTTCGCTGTTTCATATACAGATGGGGCATGATTCTCGAGATTGTTACTGACAATGGTACCCCCTTCGTTAAAGCTTGCGAATACCTTGCGAAACGATATCACATCAAGCACATTCGCATTTCTGGATACAATTCACGTGCAAATGGACTCATCGAACGACCACACTTTGACGTTCGGCAAGCGCTTTTCAAGGCTACTGATGGAGATCAATCCAAGTGGTCTTCTGCCGCTTATTCTATCTTTTGGGCAGATCGCGTTACAGTTCGGCGAAGAATGGGCTGTTCACCATATTTTGCAGCTACAGGGACTCACCCCCTACTTCCTTTCGATATTGCAGAATCTAACTATCTCCTACCTCCTCCAGAATCAGTTCTTTCGACAACCGATCTTGTTGCGCGTCGAGCTATTGCACTTCAAAAGCGATTCACCCATTTGTCTCAACTCCATTCAAAGGTTTACGAAGCCCGAATCAAAGCTGCTGTTCGTTTCGAAGAAGAACATATACACACCATCAAGGACTACAACTTTTCGCTTGGTGATCTTGTACTCATTCGCCATACTGCCATCGAGAAATCCCTTAATCGCAAGATGCGCCCTCGTTACCTCGGCCCCCTCATCGTCATTTCAAGAAATAAAGGAGGTGCCTACATCCTTGCTGAACTCGACGGCACTCTCTTCGATCGACCTACTGCTGCATTTCGCGTTATTCCATATTTTGCGCGGACAAAGATCGATTTACCACCTCTCGAAGAATTACTCGATGTTTCGAAGGAACGCCTTCAAGAGCTTCGCAATTCGACTGTGTCAGACCCCGAAGGAGAACTTGATGACGCAGTAAATGACAATAACAACATTGAAGATTAGCGCAAGTCACGATTTTAGTAGGGAGGAAAGACAATTCCCAACCTGTTTTATTATTCGCTGAGTTTTTTTTATGTTTAATTATTTTCGCCTTATTTTCGTTCTCATTTATTCTCCTTCATTTCGAATTTTTCTTCATTACTTTAACGTTTTAAACATTTTCTTTTTAAGTCGCATGGCATATGCTTATGCGCAATCTTTCGGGGTTACAGCTATGAAGGTATCTGAGCTGTCACCTTGAATCGAGATGGAATTCACAAAATGTCCAAAATACAAGTACAGCTACGAAGCATTCGTGGCGAGAAAGCGAATCCGAATGTCCTACCTTTCCCTAAATGCCCGCACCACCGTTACCCTCTGCCAATCCGAGATCTTTAACTGCCTCCTTCAAGGACTTCAGCCCTCTAACAACACCTTCAGCATTCGCCAATACACCATCCAATACTGTGAAGAAATTCGAAACGGGATCGGCATCATTATCGAAAGAGCCGGAATCGACGGAATCCATGGCCGAATCCTTGTCACCAATCGCTGAGGAACTGGGGATCGAAGGGATAGAAAAGGGCGTCGCATGCGAATCATCCTCTGAGATAAAACTTGCAGCAGAACTGGTCCGACTCTTCTTCGGCTTCCGCTTCATCCCTTGATCACCCACCTTCGCCACCGCCTTCCGTTTAACTCCAACCTTCGCAACACCTAGGACTTCCTCTTCTACACCAGGCTCTTTCTTCACCTTAATCTCCTTCGCCTTCTTTGATCCCTTTCCTAGTATGCATGATTGTTTGTCGTGTCTGCACATTTCACATGCGCCGTGGATACCGATTACTGAAAAACATTCGCGCTTGACTCGAGAAGCTGCGGAGCACCAGGCGCACTATCGAACTTTAGCATAACGATTTGGGTGATAAGTATTCGGACACACCTTCGGATCATTCATGACATGCTTCTCCCCATCGTATATAGGCCTCGTATTCGATTTGCCAGTACCCTCGTCCTCCATCGCTGCTTCCTTTGCCTGCACCGCCGATTTACGAATGGGTCTGGCCTTACTCGCTTGCTTGCCTTTAGGAGTCATTTTTGCGGTCGAATTGTTACCGTTAGGAGTGACGTCCTCCATGGTTAAATCGGATAGGAAATCGAACGAAATCGGAGGGATGACTGTAACACCTTCATCGAAAAATTTCAGCGCGTTTCCAATCCCTGCTAAGTTCGGCTTAGGAATCCAACCCAGCGCTTCGAGTTTCGACAACCACATAGGCCGAAGGTCTTCAGTCCAATACAATTCATCGCTCGTGGCCGCGCGAATGTCCCTGATCAATGGAGACTACACCAACGTGAATAAGCAAATATTTGAGGAATTATACTGTTTACCAGCTTGTTCGTAAATTCCTGCATTAACTCCTGCATCTCCTTTGCCCCAACGGACTTTGGAAGCGAATCGATGAACGAATCGAAGGTTTCAACAGCGGAACGGAACTGCTCGAGACGTGTAGCGGACATGGTAGTTGAAGGAAGGAGATAACGATCGATTGACGCGTGGCACCGCCCATGAGATCATTCGGACATCAAAATCGGATTTATCGGATGACTGCGGACAGTCATATTTTTAGTAGGGAGGAGATGATGAGCGCGCGCTTATCCTAGGCACGTGAACCCGAATTTCCGAACGAATTTCCGAATGTTCTACCAACTTTGCGAATCTTACTCCACACGCGTCCCCTCCTGCCTATATTCGATTCAATAACATGTTCAGACGTCTTCACCAACTTTAGGATGTTCCATTCGCGCGTTTCCACACACACCCCGAATATTCTATCATGTGTACACGCTTTAAATCCGAACTTCCGAATATTCAACAGCTTTGCGAGGATTTCGACAACATCTCCACACACATGTTCACAAGACATTCGCAGACTCATCAACAATTACCCTTTCGCTTTCTCGCCACTTCAGATGTATCTTCACACATGCCCGAATAGTTGTATTGCGAAAGAATGCGCACAGGCACATACTCCGGCATTCATCCATTCCCATCAATCCGGTCTTATTGTTTGCACATTTGGAGTTTAGCTTTAACCTAGGATCAATCGCCATGCACAGCCAGTCTTTGCCTCCATTTTCCGAATATATTGGTGCCTTTCCACCCCTTACTTATTCTTCTTTTATTTTATATTCATTTTTTTTACTTCTTTTGCATTTCTCTGATTTTGCTCTTACTATCTTCATGTTTCATGTTTCGGAACTTCTTATCTTTGTTTCTATCTTTCACATTTCCTTTTTTTGAATATTTTCGAATATTTGTACATTCATGTATTTGTAGTATCATAGTACTTCGAAATAACAAGTTGTACTTCACCCCTCGATTCGCATCTCGTTCCAGCTGATAATCGCTTCAGCACTTCGTTATACTCTTTGCCATCGTCCTGCACACCGTGTGCACTTGTCAACCTTCGCATTATTCGTTTTCCAATTATTCCCTCTGCTCACATTGTCCCTAACATCCTCATACTCCCCACACACCTTCGGACGCACTCCCACACATTAGGAGTTGTGTCCTCATCACCTTTCCTGTTTTGAGAAGCCCAGAGAACTCCGTCTCGTGTCTTTCAGAGCCACTCAAAGCAACGCTAACCATTTCCGAAGGTTTTGTATCTGGTGTGTTTTGGATTTTCCATACACATCTACTGCGTTGCAGGCATATCAGCGTTGACTCCGCGACTTTTGGCAACTATTGTGGCCGCAGTCAACATATAAAGTACCAGTGTAACCGTAGAGTCTTACCAAATGCCAGCTGCCGGCGGGCGCCCGCTCCACAACCGTAAGAGTGACATTTGTATAATTAAATTATCATTCAAATGTCTAGAAAAAACCTGAGTGCAACATTGAACTAGTTGTGCCAAAGTTGTGCGAAGCGAGCCTAACCCCGCGGGACTCGCGGATCCTTTATATACTTAGTGTCCAGAACTTATCGTTCAAGACTCTGGTGTGAAGGGGTATTAAAACATGGCCAGTCGAAGGGAACACATAGTCGCATAACGAGGAGAGGAAGTCTAAGCCTTGAATCTCGCAATTCAAGATTCGGTTGTGAAGAAGCCAAGAAACGTCCAACAAATCTCATCTGACATGGACGAAACCATGCCTGCCATCTGGGTTGCCATCCACGGAGGTGAGCCGTATCTGAACACCTTCGCTGTACAGTTTTGGATTCTCTGAGAACGGTGGAAAGGGTTCATTCATGCCACCAGCAGACGACGCCGATACAACGTGCAACAGATTCCCCGGGTCGAAGAAATGGGTCGCATGCGGTTCCTTGCTGTTCGAAGTACGCAAGAGGGTAACAACAATGATGGTGATGGTTAGAAGGCTGACGAATGTGGGCGCAAGGAGGACGGCGGGCGCTGTTTTCGGATCTTGATGCCAGCCTATCGTCTCTGTTTTGAAGGTGCCATTGAACGCGATTCTCATGTTTTGCGGGATAACACTGGAATTTCCTGGGAACAGACCATTGTCGCTTTGCGAATAGACTGTTCGAAGGAGCTAGGAAGAGTATTATCATTAAGGAAACCGCGAGAGTGTTTTGACATTGTTGGCTCACCGTAACACTAAATTCCAAGACACCCCTGACATACTCGCTCTAAAAGAAGCATTTAACGATTTTCTTGAATATATGCTAACATAAACTCGCCAGGACAATATTCAAAAGATCCGGAGAAGGTGGTAAAGCCGCTAGAAACGAGGCCACCGTGTCACCGACTGAGTTCCCAGTTAAACTCTGACCAATCACCAGACTTCGGAGGAGCATGGAAAGAGTAAATTCGCCAACCCAAGGAGCATCAGTAGCGCCCCATGGTCGTGACCCATTAATGAAACTCGGGAAAGAGGAGTTGAAGAACTTGGTGGCATCGTTGTAGTCAACGATTATCTTGGTGAGCCTGGGCGAAATCGAACAGACGGTGGTATTTATGAGTTTGTATTTTCCCGAGCCCGTAACAATGAAGTCTGGCAAAATAAATCATGGTTAGGAACTAGACGGGAATAAGTAGACGGCGTACCCCAGCGTTGTTTCCCATTTTCAGTAACGGGACAAGAGATACCAAAAACTGCGTCGAGATTTGAAGACGTTATAGCTGGTCCTGAACGAATGGAAATCAGCCAAAGGAACAATATTGATTTAAAAACTGAGTGCTGACGAGTAAAGGAAGGGGAAGTCGCATTGACGCAAAGAACTCTCATTTGTGCCAGGGTAATGGTGCTGTTAAAAATCGGTTGGCTCGCGGAAAGGATTTGCATCGACGGTGAGGAAGTGGCGTCGAGCTCTTGTTGTTTACATTTAATATCAGACGTAAAACCCTGCTGGTTCATTGAGAAGCTCATTGGAAATCCCGTGGGCCGGTTGGTCAGTTTCTCGATGATGACGTTTGCAGGCACGATTGAGCCCCACGTAGTCAGCGCCTGACTTCGTAGTTGAGAATAACTGGCGGGCATAATACCATCTGTTAGTAGTGTAAGCACATATATGACGTGAAGAAGATAAATGTACTTGTTGAATTGATATAAGAGATCTGATTGAAGTTGAGGATGCTTGGCAAAGAGAAACGGGTGCTGATGGCAGTAGAACCGCTCGCTTCGACGAGAGGCATAACGTTCGTCAAGAGGTCTGTAAAGTTGGTCAGCTAATAGAAAAAAAGAACGGATGACAATGTGAAAGTATACCAGGCGTAACAACGTTTTGATTATCAATCATTAGATTCTGAAAATCCGGGCTGGCTAGGTCGAGCTCGAAACCTTCCATAGGAGCTTCCAGGGTAATTGGCTTTGGCGTTAATAATGTCGCCCACCTAGTAGCCACCCCGTCATGGTACGTTAACAGTGAAAAAAGATCCTTTTGGCGGAACACTCACCCAGCCGTTTGAGCGTTAACAGCTAGTGTACAAATGACAGCTCCAAGAGTCCACTCTATGCGACGCACGTTGAATATCGGCGATGTTGTGGCCAGCTTGATTCCAGAGGTCATCGTATACAAAGAGACAGAGTCGTTCGGTCGGGAGACGAATCTTGCCAGTGCATATCGAATTGATAGTGTGTAAAAACTAACTCCGGCGATGAGAAAGCGCGGGGGTGAAAAAATCAACGTGTACTCACAAGCCAGAGATCGCAGATAAGAATGATGCGAAGAGTGTTGCGACCATTATTATAGGTTGCACATTTCCCTTCGCAGCGACGGCAAGATATGCGGGGAGGGGAACGGGTCTGCTACGTGTGATCCCGAAAAAGGTCCATCCGAAAACAAGGAGAGCGGTCTGGACGATGAAGACACCTGTCGGTGCATAAAATCGTAAACTCAGGAACTTGGTCTTTCTGGAATAAAGATTCAACGGGGGGGAAATCACAATAAACAAGGTCACTTACTGTCGTCGCTGGGGGGTCGACTTCCAGTTGTCAGAATCTGCGGTTTCCAGCATGGGTTGCTTCTCCATAGAGGTTGCTTTGGTGCGCGGGTTATAACGCAGTGCCTTGAGTAGGTAGGATGTCATGAAGGGAGCAGGGTTATTAAAAGCTTTGCATGCCAAGCCGTCGATAGGCAGTTATATTGAGGTCCACAGCACCGCAAACGCAAAAAAGCGCCAACTCCTCTAGATTCGTATCGCACCCACTAGAGTGCACCTGCCGTTATATAAATTACCCAGCACACAAGAGAACCAAAAATTCGCTGCCAGTGTGCTATAAATCAAAATTGAGATCCAAGATAGTTGTTCGCCTAACGGATTGTTCAATTATTTAACTGTCGTAAGGCGTTTTGTTATCATTTTGACATTCAAGGCTAGATAAGGAAAGTTTGAGGGCCATGGTCATTTTGAGAGGTGGACGGTTCGGCTATTTCGCCGATAAGGCCTCGAGGCACACAGTAACCTGCCCATGTCGGCGAAAAGAGGCACAAAAAGGGTGGTGACTGTACTGCTGCTCGGACACCTCGGTTTGCTCGGTCAACTCTAATAATAGTAATCGTCAATGGTATTTCACGTGAGTTACGCCAAAACCTTACCATACGCTCAGCAGTGTAACGGTTGTTGTCTTTAGATTTTAACTAAACAAGCCAATTTTGGTGATGGGGCCGCTAGTCAGAAACTCAAAGCTGAAGGAATCTACCGGCGTCTCAACTCTCGGCTAGAGAGGAATTCCGTTCACATCCAATGCCATTTCCTTTGTAGGTATGTTTGGTGATTCGTGAATTGATGTCCGTCAATAATTTTCCAGAACCTAATCAATCGTCGGAGCAGCTACAGTGAGAACCGAATCTGAGAAATCCTTCCTTGATCATTTCCCGGTGGAGTGAGTCGAATCATATATCCACCTGGCAAGCCTCAGGCCTCAAAAGGGTTGGATGTTGGCGGTGACCTCCAGAATTCTTAGTAGAATCACTGTTGCTAAAACAGCCTCAGCAGGAAGGACCCAAATTCCAGCACTTCAGGTCAGCGCCAGAGACAAAAAAACTTGTGAATAGTGTACGATGCTTTCCAATTAGATAGAGAGGCCAGATGCTATTGACAGTGGAACGTTATGTGGGGGAAAAGCGCGCCGCATATCCTAAGATGGGTATGAGAGAAATTGTTGCACTCTGAACGACGGACGGGAAGTGGAGATATTCATAGGCGTTTGTTCACCACGGGCAAGGAGGCACTCAGTTTCTTGCCCATGTTATCCAAAAAAGTTGTACCAGGTGGTAAACCATTCTTTTCCGCCAACTTCTCAAATTCCAAGATTAATTCAATCACATCCTCGCCATACTCTTCGCCAAATTGCTGTAGGATCCGCTCTCGGCTCAATCCCGGATGATCCGCCATGCGGTTGAGAAGGTATTCAGCAATAACTTCGACCCCTTTTTGTGAGCGAGTGGACATCGCATCCCCACGCATGGTGCGGAAGGTAAGCTTCAAAAACGGGGAAGGGACCTCCACCCGGATGGGACGTTGAACTTGATCGAAGAGGAAGTAATCGGCCTCAACATCGCCCATGAGAAGCGAGATCTGCCTTTGCAGAGCCAGAGACCGCGGATGGGAGGGGTCTGGGGTTGCAAACCCCATAGCACTAATCGAGACGGAACCGGAATCGTTGATAGGTAGGGAACGAAGATGATCCGGTACACTGGGATACTGCCAGAATGGATCATTGATTGTACCCTTCAGCCTTTTCGAAACTTTCTGTTTCCCGCAGTTTTTTTTGTGGGTTCGCCAGTCTTCCTTCTGACATTCCCTGCGGTAGCTGTAGTATTGTTTAAATATCAAGGACAACAAAACTTACTGGGAACAGTAGTGCACCGTAAAATTGAGCCTCGCTTTACAGGCACTGCACAGCATGAATTTTTTGTCGCCTTCAAACATGTCAGGACTTTTGCCACAATTTTCGCAACGAATGACAGGTTTGGAGGGGGCTGATGACATTGTTTCCCCCCATACCTTTGCAAGACCGGGTTCGGCCGTCATCATCTTGGTGACTGGGTCCATTCCAGGGCTGCCGTGGGCGAAGTCACCCATGATGGATAGCCCTGTTTGCACGGCGAACAAAGCTGATAGGAGCACCCTTAGCTTTCAAGTTTCACACATCGAGGGCGTTTTAGACTCACCCAAAAACTCATTCCTTTCGACTGTGAGAAGCTGAGATATGTGCGTATTTGCCGTGAGATCTGACGCATCCACGGCCCCCGCCCACCACTGACTCGGAAGAGTGTAGAGAGCTTCCGAATCTGCCTCCTTCAAGTTCTCGTGGAAATTGCTGATAAAGGCGACAAAGCCTTTTCCACGGTCCTTCAACATCGAACTGACACTGATCTCTGGACACAGCGCACGCGAGTCCTCGCCAAGAACGGCGAATTCGCAAGCTGCTTGCAACCCCTGCATAAGATGCTTCTTGCGCTCTTTTTCCTCCACCAATGCCCACGCTGTGCGAAAATCCGTCATCATGACATCCCACATCTCTCGCGTCACCTGCTGGTATTTCAGGGCCCGTCTTGTAATCTCTTCGCATAAAGCAGAAGAGTCGTTCTCTCCCAAAAAATCCTGAATCCTGTCTCGGAACCCGGCGTAGACATCATGACCAGACAAGGAGCGAAGCCCTTTTTCCCAGTCCTTATTCCAGCGGACTGGGTCAGTCTTGACGCTTGTAATTTCGAACTTTTCAGAGAATATACCGAGATCGGGAAACCTAGAAGGCGCGGTTATATTATTCGGTGTTGAGTCGGCCATATTGAGAGGAAGTGGAAGGAGGTGGAAGGGGGTCCGGAGGTGGAAACAAATTGTACCCGACGCTTGGTTGACGACGCGTCTGTCGCGTGATTATTTGTCACAATATTCATCACGCGTCTTGTCACGCTTTTGAACGTTGTCGACGCGGGCTTCGTGCTCATTAATCATTGCTCAATGATCTACTGTCCAGACTCCACTGCCAATGCGTTCTCATCGGAAACTCGGAATTCCGCTCGGAATGATGAGGAACTCATGTCGGAGAAAAGACCGCACAAGTTTCTGTTATGGCTTCCCATCTCAGGTCGTGCGCGTGCGATTCATTAGCTACTAGACTCCGGAATTTCTCCAGGATAAAGATGGCTTTGGGCAGGGTTACCTTGAAATTTTACAGCACTTGAATTACCTACTCTCCCAACACCTTCAAGCGCACATACTCGACCCATTCGTCAAACAATGGTCAACCTCCAAAACGACGTGGGGGATACTATGGAACCAGATAGAATTTGCAGCGGTACTGCTAACGTTGCTTTAATTGATTCCCTTCCCCCCGAGCTCCTTGCATGCATTTTTGAGATGGCGCAAATTATGTCGCTGCCGTCTGGAGGTCTCCCACGATTTCGACGCTTTCCCTTTATTGTTTCACAGGTTTCACGGTTCTGGCGTCATGTCGCCCTTGGATCCGCCATGTTGTGGTGTAATGTGGACATTTCACCTCCCTGGACGCGTTTAGCCGGCCTTGTATTTTACCTCGAAAGGTCAAAATCATGCCTGATTGATCTAACACTCACAATTCCTTCCACTCAAGATGATCTTGATGTATTCAACGTCGACGATCTGCTTTCCATTGTTAACTTGCAGTATCATCGCTGTCGTACAATCAACATCTCAGGGACTGTGCATAGAATTGCACCGGCAGTAATAAAAATCCTGACATCAATGCACCTTGGTCAATACCCCAACATGGAGCAAATTGTAGTGGAGGGCAGTGAAGGAGATTCAGGGCTTGATATGCGTCACCCAAACGCCCAGTTTTTTATTTCAGGCGCCCCAAAGCTCGCCGATGTGCGTCTGGGAGGAATCGGGCTGTTGTATTTCCAGCCTCCTCTTGGAACCGTTACGGAGCTTCATTTAGCTAGGGAAAAGCGGTCAATCCCATTTAGCGATTTTTCTCGGATGCTCAAAGCCTGTAGTGCCCTGACAACTTTGGCCATCTATGATGACTTAGTTTCCGATTGGCCCACTCCCCTACAGGTCCACGACGTTCCATCCCTTCGCCATCTGCACATATACGGCAATATGCTTTCTGTATCTCAGCTTTTGCTCTCTGTGTCGGCTCCTGATTTGGAAGCCCTCTCCATAGCTCCGGTTGTCGCTTCAGATTTAAAGTTAATGTGCACGGAGGGCAAGCGCAACAACAAACCATGGTTCCCCGTGTTGAGGTCGCTCACTCTCGCTCCTCCCTACCCCGATGCAATGAAAGCGATATCAGTTGCCTCGGAATGCTTCCCCATCACTCAACTTCTTATTCTTCCCAATTTCTACCCTGAATTGTTGGTTGAAACTCTCGGACGCAAATCTAACGGCCTTGACGGCACTCACTGGCCTCATCTTGACGGCCTTGCTATTCGAGAAATTCAGGAGAAAAACGAAACAGCGGTATATTCGCTTATCGATTCTCGACGAGCCGCAGGGGACCCATTGAAAAAAATATATGTAGATGTTGTGTCAATTAAGATGATGACTCGCTTAAAATGGTTGGAAGACCAAATGTTGGTGGTAGAAGCGGACCCTTGGGGACGGCAACAAAGCAACGCGTTACACGCCTACGATCGGGATCGTTTATATGGTGAGTTCAAACGAATAATACTTGTTTTTTCTCACTCCAATGGAATTTCCAGCTTGCATTGGGGCCCGTTGAGCACAAATTGAGCGTTTGTCACAATCGCCGGCGGGCCGGACCACACTTTATTTATACAGTCACTGTCAGTAACGATCATTTCATCTGCACCTAACACCATCACACAAACGTTGTTCGGTGAATCAGTCCCCTCCCCTTCTCAAAAATGTCAAATCACCAGATGCATGCAATATCCCGAAGCCGTACATCGGAATTGAAGTCCTCATCGTCCCACTCAAACGAAGTTTCTCCAATCGATGCCCTACCACCGGAACTGTTAGGATGCATTTTCGAAATGACACAAGCCATGTTGCTTCCTTCGGAAGATTACTTTCGTTGCTTCCCATTCATACCTGCGCAAGTATCACAATATTGGCGGGAAATTGTACTGGCAACACCTGTCTTGTGGTCAAATGTGGATATTTCACCCCCTTGGGACTTGTCCACCATACAAACCTACATCGGAAGATCCAAGGAGTCTTTGATAGACTTACGCCTTTCCTTCGACTTCTGTGATTCGGACCAGCATCCTTCCATTGAGTCCGCTCATTCACTCACCCTCATCCTTCGTCCTCACTACCTTCGGTGCCGTACCATTAAGGTGTCTGGGGTTACCCAAATCATCCCTGCTATATTAGTGGTGTTGGAGTCAATGCAGCACAGCACGTACCCCCACCTTCGACGCTTTTTGGTAGAGGGGAGAGAAAAGGCCGAGGCTGACCATAGTGTGTTTACTCTAAGAGACACTCCGAAGCTCATGGATGTGCGTTTGCGGGGTACGGGGTTGAACTACTTCCGCCTTCCGCTTACCAATGTCACTGAGCTTCATCTGGCGCCGGTGAGGATCTCGCTCCCTTATGCGGCTTTTTGCGCGATGATACAATCTTGTTCTGCATCGCTGATCACGCTGGTCATTTATGATGATCTTGTCTTTGGCCTGGCGCCATTGCGCGTGTACGATATGCCCTCCCTACGCCGCATCCACATCTACGGAATGATGCTTGCGGTGTCTGAGCTTCTGCTCTCAATCTCAGCTCCGGATCTGGAAGAGATCTCCATTGCCCCATACACCAAGGCTGATCTCATCCTGTTGGAAGACGTCATGCGCAAGACATCTCCACGCTTTCCGAAGCTGAAATCACTCACACTAACGCTTAGTCCGACCTTCACAGAGATAATTGAATCAGCGTTCGATCGAGCGGAATTTTGTTTTCCTGGAATCAAGACCCTCGTTCTGCCCAATTTTTACTGGCCGCTCTTGTTACAATGTCTGACCCACTCCGTAATACCTCGCTGGCCTCAGCTGAATAGCGTCGCACTTCGGGCACTTGACGACAATATCGATGTGCTTCGCCAATTTATTTTAGACCGCCAGGTGGCAGGAGCACCCATCACGACGTTGTATTTCGACGCAGAATCGGTTACGAAATTGGTTCATTGCGAAGATTTGAGGCAGAAGGTTTCTATAGTAGAGGGGGATCCTTGGCTGGCCCAACAGAGCGCTGCGTTTTATTCTGAGGAAAAGTCTCGGTTCCTTGGTGATGACTAGATTCTTTCAGCTTTGGTTTGAGCCGAAGCACGCGTACGATTGGGATAGATTATACGGTGACTTTGACGAATGATACTTTTTTTTTCTGGGCTTCTCAAGGGCTTCTGGCATTAAAGCATTGAAATTGCATAGTAGTAGCCAGTGGGCTGGACCACAATCAAAGATACTGTAGCTGTGTGTATGGTACAGTTGAACCCACCTTAAGTCATACCTCTCAGTGGATGCCAAAATCCATGCATTTTAGAGGGTTATGAGTTTCAAAAAACCTACCACTCAGAGCATAAATAGCAATATTTTCCCATGATATAATGTAGGGTAATTAAATGTGAGAGAAAGAATCAGTAACATGTGTGTTATTCAAAGACCTTGTCTGTGAGCTGCAAGTCCCTTTTTAGACCCTGTAGAAGGCTTTCAAGTTGCTCTCAAGCCTAAGGTAGATGTCATTTACATATAACAATGTCACATGGCACTTCCCAAAATGGAAAGTACATCCTCATTTCAAAAACACAGATCCATCAACTGATTTCTCAGATATATTCATTGAGACTTAGCAACACAGACAGAAAATCATTGAAAAATCATGAAAAATATTGAGTAGACCTATGCCTTTTCCCTTGCCAAGGCCATGCCTTATGCCCTTTGGCTGAACTATGCCTTTTTCAGCAAAATTGCCTGCCCACCATGATGGTGGATGGGAAAAGGTATGACATTTTGGAGGTTATGCCTTTTCACACATATGACTTAAGGCAGGTTCGACTTAGGGCTGCACACTGTCTGTTTGACAGGGATGGCTGTTGATCGACAGGCGTAAATTTGCAACTTGAAAGCCAGAACAGGAATGGGTGGGCAAAAAACAGCTGTAAACAGGTTGTACAGACGTTTGCCCACCCTTTCACTGTATATATTTTTTTTCACAGTTTTTCTCTTGTTTTTGGGTACCTGGTAGATGTAAGAAGAGATATTAAGCACAAATAATAAAGATTTGCACCTTCAAACAGCAAATCGTGAGCTCAAGGTGTGAATAGACCTTTTGCGGGGTTTCAATTGTGATGAGTCAGCACCATTCTGGTTGTATTTGAGCTGCAATTGAACTCGCCTGGAGACATTTAGTGTGATAGAGATATGCAAAAATCTAATAATGAAGCACTTCAGACATTGTCAATAGATAGTACAGTTAATTGTGGGTAAAATCACAGAATGTGTCAATGACCCGTCTCACGGCTGTTACAGCCATCATGTGATGGATAAAAATGGGTGTTCAGCAAGCCCAAACGGAACAGGTAATTGTCCATCAGACCCATCCGTCGACCCATCTATGACAGGCATGGTGTGCAGCCCTAGTTCGACTGTACCAACCATAACACATAACACAGGCCTTGTTGTGTTGCCTATTTCCTCAATGTAACATGTAACAGAGGCTTGGTTGGTAACACCATGGTTGTTCAGCCTGAGCACTCAGGCTGACCTAGGACTAGGGACTGTCATGGATCGGCAAAAACCGGGTATCATCCGTGGCCGTTGATATCCGTTATCCACGGATCAGACCTGTGGATATATATAGAAATCCATGGATATCTGTGATCCATATGCTATATTTGGACGACCTTGGCAGGAGCAGCTCCAATGTGCTGCTGCCCTTTGTAAGCCTGTGGAACTCTTCAATCTCACTCCCTCTTAAAATAAAAACACCCTTTGATAAATTTGAACAAGAATTCATTGTACTATAATTATTTCTTCAGCTTTTCCTTTGTATTTTGCTCTGATTTTATTAATCCACAATATATGCATTCATAGAATGAACTATGTTATAATTTTTTGACTTGAATGCTATACAGAGATTAATTTGGTCTTGAATAAATTAACAACATCTTTTAACAGGTCAGAAAGAGAATGTGTATATGGCAGATCAGTGACAAACATATACCATACCCATCTGTGAGCATCAAAAATTCTTACAGTGGTTGGGGTACTTATATGTATTTCATACAAAATATGATGCAAATATATAAAGTGCTTATACTTTATGAACCTTCAAAATCATTTATAACACTTGGGTAAGTAGTATGACTACACTAGCATTATAATGGTATTTGATACTCATCCTGCATCCAATCATTGAGAGTATGCATAAAGAGCAATAAAAAAAATGTGAAATTAATTTGATAGTGGAAATGAAATCAAAAATTCTTTCTCCAAAAGAATTTGGAATGTTTTCAAACATCTGGGAATGGGAGGAGTCTGACAAAGTGTGAATTTTGCTGATGACAGCTAGATAATATAATTTAGGATGACTATATTTAATTTGTGACTACTTTTAAGACTCACTTTATGTCTGAATCATGATGTTTGCTCTTCATGTGGATGCTGGTAATATTTTCATGGATTGAGGCTTGATCATATCATTTTCCACTGTTATTAAATAATGAGCTTCTACTAATATTCACATAGGATATTACAGTTAATTTTATTGAAATAAGAATCTCCAAAACGAGAGCTTTCCAACGCATATTTTTTCATGGAAAACGGTGAAGAACTCGTGAAGATATATGGAGGGCTGCTCTGAGCCACTATACCCACAGATATATCCATACCGTGGCTTATCCAATCCATGGGTGGGAAAATCCACGGATTGGATACGGATAATACCCGGGTGTATCCATGACAGTCCCTACCTAGGATGAACTGTTGCTTATTTTGGGCTCATAACACATAACATCAGCCTGGTTGCTAAAGGTACATCAGTTCAGGATGTAACACTGTCAAGGCTGTTGGTACCCTACACACAGCTACAACCTACCACCAGAACTATTAGGATGAGCCTGACTATCATGAGTTTACACTCAGGGACACTCCAAGGCTCACAGATGTGCATTTGTGGGGTATGGGGTTGCACTACTTCCGCGTTCCACTGACCAATGTCACAGAGCTCCATCTGGCACTGGTGAGGAAGTCACTGAATTATGTGGTCTTTTTCAAGATGATACAATTGTGTTCTGCACATTGGTCACACTGGTTATCTATGATTGTCTCTTTGCCTGGTGGTGTGAAGCTGTCACAGTATTGTGTGTGTGTGATATGCCTTCCCTATGCCATATTCACATTTACAAAAAGATGCTTGCAGTCTCTGAGCTTCTGCTCACAATCTCAGCTACGAATCTGGAAGCAATTTCCATTGCCCCATTCACTGCCAAGGATCTCATCCTGCTGGAAGAAGACATGCAGTGCAAGAAATCTCCCCACTTTCCTAAGCTGAAAACATTCACACTAACACCAACCTCAGATGCCATAGAGGACACTATAGGATCAGTGCTCAATCAAGCAGAATTTTGTTTTCCTGGGATTGAGACCCTTGTTCTTCTGAATTCTCACTGGCTGGTTGTGTTAAAATGCCTGACCTACAGAGGGGGTGTCCAAGCCATGGTCCCTCACTGGCCTCAGCTAGATAGTGTCACACTTTGGGCACTTGACAGCAACTTCAACATGCTTCATCAATTTATCTTAGACCGCAAGGTAGCTAGAGCACCCATCTGGACACTGCATTTGGATGCAGAATCAGTTGAGAACTTGGTTTATTACAAAGATTAGAGGCAGAAAGTTTCTATAGTAGAGGTGGATCCTTGGCTGGCCCAACAGAGCGCTGCATTTTATTCTGAGGAAAAGTCTCAGTTCCTTGGTGATGACTAAATTCTATCAACTTCACAATTTACTTCTAGTTGAGGCTCATGTATGATTGGTATCAATTATATGGTGACTTTGAATGAGTGATAGCTTTCTTTTTTTCTCAATCCAAGCATTGAAGCCCATATAGCATTTGTCACAGTAGCCAGCAGGCCAGACCACAATCATATTTATAGAGTCTGGAATTGAACCCAGGTTGGCCATGAAGGGAAATCCCAAAGAAGCACAATAACCTACTGTGCTATACTGCCTATACAAACACAGTTACCATATATGTAATTCTTGAAAAACAGGGTCCTTGTCCCAGACATGACACCAGAGCCTCAAACACTGCCATCGCCATTAACATTCACACTAAAAAGAGAACTCCACATGCATGTGGACATGTTGAGTTAAATGGCAATGAACAGGTAAACACAGCAGCAATACTATGCCCATGATACCTATAAACCTAAACTCATCAAGTCAGCAGAATTTGAACTTGGGTATAGTTTTGTATTTAATATTCCAGCATACCTTGATGTCAAACATCATAATACCAGGCAAGGATGAATGCCTCTTAAGGCTGTACATTGTTGTAAATTTTTAATTTGCCCATCTCATCTAAAGATTGAATTAAAATTATGAGCAAAACATGGCCAAGGCCCAAGTGATCAAAGCATGACAGTTTAAAGAACAGGGTGCTCTATTACTAGGTTATCAACAAGACAGCTATATTAACAAACGAGACATCATGAGAAGATGCACTATTTGCTAATCTTCCCTCCATATCATCCCCAGAGGCTGGTTCTCATTGATAAGTCCACCAGTGCCAGTGGATTGATCTGTTTGATACAACATTTTCTATTTAGACACACAAACCCATCTTCATGCTGCCAGTCAGGGAGAAGGAAGATATGAATCCAGGCTCAAACTTTATTGTACAGATTGATAGGGAGAATGTGAAATTGTAAGAACAACAAAGAAACAAAACATATTAGTAGCCAAAGTGCACATATGGAACCCATGTCAACAATGTGGTGTCACCCTCTCCAAGGGTCTCTCGGACCTTCCTTGTAGTGTAATCCAGGGCATAAGCTGCCCTACTGCTATCCAATCCATCTGTCCCCATCTTCTCAAGCAAATATTGATAAAACCATTTTGCAAACTGTGGCCCATGAACATCAGAAATGTTCCACATTGTACCAACCACACCACGATATCCAGCAGCAAGCATACCAGCAGCTAGGTGGACCACTTCATTGGATAATTTGAGGTCTCCTTGACTAGTTTGACATGCTGAAAGGAAAACCAAGTCTGGGTTTGGGATTTTCTGCTTCATGATCTCAATCAACTCCAAACGGCCATCATGAAGACAAAGGCCAGACTCAAGAGGCTGATGAACATCTTGCACCCCATGACATGCAAAATGAGCCCAGCTATGAGACTTCATTTCCACCTTCACCTTCTCTCTAGTCGCTTGGTGATCTTCTAACAATAGTACATTGACAGTGGTTTCCTTCATCAAGGCTTCAAGTGCATGTGTCTCTTTTCTTGTCGAAGGGATTGGTGGAAGACCTGGTGTGTTGGGTTGACTGATAAGGAGTAGATTGGTACATCTGGAGAAGGTGGGCAATGTTGTGGATTTATCATTGATGGAACAGACAGTTGGTGTGTATGATGAAACCACAAAGTCAGAAACACATGATCCTGGCAGGTATGCTGAACCATATATCCCAGCTGCATGGAGTGGAAGAAATGCAAGTGGACCAGTTGGGCACCACCATATACGTGAACGATTTAAAGGATTTGGAAGGACCTTGAGTTAAGAGTGCAAAAATCAGCATGTATCTATAAATATACAATAGGTAACACCCCACAGGATATCCAAGTGCTGCAAGGATTGGCTGTACAATTTTGTGCCAAAGTTCTTTTAGAATAAATGACATAGGGGTTGGATTATTGCAAACAATGCGACCTGCACGTTCTTGATCTTTGACTTCCCGCTTGTAGCGGATGTTTGATTGAAGGGTTTTCTGTAATTTCTCTGCTTGCACAAGACTGAAATCTTTCAGTGGGATATGCAGGGGCTCCTCAATTGTAGCTATAAGAGCCAATGCATCACACCGGGTCCTGTTGATGTTGAATATAATAACGGGACCATCAGAGGGTAATGAAGAGAGAAGGTTGATGACTTGAGGTGGGCAAAGAAAATTGTCAAAATTAGGAAGACTCCGGATCTCTTGAAGAAGTTGCCTATACTCAGCAGCAAGAAAGGTATGATTTCGGGTATCATCCTGAAGGCAAATGTCTTCTGTAAGTTTCCCATGTGAAGAAGGGATGGAGAATATAGAACGTGTTGCATGGGACTCTAAAGCATTTGCAACCTCTGTGAAGCGATTGGCCAAGGAAGAATGCTTCATGCGAAGATTATCAATTGGAGTACGCAGCTGGTTGATCTGGTTCCACACCAAGCAACGGCCTTGTTCAAGCCATTCAAGTGCAAGATCAGGCCTCTCTAAACGGAGAGCAGTGGCCACTGCAAGTCCCACAAAATTGGAATGGTCAAGGAGGTTAGCATGGCGGCGATGGATGGTTTGTTCTAATCCAGCAACCTCTGAAAGCAAGCTGATGGAGAGAGAAAAGTCAATCAGGCATTGAGAATGGTCATAGACTGAAGAGAGCATAGCTGCACGCTTGGAACAGGTCAGGCGAATTGATGGGGTACCATTGGCCTCAGCACCCCTACGATATGAAATAATGCTGGACTGGATATCAGGGTAATAACGGTTGTGTGCAAAGCGTCGGAAGTATGAAGTGCCAAGGTTATTGAGCCTACTTGGAAAATCAGCATGGCCAGAAGGAGTGGATTCAACTGCTTTCTGGTGGTGGGATATAGCAGATTCAATGTCCTTGAGGTCCCTAGTGTATTCAAAGCAACGCAAGTATGAGCTTCCAAGGTTATTGAACCTACTTGGAAGGTCAGCATGGCCAAAAGGAGTGTATTCCACTGCATTTTTGTGGTGGGATATGGCACATTCAATATCATTGAAATCCCAGGTGTGTTCGAAGCAACGCAAGTATGAAGTTCCAAGATTTTTGAACCAACCTGAAAGGTCAACATGGCTAGGAGGAGTGGATTCAACTGCTTTCTGGTGGTGGGATATAGCAGATTTAATATCCTTGAGATCCCTGGTGCATTTGAAGCGACGTGAGTATGAATTTCCAAGGCTGTTGAACATAGCTGGAAGGTTAGCATGGCCAAGAGGAGTGGATTCTACTGCTTTCTGGTGGTGGGATATGGCATAATCAATATCCTTGAGATCCCCTGTGTGTTCAAAGCGATACAAGTATGAAGTTCCAAGGTTGTTGATAAAAGCTGGAAGGTCAGCATGGCCAGGAGGAGTGGATTCAAGTGCTTTTTGTTGATGGGTTATGGCAGAATCAATATCTTTGAGATCCCCAGTGCGTTCGAAGCGAGATGAGTATGAATTTCCAAGATTATTGAGCCGACCTGAAAGGTCAGCATGGCCTGCAGGAGTCAATTCAACTGCTTTCTGGTGGTGGGCTATGGAGGAATCAATATCCTCAAGGTCCCCAATGCATTCAAAACGCCTTAAGTATGAATTTCCAAGATTGTTGAAAAAAGCTGGAAAGTTAGTATGGCTGGGAGGAGTGGATTCAACTGCCTTCTGGTGGTAGGATATGGAGGAATCAATATCCTTGAGATCCCCAGTACATTTGTAGCGATGGAAGTATGAATTTCCAAGGTTGTTGAACATAGCTGGAAGGTTAGCATGGCCAGGAGGAGTGGATTCTGCTGCTCTGTGGTGGTGGGATATGGCAGAATTGATATCCTTAAGGTCCCCAGTGTGTTTGAAGCGACAGAAGTATGAATTTCCAAAGTTGTTGAACCTACTTGGAAGGTCAGCATGACCAGAAGGAGTGGATTCAACTGCTTTCTGGTGGTGGGAGATAGCAGATTCAACATCCTTGAGGTTCCCAGTGCGTTCAAAGCGACATGAGTATGAATTTCCAAGGTTGCTGAACATAGCTGGAAGGTTGGCGTGAATGTGAGGAGTGGGCTCAACTGCTTTCTGGTAGTGGGATATGGCAGATTCAATATCCCTGAAGTCCCCAATGTGTTTGAAGCGACAGAAATATGAATTTCCAAGATCGTTGAACATAGCTGCAAGGTCAACATGGCCAGAAGGAATGGTTTCAACTGCTTTATGGTGGTGGGATATGGCAGAATCAATATCCTTAAGGTCCCCAGTGAGTTCAAAGCGACAGAAATAAGAATTTCCAAGGTTGTTGGACCGACTTGGAAGGTAAGCGTGGCCAGGAGGAGTGGATTCAACCGCTTTCTGGTGGTGGAATATGGCATGGTCGATATCCTGGACGTTTGTTGTACATTCAAAACGACGGGCATACAAATTTCCAAGGAGGAAGGACACAGTGGCCCTTCCAATGATGTTGATGCGCGGCATACCCAACATAACTGCACTTTCCAGACGTGCAATTGCTGCAGTAACGTCTCTGACGATTTCACGGATGAATTCACGCGATTCCTCGGTAGAAATGTCTGGTGCCGACAGGCTTGACGCATAGGCATCGGAAATCAACACATTGCCATGGAGTGGTATTCCCGATGTCATGGCTGTGTTGTCTGTCGATTGAACCACACTTGGAGTGTCTCCAAGGCATGGGACTACCATGCTCTGAGGTGTAGGTTGGTGTACTAGGTTGGATTGAGTCATATTTTCTGGATGTCCTTCATGCTTTGGGCCAGTAGTTGCATCTTTAATTTGGTTTTTGTCGTCGGTGGTTACCATTGGGACCTCGAGGCATCGTTCAGAAATCAAAGTAGTCCGTCCCCGCTTCTCGGAAGATGGAAAATCCACTGAAAATGACCATGATTCAAGGTCGAGTCCTCAATCGAAACATTGGAATGGCAGAACGTACCCGACAGCCTGTTTGGCTTAGTGGTAGTTGTGCCCGAGGTATCTAGAACCGGACTGGAAATCTGTACTGCGTTTCCGGTCGGAAGTTGGAGTGGTGGATGTCCTTGACTGTAGGTGATGGCGGCTGCGATCTCAACATCGTCAGTATATTCGAATCTAGCCATCGCCGATATTAGAGAATTGGATAATTGGCAAAGCACGTTTGGAAGACAGTTAGAGTGAGCGTGAAAGAGAAGCCCGAAGTTTAACAATTTCGAGTTTAGCATCACAGTAAATGTAGTAAACACTGCCTCGACACTGCTCGCCTCGTCTTGGCGGCGCAGTTTCATAAATGTACAGGAAGACACAAGGATAAAACATGACGACACCACCATCACGGTCATATTGTTGGGGAGGGTATAAGTAAAGCAAGTAAGAGGTGCATAGTGTATCAGTCATTCCGGATCCATACCCATTAGTCTATCTCCTTCTTTCCTTCCTTCCCTAATCCTATCCACCCGCTTCAAAAAAAGAAACCCTTCTCCCACACCAAACCTATGTCCTCCCCCCCTTCTCCCCATCAAAAAACGCAACCAACTGCCCAATTGGAACCTTGCCCACCGATCCCCGTGGTAGGAGTCTGTGGAGCATGGGGAGGGAAGAGGCTAGCGTACCTGTACGCGCTCGGTGCCCTGATCCTTCCCGTCCATGATAGTGATGGTGAGGTAGTGGCCGTGGACTTGTAATCACCACCCCCAGGTCCACCAGGTGATATCGAGTGGGTTGAAGTAGAAGACACAGGACTCCTATGGGTGTTCCTGAGCTTGATGCCAGAGGACTTGCCGATCGTCTCTTCGCCTTCTCCAAGCTCTCCTTCTCCTTCCTCCTTCCCCTCATCGTCATCATCATCCCCCACAGGAGAGGAGGAAAACGATCCCCCAATGACACGAGAGAATGACCACGGTGTGCCTACCCTTTTTAAAGCAGCAGGTGGATCCGTATATTAATGTTCATATTCGCACTGGTAGAAGAGGCGGCCTTTGAAGAAAACTCTTCTTCATCAGGCGGCGCAGTGATCGGTCCTTCAAGCGCAACAGTGTACCGTTGTCTCACGCCAGCTGTCGGCGTGGGGCTCACACTCGTTTGTCTTTTACCGGTAGCCGATTTCGGGGGTGGTAATCCTTGTCCTTTAGTAAAAGTTGCTGGTGCTGCGGGTCTTGGGCTGGCCGTTCAATTGAGAGAGGCAGAAGAACCAGAGACAGACTTGGGCTGAGCAGGCGGGGACAGCGGCCTACCCCCACCCAAAAAAGACAGTGAGAGAAAAGGGAGGTGGTGGAATACGAAGCACCCGCCAGTGCCCAGTCCTGCCAATCTATGGAGCGTAATCTCCTGCAGGGTAAGCCGACACTCTCCTCTTCAACGTCATCGGTGGACTTGTAGATTCTCTCGCAGTGGCACTTGATAACCTGAGATGGTGGGTGGGCGTGCTGGGTTCTGACGGTGATCCTGTCAAGTGTGTTACAATGGAAGAAGTCGGATGCGAGTACGTGGCGATGGAGGAAGTGGTTTGCGGTGCCACCGACATCAATATGGCGGCGGACTGCATTTTGGGTTCCCGCAGAAAGATTGTTGGGTGCCGTTGCGATTTTTTGCCATCTCCCGACCTAGCTCGCTTAATCGGCCTTGGAGCTCGACGACTTCGTCTCGGAGGTCATGGATTTTATCTTTCATCTCATCCGTCGAACTCGCGTGTCTCAGCGAGGATTCCTTCTCCTTTTCTTTCTCGGCTTCCTTGTCGACCAACCACTTCTCAACATCGTTCATCCGATCTTCCGAAGCCCTAACGTGCCCCACGGTCCTTCTCGAAGCGCTTGGCTATCATGGGAGTGTGCCTGGTACGTCTAGCGTTCTTTAGGATGGAAATGTGCATACAAGGGTGAAGCCTCGCGAGAAGGGGAAGAAGACAAGGTGTCGGTTGTACGCATGGGAGAAGGCGTCAAGTTGGGCAGCATATTCGAGAGACTCGGACGACAAGGGGTAGGCGAGGACGGGGAGGAAGGTACAGGGACGCGTCGGATGGGTGTTGTTGGGATGATGAGGTTCACAAACGCTGGATCAGTGAATTTGCCTTTGGCGTTCTCCTTGTTATCCTCATCCCTCGCCTTTGCGTCCAATATAATATGCTGAGCAGGCGTCGGAGGGTCTTTCGTAGGCGTAAGCCTACTCTTCGCAGCAAACCACCGACTAGTAGCACCACCCGACTCTTTCCGCGAATTCGAAGGGGAGGGTGAATTGGGCATAGTCTGAGATCTGGATGGAGGCGGAGGGAGCGAATTTGTGCTGTCCATCATAGCCAGCACGCGGTCTTCAACGAGTCTCCTTTGCTCAGCCTCCCGTGTTCTGCATCTCTACGAATACGGTCGTATTCCCCTCTGCTTCAGCTTCCAGCTCTGCATCTCTTAGCATAGGTGATCGCGGTGCAATGCCTCCCACGAATGTGCCCATCCTTTGAACGAAGCTGGCTGAGAGATGAGAGACGGATGAGGCGGGTGATGGGGAATGTTGCTGCGACATCCCTTGGTCGTCCTCCTGGTCATCGTCGTCGTCAGAGCCGTTGTCGGAGATGAAGTCTGGATCGATGCCTGTTGAGCTGTCTGGAAAGAACACGTTTCGGAGTGGGGAGGGTGGACGGGATGATGGTGATCTTCCTCTAGGAGGCTGAGAGAAGGATCGTTGATCAGTGGGATTACAACCTATTTTAGAGCTGAGAACTTACAATACTGAAAAACCAGCAGGCAAAGTCATCTTTTGTTGCTGTCGTCCATTCAAGCTCGGCAGTGCTGGCGCTTGAAACCCCAAGCCATATCCACGCCGCTGTAGACACTCCTGCTGCTAGTTTGCCAAATATGTCTGTGCGTGTACTTTTGTCAGCCACCATAAAAACTCCTACTAAGAGGAAGACATACAAAGGAACCGTTCAAGAATTGCGCGATAAGGCCAAAAACGGTTTGGAGGCAGGCAGTGAGGACTCTGAGGAGTGCCAGACCTGAAAGTAGTACGAATGGTCAGTTTGACTAAAGAAACGCGGAAATGTGGAAATGAAGGAGACGTACTGTAAAACGCCATCGTCTGACAGTGGCTTTGGATTCAGATAGTAGTGGTGTGGTATGTACTATAGTGGTGGGCAAAGCAAGGAGAGCAAACAGTGAAAAGGCGGCTACAAGCTCAAAAGGGTTGTCTTCCTTCATCAAGGACGTCGGGTCTGACGCATTCAGAACCTCCTGTTACATAGGCTCCCTCCCCTCTTGCACCCAAATTATCGACGACACATGCCCTTTCATTCAACTCTTACCATACGAGCTTGGATCCCACTATTGAGAAATCCGCTCGATTGCAAAGAAACGCGTCCACCAACTGGGAGGCTTTAGGCCATTGTCTATGATTACCTTGCAGGCGATCATATGTTGAATGAGGATAATGACTTGCATAGGAGACTTTCTGCAGCTGGCTCTCTTCGGCTACTTTTCCTTTCTAAACCAAGGATGAAAGGGAAGCTATCTCCTCCGCACCTCCCTGAGACCCCACTGCCAGTGTCCTCTGCAGCGGCAACCCGCCTCTTACCTCCCAATCCCAACTTCCCTTCTACCGCCTCTTTTCAGGCCCAGAAGTCAGGTATGTTCTTTGCGCTTTCCGCTGTCATTCTGACTGATGTCAATCGTTGGAATGGCCTTTCATACGCTACGTATGCATGGCCTCTTCATTTCAGTGCATTGTAAAACTGACGGTGCAGGTTTCTTGAAAAAAAGACGAGGTTCGGACGAGTCTTCTTCAATGGTAAAGTGACCGTAGAGCTGCACAAGCCGAGCACCGAATGTTCACGGCCCGCCTTTTCCCTTCAATAATAAATATTGCCCCATCGCAAACTTCGGAGTCACGGTGCACCCGCCTCATTTCCCCTGTGGTGCCGAAGATTTAATTCTCCAGCTCGCATCGGCATCTGGAAATGAAGGAGCACGAAATGACCAGAGGGGTAGAGGACCACGTTGAATACATAGCCGTTAAACTGGCGCTATGAACCTCACAAGACCTTCATGAGGCATGCTCCAGTACGCGACGCTGGAGTTGATGGAGAGGTATAAGTGCCGTTGGGGTGGATGAAAAGAGCCTGAGAGTGGTGAAGTGGCAGTGGCAGGCGTTTTCTCTTTCGAACGTTCTGGTCTGAGGGATTTTATTTCTGAAGTCGGAGCTCACATATATTTCACGCTACTACTGGGTTGTAAGTAGGATGTAGTACATAAGTTCATTTCAGTAGTAGAGTAGAGTAGAGTAGTATATTCCGGAGCGGTCCCAATGAGAAACAACCGGTTCCCGATACACAGTCGGTAGTTGTGATGTAAAGTTAACCACGACTCCTTATAGATCTTTCGGGATCCACTGTCTGCTCCCAACACCTTCAGATAAACGTTCTTCAATACCTTCCCCTTCTCAAAGTCTGTAAATCATCAGATGCATGCAATATCCCGAAGCAGTACATCGGACTTGAAGTCCTCATCATCCCACTCAAACGAAGTTTCCCCAATCGATGCCCTACCACCGGAACTGTTAGGATGCATTTTCGAAATGACACAAACCATGCTGCTTCCTTCCGAAGATGAATTTCGTTCCTTCCCTTTCATACCCGCGCAGGTATCGCAGTATTGGCGGCAAACCGTGTTGGCAACACCTGTCTTGTGGTCAAACGTGGATATTTCACCTCCCTGGAACTTATCCGCCATACAAACTTACATCGATAGATCCAAGGAATCCTTGATTGATTTACGCCTTTTCTACGACTTCAGTAGTCCTGATGAATATCCTTCCACCGACTCCGCACATTCACTCACCCATATCATCCAACCTCACTACCGTCGGTGCCGTACCATTGAGGTGTCTGGGATTACCCAGACCACCCCCGCTATATTAGTGGTGTTGGAGTCAATGCAGCACAGCACGTACCCCCACCTTCGACGCTTTTTGGTAGGGGGGGGAGAACTGGCCGAGGCTCACCATGATGTGTTTGCATTGAGAGACACTCCGATGCTCACCGACGTGCGTTTGCGGGGTATGGGGTTACACTACTTCCGCCTTCCGCTTACCAACGTCACCGAGCTTCATCTGGCACCGGTGAGGTTCACGCTGTCCTATGCGGTTTTTTGCATGATAATACAATCGTGTTCCGCATCGCTGATCACACTGGTCGTCTATGATGCTCTCGTCTTCAACCTCGCGCCATCGCACGTGTACGATATGCCTTTCCTACGCCGCATTCACATCTACGGAAAGATGATTCCAATCTCAGAGCTTCTGCTCTCTATCTCAGCTCCGGATCTGGAAGAAATCTCCATTGCGCCATACACCAGGGGTGATCTCGTCCTGCTGGAAGAAGACATCATGCGCAAGAGATCTCCCCGCTTTCCAAAGCTGAAATCACTCACGCTAACGCTTGGCTCGACCTTCACAGAGATGATTGAATCAGTGTTTGATCGAGCGGAATTTTGTTTTCCTGGAATCAATACCCTCGTTCTTCCTAGTTTTGACTGGTCGCTTATGTTACAATGCTTGACCAATTCCGTAGTACCTCGGTGGCCTCAACTGGATGGCATCGCACTTCGGGCCCTTGACGACGACTTCGACGTGCTTCATCAATTTATTTTGGACCGCCAGGACGCTGGGGCACCCATCCGGACGTTGTACCTGGACGCGAAATCGGTTAAGAAATTGGATCATTACGAAGATATGAGGCAGAAGGTTTCTATAGTAGAGGCGGATCCTTGGCTGGCCCAACAGAGCGCTGCGTTTTATTCTGAGGAAAAGTCTCGGTTCCTTGGTGATGACTAGATTCTTTCAGGTTTATTTCGAGCCGAGGCACGCGTACGATCGGGATAGATTATACAGTGACTTTGAACCAATGATACCTTTTTTTTCTGGCATTGAAGCCCATTGAAATTGCATAGCAGTAGCCGGCGGGCCGGACCACAACCGTACTTATAGAGTCACGACTCCTTCTTTCTATCTGCGCCCAACACCGTCACATAAACCTTCTTCGATACCTGCCCCTTCTCAAAGTCGTTAAATTATCAGATGCATACAATATCTCGAAGAAGTACATTGGACTCGAAATCCTCACCATCCCACTCAAACGAAGTTTTCCCAATCGATACCCTACCACCGGAACTCCTAGGATACATTTTCGAAACAACACAAACCATGCTGCTTCCTTCCGAAGATGAATTTCGTTCCTTTCCTTTCATACCCGCGCAAGTATCACAGTATTGGCGGCAAACCGTGCTGGCAACACCTGTCTTGTGGTCAAACGTGGATATTTCACCGCCTTGGAACTTGTCCGCCATACAAACTTACATCGAAAGATCCAGGGAATCCTTGATTGATTTACGCCTTTTCTACAACTTCCGTAGTCCTGATGAATATCCCTCCACTGACTCCGCACATTCACTCGCCCATATCCTCCAACCTCACTACCGTCGGTGCCGTACCATTGAGGTGTCTGGGGATACCCAAATCATCCCCGCTATATTAGTGGTGTTGGAGTCAATGCAGCACAGCACGTATCCCCACCTTCAACGCTTTTTGGTAGAGGGGACAGAAATGGCCGATGCTGACCATGATGTGTTTACACTGAGAGACGCTCCGATGCTCACGGACGTGCGTTTGCGGGGTACGGGGTTGCACTACTTCCGCCTTCCGCTTACCAACGTCACAGAGCTTCATCTGGCGCCGGTGGAGAATGCGCTGAATTATGCAATCTTCTTCGAGATGATACAATCGTGTTCCGCATCGTTGGTCACGCTGGTTATCTACGATGGTCTCTTCGCCTGGTGGCGCGAAGCTGATATGGTATCGCGCGTGTGCAATATGCCTTCTCTACGCCATATTCACATCTACGGAAATATGCTTGCAGTCTCTGAGCTTCTGCTCACGATCTCGGCTCCGGATCTGGAAGAAATCGCCATTGCCCCATTCGTCGGGGATGATCTCGTCCCGCTGGAAGAAGACATCCAGCGCAAGAAATCTTCCCGCTTTCCCAAGCTGAAATCACTCACACTAACGCTCATTCCGGCCTCAGACGTGATAGAATCAGCCCTCGATCGAGCGGAATTGTGCTTTCCTGGGATCGAAACCCTCGTTCTTCCCAATCATTACTGGCGAGATGTGTTACATGGCCTGACCTCCAGAGGGGGTATCCATTCCATGGTACCTCGCTGGCCTCAGCTGGATAACATCGCGCTTCGGGCACTTGACGACGACTTCGACGTCCTTCATCAATTTATTTTAGACCGCCAGAACGCTGGAGCACCCATCAGGACGTTGTATTTGGACGCAGAATCGGTTAAGAATTTGGTTGTTCATCGTGAAGATTTGAAGGAGATGGTCTCTATAGTAGAGGCGGATCCTTGGCTGGCCCAACAGAGCGCTGCGTTTTGTTCTGAGCAGAAATTGCGGTTCCTTGGTGATCACTAGACTCTCCCAACTTCGCAACATCATCTGTAGACTGGATGCGGTTTGTACGAAGGCGAAAAATTGAAGTTGGTGGAGAAGGCGGAGGCCGCGGAGGACAAGGAGGACGTTATCTGCACTCAGAACCTTGCTTTAACCGAGAAAGTAGTCTCTTGTACAGACCTTAGTTATTACAAATGATAGTCGCGACAGTGCGGTGCGATGAACAGTTACTCAAAGATTCCTCCAGCGTTTTTACATTTTACATTTCACATCATACCCTCCAAGTCAATACTTTTTTCCCTTCTTCAATTTATTCCCCCCTCAAACCAACTTCAGCACATCACCCAAAACGCCCATAGCAGTAACCGCCGCACCCGCACCAGCACCCTGGATGATTAACGGTCGAGGACTATACCTCTCCGTATGGAACATGATAATATTATCAGACCCGCCAAGAGAGGTCGCGAATGGGTGGGTGGTTGGGTACCTTCATAACACACACACATTAGCACTCAGCCTCGTTAATTAGTATTGAACAAGAAAAACGACAACTCACTTCTCCAACCCAGCTCTCACCTCCCCCCCTTTGACATCCACAACGCCTACAAACCTAAGCACCTTTCCCTCTTTACTCGCTTCTTCCCTCAATTTGGCAAACTGGGCGTCATGCGCAGGTAGACGGGCGAGGAACTCGTCGCCTGTGGGTATCCCTTCTAATTCGGGAGGGATGAGTGAAGCTGTTTTGATGGATTTGAAGGATTGGAGTGGTGGCAATGAGGAAGGGGAGGAGGAGGGGAAATAGGATATGATGCGCGAGAGGATGGTCAGTTTACGTGCTACGTCGAAACCGTTCAAGTCGTCTGCTGGGTGTGGTTCCTGTGTGCGCGTAGTAAGGAGCAGGTAAGAAGGGAAAGGAAGGGAAGAAACATACCGTATACCCCTTCTCCCTCGCAACACCAACAACAGCAGAAAACGCCGGTCCACCTTCACGTCCCGTCGAAAACTCATTAAAAATATAACTCATCGTCCCAGAAAAAACACCCTCGATCTTGATGATCTTATCCCCCGTCCCAAGTAGTTCCTTCAACGTCGATATAACGGGCAACCCAGCACCAACAGTCGCTTCGTTCAAGTACCGCCCCCCACCCTGCTTACTACTCGCGTCTAGAATATCTTTCCAGAGCTGTACGTCCCCAGAATACGCTTTTTTATTAGGAGTGACGACGTTGATGCCTTGTGCGAGCCAGGTGGGGTATAAAGCCGCAACGGCGTCGGAGGAGGTGTTGTCTACCAATATCACACGTTCTTTCTCTTGGGAGACGAGGGTTGTAAGTCGTGTAGTGAGGCTTTGGAGGTTTGCGGGGAGGGAAGACGAAGACAGGAGGGACTTCCATTCATTTTTGAGTTGGGTGGCGGAAGATGAGGGTGAGGTGGGGTCGAGGGTGAGTGTGCGTGTGGAGGAAGTTAAAGAGATGAGTTTGAGTGGGGAGGGTGGGGGGATTGAGAGGAGTTGAGAGATAAATTCGGAGCCGACGAGGCCGACACCTACTACGGCTACTAGAAGAGGTTTTGGTGTAGACATGATGAATCGATGGTAGATGGTTGAGAGGGGGCGAAGGTGGAGGATGGAGGGAGGGGAACGGAGGGATAATCGAGTGATCGACATAATTATAACGCGATACTGATCCCATCGATGGGTGTAATTAGTCTATATCACAAAAGTACATCTAAGATATCCCGCGATATGTTCTAATCTGGCTCTTCATCCTCTCAGCCTGCCCATTCGTGAATTGGTTCAAGCACGAGTCGACGCTATAGTCCATGTAATTATCTAGTACAGAACCACTCAGCATATATAAATCAAAGAGAACGAAAAAGCGCTGCTCACGAATGGGATCCACCCCGGCTTGACTACACGTATCTTTAGTAGCAGGACACCCTCTGGTCGGGGTACCCTCATACGGCGTATCGCTAACACCATCCCCAGGCGCCTCGCAGCCGCCCTGAATATACACTCCTTGTTAACTACGCGTTTGATCCCTTGAAAAAAGACGAGCGTACCTGAAATGTATGATACAGCCCAACCCAATGCCCAACCTCATGCGTCACCGTCCGTCCAAGGTTGAACGACGGCGTAGTGCCACCTGGTAAAGACGAATACAGAACCACCACCCCATCGTCCTTTGGCGCGTTGCTGTACGCGATGGGGAACGTAGAGTATCCGAGGAGGCCCAACCATTCTCCGGAGAAGCTGTCGCGAGGCGATATTTTCGACAAGTTGGGAGGGACAAAGGGAGTCTGCACTTACTCGACGGAATAGAGGTTCAAGTCCGCCGCACCACCTATCCGAAGTTTCGCTTTCATCTGGGTTTGTTGCGTCCTGTCATAAACGGGGGTGTGGTAAGCAAAACGAAGAGGTGAGGAAAAGGGGGAAAAAGCGAACGTCTGCGGCCCTCCATTTATAAACCAATCTCGGTTAATCGTATAATCAACACCCGCAAGCACGAACTTCAACCCCGTAGGTTCGTAGTCGGCATTCAAAACGTCCATCTGGCTATTCACCTGCTCCTTTCTGCATTCATTCCACACATCAATCAGTCTCTTTTTAGTTAACGAACGCAAGGAGAGGAGACGCACGGAACCCAACCGCCCTCAATGCTCTTATTCTGGGCTACTACATGGAACCACACGTTGATCGGAGCGTTCAGGGAGGTTTCGGATTCGATGAGGACTTGGGAAGTCCTGTCGAGGTCGAATCGGTGCTCGTACTCTGCAGCTTTTTCAGAACTGATTTCTGAACCGCATTGTCTGGTGTGGAGTGGTTAACAACGTTCAAGTCAGAGGGCGAGTGGCAAGCGTACCTGCTAGGTGCGTTTGCAGTGTTATCGACCTGCTCTTGAGAAACTGCACCGAGGACGAGGGGAAGTAAGTATATCAAACCCGAGACGACGTGGATGGAGGAGAGCATTGGTGGCTAGTGTCTGTCTGGAAGAAGGAATGAGAGAGGACCAGAGATATATGAAGAAAAAGAAGGTACCATTTTCGGGTGGCCTGAACAAAGGACCTTTATGCGTGCCATTGACATAGGAGAACTGTGGCTCAGCCCTGCTCAGGACGCTTGGCAATCGGATCGAGAAACTTGAAGGACTGGTAAAATAGGAGGATGCAGTTCAAGTAGAACCACATCGCTGCTGCGCTTCGTTGAAGCTTGGGGGTTGATGTTGAGGAGGAGCGAGGAGGAGAACTTCGAAATGAGGGTCACCCAGACGCGTCCTCACGCGATTGTCACGCAAAATTGCACTCTCCACAAGTTACACCAGTGTACGGCGTTCCTTCTGCTTCAAATGTTCTCATGGCAACCTAATATTTGTGAAGGCTCCTGTGAGGCAGCCAAATTGCCTATAACCATCCGAACGGTGCCAATTCTACACTCAGGCAAAGGAATTGTGACGCTCCACCACTCGCCAATAGCAGAAAATCCCGAAGTAGCTCACCCATCTCAACATCCCCAAACCAATTGGCGTTATCGCTGTTCTGCGTCTAACTTCGATCGTGTCTGGTGTAGCAACTACAAAGGGCGAGTCAGCTCCCATTTCTCCCTAATCGCCACATCAAGTCGACGTCGCGGCTTCTTCCATCTTCCCCCTCGTCCTCAATCTTGTTCCTGCACTCCATGTTGAGCGCTTTGGTCTCGTGCTTCAAGATGTCAAGCTGAAGCTCACCTTCCCGCGTCCTGAGCTCCGTCAAAGGCGCGAAGCTTGTCAGTCTTGGTGGGGCGGAGGGCTTCGTTGGCCAGGTCAATCGCGTTGGAAGGAAGCGGTTCGAAACGCGGTGTGCGATCGCGTTGGGAAGGAAGCGGTGGAACACAGCTGTTCAGGTGAGGGGTGGGGACAGAGAAATTGGCGGCTGTTCTGGAGAGTGATTGGCAGATTGGGTGATGCAATACGACTACCCAACCTCAGGGTAGGGGGGACCGAAGAGGAAGGGGAACCAAAACTACATCCGCCCTCTCGACACTTCACAGTGCTTTCCCGAGGATAACTAAGGCGTCT
Organism: Laccaria trichodermophora; assembly: GCA_018417955.1. Taxonomy (NCBI): domain Eukaryota; kingdom Fungi; phylum Basidiomycota; class Agaricomycetes; order Agaricales; family Hydnangiaceae; genus Laccaria; species Laccaria trichodermophora. Next base: position 1,103,926 of record JACTVC010000002.1, read on the forward strand.
AGGTGTACGTATATGCTGTCAGGAGGTATCGCACATAAAGTCCTCCTCGACAGCAGAAAAGTTCCGGATTTTCGGCATCAGATCCCTGTGTCCGCGAAGATGGCTGATGGGTTCATCAGGATGTGTCCGTTGTGGAGGAACTGTTGGCTCCACGGATACAACTCAAAGCCACAACTCGTCTTTCGAGCATGGTTTGCGCTTCTCTGAACCAGCGCCCAACGCCACAGCAGTCAATGTTGGGCTGTGTCGAGTGAGCGCTTGGTGCAAGGAACGTGCCCTGGCAAAACGCGAAAGATGCCTCGTGGTGGGATAGGGTTAACTGCACCCAAGTTCTCCCTTCTTTCCTCCACCCCCATCTCTTATGCTTTCAACATGACTGGACAACATATCCTTCAAGGTGCTCAGAATGTCGTTATAAGAGACGGCGTATTCATGGCTGCCGATACTGTACGTGATGCTCCCCACTCCCTGTTATCCCCCGCTAATCAATAGGTATCTTGCCCAGATTAATTACAACACTGGCACTGGCAACAGAACGACTTCCGATGCGGCGATTCCCCTAAAACCAGACTCAAGTATTCGGTTCACAGGACGAACTGACGTTCTCGCAACATTGAAGGAACATTTTACTGCCAAAAGCAACAATAAACTCTGCCGTAAAAAATTCTTTTTGTTGTATGGCATGGGGGGTATTGGGAAGACTCAGATTTGTTTAAGGTTCATTGAGGAGATGTCTGACTAGTAAGTACTCTATCATGCCACTTGGTTCCTGTTTCTCATGGGTCCCCAGCTTTTCCCAAATTTTCTGGATTGATGCATCTTCCATTGATACAATCACACAGGGACTGAAGGGAATCTGCAACCTTCCTGAGGCTAAGTCTTTTGCACTGGATGGGTCACCTCAGTCTGCTCTATGGTGGATCAGCTCTCTGGGAGATAACTATGCAATGGTCTTTGATAATGCTGATAATTTGACACCTGATGAACTTGAGCCATATTTTCCATCTGGGCTAGGGGGAAATATTCTGATAACTAGTCGTAACTCTGGTCTAAGACATTTGACTTCACATGAGAATTCTCTTGAGGTGAAAGAGATGGGAGAAAATGATGCCATCTCTTTACTCTTGAAAGCTGCTTGCTTGGATGAGTCTCAGGATGATTTACAAGCTTTACAAGCTGAGGCTTCCAAGATTGTGAATGTACTCTTTTGCATTCCTCTGGCTATTGATCAGGCTGGTGCTTTAATTGCTTTTGGGGGCACAGATATCAGAGACTATCTTGATGAATATTCTCAATACAAAGAAAGATTATTGTCTTACCCAGCTTTCAAAGGGGCATCTAAATATAACAGAAGTGTGTATGGAACTTGGGAGCTATCATTCAAAGAAATTCAGCAAAGAGCTAACAATCATGATTCTCAAAGAGCTGAGGCAGCTAAGAGTGCAATGCTTCTGCTGGCAATGTTTGCTTTCTTTCATTTTGATGGTATTACAGAGGAAATTTTTTCTTATGCTGCTACTCAAAAGCATGAGAAAAATGGAGATACTGAGCAAAAGTCTGCCTTACCTTTGGCAAGCTCAGTAATAGACCACACACTGCTTCAGCTTCATAGCACAGGAAAATGGGATAACTTCATCTTAAAAGAGGGTGTTCAAGTATTACTATCTTTTAGCCTGATCAAACTGGTTTCATCCAAAGGTGTCTATAACATGCATCCACTTATCCATGGATGGGGAAGAGACAGAATGTCCTCAGAAGATAGACAGAGATACTCTTTGATGGCATATGTAATGTTAGCAGGCTCTCTGCCAGAAAATTTTGATGAGCAGCCATACCACTTCAGACGGATTTTGGTCACTCACTTGAGAGCTAATATAATGCACAGTGCCATGGCAAAGAAGGAGATGGTTGATAGATACTTTGATGATGCTCATGAAAAGTTTGGGAGACTGTTGACAGAACAGGGATTTTATAGTGAGGCAGAGAAGTTCCAAATTCAAGTACTGGATATAAGAAGCAGAAAACTTGGAGAGGAACACCCAGTTACAATCAACATGATGGTTGACCTTGCAACTACATATATGAAATTAGGAAAATATGCAGATGCAGAGAGGCTACAAATCAAAGCTCTAGATCTTATAAACTGGCTTCTTGGAGAAGAACACCTAGATACAATCACTGCCATTAGTAACCTTGCATCTACATATGAGAGCCTAGGAAAATATGCAGATGCAGAGAAACAACAAATCAAAGTTCTAGATCTTAGAAACAGACTTCTTGGGGAAGAACACCCAGGTACAATTGATGCAATGAATAACCTGGCAATTACATATGTGAGCCTAGGAAAATATGCAGATGCAGAGAAGCTACAAATTGAAGTTCTAGATCTAAGAAACAAACTTCTTGGAGAAGAACACCCATATACAATTAGTGCCATGAGTAACCTTGCATTAACATATGACAGTCTAGGAAAATATGCAGATGCAGAGAAGCTCCAAATACAAGTTCTGAATATGGGAAACAGACTTCTTGGAGAAGAACACCCAGAGACAATCACTGCTATGAATAACCTGGCAATTGCATATAACAGTCTAGGAAAATATGCAGATGCAGAGAAGCTACAAATCAAAGTTCTAGATCTAAGAAACAAACTTCTTGGAGAAGAACACCCAGATACAATTAGTGCCATGAATAACCTTGCAGTAACATATGAAAGGCTAGGAAAATATGCAGATGCAGAGAAGCTCCAAATACAAGTTCTGGATATGGGAAACAGACTTCTTGGAGAAGAACACCCAGAGACAATCGCTGCTATGAATAACCTGGAAAATATATATGACAGTCTAGGAAGACATGCAGATGCAGAGAGACTAGCAATCAAAGTTCTAGATCTAAGAAACAGACTTCTTGGAGAAGAACACCCAGCTACAATTAATGCCATGAGTGACCTGGCAATTAGATATGACAGTCTGGGAAAATATGCAGATGCAGAGAAGCTACAAATCAAAGTTCTAGATCTAAGGAACAAACTTCTTGGAGAAGAACACCCAGGTATAATTAGTGCCATGAATAACCTGGCAATTGCATATGACAGTCTAGGAAAATATGCAGATGCAGAGAAGCTACAAATCAAGGTTCTAGATCTAAGAAACAAACTTCTTGGAGAAGAGCACCCAGGTACAATTAGTGCCATGAGTAACCTTGCAGTAACATATGAAAGTCTAGGAAAATATGCAGATGCAGAGAGGCTCCAAATACAAGTTCTGGATATGAGAAAGAAATGTTTTGGAGAAGAACACCCATATACAATTAGAGCCATGAGTAACCTTGCATTTACATATAAGGGGCTAGGAATATATGCAGCTGCAGAGAAGCTCCAAATACAAGTTCTGGATATGAGCAAGAAACTTCTTGGAGAAGAACACCCAGATACAATTAGTGCCATGAGTAACCTTGCATTAATATATGACAGTCTAGGAAAATATGCAGATGCAGAGAAGCTCCAAATACAAGTTTTGGATATGAGAAACAGAATTCTTGGAGAAGAACACCCAGGTACAATTAGTGCCATGAATAACCTGGCAATTGCATATGAGAGTCTAGGAAAACATGCAGATGCAGAGAAACTAGGAATCAAAGCTCTAGATCTAAGAAACAGAATTTTTGGAGAAGAACACCCATATACAATTAGAGCCATGAGTAACCTTGCATTTACATATAAGGAGCTAGAAAAATATGCAGATGCAGAGAAGCTCCAGATAGAAATTCTGGATATGAGAAAGAAACTTCTTGGAGAAGAACACCCAGATACAATCAGAGCCATGAATAACCTTGCAATTACATATAGGAATCTAGAAAAACATGCAGATGCAGAGAAGCTTGAAATACAAGTTCTGGTTATGAGGAGGAAGCTTCTTGAAGAAGAACATCCAGATACAATAGGGTGTTTCACAGTAGGCCAACTTAGGTCCCAACTTTCAATCCAACTTGTGGACCAACTTCAACAAAGTTGAAGAGGAAGTTGGCCAACTCTACTGTGAAACACCTTAAATTGCAGAAAACATGAAGTTGGGCTGATTTGTGCTCGGAATCCCTTCTGTATGCAAATTTCTGCCTATTTTGGATGTGTGGGAAGTTGCAAGGTGAAGTTGGGCACCAAGTTGGGATCAAAGTTGGCTGCAAATCGGCCTTGGCACCATGATTTGCATCCCAACTTGATGAAGTTGGTCAAACTTTGTTGGTCCAACTTGGCAAAAGTTGGTCAACAAGTTGGGCATTAAGTTGGGCCCAAAGTTGGGCCCAAAGTTGGCCTACCGTGAAACCCCCTAATCACTGCTATGAGTAACCTTGCAGTTACATACATATGAGAGTCTAGGAAAATATGCAGATGCAGAAAAGCTTGGAATACATGTTCTGGATATGAGGAGACTTCTTGGAGAGGATCACCCTGATACAATTGGTGCAATGCAAAATCTTGCAGTAACATTTTGTCTTTTACAGAAATACAAAGATGCAGCCAGGCTTGAAGTCCAAGTTGTAGATCTAAGAAATAAATTTTCTGGAGAAGAACATCCACAAACAGTGAAAGCAGTGGCATTCCTTGCAGACATTAGATCTCAAGATAACACAAAACTTCAAAAACTGAAACAAAAAAAAACAAGGTGAGTCTTATCTACTCTAAAGTTTAGTTAATTCACATATTAACAACATTAGCTCACCATCTTTTTGAAACTGCAAATACATTTTCCAAATATTTAAAAGAAAGGTATTGCAATATTCCAATGATTCTTAGATAATAAATCCTTGTTTAAATTTTAAGTAGGATGTACAGTCATAAGTAAACATACCCTTTGTACATGCCCCATAACAAATCTTTTTGTCAGAATCACCCATCTTGATGATTCCAGCTGGCTAGCTCCAGAGTGTAAGTACCTCATCTGGCATAGAGCAGCTAGTGCCTGTTAAGTATATCTACCTCAATGGGTTAGCTTGTCATCCTGGAACAATAAATGTAATGGACCATTATCATAGATCATGACCTAGCTAAATGGAGCTACATATACAACTTGGAAAAGAGGGGGGAAAGAATGGGGGAGGAGGGGAAAGAATTTTACCAAAGGGGGGTGACTTGATAATTTTCTTGGGGAAGCATAGGGAAGGAGGGGAGACAAATTTACAGAAGGAGAGAGGGGGGGGAGAGGGAAGCTGGGGAAACAAATTGGGGGGAGGCTTGAGAAAGTTGGGGGGAAGCATAGGGAAGGAGTCTAGGAGAGGAAACAAATTCACAGGAGGGGAGAGAGGGGGCAGGGAAGGAGGGAAGCCAAAGTTATCTACTTGCTTGTAAAATCTTCTTGAATTTGAAATAGCAGGGGGTCAAATTTAAAATTCTCTGCAGAATCTGAAAGGGCAGGGTATGGAATATGAAAGAGTGGGTTGCAGATTGCAAAATTCTCCAGTGGAATTTGAAGAAGGGGGGTGAGGGGAAGGATGGAAGGAATTGAAAATTCTCTGCACAGAAATTGAAAGAGTGGGGCATGGTATTGACAATGCTCTATGCAGAAATTGAAAAAGTGGGGCATGGAATTTGAAAATTCTCTGTGTGGAAATTGAAAGAGCAGAGCACAGAATGTGAAGGAGCAGGGCACAGAATATAAAAGAGTGAGGTACAGCATTAAAATTCTCCATACAGAATTTGAAAGAGGAGGGCTTGTTACAAACTCTTTTTCTTTACAATATGTACAAACACATGCAGACACTTACATATTCCTAAGACGTATCTAGACTATACTAAACAGTTCTAGATATGCATCCCAGTCAGATTTCTCCACTATGATATGACTCAGTAGACTTACATAGACTTAGTATGACTTGCATGACTCTACACAAGTCATATGAACTCATACTTCTGACTCATACTTGACTCACACCCTTAGTATATAAGTAGGGTACTTTCAGTTGTATTTGTAGCTTGAACCTAAGCTTAGCTCATTCCTCAGTCAGACCCTTGGAAACTTAGATTGCTCTTGAACTCTAAAAGTCTTTTGACTTAGAGCCTCTTTGAAACCTCAAATGAACTTATAAGTCTTCAACATCGAAGACTTATAAATTTAGGCCTAGTCAGCATACAACTACAAACGATACTGAATCTCTATATGACAGTCCTTCAGGTGTAGAGCATTGCAGAACCCTGTAGTGTCATTATCAAAGCCATAACAAACTGACAGTAAAGATTACATTGTCTCAGAAGGGAGTGTAGCACAAATGAATGAACAGACGAATGAACTCAAAGCTTAATAACTGCCCATTACACTTAGTACCCATAACAGGGCTGCTGCATAGAATTGAAAAGAGTGGGGCATGGGATTTGAAAGAGCAGGGTACAAAATTTGAAAGAGTGTTGCAGGGAATTGGAAACAGTGGGGCACAGAATTTGAAAGAGCAGAACATGGAATTGGGAAGAGTGGGGCATGGATTTTGAAAGAGCAGGGCAGGTTCTCCCCAGTCTCCCACACCATTCTATGCCTGCCTCATTACAAATTATCTCCCTGTGTTCTCCCTTACTTTTTCCCACTTTTCACAAAATGCAGAAATCAAAGGGACTCCCAACTGTGTTTTCCAAAAATGCAGAGGTCAAACAAACTCCTCAATCTGTTTTTACAAAAGGCAGACTTTGTTTGAACTCCTCACTATACACCCCACTTTGTTTGAAAAAAAGCAGAGATCAAACAACCTCCCCACTGTGTTTTCCAAAAATGTGTGCGGAATGTAGCTGAATCGTGAGTCCCTTGTGTTGCCTGTTACGAAACTGCATAGCGTCAACATAAACTCAAACAATAGGCAAGTCATCATATCGCCCGTCGTCATTTCGAATCAACTTGACTCTCCTCGCGGTTGACTAGGGTTGATTCCAGGTGCGTACTCAACCTGCCTATTGTTCTTGGGCCCTGCAGTTCCAGGTATCATTGGTTCCCTCAAGCTTCCCTTGATACAGTAGTACAGGGTGAATCAATAAAACAATGGCCTACCGACGCCCACTGTTCCCTACTGTCATACGCACCTGAAATACACATAAATGAATGAACGCACTACGCTTGTAAGATAAGCGCGTGAAATTTATTCTGATGGAATTGCTGAATCACATAGAATTACATACCCAACCCTCGTCGTCATACATACATACCCACTATAAGCACTAGTGCTTGCCATTTCAGACTAGCCGGCTATAGAAGACTCAAGGGCACATACGTGGAAGGAGGCGCATCATGCAACTTTAAAGTGCATTCCTATGCAGGGTGTGGTGAACGCGTGATAGCAATTTACGACCTTAATGAGTGTCCGGGGATCATACATTGTGGAGAGAGCAGAAAACGTGTGCATTTGTGGGCAAGGTACTTTGTGTACGTAGGTAGGAGTGAAGGCGAAGATAGAAGATTAACAAGACATCTTTGTGGATGCGTCGTTAGGGATTTAACAATGCAAGTAGATAATAAGATATATAGGGGACTCCGAGGCGGGCTTCGAGCCTCTGAGATGTGATGGAAATTGACAGATGGGAACTGATGAGGAATCGATGGAAGGTCTCGACGGTTCGTAGCCTGGGTGCGATTTGAGTAGAGAGTAGAGAGTAGATAGAAGGCCGCGGTATCGGCCCTGCGAGAAGATGAGATTGCCTCGAGGTCGCGGGGAAAGTGGATTGGGATTGTAGAGAAGGTGAATGGGGTGATTTCGGTAGAATAAGAGTATTGTGGTAATTATCCGAGGAGTGAGACGACGATGTTGTGATGCAGTGTTGTGTCGAGCAGAAGACTCTGGAACAAGGAGAAGATCTTGTCCTGAAAAGGCAGTCAGATCTAAGATGGGTCATGAGGACATGAAAAAATTGAGCGGTGCCACTGAAAACAAACAGTTGGCAACAAAAGTTAACGGGGGCTGGCACGATCTCTCACGATACATATTACAAACACCCATCTCGCAACCTCATTTCCATCTCTCCTCCCTGCCTGCCCCCTTTTCCGTCCCCCTTTCTCTACAACTATGCTGCTCGTTCAGAAACCCCCAACGTTCAACCTCGCACAGACCGTATCATATTCGCATAGGAGGCATCCTTCGGCTCCACCTGCCGTCGTGGTCCAACCTACCCGAACACCCGGCCTTCTCTCCCTCTCCAAACCATTGAGGCCGTCGCCTCAGCGTTCGTTGCCGTCCCAGCAACGGCCTACAAAGCCGACGCCCAAGTCAAAGCCTGCACCGGTTGCCCGTGCGCCGTTGTTGAGCTCGGCTGAGATTACGGAGAAGAAGGCGCCTGCGTCTGTTGCCTCACCTTCCCCACGGGGCAGATTACAGGCAAAGACCACGCAGAGGTGCGATTAAATGTTTTTAAATTGTTATCGTAGTTTTGACGTGGCCCATAGCCCTAGAAGTGCCTCTCACTCCGGTGTTCGAGGCAAGCCCGGTCGCCAGCCCTCTCCCCCCATCCCCCAGAATCAATTATTATCCTCGCAGGCAGAGGCAGCCGTAATTTCTTCGTCAACAAATCTCTTCGATCCCTTTCTCGATGATTCTTCACATGCTCTTCAAACTCCCACTTCTTCTCCCACTCTGGCTCCTCGTCCCTCCGGAAAGCTCGCAAGAAGAAGGCAGCAGCAGCCTCAATTCGCTACCCCTTCTCCCTCTCCTGTCTTGTCAAAGGCGATCCCAGTCCCAAAATCAAAACGCACCGGCCCATCTACCCTTTCCCGCTCTGAACCTGTCCCCTCGCATATGCCACAACGACCCACTGCCCGTCGATCCTCTTCAGCCTGGGATTTCCCCATTTGTGACGATATGACAGAGGTCGGCGATTTTGACCAAGACAATACCACTCTTTCGCCACCTGTCACTCCCGTCCGCAAACAATTTCAGGTGCCGCATACCGCTCCCATCTCTCGTCGGTCCCCTGGAGAGTTTTCATTCAACGGCATCAACAACTACCCGTCGCCTGTGTCACCCAAGCGGGGCGGTCGGAAGCATCGTAGGGCCCCGAGCGAGGGCGTATTCAATATGTCCTCTGATGAGGATGTGTCCACCGGACCAGGTGGCACCATCTTGAACCCGAACGTCCAAGCTTTGTTCGGGCTTACACGCACCCCAGCACCGGAGACGTCGTCTCCCCTTGTAACGCCAACGCTGTCCCGCGCTGTTCCATCTACGCATTTCAGGGAATCCTCATCATCTCCACCGGTATTCCCGCTCTCAAGGGAAAAACAACTAGAAAGAGAGGCAGCTGAAAAAGCCGCGGGGTATTTTGCAAGTTCCATGTTCCAGAACTCGCCAAGTCCGGAGGAACTTCCGGACCCTCTTTTCGTTTGAAGAATTTTATTTTGCGATTAATTAGAGAGAAGTTTAGAGGTAAATGTGGTTTCTCCGTTTCAAGAGTTGTACTAATGGAGGTTTCAGCTGTTTGAAGTTAATTTTTTTAGATGTAATTCTTGTCATTTGTCACTGCACGCCGTCACTCTTTTGCCCGCCCGTTCATTGGCCCGACCCATCCACGCCGACCCTCACCTCCCTATTTGTACCCACTCATCCATTATATTTCACTGCATCGAAGCACACCCACCAAGCATCAATGTATCAATACTATTCATCATCACACGCTTTGATCAATATCGTTATTCCTTGCCGAGTGTCATATCACACTGGACATGTCCACCTTGCTCTTTCGGCCATGTCCTATAATTTCTTTCGGGTTCCTTCTAGGGAGTTCAGCTCGGTTCTTGGCTCCAATATGCACATCACTTGGGCCTACACCATCCATCCATGCCAACTTTACGACGACGACGACGAGGAAGCGCCTATGTATTAGCTTCCCTCCTCCCTTCCTTTTTGCGTCGTGCTCTATGTAACGGCGGTGCATCCACACCACACCACATTCTCATACCTCACAACAACCAACAACAATCATGCATGCATCTAAATCATTATAACGCTTCCATGGCTCTGCGCTTCTCTCTTTTTTTCTTTTTTCGTTTACAGAAACACACTGGTTTATGGCTTATTCGTTCAGGACAACCTCGCTCTTCTTATTCGTGCTTTCCCCCCATTCAAGTGGGGGTTTTTGCGCGGATAACAAACAACCTATCTGATGTGGATTGCAACTTATGACCTGTCTATTCTGTCATCTCATCATCGCCGTCTTCATACCCCCCATTCACGCAATCCGCTTAACACCCCACCATCAAATTGCAACATCACGTCACGTCTATCTATCTACCCGCACCACATTCATCTCAATCTCATCCATCCATCCATCGGTCCATGCTATCCCCTCAACCAACCACCCCACCCCCACACTTGCCCCGATTCTTCTTTCTGTGGATTGTATAAAAAATATGGGAACCCGCATTTCTTATGTTGTTGTATAAACTTTTTCTTCTAGTCTTTATGCCACGATGATGATGGGCGATGATGGAAGTTGGGAGGTGGTGATGTCGATGGATCATGTTGACTTCATCACCCTCCTGGATCGTCACTTGGATCATCCCGACGTTATCGCCTCGCTCATCCCAACGACACGACACCTCTCCCACCCTTCCCAAAGTACAGCGTTGGGTAGACGTCCCTCGGTCGCGGCAAATAAGTTATTCGCTATCCCTCCCGTCTTGCCTTGTCGGTTCCAATTTCTTCATTCATTCCCTACACCGCCAACATCAACACATGCATTTCCAAATCCGACGTTGGCTATTCCTCGTGTTTTAGATCTTGCGAGGCGTTCATCTCTATCCTCTTTCCATCAAGCAAGCGGATCCTCACACAATCAATCAAAATCGAATGCTTGTTGTTTTTGGATCCCCTCCCCTCCACGCCACGCGCCTATTTCCTATTCTATTGCATCAAATAAAATATTGCAATTGTGACAACACCCTCCCATACAAGCAAGCAAGCAAAGTCATTTTTTATGATCACGCCCCCCAACACCAATTCCTTCTTCTCGCCAGTATCTATCAGCCTTTTCAATTACTTCTTTGTTCCACTTCCACTTCCACGCCCTTTCCCCCTTGACCCACTTTTTGAATCGTAGCTTATGGATTTTCTTTTCTTGGGCACCTCCCTCCCTTTTTAGACGTGCCTTTCTGGGGGTGCCCGTCCTTTTTTTCACCTACTTTATGATCGTTTCCTTTTTTTTTTCTTCTTCTCGTCATGTCTCAACAACAACCAACTCAAGTGTATCCAGTATCCCCGAGCAGTATCGTCGTTGCAATTCCCCTCTTCCCCCCTCCCCCCCCTTTTTTTTTACGTATCTTTCTCCAGTTTCCCTGATTCTTGCCACGTATACATACACGATTTTTTGGCGTTCCCCCCTCCCTCTCTTCCTGTTTGTTCTCTTCTCTCTCTTGGATGGGGCAGGGGGAGATGGGAAGTGTGCTTGTGAACTACTCTTGCGTCACCGTTTGTTCTTCTTCGTCTGTGCTCTTGGTTGGATTGGATGGTGAGTTTTTTTATCGTTGTTGGGTGGGTTTTGGCTGAGCGTTTTTGATAGGTTGTCGACTTTCCTTTCTGGCTTGCCCTTGCCTTTGTTCCGAGGCGGCGTTGCGTCCTTTCACTTGGCGGCGCTGCGTCTTTTCGACAGGCGGCGAAGAATACATACCCCACCCACCCACACCAATGCCAGCACATCATCCCTCGACTTCAATGCTTCATAATCTTTCAATTCTGCTACAACCCCAACCCAAACTGTGCATTCCGTTTCAACTTTTTTCTTCACCACATTCATGGACTGAAAGATTCAAGTCATACATAGATTGTACATATTACATCTCCCCTTTTTTCTTGCACATTGCATCATCATTATCCCACCCACCACCTACATACTATCCTTCCGCTATCCCCCCCTCCCCCCGTTTTCCTCCAAAACCGACGAAACCGAAATCATTGTATTACTCCCCTCCTCACCCCGTCCTTCCTTACCTCCCCTCTCCTCTGACCATTTATACACACGTCCCTGTGATCGTTACACGCTCCTTAGCACTAGTTTTTGTCATTATCCTCCTGTTCATCGTGACATATATACGAAGTGAATGGAAAAAAATCATTGCTCTATTGTTTAAACTTTTCGTTATTACTCCCGTCAAACCGCATTACGTAATGTCTTCACCTTTGTTCAACTCCACGTTGACCCTCATACAAAAATGGAGGATGTCAGTATCCCATCTCCCATTGAATTTTCTGTTGGCGCTGATGAGACTAATTACAGGACTCGGTACAAATCATAAGAGGCTCACCAGTAATCAACTACTTTGACCTCTCGCCAACGGGTTTTGCATGGCGCCAACCGCGTCCACAGCAAATCGAGGCTCGGCGTGCAGCAATGAGCGACCGCCTCATCTTCGACATCCTCCTCACCTCCGGCGGAGCCATCCGTGACGCGGACCTCATCTACCCACCTACAGATCCGCAGGGCTTGCGCCGTCTTTTGGACGCGATTGGGTCATCGCATTATGACGCGCTTAAGAAAAACTGTTTGGTGTATTTTTTGTTAAAGTGGCATCAGGATGGGAGGGAGGAGAAGTTGGCCAAAGTGTGTTGTATACCGCCGCAGTTTACGATGTTGGCGGACGCGTATTGGTATTTGGATTCGGGGATTAACGTACCGGTGAGTTTTTAGTTGACTTGAATGAAAGTTGTTTTTTTAATTGGGGTTGGGTTGGAAGAGGGCTGTTACGCTCCTTTCGGATGCGAGGCTGAATAGGGACTATGCGAGCAAGATATTGCAGGCTATTTCGTTGACGCCTGATCCTGCCCCGTTAATTCGGAGGTATGTCCGCACGGCGAAACCATCGCTTACGGAGCCGAATGATTTGATTATGTATCTGCTTGCGCTGGCGGAGTCGAGTTTGCTCGAGGCGTGGACGTTTCAGAGAACGTTTCATGACGGGGATTTCATGCGTCCGAAGCTGTTTCAGAAGTTGTTGGAGTGGGTTGTTACTCGTGAGTGGGATTGTGTGTTATCGTTCGTCGTTCGCTAATGATTTGCCATGTAGCTGAACCACGGCCTGCGGCGTTGACGATGCTCATCTCCTTGCCCTTATCGCCCTTTGAAGAGGGTTTACTCCACTCATACGCACAAGATCCCCCTGCTTCGATAAAGTCTTCTGACACCGCCATTCTTCAAGACCTTGTGTGTGTACGACTTATTCAAGCAGGGAGACACGCCGAGGCGATCAAACTCGACCGTCAGTTCAGTTCCTCACCTGCCACCAGCCAAAACCTCAAAGCGACGCAAGACCGCAAAAAAATGGTGCAAGACTTGTATGCCGCCTTGACCTCTGCTGAGCGCGCTCAGCTCGACGCAGAGTTGAATTCTGCGGCGAACCCTACAGCTGCTGCTGCTCCCCAAAGACCAGTTAATGGTTCTGCGAATGTTGCTGCGGACGTTACCATGTCCCAATCATGGGAAGACGTTCGACCCTCAGACGCGTTGAATCAGTCTACTTCATCGATACAAAACATACGTGCTCCAGATCTGAACGGGTCTATCTCCAAGCAATCAGGTGCACCTCGTTTTGGTGGCCCGATCAGCATGAACAACGCTCGTCTATCTCAGCCTGTAACTGCAGCTCCGCTCCTCCCTATCACCTCTACGACCATCACCAACCCCGCCAGCGGGAGCTCCAGCATCCCCACACCGCGGAAGAGTCTTGGATTCCCTGCCACTACACCACTCACCTTGTCGCTTTTGGGTCCTTCATCTTCGTCATCAAAACAACCACGCCAATCACTCAACGCACTCAGTGGTGTCGGTAGCCGTATGTTGGGCACCTTTGGGGGCACTTCTTCGCCTGCGAGTGGGCTGAAGTTCCCGCCACTGGGGAGTTCGACGAATGGCACAGGGGTTCCTCAGCCGATCAACTTCACACCCTCTGGGAGTCGGCAAAATGCGTTTTACCAGCCCCCTCAGCCTTCCAAGACGAATGGGGTCAAGAGACCGTTTGATGGCCTGTCTGTAAGTCCTGAACGACCAAACCCGTTGGTTTCGATGGACCAGCAGAGTGAGAATGAGGTTATGGATCTTGATGAAAGTCAAGAGAAGGAGCCTCATACCAATGGTACCGCGAATGGACATACGACACGGCCAGACGAGGAAAATATGGTGCTTGAATTCTCAGTGTTTGGGAACACTCGAGGGACGAAGTCCTCTGCTCCGGAGAAACTGGCTGCTTCCCAACACCCCCAGAATGAGCTGTCGCTGTCAGCGTCACAGAGGAAACGGTTACCGCCAGGAGCCTTCCTGGACGATGATGACACCCACGAAGAGGATGATGAACCACCACAGCAGGAACAGGAAGAGCAGCAGCAGCAACCAAGCAACCAAAAGAGGAAAAGCGCACGAACTAGTAAAAGAACGACAGATGCGCCTGCCAAACCTACCCGCACAACAAAGCGTCAGACGAAAACGCGAGAACCAGTGGGGAGTTTCCCGGGTGCTTTGTCGGATAATGATAATGAGGAGGAGGAAGGGGAGGAACAGGACCATGTGATGCCGTTACCTGGGCCGCCTCTATCAACCGCACCACCGGGGAAAGCAGCTACGCGTACGACCCGGAAACCACGCTCATCAGCGTCCATGTCGGATGTAGGTGATGGGGATAATGGGGATGGGGTGAAAACGAGGAGGAGGTCGTCTAGGTTGACGACGACCGGGAGTGTGGGTGATTTGGAAGCGCCTGTGAAGACGAGGAAGGGGACGAGTAGGAGTGGGACCGCGGCTGTAAGTAAGAAAAAGCGGTCGTAGTGAGCGTTGATATGCTGTTTTGTTTTGATCATCTTATGATCAAATACCCCACTGCCATTACTGTCCGTTTTTGCGGGCGGTTTGTTCATGTTCGTTTTATGCAAACACACGTACGAATTATAATACAGTTGACAAAAACGACGTCGCCCATTCACTCAACCACAACCTATCGCCGCAGATTGGTTTCCTTTAATATGGGTCTTCTACTAACGCATTTTGAATTTTTTTAAGGTCCATACTCGTGTCTAACAATGACCTATCTCAGTCTCCAACTACCCGCCAGTGGTTGAAGTGGCGAAGAATGCAATTGGCCAATCAAACGCCAGACTGGACACTTGAGAAGAGAGGAAAACGAAAGTCGTGAACGATAATCTCGTCAGCGGAAAGTAGACAATGCCTAGCTGAAAACGGACACAAGGATACAGCTTCGACCACTTTCCCAAGGGTCAAGAACTTATCAGGCGTTGAAATTATATTTTCCTGCGAGGAGAATGCAAACGCATAAATTTTGATGCTGAACTCCTCCCCCCAGCACAAAACCAGCTGATCGTGATATATGCAGTAGCAATTGATGAAGATATCGTCGATATGCATCCCTGGGGTGATCATAAGCTCATAGGATGCAGTCTTTTCGATGGTACCCCCAGTCATATCCTCGTTGAGGACCACTAGATAGTGCGAGATCGCAAAGCTAGCTTTGCTTGGGCTAACAATGTCGTAACACCAAGGCTCTGTATACCAGTTTGAGGGTCCTCTAATGACGGATTCAGAGAAAGGGTTCGTCGAGGAGGGCCACGCCTCCAGGATAATCAATTCCGAAGAGTGGGTTGAGAATGGGGATGTCTGCATGTGGCCAGAGGGTGGTATGTTCATGATCATGAGGCAGAAGGGCTGGCATACTCCACACAGAAATGCCTGTATTCCCAAACAAAATGATTGCGTCGTCAGCGATGGTGATCTGCACCAAGAAAGTTATCAAAATGCGGGGTATGAGAAGGAACAGAGCACACTCGATGAAAATTGCCCACAACACGCCATGATGCTGATGTAGCGGCTACGAAGTCCCAAACCGTTACGACATTACCAAACTTGATAACTACCCAGTTGAGGTGTATTGAATATAGGTTGATCGGCGACGTCCAGGTTTGCATGGCCGACCACTGAGAGAGTAGCTCAAACCGTGGGTGGTCATGCTCAGTAAAAACAGTTGGTCGGGTGTTGGTCATATAGTAGTCACGCCAGTGCACGGAAATGTAAGACATGACTAAAAGCAGTAAATTTTACAAAATTTTGACTTCAAATCGACTTCACGAAGTCGTGTGAAGTCGTGTGGTGATGCCAAATATATGCACGATACAGTCATGTAGTAGTCTTTACTTAGTCTACTCGCCCTCATCTGAGGGTCAATGGTTAGTCATGTAGTCATGACTTCGTAGTCCTTTTGTAGTCAAACAAAGTCAGACAAGCGTTATGCTATAGTTGTGTAGTAGTCTTGTTCCAGTCATGCTCAAGTCGTGCAACTGATATGTGTTGGTCATGTATTTCTCTCAGGTAATAGTCATCTCAGCGTCAAGTCGGAGTCATGTAAATGTCAAAATCATAAATTATATATATATACCCAATATATACAAGGGGGTAGCGGAACGTGGATCCCGAACACTGGCTGGGAGGGGGGGGAGTCCGGCCGAAGGCCGAAAAAAAAATAGTGACCTGAGGTATTTCTGTCACGAATTGAGCCGTACATGTATCTGACTTGCCAGTCTACCACCTTCACCCGAGCGTAGTCATTCTGCATCGCCTCTCGAAGCTTGGTCCTTTTGTTATTCCACTCTGGCAACACCGCTCCCAACTCAGGCCTATCATTCACAACATTACCTGCCTGCGCATACTCCTGTTTATCACCTATAACACCATCAACGATGACAGATCATCCTTCCCCGTGCACCACTCTTCAACTGCCACCAGCCAGTCTTTGTCAAACTCTACACGGAATCTGGGTATGAGGTCTGCAATGGTGAAGGGGGTGTAGGCAATCAGATTTTGCATGTAAATTACATTGTTGACAGTTTATAAAATTCCGCTTTCTCTCACTTATGTTCCTCCATGCAAAAACTTGCATGCAGAGCATTTTCAATTTGAAAGTTTGTGAGTTCTGTGTTGATAGGTAGGCTGAGGCTGTAGCTACCGAGAAGCCGGGACCATAGGGCGTAAAAAAAATTCACTAAGACATTGGAACTTGGAAAACATACCTTATATAGTAGGAGGAGGAGGGGGGGAGGTCAACCAAATCCCCGAAAAAAAAATAGGGAGTGTTGGTACATTTTCCACGTTCCGCCACCCCCTTGAATATATACCCTTCTATTCTAGCTTGAATCAATGACTTGTGGTATGAATTCCCATCTCCTGATCGTAAACCTCGAGCAGCGTCTTTGTATGACATCAGGCTTTGGATGTGGATGCCTTCGTCGCTCCCTTTCGCCCTTTGTGCTGTTGACAGAACATTAAAATACTACAAGATCACATAAGTACTGAAACCTACCGCTTCGACAATCCGCTTGACATCCGTGGATGATGGTTTTTCGTGCACACTATCTCCAACAATGAGTGTAATCAAATCTAGTGCAAATAGGCAATAAGGAGTAGCACAAACAAAACTACAGCGTGAACTGACTGTCTTTTGTGCGTGTGCCGGAGGGTGTATTGATATTGTGGTCATTGATCCACACCTTCAACTCGTCTTTCTGGAGGGCCTAATAGACAAGAGTTTATACATAGTGAAAAATGAAATAAAACTTACTTGAAGTATTTTTCGAACATCCATGGAAGCGGTTTTGACTGCTGATTCACTTGATTCACCAGAACCGGACACCATGGTGTCGACGAGCATGGCGTCAGGTTCGGCGTGTTGGGTCAAAGGGGCCTGCATCTGGATGACGTTGGATGTGGGTAGATTGGCGCCGAGAGCGCTGTCTTTGTTCATGCCCTTCCCTTTTGAAATGCTCTGGACAAAAGTTAGTTCATGTAGAAAATTGAGTCAGTGAGAAGAATGTACCCCTCCTGCATCCTTCCACAGATCCAAGAGCTTGTCGACGAGTAATACAATGTAGATGTCACTAAGAAACGATTTGGGTTTGATGGACCATTCAAAACATACATGCCGCGCAACTTTGGATGTTTTCAGAGCCGCGGCAAGCAATCGCCGTGCTACCGAAGTGTTTCCAACCGATTTCCAGGAGGTAAGAACTGTGGAAATTGTCTGGCTGCCAGCGGTGAATTGATAGTGGCCCCAGTTTCCATATAAATCGTCTTCGGAAAAATCAGGTGAGTTCGGGTCAGCGGTTTCAATGCGATCAAGAAACGATAGTGTATCTTGAGTCGGTTCACCCGACTGAAAATCGGGGTCGGCCTCAAATGCTGCGAGAAGTTCGACAGCGATGGTATTAGTGTGATGACTGCCTGAAAATTCGTCTAGAAAAATATTCAACATGTATCAAACAAGATTTAGAAAAGACTTTACCTTTTAATGAAGAGTATGACGGATTGACATTGATAAAGTCGATGTCAATGCATTCCAGTGTCAAGGGAATGGGAGGAATCGCCAAATCAGGGGGGGAATTTGGTTTATCTTGGGGTTCGGTTGCAGTGGCGGCAGTCCCTGCGTTTTCTGTTGATAGATTCAGCTGTCGGTTAATGGCGTCGTCGTTGATAGTTATTAAAGGTGGTGAAGCTATGATGATCACATAAGTAGTACAGCCTGTGTAAAAGCAAACAATGGACGTACCTTTTTTGCTATCCTTAGTGCCCTTCTCTTTCCCTGTCTTCTTTTTCTTCCTTGGCTTGGTCGGAGATGGATTCGAAAGGCGGCGCTTGGAGCTAGAGGTATTGGTCTTCGACAATTGATCAGGCAGGGAAATGGCTGGGTCGTCCAAATCTGAAGCATCGTCTCTTCTCGTGGTAGCATTCTGGTTTGATTCCGTGATTCCTGTCAAAATGGTATTCAGTACATGTTCAGCTTTCCAATGAGTGGCACAAAGAGCCAATAAAGGCTCTTGTTCTTCGAGTTTGTGGACCACGTCGGTCCACTGCTTGAGGTGATACTTAGTGAAGAAGGTCTTGGTCTTCTTCTTCATCGAAATCGGTGTGTTGCATGGAATGGGGAGAGGCAGTAGATCACAACTTGCAATTGCTCTTGCATTCGCCTTGATTGCACACCACTCCCCCCCATTGATTAGTGTGCCGTCTTCATGTCGTATTGCTTTCTCCATGGCTGGGTGTGATTTGTTCGACTCGGTAACGACATTGTGCGAGTCCTTTTGACAGTCTTCGAGTGTCCAGAGAATCTTGTGACTATAGTGTGGTGGCCGAATCGATGGTTGACTGACAGCACATTGGACAGGGTTCAGGATGGATCTGCTCCCAATTTGGGACACAGAATCGCTTGGTGAGATGGAGTCACTTCGAGTTTCGGAAACGATGCGGGGACCAAATCTATGAGGAATTTCAAGTCTGAATCAGATTTCAAGAACTTAAAACTCACCAGAGGCCTGTTCGCAGAACTTGAAGTTCTCCCCGCAACTGCAGCACCTCTTTCTCCAATCGAGAATTCTGACTATGAAGTTTGCACTCGTACTCTTGAGCCTTCAGTACCTGCTTAGAAGCCTCCTTCCAGCCATTGAACATGTCGAGGACTTCACAGTTCTTCAGCAGGTCAGAAAGCAACAAGTTTTCGACGTGGAGAGGTTGTGGAAGAGGAAGAGGTTCTGGGTTTGGTTGAAGTAAAGGAGAAAGAAACAAAGAGGGGTTGGGGCTTGGACATGAATGACCATTCGGGATTTGTGAATTGTGGAAGGAAAACTCGTAGGTATCCATACACGTGCCCTGACACAGGAAATAGAGAAAGTGAAGTTCAGAGTTCGATTCGTCATGCGCTTACATAACACAGCTTCTTTATCGGGAAACCCCAGCTCATGCAACTGCTATCTGTTCTTCCACTCCACTTCCACTGCAAGTTTCTTGCACCAATGTCTTATCACTGCTATTGCTCAGCATGCTATCCCTCACAAAAGAAAACAATCCGGACAATTGAAAACCACTTGTGGTGTGATTGACATGCTCTTGTGTCTTCGATCTCCCAAGATAGCAAACATCTTGAGGACTGCATCAATAAAACCACAGCAGCTTTGAAGCTTTATGAAGGAAAAAATGAGAATACTGGTGAGACCATCCTAATACACTTTTCCTTCTTGGATTGTTCAAATAATTGCAAAAATACTTGACACAGACAATTCTGGATCAGAGATTGAAGAACCTGAATCATCTGATCAGATTGAAGATCAGGCTCATAATCTGGATCAATTAGAGCTTGATCCAAGGGGGTCCTAGGATTAAAAAAATAGACCTGGGGTTGATATCTCTTTTTAAGCCCTACTAGCTTGACCTACCTACCTATGTAATCAGGCACGTGTCCATATATGGTAAGATGATGTCATCATTGTGATCGCTTTGTCCCTTCACTTGTGCCAGATGCCTCACAGGCCTCGCACACCCAATTTTGTGGAATGATTTCCAATGAAATGCAACATAGATGATACTGGAATATAGGTGAGTAACTTGTAATTTCTGTATGGAATATATTCTTACCCATTGTGTTTCACAGCCAAGCCTCTTACATTTGGTTCTTTTTGAGGTTGGCAAGTCCAATGGCTCCACACTGTATCTGAACTTTGCAATCAGGGCATATGGTGTATCCATTAGAATCAAGCATGGGTTGCTAAACAACAACTTGTCAGTAACTTCTAATTGATATTTGGTGACTGTACTTCTGTAGTTGCACCAGCTTCCATTGCTCCACTTTTAGGATGGGCTTCGTTGGGGCTTCGTGATTGGTGGAGAAATTTTCTGATTAGATAAGATTGAAGAAATATTATATAACACTTGAATATCATCGAATTCTGACTGATCTACATGTTCTGGAGTGTATTGCCACTACAAACCTGCAAGGTATGGCCTTCCAGGCCTGTTTTGAGATACTTTTGTAGAGGGTTCCATTTTTTTTTTTTCTGGGCCTGCGGCTGACCTACCTACCCAACCCCCAGTCCGACTTTGGAATCCTAAGACCCCCTTGGCTTGATCTTATGCAGAACCAGCCTGATTCTCTATCCTTGGGCTCTGATTCTTGTTCTACTAGTGACTCTGAATTCTCAGAGGAGGACTTTGATTTTCTACAAACTGAGACTTAGAATGATGGCTCAGATATGGGAGATCCTGAAGATCCTGATACTAGCAGTGGCACTTCTGATTCTAGCAGTGGCTCTGACTCTGAAACTGAGCAAGGGCCAACACCTATAGTTGTTCATCCTACACTTCCAAAACAGTTGGAAGATCTGCATGCTGAATTACTTGGTGATTATACTGTTCCTCCAGTTCCACCTACAGATGCCAACTTAGCTCCAAAAATTAATGACCTTTCTCTGTCTGAGAAAGCATCACTTGAGCATTATGTTGCATGGAAGAAATCAAATGGGACAATAAAAGGGTACAAATATCATGCAACTGTCCTGCAGTCCAATCTAGACACTGAAATTCTGTCACTCCACCAAGTTAAGAAGCTTTCACAAAGGCTTACTGGGTTTTATCCAAAGAAAGTGGACATGTGTCCAAAAAGTTGCATTGCTTATACTGGTGAATACAAAGACTTGGATGAATGTCCATATACTTCCAGTCAAGCAAAGGAACCATGTGGAATGGCATGCTACAAGGAAGGCAGGAAACCAGGCACTAAAATGCCACAAGCACAAGTACAAATTCTTCCGGTGATGGCAACTATTAGGGCATTATATGCAAATGCAGATACCTCTAGGCATTTATGTCAACGTGATTCTCATTTGAAGCAGGCCCTTCATCTTGTTGGATCTGCAATGCAGAAATTCCCTGATTATGGAAATTCACAGCTCCATATTATTCAGCATCAACAGATGGGTCTTTTTAAATTTCTGAGGGATATTGCACTTGCACTATCGACTGATGGAGCTCAACTAACAATGAAGAAGCATTCCAAAATTTGGCTTCTTATCCTCATAATTCTGAATCTTCCTGCCACATTACGGTATAAAACTGAGCACATAATCATCAATCTCGCAACTCCAGGCCCAAATTCCCCAGGAGATATTGAATCCTTTATCTGACCTTTATTTGAAGAAATGGCAATGTCAAGTGAAGGGATCTGGATGTGGAATGCAGTTGATTCTTCATATTTTGTCAATCATGCATACATAGTGATGGCACTTGGTGATATGCTTGGCTCAGCCAAATTAAATGGGATGGCAGGCCATTCAGCAATTTATGGGGATCAATTTACCATGGTCCGAGGAGCACGTTCCAGTCTTGCAAAGGGAGCAAAAGCTCAGTATTATCCAATTTCACATCCTGAAAATACAAAGTACAATCCAGATAGGCCAGAAGCATATGACCTTGCAAATCCAGGGCATTCAGTAGCTGCGCTATGGAACCATAAAAGTACAACATGGACAATTGTCCTATGGGTCATAGGGCTACCCAAATGGGCCCAATGCTCTGGATGTCACTATGGGGCCATGGGTGGGCCCAGTTCCTTAAGAATACCTAAGGGTGAATGTTGGGCCCAAATGTCAGGCCAAACCAAATCCTGCCAAATAGGCATTTGGCCCAGTTATGGTCATTTGAGTGGGTTAACTTAGCCTAAGGATAGTTGTTGGGCCCAATATCGAGAGTCCCAATGGCTGTATGATGGGCCCAAAGTGTTGGGAAGCTGAAGAATTTTACCTGGTTTTTTTGCACTGGACTCCAAGTATTTTAGCAAAACTTGCAGTGATTTGGAACTTGCAGCAGGTCAGAACTTTCAGGGGTTGAGCAGAACTTCAGGTTGAGCAGAACTTTCAGGTTGAGCAGAACTTTCGGGTTGAGTGGAACTTTCGGGTTGAGTGGAACTTTCGGGTTGAGTGGAACTTTCGGGTTGAGTGGAACTTTCGGGTTGAGCGGAACTTTCAGTTTACAGAACATCTGAAAAGGACTCTGGATGTCTGCATAAATGTTCTGAAAAAAATGCGAAATGCCTGGAACATTAATTGGGGACATCCAAAACACATCCTTGATGTCCACATAAATGTTCTGGGAAAATGCGAAATGCCTGGTACATTAATTGGAATACACACTGGACATCCAAAAAAACACCCTGGATGTCTGCATAAATGTCCCAAATAAATACACAGGACATCCAAAATGCACCCTGTATGTCCCGGAATATTAATTGGAATATATGTGGGACATCCAGAAAGTGCATGAACATTGATTCAGGACATCCGAAAAGCACCCTGAATGTCCACATAAATGTTCCAGAAAAATTCGAAATGCCTGGGACATTAATTAGAATACACAGGACATCCAAAAAACAACCTGGATGTCCCTATAAATGTTCCGAAAAAAAATGCGAAATGCCCGGAACATTAATTGGAATATATGCAGGACATCCAGAAAGTGCACAAACATTGATTCAGGACATCTGAAAGGCACCCTGAATGTCCACATAAATGTTCCGGAAAAATGCGAAATGCCTGGAACATTAATTAGAATACATATGGGACATCCAAAAAACATCCTGGATGCCCACATAAATGTTCCGAAAAAAATGCAAAATGCCTGGAACATTAATTGGAATATATGTGGGATATCCAGAAAGTGCATGAACATTGATTCAGGACATCCAAAAAGCACCCTGAATGTCCACATAAATGTTCCGGAAAAATTTGAAATACCCAGGACATTAATTAGAATACACAGGACATCCAAAAAACAACCTGGATGTCCATATAAATGTTCCGAAAAAAAATGCAAAATGCCCGGAACATTAATTGGAATATATGTGGGACATCCAGAAAGTGCATGAACATTGATTCAGGACCACTTCAGTCACCCACTAAGAACTGACTATTAGTCTTGCAAACTCCATGAATACTATGGGACTAAATGTCACTATGTATATCTACATTGTATATATCCTGGGGCTTGTATATCTCCACTTTTACCTAAATATATTTTGACCTCCAATGTCACACCAAATATATTTCTAGTGTGTCACACACCCCAAAATATATTTCTTCACTGAGATGGACTCCAAATATATTTGCTAGCCCACCGAGTGCTCGCCTATCGACTGCTGGCCCGTCAACTGCTCAGGCGGCAAAGGCATCAATCATCACAGTTGCTGCGGATGAAAAGATCCTACCCAACGCAAAAGATCGCCAGAGGCAATTCTCCGATTTGTTTCTAAATCTTCTAAGTAGGTCATTTTTATTCAATGTAACTCGCAGCACTTACTGTCTCACGAACTTTCTAGATAGTTACTTGCCTCAAAAAGAGCTGCGGAAGTTGGTTCCTTGGACAACATGGCCCAACCTCACCTACCAGTTCCAACTCATTATCACTGGATGGGATTCCACGATGCTCGACATTGGTTTCTGCAGGTCGTTTGTCTCTACAAAAATCCAGAACAGGCAATGGATGCATTTCTCCCTTCTCGTGATCAAGGGCATTCTCCAAATCAAGAGCTGGAATGCAGGTCAGTTCACATTGTGCTTCCTCAACATTAATTTGGATGACATGTATTCCTTAGATCAAAAACAGATTGCTGAAGCCAATGCGCGCTTCGGTGAAATCCCGGTCATTCTCAACCAGCAGGGTCTCCTGATGGTCTTCGTCAAAGACTCAAATAAGTGGGTCCGTGGCAACTGCCTTATCTCAACTACAGTCAACAAACAGCAACACAATGGTATGCCAAGCTCTCTGGCCTTGATCTCGTCCCCTCCTCCTTCAGCAGGGCCATCCAAGAAGCGTTTGCATGACGACACAACGTCCCTTCCCGATGAACGCGAAGATGCAAGGTCTGTGAGGGAGTACCGCCCTATTCTGAAACACAAGCAAGCGCAAGAGGAGCCTGAAGCAAAGCGCCAACGTCGTGTCTCCTTTGTCGGCCTTTCTGACAATATGTTCTACAAGAAGTACCGTCAGGCAACTCAGCCGGTTCAGCCAGTTTTGTTCTATAATCCGCTTCGAAATCAGTCAACATCTTCATCCTCTCGATCTGATCTGACATTGCAGCAATCTGTGAGTCAATCGGCACAACCAGGCTCTTCCAGGTCTCAAAAACACGTTGGTGCTGGCAAGAAGAACTAACTAACTCTTGCATCGTCGGTCTGTTTCTGCTTCATCAACGTACCTAACGTGCTCTTTTTTAGTATTGTGGCTTGTTTTCAACAACTACATCCTCACATTGTCATCCGTTTGTACTACATCTCTCATGCTTCATCACTTAGTAGCTAACTTGATCATTTCTAGTGCTGTCACTCCTTTCTACCTGTGTTCATGCTTTCGTGATTGATATTTGCTTACTATCATATTGTAAGTCTTCTTGATTCAATTGATGATCACGCTTAACTTGGCTGTTCTTAGTAACATCACCCCGTTCTACTGACTTACACTCTTGTTGTAAGTCTTTCAATTTTTAATTGGCTTATAATCATCACGTTTAACTTTGCCCTTCTTAGTAATGTCATCCTGCTCTACTGACTTACACTCTTGTTATAAGTCTTTCACTTTATCATTAGCATATCTGACATGATTTTTCAAAGTAATGTCATGCACTGCTTTCACTGTCACTATCTGACCATGCTCTGTCACTCCTTTGCTGAATTCACCTTGCTACTTACATACTTTATTATCATAAGCCTGCTTTGTGGATAGCTGCCTTTCTTTCGTCTTTGCTCATTTGCATTGCTTGCTATTTATTTGTCTCCCTCATTTGCATTGGACTTTTACACACTTTACATTTGCATTGACTTAGAACTATTACTTACCTTCAAATTTTGTTACAATCTGCCATCCTAGGATATTGAAATGAGATATATCTTGGATATGTTCAGTGGAGATCATCTGTGAAAATGTCTTGCTTAAAGTCATCCAATCTTAATATTCAGATTATATTCAGATTATTCACAGCCAGTATATATCCTAATGTACCAGTTACTTTGATATATAATACCATATATACCTTCAAATATATCTAATATAGATCTTCTGAGATATCTACCAAGCATATATGGACTTTTACATACTTTATGTTTGCATCGACTTAGAGCTATTACTTACCTTCAAGTTTTGTTACAATCTGCCATCCTAGGATATTGAAATGAGATATATATGTGAAAATGTCTTGCTTAAAGCCATCCAATCTTAATATTCAAAATATATTCAGATCATTCACAGCCAGTATATATGCACTGTTACTTGTATATGTACCTTCAAACATATCTAACATGTATATATGTACATCTTCAGATATATCTAGCAAGTATATATGTATACCATTACCTCCTTCAGATATATCTACCAAGTATATATGCACTGCCATTGGGATATATGCCTTGAAATATATCGCACTGGTATATATATCCTCAAATGTATTTACCACATATATATGTACCATTATATTGACCAAGTGTATATTTATGCCCTGAAATATATCTACAGAGGATATATGTACAGTTACTGGAATATATATACCTTTAATCATATTTAACAAGTATATATTCTGTGATTATGTGCAACTTATTGTGATATATACATGCAAATATATCTATGAAGTATATATGTACAGTTACTAGGAGATATATCTTATCTATCTGGATATATTCTGTGATTATATGCAAGGATGATAGTCTCACACAGTATATATATTCATTGCGAGTGGAAATTTACTGTGAAAATATTATTGCAAATTTATATATTGTGCATATATGTTGAACTGCTCAGGTTGTAGTCCTCCAACTTGAACTGTTGTGATCTATGATGCTCATTTAATTCCCCAAGTCATAGTTCAAGATGTATGCTACCTCTATCAATAATTTAACATAACTTACCAGCTGTTCTGATGTGGTTGTAATCCTCCAACTTGAACCGTTGTAATCTACAATGCTCATTTAATTCCCAAGTCATAGCTTAAGATGTATGCTACATCTATCAATAATTAAACATGACTTACCAGCTGTTCTGATGTGGTTGTAATCCTCCAACTTGAACCATTGTAATCTACAATGCTCATTTAATTCCCAAGTCATAGCTTAAGATGTATGCTACATCTATCAATAATTAAACACAACTTACCAGCTGTTCTGATGTATGCTACCCATCAAGACCAACACTACAACTTACAAGCCAGCTGTTCAGATCTATGATGTTCCTTGCCCAAGTCATACATCAAGATGTATGCTACCATCTATGAATATAACATAACTTATCTGCTGTCCTCTCCAATGCTTTAGTGTGAGGAACATCCACCTTCTCTCACCAAATACTCCAACAACAACACCCAGTTTCCCTCATTATTATATAAAAATTTAGATGGTTGTATTGATATAAGTAAGTAGTATGATGGGTATGCATGCACTGAGGAAAATATTATATCAAACTTTAGATGGTTGTACTGATATAAGTAATAGTATAATGGGTATGCATGCACTGACAAAAAGATGGTATTAAAGTATAGATGGTTGTACTGATATATGGAGTATGAATGGTTGTACCAACCAAGTACTCCAACAACCAACTTACCAGCTTCCCTCACCAAGTACTCCAACAACAACACCCAGCTTCCCTAACCAAGTACTCCAACAACAACACACAGCTTCCCTCATCAAGTACTCCAACAACAACACCCAGCTTTCTTCTCCAGTGGTCTCCATTGCTTGAGTGAGAGGAATACTCAGCTTTCATGACATATCAGTAAAGAAACCTCTCATACATATGCTACAAACAGTCAAGGAAGGGTGGCTAAAACCCTAAAAAATAATAGGTAAATTACCTAGAATATATGTCCCCCATCCCAAAAAAAAATCACAAGTTTTTTTAGAAACTGGGACCCCAAACACCCCTAGTGGCTGAAGAAATATATCCTTGGTCAATCCCAGCTGCAAAATATATCCTGAGTCCATCCCAGACCAGAAATATATTTCTGCAGTGTGACAGTCACAATTCAGGGTCCAGGCATAAGAAATATATTTGGAGTCCATCTCAGTGAAGAAATATATTTGGTGTGACATTGGAGGTCAAAATATATTTAGGTAAAAGTGGAGATATACAAGCCCCAGGATATATACAATGTAGATATACATAGTGACATTTAGTCCCATAGTATTCATGGAGTTTGCAAGACTAATAGTCAGTTCTTAGTGGGTGACTGAAGTGTTCAGGACATCCAAAAAGCACTGTGAGTGTCCACATAAATGTTCTGGAAAAATGCGAAATGCCCAGAACATTAATTAGAATACACATGGGACATCCAAAAAACATCCTGGATGCCCACATAAATGCTCCGAAAAAAATGCGAAATGCCTGGAACATTAATTGGAATATATGCAGGACATCCAGAAAGTGCATGAACATTGATTCAGGACATCCGAAAAGCACCCTGAATGTCCACATAAATGTTCCAGAAAAATGTGAAATGCCTGGAACATTAATTAGAATACACATGGGACATCCAAAAAACATCCTAGATGTCCACATAAATGTTCCGAAAAAAATGCGAAATGCCCGGAACATTAATTGGAATATATGCAGGACATCCAGAAAGCGCACGAACATTGATTCAGGACATCTGAAAGGCACCCTGAATGTCCACATAAATGTTCCGGAAAAATGCGAAATGCCAAATGGGACATTTGAGAAACATCCTGGATGTCTGCATAAATGTCCCGAAAAAAATGCAAAATGCCCAGAATGTTTATTGGAATATATGCAGGACATCCAGAAAGCACACATTCATTCATTCAGGACATCTGAAAAGCACCCTGGATGTCCATATATATGCTCTGGAAAACTGTGAAATGCCCAGAACATTAATTAGAATACACCCAGGACATCTGAAAAACATCCTGGATGTCTGCATAAATGTTCCGAAAAAAATCCGAAATGCCCGGAATGTTAATTGGAATATATGCAGGACATCCAGAAAGCACATGGTCATTTATTCAGGACATCTGAAAAGCACCCTGGATGTTGATATGAATGTTCCGGAAAAATGCAAAATTCCTCAAACATTAATCAGAATACATATGGGACATCTGAAAAACATCCTGGATGTCTGGATAAATGTCCTGAAAAAAATGCGAAATGCCCGGAACATTAATTGGACTATACACAGGACATCCAAAAAGCACCTTGGATGTTCCAGAACATGAATTGGAATATATATGGGACATCTGTTAATTGGAATATACATGAGACATGCAAAAAGCACACGAACATTGATTCAGGACATCCGAATGGCACACTGGATGTCCATGTAAATGTTCCAAAAAAATGCAAAATGCATGGAACACTAATTGGGACATCTGCAAAGCATTCTGCATGTCCACAATTGTCTGAAGTTCCATTGTATAAACTGAATGCCATGGAATGACCTCATCTACAAGTGAACATCACCAAGTTTCGCAAAGTGAGAGAACATCAGCATTTTCTGCAAAGTGCATAAGGACCCATATGCTTGATATCTTGGTTATCTCAGTGATTTTATACATTGCTTTTGGGTACTAGAAATTGGGGGAATAGCTCATGCACATCCTAGGAAAAGCTCATAGACACTTTATGTTTCTTGACACAGGAAGGTTTTCTGTCCTAGAATATCATACCCTTCATTTCAAGACCTTCACATTGTCTCAGGAGATTTAACTAGAAACCAGAGTCCTATATGGACACCAGGTGTGCTTTTCTGACATCTTGTGGATATTGAATGTTATTCCCCAGACATTTTGCACTTTTTTCAGGACATCCAGAGTTGTTTTTGAGGTCCAGTGTATTTAAACTATTGCCCAGGAGATTTTGCATTCTCCCAGGACATTTATGTTGATACCAGGGTTGCTTTATTAATGTCATATGGATGTTAAAACTAGTGCTCCATAGATTTCACAGTTCTGGGACATTTATATGGACACCAGTGTCACTTTTTTGACATCTTGTGGGTAAGAAAAGTCATGCCCCAGACATTTCGCATTGTTCTGGGACATGCGGGGGTGTTATTTGGATGTCCTGTGGGCATTCAAATCAATGCTTCGGACATTTCACATTTTCTTCGGACATTTACATGGCTACCGTGGTTGTTTTTCTGATGTCCCATTATGCGAGGGCTTTTTGGATGTCCTTTGTATATTGCAACTAATGCTCTGGACATTTCGCATTGTTTTGGGGATATTTATACCACTACCAGGGTTGTTCTTCTGATTTTCTGTAGATAATCAAGTTATTCGTCCAGTCATTTCGCATTTTCCCAAAACATTTATACAAGTGCTTTTTGGATGTCCTTTGTATATTGAAACTAATGCTCCAGACATTTCACATTTTTTTCAGGACACTTATACCACCGCCAGGGTTGTTCTTCTGGTGTTCCATAGACAATCGGGTTATTGGTCCGGAAATTTCGCATTTCCCCAAAACATTTATGTGAGTGCTTTTTGGATGTCCTCTGTATATTGAAACTTGACATTTTGCATTTTCCCAAAATTATGCAAGTGCTTTTTGGATGTCCTCTGTATATTGAAACTAATGCTCCAGATATTTCGCATTTTTTCAGGACACTTATACCACCACCAGGATTGTTCTTCTGATGTTCCATAGATAATCAGGTTATTGGTCCAGACATTTTGCATTTTCCCAAAACATTGATGTGAGTGCTTTTTGGATGTCCTCTGTATACTGAAACTGATCCTCCGGACATTTTGCATTTTTTTTGGGACACTTATACCACCACCAGGATTGTTCTTCTGGTGTTCCATAGATAATAAAGTTATTGGTCCAGACATTTCGCATTTCCCCAAAACATCTATGCAAGTGCTTTTTGGATGTCCTTTGTATATTGAAACCAATGCTCCAGACATTTTGCATTTTTTTCAGGACACTTATACCACTACCAGTGTTGTTCTTCTGACGTTCTGTAGATAATCAAGTTATTGGTCTGGTCATTTCGCATCTCCCCAAAACATTTATACAAGTGCTTTTTGGATGTCCTTTGTATATTGAAACTAATGCTCTGGACATTTCGCATTTTTTTTGGGACACTTATACCACCACCAGGGTTGTTCTTCTGGTGTTCCGTAGATAATCAAGTTATTGGTCCAGACATTTCGCATTTCCCCAAAACATTTATGCGAGTGCTTTTTGGATGTCCTCTGTATATTGAAACTAATGCTCCGGACATTTCACATGTTCATGGGACATATGCCATGGGATAGTGTATTTTGGACCTCCCTCTCCTAATTTCACCATCCATTTTTGTCTAAGACATCTGGGGTCATTTGGCCCAATGATAAACATTAGGTGTTTTTACACCTTTGGGCCAATCTACGGCACCATAGTCTAGTTGCTCATTGGGCCCATTTGGGTAGTCCTATGACCCATTGGACAATTGTCCATGTTGTACTTTTATGGTACTATAGGGACACCTATGTCTACTTGTGGCAAATCTCCCAATGAGAACAGCACAATTGTACTGGGAGATAATTAAGAAATTGTTTGCTGCCACATCAAAGACTGCCAGAGCAGTGATTACAAAGTCCACAGGAGTATCATGGCTACCATTATGTGCAGCCAGTAGGGCTGTCTTGCACCCAACTTATTTCCCTTTGGATCCTTTTCATCTCTTCTATGAGAATTGTATAGCCATTATATGGGATATTTGACAATATTCAGCTCAGAGACAGAAACCATCCATTTGCCAGCTAATAAAGCACAGGAGTTTGGATCTCTTGTAGCAAAGGCTATGGTATCTCTCCCACCTTCTTTCTGTGGCCCAATCCATGATCCTCATTTGAAGCGCCAGAGTCAATATAAAGTGTACGAGTGGATGGCACTTCTCCACTGGTACATCATTTGAATTGGAATTGAACTAGGATTCAATTCACCAGTTTTGCAAATTTTTTTGCTTTTTGCAGAAGCTGTGGAGTTTGCAATGACTATTTCAGAACAAACAGAAAAGGAGCTGGAAGGGCTTTGAAGCCTTATAATCAAATTTCTTACAGGCTTTGAGAAGCTCTATGTTGATGGAAATCCAGAAAAGATCTCATGCATGCGTTTGTGCATCTTTCAACTGATTCATGTTCCCACCCATATAAAATGGAATGGATCAATCCGACTAGGATCCCAGGCTACGGTGGAGCGAAGCATTGGTGAGATGGGCCACAAAATCCATTCAAAAAAGGCTCCATTTGCTAATCTGGTGCACAAGTATACATAGATGACACTATAGTACCATAAAAATACAAATAGGCAATTGTCCCAATAAGTCATAGGGCTACCCCAATGGGCCCAATACACATGGACACTATGGATCCATACTTGGGACCAATGGATGTATACAGCATATGGTATTGATGTGCGGCCCAATGCATATTCTGCAAATGTGGTTATTGCCATAATCAATGGAACCATAGGTACCCAAATTATAATCTACGGAATGGCCAAATGTTGGGCCACATGCTTGAGAGAGATCACCTGGAGCATTGACTTGCTGAATTGAAGGTCATTGCCCCAAAAATGCAGCTGGAAAAATGTCTGGATTTGTGATTAGCTTGGTAAAGGTCACTGCTCCGAAAATGTGGCCGAAAAAGCATCCGGATTTGTATTAGTGCACCAATGTCTGAAATTTCGGATGTAACAGACAACCCCCATGACATACTCCAATGTCCAAAATTTAGAACTTTGAGCACCTCAAAATGCGGCTGAAAAAACATCCGGATTTGTATTTAACATGCTGAATGTCATTGCCCTGAAAATTTGGCAGAAAAAATGTCCGGATTTGTGATTACCTTGATGAATGTCACTGTTCTGAAAATGTGGCCAGAAAAAACATCCAGATTTGTATTAGTGCACCAATGTTGACAGACTAGACAACTCCCATAGAAGGCTCTGAAGTCCGAAAATTTGTAGGTCATTTCTATCTGGATATAATGATCCCCATAGAATGCACCCATGTCCGAAATTTCGGATTTAATTTTGACATAGACAAGACAACCCCCATGGAATGCTCTAAAGTCTGAGAATTTGTAGGTCATTTCCATCCGGATATAATGATCCACATAGAGTGCACCAATGTCCGAAATTTTGGATGTAATTTTAACAGGGGCCAGACGACTCCAGTGGAATGCTCCAATATCTGAAATTCAATACTTCAAGTGCCCGAAAATGCAGCCGAAAAAACATCCAGAGTTGTATCAGTGCACCCATGTCCGAAATTTTGGATGGAAATTTTGACATGGACCAGACAACCCCTGTGGAATGCTCTGAATTCCGAAATTTTTGCAGGTCATTTCCATCTGGGTGTATTAATCTCTGTAGACTGCACCAATGTCCGAAATTTAAGATGTAATTTTTAACTGGACCAGACAACCCCCATGGAATACTCCAATGTCCAAAATTTAGTACTTCAAGTGCCTGAAAATGTGGCCAAAAAAACATCCGGATTTGTATTTAACATGCTGAAGGTCATTGCTCTGAAAATGTGGCCGAAAAAATGTCTGGATTTGTGTTTAACTTGGTGAAGGTCACTGATCCAAAAATGCGGCTGAAAAAACATCCAGATTTGTATTAGTGCACCAATGTCTGAAATTTTGGTAATTTTGACATAAACCAGACAACCACCATGAAATACTTCAATGTCTGAAAATTAGAACTTCAGGCACCTGAAAATGCGGCCGAAAAAATGTCCGGATTTGTATAGTGCACCAATGTCCGAAATTTCGGATGTAATTTTGACACAGACCAGACAACCCCATGGAATACTCAAATGTCCAAAATTTAGAACTTCAAGCACCCGAAAATGCGGCCGAAAAAACATCCGGATTTTTATTTAACATGCTGAAGGTCATTACCCCGAAAATGCAGCCGAAAAAATGTCCGGATTTGTGATTAACTTGGTGAATGTCACTGCTCCAAAAATGCGGCCGAAGAAACATCCGGATTTGTATTAGTGCACCAATGTCCAAAATTTTGGATGTAATTTTGACACAACCCCTGTGGAATGCTCTGAAGTCCGAAATTTTGCAGGTCATTTCCATCCAGATGTATTAATCCCCATAGAGTCCACCAATGTCCGAAATTTTGGACATAATTTTGACACGGACCAGACATCCCCTGTGGAATGCTCTAAAGTCCGAAATTTTGTAGTCTATTTTCATCTGGACATAAATGTAGTCCGCTTTTTTAACATATAATCCTTCACCATGAATTATATAGGTTCATAGGACTATTGTTGAAGGAGCGAAAAGGATGGACCATTTGAAGACGTTGCAGTACCACTTGGTTTTAAGATTTAACTTTGTCATTCTCACTCCTTGAACCATATCTCCATGAACATATATATACTTATACATAGTAAACCAATGATATAGCAATTTACCCATCAAAATGAGCCCAAGAACATCGAAATCGGTTAAGAATTGAGGGAGTTCCATGGGGGTTGTCTGGTCTGTGTCAAAGATTACATCCTGACATTTATGTCCAGATGAAAATAGACTACAAAATTTCGGACTTTAGAGCATTCCACAGGGGATGTCTGGTCCGTGTCAAAATTATGTCCAAAATTTCGGACATTGGTGGACTCTATGGGGATTAATACATCTGGATGGAAATGACCTGCAAAATTTCGGACTTCAGAGCATTCCACAGGGGTTGTGTCAAAATTACATCCAAAATTTTGGACATTGGTGCACTAATACAAATCCGGATGTTTCTTCGGCCGCATTTTTGGAGCAGTGACATTCACCAAGTTAATCACAAATCCGGACATTTTTTCGGCTGCATTTTCGGGGTAATGACCTTCAGCATGTTAAATAAAAATCCGGATGTTTTTTCGGCCGCATTTTCGGGTGCTTGAAGTTCTAAATTTTGGACATTTGAGTATTCCATGGGGTTGTCTGGTCTGTGTCAAAATTACATCCGAAATTTCGGACATTGGTGCACTATACAAATCCGGACATTTTTTCGGCCGCATTTTCAGGTGCCTGAAGTTCTAATTTTCAGACATTGAAGTATTTCATGGTGGTTGTCTGGTTTATGTCAAAATTACCAAAATTTCAGACATTGGTGCACTAATACAAATCTGGATGTTTTTTCAGCCGCATTTTTGGATCAGTGACCTTCACCAAGTTAAACACAAATCCAGACATTTTTTCGGCCACATTTTCAGGGCAATGACCTTCAGCATGTTAAATACAAATCCGGATGTTTTTTTGGCCGCATTTTGAGGTGCTCAAAGTTCTAAATTTTGGACATTGGAGTATTTCATGGGGGTTGTCTGTTATATCTGAAATTTCAGACATTGGTGCACTAATACAAATCCGGATGTTTTTTCGGCCGCATTTTCGGAGCAGTGACCTTCACCAAGTTAATCACAAATCCAGACATTTTTTCGGCCGCATTTTCAGGGCAATGACCTTAAACATGTTAAATACAAATCTGGATGTTTTTTCGGCCACATTTTCGGGCACTTGAAGTATTCCACAGGGGTTGTCTGGTCCAGTTAAAAATTACATCCAAAATTTCAAACATTGGTGCAGGCCCTGGAGATTACTGGTACTATTCTCACCTACATTTTTGCATTTCATCCCAGCCTATTCCTGCCGCATTTTTGCATTTCATCCAGGCCAATTTCTGCCACATTTTTGGATTTAATCCAGAGCTATTTTCACCACCACATCTGCGCATTTTATCCGGACTGCATTTTTGCATTTCATCCGGAGCTATTTTTGCCACCACATCTGCACCTTTCATCCAAACCACATTTTTGCATTTCATCTGGGCCTATTTTGGCTGCATTTTTGCATTTCATCCGGAGCTATTTCCACTGCCGCATCTGCACATTTCATCTGGACTGCATTTTCGCATTTCATCCAGAGCTATTTTCATATTTTATCCAGACCTATTTCCACTGTGTTTTTGCATTTCATCCAGGCCTATTTCAGCCGCATTGTTGCATTTCATCCAGAGCTATTTTCACTGCATTTTCACATTTTATCCGGACCTGCAGGTAGCAGAACTGAGCTGAAAACCTGAAAATCCACTGGGTCATTGGGCCAATCTATCAACTATAACCTATATGTATCCATGGGCCCAACATACAAGCCATGTCATATAAATTTGGCCATTGGGCCCAACTTTCTCTGTTAATGGTTACCCTATGTTGGGCCCAACCATTAACTGTAGCTTAATACAATCATTTATCACTGGTCAAATTTACCGCCATTGGGCCCAACAATCAAATATACATATTCTTGCATCATTGGGCCAATGTACAGTATCATAATGTCTTTTGTAATTGGGCCCATTGGGGTAGCCCTATGACTTATTGGGACAATTGCCAATTTGTATTGTTATGGTACCATAGTGTATCTACTGAATGCCCTGTCTGGTGAACATTATATTTGAGTGAGAGCTAGTCAAGATTCTCTTGCTTTATCTCCCTGCACTTGATATCAATGCAAATGCCTCAAAAGAAATGAAAAAGAATGACAGAAATTTGATTCAGAAGCGCAAAATTACAAAGAGAGAAGGCCAGAATGAGCAAGTAATTTGTGAACTTGATGCCATTAATGCATGGTTAAAGGAGGCCAATGTCAAGGAAAAATTTGTGGCAAAGGAGAGATATGGCAAATTAAGATTGGCCAATGGACAAATTTTGGGTAGCCATCTGAGTACTTCTCAGGTAGATAACTCATCGACCCATATGCAGAAGTGGTTTGAGGTGAGTGAATTCACAAAACATCCGGCCAGTATTCACATTTATTTTGTAGGCTAAAAATACCCATGCCCAAGCTAGTTCCACTACAAGCACCCCACCTGTGTCAAACACTCCAAAAATATTGAATCGCACTTTTGGTGAAGCGAATTCATTCTACAAGGTGGAACTGACAAACAAGACTTATATTCTGGTGGTATATACTCCACTTATCGATGTGCATCAAGTTCTGAGAACTCAAATACAAGGGAAATGGGAAAGCCCTACTACTCTGAAGGTCATCGAGGCAAGCCAAATTCTAGATCTTGTTGGAATATGGAGTGCTGAGGCATCTAAACATATTTATGTGTTGAGGAAGCACCCAGGTTTGGCAATGTTAAGTGCAGTTGAGGCTGGAAAAGGGGATGAAGGTAATGATACAGATGATAGTGATTCAGATGAGGAATAGACTAGGACTAGACTACAACACAGCATGTACTTGACTATTACTTGACTTCAGTCAGGCCATAAAACCCTACCAAACATGTACCTGAGGGCCACATGACTTCAACCTTACCAACGTGACTTCACATGACCATATTGTGAGTGGATGACTTGACCTGACTTTCATTTTTACTGAGGGTCATGGTGAGTTTATATTTCATATACCTGGAACTTGTGCCATCTGCCAAAATAAAATAAAACTGAGTGAAATGACTACAATTACAAGAAGATAACCGACACTCTGTTTAGACCTAACTGGTTTCTTTCGTCGTTGGTGTGCCTTATCGAAAGGAAGATTCGGAGCGCTGAGCCATCTGGACTGGGGTGAACTAGATAAATCCCTCCATATTCAAGTTGAGCTTCTGCATGAGCATGATTCAGTAAGGGACCATGAGGAGTATGTCCATAGACACTAGTGATGAGCAGGGGTAACCCTGGGGTCAACTCAGGCTGACCCTGACCCTTACCCTTCAAAACCCTTGACCCTTGGCTGGGGTCAAGGGTTTTGAAGGGTAAGGGTAAGGGTATCTCAGGGGTTGGAGGGTAAGAAACCCCAGCAGGGTTTGGACAAGGGTTTGAAGCAGATAACTGCTCAAGCTTTATAGATAGTAGATAAGTAGCAAGATACCTTTGAAATACACATTATTCAAGCATATTCATGACAGTACACATGGTTTTTAGTAAATTATTAATGAAATATAAGGAATTCAGTGTATTCTGAACAATACTAAGTGTTGCAAAGGTAGTGAGGCCTCTTTGGATGATTTTATCTGATTCACTGTTGTCCAAAATCAATTTTATCTGGAGTACTTACCTTGATATTAGAGAAATAAAAACCCCTAAAAAACCCCAGGAAAACCCCTGACCCTTCAGAAGGGTCAAGGGTTAGTTGAGGGTCACAAAATCCTTACCCTGACCCTTACCCTCCTGGCCCTTACCCCTGACCCTTGGAGGGTTGACAAACCCTTGCACATCACTAATAGACACAAACAAAAGTTGCAAACATGAACCTCATCCTAAAAGAAGAGACAAAGCCTGGCGGAAAACAGACAGAGTGATATACTAAGGAGTTCACCTTTCCATTCCTTGAGCATCAACACCAGGTCATTATCCCTCGGAGTTATGGTGTCCTGAGAGAATGCGGACGTGTGGATTTTGATGATGGCAGAGCTCTCAGTCCAGGACATAACCAGCTGATCATGGCATACACAGTAGGGTTCAATGAAAAAATCCTTTTCTAGGGTGGTCATAAGCTCATAGCATGCAG
Organism: Laccaria trichodermophora; assembly: GCA_018417955.1. Classification (NCBI taxonomy): domain Eukaryota; kingdom Fungi; phylum Basidiomycota; class Agaricomycetes; order Agaricales; family Hydnangiaceae; genus Laccaria; species Laccaria trichodermophora. Next base: position 1,142,257 of record JACTVC010000002.1, read on the forward strand.
TCTTTTTGATGGTGCCCCCAGTCATATCCTTGTTGAAGGCTACCAGATAGCGCAAGATTGCAAAGCCAGCTTCCCTTTGGAGAACAGTGTTGTAACACCAACACCAAGGCTCTGTACTATACCAGTCCCAAGGCCCTTGAATTGAAGATTCTGCCTGCAGGGTATTGTCTAAGTAGTGCTTGGAAGTCCAGTCCCAAGACTGCAAAAAGACCGCAACTGGACCAGACCAAGACTGCAAAAGACCGGACCTGCAGTCTTGGTCTTTCAGATTTGAGATCACAAGACCGCAAAAAAACCGGTTTACATGAACCGGTCTTGTCGGTTAAGACCGGTCTTTTGTACCTACATAAAAACCCTTCAAAATGCACCTAAGATCATATTTTTAGGATAAAAACTGACAAAGATACATAAAAAACTGTAAAATATTTCATGTAAATAGCAGATGCACCTTAGTATTTTGTATATACATCAATTCGCAATGTAATTTAACATTCTTGCACTCGTTTAGAAGCTACGAAGAATGTTAATAAAATTACCAACTCACAATTGCAAAATTTATGGCATATGTAGCTGAAAAACCAGTCTTGAACTGGTTGTAACCAGTTTGGACCAAGACCGGTCCAAAGACTGAAAAAGACTGCAGTCTTGGTCTTTTCCAGTCCTGGTCCGGTCTTTTGAGGTTTTAGGAAGTGTGTGGACCAGTCTAGGTCTTGGTCTTTTCGTTTTGGGTCAAAAAACCAGACTGGACTGGACTTTCAAGCACTATGTCTAAGGGCGGCATGCATTCAGGATAATCAATTTGGAAGAGTGGGTGGATGATGGGGACATCCACATATGACAAGGTGGTATCTGCATGATCACGAGGCAGAAGAGCTGGCTTGTGCCACACAGAAATGCATGTATTCCCAAATAAAATAATTGAGTCATTGGCAATGATGATCTATGGTACATAAAAGTTTAAAAAATGTGTGGTATAACATAACATAACATTGAATGCACCTGATGAAATTCACCTATGACACGCCACGTTGCTGATGTGTCAGCTACAAAATTCCATACTGTCAGGATGTCATTCCATAGAAAAACTATTTGATTGAGTTGTATTGAACATAGTTGGGTGGAAGAGCCCAAGAGGATCCAGTAGGAAAGTAACTTCAACCAGGGGCATTCATGATGGGGGTATATTTCATATACCTGAAAATTGTACAATCTAATTTGAATAAGAAATGGGCAACTTGGCAGAAATTACGAGGCATGACCCACTGTGCACCTTGTTCATCCTCATCTTCAGCAAGCTCATCCAAAACACAAATATGAAGAGCTGATCCATCTGGGCTAGGTTGAACCAGAATCAGCCACTTGAATTGAATTTCCACAGATGCAAGAAGTTGAGTATTGCAATCCAATAAGGTATCCGGCGTAATTCCAAGGTCGTACACGCTCATTAGGTGGTCAAAAAAAAGGATTAAGTATCAACCACCAGAAACAAGGAATAAGTCAGATAGAGTGTCACCCCACATAGTTATGCTGTCATCACCATGGCTGGTAGGTCCGCGAAGAATACGCTTAGTCCTGTACAGCTGATCATCACCCTCTAGTAGCAGTTTATTGGCCAAGCCAATGGATCGCCACAATGAGGGTATGACAGCAGCATGTTCTAATACCAATAAGGTCATCTGAGTGTGAGGAAAAGAGGGCGTGAAGATGAAATTCACAACACAAACATGTTGGAGGGTGTTCAACCAAACCTGGTGTTGCAATGTGGCTTCATGTAAAGTTTTACATGTCTATGGTGAATTAGCACTTTTCTTAGAATAGGATATGCAGCAAAAAACCCTCACTTTTCTCAGAGCGATAAGATGGAGGGGATCTATAAATGAGAAGAGGTGTAGGAGTAAATCTGAGGTCTTTACCCTCCCCCACGTAATCCATATGGACTCCAGTGGACTCCAGTGGACTCCAGTGGATTCCAGTGGCCCTCTTACCAGGCCAAATTGGCTGGCAGAATGCCCAGTCCACTGGAGTCCAGTCCAGTCCAGTCCAGTCCAGTCCAGTGGACTCCCACTGGACTGCCAGCCACTTTCCTGAGTCCAGTCCCAGTCCAGTGGACTAAGAGTCCAGTCAGAGTCCAGTGGAGTCCAGTCATTCCAGTATATTATTATTATTATATATGAATACTACTAAAAAAGCAAAAATAGACTATACATTAAACAAGTTAAACCTACAATTTTATTGATCAATGAAGGGAAAGGTTATAATTTACATATAGTGTGGGTCAGTGATTGCTGCAATAAGGATTCATGATTTTGTTCAGTCTGCAGGGTGAGGTCACGTGACTTACTTGAGGGTGTGCCATATCATCACGTCTCCTGTTTGTGGCATGGTCACACTTCCGTGACCATCTCTTTCCTTTCCACCACCACACTGCTCGACACCCCTCACCACCCTCTTGACGCCCACACCAACAACACCAACAATGCGAACAATGCCCACGCCCACACCAACAATGCCACCGATGCCCATGTGAACACACAAGGAACGTGGGATGTGGAACGAGGTCAGCACCCGACAACGCCCATGACGTGGCCACGTCATGGGCCAACGGTATGTGTACCACCCCCCCATTACTCCATTTTCACCACAACAGGCACCAACAACCCCAGGACAACAGCATGGCAAGCCAGCACCACCCCATGACACAATGACGTGTCAACGTGGAACGGCAATGAGGTCCCATTACCACCTCTCCCCTCCAGTCTCTCCTCCCTTCACTCCCTCCCCCCCTTCCTTGCTCCCTCCCCCCTCCATTCCTCTCTTCCCCTTCCCTCTCCCTCTCTCTTCTCCCTCCCTTTCCCTTTCCCTCCCCTTCCTGATCACCACTCCCTCCCCCTCCCTTTCCCTTCCTGGTCACCACTCCCTCCTCCCTTTCCCTACCTGATCACCACTCCCTCCCCATCCATTCCCCCCCTTGCTTTCTCTCTCCCCTTTCTTTTACCTCTTCTCCCTCCCCCTCCCTGTAACATAGAATCTAGTAAAACTAATTAATTAATTAATTAATATATTTCAATTTTATTTTTTGTTTTGAAATCTAAGTTCAAGGAATTTTGAATTAACTTAGTCCAGTCCAGTCTGAGTCCAGTTTTGTGTTGGGAGAGTCCAGTGGAGTCCAGTTTTGTGATTGGCAGTCCAGTCCAGTCCAGTCCAGTCCAGATTTATGCTTGCAGTCCAGTGGAGTCCAGTTTTGTATTGGCAGTCCAGTCCAGTCCAGTCCAGTGGAATCCAGTGGAGTCCATGTGGATTATGTGGGGGATGGTAAAGTATTGGTAAATCCAGTGGCAGTGGTGACAGGAAGTTGGAGGAGCCTATTGGACGTTCTTCGCAACACAATTCATACATGGATTGGCAGTGTCAGGACCAACTTTGAAAATATGAAATGGGGGCAGGCATGGTCGGATGCTGGTCGGACAAGTCAATGGACTTGAGCTTGACCAGCTTGACCAATGCAAATAATTAGTCAGCATTTAGATGTGCCCACCAAACCGTAGTAAAAAATTGATGCCCTTTATTCCCATGTTTGAGTCACATGAGAGTGCCAAGACACAACATGTCGGTTTGAATACTACTCAGAATAGTAGTAAAAGGCATCTGCAGCCATCAGCAGGAAAAACCCAAATTGCAAATTCACAATAATTTGTGTTAATGAGAAGAGAAAACTCGAAATTAGTACCATAAGTATGATTAGTGCAATTAGCCAAAATTAAACAGGTTCTGACTTATTGAGTGCTTATGACATGCTTATTTTTACTTTTTAACAAGGGGGTGGCAGAATGTGGAAAAGAGACCAACACTTGTTTTTTTTTTTCAGAGCTTCACTTGACACCTCCCCACCACTTACCTTCCTAATAGAGTATGTTTTTCCCATACTCATGTTTTTTTTAATTTTTATTCTAGTAAAATATGTATCTCTTTTGACGTTGAGCTCAAGCTAGCCCAAGTCCACAAAGGGCATATGTGGGGTACACAGTGAGTGGAGGTATCACTTCTCAGTTTGACTGAGAAGCTTACAGCACAGATGAGTATATGTGGCACATAAACATAGAGCACAACTAACCTTGATGTCGCCCTTCCTCTTCAATTGCTCCTGCTCCTTGTAAAGCTGTTGTCAATTTGCTGGATAACCCATTTTGCCTCAGCTCCTGCCCACACACAGGACGTATGCCCCCCCTCCATCTCTGTGGTGAAGGGTTGAGGACAGCAGAGGTAGGATTGACCTTGCTGTCGAGCGACAGTGCAGTGGCCAGAGGTAGCAGTAGCTATGAAGAAAAAAACAAGGCTGGCCTTGTTGAGAAAGAGATTCAACAGTATAGGCACAGAGAAGTGCAGGGAGTTAGGCAGAGGCACAGTGAAATGTGGTGGGTGGGAGTTGGGAACAAGGAAGCAGCAACGTGTCAAATCAACATACTCACTTTGTTACTGTTTGGTGTATGTTGAACTTTCATGCGAAATAAACAAACATGGACATGTGTCATCTTTCAGCCCATGGCCACCCATCATCACTCTGAGCTCCAGTCTCTGTGAAGCCTTTCAACATTACATTAAATTTGGTATGCTTTGACTATGTGTCCTCATCATCTGTGTGTGCCTCATGTGATTCTGACACATTCACAGAACTTGAAAGGCTGGAAATTGGACTTATGATCAACTAAGGCATTTGGATTGAGGTATGTCCAACCAACATGCTACCCTCTCATTTCACTCCCCAGTAGTGCTTGGAAGTCCGGTCCAGTCCAGTCTTTTGTCAAAATTTGACAAGACCGAGACCTGGACCGGTCCTCATAAGTTGCCAAACCTCGAAAAACTGGACTGAACCGACGTCAACCGGTTCAGTGCGGTTTTCGTCGGTTTTCTACAGTTGAAAGACCGGTCTCAACCAGTTTCAGTCTCAACTGGTTGAGGACTGGTTGAGACCGGTTTTGTGGCTACTGATAATGTATATAATTGAGTATCTATACTACTGAGCTGGTACTACGACGAGGATAACCCTTGTTCAGTTTCGAGGGAGAGGTAGGGGAGAGTGTCCGTCATCATCCATTGTCGCTGCCATGTCGCATTGTCATCATCCACCCCTCTCCATCATCGTCCTGTGGCTGTTTTCGCGTTGTCGTTATCATTGTGTCACACCGTTATCGCCAAAGGTGGCAGAGGTCGAGGGGGTGATGTGGCAGATCTGAAGGCAACCGTTGGGGTGCCACATACTTTCCTCCATGCGCTGTCGACACGGCAGGCGCTCGTTGTTGCCGTCGTCGTTGGTGTGTGTGTGTCAAGGTAGCCCTGGGCAGTTGACGACAGTAGTGGGCAGTGGGCTGTGGGCAATGTGGAGAGGCAGCAGCAGGGAGGGGGGGATTGTCGTGGAGGATGTGGCGCGGTGTGGGCATGTGGATGTTGTTGCTGAGCCTCCAGCGTGTGAGGTGGTGGTCGATGTGTGGGTGTGAGTGTCGTTTAGCCCATGGCGGGCACTCACAATGCGAGGCGGTGGTGACGAAGGGTGGTGACGGTGATGGGGATGGTCGTGGTGGGAAGAGAGAGTTTGTGTTTGTATTTGGTTACGACTTTTGTTTGGTTATGAGTTCCGATAAAAGACTGGTTAAGACCGGTTAGACCGGTCTTTTGTCGGTCTTTAAATTTCTGAGATTGTGAGAGACTGAAGACCGGACCACAGTTGCGGTCTTCGACGGTCCTAGGAATTTCCAGTCTTGGGCAGTCTTGGTCCAGTCCAGTCTCAGTCTTTTTCCAGTCTTGAGACTGGACTTCCAAGCACTACTCCCCAGGTTTCTGCTACCCCTTCACCCATCCATGTCACACCTGCCATGCTGTTGAGAACATGATGAGGTGGTGTGTCACTGTCAGCAGTGTATGTGTCTTTCTCCTTCCCTCTCACTCTGATTTAACATAATTACCACAGACACTCAGCACTCATCTTTCATCGGCAATATCCAGATGCTCCCCCCCATGCCCCATGCCCTCTCATATAACCCCCTAAGCCCCTCCAGAGTATCCGATGCAATGTCAACTGAACGATTTGAGCAGTATGTTCCCTCTGTCCTGGACTCTGCCACATCATCGATGACTCACATGCAGGAGAAGTACCCCTACTATCATCCTCGTTGTCCTGCATTCACTTACCCAGATCAGGTGGTGACCATGGCTTCGACACCATCCCTCCTTACGAGGTCTTATCAGTGCCCCCCTAATTCCTGCAGGAATCCAGTCATTCCGGTGGATTCTGGAGGAATGAAATTTGGCAGGGAGGCCTGCTATTTTTTTCATTCTGGTGCCTTACTGTTCCGGCGGAATTTGGGCATTCCGGAATTGACACTGGAATGGTCCGTGGAATTTGCAGGAACAGAATGGAACAGAATCCGGTTATTTGTTTGTTTATTTTACTTCTGTTACCAAACAAATACAATGTTGCCAAACAAACTCAACACCCTTTCCTTTCCACCCACCACCAACCATCCTCTTCCCTGCCACCTCGATTCTCTCCCTCCAACCACGTTGACAACAGCGACACGACGACAACCCCACACCACCCATCAACAGCCATGACAATGCGAACATGCTAGGTGGATGACGAGGCGACGTGGCAACAAGGCGAGGAGGTGATGTGGCAACAGAATGACAACAAATGACGATGACGACATTGACGTTGTTCATCACCTGCATCTGACAACCCATGTTGCCCACGAAATCACCACAGTGCCCATGAAATCACCATGAACACCCACCAAAACACCATGGCACCCACCAAAACACCATGGCACCCACCAAAACACCACAGCACCCACCAAAACCACACGGCGCCCACTGAATGACACCCAGTGCCCACAACTACCAGGGTGGGCAGTTGTCCATGGCTTTGGGCTATAGCATATAGAGGGCCTCTAGGGGGCTTGCTGCTTGCGATGATGAGCTTGGGGTGTTGCTCACTGTTGGTGACGATGTTGGGGGTGGTTTTTAGGGTCCAGGGCGCATTTCCAAATAAGGAAATGTGCGCTTTTTCACATGTAAAATAGCAATAAAATCAGGAAAAATTAGGGGTGGTGCTCACTGTTGGGGATGATGTTGGAGGTTGTTTTCAGGGTCCAGGGTGCATTTCCAAATATAGTAACATAGCTAAAAATAACCAAAAAATCAGAAAAAAATGGGGGTGGTGCTCACTGTTGGTGACAACATCAGGGGTTGTTTTCAGGGTCCAGGGTGCATGTCCAAATATGGCAACATAGCCAAAAATAGCCAAAAAATCAGAAAAAAGGAGGGGGGGATAATGCTCATTGCTGGTGACAACATCAGGGATTGTTTTCAGGGTCCAGGGTACATATCCAAATATGGTAATATAGCCAAAAAATGGCCAGAAAATAGCCAAAAAATCAGAAAAAAAGGGGGATAGTGCTCATTGCTGATTATGTTGGGTAATGTTGTCAGGGTCCAGGGTCCAGTTCCAAATATGGTAATATATCCAAAAATAGCTAGAAAATAGCCAAAGAATTGGAAAAAGTATGAATGGTGCACAGAACATCAGGCACTGCCTTCAGGGTCCACGTCAGGGTCCATCCCAAAGAGGAAACACCACCTGGTTTGACCAAAAGTGAAGAAAATCAAGAGGAGAATGTCATTACCTATCAGGGTTCATGTAATGGGATGTTGGGATGATGGTCACATGACCAATTACCAAAAATGGTCAAAAAACCAAAGTTGTAGCCCTACACTGTAGCTTCCCAAATCTGTTTGAATTATATTCTGAAGTGCTCCTGTTATGGAGATATGAGGTAAAGAAATTTCAAAAGTGTCATGTTTTTTGTTTTTGTTTTTTGTGTTTTTCTCCATGAAAACAAAACCAAACAACATGATTTCAGTATATTTAGAAAGCTAAAAGAAAGGGCTACAATTGTTGTATAATGGGAAAAATGACCAAAAAAGGAAGGTGCATGCCCTACAAAAGAAATTGACACTGACAGACTATAAGGGTCTACCATATACTACAAAGTTTACTAATAGACTACAAAAGACTACAAAAGTCAGACTTAGACTACAAGGTTTACTGATAGACTACAAAACTCAGACTAAGACTACAAAGTTTACTGATACACTACAAAACTCAGACTAAGACTACAAAGTTTACTGATACACTACAAAAGACTACAAAACTTGGACTTAGACTACAAAAGCTTGGACTTAGACTACAAAGGTTTGTAGTGTGTGCTTTTTCATTAGAAAAGTTTGTAGTGTCTGCTTTTTGAGACTACAAAAGTTTGTAGTTGACATGTAGTTTATGGTGTCCTTGGCTATGTCTAGGTTATGGAGATGAGGTTTAAGGATTAACATGATCTTATTTACATATTGCCAGTGCTGCTGCATTAGTTTTTGACATCATGTACAAGCAGTGTTTCACATTAGGAAAGGCTACTCTATGCCTTCAGATTGATAGCTACTGTTCTGTCCTATCTCAAAACATAGTTATAAGGTCATGGGGATATGGCTGAAGGATTGACATGACTTTACATGTTGCTATTGCCACATCACCACTTTTTGACATCTTCACCAAGTTGCCTTTCACATCAGGACAGTCTATTCTCCACTTTCACATTGATAGTTACTGGTCTGTCTGCTTTCACACATGAATGGCCTCCTCTGGCTTGAAAGCCAACTTGGGCATGATGTGAAAAAGTGATGATGTGCCAATTGCAATATGTGAGGTCATGTCACTCCTTGAGCCATATCCCCATGACCTTATAACTATGTTTTGAGATAGGACAGAACAGTAGCTATCAATCTGAAGGCATAGAGTAGCCTTTCCTAATGTGAAACACTGCTTGTACATGATGTCAAAAACTAATGCAGCAGCACTGGCAATATGTAAATAAGATCATGTTAATCCTTAAACCTCATCTCCATAACCTAGACATAGCCAAGGACACCATAAACTACATGTCAACTACAAACTTTTGTAGTCTCAAAAAGCAGACACTACAAACTTTTCTAATGAAAAAGCACACACTACAAACCTTTGTAGTCTAAGTCCAAGCTTTTGTAGTCTAAGTCCAAGTTTTGTAGTCTTTTGTAGTGTATCAGTAAACTTTGTAGTCTTAGTCTGAGTTTTGTAGTCTATCAGTAAACCTTGTAGTCTAAGTCTGACTTTTGTAGTCTTTTGTAGTCTATTAGTAAACTTTGTAGTATATGGTAGACCCTTATAGTCTGTCAGTGTCAATTTCTTTTGTAGGGCATGCACCTTCCTTTTTTGGTCATTTTTCCCATTATACAACAATTGTAGCCCTTTCTTTTAGCTTTCTAAATATACTGAAATCATGTTGTTTGGTTTTGTTTTCATGGAGAAAAACACAAAAAACAAAAACAAAAAACATGACACTTTTGAAATTTCTTTACCTCATATCTCCATAACAGGAGCACTTCAGAATATAATTCAAACAGATTTGGGAAGCTACAGTGTAGGGCTACAACTTTGGTTTTTTGACCATTTTTGGTAATTGGTCATGTGACCATCATCCCAACATCCCATTACATGAACCCTGATAGGTAATGACATTCTCCTCTTGATTTTCTTCACTTTTGGTCAAACCAGGTGGTGTTTCCTCTTTGGGATGGACCCTGACGTGGACCCTGAAGGCAGTGCCTGATGTTCTGTGCACCATTCATACTTTTTCCAATTCTTTGGCTATTTTCTAGCTATTTTTGGATATATTACCATATTTGGAACTGGACCCTGGACCCTGACAACATTACCCAACATAATCAGCAATGAGCACTATCCCCCTTTTTTTCTGATTTTTTGGCTATTTTCTGGCCATTTTTTGGCTATATTACCATATTTGGATATGTACCCTGGACCCTGAAAACAATCCCTGATGTTGTCACCAGCAATGAGCATTATCCCCCCCTCCTTTTTTCTGATTTTTTGGCTATTTTTGGCTATGTTGCCATATTTGGACATGCACCCTGGACCCTGAAAACAACCCCTGATGTTGTCACCAACAGTGAGCACCACCCCCATTTTTTTCTGATTTTTTGGTTATTTTTAGCTATGTTACTATATTTGGAAATGCACCCTGGACCCTGAAAACAACCTCCAACATCATCCCCAACAGTGAGCACCACCCCTAATTTTTCCTGATTTTATTGCTATTTTACATGTGAAAAAGCGCACATTTCCTTATTTGGAAATGCGCCCTGGACCCTAAAAACCACCCCCAACATCGTCACCAACAGTGAGCAACACCCCAAGCTCATCATCGCAAGCAGCAAGCCCCCTAGAGGCCCTCTATATGCTATAGCCCAAAGCCATGGACAACTGCCCACCCTGGTAGTTGCTGGCTCTGATGCATCAACCTGGTGGGCAACTTCCCAATATGATAAAGGAATCTAGCAGCATAGGCTGTAACCCTGAACTCAAATGTTTCACAGAACTGGTATCATGAGTTGATCAGGGCTGGTAGGCAATATCATAATCTTACCGAACTGGCTACTTTTGGATTTGGACACAAAGATAAGGCTCCAAGACTGGGGGAGATGGTCTTTTTTTGCCCAACCTGCCCACAGCCCGGAATCAATCCTCCTGATGATTGGAATGAAAATCCTGAAGATCCAGAGAATTGGAAGTATACCCGAGGATTTGTAGCTGATGGCAATTTCACAGCAGCCCACCAGAAACAGGCACAACCCAAGGACGATGTTTGGAGGACTTTACACTCCCCCACATATTCCGGTTGGACTCCAGATGGACTCCGGCAGACTCCAGATGGATTACTGCTGTTCATCCAGCATTTTTTCTAATTTTTTCTTTGGTAACCCAGCCAAATGTTAGTCTAGAATCCAGCTGGACTCCAGGTCCACCATCTGGACTGCATGGACTCCACCTCATAACACAGTCAACCAGCCAGACTCCAGATGGAGTCCAGCAGGAGTTTACAATTTCTGTTTATTTATTATTGTTATTATTAGACAAAGAAAAAAGAATGCCATGACCAGGAATTGAACACTCAATCACTTGGGCTGCTTTTACTGCCACAATAAACCACTGCACCACAAAGGCTTTATTATTTGAACGATCTTTACACATCATATACCCTCGCTCCTGGCATGTTCCGAAAGCAGGCCAAACACGTTGGCTTTGTTGCCACGTCGTTGTCTTTTGTCTTCCCACCACCACCTTCCCACCTCCAACCTTGTTTGACACACCCAACCACCCCACCTCGCACAAACTGACCTCACGACAATGGCAACCCCACGCAACAACAACACACCCGACCAATGCCAACAACGGCCCACCACCACCACCAAGGCTGATGACAGGATGGCAACGGCGACCCACCACCACCCATGACACGATGACGTGTCAACAACACGCGAGGACAACAACGCATGAGGATGACGACGATGACATGCGACGACAACAACACGTGGCGACGACAACACACGGCAACAACAACCACACGCAACACCAACAACACACAACGACAACAACGACAGCGATGACATGCAATGACGACCACAACACGCAATGACCACAACATGCAACGACAACGACAACGACAACTATGACACACGACGACTATGACATGTGACGATGACAGCGACAACAATGACATGCAAAAACAACCATGTCACGTGACAACAACAACACACGACAACGACAACAATGAATGGCCGCCCTGGGACAACAACACAACGCCCATGCAGGATGCAACGAGGGCCAAGGACCACCACTCCTTGCCCCCTTCATTACTCACCACCCCCTCCCATACTGCTCACCACTCCCTCCCCCTTCCATTCCTCTCTCCCCCCTCCACTCCTCTCTCTCACCCCTCTCTCTCCCTTCCACTCTCCCTCCATTCCACCCTCCCTTTTCCCTTTCCCTTCCCCTCCATTCCTCTGTCCCCCTCCATTCCTCTCAACCCCTCCCACTTTCCCTTCTCCCTTTCCCTCCCCCCTCCATTCCTCTCTCCCTTCTCCTTTTCCCTCCCCCCTCCATTCTTCTCTCCCTTTCCCTCCCCCCTCCCTCCCTGATCACCACTCCCTCCCCCCCACTCCTTCCCCTCTCTGTAACATAGAATATATTCAAATTAACTTAGTTAGTTACTAAATATACTTCAATTTTGTTTCTATATAGTTATATATACAGTTATCAATACAATATCTGTTCACCTATGAATTTTGTATGGAATTTTGAGGTGGGAGAAGGTCTGACTTGTTAAAATTCCACAACATTCCTTGAGAGAGTCCAGATGGAGTCTGCATAGACTCTGTCTGGACTCCAGCTTGATGATCCAAAAAATATACATTTGGTTCTATTTGAGGTAGACTCCACCTGGACTGAATGGAGTCCATCTGGAGTCCGACCGGAGTGTGTGGGGGAGTGTAAAGTACACCAATTGAGGGTTTTTTTATTCCTGAAAAGCCATTAATATGAATGCTTTCAATAATAGGTTAAATATATTTTGCCCAGTAGGGCCAATCAGACAGTCCTGCCTACTTACATAGCATACACATATGGTATGGCCAACAATGCCATCATGTAATCTCAATTTTCTTAAACACTACATATGTTGGAATCAAGTATTGTTGTTCTGAGTGTTTGGCCAAAGTCTTCTTTGTCATAATATTTGGTCCAATTTATTGAAGCTGAGTGAATCTGTCCAATCCAAAGTCTTGTCAGAGTCTCCATTATCAAAATATTATACCATGGTATTGTAATCCCATACCATACCATACCATTGTATTGTAATCCCATACCATACCATACCATGGTATTGCAATTCCATCCCATCCCATACCATGGTATCAGGAACCATAATCTATTTTTATTTAGGCAGAGGAAGGCAGAAAACCCTCATTTCGAAGTTTGTTTACATATATTTACCAATAGCTTTGACTGAAGTGAGGCTAAAATTTTGTAGTGTTCACTTTGATGTGTCCACTATTTCCTAATTGGGCCATTTCCTAATTGGGAAAAGCATTACACTTTTTTTAGACACAGCTGATGTCAGGCACAGTACACATTTAGGTGGGGAACTGTTTCCCATGCTTTTTGGGCCAGAAGAGTTGATGGCTAGCATGGTGTTGTCATTGTTAATGACGATGTGTGCACTGTTTCCTAATTGGGCCATTTCCCAATTGGGAAAAGCATTAAACTTTTTTCTGCCACACCCAATGTCAGGCACAATGCACATTTAGGTTGGGAACTGTTTCCCATGCTCTTTGGGCCACTGGAGTTATTGGCTAGCTTAGTGTTGTCATTGTTTATGATGATGTTCGCATATTTCCCAATTTGGAAAGTCATTACATAATATCAGTTTGGTTTGTACTGTCCTCTTTTTCACTACAAAAATTACTAGTGTGCACTTTTTTCATTACTAAATTTTGTAGTGTCCGCTTTTTAGACTACAAATGCATGTAGTGTCCGCTTTTTTGACTACAAATGTTTTGTAGTCTTTGTAAAATTACTAGTGTGCACTTTTTTCATTACTAAAGTTTGTAGTGTCCACTTTTTGGACTACAAAGGTTTGTAGTGTGCGCTTTTTTCATTACAAATGTTTGTAGTGTCCGCTTTTTTGACTACAAATGTTTGTAGTCTTTGCCTTTTTCTTTACAAAGGTTTGTAGTGTGCGCTTTTTTCATTACAAATGTTTGTAGTGTCCGCTTTTTGGACTACAAATGTTTGTAGTCTTTGCCTTTTGGATTACAAATGTTTGTAGTGTCAGCTTTTTTGACTACAAATGTTTGTAGTGTCCGCTTTTCTGACTACAAATGTCTGTAGTCTTTACTTTTTACATTACAAAGTTTGTAGTGTCCACTTTTTGGACTACAAAAGTTGCTAGTGTCTGCTATTTTAGCCTACAAAGATATTCTCCCTGTATCTATCTACAGTCAAGTGCAAAAAGAATGAAGGTTGGTTCATTTTTCTGGTTCTTTCTAAGAATCTATTGTACCTCAAATGTATTTGTGTATTCTTTTACATTATGTAGTTGTGTTACACTTCCCTTGGTATGGACTAATTTCAGTGAAAGCTGGAGCCTTGAGAAGGTTTTTATTCTGGAGGCCATTTTTTGCATCTGAAAAAAAAAAATATGCGCTAACTGGGGAGGTAGCCAGAACATACCTCTGGTCAACCTGAATGAGCCTATCAAAGAATTAGTTAAAAATACTGAGCGGTTATGCTTGTAGAGCCTCCAGAAAATGGTCATTTTGTGCCATTTTGGTCATTTTTAGCCTGTTTTAGACAAAACAAGCCATTTTCCAAAGCCTCTACAGACATAACCACTCAGTATTTTTGCCTGATTCTTTGATAGGTTCATTCAGGTTGACCAGAGGTATGTTCTGGCTACCTCCCCAGTTAGTGCATATTTTTTTTTTCAGATGCCAAAAATGGCCTCCAGAATAAAAACCTTCTCAAGGCTCCAGCTTTCACTGAAATTAGTCCATACCAAGGGAAGTGTAACACAACTACATGATGTAAAAGAATACACAAATACATTTGAGGTACAATAAATTCTTAGAAAGAACCAGAAAAATGAACCAACCTTCATTCTTTTTGCACTCGACTGTAGGTACATGAGGATATAGCTCAATGTTGCAGAGCAACTGAGTCTAGCCAAAACAGCTCTTAATGATTCTGCCTTTGTACTATCCAGGGAATTACATGATGATGAAATGGAAAGTAAGAAGAGGCTACACTGAGATGTCAAAACTCATGCCCAGGTTGTCTTGTCCTGACTTTCCTTTTGACCAGCTTCAGTCATGTTGTCATCATCTCCAACACTCTTTGCATATCTCTGGGGACTCATGTATGTGTGACCATAGCCAACCTCAACATGATATCTTTCAAGACTATGCTGTCCTCCCTTTCTATTTCATAATCAGTTGCAACCATCTGCCCTTTCCCATAGTTACTCTTAAATGCAATTCCTTGCAGGATACAAAGAGTGAATGGTTTGCCAGCTGTTTAACTACAGTCAATTTCTGTGAAACATCAGCTGTACCCCATATACCTTCATGTAATGAAAAAAGTGCACAGTACAAGCCTTTGTAATGTAAAAAGCAAAGACTACAGACATTTGTAGTTGAAAAAAGCGGACACCACAAACATTTGTAATGAAAAAGGCAGAGACTACAAACATTTGTAGTCAGAAAAGCGGACACTACAAACATTTGTAATCCAAAAGGCAAAGACTACAAACATTTGTAGTCCAAAAAGCGGACACTACAAACATTTGTAATGAAAAAAGCGCACACTACAAACCTTTGTAAAGAAAAAGGCAAAGACTACAAACATTTGTAGTCAAAAAAGCGGACACTACAAACATTTGTAATGAAAAAAGCGCACACTACAAACCTTTGTAGTCCAAAAAGCGGACACTACAAACTTTAGTAATGAAAAAAGTGCACACTAGTAATTTTACAAAGACTACAAACATTTGTAGTCAAAAAAGCGGACACTACAAAATTTAGTAATGAAAAAAGTGCACACTAGTAATTTTTGTAGTGAAAAAGAGGACAGTACAAACCAAACTGATATTATGTAATGACTTTCCAAATTGGGAAATATGCGAACATCATCATAAACAATGACAACACTAAGCTAGCCAATAACTCCAGTGGCCCAAAGAGCATGGGAAACAGTTCCCAACCTAAATGTGCATTGTGCCTGACATTGGGTGTGGCAGAAAAAAGCATAATGCTTTTCCCAATTAGGAAATAGTGTGCACATCATCATTAACAATGACAACACCATGCTAGCTGTGAAGTGTTCACTCTGAACTTCTCGCATAGCTGAAGCCAAGAGGGAAGGAGGAGGCAAGAATGGGTGGATCTGGGATCAACACCCATGAGTGAGCAATGAGCAGTTACAAGATACTCAGCTGGCCCAACATGATTATGCATACTGTAGGAAGTACAGATATACAAAGCACTACATGTAGTGCAAGAGGATGGCAAGACTGCTGACAAGATGGTGGTTCAAGACAAAAGATCAATATATTATGTAAGATATCCAAATCTAGCTATATACCACTGTTTGACTATGGCCTCTGGGCATTCCCTTCCAATCCTATATCACACTAGCCATCAACTCTTCTGGCCCAAAAAGTGTGGGAAACAGTTCCCCACCTAAATGTGTACTGTGCCTGACATCAGCTGTGTCTAAAAAAAGTGTAATGCTTTTCCCAATTAGGAAATGGCCCAATTAGGAAATAGTGGACACATCAAAGTGAACACTACAAAATTTTAGCCTCACTTCAGTCAAAGCTATTGGTAAATATATGTAAACAAACTTCGAAATGAGGGTTTTCTGCCTTCCTCTGCCTAAATAAAAATAGATTATGGTTCCTGATACCATGGTATGGGATGGGATGGAATTGCAATACCATGGTATGGTATGGTATGGGATTACAATACAATGGTATGGTATGGTATGGGATTACAATACCATGGTATAATATTTTGATAATGGAGACTCTGACAAGACTTTGGATTGGACAGATTCACTCAGCTTCAATAAATTGGACCAAATATTATGACAAAGAAGACTTTGGCCAAACACTCAGAACAACAATACTTGATTCCAACATATGTAGTGTTTAAGAAAATTGAGATTACATGATGGCATTGTTGGCCATACCATATGTGTATGCTATGTAAGTAGGCAGGACTGTCTGATTGGCCCTACTGGGCAAAATATATTTAACCTATTATTGAAAGCATTCATATTAATGGCTTTTCAGGAATGAAAAAACCCTCAATTGAACTGATTTTTAAGGTTGGAGTTGACTATCTGGCCTCCACTTGGAATTGGAAATCTTAGCAAAAACCTCAAAGCCTTTCCACTTTTCTTTTCTTCTCTATGACCACTTCATCACAATAGATATGGTTTTGTTTGATTTGGATGAACATTGTTTTAATAGAATGGATTGGGAAAGATATGTATCATTAGATGGCTTTGGATGGATGGGAAAGCTGGGATAAAGCCTATTTAAACTCATTTTCAATAGATGGTTTGGACTATCTGGCCTCAATTTGTAGCCTAATATCTCAGGAAAAACCTGGAGAACCACCTCACAAAAAATGGCACCCAATGGACCAGTATTGCAGCCTGCAGAAATAATTTATATATTTTGGAAAAGGACCCCAGACACCCTATGTCAGCTTTGGTATGATGGTATGAAGTGACATCATACCATCTGGTATGGTATAACAGGACATGGTATGGTATGGTGACATGGTATTGGTATGGTGTGGTAACATGGTATTGGTATGAGTGGGGTATGGTATGGGTTTTCCATTCCATGGTACCATGGTATTGGTATGGAGCTCATATACCACCCTGGAATGGGTACCCCCAAGGTACCCTAAATCAAGGAATTGATGTACCTCATAGGTACCCAAAGATGGGTGACTGAAGTGGAAAGATGCAGAAGTTAAACTGACAACAAGCAAGATGGAGTTTATACCTTTCGAGGTTTAACCTTCAACTTATTCATGTCCCTGGATCTAAAATGGTACAATCTGATGCACTATCCAGAAGACCAGATCACATTCCAGAAAACAACAATGATAATGAAGACCTTGTCTTATTACCAGACAAGCTATTCATTAATCTAATAAATGTTGAACTCGCAAAGATGATTGAATCAGTGTCAGCATCAGATGTGCTAGTAAACAATGTATCAAATGTTCTTTCTACACAAGGAATTCCACCAATCAAATCCAGTCTTTCCAATTGGAAAATGGAAGATGGAAAACTTTTCTATCAAGATCGATGCTACATTCCTGACAGTGAAGGAATGTGAAAACTGATCGTTCAAGATTTTCATGATTCACCAATGACTGGACATCCTGGAAGAGATGCCACCCTAGAAATGGTGCAAAGACATTACTGGTGGCCAAGATTATGCCACTTTGTATATGAATATGTTGCAGGTTGTGCAACCTGTCAACAGAACAAAGTAAACACACACCCAACACAACCGCCGACACAGCCAATTAAGTCCACGGTGACGTGACCCTTCCAAATGATATCTCAAGATTTCATATCAGGATTTCCAAAGATGAAATGAGGTCATGACTGCATAATGGTCATGGTAGACCATGGCCTTACGAAAGGGGTAATTTTTATCCCAACCAATAGAGAAATCACAGCCTTACAAGCTGCAGAACTTCATTTCGATCACACATTCAAGCGATTTGGAGTACCAGACAATATCATATCTGATTGAGATCCACTTTTCATTTCAAAGACCTATCAGAGTCTTATGAAACTTTGTGGAATCAAACAACAAATCAGTACTGCATATCACCCACAGACAGATGGAGAAACAGAATGAGTCAATGCAGTACTCAAAACGTACCTTAGAATATTCTGCAAGAGAATTCCAGAAGATTGGGATAAGAATCTCTCTATCGCTGAATTCTCATACAATGGATGACCCCATTCTGTTATGAAACGAACCCCATTCTACCTCATGTTCAGATGCAAACCTGCAAGCATCCCACTAGCTTTCTCAAAAACAAATGTCCCTATCATCGAGAAAAGACTATCTGATCTCTTAAAGATAAGAGATGATGCTCAAGCTGCACATGAGCTAGCTCAACAAGCTCAAATTAACTGATCAAAGAAAAACTCTCCTCCATTTAGTAAAGGAGACTTAGTATGGTTAGATGGAAAGAACCTCAATAAGGGTCACAAATACCCCAAAATTGACACATTACACGAAGGACCCTTCAAAATTCAAGAGGTCATGGGCCCAGTAACATACAGACTTCAACTCCCATCTCAATGGAAGATACATAATGTTTTCCATGGAAAACTTCTTACCCCATATCGAGAAACCGATGTTCACGGAAAGAACTTCCCTGAACCACCTCCTGACCTTATCGAAGGAGAAGAAGAATATGAAGTAGAATCGATCAGAGATCACAGGAAATGAGGCAAAGGATATCAGTGTCTAGTGGAATGGAAAGGATACTCTGACGAGACATGGGAACCAGAAAGCAATTTGAAGAATGCTCCTGAGATTCTTCTCAAGTATAAGAAGAGGAAGAAGTTGCAGTAAGTTTCCTCAGACAATCATCTAAACTTGCAACCAAGCCAATCAGCTTTCTTCACAAACTGCCCTCTTCTTTTGAAATGTCTTCCACCCTCTTCCAATCCCAAGCTTTTTCTCAAACCATCCTCTTCATTCAAAAGGTCTTCAAACACATCATGACCCTTATTAACAAATGCCACCACGATCCTACCCTCACCCTCAATGTCTTTCTCATCATTGAAGCTGTCACTAATGAAAACCACATGACTGAAAAGGTGGGCTATACAAAAGCCACCTTTAAATCTTATTACATTGTTGCCCTCACTATTGCCGCTGCCATTCATCACAGCATTCTTAGTATTTTTCAAATGTTGAAGAATCTTCCTACCCCACCTGCCTCCATATGCCAGTATTTCGCAGGACGAGGAATTATCAACTTTGTCTGAGAACTTGATGCCACCTTTCAGGAGTATGGCACCCCCATTCATAACATCTGTCCTTACAAATGAGTCCCCAACCCTCATCATCACCAATGCTCCAAATGCAATCAACTGGGGCACATTTGCAGAGATTGTAAGGATTATCAATGCCAAGGGTGCTTTTGGTGGGGACCAGGGCATACGACCCCTAACTGTGAAACTAAGAAGGCAGCCAATAATGCATGGGAGGAAGAGAAGGCAAGGAATACAGTAATGGACCCCACAGGATATGATGAGAAGATGGGAGAACTTAGGTGGAAGGAACAGGTTTATGATTGGCAAGGGGTGCCAGTTATTCCCAGCAAGGAATGGGAAACCATGAGAGAAGAAGGTGAAACAGATTCCACTACTCCCTCTCCACCTTCTACTCCCCCTCCTTCTCCTCTCACCAATCTTGACGACCTCCCCAGCTTATGGTCGATCTCCTCCTCCTCCTCCTCTTCCTCAGTCCTCTTTTCCATTTATAATCAATGTCAGTGACATCGAAGATTAAATGGGGGGTAATGTTACAAACTCTTTTCTTTACAATACGTACAAACATGCGCAGAAACTTACACTCTTAAGATGTATCTAGACTATACTGGACAGTTCTAGATATGCATCCCAGTCAGATTTCTTTACTATGATTCATACTTACTTAGAATGACTCATATGACTCACATAGACTTTCATAGACTTAGTATGATTTGCATGACTCTACACAAGTCATACAAACTCATACTTCTGACTCATACTTGACTCATGCTCTTAGTATATAAGTAGGGTACTCTCAGTTGTATTCGGTAGCTTGAACCTATGCAATACAAGCTTAGTTCAAACCTCAGTCAGACCCTCAGTACTTAGATCGCCCTCAAACTCTATAGTCTTTGACTTAGAGCCTCTATTGAAACCTTGAACTGATAAGTCTTCAACATCAAAGACTTAAGAACTAGAACATCATCAGAGTACAACTTAGAAACAGATACCGAATCTCTATACAACGGTGATACGGATGAAACCATTTCACCCGTATAAAATTCAATTTTAATGAATTTACCGATAAAAGGTCATCTCTAATAAATACACTACATACAATTGCAATGATACAAAGAGTCAATGCACATACCTGGCGCAGTTGACTAAAAATGCAAATGCGTGGAATCTGAAAATAGGACAAAGGCTTTGGAACTGGCAGCAGTACGCGTTGTGACATTATACTTGGATCCTATCTAAGACTCACCTACCATGAAATAGAGCACGAAGAGGTTCTAGAGTAAACACCCAACACAAGGAGAAGAATTGCATTACTACCAAAGGGTTTAGAAACACATAATGGATTTATTGTGAAAACTCGTGCTTATACAAGAAATATAGAAAAGACGACATAGACGCCCAAACAGCATGTCTGAAACATTGAAAGACTAAATTATGCCTAGGCAGTAAACATACGAAGACTTAGCGTGGCTCACAGCCATTCAGAAAGTCATGTACGGCAGTTCCCGTGTACACATCAAAGACTGATGTGTTTGAACATCACAAGTACAAACATAAGAAAAAGACACATTCTTTTATATGAAATATAATAAGAACCCCCTGACAATTAAGAAAGACATTTGAAAACACCTTCAGAGAGTCTCCCGACCTCTGTAATGAAATGATGAGCCAAGACAAGGCATTTTAATTAAAAACTCGGAAACAACGGAAGACCAAAGACTATTGGTAAACGCGTATGCATGCGCATCAACACATCAGGAAACGTTAATCATTTTGTGATGTCATCTGTCAAACCGGTAAACCGGGCCATAGAAAGAAACATGCGAGATCATGCCAAGCTAAGAATAGCTACGTTGGCTAACTCCACGTACGCATCAAACACTGATGCGTTTGAAAATGAAAGATGTGACACTACAAAATCTGTAGTGTCCACTGAGATAGACTACAAAATATACCACACGTTCATTAAATTTTGTTTTTGTAATTTGGACCTAAGTATCCTGCTTTAAAACACATGTAAAACGTAGATAGGAGTTCCTGGAGTATATAAGGAGTGCACTGGCAGGTCAAAAGGCAAGCAATCACCCCCCCCCCATTGACCAGCTAGTTGCACTCCAAGTAGAGGGTTAGGAGGTGGACAGTTGTAATCAATTAAAGGAGATTTCTTCGTGGTCAGAAAAGTACAGTGTGAACAAAGCCAGCGTGCTTGGGAGTCAACTTACTTGGAGACTTTTGAATAAGAGGTTTTAAGGACACAGTATCATTTTAGATGAGACAGCATACTCATACCCTTGGTTTTGGAGCGTAGTGACATAATAAAAACTCACAGGAGTCATAAAAGTCAATTAAAGTCGTGTTTTGTGTTAATAAAAGAAACTGTGATCAAAGAACTTTGCATTTAAGAGACCAAGTTCCCAGAAAGATATACTTTGTTCTATTGAACTATTCTAAACCACACCTTATAATAAAAACCCAATTTTGAACGAAAACTCTTGAGACTTAAACCTAAGAAGACAAAAGTGGTATTTCTTAATACCAAAGGCCCTCAAACTCTTGCATCGAGATTGTGATAGTGTGTGTGTGTGTGTGTGTGTGTGAGTGTTAGGTGTTTAGGGTTTTCCCCCGATGCACTTGATCCTTGTTTGCGTGTTTCACACTTTCACGTTCATCCCCATGCAACGCATATCAATGGTCCTTCAGGCATAGAGCATTGCAGAACCCTATACTGTTGTTATTAAAGGCATAATGAAGTGATAGTGAAAGACTACATCATCTTGAAGAATTAAGGGAACATAGCAAAAACGAACAAACAGATGAACAAACTTGAAGCTTAACATAACTGCCTGTTATGCTTAACACCTATGACAAAAGGTTCAAGCTTATCCCAGAACAGAAGGTGCATCACCCACCCTCTACCCAAAACCAGACAAGCTGGATAAAAACAAACAGACAAACAAACTTGAAGCTTAACATAACTGCCCGTTACACTTAACACCCATAACATAGTGGAGTTCTAGTAAACTCCTACTGGAATGATCCCAAATCACCAGGAATGGTGGAATTCTGCTGGATTTTTAAGGAATGAGTATAGTGGAGTCCAGTAGAAATTTCCAGGGACAGCCTAGTGGGACCAGCAGTTTGTCACTGTTGTTGTTATTATATGATATATAAAAAAGTGCAACATGACAGAATTGAACTCTCAACCTTACAGATGGAGTGGCAAATACTTCATATCAAGCACTTTACCAGTTGCACCACAACAGCATTATTACAGGTAATTATTATATGCTCTATATACTGACATACTGACCTCCTTCCTAGAAAGGACATCGGCAAATTCCATGAGTGGGAATTTTGCCCAAACCCTCAACCCAGCCCATCATGACCACACCACCATCACCACCCTCTCACTCACCCACCACATACACATCACCTCATCACTGCCCTCACCTCATCAATTGCAACCACCATGAACACAATGGACTACAACAACATGCAACCACAACAACAACAACAATGGCCACAACAGACAACAACAACAAATGACCATGGCATGCAACAATGACCCCACCCACAGAGACAACAACCACCTACAAACCACAAGCACCCACCAACACAACAAACAAGAAAGATAAGAGATGACCCCCTCCCACCAATGACAACCATAACACCCACCACCACAAATGATGACTGCTGCCCACAAAAAATGCCCACCACCCACAAACAATGCCCACCACCCATGAAAAACATCCAGCACCCACAAATGACAACTGCCACCCACAAAAAACACCCAGCACACACAAACAACAACCACCACCCACAAAAAGCAGCCCACCCATGTTTGCAAATGATGCAGCACCTGAAAAACAACAACTCAGTCCATCCCTCCCTCTCTCCCTCCCTCCCTCACTCCCTCCCTCTCTCCCTCCCTCTCTCTCTCCCTCCCTCTCTCCCTCCCTCTTGTGAACCGCTACTTCAGGTAGGATCCACTAGGGTAGTGGGAAAGCCGTTGTAGAACTGGCGAGCAGAGGTGTGAGGACCCACACTGTGGTCTCAGATCGAGGTTCACGCTCAGAGACGAGGAACGTGACAGTCCAATGTAACTCGTGTTCTGACTTCCAGGTGCAGTCCCACAGAAGTTGCATAACAAGATCTGTCTTTACTCCTAAACTACTCAAGGTTCGCTGACTTCAGCCCTTGGTAAGGCTTCTGAGGTCAAACTTGTAGAGTTGGTATAGATGTAAAAGAGATGATCTTCCCCTTGTGTCGAACATGAGGTACAAATACAACGTACAGAATGTATGACGTAATACAAGAATGAAGTAAGCATAGATGAGATGCACGCGTGCACCATAAGTGGGCAAAGGTGGAAAGTAATGATGTACGGAGTAGGACTAACCTGTTACAAAGCCCCCCACTTTCCAGCTCCTTGGTCACTCCATTCGTTGCTCAGGTAAATTGATGTCTTCGATGTGCATCTTGTGCCAAGTCGGGCGAAGGCCTGCGCGTGAAACGCCGTCCATCACGTCCTCGAAGTCCTGTAAAGTAGGTAGGTAGCTTGGTCGTCGTTGTCCGCGCTCATTGTTTCGAATCCAGTCCCTCCATTTCTCCCTTGTACGAAGTCTGCCCTTTCCCCTGGCAATAGAGTCCGCCAATCTGCCGTAGCAATGATCCAAGGCGGCATTCCATTCTCCTGTCCACAGACTGAATTTATCTTTGAAGATATCCGTCAGGGGAAACAGCCACCGTCCCATACAACCGTTTGCACCTGGGCAGTACCCTAGAAGTAGGTCTTTCTCTTGTTCCAAGACCACGTTGTGAGTGAGGTAGGAAGCGTCCTTGCTGGATGAGTCATAGAAGCCTTTGTTATGAACAGTTGTTTGAATGGAAGGGCCTGACATGAACTCTTCCACTAATCTCCTCCCTGCCCAATGGCGGGCGATCCAGCTTAGCTGCCCTCCCTCTGCAATGAACGCGCGAGCATGCGGGCGTCTCAGTAGATCATTCATCCGTGCAAGGTAGGCTGTGCAAAACGTGGTGTTGTTGTCCATAGGCGCTAAAGTTGTCTCACAGAAACCCACGCCGTAGAGCGACGCCGCTGAGCTGCGGTCGAGGTTATCGATGATGATGGGTTGGAACTGTCAGGCACGATCCAAAGAGATTGCTAGGAAGAAACGAATGCCGTGCTCGATGGCCATCGTGAGGAGACGCTTGACGTTTCCAAGGGTGTTCCAGCAGTTGGCCCAATATCTAAGGCGGGCTTCGCTTCTGATATCTGGAACAAAAATGTGAGCTATCTCCAGGTATTTGGGGTTCCAAGCGAATGCAGGGGCAGACCAAATGCTCTCGGTATACGTTATCTTTGCAGACTCGTCCCATAGCATTCTCCTAAACATTACTTCGGGTCTCTCATGCGCGACGTAGTAGGGTTCCGATAAATGAGTAGGGGACTGCAAACGGCGGCGTGAGCTAAAGAAGTTACTCCCATCGTTTCTTTGATCCATTGCCTGATGCCTTGCTCGTTCTAGCTTCTGGTCGTTCTGACGGATCCATGCTGCGGGGCTGTTCACTGCTTGCGGATCATATAGCTCGTCTGAAAGTTCTTCAAATCGAACATAAAGGAAGTCCTTGTTGGTTGATTCGGTATCCGCATCGTCGTCGTCGACTGCCATGGTGTCCTGTGTGGAGTCGACTGGGGTATCCGATAAGCAATCCTGTAGTGAAGTCCTTGCTGTCGTCATAGTGTTCATACGCTGGAGGAGTGAAGGAGGCTTTGATTCGGAGGATCCAGGCCTTTTCATGGTGAGGCCTGTCTCAATATCGTAGAGGACCCCTGCCTTCGGTCCATAGTCAAACTTGTAGAGTTCGTGGATGATCGTTGTGCTATCTTCCCCAGGTAGCGACAGTCTGTACTGACGTCGAAGGTATTCGTCGACGGGCTGGCGTTTATGCCATCTCCAGAAAAGGACCGTCTTGTATCGGCTCCCTTCTTTCTCGCTGATTGTTGTGTAGTAGTAAAGCTTGGAGAGAGCGGCCATCGCGTCTTCTGAGTATCTGAGGGGTCTGCGTCGCCATCCTTCGAAGTCAATGATGAAGATGGTGTAGGATGGGGAAATGGGTGGGTCATATGGTTGTTTGTACAGAAAAACGTCTTGAAAGTATTCGTCGAGTTTGATTGCCTGGCATGCAATTCGATTCAAGTCGTCCTCGTCGAGATCGTCCGGGATTTGAAGTTGCATGCCTCATCTTATGGACCAATAGGTCATGTTCAACGCCAGGTTCAGGCGACTGAAACGAGTGTTGGACCTTGCTTCTAGTGCTTGGAAGTCCAGTCTCAAGACTGGAAAAAGACTGAGACTGGACTGGACCAAGACTGCCCAAGACCGGAAATTCCTAGGACCATCGAAGACCGCAACTGTGGTCCGGTCTTCAGTCTCTCACAATCTCAGAAATTTAAAGACCGACAAAAGACCAGTCTAACCGGTCTTAACCAGTCTTTTATCGGAACTCATAACCAAACAAAAGTCGTAACCAAATACAAACACAAACTCTCTCTTCCCACCACGACCATCCCCATCACCGTCACCACCCTTCGTCACCACCGCCTCGCATTGTGAGTGCCCGCCATGGGCTAAACGACACTCACACCCACACATCGACCACCACCTCACACGCTGGAGGCTCAGCAACAACATCCACATGCCCACACCGCGCCACATCCTCCACGACAATCCCCCCCTCCCTGCTGCTGCCTCTCCACATTGCTCACAGCCCACTGCCCACTACTGTCGTCAACTGCCCAGGGCTACCTTGACACACACACACCAACGACGACGGCAACAACGAGCGCCTGCCGTGTCGACAGCGCATGGAGGAAAGTACGTGGCACCCCAACGGTTGCCTTCAGATCTGCCACATCACCCCCTCGACCTCTGCCACCTTTGGCGATAACGGTGTGACACAATGATAACGACAACGCGAAAACAGCCACAGGACGATGATGGAGAGGGGTGGATGATGACAATGCAACGTGGCAGCGACAATGGATGATGACGGACACTCTCCCCTACCTCTCCCTCAAAACTGAACAAGGGTTATCCTCGTCGTAGTACCAGCTCAGTAGTATAGATACTCAATTATATACATTATCAGTAGCCACAAAACCGGTCTCAACCAGTCCTCAACCAGTTGAGACTGAAACTGGTTGAGACCGGTCTTTCAACTGTAGAAAACCGACGAAAACCGCACTGAACCGGTTGACGTCGGTTCAGTCCAGTTTTTCGAGGTTTGGCAACTTATGAGGACCGGTCCAGGTCTCGGTCTTGTCAAATTTTGACAAAAGACCAGACTGGACCGGACTTCCAAGCACTACTTGCTTCGAAATCCCAAAGATAGAAGAAAGGGATTTTGTTCTGTAAGTAAAGGGGAATATTGATGACACACCAATCCCTTTCTAAGTTGCATATGACCCCTCTCCTTCCTTTGACCATTGTGACGAAGCCGCTAATACGATCCGCCATCCCTTCCAATAAATCAGACTCCCAATCAGGAATCACTGCCATCCACCAGGACATGAACACGATGGCTTGGAGTATAGATCGCTTGGCGCGCGCTGCGTCAATCTGAGCGTGCTTCGATGTAAGGTGAATCTTCTGCAGGCGTTCAGTGGGGTAGAATTTTGGGACTTTCGCTCTGACCAGAAAGCGGGAGCCTCCCTCGACGATTCCACAGACACAGCCCTGAGCTTGAATGAGGTCGGTGTTGCAAGCTTCCCTGAAGTGAGGGGCCATGCACCATCCGCCGATCCGTTCCTCGATTGGGACTGCCGTCTCCATGTTGTCGTACCACAGTCTCTCTGTGAGGAGGAAAGAGGTGGGGATCCAAGGGGCCCACTGCTCATCCTCCCTGTACCAGTCAGGGTCGCGAGTGAAGTTGAGGGGAACGATCCATCCCTCGTCCGTGAAATCTTCAATGCTCCAACCTGGATCTGGGAGGTCTTTGAAGATTATGGTCAAGTCTCTAATGAGCGACGTATCTGAGTTGAGCCCCACCCAGATCGCGTCTGGATTGAGCTGTACCGAAGCAACCACTGATGGGTTAAGATGATGAATCGAATTGTCCATGAAGCGTGAATCCAGCAGGAATATCCGCTGCAAGATACTGCTTCCCTCTAATCTAAGTTCGTGGACGGTCCCAACAAACTCACACTAGGGGTTGGAATGAGGAGCTAGGGTGAAGAGTGGAGTGTGTTGTGCGCGTGTTTTGTTATCATAAGTGAAATCGGAGTTAAAATGATTTGATGGGGTTGTGGAATTCCCCAACTTGTAAATATCATAGGGATTTGATTGAAGGGTTTGCATAGATGATAGGATGGATGGTTTGCATAGGACGAAGTGATCATTATTCGGTTAGAGGTTGTGCATCTTCCGATACTCTGACAGAATTTCTGCTGAGTTCTTCAGGTCACGAGTGGTGGCCCAAGTGTCGAATTGTGGACCATAGCTCGCCCACCTGATGAACGCCCTCAACATAACTTCCAGGAATCGATTGACGATTTCAGTCTGGCCGTTGTGCTGGGGGTGGTGGGATGATGAAAGGGACATCTTCATTTGCAAGAACTTTGCTACACCCTTCCAAAAGTCAGATGTCCATCTGGGGTCACAGTCGCATATCACGCTTTCTGGAAGACCAAATCGGCATACTACTTTTTTGATGAACAAAGCTCCAAAATCCTCAGCGTTCAAGCCAGTCGTGGTAGGACTGAAAGTCCTGTGTTTGGTGAGTCTGTCTACTGTCACATGAATCGCATTGTAACCCTCTGACCAAGGGAGATTAACTATGAAATCCATGGCTATGGATTGGTACGGTCTAGTGGGGATTGGGTTGGGGATGAGGTAACCGTAGCGATTGAAGTTCGATGGTTTGATTTTCTGACAGATATCGCAAGTTTGTACGAACTTGAGGATATCCAGTTTCATTCTCTTCCAGTAGAACCAACTACTGAGCTTCTGCCATAGCTTTTCAGGTCCTTGGTGAGCACCTTCATAGGCGAGCTCATGAGCTTCTTCCAGTAATTTTTGGCATTGAGACACAGGTACACACAGCCTAGGCTGGTAGTCGGCGTCCCTAAAGAACATCAAGCCCTGGTTGTCCTTGAAATATCGAAGTCCTGGAACCCATTGATCCACTTCTGTTTTCAGGTCGTTCCACGCTTTTGTTAGGTGAGCGTCTGACTTGTATCCCTGTACCCATTCTTCCATGACCGATTTCTGCAGGTGAACATGAGTATTCGGGGGTGGGTTAGTAGCCCCCCAGTATCCGTCCGTTTGGCTTTCGAGGGCAGACACGGGTGAGTTCGGTTGTGAATCGGGTTTAGCTGCTACTTTGCCTTTACTAATGGCACTGCAAGTTTTTAGCCAAACTTTGTTCATCTCTTCCAAACATTCGACTATTCTGAAGGCAGAAGAGGCGACTTTTCCCATGGAAGGGTTCAAGGAGGTATCTATATGCATTGGATTAATCTCTAGCAGAGTTGATTCATCTCTTCCAGGTGAATCGTGTGGAGGTGGGGCGCGATACAGCCTAGACAGCGGGTCTATGTTGGAATGCTTTCTTCCTGGCCAGTGGATTATTGTCAAGTTTGGAGCATAAGCGGAAAAGACAGTTCCCCAGGCTGCCAGCCTACGATTTGCATTTTCGTAAGTTTTAGCCCACTGCAAGGCAGTGTGGTCGGTAACTAACACCAACTTCTCTCCTTCACTGAAGGGCCGGAACTTTACTAACCCTTCTTTCGCGGCTAAAGCTTCCCTTTCTGTGGTGGAGTAACGTGTTTCTGCAGATTTGAAGGTACGAGACCAATAGGCTATAACTCTTTCCACATAAACCATGGTGTCGTCGAACTCCTCACTCCAGTCATCTGCTACTCGATCATCCTTCAGTTCAGAAGAGAGCTGTACCATTAACTTGGGGGGTGGTTTCCCCGCATCGCGCGCCTTCTTCAATTGATCGTAAGTTCTGGTGCCCTTCAGATCACTGATCTTTATTGGCTGAACTTGTTGCAAGGTGCAACCCAAAGCCTCGTCCGATGCGTCTGTGTACAGACGGTAAGGGAGCCCTTCAATTGGATATCCCAGGACGGGAGCCTGTTGTAAGGCTTCCTTTATGGATAAGAAGGCCATCTCGCATTTGGCTGACCACTTCCATTTAGCTCCCTTCCTTAACAACTGAAAGAGAGGGTAGCATTGATCGGAATAGTAGGGAATAAAAGTGGAGAAGTACACAGCCATCCCCAGGAACGTTTGCAATTGAGATAACTTTGTAGGTCTCTCCAATTCTTGAATGGCTCGGACTTTCTCCAGGTGCGTCGATAATCCCAGTCAAGAGACCTTATGACCTAACAGGAGTATTGAGGAGTAGAAAAGGTGACATTTGACTGGGGACAATGTTATTCCTGCGTTTTCAATCGCTTCCAAAACCTTATCCAAGTGCTTGATATGCTCCTCGTAAGTTTTTGAATAGATGACGATATTGTCTATATAGACTAAACAAAAAATCCAGATATATGGTGCTAAAATGCCTTGCATTACCCTTTGGAAGATTGATGGGCTGTTCCTCAGTCCGAATGGCATCCGTTTGAACTGGAAGAGCCCTCGGTGCGTTCAGAAAGCAGTTTTTTCCACGTCTTCTTCACTCATTTCTAATTGAGTAAAACCCGATAGTGCGTCCAACGAAGAAAGAACTTGTGCTCCTGAAAGAGAAGAGAGGATTTCCGTTTGTCTAGGGATTGGAAATTCGTCTGGGATTGTAGCCGTGTTAAGCTTTCAGTAATCGACGCAGAAACGTGGTTTTCCATTGCGGTACACTATCACGACTGGAGTGCTCCATGGACTCTTTGATGGTTCGATGACTCCCTGTTTGAACCATTTATCCAGTTGCTCGTCCATAACTACTCGTTTCGCTGGGGACAAACCGTACATTGGCACGGTGATCGGTACTTGTCCTTCCTCCATTCTTATGTGTACTTTGGCAGGGTGATGTCCAAGTCTGCCATCAAATCCGAAAGCCCTCTGACGTTTTTTCAACATGTTCCAGGCCTTCTCTTTCAAGTTCTCTGGTAGAGACCCTACGTCCAAGTACTCCTCCATCTTATGCAAGGGGTACATAGCAGTATCTGGAAGTTCAGCTGTCTTTGGTCCAAAGAGTTTGGGTTCCTCTGGAGGAGCTTTGCTTCCCTCTGACGAATTAACAGGAACATTATCTTCATCCAGAGTAGCTCTTTTCTATCAGCAGCTATAGCTATTACAATGGTGATGGCTTGGGCTGATTTCTCGAGTTGTTCATGTTCCTCTTTTGACGCAGGTGTGTCGAAGAATTCCTGAGGGTCCACCAGATAACCGATTATCTCTCCCTTCCTTATGGTGCGAGGATGGGTTGAGGGGTTCGTG
This sequence comes from Laccaria trichodermophora, assembly GCA_018417955.1. Taxonomy (NCBI): domain Eukaryota; kingdom Fungi; phylum Basidiomycota; class Agaricomycetes; order Agaricales; family Hydnangiaceae; genus Laccaria; species Laccaria trichodermophora. Next base: position 1,173,244 of record JACTVC010000002.1, read on the forward strand.
ACTGGGACCCAAGGATCTGACAAGGAGATAAGTACATTTGAGAAGGTCGAGTCGTTCGCGGAAGCTAAAATGTTCTTTTCAACTAGCCAAGTGCGATCTTCCTCAAAGTGCCCCTCCACTTTGATAGTGTGGCATTCTTCAGGGTGGAGCCGATAATCCTGAGAGGCCCTAATGGTTCTCTTTTCCAAACCGAATTTCTTACGCTGCCTGGCTTTCTTTGCCTTGTTTCGTTTGTGGAGTTTCGACTTGATAAAACTCCCTACAGCACAAGCACTTTGTCTCATCCTATCGAAATCCCTGGTGTGGCTAACACCTCTTGCAGGTACGGTATAGGGAGTTCCAGTGAAATTGACTGTTGAGCAAAACTCGATGTGGTGAGCTACATTTAATTCATAGTTCAAATGATAGTCCTCTCCTAGCAGGATCGGAACGGTCATGTTCGGAACAACGTATGCTTCAGCTTCTGACTCAATCAGGATCCCATCAGTCGACGTCATGAATATGGGGATTCGGACATAACCTTGAATTTCTGAGTCCTTATCCGTAAGTTGCCATAAATTCTTTTTGATTCCTTTTTGACAAACGGGATGATCTTTCAAGCTTTCCAAGTATTCTTGGGAGATCAACGTTACATCTGCGCAAGAGTCCAACCTTAAATCGATAGGCGCGTTTCTGGTCGACCCAACGTAGCCCTGAACAGCTACAACTGAAACTCCAACAGCTGATGTGCCTGAGGGTGTAAAACGTCGCTTCTTCAATTTGATCTTATGATCAGGCAGAGGGATTTCTTCCGGTACTGACGGGACAAACTCTTGTGTTCCTGCAGGGGGAGACCTGAAATTCGGTTCCACTCCTGGAGAGTCAGTTGCCTGCAACGCTTCGTTCTCTGTTACCACTTCCTCTAAGATGTGATAAGCAGACTTCGGCTTTGCTTTGTAGGTCTCCCAAAACTCGTCTTCAACTTCTTCTATTGAAACGCGTGGTGAACGTCTAGGGTGATCGTCGGACGTGTCCCTTTCGGTCTTACTCCTCTCCTTCCCAATAGTTTGGGAGGAAGCTGATGCCGTCTCAAAACCTGACCGCTCAAGAGATTCGTTTAGGTCAGATTGATTTACTACATCATTTGATAATCTCTCATTCAACAGGATAGAATAGGCAGTAGCATACGCTTTCTCGCTTTCGGTTTCCATTGAGCCTTCCGTCAGATTTACCGAACATCTAGTTCTTTCCTTGTAAGTGTGATTGTCTGGGCATTCTTTATCCCAATGATTCTCACTACCACAGGCTCTGCAGGGCGATGGGGGTAATTTCCCCATCTTGGTCGTCACATGGTCGTTTTTCGGGAACGGGTAACCCCCTTTTGGAGGAGGCCTTTGATGTCGTTGTAGCACCTGGTAAGCTTCGTGTAGGACGTGCTGATTTGAGGAGTTATCCACTGATGTCGACCATCCTATTGGTTCATTAGGGTGATCTGCCGAAACTTCATCATGGTCGTTTTCCGTGAGGTTGGCTCTCCATTGGAACGGTGGCTTGTCGTTAAACATGCCTATGTGCTTTAGGTGAGCAACAATACCATCCAAGGACAGGGTTTGACCACCCCACGAGACTCTGTAAGCCTCCAGTAAGGCTTCTTCGTGCTTGGTGACCCAAGAATACAGTTCACTTGAATCTTTGATGTTACTTAGCAAAAGAATTGGTCCCCAGCTTATAGGGGCTTTATGCATAACATAGAATACTTCCAGGGGGCCTCTGGGGTCCACACTTAGCAACATCCTAGTGTAGACTATCCTTCTCACTATAAACTCCATGGGGCTTTCTCTTTCATGTCCCCTTTCTCAGAAATTCTGAGCATTATAGTAATTATTCATTTTGAGTTGCCAACGGGTGCCGAGGAATCCGTCCTTTATTCCCTTAAGGAATCTTAAGTAGTGCGACCTCATGTACATTCGATGCATCATTGGCAGCATGACAAACCAAGTTCTAACCGCAGACTTCTCTTTCAAACGAAACCACAACCAGTATCCCAACGCTTCTGGGAGCCAGCCTCCCAGATTCGCTAATTGTTGAACATTCCAGAAGTAATCGATGGCTGTCCAGTGGTTGCTGTCCCACTCAGGAAGTTGCTCGACCTTCAACTCTGTTTTGATTGAGGCCGGCATGTTTCCGTAAGGAGCTTGGGGCCAGCTAGCTCCTCCTGGCCCAGGAGGATCGTTACCTCCTCCTCCTGGTGGAGGTGGGCCTCCATTTCCTGAAGGAAATCCTGAAGGAGGTACATGACTATCGTTTCTATTATTACCATTACCTGAGGAGGGAAATCCTCCACCTCCTCCACCGCCTCCGGGGGGGGGAAATCCTCCACCTCCACCACCGTGGTTGCTGTTACTCGGAGGAGGGCCACCGCCTCCACTACCGTGGTTGCTATTCCCTCTACTATCGTCTGGCGCGCCGCTTCCAGGTGGAGATCCTCCTCCTCCTGGATTTGCATTCGACTTGTTCGCTTGCGGTACGGTGAGCGATGAAGATGCGGGGACTGTCCATAGGCGAGAGGTTTGATTGGAGGGGACATTCACATTTGAAGTGTGTGTTCGGCTTTGATCTGCTACCATCACCTCTTTGACGTTATCTCCCAGATTCAAGTGTGATGGAGTAGCGAGACCAACAGTGACATCTGTGTTAGCGTTATAAGTGGGTGTCGAGAAGAATACGCCGGAGGTAGAGTCGTCCGCTCTTTCCAGGAACTGCTTGCCCGTCCGGAATGGCGTTTGGAATCCAAACGACGGCTCTAGTCCCTGGGTCTGGTCACAGCCCTGTTCGATGCTTTGATTATTACCAGGCCAAGGTGAGTTATAATCGTCCCATTCAACCTTTTTCTTAACTTCCACAGGATTACGCTCGCCGTCTAGTGGGGGGGGTGAGCGCTCTTTCTTTTACAGGTTCATCCCATGTCAAGGCCTGTGTAGGATGAAGGATGTCCCAGCTCACACCGTCTTTAACAGCTTGTTGAGTGTTGGGTGTAAGCTGGCTTTGGTGATGCAGGATGTTCTCTAACAAATATCTCATATGACCGTCAACGTCCTCAATTCTCTCGAAGTCACTGTACAGCTCGGGTGCTGTTGAAACGGGGGAAAGAGGAACGTCGTTCCCCTGATATTCAGATTCGTATTTCATGACCGTTTGTTGAGCTACCTGAAGTTGTTTAACTAAAATCTTATAGGCCATGTCCAACTGCGATCTACTCTCACATCCTCTCAAATAGTGTTGCCACAGCTCAGTTCAAAAGCCGCGAGCCGACTGAGCTGAGCTGTTAATTAGCCAAGTTTGAGCCGGTAACTTGGCTCACGGCTTAGATATGAGCAGCTCCCATATTGAGCAGCTCGAGCCGCACGCCACTACCATAACAGGCGACGTTAACCCTACGCCCAATGCACACCGTCTACACGTTGTTCTCCTCCATCTTCCAACTCCTATAATTGAAAACCCACATCCATCGATATCTTGCCTCCTTCTATGAGTCATTCCTTACCCCCTGTACCCAAGATGAGCACCATGAACATCAAGCATAATCTGTCTTCGTAGTATGCAATCATTTGGATGGTCCGATGCCTGAAGAACATGATTTGACAACTATTCGGTAAGCCCTAGCTAAGTTTCATCACCCTTGATCATGAGGTTGGCAACTGCAAACCATGCATCTGATAGATGGCTGAATTTCTATCCTTACATCTATGATTCAGGTGTGCATTTTCATTGAGTTGCTGATTTTTATCTTAGAGCAATTCATCGGAGCTTTATCCACCAGTGGCGCTGACAGCCATCGGTGATTGGATAATTGCAACGTTGTCCCAGGTATGAATAAGTTTGTACAGCCCACTCATTGGCTAATTTTTCGATGCCCGAAGGCAGGTCTTGTGCTCCTCGGCAATCTTTTTGAAGCATCGACCTCCTTTCGTTTCATTGCGGAGAATTTATTTTGGAAGAAAGCAGTGAATCTCGTGGACAAGGTAAGTCAAACTGTAAAATAAACAAGTTGCCGAAGACCTTACTTAAATCCCACCCAAGGATGCCTTTCTTAATCCAAGTCTCACCCATATTCGTACATACACCATGCGTCGTCGAAATCGTGCTGAATCCGTTAATCCGCTTCATACCTTGCCTGCCGCTAATGATGGTGAGTTTTTGTACCCTTGCAATGAATCTTTCTAACTAGATGTTATTATGACAGATGTCCCAACCATTCCTGCAGCTGGACCTGCCCATGGTGGAAGAGGTACTCGAGGGGCAGGGAGAGGGAGGGGAAGGAGGAGAGGTGGCGCTGCAAATGCCACTGAAACAGGTGGCGAAGGGGCCGACACTCAACGCGAAGCTGAACATCAACCTCCATCACCTCCAGCAGACGAAAATCCTTTTTTGGATCCTCAACATGAAGGCGGACCACCACCAGCACTGAGGACACGTTCTCCCTCCCCAGAATCACCACTACGTCTTCAAGACAAGAATCACCGACATGCCGCTAAGGATGTCCACACTTTTTACGAGGTAAAGGGAGATCGGAGGAATTGTCTATTTTGCACGTGCGTCATCAACCTTTTTTTGATGTTGCTGTTGTGCTCATGATATACTAGACAACAAAGCAAAGCAGATGTGACTATCCCAATCACTGACTATGGACTGAGAACCAGGAATGACGTACTACGCCGTCACCTCTACACTTATCATCTCGATGCATGGGTGACTGGTTGCGACCAGCTGAAAATTCCAATCACTGCAACAAACGTGAAGGGGCCTGTAGAAGAATATTGGAGGAAGAAAGGTCGCCAGCCCCAATCCCAGCCATCTGGCTCCAGTCGCCCACATTTTTCCCATGAAGCCTTCGTCGATGCGCTTGTCGAGTTCATCATTGCAGATGATCAGGTATGTCACTTTATTGTCAAATCAAAGGAGAACTTAATAAGGATCTTCTATCTAGTTGCTCAATGTCATAGAGTCACCTAAGCTACAGGCCATTTTCCTTCTGTTGCGTGAAGAATTACAAGATGAAGACATTCCTAAACGTACTCATATCCGTAACCGCATTATAGAGGTGTGGAAAGATCATATCGAAGAGCTTAAGACTGAGATGAAGGCAAGATTTCCTAAATTTTGACGGCTACAATCTATTCTGATGTTCAATGGGTTTCAGGTATCTATTGGGAAAATATCGTTTACTATGGACCTCTGGTCTGATTCCAACCTGAGGCCGTTCATGGGTGTTACAGCGCATTGGATTGAGTCAACAAAAATTCAGACTTCTGCTAGCATTGACTATGCCCTCAAACTCCGTTCTGACCTTGTTGGCTTCTACAATGTTCCTGGAAGCCACACAGGTGACCATCTCGCTGCAGCATTCCTCCACATACTCGATCGCATTGAGATCACTCACAAGGTATGTTTTTGTATCTAGCCGGTGTCGTGAGGTTTATTGTTGAATTAGATTGGATGGCTAACCTTGGACAATGCATCCAACAATGACACGTTTATGGAAGCGCTAGAGCCAGAGTTATTGGCTCGCGACATTCCTTTCGACCACATTGAGCTGCGAATTCGGTGAGAATATCGTCTTTCTGGCCTTATTGTTTATTGCTTACATCATCTCGTGAAGATGTTTTCCTCACATCGTGAATCTAGCCTGTCAAGCAGTCCTCAAATCAATTACTGACATGGATTTTGCTGCTGACGATGCAGCAGATTATGTACCTGCTGCTGCTGGAAGTCAGCGAGACCCGATTGCCATGATACGCACAGTAGTAAGGGTGGTAAGTATTTTTATGTCTTCTCCATCACGTTATTATATTAATTTTACCTTTGTAGATCCGGGCGTCATCTCAGCGTCGTGAAGCATTTGCTGAGGTTTGCAGAACATTGAACCTGAAGGAGCTTCAGCTATTGAAGGATGTCTGTACTCGATGGTCATCGACATTTCTAATGACTGAACGTGCACTTGTTCTGATGAAGGTATGTGTACTTTTCAGCTTAAAGCGGAATTTAGCTTAGTTATCGACAGGCCATTGATCTGTTTCTTTCACGGAATAGTGATTTACGCAAGTACCAGCTAACTCCAGCAGAGTGGGAGATACTCAAAGTTTATTCAAAGATTCTTGCGGTAATCCCTTGTCAGTATTTGTATTACTAAAGCTAATAAAATCTCCTAGGTTCCGCATGCATTTCAACAAACCCTGTCCGCCGAAAAGACGCCAACACTATGCAATGCAATCCCGGCGTTCAAGGCGATAATTACCATCTGGGAAAAGCAGAAGGTGACATTCCCTCGTTACCGCCATGTTATCGACGCCGGAATAAACAAGCTTTGTGATTACAATGAACAAACTTCAGTTGCACCTGCTTATGTCCTGTCAATGAGTGAGTTGAACTCATCAACAAGTTATGTCAGTGTTTTATGTGTACTAACCAAATCACTGCTAGTTATCAATCCATGCGTAAAATTAGAATGGTTCCGGCGCCATCAACCCAACGATCTCGAGCAGGTACGGGAATTATTCCTTGAAGAGGTATGTTGTGATCATGATATCTGGATTAAATCAATATGCCGACACTGGCGTTCTTCAGCTACAGAAGAACAATGTTGCTCGTACTATCAACACCCCAGCAAGACCGCGTCGAGGCCCATCGGACAATCTCAGTGACAATGAAGAGGATGACTCAGACTCGGATGACGATGATTTCGCCAGGGCTAATGCTCTGCTTGGACTTGGACCAGTTGCGAGATCAGCCGAGAACCGCAGTTTGCAAGCTGAGGTGTCAGCATACCTCCTTGAACCTTTGGAGCGGCATGGATGTGATATTGTCAGGTTTTGGCAGGTTAGTTTTACAGCTGTTTTACAACTTGTCCTTATATCTCACCATTATCAGGAGAATCGTCTTCGATACCCTGCTATCTACCGTTTGGCAATGGATATTCTGCTGATTCAAGGCTCTGCCGTCCCTTGCGAACGTGTTTTCTCATCTGCCAAAGAGACCATGACTGACCGCCGCAATCGGATCCACTTTGAGCTAATGGAAGCGTTGCAAATGGTTAAATTTTCGGTCAAGAGAGGCCGCCCGCTCAATTTTACAGAATGCACGTCAAAACAAGATGAGTTGCAGCTGATGGAGAGGTTGGTTAGTGAGCAGACTGCAGTACCAGATGATTTAAATGAGTATATTAGTAGTCTACTACACCAAGTCATGGAGGAGGAGAACGATGAGGGCGTAGAAGCTCGTTTAGCAGCTTGAAATGTATTCTCTTCCCTTATTTGATCAGCTCAGCAGCTTGAGCCGCTGAGCAAGCTGGCTCAGGGTTAGCTCAGCTAGCTGAAAATATGGATTAGCTGTGTTAGCTGAGCTGTAGCTGAGCTGAGCCGAGCCGTGGCAACACTACTCTCAAAGCAGTAGTCATGGTATCTTCGGGATCGATAGAGTAAATTCGCACCCTTTCCTCAATGAGATCCGCCATCCGGTGAAGAAAGGTCTGTAGTTCATTGATGGTGTGGAGGATGTGAACAAGTCTCTCATCTTTAACACATATACTAGTGTAGGGATTGATTCCTTCCCCTGTTTTACGAGTGATGTCCGACGGATTGAGATTAGGGTGTAATAAGATCCATGACACTTCCATCGCGGTAGATAGGTTACTTCCTTTCTCCAAATTGTATTCCAGGATCAAGTTATACATGGGGGAAAGGGAATACCCTCTTTCCATGCCTATGCAAGATGTCCCAATGGCTATCTCTTCATCGACTGGGAGCGTCGTAGGGGTGACTGAAGCAGGAGGAGAGGAGAGTGGTGAACTGTAGCTCAAGGATGCGTCTCCTCCAGGTTTGGGCCGAGAGGGGTCGTTTCCGTCTGAGGGCAGGGGAGCTGTAGAACGAGTAGACGAAAATCGAGGTTCTTGGGTGTTACTTTGAGTTGGATGAGCGATATGAGGTGGTTGATCGCAGGACGGAGCGTAAGAGTCCGTCGTTCGATCATTGGATGGGCTTCTTCTCCAATTTGAGGAGGAGCTCAGAGGGGATGTTGAAGAGCTGGGTTTGGAGACCTTAGCGGAGGAAGCTGCTGTAGGAGCCGTAAGCCTTGAAGTACCGCTGAAGGCCGGTCTCCCTCTTGACCCAGAGGGTGGAGAGGTTCTCCTCGGGACACGATTTGACACCAGTTTTTAGAAAACATCGAGAGTTGTAAGTGCTAGAAACAAGTGTTGCAAGTGCCTTTGAGTCGTAGATAGTAGTTTCGAAGAAAGGGTCGTCGGAGACAGTGAAGAATGAAGCAAGAGGTTGCTAAGCTTGCCGGCCAGACAAATCGGCTGTTCCCACAGTGTCCACCTTTGTGAACTGCTACTTCAGGTAGGATCCACTAGGGTAGCGGGAAAGCCATTGTAGAACTGGCAAGCAGAGGTGTGAGGAGCCACGCTGTGGTCTCAGATCAAGGTTCACGCTCAGAGACGAGGAATGTGACAGTCCAACATAACTCGTGTTCTGACTTCCGGGTGCAGTCCCATGGAAGTTGCATAACGAGATCTGTCTTTACTCCTAAACTACTCAAGGTTCACCGACTTCAGCCCTTGGTAAGGCTTCTGAGGTCAAACTCGTAGAGTTGGTATAGATGTAAAAGAGATGATCTTCCCCTCGTGTTGAACACAAGGTACAAATACAACGTACAGAATGTATGATGTAATACAAGAATGAAGTAAGCATAGATGAGATGCGCGCGTGCACCATAAGTGGGCAAAGGTGGAAAGTAATGATGTACGGAGTAGGACTAACCTGTTACACCTCTCTCCCTCCCTCCCTCCCTTCCTCCCTCCCTCCCTCCCTTCCTCCCTCCCCCCCTCCCTTCCTCCCTCCCTCCCTCCCTCTCTTCCTCCCTCCCTCCCTCCCTCCCTCCCTCTCTTCCTCTCTTCACCTCTCTCACTCACTCCCCCCTCCATTATTTCACTTCACTCACTCCCCCTCCTTCCACAGCTCTCTCCCTCCACCACTCCCTCTATCACTTCTCCACTCCCTCCCTCTCCCTCATTACATTAGTAAAATATCTTTCTGTATATAGTTATCATTTCACAATACAATATTTGTTTAAATGTGAATTTTGTATAGAAATTTGAAGTTCTGACTTGGTAATACATTGAAATTGATATTCCAGTGGGAATCTAGTAGGAATCCAATGTCTGGAGCATTTCATCTACTTTGTTTAAGTTCAGTTGGAGTCCAGTGGGAGTCCAATGGGAGTCCAGCAGGAGTCCAGTAGGAAGGGAATGTGAAAATGCCTTTTTGGAAATTTTGTTGAAGTCCAGTAGAAATAGGTGGGGGAGTGGTAAGTATTGCAGCTCAACCATAAAGGCAAAGGACAACATCTTCCCATCTTCTGGACCTTAGGACAGGAAGAAGGTCATCATAGAGCCTGTCACTGTCCTCAAGTCCCAGATATCAACAATAGTACTGAAGCTCACAGCTCTAGGAACTACTCAAGATTTAGCTGCACACAACACACCTGTGTGTCACCTAGAGTTCTCTCCTGATGGGAGATTCTTAGCCTCCTTGTTCACTCAAGTGTTTGAGGATTATGATCAATAACTGATTGTTTTTATTTAAGCTGGGATAAGACTTCAACAATCTTCTGAGTTGGTGTGCATTTTCTTTCAATCCATCTTTGCAGAAAGTATCCAATTCCAGTCTGCCTGTCAGAACCCTTTTATCTCCCACTGTACCCTTGCACATCACAGGGCTTTGTTGGCCAAGTGGCCTGATACATTCATTTCATCGTGGTGACTTGGAATTATCTTACCTGCTTCAGGTCTCCAACATGAAACTCATTGTTGATGAAAATGGCACAAGGTATCAAAGTATGGACTGAGGTATCAGTTGACAAAGGTGCTATAACAGATCTTGTTGATGTTCTCACCTCTGAGCCATTGTATAACAGAACAGAGTCTGTGTGAAAACTATTAATGATGTCACAATGCTATAGGGTGGTATTCTCAGCGATCAGTACTTCACCTACACCTCAATAAGAATCTGAAACTGAGCAGATAAAGGTTTTGCTTCCTCCCAGTGTATACATCACTCAAATATAGAGATGTTGGAAAAATCATAGGTATAGAGGATGTATCAACAACTAAGGGGAATGGAGATGGTGAATAAGAAGGAATAGAGCAGAAAACTACACATACAAAACTTGATATTTTGCACAAAAACAAGCCTATTAGGAGATAGATAGTGTTGTCTCTTTCTATACATTGAAGAAGAATATCAGGTGAGAAGTGAAAGCAAGAAAGAATGAAAGAAAGCATACCCTCTAAAGATAAGAGAATTTTATGACATGAAAGATTCTAAGATGATAAAAAAGAAGTTGACTTGCCCACTATATCTAAAATAAAGATCTGGTGAAATAATGCAGAGAAATCCATACTTTCTAATAAGAGAAGAGTTGAAAGTGGAAAGCTGGAAAGAGATTGAAGACATACAAGCTACCAAACATGAGCATTCTTGTATCACAGGAAGTAAAAACATACAATCTGATTCAAAAAAAGTGTATATCAAAGAGATAGAAATGATAGTGAATAGGTGACCTACTGTCTAGAAGAGGGAAAAGCTGAGAGGTCATAAAATTGGTCTATTTGGTGCTGAAACTTTACTGACCCTCTTAAGAATTATTGATTGAGGATTAATTACCTGAGAGAAAACAATGATTGAATACATGTAGATTAAAATTGAAGGCTAGGAAATAAACTTACGAGATATATAGGAGAGACCACATACTTTCTATAAATGGAAGAAATGAGTGCAAGAAATGGGTGAGTGAAATTGATTGGGATAAGAATATAGACAACACACTGACTGAAAAGAAAATGTCAAAAATGGATTACTAGAAAAATATACAGTAAAAAATGAACAACTTACAAACTAACAAAGATAATGTGTGACAAGAGTAACTGATGGCCAGGAGGAAAGCAGCTCACCCCCTGAAACAAGACAGGCCAGTGTCACCAGAAGAGTGCACATTAAAAACCAGGCCAACTCACAAGCTGAAACAAGATAGGCCAGTGTCACCAGAAGAGTGCACATTAAAAACCAGGCCAACTCACATCCTGAAACAAGACAAGCCAGTGTGACCAGAAGAGTGCACAATAAAGACCAGGCCAACTCACCTTCTAAAACAAGACAGGCCAGTGTGACCAGAAGAGTGCACATTAAAAACCAGGGCAACTCACCCTCTGAAACAAGACAGGCCAGTGTCACCAGAAGAGTGCACATTAAAACCAGGCCAACTCACATCCTGAAATAGGACAGGCCAGTGTCACCAGAAGAGTGCACATTAAAAACCAGGCCAACTCACAAGCTGAAACAAGATAGGCCAGTGTCACCAGAAGAGTGCACATTAAAAACCAGGCCAACTCACCTTCTGAAACAAGCCAGGCCAGTGTCACCAGAAGAGTGCACATTAAAAACTAGGCCAACTCACAAACTGAAACAAGCCAGGCCAGTGTCACCAGAAGAGTGCACATTGAAACCCAGGCCAACTCACCTCCTGAAACAAGACAGGCCAGTGTCACCAGAAGTGTGCACATTAAAAACCAAACCAACTCACACTCTAAAACAAGACAGACCAGTGTCACCAGAAGAGTGCACATTAAAATCAGGCCAACTCACCCTCTGAAACAAGACAGGCCAGTGTCACCAGAAGAGTGCACATTAAAAACCAATCCAACTCACGCTCTAAAACAAGACAGACCAGTGTCACCAGAAGAGTGCACATTAAAAACCAGGCCAACTCACAAGCTGAAACAAGATAGGCCAGTGTCACCAGAAGAGTGCACATTAAAAACCAGGCCAACTCACCTCCTGAAACAAGCCAGGCCAGTGTCACCAGAAGAGTACACATTAAAAACTAGGCCAACTCACAAACTGAAACAAGATAGGCCAGTGTCACCAGAAGAGTGCACATTAAAACCCAGGCCAACTCACCTCCTGAAACAAGACAGGCCAGTGTCACCAGAAGAGTGCACATTAGAAACCAGGCCAACTCACCCTCTGAAACAAGACAGGCCAGTGTCACCAGAAGAGTGCACATTAAATACCAGGGCAACTCACCCTCTGAAACAAGACAGGCCAGTGTCACCAGAAGAGTGCACATTAGAAACCAGGCCAACTCACCCTCTGAAACAAGACAGGCCAGTGTCACCAGAAGAGTGCACATTAAAAACCAGGCCAACTCACCCTCTGAAACAAGACAGGCCAGTGTCACCAGAAGAGTGCACATTAAAAACTAGGCCAACTCACCTCCTGAAACAAGCCAGGCCAGTGTCACCAGAAGAGTGCACATTAAAAACCAGGCCAACTCACCCTCTGAAACAAGACAGGCAAGTGTCACCAGAAGAGTGCACATTAAAAGCCAGGCCAACTCACATCCTGAAACAAGCCAGGCCAGTGTCACCAGAAGAGTGCACATTAAAAACTAGGCCAACTCACATCCTGAAACAGGACAGGCCAGTGTCACCAAAAGAGTGCACATTAAAAACCAGGCCAACTCACAAGCTGAAACAAGACAGGCCAGTGTCACCAGAAGAGTGCACATTAAAAACCAGGCCAACTCACCCTCTGAAACAAGACAGGCCAGTGTCACCAGAAGAGTGCACATTAAAAACCAGGCCAACTCACATACTGAAACAAGCCAGGCCAGTGTCACCAGAAGAGTGCACAAGAAAAGAAAAAGCCAGACAGTGAGTTACCAAAAGAGATCATGGTCAATAGAAGAACAACTTACAAGCTAAGAAATGATAGTTTCATATAAAAAATTGAGTTAGCTTAAAATTTTCTTATAAATTTTACAATTACTTACCCACTGAAAAATATGTTAAAAAGGCATACAGAGACAATGTGAATGGACTATGTATTACCCTCTGGATTTATAAGCAAGAACATTAGTTATATAAGTAGTAAAATCAACAGATCATGCTTACTTCCTGAAACAAATGGACAGCTGATGATAAGATGTGATTATGCAGAATAATTGCTCACAAACTAATGACAACTGTTAGAAACTTTAGAGGTCAAACAATTTGTACACATACATTCTGCAAAAAAAAAACACAATAAAGCTCAAATTCTGTTTTTGTTTAATGATCATTTTGTTCTTACCTCCTGTGCTTTATCAACAACAATAAAATATTAAAATCTCTTCACTTACTCTCTGTAAAACTGGTCAGTATTTTACTTCAATATCTTTTAGTTACCTCATACCTCCTATTGAGCTTATAGATTAACTGTTGTTCAGCATAGTTCTCCTGTTACTTACTTGCTGTTGGAAGATCTTGATAAATCAGTGAAGATATTCTAATCATCAACTCTTACTTTATAGAAATCAATAAGTTGTTCAAATAGCTTGGTCAAATTCCTTTTAGCAATTGACCCCTGTGATGGATTATACATGTCAACAAGTATGACAACCTCTGAAAATTGCATTGACTGACTTGAAGTAAATCCTTTATATCACTTGACATTCTTGTCCTCCTAGACTTCATAACAGTTAGTATTGTATTAAACCATGTCTTACCTTGCAAAGTTAGTAAACCTTCAATGAAAGTCTCCAAAGAACTCATCATTGCTCCAGCCACATATGATCGCTGCTTCTGAAACCCTAAAAGAACATGGTGTGGCCAATTAAAGCAAGCATACTTGGCCACATCACCCTCAAAAAAGTTGTTTGAAGGGTACTCTGCCAGATGCTTCAAGCAGTGTATGGCAAGATGAAGGTGTTGCAGAGGAGGATCAATGAAATATTGCTCTGATCGTGATTTGTTGGTCAGAAAATCCTGGAGAGAGGTGTGAAAGAGCATAATGGGCTGATCATCATGTCCAGGAATTTTGATAATCGACTGTACCCCCAATAGCTCATGAATAACTTCCTCATGCTGAAGATTGAGGAGGGAACTGAGAAAAGAGATAGATTGGTTGTCCTCCAGGATCATGATTGTTCCAAGAATCTGATGAAGAGCTGCTGTCCAAGAAGCAGAGAAGAGAACTTGTTTATAGAGTAAATCCAGACCATTAACACCAGATTCCAAAAGTTGTTGCACAGCTTTGTGTGGCATGGAAGCTCCTCCAACATATTCAATCAATGTTGTGGCAAATGCAAATGAACTGCCAGCCTGATTCAGAAGTACAGCAAGGTCTTTGACAGATGGCCAGGGCTTTGATATCCTCTGCATCTTTCGACTATTCTGGTCATAGATGTGACCAAACTCCTTCTCAAAATATACTTGGATATCCAGACGAGCATCATACGTTGCCAAGTCCAGATGGTATACAACTGACTGGGCACCAGGGTCATTGAAGCTTTTCTGAATATGTTCCTCCATTCTGCTGGTGAGAAGGACTTGGAAAGGAAGATGTCTTTTTCCTGAGGATGCATTGATCAAAACATCAATGAAGGCTGCCATCTCAGCCTTGTCATCACATTCATCAAGAGCATCAATAACAAGAATCCTTTGCTTTGCTAATAGAGAAAAGCCTTTAACACGAGAAAGAATTTCGAATGTGGTGGAATGAGTTGGATCTATAATTAACTTCTGAAATTGTCGAGCAATCGAGACAGAGGGCTCAAGCAAAGCAGGCTCATCGCGAAGAGCTGTCTCAAGTGATGGCTTTGCAGCAGGAATAGAAAGGGAGATCTGATGGGCAAGGGTAGGAATCAGGCGAGATATGTGGCTACGTTCACCAGCGCCACGAAGAAAGAAGAAGCTCCCTAGAAGGCGGCCCTTTGCGGCATAGTGCTCCGCAATGGTTTGAGCCACCGCTGACTTGCCATAGCCAGCTGGTCCGTTGAGCCAGCAGACAGGCATTCGGTTGTCAGAATCATTGAGCCACTTCTTAATCTGAGTGATAACCTCTAGGCGGGTACCGGGATCACATCAAGCAACATGACCCGCACGAGTATGGGTGGCATTGCTGACAGCACTGTGCACCCCAGGTCAGGTTATTTTCCCTGGGTGTAAAACTGGGTATATAGGTTATAATAACTACTTTCTCGGACTACAATCCCTGGGTGGTAAATAAAATAACTTGGTCAACAGGTTGTTGATACCTGGTTAGAATAACTTGTTATATGACGGAAATAACCCGCTCCCAGGTCTCGTTGTAACAGTTATTATAACCTGTTAACCACGTTGTACTGTAGAGGCAAAATAGCTGGGAAAACAGGTTTTCTCACTCCTTGTCCAACAGATAGAAATCACTACATTGAATTTTGATTGGACTGGTATAAAAAACTCGGTAGACAGATGAAATTGAGGCTATAACTGAGTACTGAGTGTTTATATACAACCTTTCTACACGGTATTGACCAACTTAAGATGCTTGGATGAACGCGTCGTTGCTTCCTCATCCGAACCCAAACCCTCATTCCCAGACTGAGCCCCCTGATACTCCATATCATCGTCATCCTCGTCAACGCGTCATCCTCATCCCCATCCCCGCCATAGCCCGCCAAAATTTCCCCTTTCCCCTCGCCCAGTCTGCAGGGAAGTGCTTTCGTGTGTTTGAGCGGATCTGGCACATTGAACTCAATTAGTAAGTCAGTTGCCTCGGGACTAAAGCACTTACCAAACAGAAGATGTTAGCCAGTTTATGATGGACGATGTCAAGAGGTCAGCCGGCGCTGCTGGATGGGGGAGGGAGAAAGAGGTTGTTTGGTCCCATTCTCACGTTTGTTGAGTATTATATAGAGATTGCGTCGTATGCTCCACAATGACATCAAAGCTCCCCCGAGATATACACCTGGTTCACAAGTTATGAAGATCACTTGTTGAACAGGTTATAATTTAACTTGGTATCTACTGGTTTCGAGGACAAGGTAAAATTTACTGGGTTTCCGGGTGATTTGGATAACCTGGTAATATCTGGGTATTATTACTGGGTTCAGAATAACCAGGTAGGTACCTGATCTTCCGGTAAAAGGTTGAAAGCACTCGGTGATCGGGGGAAAACAACCCGAACTGGGGTGCACAGTGCAGGCTTAAGCAAGCCTGGAAGACCTAGATGCAACGAACCATTTGATAGTATTGGAGCTTCATATAAACCTGACATACCTGCGGGAGGATGGGCCGGAGGGCCATTAAAAACGATGTTGCCGCCGGCGTTATTGACCAGTGCGCCAGAGAAGGTGGTTCCGATAGCGTTTGGCATGAATGCGGCTGATGACGAAGGTTCCATGAGTGAAATGGCGTGTTGTAATATGAACACTAGAAAAGTTGGCAGGGCTCGAGACGTTGATAGGCCGGATCGTCGTGGTCGATGAAGAAGCAGTGAAGTCGGAGATAAACTGTCGGAATTGGTTGTCGGAATTCTAATTGGGCGACGCAACAGACGAAAGCAGACCAACGTCAACTCGCAGTACCGAGTCAACTCTTGCGACCAGCCCCCGCGAGAATTCACTTCGAAACGATGGGCAAGAAGCCTGACCGGAGCAGAGCACTCACGCAAAATCTCTGTCCCTATTGAACCTATATCCGAGCCTCACTCAGTAGCAGCCGTCCAATCCCATCCCCCTCCCACCTGCCTCTCTGTCTTCTCGTCAAAATTTTTCTCCTTCCCCAACGCAAAGCATGCGAGAAGAAGGCGAAGTACCCTCCAAAACTACCCCTTACCCCTACCTTAGGACAAGAATGCTTCCAAGGAGCACCTACAGTCGTCGTCTCTAATCCCTCGAAGCTGACGTGCTCGACCATCAGGCACCCTCCATGTCCGAAGACATCCTTGTCGCGCACTGTTCACCACAAAGCGTATCTCGCGTCCCGACCAGCCTCAAGATGCTCCTCCACTTCAGTAAGTTTCCCCACGCGTGCATTGTTCTGTTTCTTGACTTATACAACTATGATAGGACACACCTCCCCCATATTATGCGCCTCACTCTTACCCACCGGTAACCTCCTCACAACAGGTTCAGGAGGGACCAACGTGCGTTTGTGGGACCTCAACACAGAGACTCCCACATGTTCTGTCAGGCCATGGTGGGTTTTATGTTGAGTGGGAAGCTCTGGAGCGGAAGTCGGCTAGCACATGTGGGTCTGTTTCTTGACGCGTCGTTGGACCCGCTTTAACACTCGTCTCAAGTGAGGATATGGGATCTAAAAATGGGCAAACCGATCGGGATTGGGAACGCGTTGAAACACCACACAAAATGGATTACATCCTTCTCCTAGGGACCCATGCACCTGTGAGTCGCCTTCCTCTTACCTTCCTAGCCAAAACACTAGTTGAATTGGACAAAAGTAATGCTACCTCCCCCGCCTCGCACCATCCTCGAAGGCGACACCATCCGTGTATGGTCCCTCGTATTGACGCGCAATATTCACCCTGGGCGAACAACCCACCGGCGTGAACGTCGTAAATGGGGTGGGACTGACGTGCTTTATACCCCCGGCAGCGACCGGACGGTCAGGATATGGGATATGAAACAAGGAAGACCAATGCACCCGCTCAAAGACCACGCGCATCAAGTGACCACGAATACGAATTCCGTCCTATGTACGGGTTCGTAGGACCATACAGGCAAGAAACCCGCTTCCAACGAAGACGGTCAGTCTCCCTCTCTATCAAGCAACCAAGTCCACTAACCCCACCCTTCCCTATACAGCCCCAAATCTCGCACAATCGCGGTACACCGCCCTCCTTACTTCCCCAACCGAACTGCTCATCTCCCGCTCAGATGACCAAACTCTCTTCCTTTGGTCCCCTCCACCAACCCCATCGCCCGACTAACGGCCACCAGCGCCAAGTCTCCCACGTCGCTTTTTACCAGACGGACAGTGGGCAGCGTCAACTGCTTGGGATAACAGCGTACACATATGGGAGGGCTGGACGGGCAAGTTTGTCGCTACGCTTCGAAACCATGTAGGCGCTGTGTACCAGCTTGCGTGGGGTTCTGATAGTCGGTTGTTGACTAGTGATAGTAATGATAGTACGCTCAAGGTTTGGTGTCCCCCCTTTCGTGGAATTGACTGGAATTTCCTGATGATAAATTTTGGGGGTGGTAGATATAGAGTTTGAAGACGTATAAGATTGAGACCGACCTTCCGGACATACGGACGAGGTATACTTCGTGACTGATAAAGTCCTTAGTGGGGGACGGACCGGACTGTTAAAATGCGCGTGCTTTCATTCTTTTCTTGCATGGAGCTGAGTTTTCGCGTCTAGATGGAAGAATTGAGGGACTGCATCGAATTGATCGGGGAGTGTGCAGTACATCATGGCGGTTATTCTGCACAATTAATCCCCGCACGCAATTTTCTTAGAGCGCGCAACTTCTTTCACGACCGCCTCCATCACAGGCACCCTGATCGCCATCGGCTTCTGGATCTTTGTTTTGAGGGCATGATGTGACCTGGGCGCTTGATGGTGTTGTCCACACCGCTGGACAACACCTTGGTGATGGTGGGAGGGGGGGGGTTGCTGGCGGAAGCATGAGGAGAGCTCGGAGACAGGCGATGATGGTGACATGGTTATTGACTAGTGTCATCTATTACATAAGATGCTGTTTCTACATTGAAATACACATCTAGTCTGCATTTGCTATAAGCTGGTTCCTATCTGTGATATGACATGCTGGATGCGTTGTCCAGTCAATATCAATGAATACCCCATCAATTTTCCCCGCTGAGATCAGAATAGCTGCTTCCTCCGGGGAGACTGCTCCGTCTAGGAAGACCTTGATGTTCTTCATGTAGGGGCTGTAGGATTCAAGCACCTCATGTTGGATGGCTCCTTTCTTGCCTGAATGTTAAACCATTGGTTTTGAGTATGATCCCTCGAAGGAATCGAAGAGCTCACCGTCAATTTCAATTTCAGAATTCGCATGAGCAGTGTACCGAAGTAATGTGATAGAAGAAAGATTTAATTTGTCGGCTTCGGCGATGAAGTAGCGGTAGGTATCGAGTGTCTCCTGTAAAGGCATACTACATGAATGAGTGAGATTTGACACAGATAATCGAGCTTACCCAACATCGTTATAGCCATTAGGAGAGCTCATCTTAATACCAACGTTGCGGCCAAAAACCTGAATGACAGCTTTGAGGACTTCAAGGTCGAATCGAGAGCGATTTTCAATGCTCCTTCCCTGGCATCGCTCTGCACGGGCATTGTGGTGCCATCGAGAAATTGGGCGATTAAAGATCCGTTGGCACCATGCACTGGTTCAGACGGTTAGCGAATTGTAAAAATGGAGGTCCAGAACAAACACACATTCAACGCCATCGAACCCAGCCAATTTCGCATTAACAGCAGCTTGCTTGAACTGATCAATGATTACTTGAGGATCAGAAACAGCAGTGGGCTATATATACATCAGCGTCAGCGCAGAGACCGTGCAGAACACCAAGACACCCACAGTGTCATATCCAGGTATGCAAGGAGTATGGCGAAACTTTCCACCTCTGGCGGGGATTGCTGAGGGGGCATAGACGGGCTTAGGATGGAGGTCAGATATGTTTATAGAATCAGTGGACAAAATACTCACTGTCCCAACGAGTTTATGTTCTAGTGCATCTGAGTGGGCAGCTGCGTACAGTTATAGAACCTCGGAGTCTATACAGAGCCCCAAAATATCTCACCGTGCCATAGTTGTCCGTAGATGTGCCTGCCTCCGCGATGAACCACGCCTACGATTTTCTTCCAAGCACTGGTCTGCTCCGAATCCCAAATGCCTGGTGCATGTGTTAACTCGGTGCTAGACGTTAAATTTTTAATTGGCGTATACAGGACGCCGGATCTGGACGTACCCTTGACGCGTGACGAGGATACCTTCGATCACGATCAAACCTGCTGCTCCGAGTGTTCGTTGAATGTCGTACTCGGTCATGAGGTCACTAGGAATGGCGTTTAGTGCATGGCTCCTGGTAACCGCAGAGTCGCAGACATGTCAATTCTGTTCTGAATCATGGTGTCGCCGAGCTAAAGAAGATGGAAGAGACAAGCGTTCGTCATTGGAATTATGAAAGCGTTGATTGATGAACGGTAGTCAGGGAAATGCGACTGCGAGGTAAGGGATGGGTGACACATGTTCTGAAGTACTTTGTATCTTGCACTCTCTGGTTACAGCGCGTTGGGCCAGGATAGGCGACATCGTCACCACACGACCCAATTAGGTTGAGTAAAACCTTCTCATGATGTAGATTTGTAACCATTTCGCCCATCAGAGTATTCACCCTCCCCTCATAGGAGGAACGGCCTTCAGGCTGCCCTGGGCTTCTGATGTCCACAGGACTTCGTCAGCTCAGATATACATAGCAAGCTAAAACCCACTTACTTACTTCTCGACCAAGGAAGGATGTTGAAAGATGTTGCGCTCCGGCTATGCTCCTTCATGCCCGCAGTATTAAACCCGCGCTTTCATGGCTTCTCAGAGCCAAATCAGGGATCACCGGCGGCAGCATAGCTCTCCAGGATTCTTGCCTCGGACGGGGACCACAGAAGGCTCTTCAACACTACGTTCAGGCAACATGGGTCCTCTTAGCCCGATAGCGATTGTCGCCAATGGAGGATTGGCCACTTCAGGAAAATGGTTTTGGGCTGTAGTTTGGCCATATTTACATAGTCTCCATAGGCTCGGTAGGTCAACATAGGTTTATCATTACCTCTGTAGACCATGGTAGGTACAAAAGATAATTTGAGCCTACAGTAGACTATCAAAATAAATCTCACCTCATCAGAAATCTGGAATGATGAAGACATGATATCACAGTCAATGGGGTATGAGGGAAATTATGATTATAATACCAGTATATGTGATACAAGCTACCCTGGGACACATTTTATTAGACACACCTTCTCACTGTTTGCCGTGGAGGTGAACAGTTTTTGAAAAAGTTTTCCCAGCAATGGTGGTATGTATAGTGCAAATTGCTAAATCTTGCAAATGCTTGAATAGACTAGCTGTAATATTGCTGCATGTATGATGGATCTTGTATAGGCCTCTCCATAAGACTCTGAGTTCAATTCCCCTAAGATGTAGTATTTATTCACTTATTCACTAAGTGCCTCTAAACCATGTCATCAAAATCTCAAGATGGATCCCCTCCAAAATTGAATGAAAGGTGATGGTGTAGAGTGAGCACCTCAGCAAGTGGTGAAATTACATTTTCGGTAGAATAGGGTTGAAATACAGCACCTATGGCAACCTACCACCAGCCTACATAGGGTACTCACTGACCTATGTATTCTATATATCGGGGGGGAACCTATGAAGCTATGGTTCCTACATAGGCTCCATAGACCTACATAGGTCTCAACCGATTTCCTGATGCAGCAGGATTCAGATTGCAAACGCAACCAATTTTGCTGTTTTGATATGAAGGCCCATGTTACTTTGCCATCAAGGAACACCAGTCCATAGTATACACCATAAAACCACAGCTTAATTCAGCAAGGAAACTGGAGCAATACTAGCTTGGGAGGCCTTCGATTATGTTCAGAATTGTGGCATGGCAAGGATTTGAAGGGGTATTGAGTCTTCATGGGAAACCAGGGAAGACATCTGTGAAAAAAATGGCGACACATGCAAGAAAAGACCTATAGAACTGCATCAAACAGAAGCTACACAACGGCCAGTGGCAAGATTGGTGAAACTGACCGATGTTGAACCTGCTGACTCACGGAATTATGAGGTTTATGTTGGCAAGTAATCAGCATCAGCCTAGATAAGCCGTTCACTTTCTCCTGCCTTATCTCCACCTCACAAACTGACTAAGAACATCGCTGAAGCTGACTGAGGATCAAGAAGAAGCACCATGGTGAAAGGGTATATAATGGGGATCGCCCTTCGCCAAACTCAGGACTTCAATACATACCACCCAATAACTCGACGATACCAATGACATCCTATTCTTCTCTCTTCCAACCTATCCAGCTCGGCAACATCACTGTCCAGAATAGGATTGGCATGTCTGCCCTCACCAGGAACCGTGCACCTAACACTGTGCCGAGTGACCTAATGGCCGAGTACTACGTGCAATGAACACTCGGAGGCGCTGGGTTGATTGTTACTGAAGGTGCACTCGTCACGCGTCAAGGGTACGTGCATCGCCCTTGTGTATCTCAATATGTTCTTAACTCAATTTCATTAGGACTGAATGGTCGTACGCACCAGGAATCTGGAATTCAGAACAAACAGAAGCTTGGAAAAAGATTGTAGATGCCGTTCATGGTAACGGGGGCTGCATCTACGCTCAGCTATGGCATGGTAAGGGAATTTGATACCAGGTGTTGACTGTGGGATGCTAAAATGACGACACTCAGTTGGGCGACTTTCCCATCCAGATGCCTTGGAACAGAAACTAGCGGGAACAGTGAGTAGTTTCCCACTTGTTGCTACTTAATATGTTGACCTTTACCATTCGTAGCCTGTCTACGGCCCATTGGCAATCTCTGCTAGAGGGGGCAAGTTTCGTAATGTCCCTGGCTCATCAGGATACGTCACTGTATGTACCCTCTTATTTTGAGTGATTGCCCTGATGCTGACCATTCCTGTTCAGCCCACTGTGGTTCCCAATCCTCAAGTCATTGTTGACCAGTTCAAGCAAGCTGCCATCAACGCAAAGTTGGCCGGATTTGATGGCGTTGAATGTATGCTGGAATTACTCGCCTTCATCTTTACATCTTACTGACTCTCTGAAAATAGTGCATGGTGCCAATGGGTATCTGATTACCCAATTCCTCGACAACACAGCAAACAGCCAAACAGACAAGTGGGGAGGGAGCATCAAAAATCACTCCCGGTTTGGGCTCGAAGTGCTCAAAGCCCTCGTTGATGTCTTTGGTTGCAATGTTGCATTGAAACTGAGCCCTTCTGGAGGGTACAACGATGTTGGGTGAGTCAAATCGCCTGAAGTCCAACGTGGGGCCACGTCGACTGACACTTATTTCTACAGCATGCCGTTGCAGGAGACACTGGACACCTACCGCTACTTTATCACTGAAGCCGACAAATTAAACTTATCGTACATCACTTTGGTTCGGTATGTACCCCACACTGATGTCGAAATTGATGGTGAGTACCCCACTATCCCAGAACGCATATCATAAACTAATATCGATAACCAAAGGCAAGAAACAGGGGATCCCACATGACGTGCTCGACTCTTACCGAACCTACATCAAGAACGCGAAGATATTCTTGAACGGGACCATCACTGCAGAGGAAGTGGACGCTTTGATTGCGGCTGGAAAGATAGATGGCACCTTCATTGGCTTCAGCTGGATAACACATCCAGACCTAGCGAAGCGGGTGTTGCATGGAAAGGTTCTTGATAACATTCCAGATATACCGCATTTGCAAGGAGGAAAGGGGGATGGGGACTGGACCGTTGGATATACCGATTATCCCGTTGCTGTGTACTAGATGTAAACTTTCGCATACGAAGTATTCCCTCATGATTCGTTTCATAGATGTACTTAAAGTATGCTCCTTAACTGTGATCACCTTGCCATGTTTTATTGCAACCGCCTTACAACCGCAGGTTTTCCGACCTTGCACTGACTTGAAAACAGATACTTACACTGCGCTTCCATGTCACAGTAACAGGCGGAGGGCAGCATGCAGCTCAGTTATCTCAACACATAAATATATAAATCCTACTTAATGTCCAATTAATGTCGTCTACAGACCCCTCGTAAATCATATTGACTTTCAATCACTCACAACTGTCCCTTCAAGCCCTTGCGCACTGATTTCCCTTGGCCAGGTAGCAGGGAAAGCTTGGGCTGTACAGGCTTGTAACGACCGCCATATAAACCAATGCCATATCTATGTCATTTTCCAACTACCCTGCTAGTGCCCAAAGTGGTGGAGAAGGTGCGCAACTCTGATTGGACATTCGAGCATAGAGGCGAACGAAAGCCGTAAACATGAATCTCATTGCAAGAGAAAAGACAAAGCCTAGTGGAAAACTGACAGTGACATGTTAAAATGGTCACTTTCCCACTCCTCTAGGATCAATGGCTCATCAATTACGGTGTCCTGAGAGAACAATGCGGACGTGTGGGTTTTGATAGTGCATCCCTCACTGTAAGACATAACCAGCTGATCCTGGCATACGTTGTTGGAGCAGCGAGTACGAGGGGTAGTGGTTGGGTGAGAAGGTAATGAATTTGGGGACTCTCAGTCCCCCTTATATACTACAAACATATGTAACTAGAATGTACTACAAATTACTACATACAATGTGAACATGCTTTATAAGATGAGTGCGTGCGCGAAGCACGCATGGCATTGGCGTACCGGAGTTGCCAGTCTGCCTCGGCTATTCAACACTCCCCCTCAACTCTGCGTTTAAGCCAATTGCTGCATACATTAGCAAGCCAATTGTCGCTGCATATCGCGGAATTTCGTGATGTTCCCCTTCAGGAGTTTTAGTTAATTTGACGTTAGGGTCCAGAGGCATTTTGACAGGTGTTGATTTGGTCATTCCAAATCTGTCCAAGATCTTTCCCACATATTGTGTTTGGGTTAGATGTATTGTGCCCTTCTTCAGATCTCTTTGAACTTCAAATCCTACAATTTGTTTAAGTTCTCCAAGGTCTGAGATGTCAAATTTTTGGCTGAATTCCTTCTTGAATTCTACCATGGCTTCATTGTCTGAAGCTAAAATGATCATGTCATCAACGTGAACTCCAATGATGACAATGTCGTTCCTGATGTGCCTAATATAGACACATTGATCTGAGAATAGCCACGTGAAACCGAGTTGAATGAAAGTTCTGTTTAATTTTTCATTCCACACATGTCCGGACTGTCATAGTCCATAGAGTGTTCTCTGTAATAATAATACTGAGTCTGTGCCATCTTCATATCCAGGGATTTGCCTCATGTATATTTGTTCTTTGAGTTCACCATTTAGGTAGGCTCCCACGACATCAACAACGTGGGCAACTAATCCATAAGTGGCGGCGATGGCTAATAATAGCCGTAAAGTGTCGAGGCGCATCACTGGCATGAAAGTCTCAAAGAAATCGATTCCGGGGATCTGTGAAAATCCTTTGGCAACTAACCTTGCTTTGTGCTGTATGATTTTGCCTTCTGCATCGCATTTTAGGTGGAATACCCATTTACAGTTGATAGCCACTCTATCTTCAGGGATTTTAACTTTGATGTATGTCCCTAGATTTTCCAATTGATGGATTTCCGCATCCATTGCCTTTTTCCATTCAGGCCAATCTGGACGGGATCTGGCTTCTTCAACATCTTTTGGATCATCATCCATTTTCGGTGCTTTTTCTGTAAGCATGGCATAATCACAAGTTGTCTCCATGTCTTGCAAAAAATTAGTTTCCTCTTCTGTGAGAACTGGTACCTGATGCTGCCATTCTCGAGGACCTCTTGCTGCAGGATTATTTAAAAATCTGTAATGGAATGGTGATTTTTCAGCAACACGTGTAGATTTTTCTCGAGTTGGAATTGGAATCTTTGATGTTTTCAACGTTTTTGGCGTGTCCGTGATCACAGTATTATTAGTACTGATGTTCTCAGGGTTATCGTCTGATGGGAGATTGTTCGATTGACTATTCTCCCCCTCAATCTCCATAGGACGATTGATTGGGACTTCGACGTCATCATAGTCATGTATTTCTGTGTCGTCGTTTGAGAAGACAACATTGCGCGAAGTTAAAATTTGGTTGCCATTCCAATAACGGTAACCTTTGGTGCTGTCGTCAATGCCAACAAAAATGAATGGACATGATCTAGGGTCAAGTTTTCTATTTTTCTTGTCTTGTTGTAAAACCCAGCATTTGCGACCGAATTCTTGCAAATGCGCAATATTAGGTTTCTTGTTCCAGAATGCTTCATCGGGGGTTTTATCATCCCTTAAGGCACGTGTGGGAGAACGATTTTGGAGATAAGTAGCATATTTGACCGCTTCTGGCCAAAGATAGTAAGCGAGATGTGGATCTTGTGAATGTAACATAGCACGTGCCTCCGACACCACAGTGCGGTTGCCGCGTTCTGCAATTCCATTCTGTGAGGATGAATATGCTGCTGTGACCTCGAGGAATATCCCATTGTCTAATAGATATTCCCTAAATTCATCTCCAATATATTCCCCTCCACCATCAACTCTAAGTTTCTTAAGTTTCCAGCCTGTTTGTGTTTCCACAAATGCCTTGTACTGTTTAAACTTAGATAGCGCCTCCGATTTCTTCTTAAGAAAATAGCGCATTGATCGGCAGGATTTCCCATCAGTGAATGTGATAAAATACTTTTCTCCCCCTATTCCAGTAGTTTGTGCAGGTCCCCAGATGTCAGATACTGTTAAATCGCCGATTTCGGCAATTTCTGTCTTTGATTCTTGTGGATACGGCGTGACATGCTGTTTTGCAAGAATGCATGCTGGACATTGTTCTGTTGCTGGAACACTTTCATCAACTTCCATACCAGTAACCATCCCTTTTGACTTCAATTGTTTAATCGAAGCCATATTCAAATGTCCCATAATTTTATGCCATTCATCCCATGTGTGCGTGTTTACTTTTGTTGGTAAGCGTGGTCTTGTTTGGTTGAGACCTTGACATTCATAAGGTACAGATTCGAGATCTTGATACCTTTTGCCATAATTGTTTGATTTGGTGCCCTGAATCTCACATCCTTGTCTGTAAATAGAACTTGTATGTTGGCGCTTGTAATGCGCCCAAGTGAAATGAGATTGTGCAGCGCTTTTGGGACATATAGCACATTTTTGAGAGTGATAGGATAGGCTTTCCCATCAACATTAGAGATTAGCCTTATTGTTCCCATCCCTTCTACTGGTTGATTTCCTAGTCCCTTAACAAAATGGTTTGATGTTGGAGTATATTCACTAAAATAACTCCTTTCCATTGAGATATGGGAAGTACACGCTGAGTCTGCTAACCATGAGTTAGCCATAAGTGAAGTAAATGCCATTTCGGGCACGCCATCAATTCCTGCAAAAGCGAAATCATCAATGATTTCATTTGCACGTGCTCCCCCGAACTTTGGCTTCTTGTGATGCTTCTCGTTTGATTGATCATTAGATTTAGATCGGCAATCTGCCTGTATATGGCCGCGTTTGCCACATCCATAGCAAATTATTTTCGAATTGTATTTCTTCTTGCCCCATTTGGCAGCTAGGGCAGTATCATCAGTGCCCTGAATTTTGAGCCATCTATCGTGCTCAAGGATTCTGGCAATCAGTTGCGGCACATTGTTAAGCGCAGATGTATCAATAGATGAAATGTAATTATTCCAACTATCTGGTAACAATGTAGGTAGAATAATAGAGAATTCTGAGTCCTCTATTTTCTGTCTGAGATTTTGCAATTCTTCCTGATAGACTCTCAGGGTCCTGATGTGATCTTCGATGCCAGTGCCATCATCGCACTTGGCCCGAAATAGCTTCCGGCAGGCAAGGACAATTCCTAATGGCCCTTGAGCTTCCAATAAGCTCTTCAATGTATCCCAAGCTTCTTTCGATGATTTTGAGCTAGCTATGTAAACCAGTAGTTTATCTGCTACTCGTAATCTTATCGTCGATAAAGCTGTCCTGTCCTTCTTATCCCATGCTGGTTTCTGGTTGGCATCTGATGGTGCCGTTCTGGGATCGACATATTCCCACAGACCTTGATCTGTCAAGATGTCTGTCATCTTGATTTTCCATACCACGTAATTGTCCGCGCCTTTAAGCGGCTCAATCCGGTAAACATTTGATGATCCATTGGTCTCCATGTGCTGCTACGTAATTGATAAGATAAAAGCTGATGAGAGCGAGGTAAGATGTATAGTAGTATGTATGTATGTTTAGGGCTCGGGGCCCATAACCTGTTGGAGCAGCGAGTACGAGGGGTAGTGGTTGGGTGAGAAGGTAATGAATTTGGGGACTCTCAGTCCCCCTTATA
The DNA here is from genome assembly GCA_018417955.1 of Laccaria trichodermophora. Classification (NCBI taxonomy): domain Eukaryota; kingdom Fungi; phylum Basidiomycota; class Agaricomycetes; order Agaricales; family Hydnangiaceae; genus Laccaria; species Laccaria trichodermophora. The sequence goes on from JACTVC010000002.1 coordinate 1,201,167, forward strand.
TACTACAAACATATGTAACTAGAATGTACTACAAATTACTACATACAACATGAACATGCTTTATAAGATGAGTGCGTGCACAAAGCGCACACGGCATTGGCGTACCGGAGTTGCTGGTCTGCCTCGGCTATTCAACATACGTGGTAGGATTCGATGAAGGGCTCCATTTCTGGGGTGGTCATAGCGCGAGATTTCAAAGCCAGCTTTGCTTTCGAGAACAATGTTGTAACACCAAGGCTCTGCATACCAGTCCCAAAGCCCTTCCATCATAGATTCTGCCTGAAGGGCATTGCCAAAGGGGGGCATGCATTCAGGATAATCAATTCGGAAGAGTGGGTTGATGATGGGGACGTCCACATGTGACAAGGTGGTATCTTCACGATCACGAGGCAGAAGAGCTGGTATGTCCCACACAGAAGCGCATGTACTCCCAAATAAGATAATCGAGTCGTTGGTGATGACCTACAATACATGAAAGTTATCATGTGTGGTATAACATAATATAACGTTGAACCCACCTGATGGAATGTGTCCACGACGCACCACGTTGCTGATGTATCAATTACAAAATCCCAGACTGTCAGGATATAATCCCGTACGACAACTATTCGGTTGAGATGTATTGAATATAGTTGGGCGGAGGAGCTGAAGGGCATCCGAAAGTGGGAGAGTAACTCCAACTGTGGGCGGTCATGGTGGGGATGTATTTTGTATACCTGAAGATTGTGCGATCTGATTTAAATAAATTTGAACTGAGCAGCTTGGCTGAGATTACAAGACATGACCCACTGTGCACTTTGACCTATTTATCCATGCTCGTCTTCGGCGGACTCAGCTGAAACGCAGATTCGGAGAGCTGTTCCATCTGGGCTGCGGTGAACCAGAAACAGCCCCTTTAATTGGATTTTTACAGACGCAAGAAGTCGAGTATTGCGATCCAAGTTAACAAAGTATCCGGGGTATCTCCAAGGTCACACACACTCAGTAGGTCATCAGAAATAAGGATTAGGTATCAACCGCCAGGAACAAGGAATAGGTCAAATAGACTGTCACCCCACACAGTTGTACCGTCATCGCTATGGCTGGTAGGTCCGCAAAGACTGCGCTTGGTCCTGTATGGTTGACCATCACCCACTTGTGACAGTTTACTGGCTGAGCCGATGAATCGCCACAATGAGGGTATCACAGCAGCATGTTCTAATTCCAATAAGGTCATCTCCGTGATATGAAAAGAGGGCATGAAGACAGAATTCGCAACACAAACGCGTCGGAGGGTGTTCAACCAAACCTGGCGTTGCAACGTGGCTTCATGTAATGTTTTACATGTCTATGGTGGATTAGCACCTTTCTTAGAATAGTATATGCAAAAAAGAAGCCTTACTTTTCTGAGAGCGATGATATGGAGGGGGTCTAGAAATGAGAAGAGGTGTAGGAGTAAATCCAGTGGCAGCAGTGATAGGAAATCGGCGGAGCCGCACATCTTGAGATGATCGCATTGGACGTTTTTTGCCATACAATCCATTTTCGTTAACACGGACTACCGGTGTCAGGACTGAATTTGAAGATATGAAATGGGGGCACAGTGGACGAGTTAACGGACTTGGAAGTGCATGATGGACCAGCGAATGATAGCAATTGTTTAAACTCATCATCTTATCTTATCTTATCTCAGTGTTTGAATGTCAAAACTTGAACAAGGTTAAGTACTTGCTGTCCATTCCACTGAGTGGGCCCTGCGAGATTCATTGAAGTTCGCTTGTTCAGAAGTTGTACGGACTAAGTACCAGGCGGAGAGTAAGTACTTATAAATACACCCCTACAAAAAATTTTAAGTACTCACGGCCATCCCTTCAAGCCCCGCCCATTGATTTCCCTTGGTTCAGTGGTGGGGGAGAGCCAGTGGGACAAAGGACTGCCGTGTAAACCAATGCTATGTCTGTACCCCGACAGCGCCTGAAGTGGCGGGGAAGGTGCGCGATTCTGATTGGACATTCGAGCATAGACACGAACGAAAGTCGCAAACATGAATCTCATCGTAAAAGAAGAGATAAAGCCTAGCGGAAAACGGACGGAGTGATATACTGAGGAGTTCACCTTTCCATTCCTCAAGGATCAACGCCAGCTCGTTATCCCTCGGAGTTACAGTGACCTGAGAGAATGCGGATGTGTGGATTTTGATGATGCCAGTTCTCTCAGTCCAGGACATAACCAGCTGATTGTGGCATACACGGTAGGGTTCAATGAAAATATCCTTTTCTAGGGTGGTCGTAAGCTCGTAGCATGCGGTCTTTTTGATGGTGCCCCCAGTCGTATCCTTGTTGAAGGCTACCAGATAGCGCGAGATTGCAAAGCCGGCTTCCCTTTGGAGAACAGCGTCGTAACGCCAACACCAAGGCTCCGTACTATACCAGTCCCAAGGCCCTTGAATCGAAGATTCTGCCTGCAAAGCATCATTAAAGGGGGGCATGCATTCAGGATAATTGATATGGAAGAGTGGGTGGATGATGGGGACATCCACATATGGCAAGGTGGTATCTGCATGATCACGAGGCAGAAGAGCTGGTTTGTTCCACATGGAAACACATGTACTCCCAAATAAAATAATCGAGTCATTGGCGATGATGATCTACAATACATAAAAGTTATAACAATGTGTGGTATCACATCACATAACATTGAACGCACCTGATGAAATTCGCCTACGACGCGCCACGTTGCTGACGTATCGGCTACAAAATCCCATACTGTCAGGATGTCATCCCATATAAAAACTATTTGATTGAGTTGTATTGAGCATAGTTGGGTGGAGGAGCCCCAGAGGATCCAGTGGGAAAGCAACTCTAACTGAGGGTGTTCATGATGGGGATATATTTCGTATACCTGAAGATTGTACGATCTGATTTGAATAAGAGCTGGGAAACTTGGCTGAATTACAAGACATGACCCACTGTACACTTTGACCTATTTGTTCATCCCCGCCTTCAGCGGGCTCATCCGAAACGAAAATTCGGAGAGCTGTTCCATCTGGGCTGGGGTGAACCAGAAACAGCCACTTAAATTGAATTTCCACAGATGCAAGAAGTCGAGTATTGCAGTCCAATAAGGTATCCGGCGTATTTCCAAGGTTGTACACACTCATTTGGTCGTCAAAAAAAAGGATTAGGTATCGACCGCCAGGAATGAGGAATAAGTCAGATAGAGTGTCGCCCCACGTAGTAACTTTGCCATCATCATCATGGCTGATAGGTCCACGAAGAATACGCTTAGTCCTGTACGTCTGATCATCACCCTCTGGTGGCAGTTTATTGGCTGAGCCGATGGATTGCCACAACGAGGGTATGATAGCAGCATGTTCTAATTCCAATAAGGTCATCTCCGTGAAAGGAAAAGAGGGCGTGAAGACGAAATTCACAACACAAACACGTTGGAGGGTGTTCAACCAAACCTGGCGTTGCAACGTTGCTTCATGTAAAGTTTTGCATGTCTACGGTGAATTAGCACCTTTCTTAGAATAGGATATGCAGAAAAAAAGTCTCACTTTCCTGAGAGCGATAATATGGAGGGGATCTAGAAACGAGAAGAGGTGTAGGAGTAAATCCAGTGGCAGCAGTGACAGTTGGGTGACAGGAAGTCGGAGGAGCCGCTCGTCTTGTGATAATCGCATTGGGTGTTCTTCGCAACACAATTCATACACGGATTGGCAGTGTCAGGACCAACTTTGAAAATATGAAATGGGGGCAGGCACGGTCAGATGAGTCGACGGACTTGGATGTGATTGACCTTCAAGTTCAAGTTGCAATTTTGATCCAGGCCAAAAAAATTCCACGCGAAATTAATCAACGCTTACCCCACTGCCGTTACTGCGGGCAATTTGCTCATATGCAAACACACGAATTATAAAATACTATTGACAAAAACGACATCCACCCAATCACACACACCCTATGTACCCAAGCGCCGCACATTAGTTTCCTTCATATTTGGGTCCTCTGCAACGAACCTACTACTCCGACTGGACATTCATGCATAGAGGCGAACGAAAGTCGTAAACATGAACCTGACCGTAAGAGGAAAAACAAAGCCTAGCGGCAAACGGACAGAATGACATGTTAACATGGTTACTTTCCCGGTTACTCTCCCATTCCTCGAGGATCAATCGCTCATCATCCAGAAGAGTTACAGTGTCCTGGGAGGACAATGTTGACGTGTGGGTTTTGATGATGCATTCCATCCAGGATCCCTCAATCCAGGACAATACCAGCCGATCGTGGCATACACGGTAGGTTTCAATGAAGAAATCCATCTCTGGGGTGGTCATAAGCTCATAGCATGCATTTTGTTTGATGGTGCCCCCAGTCATCTCCTTGTTGAAAGCCACCAAATAGCGCGAGATCGCAAAACCGGCTTCGCTTGGGAGAACAATGTCAAACCACCAAGGTGCCGATGCTGTATACCAGTCATCAAACCCTTTAATCATAGAACCAGTCTGAACGTCATCGTCAAGGGAAGGCATGCATTCAGGATAATCGATTCGGAAGAGTGGGTTGATGATGGGGACGTCCTCATATGGCAAAATGGTATGTTCACGATCACGAGGCAGAAGAGCTGGTATCTTCCAGACGAGAATGCACATACTCCCAAATAAAACAATCGAGTCGTTGGCGATGATGGTCTACAATTCGTAAAAGTTATCATGTGTGGTATACATAACATTGAACGCACCTTATGGAATTCGCCTACGACGCGCCACGTTGCTAACGTATCGGCTACGAAATCCTTGCGAAATCCCACACTGTCAGGATGTCATCCCTTATAATAACAATTCGATTGAGATATACTGAATATAGTTGGGTGTAGGAGCCCAAGGGCATCCAGTGGGAGAGTAACTCCAATTGTGGGTGGTCGTGGTGGGGATATATTTCGTATACCTGAAGCTTGTACCATCTGAAATAAATTGAAACTGAGCAACTTGACTGAAATTACAAGAAGTCATGACCCACTCTCTATTTTGACCTACTTCACTTGGAACGAAGATTCGGAGAGCTGATCCATCTGGGCTGGGGTGAACCAGAAAATCCCACTTGTATTGAATTGCCACAGATGCAAGAGGTTGAGCATTGCAATCCAGTAGGGTATCTGGGGTATATCCAAGGTCGTACACGCTCATTAGGCCGTGAACAAGAAGGATTAGGTATCGACCACCAGGGACGAGGAATAGGTCATCTAGAGTGTCGCCCCACGGAGTTATGCTGTCATCACCATGGCTGGTAGGTCCGCGAAGAATACGCTTAGTCCTGTACAGCTGATCATCACCCTCTGGTAGCGGTTTATTGGCCGAGCCGATGGTTCGCCACAACGAGGGTATGACGGCAGCATGTTCTAATTCCAATAAGGTCATCTCCATGAAAGGAAAAGAGGGCGTGAAGACGGAATTCGCAACACAAACGCGTCGGAGGGTGTTCAACCAAACCTGGCGTTGCAACGTGGCTTCATGTAAAGTTTTACATGTCTATGGTGGATTAGAACCTTCCTTAGAATAGGGTATACAGAAAAGAAGCCTTACTTTTCTGAGAGCGATGATATCGAGGGGATCTAGGAACGAGAAGAGGTGTAGGAGTAAATCCAGCGGCAGCGGTGACAAGAAATCGGCGGAGTCGCTCGTCTTCAGATGATCGCAATGGACGTTCTCCGCTACAAAATCCATTTTCGTTAACGCGGATTGGCAGTGTCAGCACCGAATTTTGAAACTACGAAATGGGGGCGGGCACGGTTGGACGAGTTAACAGACCGGATGTGATTGACGTTCAAGGTCAAGGTGCAATATATGCAAGCCAAACAATCTCCTGGTCCACACGAAATTTATTCATCTTGACCGAAAAAGGAAGACCTCGTAGCTGATGTGACGAGCATGAAGTGTATTGTGATTTCTCATGGTACCAGGTACAGTGCCTCCGGAGTCGCCCACACACTTCAAGTGCTAATTTCAAATCCACAAGACCAGGACGCTTTGCTCATCTAACGGTATCCAGCTGTCCTCCACAAATTTTCGCTAGTAACTGGGAAGTATATTATAAGCCTCTGGCAGATGCCTATTTACAAGCCACAAGTTGTCCAGCCCAGAAGAAAACCCATGAAAACCCACACGTTGTAACGAAACCCTCCATAAAACAAGGGGCGCCCATGTCACATACACACGGACCCTACAACATCGTCTCATAGATGGCAGCAGGACAACCCGTGTATCCTACAGCCCAATCCTGCGCCGGCTTCCCCTGCATATGTATGACATCGAGTACATGGTCCAGAGGTTTTTCATGCAACACCCGCTTGGCGAGTTCTGGAGCGCTATCCAGTTGAGACCGATGAATGCCCCGTCGATTTTCCCGGCTGAGATCAGCAAAGCTGCTTCTTCTGGGGAGACGGCTCCGTCCAGGAAGGCCTTAGCGTGCTTGATGTAGGGGCCGAAAGATTCAAGCACATCATGTAGGATGGCTCCTTTCTTGCCTGAATGCTAAGCCATTAGATTTGAGCATGATCCCTTGGAGAAATTGAGGTGCTCACCGTCAATTTCATTCGCATGGGCAGTGTACCGAAGTAATGTGATATAAGAAAGATTTAATTTGTCGGTTTCGGCGATGAAGTAGCGGTAGGTATCGAGTGTCTCCTGTAAAGGCGTACTACATGAATGAGCTTGAATGAGTGAGATTTAACACAGATAATCGAGCTTACCCTACATCGTTATCGCCATTAGGAGAGTTCATCTAAATACCAACGTTGCGGCCAAAAACCTGAATGACAGCTTTGAGGACTTCAAGGCCGAATTGAGAGCGATTTTCAACGCTCCCTCCCCATTGATCTGTTCGGGTATTTGCCCTGCTGTCGAGAAATTGGGCGATCAAAGATCCGTTGGCACTATGCACTGGTTCAGAAGGTCAGCGCATTGTGAAAATGAGATCCAGAACAAGCACACATTCGACGCCATCGAACCCAGCCAATTTCGCATGAACAGCGGCATGCTTGAACTGGTCAATGATTACTTGAGGATCAGGAACAGCAGTGGGCTATATACACATCAACGTCAGCGCAGAGACCGTACAGAATACCAAGGCACCCACAGTGACAGATCCAGGTATGCCAGGAATATGGCGAAACTTTCCACCTCTGGCGGAAAATGCGGAAGGGGCATAGACGGGCTTAGGATGGAGGTCAGATGTGTTTATAGAATCAGCGGACAAAATACTCACTGTCCCAGCGAGTTTCTGTTCTGGATCAACTGAGTGGGCAGCCCGCCCGACTGCGTACAGTTAACGTTATTTAGGATCTCGAAGTCTATACAGAGCCCCAAGATATCTCACCGTAACATAGTTGTGCGTAGATGTGCCTGCCTCCGCGATGAACGATGGGTCTGCTCCGGATCCCCAATGCCTGGCGTATGTGGCAACTCGGTGCTAGACGCTAAAATTTTAATCGGCGTATGCAAGACATCGGATCTGGACGTACCCTTGACGCGTGACGAGGATACCTTCGATCACGATCAAACCTGCCGTTCCGAGTGTTCGTTGGATGTCGTACTCGGTCATGAGGTCACTAGGTATGGCGTTTGGTACATGTCTCCTGGTAACCGCGGACATGCCAATTCCGTTCTGAATGATGATGTTGAAGAGATTGGAAGAGACAAGCGTTCGTCATTGGGATTATCAAAGCATTGGTTGATGAACGGTAGTCAGAGGAATGCGACTGCGAGGGGGCATGTTCTTCAGCACTTTGTATCCACACGACCCAATTACGTTGAGTAAAACCTTCTCATTTCTTTAGAGCATTCACCCTCTCCTCATAGGAGGAACGGCCTTCGGTCTGCCTCAGGCTTCGAATGTCCACAAGATTTCGTCAGTTCAGATATAGCAAGCTAAAACCCACTCACTTACTTCCTGCCCAAGGAAGGATGCTTAAAGATGTTGCGCTCCGGCTACGCTCCTTCATGCCCGCATAGCTAAACTCGTACTCGTATCTCTTCTGAGAGCCAAATTGAAGATCACCGGCGGAGGTATATCTCTCCGGGATTCTTGTCCTGTACCACAGAAAGACAAAAGTTGGAAAAATCTCATCCCGATTCCTTACCAGCAGAATACACCATAAAACCACAGTTTAGGCCCGAGTAAACTGGAGTGATACTAGCTCGGGACGCCTTCAATTACATTGTGCCATAGCAAGGATTTGAAGGGGTCTTGAGTCTAACCATGGAAGATATCTGTAAAAAAAACGGAGACACATACAAAAAAAGACCTGTAGAACTGACATCAAACACAAAGCTACACAACGGCCAGCGGCAAGATTGGTGACCAGTGAGGCTGACCGATGTTGAATGTGCTGACTCACGGAATTGATGTTGGCATGTGAAGGATTCGCCAAACAAAGTCATAGGTGTAATCAGCACAAGCCTTGATATATTGATAAGCGGTTCTCTTTCTCCCGACCTCGCAAACTGACAAAGAACATTGCGTGAGCTGACTGAGGATCAAGAAGAAGCACCATGGCGAAAGGGTATATAGTGCGGATTGCGCATGCCCTCCGCCAAACTCAGAACTTCAATACATACCACCCAATAACTCGACGATACCAATGACATCCTATTCTTCTCTCTTCCGACCTATCCAGCTCGGCGACATCACTATCCAGAATAGGGTTGGCATGTCCGCGCTTACTAGGAACCGTGCACCTAACACCGTGCCGAGTGACCTCATGGCGGAGTACTATGTACAACGAACACTCGGAGGCGCAGGTTTGATCGTTACTGAAGGTATACTCGTCACGCGTCAAGGGTACGTGCATCGCCCTTGTGTATATCAATATGTTCTCAAATTATTTCATTAGGACTGAATGGTCGCACGCACCAGGTATCTGGAATTCGGAACAAACAGAAGCTTGGAAAAAGATCGTAAACGCCGTTCATAGTAACGGAGGGCGCATCTACGCTCAGCTATGGCATGGTAAGGGAATTTGATACCAGGTGTTAATTGTGGGACACTGAAATGGCCACACCCAGTTGGGCGACTTTCCCATCCAGATGCTTCGGAACAGAAATTAGCTGGAACAGTGAGTAGTTTTCCACTGGTTGCTACTTAATATGTTGACCTTTGCCATTTGTAGCCTGTCTACGGCCCATCGGCAATCTCTGCTAGAGGGGGCAAGTTTCGTAATGTCCCCGGCTCCTCAGGATACGTCACTGTATGTACCCTCTTATTTTGCGTGATCGCCCCGATGCTGACCATTCCTGTTCAGCCCACCGCGGTTCCCGATCCTCAAGTTATTATTGACCAGTTCAAGCAAGCTGCCATCAACGCAAAGTTGGCCGGGTTTGACGGTGTTGAATGTACGTTGGAGTTATTAACGTGATTCTTCTCATCTGACTGACTCGCTGAAAATAGTGCATGGTGCCAACGGGTATCTGATTACCCAATTCCTCGACAGCACGGCAAACAGCCGAACAGACAAGTGGGGAGGGAGCATCGAGAATCGCTCCCGATTTGGGCTCGAAGTGCTCAAAGCCCTCGTTGATGTCTTCGGACGCAATGTTGCTTTGAAACTGAGCCCTTCCGGAGGGTACAACGATGTTGGGTGAGTCAAATCGCGTGACGTCGAACGTGGGACGGCGTCGACTGACACTTTTTCTCTTTAGTATGCCATTGCAGGAGACACTTGACACCTACCGCTACTTCATCACCGAAGCCGACAAGTTGAACTTATCTTACATCACTTTGGTTCGGTATGTACCCCACACTGATGTCGAAATTGATGGTGAGTATCCCTCTATCCAAGAACAACGCATATCGTAAACTAATATCTATACTCAAAGGCAAGAAACGGGGGATCCCGCATGACGTGCTCGAATCTTTCCGAGCCTACATCAAGAACGCCAAAATATTTCTGAACGCGAACGTCACTGCAGAGGAAGCGGACGCTCTGATTGCGGCTGGAAAGGTAGATGGCGCATTCATTGGCTTCAACTGGATAACACATCCAGACCTTGCGAAGCGGGTGTTACATGGAAAGGTTCTCGATAACATTCCAGATATACCGCATTTGCAAGGAGGAAAGGGGGATGGGGACTGGACCGTTGGATATACCGATTATCCCGTTGCTGTGTACTAGATGTAAACTTTCGCATACGAAGTATTCCCTCATGATTCGTTTCATAGATGTACTTAAAGTATGCTCCTTACCTGTGATCATCTTGCAATGTTTTATTGCAACCGCCTTACAACCGCAGGTTTTCCGACCTTGCACTGACTTGAAAAGAGATACTTACACTGCGCTTCCATGTCAAGGGAAGCATATTGCAGCTCAGTTATCTCAACACATAAATATATAAATCCTACATAATGTCCAATTAATGACATCTACAGACCCCTGGTAAATCGTATTGACTTTCAATTACTCACAACCACTGTCCCTTCAAGCCCTCGCGCACTGATTTCCCTCGGCCAGGTAACAGGGAAAGCTTGGGCTGTACAGGCTTGTAACGACCGCCGTATAAACCAATGCCATATCTATGTCATTTTCCAACTACCCCGCCAGTGCCCAAAGTGGCGGAGAAGGTTCGCGACTCTAATTGGACATTCGAGCAAAGAGGCGGACGAAAGTAGTAAACATGAATCTCATTGCAAGAGAAAAGACAAAGCCTAGCGGAAAACGGACAGAGTGACATGTTAAAATGGTCACTTTCCCACTCCTCTAGAATCAATGACTCATCAATTACGGTGTCCTGAGAGAACAATGCGGACGTGTGGGTTTTGATAGTGCATCCCTCCCTGTAAGATATAACCAGCTGATCCTGGCATACGCGGTAGGATTCGATGAAGGGCTCTATTTCTGGGGTGGTCACAAGCTCATAGCATGCGGTCCTTTCAATGGTGCCCCCAGTCATGTCCTTATTAAAGGCTACAAAATAGCGCGAGATTTCAAAGCCAGCTTCGCTTTCGAGAACAATGTCGTAACACCAAGGCTCTGCATACCAATCCCAAAGCCCTTCCATCATAGATTCTGCCTGAAGGGCATCGCCAAAGGGGGGCATGCATTCAGGATAATCGATTCGGAAGAGTGGGTTGCCAATGATGGGGACGTCCACATGTGACAATGTGGTATCTTCACGATCACGAGGCAGAAGAGCTGGTATGTTCCACACGGAAGCGCATGTACTTCCAAACAAGATAATCGAGTCGTTGGTGATGACCTACAATACATAAAAGTTATCTGTGAATGCCACGTAACGGATCCACTCTGAGGAAGATTTTTCGGATCCCCAAACGCCCGCATTCATCGTTTGGCCGAGTCAAACGTTCTCTGAGACGGAGGCAGCGACGTCCCGATAATGACCATGAGGAGGAAGGTGGAACAGGACCATGTGGCGCCTTTACTGGGCGGCCTCTATGAACTGCAAGCTGCTGCGCGTCCGACCCGGAAAGCCCGCTCGTCAGCATGCATGTTGGATCTGTGATGGGAAGACCGGGGATGGGGTGAAGACGACGACGGGCAATCTGGGGCCTGTAAAGACGAGGAAGGGGACGAGCAGGAGTGGGACCGCGGCTGCAAGTAAGAAAAAGCGGTTGTAGTGAACGTTAAGGATGATGGTGAAACGCTGTTTTGTTTTGATCTTCTTACGTAGCATAGTTGTATTTAGACGCTACAGCTTTGTATCGGGAACCGGTTGTTCCTTATTGGGACCGCTCCGGAATATACCTCTACCTCTACCTCTTACCCCACTGCCGTTACTGTCCGTTTTTGCTCATGTTCGTTTTATGCAAACACACTAATTATAATAACTTGACAAAAACGACATCCACCCAATCTACCCAAGCGCCGCACATTACTTTCCTTTATATTTGAGTCCTCTACTACGAACCTACTACTCTGACTGGACATTCGAGCATAGTGGCGAACGAAAGTCGTAAACTTGAACCTGACCGTAAGAGGAAAAACAAAGCCTAGCGGCAAACGGACAGAATGACATATTAACATGGTTACTTTCCCGGTTACTCTCCCATTCCTCGAGGATCAATGGCTCATCATCCAGAAGAGTTACAGTGTCCTGGGAGGACAATGTTGACGTGTGGGTTTTGATGATGCATTCCATCCAGGATCCCTCAATCCAGGACAATACCAGCCGATCGTGGCATACACGGTAGGTTTCAATGAAGAAATCCATCTCTGGGGTGGTCATAAGCTCATAGCATGCATTTTGTTTGATGGTGCCCCCAGTCATCTCCTTGTTGAAAGCCACGAAATAGCGCGAGATCGCAAAGCCGGCTTCGCTTGGGATAACAATGTCAAACCACCAAGGCGCCGATGCTGTATACCAGTCATCAAACCCTTTAATCATAGAACCAGTCTGAATGGCATCGTCAAGGGAAGGCATGCATTCAGGATAATCGATTCGGAAGAGTGGGTTGATGATGGGGACGTCCTCATATGGCAAAATGGTATGTTCACGATCACGAGGCAGAAGAGCTGGTATGTTCCAGACGAGAATGCACGTACTCCCAAATAAAACAATCGAGTCGTTGGCGATGATGGTCTACAATTCATAAAAGTTATCATGTGTGGTATACATAACATTGAACGCACCTTATGGAATTCGCCTACGACACGCCACGTTGCTAACGTATCGGCTACGAAATCCCACACTGTCAGGATGTCATCCCTTATAATAACAATTCGATTGAGATATACTGAATATAGTTGGGTGTAGGAGCCCAAGGGCATCCAGTGGGAGAGTAACTCCAACTGTGGGTGGTCGTGATGGGGATATATTTCGTATACCTGAAGCTTGTACCATCTGAAATAAATTGAAACTGAGCAACTTGACTGAAATTACAAGAAGTCATGACCCACTCTCTATTTTGACCTACTTCACTTGGAACGAAGATTCGGAGAGCTGATCCATCTGGGCTGGGGTGAACCAGAAAATCCCACTTGTATTGAATTTCCACAGATGCAAGAAGTCGAGCATTGCAATCCAGTAGGGTATCTGGGGTATATCCAAGGTCGTACACGCTCATTAGGCCGTGAGCAAGAAGGATTAGGTATCGACCGCCAGGAACGAGGAATAGGTCATCTAGAGTGTCGCCCCACGGAGTTATGCTGTCATCACCATGGCTGGTAGATCCGCGAAGAATACGCTTAGTCCTGTACGGTTGATCATCACCCTCTAGTGGCGGTTTATTGGCCAAGCCGATGGATCGCCACAATGAGGGTATCACAGCAGCATGTTCTAATTCCAATGAGGTCATCTCTGTGAAAGGAAAAGATGGCACGAAGACGGAATTCGCGATGCAAACGCGTCGGAGGGTGTTCAACCAAACTTGGCGCTGCAACGTGGCTTCATGTAAAGTTCTACATGTCTATGGTAAATTAGCACCTTTCTTAGAATAGGATATGCAGCAAAAAAGCCTCACCTTTCTGAGAGCGATGATATGGAGGGGATCTAGAAACGAGAAGAGGTGTAGGAGTAAATCCAGCGGCAGTGGTGACAGGAAATCGGCGGAGCCGCTCGTCATGAGATCATCGCATTGGACGCTCTTCGCCACATAATCCATTTTCGTTGATACGGATTGGCAGTGGCAGGACCGATTTGAAAACGTGAAATGGGGGCGGGCACGGTTGGACGAGTCAACGGATTGGACGTGATTGACGTTCATTCAAGTTCAAGTGTAGTACAACCAGGCCAAACAATCTCCACGCGAAATTCATCTTGGCATCCCGAGATACAGACCTCATAGCTGATGCGTCGACCATGAAGTAATCGACGTTTGTTGGATGAAGTCAGGTGCCTTCGAAGTCGCCCAACACACTTGAAATTTTAATATGTACCAGGACCACCAGAAGAAGTTTCTTACCTTTTCCGCTGGTAATTGGGGAGTATATCATAAGCCTCTGGCAGATGCCTATTTACAAGCCACAAGTTGTCCAGCCCAGACGAAAACCCATGAAAACCCACACGCTGTAACGAAACCCTTCATGAAACAAGGGGCGCCCACGTCACATACACGCGGACCCTACAACATCGTCTCATATATGGCAGCAGGACAACCCGTGTATCCTACAGCCCAATCCTGCGCCGGCTTCCCCTGCATATGTATGACATCGAGTACATGGTCCAGAGGTTTTTCATGCAACACCCGCTTGGCGAGTTCTGGATGCGCTATCCAGTTGAGACCGATGAATGCCCCGTCGATTTTCCCGGCTGAGATCAGCAAAGCTGCTTCTTCTGGGGAGACGGCTCCGTCCAGGAAGGCCTTAGCGTGCTTAATGTAGGGGCCGAAAGATTCAAGCACATCATGTAGGATGGCTCCTTTCTCGCCTGAATGGTAAGCCATTGAATTTGAGCATGATCCCTTGGAGAAATTGAGGTGCTCACCGTCAATTTCATTCGCATGGGCAGTGTACCGAAGTAATGTGATATAAGAAAGATTTAATTTGTCGGTTTCGGCGATGAAGTAGCGGTAGGTATCGAGTGTCTCCTGTAAAGGCGTACTACATGAACGAGCTTGAATGAGTGAGATTTAACACAGATAATCGAGCTTACCCAACATTGTTATGGCCATTAGGAGAGTTCATCTTAATACCAACGTTGCGGCCAAAAACCTGAATGACAGCTTTGAGGACTTCAAGGCCGAATTGAGAGCGATTTTCAACGCTCCCTCCCCATTGATCTGTTCGGGTATTTGCCCTGCTGTCGAGAAATTGGGCGATCAAAGATCCGTTGGCACTATGCACTGGTTCAGAAGGTCAGCGCAGTGTGAAAATGAGATCCAGAACAAGCACACATTCGACGCCATCGAACCCAGCCAATTTCGCATGAACAGCGGCTTGCTTGAACTGGTCAATGATTACTTGAGGATCAGGAACAGCAGTGGGCTATATACACATCAACGTCAACGCAGAGACCGTGCAGAATACCAAGGCACCCACAGTGACAGATCCAGGTATGCCAGGAATATGGCGAAACTTTCCACCTCTGGCAGAAAATGCGGAAGGGGCATAGACGGGCTTAGGATGGAGGTCAGATGTGTTTATAGAATCAGCGGACAAAATACTCACTGTCCCAGCGAGTTTCTGTTCTGGATCAACTGAGTGGGCAGCCCGCCCGACTGCGTACAGTTAACGTTATTTAGGATCTCGAAGTCTATACAGAGCCCCAAGATATCTCACCGTAACATAGTTGTGCGTAGATGTGCCTGCCTCCGCGATGAACGATGGGTCTGCTCCGGATCCCCAATGCCTGGCGTATGTGGCAACTCGGTGCTAGACGCTAAAATTTTAATCGGCGTATGCAAGACATCGGATCTGGACGTACCCTTGACGCGTGACGAGGATACCTTCGATCACGATCAAACCTGCCGTTCCGAGTGTTCGTTGGATGTCGTACTCGGTCATGAGGTCACTAGGTATGGCGTTTGGTACATGTCTCCTGGTAACCGCGGACATGCCAATTCTGTTCTGAATGATGATGTCGCCGAGTTGAAGAGAGAGACAAGCGTTCGTCCTTGGGATTGTCAAAGCATTAGTTGATGAACGGTAGTCAGAGGAATGCGACTGCGAGGGGGCATGTTCTTCAGCACTTTGTATCCACACGACCCAATTACGTTGAGTAAAACCTTCTCATTTCTTTAGAGCATTCATCCTCCCCTCATAGGAGGAACGGCCTTCGGTCTACCTCAGGCTTCTAATGTCCACAAGATTTCGTCAGTTCAGATATAGCAAGCTAAAACCCACTCACTTACTTCCTGCCCAAGGAAGGATGCTTAAAGATGTTGCGCTCCGGCTACGCTCCTTCATGCCCGCATAGCTAAACTCGTACTCGTATCTCTTCTGAGAGCTAAATTGAGGATCACCGGCGGAGGTATATCTCTCCGGGATTCTTGTCCTGTACCACAGAAAGATCTTCAACACAAAAGTTGGAAAAATCTCATGCCGATTCCTTACCAGCAGAATACACCATAGAACCACAGTTTAGGCCCGAGTAAACTGGAGCGATACTAGCTCGGGACGCCTTCGATTACATTGTGCCATAGCAAGGATTTGAAGGGGTCTTGAGTCTAACCATGGAAGATATCTGTAAAAAAAACGGAGACACATGCAAAAAAAGACCTGCAGAACTGACATCAAACACAAAGCCAACGGCCAGCGGCAAGATTGGTGACCGGTGAGGCTGACCGATGTTGAATGTGCTGACTCACGGAATTGATGTTGGCATGTGAAGGATTCGCCAAACAAAGTCATGGGTGTAATCAGCACAAGCCTTGATAAGCGGTTCACTTTGTCTCCACCTCGCAAACTGACAAAGAACATTGCGTGAGCTGACTGAGGATCAAGAAGAAGCACCATGGCGAGAGGGTATATAGTGCGGATTGCGCATGCCCTCCGCCAAACTCAGAACTTCAATACATACCACCCAATAACTCGACGATACCAATGACATCCTATTCTTCTCTCTTCCAACCTATCCAGCTCGGCGACATCACTGTCCAGAATAGGATTGGCATGTCCGCGCTTACTAGGAACCGTGCACCTAACACCGTGCCGAGTGACCTCATGGCCGAATACTATGTACAACGAACACTCGGAGGCGCTGGCTTGATCGTTACTGAAGGTATACTCGTCACGCGTCAAGGGTACGTGCATCGCCCTTGTGTATATCAATACGTTCTTAAATTAATTTATTAGGACTGAATGGTCGCACGCACCAGGTATCTGGAATTCGGAACAAACACAAGCTTGGAAAAAGATTGTAGACGCCGTTCATAGCAACGGAGGGCGCATCTACGCTCAGCTATGGCATGGTAAGGGCATTTGATACCAGGTGTTGACTGTGGGATGCTAAAATGACCACACCCAGTTGGGCGACTTTCCCATCCAGACGCCTCGGAACAGAAACTAGCGGGAACAGTGAGTAGTTTCCCACTGGTTGCTACTTAATATGTTGACCTTTACCATTCGTAGCCTGTCTACGGCCCATCGGCAATCTCTGCTAGAGGGGGCAAGTTTCGTAATGTCCCCGGCTCCTCAGGATACGTCACTGTATGTACCCTTTTATTTTGCGTGATCGCCCCGATGCTGACCATTCCTGTTCAGCCCACCGCGGTTTCCGATCCTCAAGTCATTGTTGACCAGTTCAAGCAAGCTGCCATCAACGCAAAGTTGGCCGGGTTTGACGGTGTTGAATGTACGTTAGAGTTATTAACGTGATTCTTCTCATCTGTCTGACTCGCTGAAAATAGTGCATGGTGCCAACGGGTATCTGATTACCCAATTCCTCGACAGCACGGCAAACAGCCGAACAGACAAGTGGGGAGGGAGCATCGAGAATCGCTCCCGATTTGGGCTCGAAGTGCTCAAAGCCCTCGTTGATGTCTTCGGACGCAATGTTGCTTTGAAACTGAGCCCTTCCGGAGGGTACAACGATGTTGGGTGAGTCAAATCGCGTGACGTCGAACGTGGGACGGCGTCGACTGACACTTTTTCTCTTTAGTATGCCATTGCAGGAGACACTTGACACCTACCGCTACTTCATCACCGAAGCCGACAAGTTGAACCTATCTTACATCACTTTGGTTCGGTATGTACCCCACACTGATGTCGAAATTGATGGTGAGTAGCCCTGTATCCTAGAACAACGCACTTCGTAAACTAATATTCATACTCCAAGGCAAGAAACGGGGGATCCCGCATGACGTGCTTGAATCCTACCGAACCTACATCAAGAACGCGAAGATATTCTTGAACGGGACTGTCACTGCAGAGGAAGCGAACGCTTTGATTGCGGCCGGAAAGATAGATGGCGCTTTCATTGGCTTCAACTGGATAACGCATCCAGACCTTGCGAAGCGGGTGTTGCATGGAAAGGTGCTCGATAACATTCCGGATATACCGCATTTGCAACCAGGAAAGGGGGATGGGGACTGGACCGTCGGATATACCGATTATCCCGTTGCTGTGTACTAAATGGAATCTTTCACATATATGAAGTACCCCCTCATAATTTGTTTTATAGATGTACTTAATGTATGTTCCTTACCAGTCATAATCAATTTAGAAGCATTTAAATTGTAAACACCTTACTACGGCGGGTTTCCCGACCTTGCACCGACTTGAAAACAGATGCATAATTATACTGCAGTATGTCATCGGTGCCCGCTGCCATGTATCAAAGAGTGCACAAACAAGGTTGTTTTTACGGTTGAGAGTTATCATATTCGTTCGGAATCGTTGGATGCAAGAACGCCGAGTTGATCAATAACGACCAGAGTGAACGGGCTTCTCAAGTTTATATCTCAACGAGCGCTGGCGTACAATAACGAGAGCATCTCGTCCCGTAAGATGAAGACTGGAATATCCGCAGGCAACCAGGCAAAAGAGAGACCAGCGGACACGGCCCCACCAAGCCGTTAGATTACGTGCAGCGAGCCATGGCATTGCCCGTTCAGGCCCTTCCATACCCAAGTATTCCATGAACGCTGGGTAGAAGCCTGAACGCCCCCAGTCGACAACCCACAGACGACCCTTTAAGTCGAAGATCATGTTTCGCGGAGCAAGGTCTTGATGAACGAGAACATGTTCACGTGGCGGGGAGAGTAAGCGTCTTGGAAGGGGTTCACAATTGGATGGCCTGGCTTTTACCAGCCACCAGTTAAGGTAGTCGCAAAAGACGGAAGGGGATGCGTGTAGTGTGGGTCCGTACATCCCTTGAATCCATTCCGAACGTGTTTTTCCGGATTTTAAACCTTCACTTGTCTGCGCAGTGATGGTACGGAGACAGTGTATAAATGACCTAAGCTGCCAGGCAACACGGATGGTGGCCCACAGTCCAAGTTGGGGCCAAAGCTGTTCGAGAGTCTGGCCATGCACGCGTTCCATGACGATGAGATAGTCCTCTGATGGTAGGCTGTAGCTGTATTATACGGCGCACTGCAGGTACATTGACACCAACAGACCGTGCCTTTTCCATAGCAGCCACTTCGTCACGGTGCTCCTGCGGCCATGGGACCGATTTTGAGACCAGGTTATGTGAGAGAAGACGAGTAGACTCCGTTCGAGTTGTAATGAGAGTCGGTGATTGATGTATATGATGCACTATGTCTTCGTCCGTGTAGGTTTCAAGCAAAGACTCGTCAAAACCTGTGCTAGCGGACATCATTCTATGAGCGACTAAGAGCGACTATCCTTATGAATGGTGCAATGCTTGCCTTGGGAAATTTCAATGTGCGGGACAGGCGAAGGAACAAAATGATTCATCACGTTTCGCTGGTCCACGCTGATCCTTTCCGCAGCTGACATGTTATGCGTCCCTCCCGAGAGCGACAGAGTCATAGCGCCTTTCTAGGGCTGCATCTGGCGGTATGTAAGGCATAACTTGTGTTGTAGTTCACAATCTAAAATTAGAACATGTGGTTGTTTTCAAAGCCATCCAAATGCCATCAGCTACACACCCGGCCTACCACTGGCACTCAGTACTCAGTACTCATCTCTTAAGTCGCGAAAACCCAGTTGAAGCTCACGATGCTCATTTGTCTTCGTCATTTTGACGTGGAATATCTATGAGTCCAACAGTTTTTGACAAGGGCCCCGTCACCAATAACGCAAGATGTCTTCCCTGGCAATCCTTTTCACACCTCTTCAGATTGGTGACCTCACCATCTCCAACCGCATCGGGATTTCCGCCCTCATGAGGAATTGTGCAGCTGACAGCGGTATCCCCACAAAACTCATGGCCAAGTATCATGCTCAACGCGCTGCTGGGGGCCGCTGGGTTGATCATCTCGCAGGGCACCTTGATCACCCCGTGAGGGTTCGATTTCCCCCACACGGTCCTGGTCGTATATAAACAACATTTATTCCTACCATGGAATGGCCCGACGCAGGATGTGGGTCCGAGAACAGTTGGAAGGCTGGAAGAAAGTAACTGACGCACTGGTCCACCACGAGGGTGGTTACATCTATTGGCAGGTTAGTCGTATTCTGTTTGATGGAGTGAAGTTTCAAACTGCACGCTCTTTTTCCCTTAGTTGTGGCATGGTAAGTTTGAAAACTTTCTAATTTGTCTTTATTCACTCCAACAAAGCCTGGCCCGTGACCGGTTGACCTCTGTCACTGACTCACCAAAATTCTCCTTAGTGTTTCAAGTATGGGATGGAGATTTGAGCTCCTTCGGGGCCACTTCCATCGCCACCAACCACATGTTTGCCATCCTGCATTGTCTTGGTCTTGGTGAATGTCTGTCCAGATTCCTGCTTACTCTTGCGATGTACATCTACCTCTGCGTCGTGTATGTCCTCATTCCAACATTCATCACAACACTCCCTCAACCATGTAGGACTGCTGTTGCACTCTTATGGGCTCTCTGTCAGCCACTCTTCTGCGTGGGGCTATGTTTCATATTTCCAGAAGCATCCCCGACAGAGCTTAAACCTATGATGTTCACGTTGTACACATCCAGCATCATTTTTGCTTATTGGACAATGGGGCTCGCAGGTAAGTCGTATCACATGAAGTAAGAACCTTCTGATTTGGTTATCGGTAGGCCCCATTCCGATCATCGGCGCTGTCCTCTTTTTTGGTGTCATGGTCTACATCACAATCATAGATCATTCCTTCTGTTCAACTTTCATACAACATGGGCAGCATCAGTTCTCGACGAAGGAGGGGGCAGCAATGACAGAGGGAAACGCTCTGGATGTGGAGAGTTGGCCTCAAGGACACGTGGTAGATGACATCCCTCCATACTCAGTGAGTGACCTTTCCATGCTATTATGTTAAGCAGCAAGCTGACTTGGCCTGATGTGACATAACTGTAGTGGCAATACTCACCACTTCCCCATCCCCAGGTCTACTAGGATGATAGAGTTAATTTCGGCATTTTCATTCTCATGTAGAACCAAGAATATGGATCTCTATAGAACTGCGAATTTTAATGGACTACTTGTACCAATCACGAAGCTTGGCGGTATGTGAACGGTTGGACTTGCATCGTTTCGTTCTCCCCGTGTGAAGTTTGGTGAACAAACGAACTACATGTAGCATCACCGTATATCAGTTTTCCAACCTCCCAACAACAGCCGCAGCGCAGTCTTTATGCGTATAAACCCTCAGTCCTACGACCAACTCATCCTGGTCCTTCACAAGCACCTTGAGCTTCTTCAATTTCTCTTCAACTTCGGTTTTTTTCGAGTCGGGTTTTGATTCCAAGTCGTCCTGAATCTTCTCTCCCTCCTGCTTTTTATTTCCTTTACGCTTCTTCTGTCCTTCCGTCTTGTGTTCTTTCCGCTTCTGCTTCGGAACGGGAGGCATGACCTGCGGCTCTGGCTCCGTCTTTCTCCGAAAGAACGTAGCCACACTCTTTTTGACAGAAGCTTTCGCTCGTGCTCGCGCGCTTGACTGCTTCTCCACGTAGACATGGTAAAGTTTCAGGTCCTTTTGTATGAGGGAGTCTAGGTCTGCTGGGACGTAGTCAGCAAAGTTCCTGCACCCAATTCCGTCAATTGACCCAGGGAGAGTACACGGAGGGCTTACAATGTGTCAAGATCTGAGTATGTGAAGGATCACTTAGACAAGATGGACGAGAGAACCAAGACGGGCCCACTTACTTTTGGCGATAGCTTGATCTTGTATTTTGTCCGACAGGACCCTTGCTAGAGAGTGGCTGCACAGGTACGCTGGGCATGCACAGCCGGAATCCTTGCAACCGCAAGCCACCAAGGGATCCACCTTGTCGATGGGTATCTTACTTAGGCGGGCAATGCGAACCTACCAATGATACCTCCGCAGTAAGCAAAATGACAGTATGCGAATGAGAAGAACACATACATAGATGATATAATTTCCCTTGTCCAAGTTTACTTCTAAGTTAACATTCCTCGAGAAGCCCCAATCATGGTTAGATTGTGCCATGGGTTTCTCTTCCCCCAATTTGACAAGAACAAAGTCAAAGCTCCAATTATTCCCAGGCTTGAGACACTTAAAGTATCGGGCATTGAGTTGAGAGAGGCCGATCACGGTTGCTGATGGTTCTGGGAGGTAAAGTAGGACTGCAGGGGAAATCGGAAGTCAATCAAGGATAAGACAAGCTTTAATGAATGTTTTACAAGAAACGTCTCCATACGTCCAGGCGGAAGCAACTGGTGCGGCTGGTACATTTAGCCAGTACGACGTCATAACCCAGGTAGAGTCAAAGAGGATGGTCCGGTTTATGTCCGTCCAAGTATTCAAGAAATCCTTGTCTACAGGATACACCAATCCATCAACAACGGCGCGCTAACCAAGAAACGAAATACTCACATTCCATAACGAACTGTCCATCATCGCCAAAGGCATGACCAAGCTCAGGTAAGATATCCAGCCACTCCCCTTGCCACTCCTTAGAGCCATCCGACCACGGGCCCGTCCACTCTCGAAATCCCCACGGGTTGCGGATTACCACAAATCGCTTGCCTTTACATTCGACCGCGCGTAAGACGGAGTATGCGTGGTTGGCTATCAGCCCTTGGACGTCAATGTACATTTCTTCGCTAGCCATACTGATGGAACCCCCGAATAGCCGGTCTTTGTTTGCGCGGCAGAGTTCTTCCACCCAAAACCGATCAGGATCCAGGATATCCTGTACTGTTATCTCAGCTCTTAAGGTTATTATGAAAAATTGGGTATTGACTACCTTGGTCATGAGGAATGTTGCGATTCCACTGAAAAAAAAAACCTTAGAAAGAGAAAAGGAAGGGGAAAGGGGGGCAACGAACCCTGTGATGTCTTCAAGAGCCTCAGATTCAAAACCTCCTTGCAAATGATTATAATTGCCATGCAATTTCGCGTACGCCTTCTCAAACAGAGGCACCCACGTCTCCCCGTTTCCCCCTGACCTGGCGAACGCCAACGTCTTCCCACCTTTCCGCGCAATACGGTTATAAAGTGATTTATCATCATGGTATAATTCCTGTTCCTCTTTTCCGAGTTCCTCATATTTGGGTATACGTGTGAATAGCTGACTGTACGCTGCTTAGCGTGACTCTGAAGGCGGACAATGGGCGTGAATTGCTTACTCGTCTATGACGACTCCCACCCATCGGTCATTCTTGAAGAATACAAACCCGTATACACCTACTGCTTCATCGCGCTATGCAATATAATAAGCAATGATTTTCGCTAGAGCGTGAACAAATATGAATGCGTACATCAACGCACACCTTCTCGATCAAACCCCGTGCTGTAGAGGCGATAGCAAGCGCCGACAGGAACCAACAGTTTCCCAAGGCTCCTTGCCTAATGTCGTTTGAGTTCGCCGCCCCCTCCGCCGAGAAGAACTGAGGATTCTCAAATATTTGCGTGACGCGCAGAACGTCCTTATGCACATCGGCTGGAATATCTCCATCACCAGCACCTTGGCCAATCCCGTAGATACATCGTCTCGCGTCATTTTCAAGGTCGAACTCAATGTCTCTATTAGTTTCAATTATTGATGAATTATACGGTGAGCGCAAGGCACGAGGTGACAGCGGGCGTACCTAAATTTCCGGTTCTTGGCCCTACAATCTTTAGAAATCCGTTCCACCTTTCGTCTGCACTCCTCGATGGCTGCGTCCAGCTCATCTGTGACCAGTAAACCAGGCTCTTGCTTCGAATCGACAAAACAAATCATGCTGTTCGGGCTTAGGGGTGGCAAAGGTACGCTATTCGCCGTCAAGGTGCCAGCTTTAGGAATAGAAAGAGGGTTGAGTTTTTCGACTTTGAAGCGGGTAGGTTTGCTATGACTGTTAATACTTCTGGCTTCGGACTGAATGTCCGTGACATCCGAGGTCGCATTGGTCCTCCGGGGAGCGACAGGAAGGGGGATTGAATCCATGGTATGTGGTTGGTATAGTGGTGAAGGGACGAGTTTTGTATCATCCAAGTATCATCACAGCATTTTACCACGGCTCCGGGATAGTTGCGCCCACGAAGACCTTGTGGATGTCACCTTTTTCCACCGCTAGTGCCAGGGCTTGATGTCCGCCTTTTCCCTAACTAGATCGATCGGAAGTGCCGTCACAACGCGTATAATTGAAGGTGGTGCAAGTTGGAGGAGACGAAAATTCGCGGCCGTGTTAAACTTTGCCTTGGCGTTGGATTTGCCAGGCTCCTCAGACCTGCTTTTACTGCTGCCATTGAACGTCCAACGTTCCGGTGCTTCGGGGAAAAGAGGGGTGAGGTTTCGGTTTCATAGTAGTTGGCCCGAGTGAGGGGTGGTGGGTCCATTTACGGATAGCGCCCATCCACACAGGCCTGAATCTAAGTATAAGTACGGCTGTCAAGGTTCAATTTGATCTTCAAGGTCGTACTTTCAAGTTGTACTTACTGGTATGTATGCTGGGGAAATGGCGGGGCTGACGAGGATTCAATCCATATAATCGTAGTTGGTGAAGAGACGGGTTTTTGCTCATCGCCATTTGTTAGAACAAGTGGCTTTGATGCTCTGCGCTCGTCCCCCATCCGCGCCCGTCAATGACGCGTCAAGACCTCGACTGTTGCACATCAAGTTGGTGCTCGCGCTTTCACGAACCAGATCAGACAAATGCGTAGCATGAGGCCCAAGATTTATCGCAACTGAGAGGTTGTGTTGTGATTGTGATGAAGGAACGAAGTCTCATTGAAATTTTGCACAACTACATACAACATGCACAAAAAGCTTTTACAGAGCATGTTCTGCGGGTATCAGGAACTTGAAGCATTGAAATCAGATCTCAACCTCCCAAACACAACTGCAGGACACTCTTTGTGCGTATAAACCTTCAACCCCACAATCACCTCATCCTGGTCCGTCACCAGCGTCATCAGCTGCGCCCGCCCCGGACCATCATCACTACCATCATCGCTATCATCATCATGCCATTCATCCGCCTGCTGTTGGTGGTCCCTCTTCGGCAAGGGATGCCCACCCTCCGGCTCTGGCTGTGGCTGCTTCTTATTGCGATTCAACACCTTGGCGATCTTCTTCTTTATATCTGAGTTGCTTCGTGATTGCGCCTTGGCTTGTCTCTCGAGGTAGGCATAGTATTCCTGCAAGTCACGTTGGATTAGGGAGTCCAAGTCTGTTGGGACGAAAGCGGCAAAGTTCCTATAACCAATTGCTTTTCGTGAGTTGAAACGTGTGAGGGCTGTTTGAAGGACTTACGACGGATTCAAATCTGGTAACAAGGAGCCATTAGTCAAGTGTACAACACAGCCAAGGTGAAATAACATACTCCTGGCAATAGATAAGCTTTTCACTTTGTCCGACAAAATCCTAGATAGAGAGTGGCTCTTCAAGGGGGAGTTGGGGCAATAACAATTGGGAAGCGTGCAACCACCCTCAAACTGCGGACCTGCACCTGGGATAGTCATGTCTTCCTGGCGTGCAATGCGAACCTAGTAGCAGCAGTAATTAAGCGAAACCAGCAAGACGAAAGAACGAGAAAACACATACGTAGACGACATAATCCCCCTTTTCCAAATTGATTTCCAGATTAACGCTGTTCGCATAGTACCAAACGTGGTTGGAATGCGCAATGGGTTTATCTTCTCCCAACTTGACGAGTGCAAAGTCAAGGCTCCAATTAGTGCCTGCTTTAAGGCCCTGGAAAGATCGCGTATTGAGCTGAGACAGGACTATGACGGTCGCAGATGGTTCTGGGAGCGAGAGAGGGACTGGCGAGAAAGTCAAGATCGTAAGCCGGAAATCATAAGAGAGGAGACTCACAAGTAACATCCCCGTACGTCCAAGCGCGACCAGCCGGTGCAATTGGGACATTGAGCCAGTAAGAAGTCATAACCCACGAAGAGTCAAATAGAATAGTTCTGTCAATGTCTGCCCAGGTCTCCAAGAAATCCTTATCTGAAGACCCCATCAACACCAAGCCTGCACTGAAAACGCAAAAAAAAAAAACTCACATTCCATAACAAACTGCCCATCATCTCCAAAACTATGTCCAAGTTCCGGCAAAGCCTCCAACCACTCCCCCGTCCATTCCTTCGAACCATCAGACCACGGGCCCGTCCATTCAGTTTTACCCCACGGGTTCCGAATGACCACGAAGCGTTTGCCTTTACATTCCACTGCGCGCAAAACCGAATACGCGTGGTTAGTGATAAGTCCTTGGACGTCGACATCGTCTTCTTGTTCGTTCCGCGATGTATCAATCGCCCCAACTGAACACCCAAACAACCGATCTTTGTTCGCGCGGGAAAGTTCGTCCACCCAGAACCGGTCGGAGTCGAGGATGTCCTTGGTTAGAATGTACGTCGCTACTCCACTATGAAAAAAAAAAGATACATCAGCCAACAAAAAACTTTGTTTGATATAAGCAAAGGACAAACCCCGTAAGTTGCTCCAACGCCTCCGCCTCCGAACCTCCACTCAAATGCTCATAATTTCCATGCAGCTTCGCATACGCTTTTTCGATCAACGGCACCCACGTCTCCCCCGTCATCCCAGACCTGGCGAAATGGAGAGTCTTACCACCCTTGCGCGCGATACGGTTGTAGTTCGCCTTGTCGTCATGATATAATGCTTTTTCACCGTCGCTGAGTTCTTCGAATTTTGGGATTTGTGTGAATAGCTGGCTGGAGGAGGGGCATTAGGTTCGGGTGTAACTGGTTGGAGGAAGAAGGCTTACTCGTCAATGATAACATCCACCCATCGATCATTCTTGAAAAACACAAATCCGTACACTCCCACTTGTTCATCCCGCTGAAGTAACAATCAACAAACATCCAATAACGCGCAAGAAAAGGAAAAGAAAGAAATACACACAGCAACGCAAACCTTCTCAATCAACCCCTGCGTCGTACTCGCAATAGCCAACGCCGAAAGGAACCAACAATCCCCCAATTTCCCCTGCGCAATATCATTCGAGCTCGCCGCGCCCTCTGCCGAGAAAAAGTGTGGATTCTCAAATATCTGGGTGACGCGGAGAACATCCGCGTGTGATCCTGTGTTTTCACTCGTTGCGGGGGAAGAGATGCCGTAAAGGCATCGACGGACGTCATTCTCCAGGTCGAATTCGATGTCTCTATTTTCATTACAGTTAGATGGGCGGTAAGGGAAAGCAGATGGAAACAAGACAAACAAACCTGAACTTCCGATTCCTAGCTCTACAATCCTTCGAAATCCTTTCAACCTTTGCTCTACACTCCCCAATCGCCGCATCTAACTCATCAGTGACCAATAACCCAGGCTTTGTATCCGGATCAACGAAACAGATGGGCCCATCGTCAGTCGCTTTCGGGGCATCCTCTCCTCCTTCATCGATAGGAACTTCCAAGCTGGGTACCTCCAATTCCAAATCGTTGCCTTCCTCCAAGTCTAAATTGGCGCTTTTGCCGCCGGGAGACTTGGCATTGGCATTGGGGTTGGGATTGGAATTGTTATTGCCAGGCTTTTGTTTCGGCCTAGACTTGCTTTTAGTGCGAACCCGCTGGTGCGGTTTAACGTCCAACGTAGACGCTGTAGGCGTGGCGGTAAGGGAATCCATGGTACCGCGGTGGTGGCAGTTGGTGGGGTGCACTCATGAGTCATGATCACGGCGTTATAAAGGGTGTGGAAGGTGTAATTCGAGCGCCCGCGGGACCGCCCAGGAGGCTTGTGTGTTTTATGTATACAGTCCTAGGTGTCGTGATCATGATAAGTATCTGAATTGAGTGTCAGGGCTTGATTTCTTGATTCGGCGCCTAGTCAGCACTGAGTCCAGAAACTTTAAACGCGTGGTGTTTATCGATTATCCTGGTGGAAGGGGAACGCGAGTTCAGCGAGTTAGCTAGTCAGAATTTGAATGAATTTCAAGTCACACACCTATCCCACCCATGAGTCAACCATGAGTAGAGCTTCGAGTGTCGTAATTGTGCAAATTTCCCAGTGGATAATCTTGGATAATGCTGGGATAATGGATTATTTTTGGCACGTTCATTGTCGAGTCCCGGGCCGCACATACCTTTGTTTACCTTTGTTTGTACTCAAATTTACGTCCCACTCAAAAAACAAGAGAACGTTGAAACTTGAGAGACGCAAGATAGAAATATATATGTAATAAAAAAGAATGCTAATCATACACATGTTGCTTAATTATTTTCCATAGTAAGAGTGAAGTATAATACTAAAGAGTCCCAATGATGATGATGAATATGCAAGAAGAAAGAAAGAAAGCATCGCAAGAAGCATGGTCATGACCGTGAAGCCTCAACAGCAGCCACAAGCCTACTCCACGACGCTTGTATAACTTCATACAAAGCCTCATCGACCACACCAAGCGCACACGCATCCGCCCACAATCCATGGATAAGCCCCATATGCCGTTGAAGCGCGACTTTATCAAGTGGTGATGTAGATGTAGAGGAGGGGAGAAGCACATTGCTCAAATTCTCCGCATTCTTCGTATAAAGATACGACTGCAGCAAGGGGAACGCCTCAGGGGCGGGAAGACAAAGAGGTACCACGGGAACAGTCGCACTCGTCCCAGAGGTGTGTGTAGCCGAGGACGCAGGGAGTGCAGGGAGGTTGGCACAATGCGCCGCGAGGACGAGTTGGTGTGTAGGGAACAATGTGACTTTGCGTGGGGATGTCGTTGTTGTTGGTCGGGAGGAATAGACGGCGAGCATGTGTGTTGGGCAGATACCCGCTGGGTTGGAGATGGATACGTCCATCTCGTTTGGGAGTAAGGATTTGGGTGCTTGTGCTTTTAGGCTTGATAGACCCGCGAGCATTCTAAAAGCAAAGCATATTAGAATCAAAGACGTATGTGGGGTAAAAGGGGAAACTCACTCAGAAGCGAACAAGGAAAGCCGTTCACGAACGTATTCTGGTGTAACGCCCTTCAGCTCTGGATAAGCAGTCTCCACAGAAGCCATCTCGACTTCGTGCATTTGGGGAGTGAGAAGTGTGCGAGGGAGCTGCAGTGTGCTTGATGCCCGAATAATGGGACTGTCGGTTTCAGCACCGTTGATAATGGCGAGTTTGGGAGCAAGAGGGACACGTGAGGCCCTCATCAAGCGAGCTTTCCTGGCGCTGCAGTGCTTGGTGAAGAGTCTTTGCACGTTGGGACACCGGGAGCGGGAGGACGGGATC
Source organism: Laccaria trichodermophora (assembly GCA_018417955.1). Classification (NCBI taxonomy): domain Eukaryota; kingdom Fungi; phylum Basidiomycota; class Agaricomycetes; order Agaricales; family Hydnangiaceae; genus Laccaria; species Laccaria trichodermophora. The sequence goes on from JACTVC010000002.1 coordinate 1,230,283, forward strand.
CTGCGGCGAGCGGCGGGCGAGCACCAGGTAGGCGCAGCACAGGCTGGCTTGGGAAAGGAGGTTGCGTGGAGACGGGCGATCATTGTAGTAGGTGTTGGTGTTGTTGGTGTTGGAGTGAGCTCGGTTGTTGGCTTGCGGAGGAGTGTCTTGGACGGATAAGCATTTTGAGACGAGGGAGGTTATATACGGCCGTGACAATGTCAGCTGTAATTTCTTGATGGACTCGACGAGATTGGTCTACTCCTTCAAAGAATTGCCTTTTGCGGAAGGTGTTTAGCTTTGACCACCCTTACATCTTCCATTAACAGTAATTGTATATCACTGTGGGTCCACACCAATCCCGCCGCTCATCAATTCTGCGTTCGTCATCTCCCCGAATGGGTAACTCACACAATGAATGGGAAAGTTCAATTGCTTTTCTATTCATTCAAGCAGAGTCGGGTCCTGACTCCATCCTCCTCCCATCGTCTGAAATACCTATTATGTGTAGTCTCGATTTATTGTCTCCCACTAGAATATTGCAGGATTAGGACAGAAGTACATACTTATTGAGCAAAATGGTATATTCCCCGCATCGATGCTTTGACCAAGGGATCCTCATGGACGAAATATTGATCAAAAATTTCCTAAAAGGGCAAAGAACCATTTTTGGTATTTACGCCCAGAATTCTACACAGTATTACTGGGACTAACGGGAGTACTTGTTCGTACACTGAGCTGTGACCCAAATCGACCTCCAAGAATCCTGCATAAACGAAAAAAAAATGCAACGCATTCCAGGAAGAGCAATTCTCTCGACACTTCTCTCAGCCCATCAATAAGCGTAGACAAAATCCATTGTCCAAGAGAACTCAGGTTCGCAAAAATCTCAATGACAGAAGTACTGGTTGCGATGTATGTACTTACACGCATTGTCAGAAGCATCTCAGTCGGAAGAAAAACCAAAACAATGAGATTGCATTATCCTTCCAACAATTAGTAACACCTGCATTCGACAACTGCAAATGCAAAACCGATGGATACATTTCGAACGAAATAATGGGAAAGAACGACAATATTCACAATAGAACCACAACCAATTCTCCCTTTCGCCAGCTGACTTCTCTTATTCATTTACGCCCTCGAAGCCTCAAGCGCATCCCTAATCCTATGCTCCCAATACCTATTCACATTCATCAAGGAACCCCCTCACGATAAAAACCCAAAAAACAAAACTCACTTCTTGCGAATCACATCATGCGCATTAGCAAGCGAAGTCCACAGCTAAATCATCAAACATCAGAAACGACATCTCAACAAAAACCCCGACTAACCTCAATAGCCTCCAACGTATTCTTCTCCTGCTCATAAACATCCGCCAAAAACTCAATAGCGGACGGACAAGGCAAGTTGGCCCCTTTAGTAGGAGGCGGGTTCTCCAGATCCACTATATCAACGGAGGTAGGATCGATAGGGAACGTATAGGGCCGTACGAAAGCCTTCACGCTAGCAAACGGCGTCTTCGTGTGTTCCATGATCCCACGGAGGTAGTTCCACGCGGAGAGGTTGTTCGGCGCGAGTGAGATGTTCTGTTTCACGTACCTGCCACACATTCAATTCGTCCGTGAGGCGGGGTAAAGGAAGAAGAGAGATGGGGAACGCACGTCAACTCCCGCTTATACACCCTCCCCCTATCCTCCTCCCCCTCCCTAACACCACACCCCCAAACCACAAAGAAACGATGATGCCACGCCGAATTGTTCCTCACATCCTGCGCCAGCATCGCATCCACGAAATCCAGCTCGCCCGTCCACAGTTCATCTTCATCGTTGAAATACGCCAGCAGCCATTGGCGATAGGACCACGTATGGTAGTTCTTCGTGTCCGCCGTTAACGAGCGCGTGATGAAATCTAGTTCTTGTAACGGCTTGCGGGTGATGGTTAGTAAGAGGCGGCGGTGATGCCAGACTTGGTATGTCTTTAGATATTTTACAGCGAGTTCGTCCATTAGTTTGAGTTCAACGTCGAGGGGCGCGTTGATGGATAGTAGAGTTTCGTATCGATATTGCCTGTACACCATACCAATACCAAATGAACATCTTTCATCCCTAAGCCATCGTAGAGAAAAGGAACGCACCAAGCAGAGTAATGAGCAGGATTAAGCCTGATAACAGCCTCAGTAAGCTCAAGCACCCTCTGGCTCTTCTCCCCAATTTTCACGATCCCGCGGAAATAATTCGTCGCGTCTTTATCTGCCATACACCCGTCATCATCATCTAATCCCCCAAGATAGACAGACACGAAGAACACTCACATACGGGCGAATACAAGATCGGCGCTAGCGGGTTCACGCCCTCGTATTGTTCCAGTGGTACGACGTCTGCCCATTCAGGTCGTTCAGCGAACAGCGGGATGACGGGTTCTTCTTTTTCTTCTTGGAGTGCTGGGGTGGACATGGCGATTGGTCAATGGTGTCCTACAGTCGTGCCAGAGGTGGATAAGGTACAGTACAGCGAGTGGGTAGGTGCTTGTCTCAGAGAACAAAAAGAGAATTTATGAACAATGGCCACCCGAGGGGCAATGATCGCGGCATATGGTCAGTGACTCTAAAGTGCCATCACCATCGCGGCTCACCGTGAACCTCATTTGAGCGATCCTGCTCGAGATCTGCGACCCTGGTTGTGATATGGCAACACTATCGAACACTGACTCGACCTCATTCACTATTTCGAATTCATAACTGCCATTTCAGATTTTGAGCATGTAAGTATGTAGTCATACCGAATACAAGCAGGGGTGAAATATGGATATTTATAAAACGCAGAGGTAGAGATAACAAAATATATAGAGCAATGAAAAGTTCAATCACGCACGCTGCAACCAACCAACTTCAAGGCCAGTCATCATGCGCAACCGTTCCGGGTATGCGGTATTGCTCTGCTTCAGAAATCCAGCGAGGCGACGACAGATAGACATCGGGTATGAGAGATATTCAGCTTGAGGGAATCCTGGGTATTTATTGAGGAGGCTGGAAAGGGTTTCAATATTATCAGATCGTTATATTGAGAGAATTAGCACCTTTTCAAATCCACATTCGCATCAGACGGTGAGATGAGTTTATAAAGGACCTTCGCGGCCACGATCGAAGCACTCTTGGGGATTGCGCGGGATGTGGGCGTGGTATAGGCGAGGCGGATGCGCGGTTTGAATAACCACATCTGGAGGGGGGGGGGGGAACAATATTAAACCGATGTGATCCATTAGCCAAACAGCAGGCAGGACTTACAAGGATTCGCGGCCGTTCTTCCTCCTCATCGCTGATGATGAACCGATACGAAGCATGAGCTTGAACAAATTCAGTCATATCTTCGACGATGAATGCGGACAGTGGTATCTTCAAAGACCTGGATGCGTATTGGAGTGAGCCATGCGGTGAGAAAGGAGCAACTAACTCGGCTGTCAAGCTGACGGGACGGACTGCGTATTTGAGGACTCGGTAGGCCGTACGAACGTCGCCTTCTTCTGAAGCTTTCTCTTGATATCTGCCAAAGACAGCGCCGCATAGACATCGTGCAAGATGCCAGTTATCTTCGCGCTAAAGATGGCGGCATTAGCAAACTAGATAAGAGACAGAGAGAAGAAGAAAGAATGTGTCCTCAAGCGTAGCTCTCACGACGGAAGCCTCTATATACATGAGGGTTGTTTGAGCGAGGAAATAGAATCAATCTAGGACGCATTGTATCAACCGGAATGCTGATCCATCCACGCACATCCACAAGCTAGCCAAAAGCCCCAACAAAACCCAGAACCTGCCAGGGGCTTCGAGTACTGCCAAAGCAATAACATTGCAAGGGGGATACAATGGACACATCAGTCGCTGGTAGACAACCAACGCCGGTCTTCTTTGTCGTCCGACCTACTATAAAGTATGAAACAAAGTAATGTAGGACGCACCGAAGCTTCTTTCGCATGGTATAGGTTGTTTGTGGACATCGCGGAGTTATCGAACAAGATATAGCTTCCTCCCACAAGTGCCTGACCTGGAGCCGGCCAAAACCCAGTTTTGCCAGTCTTGACCACTTGCTCGTGAAGGGACTGGTCGGTATGACACATCCAGGCCTCAACTAGCTCTTCCCAATGTTCCGACGGTAGATCACGATAATGGTCAATCTTTGAAGACTGAATGAGAGGCAGGGAACATGAGGCACAAATGAAGGATGTAGGATTCATCGACGAAAGGTGGGAAGCATCGAGCAAGGGTGTTGGCGATTCTGCAGTATCAGAGGAGGAGGATGGGGGTAACGTCGAAAGTCTGATTTCATAGTGTCCACTCTGAACTTGGATTTCTTTCTTCCCTGGGGTCGTCCGAGCAGGGAGCATGAGCGGAAGCGAGCAGTAGGGGCCGGATTTGATGAGAAGATGATCTCCTCCCTCTGAAGGGTGTTCAGGGAATGGGGGTAACACTTCGGCTTCCAAGTCAACGCCAGGGTATCCGCCAGTCACCGTGAAGAAAACGAGTACATGTTGCAAATTTTCGTGGTTCTCCGCAACGTATACGACATCAAAGGCTAGGATATGAATGTCAGTCGTAAACCTTGAGAGGGGCGAGAAATTTACGGACAGGTAGTTTGATCTCCGAACTTTGGCTGCAACTGAGCACTGGAGATACCAGAGCTGCTACTCTGGCTTGAATTAGACTTTGAGGATGACAATGGTCGCAGCCAAGATAATGGAGGTGCAGACAAACTTCGACTCCTGCTCTTCTTAGATTTGGTGGTCAGTATAGGAGGAAGCGTAATTTCGTCCTGCCTAACTGGAGGCAGCTCTTTCACGAACTCTGGTAGAGTCAGAAGAGTTTCTGGATCCTTCAGTCGCTCAGAGTTCGGGGGTAAGCCCTCTCGAATAAATTCAGGAAGACTTAGAAGAGCCTCTGGATCTTTGACACGAGGATGCAGTATCGCGTCTTGGCCATAAATTCGACCAGCACCCGAGTGTCGAACCAATTGTTCAACAAACGCGTCCCTCTATAAGAAAAAGCATCAGATCGGGAATCAGAAGAACTGGTTCATCACTAGCCTTGGCTACATCGCGAAGTTTCGCCTTCTCTAGTCTGCTCTGCATGCCACCATCAAGAATAACGGATTGACCCTTGAGCGACCTATCCGATGCTTTTCCGAGAAGGTCAAGAATGTTCTCCAGCTCCTTCACGTCCCTTTCCTTTCCTTTGCTACTTCGTGAAACGCCTTGTTGTCGAGCTTTCTCCATCTGAACGAGCTTCGAAGATTTGAGCTCGACTCGCTGATTGTGAAGCTGCGGCGCAACAAGGTAGAGTCTGTCAATCGCCATCGCAACGGCCTCCAGATCTAACCGCATCTTCTCGTCGCTCTGCCGTGTGCTAGACGAAGGCTGGTATTGTGCCGTCTTACCCTTGCTGTCATCTATTGAGCTACGACCGCCAGGCTCGTAAATGGGCGGACTCTCCAAATCAAAGTCCTCATAGTCATATTGGGGGGGAAGGTTATCTTGAAAAAATCTTGGAAGATTCTCCGTATGCTCTTTGCACATTGAAACTACGGTTTCGAGCTCTTGATCGATTCTTGTCCATAACAGGGAGACTTCGACCTCAAGGGTGGTAGGTATGCCTAGAGTGGACAGTCCACCCTGAGAGACAAGACGTTCTGTCTGCAACTCATTGAGCTGACGCTTTAGTGCGTCAAAATGATCGATTGGAGGGGGTTCGTCGTATTGGCGCGAAGACTCTGGCTCGGGCGTTTCAAGAGTGGTTAGGTGCATGCCTGATTGAATAACAGAGAGTCTGTTGAGGTTTGACAGTAAAGAGACGAGAGATTTCGCAAGAATCGCTTCACTGGGCTGCAAGGAACATGAGATTGATTTCACCCGTGTCTTAAGCTCATTGATAAGATCAGCCTCGATCATTTCATCGTCCCCGCCACGATTTCGAAGATTGATGACAAGGGTATGCAAGGCAGAGGACGATGATTCGGCCTCGCCTTGTGGAAATGTGGTATTGTGTGGGCTGGATGGCATGGAGTGTCGACGGTCGGGAACAATGGGATTCCACCCCGTTGGGACGGATAACAAATTGTTTAATGTCATCAAGCACGACCTTTGAACCAACGCAATTGAAGGCATTACGTCGCCCTTCACAAAATGAGTGAAACTTCGGTGTAAGATCTTCGCAACTCACATGTACGCCACGCGAGTCGCTGTCGGACTCTGCAGCTAGTGGAGGTTCTGCCACTTGCTCTTCAGACGAAACAAAAAGATCCTCCGAAACGAAAGAGTCATCTGCCTGCAATCGTCGAAGTTGTTCATGAGGAAAAGGCGAGGGAACATGGGTAGACAGCAGTGGACTTGATCTTGTATGTATGGGCGCCTTTGGACGAGTGACGGTGGCCATTGCGTAGAAGATCGCAAACTGGTGGGCGTTTGTAAATGTGTTTCAAAGAAACGCACAAGGAACGAGGCGACCTACCAAGGGTGTTCCTTATGCGCTTGATGACTGTTTCAGGCAACCTCAACAACAACAAGAGCAGCGAGCGCGTCTGGAGCGAGGAACCACGTCAATGTGAACGAAGGACTCCAGCCCCAACTTCAATGGTTGTAGACGACGGTCAATGTAACTCTCTCCTGTAGTTAGAAAAAAAATTGGCAGTCCAGCAAAGCAGTTAGTAATGGTGGAATTTGGATCGGTCAAGATCGTGATTACGCACCGTCGCAATATAAAGACGCTCACTGACACAAATTCGTCGAAGCTCCCAAAGTAGCCGGTTGAGCTTGCAAAAACGCTCAGAGTGATGAGAGGAGCTAGTCGTCGTGCAGAATGTTGGCAGAATGACCTCGTCGAAATTTGGTCCTTGGCTCGCGATACGGCCACGTGATGCAATGTAGGTTGCCGAATACAGCCAACACTTGGCCACAACCCTTCGTCAAAAGGTTGCAAGCAGCATGTCCGGCCTCCCAGAAATTGTTCCGAACTTCCAAGCTTCTCTAGTGTGCACCCTCGGCCACACCACTCAGCCCCCTCTTTCACGTCCAACGATTTTATACCTTGACAACTACCACAAATCTGACCCAGTTCAGATATACGTCCTCCGACTTTTCACAAGAACTGGCTGCGCCAAGCTTGCTATTTAAAGGATCTTGAACCCTGATACTCACATTTTCTCGCTAAAATGACGCTCAACAAAATTCCTGCTGAGATACCAGACTCCTTCCCAGATTTCCCTACCCCCTCTCAGGCTGCTCGTCGGTCCCCTAGTCGCAGAAAAACGATACTTAGTCTCGTTGAGATGCTTCTGCAAGATTCCGACGGCCAAAGAATAAGTAAGTCTTTTCTCTATTCAATTTCTGTTCTGATCCCTACGACGTAGATATACCCAACAACCCAGTTTCGAGAACGACAAAGACGTCCGTACGTGTGAATCCTGCAAATCCCTCGGAGCCCGCTCAATTGACATTATAACTCAGCTAGCGTGGATGAGCACCATCAGGCTGCGGGAGCAGAAGCATTTCATAAGTTTGAAAGGTTTGTGCATCGCGTCTCATGATGCCGAAAGCCTCACAAACTGTTTGCACGATAGGAGCATCAATAACCTTGATAAAGAGGCAGGCCCACATCTCCATCTTGCTGTTTTTACTACAAATTTACCTCAACAATAGCTTTGAAACTTTGCCAATGCTGCTCGTCGACTGGGAAGCTCCGTTGCAATTATTTCTTCTGCGTACCGACTTCGAGAATGTCTGGCTCAAATTCTTTACCTCTATCAGGAGAACGCTGCCGACTTTTTTCCGCAAAAAATTGCGCACATTTCTCGTGAATCAATTACAGAATTTCGTGCACCAGAACGACGCACAGGGCGTGGTAGGCGAAGAAGGGGAAAAGCACCCTTACACGTTCCGAGGCCTGCTGTGACCGAACATTTGGACCCGGAGTGTTTTCCCGAACAGCTGGAGGCCTTGGCGAGGGAGGTGACAGCATTTTTGGATACCTTAAATGAGTTTCCGGATGAAGCTGTCAATGCTTTGATCTTGTCATTCGAAGGTGATCTAAAGGTTCGTGGTGCTGATTTTTCTTTTTCTTCTGTGAAAACAACTTCTCTACTGCTACATAGTACTGGTCGCCTTGCCTCAAGGAATATGCGGGCCAATTCCGATACCCCGCGGTGCAACGATACATACATTGAGCATATTGATGGCATAACTTCATCTCTCTGCATGTTCATTGACGTTGGTAAGCCCCTTCGCCTTCACTCTGCACATCTATTGCGATCACTGATGCCTTGCAGGTGTTCCAATTATTCGGTTCGCGCAGAAACATGGCGCAAACAATTTATTGAATTTGTTGACAGTTGCCACCTTCTAGTGTTGCCGCGAAGTGAACCGAAGTGAATCGAAGTGCTGACATGTACTGACTTTGTTACACTTCGACCGTTCGAAGTGAATCAAAGTGAACTCGGTGATCCCCGGCTCTGCATCAACCGATCAGATCATTTGCTTCATTCGAGTATGCGCGCGTACTGGTAGATAAATTTACAGAGAAAGAACTACATCTAAGAGTCATCGTTACAAGTAATGTCATCATCCTTGATGTTATTCATTAGATCCTTCAATTCCTCCATTTTACCTGCCTTATAAAGCTTGTCAAAAGCAGCCTCCGAAATTTGACCAGAAATAGTGTAGTCCTCCTCCCATGCAACAAGGTCATCCACAAAACTAAGGCGCGTCTTCTTGTGTGCAAACTTGAAAACTTGCAATGCCTCAAGAAGCTCGGGGCAGATCCTGTTGCGACGAAGGGAACAAGTTTCCTTCATCAGCAAAGTTCACATTCCATGTCAGGCCTAGTATATATTGTATGGCTGTACTAACCTAGTGTCTCCCTTGTGTGGCTTTGGATGGGGCTCATCAGGAAAAAAGGGACTTGCGATATTGCGGTACATAGACGTGATAGCGCTGGTAGTGCCATCAAGAGCCCCCTGATATATAGTTTGTGGTAGACACACTGACAAATACATATCACTACAAATAAGTCTATAGCTTAGTGCGGTGCTCTAGCATCATGTAGTTTGATAGAGTCAAATTTCCATAGTTATACATAGCTCTATGTGATCTCTGTGGTACAAGGTATAAGCTTGAGAAATACTCTAAAAGCAGAATTGGCCCATTCTTGGGCTGATTGTCAGAGTCTTCTAACTTAGGAAACAATGTATTGTGATGTGTCGTCAGTCTAATTATAAGATTTTGTAGTGTACATTTCACTGTGTTCTATTTTACATAAATGCATGCTTTAAGCAGGACTTGAACTCTGGGGCTTGTGGTATTACAGCTCTTTTCAAAGCTATACAGAATCACGAAAAAGTAAAACGTCAGGTTTGCGTCATGTTTGTCAGGCACATGACAGGACCCCGAAACCGCTGTCAGTGAGAAGATGTGGGCAGAACGAGAAGTTCGCTCTTTGACCTTATCACGAAGGCTGCGCACGATGACTGTACAGTTCTTTCTTTCTTGCCGCCGCTATGTCAAGCCATTCTCCTACACCAGATGGCCCACACGAGGTCGAGGTTGTTCAAGTTATCCTTGCTTTCCATTCCCAAAATCCTGCTACCAAAAACAACTCATTGAAAGGTGCAAAGAAAGCGGCAGCCTCAAAGGGCAAGGTTGAGATGAAGACCAAGGAAATCTCCTTCACCTTTGAGCCATTGGAGGAGAACTACATCTCTTTCCTTTTGGAATTGCTGAAGGCACATGGTCAGGGCAGATACACCCCAGTCAAGAGTCACACACGGTTCAGTATCAAGGTCTCGTTGGGGAAGAAAGTGTAAGCCGACTCTCAGTTTCTTATTCATAATCTAACTGTTCTTTACCCAGGAAAAAGGATGCAGTCGATATTGATGTTTTCACTGAATATGAGAAAATGGCTAAGAAAATTGTGGAGGAGCGGCCTTCAAAGTTGACCATGTATGTTGACCTCGAAGCTGTCAAGGCTGGTGCAAAGGTGAGTTCTCAAATCTCAATTTGTAGTTGGGACCTCATGGATCTCTAGTGACGTGATGATGAAGGCTCTATGAGTGAAGAAGGTAGTGAGGACAAAGAACATACCATTGTAAGTTTGACATTCTTCCTGGGCATCTGATACCTAATAGCTTTGCAGAATGCAAAAAATGTAGTTGAACGAGAGCTTGGATGCATCCGCATGCTCCTTGAGAAGAAATATGCCAACGATTCTGATGGTGGCTATACATACACTGCCAGTGATGGCGAAAGAGTTCCATTGATGCCAGCAATGATGTCGGAATGGGTTCGAGCAATCATGAGCCATCCATTTTTCTTTTGGGATTTTTATCTTATCTTATACCAGTACAATGCGGAGGCTACTTCTAAACAACCCCCAAATTCACTCACTTTTGATCTGAAAACTCAAGCCAGGTCATTGTTCCAAGGCCCGAAAAGGTCTGGTGGTGGCGGCGACATGCTTCAAACCTTTTCGTCCATCCTCTCTGATGTGTGTGCACTCCTTGTGCCTGGCGCTCCATGTCATTACTGCCTTGCCCGTCACTCCACTCCCTCCTGCCGCTGTCCCTGACTCTCCTGCCAAGAACACTCTCACTAAGCTCACACATTTTCTACAATATGTTGAGGAGAAGGAAGGAATATGGGACGCCCATGGGCTTGAACAAACTTTTGCCGACAATGGCTATGGCCCAGATATCATGGGTGATGTCGATAAGGAGGACCTTGTGTCTTGTGGACTGACTGTTGGTGATGCCCTGCATATCAAATGTGCTGCGTGTGTTTGGTGGACCAGTCCTGATGCCAAGCATTGCTGCCAATCACTGTCGCCCCCTCCTGTTCACATTGATGACTGTGATCGCATTCGGTTTGAAAAGTGATTTGCAAATAACAGCAGATCTCATTCAGTATTTGGACCTGGGCTTGTTCCTGGTACTAATCACAGGGCACATGTATTTGAGTGGTGGTTTTATAACCAACTCACAAAGACCCTTGAGAAGGTTCTGGATGGTTTTGTCCCAGATATCGATCAAGAGTACATGGACCCTAATGTGCCATTTGAACCCTCCCCAAGCCCTGAGCCTCAATGTAATGCTAACTAGATAAATATTCATTCTTCTGTCCAATTCCAAGATTCTCGATAGCTCAGGGCATTCAGTAGATATGCTATGGAACCATAACAATAGAAATTGACAGTTGTCCCAATAAGTCATAGGGCTACCCCAATGGGCCCAATTACAAAAGACAGTATGATACTATACATTGGCCCAACAACATGACAATATGTATATTTGATTGTTGGGCCCAACGACGGTGCCACAGTCCAAGCTAAGGGTTTATAGATTGGCCACATGGCTTAAATGGGGGTAATTTTGGCCGTTGATATATGATGGTATTAAGGTACCATTGATAGTTGGGCCCAATGAAGGGAAATCATTAAGGGAGATGGTTGGGCCCAATGGCCCAATTATTAAGCTATGGTTGATGGTTGGGCCTAATGTAAGGTATTTGTTAAGGGAACAGGTTGGGCCCAATGGTAAAATTTCAATGCTATGGCTTGTAAGTTGGGCCCATGCCATGATATAAGCTATAGTTCATAGGTTAGCCCAATGATTATTTGAATTTTGCAGGTGGGCTTTGGTCTGGTAAACCCATGGGTCTGCTCCTGTTCCATTGGACCCATGGCCACACAATTGTGCAATTACACCTGCAGGTTGGCTATTGTGCAGTTACCCCCACGGGGTAGCTCTTGTTCCGTTACCCCCATGGGTCGCCACGCAGGCCAGATCATGTTCCGTTACCCCTGCAGATCGACAATTGATCCATTACACCCTCAGGCTGGCTGTTGTTCATTACCCCCACAGGGCAGCTCTTGTTCCATTAGCCCCGTGGGTTGCCACACAGGCCAGATTGTGTTCCGTTACCCCACGGGTCAACAATAGGTCCATTACACCTGCAGGATCTTATTCCATTATACCCACAATGTCCAGCTCTTGTTCTCTTAGACCCGCAGAACCTTCTTCCGTTTGGCCTGCAGGTTTCCAATTACAGCAACGGACCATTTGTGGCTCCCCCGCGGGTCTCCGATTACACCCACAGATTACCTGCTGCTCCGTTACACCTGTGGCCACCCACGGACCACCTGCTGCTCCTTGACCAATTGGCCCTCTTCCATCAGCCCCCCACCTGTGGGCCATGTTTGCAGCTGGCCTGCAAAATGGACCAACAATTGTGCCTTTACATTCACAGACCATTATTCCATTACACCCATGGACCAGCAATTGTGCTGTTACATCCACGGACAAGCTCTTGTTCCATTACATCCACGGGCTGCGCTCTCATCTGCGGACCTGCTCTTGTTCTGTTACCCCCGCGGACCAACAATTCTTTTATCCGCAGACTGACAGATTACCTACTGCTCCATTACATCTGCAGACATTCATGGACCACCTGCTGGTCTTTGAACAATAGGCCCTCTTCCATCAGCCCCCCACCCGTGGGCCACGTTTGCAGCTGGCCTGCAAAATGGACCAACAATTGTGCCTTTACATTCACAGACTGTTATTCCATTACACCCGTGGACCAGCAATTGTGCCATTACATCCACGGACAAGCTCTTGTTCCATTACACCTGCGGGCTGCACTCTCATCCACGGCCCTGCTCTTGTTTTGTTACCCCTGTGGACCAGCAATTCTTTTATCTGCAGACCGACAGATTACCCACCGCTCCGTTACATTTGGGAACACCCATTGTTGCTGTTGGACCCATGGGCCACACCATTTGTTAAGCCCATTGGTCCATTACATCCATGGGCCACCAGCTAGAGCTCCACGGATGTAAACATCTGGATTTGTATTTAACATGCTGAATGTCATTGCCCCGAAAATGCGGCCGAAAAAATGTCCGGATTTGTGATTAACTTGGTGAACATCACTGATCCGAAAATGTGGCCAAAAAAACATCTGGATTTGTATTAGTGCAACAATGGCCAAAATTTCAGATGTAATTTTGACATGGTCCAGACAACCCCCCACGGAATACCTTGATGTCCGAAATTCTAGACTACAAAACTTTGTAGTGTCTGCTTTTTAGACTACACAATTTTGTAATGACCAGTTGAACTCAGGCAGAACTCTCTCAATTCTTAACCAATTTGGATGTTCTTGGGCTCATTTTGACAGGTAAACCTGTGGGGCTGTGGGTACGGGTACTCTACAGGTCATGTATGGGCCACTTGTCTGATATTTATAGGTTTTTTAGTGTCCTTGATCATGAATGAGTATATGGGTTCATGGGTCTACAGTTGAAGGAGTGAGAAGGGTGGACATTTGCCATGTATCATTGGTTTATTATGAATAAGTACATAGATTCAGGGTGCCATAGTTGAAGGAGTGATAACAGTGGGCATTTTGCCATTGCTTTCACTGTCTGTGTCACCTCTTCAACCATACATCCCCATGAACATATGTACTTATTCATTGATGTCTGGTCTCCCAAACTTGAAAGTTTGTAGCCCACTTTTCTGACATATAATTTGTAGTGTCCTTCACTATGAATAAGTACATAGGTTCATGGGACTATCATTGAAGGAGTGAAAAGGATGGACAATTTGACATTCTGGTATTTCACTTAGTTTTAAGATTGAACTATGTCATTCTCACTCCTTGAACCATATCTCCATGAACATATATATACTTATACATAGTAAACCAATGATACAGCAATGGCAAAATGTCCACCCTTTTCACTCCTTCAACCATAGACCCATGAACCCATATACTCATTCATGATCAAGGACACTAAAAAACCTATAAATATCGGACAAGTGGCCCATACATGACCTGTAGAGTACCCATACCCACAGCCCCACGGGTTTACCTGTCAAAATGAGCCCAAGAACATCCAAATCGGTTAAGAATTGAGAGAGTTCTGCCTGAGTTCAACTGGTCATTACAAAATTGTGTAGTCTAAAAAGCAGACACTACAAAGTTTTGTAGTCTAGAATTTTGGACATCAGTGTATTCCGTGGGGGGTTGTCTGGTCCATGTCAAAATTACATCTGAAATTTTGGCCATTGTTGCACTAATACAAATCCGGATGTTTTTCGGCCGCATTTTCGGATCAGTGATGTTCACCAAGTTAATCACAAATCCGGACATTTTTTCGGCCGTATTTTCGGGGCAATGACATTGAGCATGTTAAATACAGATCCGGATGTTTTTTTGGCTGCACTTTCGGGTGCTTGAAGTACTAAATTTCGGACATTGGAGCATTCTATGGGGGTTGTCTGGCCTTGTCAAAATTACATCCGAAATTTCGGACATTGGTGCAGTCTATGGGGATCATTATATCTGGATGGAAGTGACTTCAAAAATTTCGGACTTCAGAGCATTCCATGGGGGGTTGTCTGGTCCATGTCAAAATTACATCTGAAATTTTGGCCATTGTTGCACTGATACAAATCCGGATGTTTTTTTGGCCGCATTTTCGGATCAGTGACGTTAACCAAGTTAATCACAAATCCGGACATTTTTTCGGCCGCATTTTCGGTGCAATGACATTCAGCATGTTAAATACAAATCCGGATGTTTTTTCAGCCGCATTTTCGGAGCAGTGACATTGACCAAGTCAACTACAACTCCGGACATTTTTTCAGCCACATTTTCGGGGTAATGACATTCAGCATGTTAAATACAAATCCAGATGTTTTTGTGACCGCATTTTCAGGTACTTGAAGTATAAATTTCAGACATTGGAGCATTCCATGGGGGTTGTCTGGCCCCTGTCAAAATTACATCTGAAATTTCAGACATTGGTGCAGTCTATGGGGATCATTATATCTGGATGGAACTAACTTAAAAAATTTCGGACTTCAGAGCAATCCATGGGGGGGCTGTCTGGTCTGTGTCAAAATTACATCCGAAACTTCGGACATTGGTGCACTAATACAAATCCGGATGTCTTTCTGGCCACATTTTCGGAGCAGTGATGTTCACCAAGTTAATCACAAATCCGGACATTTTTTCGGCCGCATTTTCGGTGCAATGACATTCAGCATGTTAAATACGGATCTGGATGTTTTTTCAGCCGCATTTTCGGGTGCTTGAAGTTCTAAATTTCAGGCATTGAAGCATTCCACGGGGGTTGTCTGGCGTCTGTCAAAATTATATCTGAAATTTCGGACAGTGTTGTACTAATACAAATCCGGATGTTTTTTCGGCCGCGTTTTTGGAGCAGTGACATTTACCCAGTCAACTACAACTCTGGACATTTTTTTGGCCGCATTTTTGGGGCAATGACATTCAGCATCTTAAATACAAATCCGGATGTTTTTTTCGGCCGCATTTTCGGAGCAGTGACATTTACCCAGTCAACTACAACTCTGGACATTTTTTCGGCCGCATTTTTGGGGCAATGTCATTCAGCATCTTAAATACAAATCTGGATGTTTTTTTCGGCCACATTTTCGGAGCAGTGACATTAACTAAGTTAATCACAAATCCGGACATTTTTTCGGCCGCATTTTTGGAGCACTGGTATTCTGCATACTAGTGACAAATCCGGACCTGTCTTCAGCCACATATTTGGGGCAGTGACATCCAACATGGCAACCACAAATCCGGACATTTTTTCAGTCGCATTTTCAGAGCACTTGCAGTCAGCATGTCAATGCTTCGGGTGATCTCTTGAATGCATGTGGCCCAACATTTGGCCATTCTGTAGATTATACTTTGGGTACCTATGGTACCATTGATTATGGCAATAACCACATCTGCAGAATATGCATTGGGCCACACATTAATACCATATGCTGTAAACATCCATTGGTCCCAGGTATGGATCCATAGTGTCCATGTGTATTGGGCCCATTGGGGTAGCCCTATGACTTATTGGGACAATTGTCAATTTCTATTGTTATGGTACTATAGCGACATCTATGTATACTTGTGGATAGATGACATATTAAACGATTGTGCGAAGGGTAAAATATGGGCAACTATCGACATGACGAACAGTTTTTTCCAAACCTGTATGCACCCTGATCATATCCTGTTAACAGCAGTCACCACCCCTCTGGGACTTTATGAGTGGTTGGTAATGCCCATGGGATTGAAAAACGCACCAGCAATTCATCAAAGGCACATTACCTTGGCCCTTAGACCATATATCGGCAAAATCTGCCACATTTATTTAGACAATATCGTCATCTGGTCAAACAGCATTGAAGAACACGTAAGGAACATCTCCACAATTCTCGGAGCACTACGAGATGCACGACTTTACGTTAACCCTGACAAAACTCACCTGTTTTGTTTGGAAATTGATTTTCTGGGTCATGACATCAGCGCCCGCAGAATTGAGGCTGACGCAAAGAAAGCTGACTGCATCATGGAATGGCCATGCCCAAAGTCAGCGACAGATGTACAGGCGTTTCTAGGGTTGGTACACTATCTGGTGGCCTTCCTCCTGTCTCTCACAATACACACAGGCATGCTGACAGAACTCACCATGAAAGACGCTGAAAAGTGCTTTCCTCCTTTGACAGATCGTCATCAATCCACCTTCGACGGAATCAAATCAATTGTTACCAGCCATGAGTGCCTCACAACAATTGACTTAACAAAACTACCAGAACACAAAATCTTTGTAACAACGGATGCTAGCGACAAGCATTTGGGTGCAGTCCTCTCATTTGGTACTACATGGGAAAATGCACACCCTGTCACTTTCAACTCGATGACTTTCAAGGGTGCAGAACTTAACTACCCTGTCCATGAGAAGGAACTTCTCACCATCATACGTGCACTAAAAAAATGGCAAGTTGATCTGTTAGGTTGTCCATTTTTCATCTACACTGATCACAAAATGTTGGAGAATTTTGTTACACAAAAAGATCTCTCATGGTGAGAAGACTGTGGCACGCGGGAGTGTGAATAGTGCAATCGGACGCGCTGACAAGATGTGTGAACACCTAAACAACACACACACACACAAACACCTTAAACACTTATCACCACAGGTACGTGCTCGGTACTTCGAGTTCGGGTTCGTACGGTAAATAGAATTACCACACTTGTTTTGTTAGAACTTAGTAGAAGTTCGTGGAAACGATTTTGTATATTTTATATCACTTGTCTAAGTCTAGTAGACCTTTTTGGTGACGAAGGTATTGTTTTTACGTGCGGACACAAGTATAGAATTTTGAAACTTAGTAGTCTTCGAAGGGAAATGGCTTTTATTGGGACTGTCTCGGTGTTCTGGGATCGCATTCTAACTGTATACGAAGAAATGACAAGGAATTGTGCTTTGTAGACTTTTATAACTCCCTTGAGCTTTTATTAGGCCTCTGATGCAGTCCAAACTAGTCTTAAAGACTCTTCAAGCACGCTCACTTGGATTCCTCGGTAATAGCAGAGAGCTCTCTTACTAATTGACGAGACAACCTTGCAAAAGCCTTGTGATCCCCACTTAACACGCTGGTTCCAGGCACACGTTACTTATGTCTGCGAAGAAAAGTCCTTAAATTGATTACAAACTTATCCACTACCTCAGATGCTACTGGGAGTGCGACAGCTGGTCAACGCGGGGGATAATTCCTTCTGTTTCAGCCTGCGCGTGTCCTCTTTTTATACTATTCTATGTTTTCTATTTATATTTACATGTCCGTGCGTTGTCCGAGAGGTCGGACAAATTAATACTGATTTTTAGTAAAGGTTTGAAGTGGCTCGGTTGTGTGTGGCACAACTGAGCTGACTTCTTTTAAGTTTTCGTAGTGTTTTCTCTATTGTGGCGATGCGACACATCAGTATTGATGCGTACGCGGGAATCGCCGTAAACGGTTTTCACGATCGGTTCAGCCGAGACGAACGGTCCGCTTAGTGATTTTTCTCTCTATTATTAGATACTATGCCTGGGTTTCGGACCGCACGGCAAATCGTTCATAGTTTTTTCTCTTTTGGCAGACTTCTGAATATTTCACGAAGCTTAGTTTTCTCGGGTCAATGATGCCATGATGCGTTGATGCGCATGATGCGCATGATGCGTGATGCGTTTCTCCACATGACTTCTTGGATCATACTTCGTAGCACGTGACTGAATGACTTCTCGCGTCAGGTACGCGTCGAGTTTCTACGCTCGCGCGTTTATCTTTTAGAATTAATATCTTTTAATCCATAATAAAGTGAGACCCTGGTTTGGTGTAAACTCCAACACCCTGTGCAGGGGTGTTTTTACTCTAGAACACTCGGTAGCGTACTATTTCATGGTAGTGTAGCCTTTTATTAGACTTCGAGTATATTGAGGTGATTCGGTCACAAACCGACCGCAATTCCTACTGCCTAAGGCGTGCACATTTCTCGGATGTAAACTTTAATCGACTAGACCGGGTTGTGTCTAATGATCCTTATGATCAACGTGACTGTATTTCTACTATAGAAGGTTTTATAGGAGAATTTGCTAAAATTTGCATTTTTACGGGTGTATTGTTATACTCCGTATCAATGGAGGCAGGCACAGGATGGAATTCATGTCCCAATTCGACGCCAAGATCATTTACATCAAGGGTGAAGACAACACTGTGGCAGATGCATTATCACATCTGCCATACACCACATCATCGTCTGAAGCAGAATCCTCTGCCAAACACCTGTACAGCTTTTGCCCAGACGACGATACCAACGGGATTATTGCAAGTATTTTTGAATGCGATACTCCCAGACCTTTAACTGCTGCCACTGCACTAACGACCTTGTCAACATCCCCATGGGCAGTAAATGTGATACTCAAAATATCAGCTGATGAATCATTCTTGCAGAATGTGATAGAGGGTTACAATGACAACACCTGGCGCAAAACGCTGCCCTCCACCGCACTGAGCCTCCCCAGCCTGCAACTATGAGACAAACTCTGGTACATTGGTGAACACCTCATAATTCCACATACTGGCAAATCTGAGAAACCCTCTTCATGCTCATGCACGACACCCTTGGACATTTTGGTTTCCACAAAACTTACAGCTCCCTTCGGAACTCCTACTACTGGCCAAACATGTGCCGTGATCTTGAACAGGGATATGTCAAGTCCTGCCCTGATTGTCAACAGAATAAAAGCACAACAACTAAACTGCTGGGCCCCTTGCATCCCTTGCCAATCCCAGACCAGCATGGAGACTCCGTCGCAATCGATTTCATTGGGCCCTTACCAGAAGACGAAAACAAGAACATTATCATCACATTTACTGACTGTCTGGGAAGTGATGTCCGGATTGTCGCCACACACACCAACATCACAGCAGAACAACTTGCCACAATATTCTTTGATGAGTGGTACTGTGAAAACGGATTACTGGCTGACATTATTTCTGATAGAGACAAACTGTTCATGTCCAGATTCTGGAAGGCGCTCCACTGCCTCACAGGCGTCAAACTCAAGATGTCAACAGCGTATCACCCAGAAACAGATGGAGCTAGTGAATGCACTAACAAAACTGTCAACCAAGCACTCCATTTTCATGTTGAATGCAATCAATTGGGCTGGGTCTGCACACTGCCACAAATCAGGTTCAATATTATGAACACGATTAACAAGTCCACCAGCTTCACACCTTTCCAATTGCGCATGGGCAGAAGTCCTCGCGTTATTCCCCCCCTCGTCCCTGCAAAATCAAGTGCAACAGTGTCTGATGTGGATGCTTGGCACGTAATATGCCAACTTGAAGCGGACGTCCTCGACATGCAAGACAACTTGTTGCAGGCTAAGATTTCACAATCCACACAATCTAACAAACACTGCACATTAAAATTCCCTTTTGAAATAGGTTCTTGAGTGTCATTATCCACCTTACACTGTCACAATGAATACAAAGCTAAGGGCAAAAAATGTGTTGTGAAATTCATGCCCAGGTTCGATGGACTGTATACAATAATCAACATCGACAAAGAACACTCCACCATCACTCTCAACCTCCCCAACTCTCCCAACATCTTCCCTGTTTTCCACACATCACAAGTTCTACCATTTATCGAATCAGACACATCTCTCTTCCCTTCTTGGTGCATGGAAGAACCACCTCCCATTATTGATCCCGATGGCAATGAAGAATACTTTATTGACAAAATTTTAGATGCACACCGATGTGGTCGAGGTTACCAGTACCTAGTATGTTGGTCAGGCTACAGCACAGAACACGACTGGTGGATACCTGGCTCTGAACTTCAAGATTGCGAAGCGCTCGATCACTGGCTTGTGTTGCAGGGTACATCACCTTAATTTAGGTAGATTTTCCCTTTCCACCTTGCCAGCAGTAGCTTTTTCCCACTGGGTTTTGACACACCCGTGCTCGGATTTACTTATTTTTCTACTGACATCAACTCCTTTTCCTTTTTGCTTTCTCTCTTTCTTTTTTTTAAAGTGGGGGAGAGTGTAATCCCATTGATTACTACTGATGACTATTGTTTGGCAACAGCTTCACACTACACTACTTCTGCTTCTACATACACACTTCCTCTTTCTTCACGAACCACCATCCTCTTGATATCTCTTACTTGATCCCATATTCCCCTCACTTAGATACTCTCAGAATCATACACCTGGTTAACTTCTGTGAGTATCTCTGAGTCTTCTAGTGTTTTCTATCCCTCCTCTCAAGGGATAGGTTTCCAATTCGCCAGCTCCCTTCGCATAGTCTGTGAATGCCCTCAACAATGCTAGGTCACCCTTTTTTTCGAACAGCTGCTTGAAAACCCACTCGATGAGGTTATACAAAGAAGATTCGGTGAGTACAGCTGGATTGAAGCACGCTTTTCGGATATATGGGTTGAGAAAGGTGGCAGCGATGAAGACATCCTGGTCTGCCTTCGCCCACCTCTTCTCGATACTTCCAAGTATTTTCGCACATGATGGACCATCGATTTCAGCTTTGCTGTAGATGCGGAAGAGGTTTGCAAGAGTGAGAAGAACATGATCTAGGCGGGTGTGGGATGCTTGCATAATGTTTGATGCAATGGCAAGGGGCTCGAGGAGTGCTTTGACTCTAGACAGCTGGTGAGTTGAAGCAACCAATGTTGAAGCATATTGACTAACTTTGCTAGGTTTGCCCAGAACACATTGTTGGCAACCGTGTCTAGGATAGCACAGGCTGCAAGTTTTAGTTTAGCCTCCTTTCCGGCGCAGTTGTGAAGGGTTTCCTCATGGTGAAGGCTGCAGGACCATATTGCAGATTTGACTTTGAGAAGCTGAGAAACAGATAGATAATGGGCAGTCCATCACATGATGACAGGGAGTATCAGGGCCCACCACTTCCCTTCATATGTAAATCTCTGTTCATCGTTTAACAGTGCTAACACTGTGCTGTGCGCATTGAACCACTTTATGATCTCTAGGCCCTCCTTGATACACTTCAAGTATGGTTCCTTCGATCCCAAGAAATCCCCGACAATGAGATTGATCTGGTGGGCCCAACAGACAATAACGATGATCCACAGAAGCATTGTGCCCAGTAGCCGCCACATCTTTTTGCCATCAGGGCCATCATCAGTACACCAGGCAATGAGGTCCACACCATACTTTGTTTTCATATAGTTGATATCGTCCAGTACCAGCTCAAGGAGACGATCCCCTGTTTTTGGTTCACCAGTCATGTCATGTGTACAGACGAGATAAGGCTATGATGGGAGTAACTACTAGCCAGGTGAGAAGTTCAATGAACTCACCTCATTCTCGACACTCATCACTGTTGTAACCACAGATGTTTTTGCAATGTTCTTCCACCCATCGAACTGCCCCATGGCCAACTTCCCCTTCACCTTCTCCCAGATGTGATTCTCAACTTTAGCAACCTGCAAGGTCAAGATGCGCCCACTAAGTACACATTGATCTGGAACAACAACATCATCCGGAAGCCATTTCGTGGTGAAATCATGTGTTTGTGGGTTATTTGCTGCATTCCACAGGATGCCGCATGCGATGAACCAATTAACCAAGTCACCCTCAAAAACATCCTGCTCCCCACTTGCCTTCCTTCACTTGGGACCTCAGCCATTCTCTGTGTCTGCTGGTTGGGTGGGCACAGCCTCGGAGAAGCTTGCATTCAGCGTGACTGTTGGGGTAGGTTGTTCAAGGCTTTGATCCAGCTCAGCTCTAACTTCTGCAGGTATGTGCTCACAGCTCTTTAACAGGTGGGACTTGAGGGCATCGATCTTCCCCACTTTGGGGTACACAGCTAGATACACAGAGCCTGATGGCGTGATGTAAATAGAAAGGCCAAGCAGTTGACAGGATATATCTACTGACTGTCCTCTAAAAAGTCCTTTTGTGAGCACACAAAGCAATGCTCCCCCCTCTTGACTGCTTCACGGTCTGCCTCCTGCTTCGCACAGATATGAGCCTGGACACAATACTTGCACCATGTGTTGTTGTGAGTACTGTTGCCCTTCTATTTTGTCTGATTGGCATAGAAATGCTCCCAGAGGGGTGATTTGGGTGGCATGTAGATACAGCGTTCAGACAGAAAATGTCAATGTCAAGTTAAAAATTCTACATCTGCTGTTACAGGTACAGTGGCGTCGCATAGGACCTCTTTCAAGCCTCCAAGGTACATTATAAATTCAATCAATCTATTTTGAACCACATGACATTGACCCCTTTGACCTTTTTTTGACTGACCATTGACTTAACCCTGGTTATTGACCAAGTCAAAGGGGTCAAGCCAACACTGGGGGTACACACACCTTGTCAGATGGGCAGGAGGCCCTGCTGCATCAGTGGCAGCATCGTCCTGGGCATGATTGGCAGCAGTTTTCCTATATGATGTGTGTAGTGAGTGGTGACATGGCATTGGGGCAATGACTTACCTTGCACGTTTCATGCCCTTTCCCTTTCCCTTTCCTTTCACTGCCCTCTTCCCCTTCTCTGTCACTTTAGAGTCATTGTCATTGTCGTCTGTGACCTCATTGGTCATCAATTTGGCCTTCTTGTTGGATTTCTCAGCCCCTGATTCTGCATGTTTGTGTTTTTCAGGTGCTGGGAGTTGGCATTGGAGCCTGCTGTGGTTGTGGGGCTTATTGGAGCATGTACTGGCGGGCATCGTGTTTAGCAATGGATTGCAATGGCGTAGATGGTTGTCGAGGCATCATTGATGGAAGTGGTGAGGTTGTGGGTTGAGGGTTTGGGTGAAATTCCCACTTGCGGAATTCGCCAACATCCTTTCTAGGAAGGAGGTCAGTACATTGGTATATAGAGCATATAATACTTACCTGTAGTAATGCTGTTGTGGTGCAACTGGTAAAGTGCTTGATATGAAGTATTTGTCACCCTGTCCATAAGGTTGAGAGTTCAATTCTGTCATGTTGTGCTTTTTTTATTATTATATAATAATAACAACAACAGTGACAAACTGCTGGTCCCACTGGGCTCCCTGTCCCTGGAAGTTCCTACTGGACTCCTACTGGACTCCTACTGGACTCCTACTGGACTCCACTATACCCATTCCTTAAAAATCCAGCAGAATCCCACAATTTCTGGTGATTTGGGATCATTCCAATAGGAGTTTACTAGGACTCCACTATGACTAGGGAACAAAATTTGTATGGTGATCAGCCAGCATGAAATGTGTCCCAGTCCTGGTCCAGTCCAGTAGAATTCTGGGAATCCAGTAGGAGTCCAGTAGGAATAGGTGGGGGAGAGTAAAGAGCTTCTGGGAAATCAAAAGAAGGACCCAGTACCTGGGGGCAACCTGATGCCCTGAGATCTGTGACAGCCTCTGGGTATCCAGGGTCTACCCTGGATACCCTCAGGGAAGAAGTGATTTTCCTGATGTCTATTCTGTTTCAACACACTAACTTATGGTTATCATTAAAGAGAGGTCTTTCTTTTTGTGGTGCAGAACAGTGATGTGAAATCCCTTGAGAATTTTGATTTATAGAGTCCACAATGCTGTAGGGTGGTATTCACAGCAATCACTACTTCACCTACACCTCAATAAGAAGAAACTGAAACTGAAGATAAAGGTTTTGCTTCCTCCCATTGTATACATAACTCAATTATATAGATTTTGGAGAAATCATAGGTATAGAGGATGTATCAACCACTAAGGGGAATGGTGATGGTGAATAAGAAGGAATAGAGCAGAAAACTACACATACAAAACTTGACATTTTGCACAAAAACAAGCCTATTAGAAGTTGGATAGTGTTGTCTCTTTCTATATATTGGAGATGAATATCAGGTGAGAAGTGAAAGAAAGAAAGAAAGAAAGAAAGCTAACCCTCTAAAAATATGAGAATTTTATGACATGAAAGATTCTAAGATGATAAAAAAGGAGTTGACTTGCCCACTATATCTAAAATAAGGGATCCAGTGAAATAATACAGAGAAATTCATACATTCTAATAAAAGGAAGAGTTGAAGGTGGAAAGCTGGACATGGAATGAAGACATACAAGCTACAAAACATGAGCATTCTTGTATAACAGGAAATAAAAACATACAATCTGAGTCAAAAAAAGCATATATCAGAGAGATAGAAATGATAGTAAATAGGCAACCTACTATCTAGAAGAAGGAAAAGCTGAGAGGTCATAAAATTGGTCCATTTGATGTTGAAATTTTACTGACCTCCTTGAAAAGCATTGATTGAGGATTAATTACCTGAGACAGAACAATGATTGAATACATGTAGAGTAAAAAATGATGGCTAACAAACAAAACTGACAAGATATAAAGGAGAGACCACATACTGTCTATAAATGCAAGAAATGAGTGCAAGAAATGGGTGAGTGGAGTTAATTGGGATAGAAATATAGACAACGTACTGACTGAAAGGGAAATGTCAAAAATGGATTACCAGAAAAATGTACAGTGAAAAATGAACAACTTACATACTACAAAAGGTAATGCGTGACACAAGTAACTCATGACCAAAAAAGAAGCAGCTCACCCCCTGAGCAGGAGGTGTAAGCACCAAAATATTGTTATCAGGATTGGTCACAATAAAAAGCAGGCCAACTCACATTCTGAAAGAGGACAGGCCACAGTCTCTGTCACCAGAAGAGTGCAGAGCAAAAACTAGGCCAACTCACCAACTGAAACAAGACAGGCCACAGCTTGTGTCACCAGAAGAGTGCAAATTGAAAAGTGGGCCAACTTACCCTCTGAAACAGGACAGCCATAGGTGGTGTCACCAGAAGAGGGTAGATTTAAAACCAGGCCAACTCACATTCTAAAACAAGACAGGCCACAGCGTGTCACCAGAAGAGTGCAAATTGAAACCCAGGTGAACTCACCCTCTGAAACAAGACAGGCCACAGCTTGTGTCACCAGAAGAGTCCACAATGAAACCCAGGCCAACTCACCAGCTGAAACAAGACAGGCCACAGCTTGTGTCACCAGAAGATTCCACATTGAAAGCCAGGCCAACTCACCCTCTGAAACAAGACAGGCCACAGCTTGTGTCACCAGAAGAGTGCACATTGAAAGCCAGACCAACTCACCACCTGAAACAAGACAGGCCAGAGTATTTGTCACCAGAACAGTGCAAATCAAAAACCAGACCAACTCACATTCTGAAACAAGACAGGCCACAGTTTGTGTCACCAGAAGAGTGCACATTGAAAACCATGCCAACTCACCTCCTGAAACAGGACAGGCCACAGTCAGTTTCACCAGAAGAGTGCATATGAAAAACCAGGGAAACTCACCCTCTGAAACAGGACAGGCCACAGCTTGTGTCACCAGAAGAGTGCACATCAAAAACCAGGCCAACTTACCTTCTAAAACAAGAGAGGCCACAACTTGTGTCACCAGAAAACTGCACATCAAATTCCAGGCCAACTCACATCCTGAAACACAACAGGTAACAAATCTGTATCACCAGAAGAGTGCACATTGAAAACTGGGCCAACTCACATCCTGAAACACAACAGGTAACAAGTCAGTATCACCAGAAGAGTGCACATTGAAAACTGGGCCAACTCACATGCTGAAACAGGACAGGCCACAGTCTGTGTCACAAGAACAGTGCACTTTGAAAACCAGGCCAACTCACCAGCTGAAACAGGACAAGCCACAGCTTGTGTCACCAGAAGAGTCCACATCAAAAACTAGGCCAACTCACCCTCTGAAACAAGACAAGCCACAGGCTTTGTCAACAGAAGAGTACATATCAAAAACCAGGCCAACTCACATTCTGAATCAAGACAGGCCACAGTCTGTGTCACCAGAAGAGTGCACAATAAAAACCAGGCCAACTCACCCACTGAAACAGGACAGGCCATAGTCTGTGTTACCAGAAGAGTGCACATCAAATGCCAGGCCAACTCACCAACTGAAACAAGAGAGGCCACAAGTCTATGTCACCAGAAGAGTGTACATCAAAAATCAGGTCAACTCACATCCTGAAACAAGACAGGCCACAGCTTATGTCACCAGAAGAGTACACATTAAAAACCAGTCCAACTCACATCCTGAAACAGGACAGGCCACAAGTCTGTGTCACCAGAAGAGTGCACATCGAAAACCAGGCCAACTCACCAACTGAAACAAGACAGGCCACAGCTTGTGTCACCAGAAGAGTATACATCAAATGCCAGGCCAACTCACATCCTGAAATGAAACAAGACAGGCCACAAGTCTGTGTCACCAGAAGAGTGGACATGAAAAACCAGGCCAACTCACCAACTGAAACAAGACAGGCCACAGCTTGTGTCACCAGAAAAGTGCACATCAAATGCCAGGCCAACTCACATTCTGAAACAAGACAGGCCACAAGTCTGTGTCACCAGGAGAGTGCACATCATACACCAGGCCAACTCACCACCTGAAACAAGACAGGCAACAGCTTGTGTCACCAGAAGAGTGCACATGGAAAACCTGGCCAACTCACAACCTGAAAGACAACAGGCCAGTGTCACCAGAAGAGTCCACATTAAAAACCAGGCCAACTCACTGTCTGAAACAGGACAGGCCACAGCTTGTGTCACCAAAAGAGTGCACATTGAAAACCAGGCCAACTCACCCTCTGAAACAAGACAAGCCACAGCTTGTGTCACCAGAAGAGTGCACATCAAATGCCAGGCCAACTCACCAACTGAAACAAGACAGGCCACATTCTGTGTCACCAGAGAAGTGCACCTTAAAAGCCAGGCCAACGAACCTCCTGAAAGGGGACAAGCCACAGTCTGTGTCAGGAGAAGAGTGTACAGCAAAAACCAGGCCAACTCACATTCTGAAACAAGACAGGCCACAGCTTGTGTAACCAGAAGAGTGCACAGTGAAAACCAGGCCAACTCACCAACTAATGCAAGACAGGCCACAGCTTGTGTGACCAGAAGATTGCACATTGAAAACCAGGCCAACTCACCTCCTGAAACAGGACAGGCCACAGCTTGTGTTACCAGAAGAGTGCACATTGAAGATGAGGCCAGCTCACCAGCTAAAACAAGACAGGCCACAGTCTTTGTCACTAAAAGACTGTACATCAAAAACCAAGCCAACTCACATCCTGAAACAAGACAGGCCACAGCTTGTGTAACCAGAAGGGTGCACATTGAAAACCAGGCCAACTCACTGTCTGAAACAAGACAGGCCACAGTTTGTGTCACCAGAAAAGTGCACATCAAATGCCAGGCCAACTCACATCCTGGAACAAGACAGGCCCCAGTCTTTGTCACCAGAAGAGTGCACATGAAAAACCAGGCCAACTCACCAACTGAAACAAGACAGGCCACAGCTTGTGTCACCAGAAGACCACACATCAAATGCCAAGCCAACTCACATCCTGAAACAAGAGAGGCCACAAGTCTGTGTCACCAGAAGACTGCATAGAAACAACCAGGCAAACTCACCCTCTGAAACAGGACAGGCCACAGCTTGTGTCACCAGAAGAGTGCACATCAAAAACCAGGCCAACTCACCACCTGAAACAAGACAGGCCACAGCTTATGTCACTAGAAGAGGCACATCAAAAACAAGGCAAACTCACCCTCTGAAACAGGACAGGCCACAGTCTGTGTCACCAGAAGAGTACACATCAAAAAGCAGGCCAACTCACATTCTGAAACAAGACAGGCCACAGTCTGTGTCATCAGAAGAGTGCACATTAAAAACCAGGCCAACTCACCCTCTGAAACAGGACAGGCCACAGCCTGTGTCACCAGAAGAGAATACATCAAATGCCAGGCCAACTCACTAACTGCAACAAGACAGGCCACAAGTCTATGTCACCAGAAGAGTGCACATGACCACCAGGCCAACTCACCTGCTGAAAGAGGACAGGCCACAGTCTGTGTCACCAGAAAAATGCACATTGAAAACCAGGCCAACTCACATCCTGAAACACAACAGGCCACAAGTCTGTGTCACCAGAAGAGTGCACATCAAAAACCAGGTCAACTCACCAACTGAAACAAGACATGCCACAGCTTCTGTCACCAGAAGAGTGCACATCAAAAACCAGGCCAACTTACCCTCTGAAACAAGACAGGCCACAGCTTGTATCACCAGAAGAGTGCACATCAAAAACCAGGCCCACCCACCAACTGAAACAAGACAGGCCACAGCTTGTGTCACCAGAAGAGGGCACATGAAATGCCAGGCCAACTCACATTCTGAAACAAGACAGGCCACAAGTCTGTGTCACCAGAAGAGTGCACATCAAAAACCAGACCAACATACCACCTGAAACAAGACAGGCCACAGCTTCTGTCACCAGAAGAGTGCACATTGAAAACCAGGCCAACTCACACTCTAAAACAAGACATGCCACAGCTTGTGTCACCAGAAGAGTGCACATCAAAAACCAGGCCAACTCACCAACTGAAACAAGACAGGCCACAGCTTGTGTCACCAGAAGAGTGCACATCAAAAACCAGGCCAACTCACATCCTGAAACAAGACAGGCCACAAGTCTGTGTCACCAGAAGAGTGCACATCAAAAACCAGGCCCACTCACCACCTGAAACAAGACAGGCCACAACTTGTGTCACCAGAAGAGTCCACATTGAAAACCAGGCCAACCAGGCCAACTCACCTTCTGAAAGAGGACAGGCCACAGTGAGTGTCACCAGAAGAGTGCACATTAAAAACCAGGTGAACTCACCCTCTGAAAGAGGACAGGCCACAGCTTGTGTCACCAGACAAGTGCACATTGAAAACCAAGCCAACTCACTATCTGAAACAGGACAGGCCAGTGTCACCAGAAGACTGTACATCAAAAACCAAGCCAACTCACATCCTGAAACAAGACAGGCCACAGCTTGTGTAACCAGAAGGGTGCACATTGAAAACCAGGCCAACTCACTTCCTGAAAGAGGACAGGCCACAGTCTGTGTTACCAGAAGACTGCACATCAAAAATCAGGCCAACTCACCACCTGAAACAAGACAGGCCACAGTCTTTGTCACCAGAAGAGTGCACATCAAAAACCAGGCCAACTCACCATCTGAAACAAGACAGGCCATAGCTTGTGTCACCAGAAGAGTGCACATCAAAAACCAGGCCAACTCACCCTCTGAAACAAGACAGGCCACAGTCTGTGTCACCAGAAGAGTGCACATTGAAAACCAGGCCAACTCACTGCCTGAAACACGACAGGCCACAGTCTTTGTCACCAGAAGAGTCCACATCAAAAACCAGACAAACTCACATTCTGAAACAAGACAGGCCACAGTTTGTGTCACCAGAAAAGTGCACATTGAACACCAGGCCAACTCACCTCCTGAAACAGGACAGGCCACATTCTCTTTCAGCAGAAGAGTGTACATCAAAAACCAGGCCAACTCACCCTCTGAAACAGACCAGGCCACAGTCTTTGTCACCAGAAGAGTGCACATCAAATGCCAGGCCAACTCACATCCTGAAACAAGACAGGCCACAGTCTGTGTCACCAGAAAAGTGCACATCAAATGCCAGGCCTACTTACTGCCTGAAACAAGATAGGCCACAGTCTGTGTCACCACAACAGTGCACATCAAATGCAAGGCCAACTCACTGCCTGAACCAAGACAGGCCACAGCTTGTGTCACCAGAAGAGTGCACCTCAAATGCAAGGCCAACTCACATCCTGAAACAGGACAGGCCACAGCTTGTGTCACCAGAAGAGTACACATTGAAAAGCAGGCCCACTCACCAACTGAAAGAAGACAGGCCAGTGTCACCAGAAGAGTACACATTAAAAACCAGGCCAACTCACCACCTGAAACAAGACAGGCCACAGCTTGTGTCACCAGAAGAGTGCACATCAAATGCCAGGCCAACTCACATCCTGAAACAGGACAGTCCACAGCTTATGTCACCAGAAGAGTGCACATCAAAAACCAGGCCAACTCACCAACTGAAACAAGACAGGCCAAAAGTTTGTGTCACCAGAAGAGTGCACATTGAAAACCAGGCCAACTCACCCACTGAAAGAAGACAGGACAGTGTCACCAGAAGAGTACACATTAAAAACCAGGCCAACTTACTTTCTATAAAATAATAGCCAGAGCATCTATCTTTAGAAGAGTCTGTAGTAAAAGAAGTGCCAACCCACTGCCTAAAAAAACAATGGCAAGAGTATCTTTTTAGAAGTGTGCAAAGTAAAATGCGAGAAAGCTTACTTTCTGAAATAAGTTAAATCATGTCACAATCACCAGAACAGTGCACAAGAAAAGAAAAGGCCAGACAATGAGTTACCAGAAGAGCTAATTGTCAATAGGGACAACTTACAACCTAAGGTATGGTAGGTTTAGATGATAATTGAGTCAGAACAAAACTATCTCAAAATTTTACAATCACTTACCCACTAAAAGATCTGTTATAGGCATACAGAGACATTCTGAGTAGACTTCATATTACCATCTGAATTTGAAAACAAAAGCATTAGTTGTTTAAGTAGCAGGATCAACAGTTAATACTTACATCCTGACATCAATGGACAGCTGATGATAAAATGTGGAATATTATGCAGAATAATTGCTCACAAACTAATGAGAGCCATGAGAATATATAAAAACATGTACAATTGGTAAACATACATCCTGCAAGCAAAAACAATGATAAGAATACCATTCTGTTTCATTTGATAATTTCTTTTTATTCTTACTTTCTGTGCTTTCTTAGCAGTAATAGCATGTTGTTACATATTGACTTACATTCTGCAACACAAGTCAATATTTATTTTGATACCTTTTTGTTATTATTATCACATACCTCCTATTCAGCTGAAAGATTCACTTTTGATCAACATTGTTCTCTTGTTACTTACTGTCTGTTGGAAGATCTTGTTAAATCAGCAAAGATATCCTAATTATAAACTCTTACTTCATAGAAACCAATGACTTGTTCAAATAGCTTGGTCAAGTTCTTTGTAACAATTGACCTCTGCAATGTGTCATACATGTTAAAAGTATGACAACCATCTAAGAAATGCAATGACTTACATGAAATAGATCCTTTCCATCTCTCACACAGCTTAGAATTCTGTTCTTCTCTATAATTTCAAGAGTCAGTATTGTATTACACCATGTCTTACCCTGCAAAGTGAGTAAATCTCCAATGGAAGTTTCCAAAGAATTTATCATTGTTCCATCCACATATAATTCCTGCTTCTGAAACCCTAAAAGAATATGGTGTGGCCAATTGAAGCAAGCATACTTGGTCATATCACCCTCAAAAAAGTCTTTTGAAGGGTACTCTGCCAGATGCTTCAAACAGTGTATGGCAAGATGAAGGTGTTGCAGAGGAGGATCAATGAAGTATTGCTCTGATCGTGATTTGTTGGTCAGAAAATCCTGGAGAGAGGTGTGATAGAGTGTAATGGGCTGATCATCACATCCAGGAATTTTGATAATTGACTGTACCCTTAGGAGCTCATGAATAACCTCCTCATGCTGGAGATTGAGAAGGGAACTGAGAAAAGAGATAGATTGGTTGTCCTCCAGGATCATGATTGTTCCAAGAATTTGATGAAGAGCTGCTGTCCTGGAAGCAGAGAAAAGAACCTGTTTATAAAGTGGATCCAGACCATTGGCCCCAGATTTTATAAGTTGTTGCAAAGCTTTGTGTGGCATGGGAGCTGCTCCAACATATTGGATCAATGTTGTGGCAAATGCAAATGAACTGCCAGCCTGATCTAGAAGTACAGCAAGGTCTCCATCAGATGGCCAGGGCTTCGATACCCTCTGCATCTTTCGAATATTCTGGTCATAGATACAACCAAACTCCTTCTCAAAATATACTTGGATATCCAGACGAGCATCATAAGTTGCCAAGTCCAGATGGTATAAAACTGACTGGGCACCAGGATCATTGAACCTTTTCTGAATATGTTCCTCCACCCTGCTGGTGAGAAGGACCTGGAAAGGAAGACGACTTTTTCCTGAGGATGCATTGATCAAAACATCAATGAAGGCTGCCATCTCAGCCTTGTCATCACATTCATCAAGAGCATCAATAACAAGAATCCTTCGCTTCGCAAAAAGAGAAAAGGCTTTAATGCGAGAAAGGATTTCGAACGTGGTGGAATGAGTTGGATCTATAATTAACTTCTGAAATTGACGAGCAAGAGAGACAGAGGGCTCAAGCAAGGCAGGTTCATCGCGAAGAGCTGTCTCAAGTGATGGCTTTGCAGCAGGAATAGAAAGGGAGATCTGATGGGCAAGGGTAGGAATCAGGCGAGATATGTGGCTACGTTCACCAGCGCCTCGAAGAAAGAAGAAGCTCCCTAGAAGGCGGCCCTCTGCGGCATAGTGCTCCGCAATGGTTTGAGCCACCGCTGACTTGCCATAGCCAGCTGGTCCGTTGAGCCAGCAAACAGGAGCTCGGTTGTCAGAATCATTGAGCCACTCCTTGATCTGCGTGATAACCTCTAGGCGGGTACCGGGATCACATCGAGCAACAGTACCCGCGCGATTATGGGTGGCGTTGCTGACAGGCCTAAGCAAGCCTGGAAGACCTAAATGCAATGAACAATTTGATAGTACTGACGAATTCATACAAAACCTGACATACCTTCAGTAGGATGGGCCGGAGGGCCATAAAAAACGATGTCGCGGCCGGCGTTATTGACCTGTGCGCTTCCAGAGATGGTGGCTCCGATAGTGTTTGGCAGGAATGCGGCTGATGACGAAGGTTCCATGAGTGAAATGGCGTGTTGTAATATGAGCGCTAGAAAAGTTGGAAGGGCTCGAGACGTTGATAGGTTGGATCGTCGTGGTCGATGAAGAAGAGAAGACCTGAAGTCGGAGATAGATTGTGGGAATTGGTCGGAATTCTAATTGGGCGCCAGAGCTCTGCGCCAAAAATACTGCTCGCAGACCAACGCCCAACTCGCACTACTGAGCCAACTCTTCCGACCCCCCCGCGGGATTTCACTTCGAAACGATGGGCAAGAAGCCTGACCGGAACAGAGCACTACCGCAAAGTCTCTGTCTCCTTGAATCGATACCCGGGCCTCACTCATTAGCAGCTGTCCAATCCCTCGCACCTGCCACCCCGTCTCTCCTCTTCTCGTTTATCCACATTCAGGATGAGGGACCCGTTCTCCTTCCACGCTAACTGCCTGAAGACAAGAACGCCCCACAAAGAGCACCTACACGCATCGTCGTTTCTGATTCCCTCGAAGCTGACGTGTTCGACCACACATCAGGCACTTTACGTTTGAAGAGATCCTCATCGTGCACTGATCGCCACGAAGTGTGTTCCGTGTCCGACCAGCCTCAAGATGCTCTTCCACCCTCTCCGGTACGTGTCCTCACGCGTGCATTTTTCTCTTTCTCAACTCACCACTCATTATAACAATAACAGGACACACCTCTCCCATATCATTCTCATCCACTGGCAACCTACTCGCAACAGGCTCAGGAGACACCAACGTGCGTTTATGGGACCACAACACGGAGACTCCCTCACATGTTTTGCCAGGCCAGGGTGGGTCTTATGTGTTGAGTGGGAAGCTATGGAGCTGAAGTCGGCTAGTACATGTGAGTCTGTTTCTTGACGCGTCGTTGGACTCGCTTTAACACTCGTCTCAAGTGAGGATATGGGATCGAAAAACGGGCAAACCGATCGGGAACGCATTGAAACGCCACACGAAATGGATTACATCCTTCCCCTGGGGACCCATTCACCTGTGAGTCGCCTTCTTCTTACCTTCCTAGCCAAAACACTAGTTGAATTGGACAAAAGTAATGCTACTTCCCCCACCTCGCACCATCCTTCAAAGACGACACCATGTGTGCATAATATTCACCCTGGGCGAACAACCCACCGGCGTGAACGTCGTTAAATGGGGTGGGGCTGACGTGTTTTATACCGCCGGCAGCGACCGGACGGTCAGGATACGGGATACGAAACAAGGAAGACCAATGCACCCGCTCAAAGACCACGCGCATCAAGTGACCACGAATACGAATTCCGTCCTATGTACGGGTCCGTACGACCACACAGGCAAGAAACCCGCCTCCAACGAAGACGGTCAGTCTCCCTCTCTATCAAGCAAACAAGTCCACTAACCCCACCCTTCCCTATACAGCCCAAAACCTCGCACAACCACGGTACACGGCCCTCCTCCTCGCCTCCCCCACCGAACTGCTCATCTCCGGCTCAGACGACCACACCCTCTTCCTCTGGTGCTCCCTCTCCTCCACCTAACCCATCGCCGACTGACAGGCCACCAGCGCCAAGTCTCCCACATCGCTTTTTCCCAGACGGACAGTGGGCAGCGTCAGCTGTTTGGGATAACAGCGTACGCATATGGGACGGGCAAGTTTGTTGCCACGCTTCGAGGCCATGTAGGCGCTGTGTACCAGCTTGCGTGGAGTGCTGATAGTCGGTTGTTGATTAGTGCTAGTAAGGGTAGTACGCTCAAGGTTTGGTGTCCCCCCTTTCGTGGAATTGACTGGAGTTTCCTGATGATAACTTTTGGGGGTGGTAGATATGGAGTTTGAAGACGTATAAGATTAAGACCGACCTTCCGGGACACACAGACGAGGTGTATTGTGTGAACTTTGTGGCTGATAAGGTTGTTAGTGGGGGACGGAACCGTTAAAATGTGCTTGTTTTCGTTCTTTTGTTTTTGTGTGCAGCTGATGCATTTTCGGCTGTAGATGGAAGAGTTGAGGCCTCAAATTTGATCTGGATGCATAGTCGCACATTTCCGTTATGACGGGGGTGATTGGGTACTCGGTACATGTGTAGGATAAAGCTGCATTTGTACGCGGAAGGGCCACATATCTCCATCTTCATGAACCCTCCCGGGCCCGACCAGCTCACAACACCAGTTCATACCATTTCCATGATAGACGAATGAAGGAGATTGGATAGTCCGTTGGCGTGAACACCACAAAGACATCTTCACGAAGAAGTTGTAGACGACGTTCCTCTTGATGCCGACATCGAATAAACATCTTGTTGTGCATGTTTTGTGTAGTCCTAGAGCTTCCCGGTTCAAGCTTATCCCTTCATCGTTCTCGCTGCCAATCGATATTCTTGGTCGGTCCTGGCATTTTTCGCAATTCTGATCTGTCAGCTTGTACAGTATTATTGAAAGAACCATGCCATTTACCTTGAGGACTATCCAGCGCTGCTGCGAGTGATCAATAGCTTTCTTGAGACAGAGGTGGGTACAAAAGAATGGTGAGTTCCACCACTTTTTCGCGAGACATGATGGAACGGACTAAGAGAACGGCATGAGGCCCAGGTGTCCGATCCATTGCAATTTGAAGCCAGTCCTGAGGTAAATACTAAACAGGGCAAGTGATGAGTGCTGTTACTGTACTAATCCAATCAATTCGTCGCACCCTGTGACCTGTGACCGACGCGACGAAATTTTGGTTTCGTCGCGTCACCGGGGAAGGTTAGTGTTGCCGGAGCTCGGCTTTAGCTTGCTCCGGCTTCAAGCCCGCTTAACCGTGGCTTGGATGCCAAATTCGGAAACATGCAATTTTCTCAATGGTTAGGGGTGTCACATTCAAAATTTTTGGGAGGACATATCTACTGCATGCACAGTTACATGTCAGTGTGCTGCTACTTTTGACTTCTGTCCATAATGGTGCGATTGTCGCTGTTCAACTTCATGTGTGACATCATTTAGCTGTGGTCACATATGTGACTACCTAATATTTGAGATGCTCAGTAAAACATGGGAAGTTGATAGAATGCTATAAAACTCTGTGAAAGGCTATGTTAAGGTTTCCTTTCCAGCATCCAGCCTTTTGTGTGGCAGAATATGGCTTGCAGCTATATATTTCTATTTCGAGCCCGAGCTATGAGTGAGCTGTGGCTGATCTAGCTCAGCTCGGCTGGTGGCTCAAGCCAAGCCGAGCCAAGCTTCGGCAACACTAGGGAAGGTGTGACTGCCGGAAATTTTCGTCGAAATGTCGGAGTAGCCCTCTGTCCATAGATAATTTAAAATAGTTCAGAGAACTTTGCTAGAGAGACGTAGAGGGCGAAAAAATCGATTTCTAACAAAAAAAGACCCCAATTTTGCTCCTTTTCTGACTGACCTGGTGGTTTCGTCGCTGGCTCCTGTGACCTGTGACCGCTTAGAATTTCGTCGATTATGGACCCCGTGTGACGCGTGACCGACGAATTGATTGGATTAGTACAGTACTCTACTACTCTCTTAACACCGATGAGAAAAGCCTCAAAGAACGGTTTGAAACCAACTTACCTGTTGCCCCGTAGCCACTGGCAGCATCAACCTGCAGAATTTCTTTTGAAGACTGCAGTGTTTTGTGATGCCGGCTTTGCAGTGCAGCTCTACCCTCTTTCGCGATTACTCTGGTGAGATAGAAATGTAGCCCTGAATCGTGAGATGACGTTGATGAGAAAGCCCTCCAGAATGATTCAAACAAACTTACCTATCACCTCCTGCTGCACCATCAAGCTCGCCGCTCGCATCCATATCTATTGGTCTGAAACTGGTCTGCGACACATTGCTATTTGAGATCCTCAGGATTTGACACCGTTTCGTCGAGGATTGGAGTGGGACCGTCGTCCGGAGGGGTATGAAGGTTGTATGAAGGTCAAGGTCAACTGGGTGATGGTGGACTGCTGATTTACACGCGACCACACTCTTCGAACAACATATTTCAGACTGTACATCGAGCACTTTCCCCAATTCATGCCTCATTCCAAAACTTCCACCCTGCAAAGCTAATCTCCACCAGGATTTCCTCACTAGTCAAGTCGCGTCGTTGCGGGTTTTCGAGGTTGGCTATCGTGAACTACAAAAAATGTCTGTTATATCAACTTGAACAACTGCAGCTGCATGGGAGGTACCTGGAGAAGCGGTTCATCTTCCTTGCAGACGTCCAATCTTTTCAGGGCTTCGAGAACCTTTCCCGGCGGAAGGCAGACCACTGTAACCACGCAGAAGCTGTAGGCATACACCAGCCACTCCTGTACTCGCAATCTCTCCGCTCTGTTCTTGCTCTGTTCAGATGCTTCCGACAACTTCAATGTATCAGAAATGACTCCGACTATATCTGGGCTGTGCATGACTTCAAGCCCGATGGAATACAGGCCGATCGGATGGCTCTTCAAGATAATTTAGCATTTTCTCGCTGAAGTCAACGACGAATACTTCACGGAACGTTGCGATTGGTCGCGATGAGGCCCAGTACACTGTCGATAGTGACTCATCTGCTTCTGCGTGGCGCGCAACGTGAAGAATGGAATCAATGTCGTGGGGACTGGAGCGCGATACTTCGAAGAGGAAATCGCTCAAGCCACAAATGATCGCAATTTGCGGATACTCTCGAAAGAGTTTCAAGAATAGATGATTGGCAACATCGACGGTATTTGCTGAGCGGAACGATGAGCGGATGGCTTCGATGACGGCCTCTTCATCGCGGTGGTCGAAGGCCATAATGACACCTGTGCACGAAAACTCTGCAGGTCACGGATGGGCTTTTCAAAAGACCTGTTTTGGGTTTTGACCGGGACGACTGGCGCTCCAACGCCACTTTTTAGTCCGCTTTTTTCAGAGGATTCGGCAGCCCCAGCTATTTCTGTAACGCTTGGGCGCCGTCTCAGCTCAAACAATCATCTCACAGACGGCTTAGAAATCCCATTCTTTTGGCATTACTTATTTCGACTGGGCCTCTTCTTGTGTGTCCCAAATCTCACTCACAGCTCCATGTAATACCGCACCAGTCTATCTTTGGTAAACTGTGGGTCCTAGTGGATCCTAATTCTGTTAAAAGGCGCAGAACTGTCCAGCTGATAATGATGACGTCACGGGAGGACAAGGTGGTTGGAGACTTTGAAACGCTTTGATTCCTGATCGGATTTTGGGAGACCAGGTTCAACAGGTGTCGATCCTCTTCTAGCCGTTATTGGATGACCTCTCATAGTCTTGTTACTTTTACGTACCCCAATCCTCTCGCCCTGTCAAGAATATATTATCACATTCGGGGGCCCTACGTTTTCACATAGACACCATGGTGATCTCGTGCATGCAAAACCGCAAAAAAGAATCATCGGACGCAGTGAAAGGTACAGACTACCTTTGTAATATTTGTGATATGTTCACCCTTTGTGTAAAATCATGAAGAAGGTGGTTTGGCGGACAGAGGCCAAAAGCCAAACATCAAGTAATTTTCCTGTCTGTCCACAAACCATCAAGTCATATTCTCTTCCTCTGGTTCGCAGGGCTCCTGGTAATCATCACCATCGCCACCCAGTTCATAAGCATCCCCACCTCCCTTCATAGCCTTTGCAATGGATAAGAAGTAGTGTATCTGGAGGAAAGCGGGAAGCGGAGGAGGGAAGAGAATATTTGAACCGTCCCATGGGGCCTTCACTTCGACGCCATGGAGTGCAGCAGTGGCTGGATGGAAAGAAAATATTTCGTGGGTCTGTTCAAAAGAAAGTTAGAAATCGTACAAGGAGGGAAAGGGGCCTTGACTTCAGGAAGAATTGCAAAGCGAAATTCCTCGTATTCCCTATGATGTTGCAAGCAAAGCAACGTCCCATTCTCCAGGGAGTTGATTCGCCTGAGATCCTTCTTTGTCGAAGAATTGCAGAGATAGCGGCTCACTACTAGGTCATGATAAGCGGAATTTATGATATGTCCCGCTTCGTAAAAATCAGAGTCATCGCGGTACTTGTAGATCGCCTGGATTCCAGTTGCCAAACAGACCGCACATCCTCTATCTCTATAGATGAGTCTCATCTTGAAGCTTTCGCTGTCGTCTGAGGGATCCTGCGACAAGTTGGAAATTACAAGAGGCGGGCAAAAATGCGATCTTACCCGTCCACTTGCAGTAGACCCTACTCCATCGAGTTTCACTCTCTTGACTGCAGGTTTCGAAGGTGAGTCGGTTCCGATAAGCTGTAAGTTGAAAAAAGGCTTGAACGTGATCTCCCCGCCCTCAACTGAAGACACTAGAGAGAAGTCAAAATCAGGAGCCACCGTTAGCTCAAGGAAACTCGCGGATAAGGTAGTTCCCGGCTGCAATGTTTCCCGGAGACGATCGTTCGACGGGAGGATTGGTCAATGGGATCAGCGTGTCGTCGAGTTTTTGCAGTTTATAGCCATTGTCGGGAACAGCTTGGATAAAATGGTCAAGTAGCTTGAAAGAGTCGGCTATCGACCTTCGACCTTCCAGTGATGAGCCGTCTATGCCAGAATATCAACATTGCGCCACTGCTTGGATTTTGTAGATTGGGCGGACGCACAAAGATTCGTGTGTACCATGTATGGCCCTGCCAACGAGGCCGAACACATGGTATAAAGCATGATATCTCGGATGCTAGGGAACACATGATTGGGTACTTTGGATAGCTCCATAGTTCAATGAAGACATGTCCCCAGTTCGTAGCGCAAATACTCTTCATGTCTGGGACAACCCCTGTTTTTCAAAAATTACAAATATGGTAACTATGTGTAAATATTTTGAAGGATAGGGTTGGTATAGGGGGCGCCTACTATAGTGCATCCACGGTCCAGTTCAGCGTCCAACTGGCAGTAAATACAAGGGGGTCCTAGGATTAAAAAAGTAGACCTGGGGTCGATTTTTTTTTTTAAGCCCTACTAGCTTGACCTACCTACCTACGTAATCAGGCACATGTCCATATATGGTAAGATGATGTCATCATCATGATCGCTTTTCCCTCGACTTGTGCCAGATACCTCACAGACCTTGCACACCCAATTTCGTGGAACGATTTCCAACAAAATGCAATGTAGATGATACTGGAATATAGGTGAGTAACTTGTAATTTCTGTATGGAATATATTCTTATCCATTGTGTTTCACAGCCAAGCCTCTTACATTCAGTTCTTTGAGGTTGGCAAGTCCAATGGCTCCACAGTGTATCCAGACTTTGCAATCAGGGCATACGGCGTATCCATTAGAATCAAGCACGGGTTGCCAAACAACTTGTCAGTAACTTCTAATTGATATTTGGTGACTCTACTTCTGTAGTTGCACCAGCTTCCATTGCTTTGTTGGGGCTTCATGATGCTGACACTTGGTGGAGAAATTTTATGATTAGATAAGATTAAAGAAATATTATATAACACTTGAATATCAACTGATCTACATGTTCTGGAGTGTATTGGCACTGCAAACTTGCAAGGTATGGCCTTCCAGGCCTGTTTTGAGATACTTTTGTAGAGGGTTCCAATTTTTTTTTTTCTGGGCCTGCAGCCGACCTACCTACCCAACCCCCGGTCGGACTTTGGAATCCTAAGACCCCCTTGAGTAAATATTCGCGAACCCGTTTGAATGGATTCGAACGTGGCCGAACCTAAGGAATAGAAACTTTGAATCCTTGAGTTATAGTGCCGATCTCCTCGAGCTCCCAATACTTACTACGTGCCTTTAGTTATACTTAGTCTGATAGATACTCTACGTCACCTTGCTTGTCAAGGTCTCCCACTGTCATAAATACCAAACAGATACAAACAATGAGCATAGGGGCCATGGGGTTCTGACTTGCAGAATGCGCACGCGAGCGGACAATCATGTATTCAGTCGTTTAGCTTACCCGCACAGCGATCTTCGTTTAACTAATTCTACAATGGGTGGTGTGTGTGTGCTGTCACCTTGCTTGTCAAGGTCTCCCAAGGTCATAAATACCAAACAGGTACAAACAAACCTCCCAGGGGCCATGGGGGTCTTTTCTTTAGGCTCGACACCAGCCGTTACTTCAAACTCCGATCGTCGTTGAAGTAACGGCTGGTCTAACCTGTTGTCACTTTGGCGGGTCACGCATTTGTGACAAAGGACTTAGCGAAATTTCGATGAACGACGTGCAAACAACCTTGGTAAACTTCGTTGAAGACACTGCTAAGCTCGATCTCTGGTCCTTCCTCCTCCCAGTCACCCTCAAGGTACTCCCCATCATCCTCTGCATCCCTATATCCATATCAAATGCAACGTCTTCAATTCCCAACCTCTCCAACGTAACGTCACCATCATCTAACGGGAGGGGCAAACGTGCACGAAAAGCCACGATATCAGCATCAGCGGCATCAACTTCTCAGGCTGCCACACCAGCGCCAAACCCAGCCGCACAAACGGCAACTCGACTTCGAGGTACCCCGAACCAACCTATGCACCCAGCTACCCCATCGACGCCGATACCAATCCGATTGCAACAGAATCCTTATGCACATCTCGTGTACACACCACACCAACATTATCTCTGGCAACATCTTCACACTCCCGTTGTGTCTCGTTCTCCCAACACTCCCTTGTATCCGAGTTCGTCAGGTAGTCTGGCTGGTTTCTCTCAAGATACATCACCCAACACCCTGTTAGAGCCAACTACGAGCTAAAGGACATTAAATTCTTAAAGTACTACAAATATATATTTGAAAACATGACCTACATTGTTCCAAAAAGAGTGTAATGTGAGCAAAATTCTTCGACAGGTCATTCAACTCTTTTTTTTTTCTAAGTCCGTTGTCACACTTCGCTGGTCCTGCCAAAATCGTGACAGTGTAGACCAGTCGGTACGGTAACTACTCTCTTTCACTCTCTGCTCACCACAACAAACAGTACACATCACCAAATAACTCTGTTACCGTACCGACTGGCTTGTGAGTCTATCTTTTCTTGCATATCGCGCACGCGAGCGGGCAAGCATGAACAAACAAACTTTCTATGGGCCATGGGGCTCTTTTCTAGACTCGCTAGCCAGTCGTTCTGAGGTGTTTGCCACTTGTTGTGGCTTTGTTGTGGGGTCAAACATCAGGCGGACTGCGAAAAATAAGAACACCTCAGAACGACTGGGACAAATGAACACGGTTTGGCAGGGACCCCTGCGTGTGACGCTGACTTAGAGAAATTTCCGCGAACATTCACCCACCTCAAAACACCCGTTCGAAACATCACAAAAAAAAGTTTTTCTGGCTACATCTTTAGATAGATTCAAATAATGTGAATACAGTAGAGTTGAAAAAATAGGTTTTTTTCGACACCTTACGAGGATTGAGGACTGCGGCTAGCCCATCCCCTACCAAGTGCATGTTCTAAACCCACGAAACCCTCAATAGGGCTCGCCACGGAGCTGCAGAGCATGTACTTGCGGGTGACCAGCTGTCCATCACTCGATTACGTGCTCTCGAACCAATCCAAAGTGGCCATGAAAGTGGAATCGATGCGATGTTTGGGAGTGCAGGGAATCCGGGACTGTTTCATGCAAATATTGATCTTCTAGGTCCTCTCTCGACGCATTTCAGAAAACCTGACACCAGTCTGTGCGATCCCGATTCCAATTCATTATCGTGCGAGGATACATGCGTGGACTGTACCGAAGGCAAAAAATCACCACCTACTGTGTTCTGGCCACCATCTGAGCTGCCAGCTCCAGCAACTCTCAAACCCCCAACTAACCTGTGTCCAGGGCCTGCAACTCTCAAACCCCCAACTAATCTGGGTCCACCCCTCGAAAATCCAGCGGCGACGCCAGTTGAAGATGTCGGCAAAAGCGGTGTTGGATGAGAGTGTCGCAAGAGAGCCAGAGGGAGGCTTTAAACAAGATCGAGAGGATGGAAGGTTTTAGAAAGAACCCCTTGGTTGTGATGAAGACTCAGGGGAAGGGGTGAGTAGTGGTTGAGTCGCGCTGTCGTTGTGGTTGTACTGTGCATGTGAACGTTTGAACTGTGAAATTTCACCAAGTCCCGTGTCACAAAAGCGTGACCCTGCCAAAGGGTGTTCGTTTGTCCCAGCCGTTTCTTGAATGGAGCTTGCGGAGTTTGAAGAAACGGCTTGTCACGAGCCTAGCTCTTTTCTTGCATATGGCGCACGCGAGCGAGCAAACCGGTGCAAACAACTGGTCTTTTCAAAACATATCATTGTCTCTTTCTTAGTGCCAGCTCCAATGTTTACATACATAACTATGTTGCGCTATAGCTCTTGAACACTGTTTCCTTTGTTACGAAAAAAAAGTTGCATCGTATTGGTTGCGTATTGGTGCAAAGCAGCGTATTTGTCAGCAAGCAAGGTGCCTGCTGCCGCTGCTAAGTTTCAGCCTCTAGTAATATAAGTATGCAGTATCTATGGACGAACCCTGTGCGAAGTGACCCTTTGTGTTGCAAATCATGAAGAAGGTATGAGACCAAAAGCCGAACATCAAGTAATCTCCCTGTCCTACGACAAACCATATTCCCTTCAAACTTCCCCTGGTTCGGAGAGCTCTTCACAGTCATCGGCATCGTCATCCTGTTCACAATCATCCCCACCTCCCTTTGTAGCCTTTGCAATGGACGAGAAGTAGTGTATCTGGAGGAAAGCAGGAAGCGGAGGAGGGTATAGAGGATCCAAACCGTCCCATGGGGCCTTCACTTCAACGCCCTGCAGTGCGGCAGTGGCTGGATGGAAAGAAAAGATCTCGTGAGTCTGCTCAAAAGAAAGTTAGAGATCGTACTTGAAGGAGGGAAAGGAAGTCTTGACTTCAGGATGAATTGAAAAGTGAAAATTTTCGTAATCCTTATGATGTTGCACGCTAAACAAGATCCCATTCTCCAGGGAATTGATTCGGCTGAGATCCTTCTTTGTCCGTGTGGACGGACTCGCAAACCGGTTGTCGGCGTTGGCGGGATCAGTGAAAGGATCTCTGACGAGTGCTGGAAATCCATCGGCGTCCCACTTGACAATGACGGGATAAGTTTCGGAGAATCATTTGCAGAGATAGCGGCTTACTAAGTCCTTATGAGCAAAATCGATGATATGTCCCCCTTCGAAACGATCAGAGTCTTCGCGGTACGTGTAGATCGCCTGGACTCCAGCTGCCAAACAGACCACACATCCTTTATCTCTATAAACGAGTCTCATCTTGAAGCTTTGGGGGTGGATTGGAGGATCCTGCGACAAGTTAAAAATTACAAGAGGGGGGCAAAGGTGCAATCTTACCCTGCTCGATGTTTCAGTTGTCGTAGACACTTCATCGGACTCGATTCTCTTGGCTGCACGTTTGGAAGGTGTGTCGCTAAGCCGGAAGTTGAAAAACGTATGACCTAGATGCCTGAACAAGATCTCCCCGCCCTCAACTGAAGGCACTGAAGAGAAGTCAGAATCAGAAGCCACCGTTAGCTGAAGGAAACTCGCTTACGTATAAGGTAGTTCCCGGCTGCAATAATTCCCGGATACGATCGTTCGACGGGAGGGATGGTCAATGGAGTGAGCGTGTCGTCGAGTTTTTGCAGTTTATAGTCATTATCGGGAATAACGCGGATAAAATGGTCAAGTAGCTTGAAAAAGTCGGCTATCGACCTTTGACCGTTCAGTGATGAGCCGTCTATGCAGGAATATCAATATATGCGCCACTTTATAAATTGGGTGGACGCAGTCCGACGCACAAAGATCCTTGCGTACTGCCAACGAGTCACACATGGTATAAAGCGCAATATCTTGGATGCTGGGGAATACAGGATTGGATACTTTGGACAGCTGCATAGTTCAATGAAG
Source organism: Laccaria trichodermophora (assembly GCA_018417955.1). NCBI lineage: Eukaryota > Fungi > Basidiomycota > Agaricomycetes > Agaricales > Hydnangiaceae > Laccaria > Laccaria trichodermophora. Next base: position 1,275,189 of record JACTVC010000002.1, read on the forward strand.
ACAGGTTCAATTTGGGGAAATCGGTAACTTGAATGAACCAGTTGTGACGTCATACTTATGCACATGACACACCTCTGGACGTGCTGTGACTGATTCTACAATGGGTGGTGTGCGTGTGCTATAACTATAAGTATGTAGTATCAATCCAACACTATGGACGAACAAACTGAAATGCCAAAAAAAAAAAATAGGTTTCTAATTTTCGATGCTCGGAGGCACAACATATCCGAGTCAGTTCGGGGTCAATACAAGGTGACCAGTTTTCGATATCTACCATTACCTCACTAGTACTTGTCCTTGGTGAATGAGCCTGAGAAAAGCTGCTTGGGATAACAGCGTACGCGTATGGGACGGGCTAGTTTGTTGCCACGCTTCGAGGCCATATTGGCGTTGTGTACCGGCTTGCGTGGAGTGCTGATAGTCGGTTGTTGATTAGTGCTAGCCTTAAGGATAGTACGCTCAAGGTTGGTGTCCCCTCCTTTCGTGGAATTGACTGGAGTTTCCTGATGATGGGGGTGGTAGATATAGAGTTTGAAGATGTATAAGATTGAGATCGACCTTCTGGACATACGGACGAGGTATACTTCGTGGCTGACAAAGTTCTTAAAGGGGGACGGACCGGACTGTTAAAATGTGCGTGCTTTCGTTCTTTTCTTCTTGCGTGGAGCTGAGTTTTCGCATCTAGATGGAAGAATTGAGGGACTGCATCGAATTGATCGGGGTGTGTGCAGTACATTGTTACTTAGGTTGATATCATTCATGTTTAATTGAAAGTTTGGCGCCATTGAAACTCCAAAAACTTTGGTGATTGGTCGAGTGGAAGGTCAACAGTCGATGGGCACTCGCCGTCATGCAAGCTGAGAGTACCTAATTCAACGTAGCTGGCTGTTTAATACGTTTCATTCTTGCGAATTGGGACACGACGTTTTCCGAAGGCGCAAAGCATCTTTGGACGTTCTGTGGGAGGGGACACTGCTCACTTCAAATGAGACTGTGCAACCGGGGTCGGGAGGAGCGGGGAGGACAACATACTTTAGGACGCATTGATTGCTGACCGTTGTCGCGGCAGGATTTTAGGAGACCGGGTTTAACAGGTGTCGATGCCTACTTACTTCTTGCCGTTCTTGGATAGCTTTAACATACAGGGCCAATCCTCTCGCCCTGTCAAAAACATATTATCAGGTTGGGGCACTACGCTTGCACGTAGACACCACGATGATATCGTGCATGCAAACCTCAAGGAAGAGTCACCAGATGCAGTAAAAGATACAGGTTGCCATTGTAATCTTTGGGTTATGTCCACCCTTTGCGTCGCGAATCGTGAAGAAGGTAGTTTGGCGGACAGAGACCAAATGCCGAACATCACACCTAGCGTCAATCGGTATGCACGAGACCACCATTTTACTTCTTGAGGTAATTTACATGTCATTGGATTCCTGCGTTTGGGTACATAGACCTTCCCAACGAGACGCCGTGGGCTACTCCGTGGCGCGAGTGATGCGGGAGGAATCAAGGATCGAAGGAAACACAACCGAGTTTTGCAAAGCGATCGACTCTGACAAAATCCGACGAAATCTACCCTGTCATTTAGTCTACACGCAATGATTAGAGGGATATCAGGAACAGATATACAGTTGAACGTACGATACAAGGACCGCATTGGCGAAAACTGCAGAACATTTGTGAATTGTAGATATGGCTTTGAAAAAGAAGTTCCTTACAACTTCCTCTAACATTGTAGATCCCATAGGGAATGGGGCTATCCGGAAGTAGAGCGTACTAGAAGCAACGAATATCTTGAGATTATGCTCAAATGAGCGAAGAGCTGAACTGACGGTTATCATGAATGCAAGTGCGATGAGCCTAAGAGGAAGGACTGTCAGAAGCCATAGGTAAGAGAAAGTCTTGGGGCGTACGAACCTATTATGAGAGACTTTACAATCCCCATGATCCTTCGAAATTGAATCATGCTTGATGGAGTCAGGATACACACGGAAAGATGAAGGGATTTACTCACCGACTTGTGGTCAAAGGGGAGGCCTGCCGATACAACAAAAAGCACATGGTGTCTGTTACCACGCCGCTCGAAACAATCCTCAGCCCAAAGGACATGATAAGGTGAAACTAGCCAAATTAATTCAAAAACGGTCCACTTGCAATGGATAAGTGACATACGCTGCTGGCTTTTCGCTCCGGGAAGCAGTAATGTCTTTGCCTAGAGAAACAGTTGAGCGTGCAGTTTGCTTCAAACATAACATTGACTGCATTGAATGGATCGTTCGACGCACATATTCTCAAGAAAGTCTATGGGTCAAAGATCAAATCCTAAGTTCAAGTTGGATCGTGAATTCAATCAGGCTTACTGATAGTAAAGCCTGCAACGGGAGCAGTTAGCCGCAGTGATCATATCCAAAGCAACACGATGTACCCCAGCCAACAAAAAAAGGAGCCAACTATGACATGAATCAAGACCGGGTGTTGCTCATAACAAACGGGAACTTACCACCACAAAGCCAATCTTGAAATACCTCTCGTTTGACACTACGATCCGATAATGAGATGGGCTTTGAATTTGCAAAGAAATTGTGAGCTTACAAGCCCACATCCGCTTGATGAAGAGGCTACAGTGTTACAAATCATAAGAAGCGGATGCCTAGATTGAGATTGGGCGTACATTTCGGTGAGGAGGCAGGTCAGTTCCTGGATATACTTGTCAAAACATTGAGCTGAGAGTTCGACTTCACGGCTTACGGTTGGAACGGAAAAAGCCTTGATTGAAATTGAGTCAACTGGACCATCAATTGAAAGAGTTTGTGCTGACCTCAGCTGCCCTAGTATTCCAAGACGGTTTAGTTCATTGTCATTGATCAGCCAATTACACATAACGGACCAATAATTGCAACTGATCAAGGTCGTAATGTCGACGCCGATTCCCCGCTGAATGAAATGGTACCAGAGTGACCTGTAATCAAGCACAAGGCCGACAGTTTCTGACTACGTCGAGGATCGGTTAGCTTGACGTTTGATCCTAAGGAAATTACTCGTACAACACATAAAACCCCAATCTATAAATGTCAGACTCAGGAGAGATCGAACGACTACCTTAAGAACTCACCGATATACAGGGTCCTTCGGAAAGGTCCTGTAGTACCATGCCGCCTGGCATATCAACACGCCGTACATCCTATGGAAGAGCGACTTGTTAACGAAGATGACGCCACAAAAAAAAAGTCACGAACGCGCTTGCAATCATCCCCCCAAACAGCGTAGAACCAAGCGCTGCGTCGGATGCTGCACTCATAGCCTGAAGGAGTACGTTGAGTGAAATAACGAAGGGAACTGTTCCATCAAGGGTTTGAACAAGTTTTGAGGAACTGAGTGGGAGGGGAGAAGGGTCACTTCAGGTCAGAACTTTGACCTAAGTAAGTAGGAGCCTCTCAAAGGCCCTGGCATCAGGCACTAAGTAAGCGCTTCATGCCAAGCTACATGCGAGATGTGAAAGTCATGTCAGATGGTCACGGTTGGCCAGCTGGGTTGGCCCCTGTCCGGACAAAAAGTTGGAAATTTCCTACATAGAAAATTTTTGATGTTGAGAACGAGAGGCCCGATGACAGAGAGGTCTTACGAAACTATGTGCTTTACATCGATACCCTGACATGCTTACGGCTCTAGGAGCCTTGTGCAGCAACAAGAGAGTGGGATACTATATTCAGTGGAACGGTGGAAGTTTTTTGGCCATCTGGGCACAGAAATCACCAGATGTGGAGATTTAGAGATGTGGTAAGAAAGCTTTTCTTAGATAAACACATTCGTACCGTCCTACTGGTCAAGACAAAAATAGGTGGGGGTATGGAGACAAACAAAAATAGGGATTGCTAGAGCTGAGAGAGGGGGGCAGAATTACACAGTACCACTACGACAAGATTATAAATGAAACAGAAACCAATTAAGCAGCTGCAGCGGGTGCGTTGGTCGCGGTGTAATCCTAAACTGAAGGGTGAGTGATGAGAAGGGCAACAAAACCAGGAGCATGTACCTCCATCTCAGCATCAAGGTCGGCAGCCGTCTTGGGCGTCCTCTCTGCCTTCCGAGCACCTCCACGTCCTCTCCGGGGCCTTCCTCGAGCGGTGGTGGCAGTCCTTGATTAGGTAAAAGGAGATGAGAGGGTTGTTCGGGCCAAAAGACGCCCATGGTGCGCAAACGAGACTAACCTCGCGGGTTGTGCAGCAGCGGGGGCAGGTGCGACACGAGAAACCAGTGAAGCGGGCCGTGGGTCGACAACGATTTCGATCTTCATGGGACGTTCTGAATAGTCGAGACAGATTTGGGGGAAAGAGCGGAGGAATCATTAGTCGCGCTGTTCAGGGTAGGGGGCAATAGGAAGACCAAGGAAATTTTATGAACAAGCAAGAATGAATGTTGAACAACTCCTGACAGCCAACTTGTTACCAAGGTTCGTAGCTTTGTCTCTGTCGAATTGCAATGCTTGCTATACCTGGTCTTGTCCGAATAACCGAGGCCGATACGCGCAACACAAGAACTCCCCACACCAAACCATGGAATACGTCGTTTCACTGGTTGCCATCATCAGTCGCCACGTGAATGCAGCCGATTCTGCAGGTTGATCAGACCTGAGAATGTTGATGAACCTGGGCTAGTAAGGCACCCAAGGTCCACAGGCATACGACGGACGCGTGGCCACCTGGCCCACGGTCTCTCCAATGGCCCAGCGGGCTCCTCTCTTCCACAGCACCCCTTCCATTAACTGTTGAAATTTCGAGTGGCCGACAAGTCCGACAGAGACAGGGAGCCAACGAATCCTCTGAAACTTGAAAGGTTACAAGAAGAGATTGCTCTTCCATGCGCAAGAACGGTACGAAATGATGAGACGCGATACTAACTTCCATCGATGAGGCGGTTGTTGTATTGTTGATAGGCGACTTCGCCATCACCCTTGTTCGAAAACTGGACCGACGCGACACCTTTAGAACGACCTCCGGCGTCGTAATGAAGCGTCACGTCTCGGAGGGGGCCGACAGTCGTAGTGAAGAGTTCCTAAAGGAACGCGTTAGAGGAAGGCGACAACCACATGAAAATGCAAACAAACCTTGATTTGAGTCTCATTCACGTCGACAGGAAGGTTTGAAACGATGATTTTGGTCGAGGCTGGAACTACGGCCTTGGCGGTTCTGGACGCGGCTATGTTCGCAGCACGGGCACGCTGCACAGGTGAAACAGCGGTCGAGCCGAGAACTTGTGCGCGGGCGCTAGTGCGACGAGCTGCGCCACGACGGCCAGTCTTAGGCTTGGCGGAGATGATCTGTTGAGAATTTGTGTGAGACAATGGGGTTCTCGTGACACAACAGCAAAAAGGGCAAACTGACGTCGTCAAGGGATTTGTCCATGGTAGATGTCGTCGTTTGTGTGGAAAGAAGAAGACGGCAAAAGGGTCGTGAAGGGTGGTCGGAGGCTTGACGGTGGTGGTTGGAGACGAAGGGCAGGCTGGGCAAGCAAAAGAATGCTGTGGCTTTAAGAGGGGTCGGAGCTCAAATATCCACACACTCCGCTGTTGTTCCCTTTTCGCAAGAGTGACTCATTGTTCAATAAGCGCCCTCTTCATCCCTTCTCTCAACGATGTCTCGTGGCGGTGGTGGTCGTGGCGGTCGAGGAGGGGGTCGAGGTGGCTTTGGGGGTGCCAACAATCCCCCACCGATGGGTTTGACGTTCGCAGACCTACAAAACTTGTCCAGGGAGGCAACAGAGCTCTACCCTGTGTGTTGTCGAATACCTTTTCTACGAAGCAATTCATTTATTGACCAGAATTTTCTGGGATACAGCCGATGCGCGTACCGGTATTCACAGAACCTTCAGATGAGGAGAAGAAAATTGCTGAGCTCCAATTAGGAATAGCCGCACGCCTCAGGACTTCACAGTATTACATTGTGGAAAAAACAAAATCTACAGGTAAGGAAATGCCCTTACAGTATTTTCAGATCATGAATGTGCACTTCCAGAATTACCACGTTATTCCGATAAGTATCGGCCCTCGAGCAGCACCCAGCCGACTCTAAAACGAAAAGATCTCCATGCACCGTTCTTTCCAACGGAGATCTTCGAAGACTACTTCAACCCTAAAAGAAGAAGAAAAGGTAGGGTTCTCCTTGACTTTTCTTCTCGTTTTCTAATCAACCGTTCCTTTGCAGCCGCGACAAAAAGTGGCCCCAGCAAAGTCCGCCTGAACCTAGACGACTTGGCAGATGACGCAGAGGAGGTTCGTCGACCACTCTTAATCTTATCACACAAACTCATTGTCTTTCAACAGGAGAAGTCATCCGAGGAGCGCTCAGACATAGGCTCACAGGCAGATGGATCTGACTATGATGTTGATGAAGAGTATGACAACGACTATGCTGAAAACTACTTCGATAATGGTGAAGGGGATGATGTGGATGACCTTGGAGGAGGAGGGGGTGACGATGGTGGAGGAGGTATGTTGATAGCTACTTTGCCTCGTTTTATTGAACTAACAACTACGTGGCAGGAGGCGACTACGACTGATATATGGGTTTCGTCTGGCTCGATATTTATAACCACTGCAATGTATAACCTCGCACGCGTCTTGCAAGTCCTTTACGTCCTTTCTGCACATCTTGTGTAATCAGGACAGCCTTTTCGAAATCCAACGTTTATCAGACATAACAACGAAGATGGCTGCCTTGAAATACTCATTTCCAACCCTCAATTCTCTCATGATCCAATGCAGATTCAGGTGTTGATAAAAGGGTAGAGGTAAATAATATACAAAACTGTGCTTCCAAAATATTATTGCCAAGGAAAACGACAAAAATACATACGAACATGCAATGCGAATGCGAAAGAAGAGCGAAGGGAAAAAGACAGTGTCCGAAGCGAGAAAAAGCCTGACAACCAATCACGAATCAGGAGCCTTCTCCTTGCCTTTCCTCGACGGGGGCGGTTGAAGTAACGACGGGGAGCTCGCCATGCCAGCTGAGCTGAAAGATGAGAGTCTTCGCCCGCCTTTGGTTGGCGTCATTAAATGCGATGATACCGTTGGACTTCCAGGTAAAGAAGTATTGCTAGCCGAGCGTGATGGAGTGTCGCCAGCAGCAGCTTCGGTCAGGAGAAACTCGACCCACAGCCTTGAGAAAGACTACAAGTTTTTGCCCAATCAGTATATATCCTGGGGCAAGAAAAACTCATCCATACCTCTGTCTCGTCCGACTTTTCCAGTTCTCCCGCTTTTCCAGCAGGAGAACCCGATGCTGATACTGAACGACTCCAGAATGACGATGAAGGTGGGGAGGCGATGGTTGAATTTAGAGACGTGCCTGAGCGCTGTAGGCCGGCCTTTTCTCGTTCTTGCTCCGACCAGGAGAGAATGGAGGATAATAAGGAAAGCATTTCAAAGCGCTTTCCATCTGCTCGGGGGGTGTTGAGGAAAGAGAGGAGGACATTCGTGACAAGCCGTCTATCGACGTTGGTATCAGTGGAGTTGCGCCGTAGACGACGAAGGGCTTCCATTAGGTGTTCATTAAGTATTACAGCTGTTATGGGGGCGTTAGAGTGAAGCGCTTGTGGGAACAGAGATAGTACCTTCATGTCGTAATTTTCCAATCAAGAACGTCTTCTCTTTGACTTCTTTTTCCAGCTCTTGTGTACGTGTTATATTCGTATTCGATTCTTCAAGTTGTAGCTGCGTTGGTTTTAGTCAGTGTGCTTGAACAAGACAGTGCAAATTTACCTCAGCTGTAAGGGCACGATGCTTAAACTCCGCTAGTAGTTGCGTTGTCTGCACTACTTGCGACTCATAATCCTTGACAGCTTGCCGCAGTTCACGATCCTTGTCTGTTAAACCATCAATTCATCATGCCATATCAATGATATATTATCTTGCCCACCGGTTTGGAAGTCCTGCAGGACAGACTGCAAATTTTCCGACTTTTGTCTTTCCAAAACCAATTGGTCGGCTTCCCTCTCCCTTCCCTCTCTCTCCAGATCCAAGTCCCTCGTCAGGCTCTCCGCAGTCGACTTGAGGTCGTCTGATATAACCTTCTCATGCAGTGCTGTTCGTTCCCACTCGTCTCGTTCCATTCGACATCGCTCCAGTTCTGTCTGAGCTTCACGCAATTCTCGTTCTCGGATAAGAGCCTCCTGCGCGTTTTCGTGCAGAGCTCGATTGCGCATGGCGTCCAATTCAATTTGCGCACGGTCAGCTTCTTCATGTGAATCGATAAGTTCTTGTTTGAGCGTTTCGACAGTTGAAAGAAGGTCCTCATTCTGCGTGGTTAGTTGTTGAATGAGCTGTTCCCTCCGGTCCAGTTCTTCCTGTGGCGACAAAACAGCATCAGTTGTGATAACAAACAGGTATTTAAAATCGTCATACGGCATCTTGCTTCAGTTTATTGCCAAGGGTTGTTCTCATCTGTGTCAACTTTGCAAGAAGGTTGCGGTATTGTGTTGCCAAGGTCTCCTTCTCTTCCCTCGTTTGCTCGAGCTCGCGTTGCAAGCGTTCGACCAGATCTCCGTCGTCATCCTCGTTTTGCTTCCCGTTAGCTAAGGTGTGACCGTTCACACCATTTGGGAGTGTGGGAGGCGCGGTGTTGGAGACACTGCGCTCGCTATCTATGGAAAGCCGCGCCCCCTTTGTAGATATGGAGTTTGAAGGAGAATGGGAGGGTGTTGGAGGGGAATTGGGCGTGCCATTGGAGGGCATTTTTGTCTGAACGTGGCAATAATTAAGCCTTGAATGGATTATTCGGCGTCACTGAAGTGTGAAGTTCCCTGAGTGAATGCACGTGATGAGTTCTGAAGGCCATCGTTTTGTGCAACGACCACCACAGGATCCTTTGTCACTTGTGCGGTAATTCTGACACCACCCTCCACAACACCATTCAAATCCCCTGGAAACCTCATTCATAATACCGTCGTGTTATATTCCTCGACCTCAGGGTACTTGTCTATTTAAGCCCTTGTCCCCACTCCAAGAGTCTATTACACCATGATTCGTTCTCTGTTGAGACCAATCCACCTTTTGAACTTACCAGTCGAGCTTATATGCTATATTCTTGACAACCTTGAAATTCCCGATCTCGTACAGTGCACCCTGGTACGCTATATTCCTTTTTTAAATCACGGCAAAATTTCCCCTTGGTTTACCATCATCGATCAGGTCACGAAATACCTCAGAAAAGTTGTAGGCGACTCTTCACGCCTTCAATTTTCCATTGAACTGGCCAAGCACCGATTAGTTTCGTTGCTGCCAGCCTCGGCCTCCCCGCCGTTCTCTACCCGCCTCCAGCTCCTCAGAGATCGTGAGCGAGCGTGGAGGTTTATGGAATGGAAACAGAGGCATACTCTCAAACTTCCACCCACTGGTTCAGTGTATGAGTTTGTTGGTGGCTTGTACGGAAATGGGCGGGAAGATGACAGTAGGGTCACAGCATCTATCTCCTTCCTGGAACTTCCCTCGTCAGATACACCAATGGACCCCCCAAACCTCAAAGCGTGGACTCACGCAATGGGGGACGTTAATATCATTGATTTCACGATGGATCCTTCACAGGATCTCCTCGTCCTTGTTGCCCTTGCTCCACCAGAGTACGTTCCCACCGCAGACTTCACATTCTCTGACTTTATTGACCAAAAACAGATCAAAGTTTGTTTACGAACTACATATTCGTTCGATCACAACGAATTTACCACACCCCAAATCTCCCTTGTCGGTGCTTCCATGCCTCGTCAAACCCTCATCATCCCCCCCACCGTCAGAAGTCATCGCAGCTGTTCGGGTGCAGGTGGCAGGAGACCTTGTTGCCCTGCTGATTAAAGAAGTACTAGACAGCGCTGGCGCCCATCTCGAGATATGGAACTGGGAACACAGCCCGCAATTTTCGGTGAGCTTAATTGCACCCTTCATTGATGAAGTACGTGATATTTACTCAATGTTGTAGTGCAAAATGTCCAGACTATCCGGAATCGACGATTTTACCTTCCTGACGCACAACGCGTTTCTCCTCGTAAGGCCTACGGGCCGATTTGAAGTTTACAACTTTGAAGACCCCCTCTTCTGCAGCACTACTCCCATCATGCGCAATACATTTGCATTTCCTCAGCTCTCGGACGGTTACATGTATTGGTACATCTCGATGAGCAGCAACCCTGCACCTGGTTACATCCCTCGTGCATCTTCATCCGACAATCTTACCGGCAAGCAATTATACTACCCTCGCCCAGAGGAACGTGTTCATGCATGCTGTTTGTATATTTTCAATCCCGCGGCCGAAGAAAATCATCACGTTCACTCATTTGTGTTCTTCCTGAACATCGCCACACTCCTCAATCCACCTGAAGAATGGTTCCAGGCGCAACCCCCACCCACTTACATGGGTTCGGGGCCCAGGTTCACCATCGGACCGAGACATCCAGCACAACCTCAAGGCTCACCCTCACCTACCACTGACAGCGAATCGAGTGCGTCCTCGAGCTCCACGGCGTCATCAAATGGCCTCTCTTCCATTGATATTCCAATATATGGGCTTCCGTCAAGCTCCACTCCTTCCTCATCAACATCCTCGCTTATTCCGATCATTGGTCCATCCCCGTCCTCGTCATCCGCCCAACAAATCTTCACAACCCCGATATATCCCCCATTTCCCAGTTTCTCCTCCACTATCGATCTATCTCAGGTAAACGGGGCAACTCACTACCCATTCCCACACCCAGGTGTGACCCTACCCCCTCTAACGGCGCCTGTACCTGCGCCTGCTCCTCGAAGACAAGGCCCCTTTCGATACTCTGCCACGAGCCATCAAACGAATGTTACTATACCCTGGGAGGTCTGGGGCCCACAAAATACACGCTGGTTTGAAGAATGTCTAAGTACGGACTGGCAACATGCGATCTATGGACTTCGGACCGTGGAGAGCGTGAGTGTTGCAAAATGGCCAAATCTGCATGGAGGGAAAGGACCGTCGCCCGCTGGAGACGGAGCTGAGGTAGGTAGTGAGCAACCTGCGTTGAATGGGCACGCTGCTCAAACGAACGGACATGCTCCCTCCCCATCATCATCATCATCCCTTTCGGACGAGGGACCGATAGCTGCACACCCAGATCTGGATCTGGATGGAGAGCCCGCTCGACCTGAACAACGGCGTTTTCTGCGTATCAGGGATTTCAACCCTTACTCCCTGTCTCAAGCTGCTCAATTAGACGCCCAAGAGGGCTCATCAACTGACAAAGGGAAGCACAGAGCGCGCTGGCGTCAGCCACGCCTGGTAACTGAACCCTCGACAACACCCGTCAAGGGTGTGTTCACGAAAGATATCATTAGCTCGCTCCCTTACGTGGAGGTTGTCAGCGAACAGACGTTTGAAGTGACAGATGTGATGATGGATGATTGTCGAATGCTTCTTCTGAAAGTCAGTCCTCCCTCATTGTGCTTTTTCTATGTTTAGAGTTGGGACTGAACCCTTTTTTCTCTTTTCAGCGCGGACAGGCGGGGAAACTAAAACGTGTCGATGTGCTAATGATGTAGTGGACCCGAATTGACTTTACCTTGCTTTCCTCTTTTGACAGTGATCAGTAATGGGGTGCTACATTTATGGAGTATGTATGTTGTAGATGCGCTTTCCCAAAATAAATCTACGTACAAGTGTAATAGTTTTCACTACGATTTGTCAGTTGGAATTAAAACGACAATATTGATGGTGATTGTGGAGGATGCAGATGAAGACCCTGCAGGGAGTTTTCATGTCGGTGTTGAGACAGATTCAGCCCATAGTCAGCGCCATGATTAAATGCACGTTGCAAAGTGTCATGGTGCCATGGGGAATTAGTCGCAACGTAATTTTACGCAGCACTAGGCTTGCCTGACACACTAACAGAATGCATTAGCGAGATCAATAGAATTTTCCGATGGATATAGTTCCTATCCTAACGCAGGATGATTCCTCGATACAGGGAAGGAGACAAAAGCTTCTGAGAACCCCTGTTCAATTGAGTAAAGACAAATCAATGAAATCTCCAGCGGACCCTGGTCGGGCTTGCTTATCGCTCTCCTCATCATCACTGCATTCGTCGTTATCTTCTTCTCTGCCCACAGTGGGACGCGAATTCTTCGTACGCGTGCCACGCCACCGCTCGACCTTGGTTTTCAGAAGATTTTCTACCTCTTCTAGGCTCTTGGTTGCCCCTAACGCGGCCCTGAACTTGGGGAACCAACTTTGCCGACTGCTATCAGAACATACAACGATTGTAAGACTAAAAATTCCCGTAGAACGGAAATTAAGGGCGTACCATTGAAATTCCACGAAATGCCGTATGTGGGTTTGAACGGTAGCAATTTCGATAGTTTCAAAGAAATTTTGGCAAAGATCCAAATATTCCAAAGATATCTTGACGGGGTCAGGGACGGTGCCCGCGAACAGGCTGGATAGAGCAGATCAGAACGCTTCCAATTAATTTGGAAGCTCATGAAGAAAACCAGGACTGCTTACCATGGGTTCCCAAGTAGAGTTTCCCCCACCATAACGCCATCGGCTCCAGTGTACTCCGTGTTTGCCAGCAAGTCAGAAAATTCACGGACGTTTCCGTTGCTAACGACCGGAACTTGCAGGTTGCATTTGAGTCTTTTCACCTCGTTGAGATTCGCAGAACCTTGTCTTCTCCGCCGAGCCGAAACGTTGCGTGCATGAAGAGTAACCCAGGATACACCACACGCTTCCAGACGTTGAGAAAGGTCTAGCGTTGTGTGAGATGGTCGACAAAGCCTCAATTTCGCTGTCACGGGCACAGAAAAAGAACTGGACATTGCAGATACTTCATCGTTGATATTAAATCCAGTGAATGAGACCAAGACTTGATGGGGAAACCCACCGATCTCTTCGACGAGTGGCCAATCTTTTTGTCCTAGAAGATAAGCGCCAAAATGCCCATCGCGAGCTGATTCTTGAGGACAGCCGAGATTTAGGTCTAGAGTACTTCAAGGTCCATCTCTAACCTGAAAAAAATTGCCAGAAGATAAATTAAACACGTACCGATCGCCTCACAGTGTCCTTGCAGTTTACGACCAGCCTCCGCAATAGTTTGGGGATCGTGCCCACAGAGTTGGACTACAACGGGATGTTCAAGACCGCCATCAGAAGTAGTCCTCAGGTCTCGCAAATGATACTCCAGGTAATCTTGATCGTTTAGAATTCTGTCAGGAATGAGCATCTGTGTGTATGTCAGGCTTGCCCCGTATTTGCGCACAAGCAAGCGAAATGGGCCATCCGATTGCTTGACCATGGGTGCCGCTATATATCTCAAGTCCAACGAGGGCATACTTGTCCAGGCAACGTTGCGGGATACAGTGGTAAGTAGAAAATGATCACGGCGTTTCAACATCTTCCATATCAACCACCAACAACACTGGCTCCTGCTTTGTACCACCTAGATCTCGCTTTTCACCTTCAAAAACATCATGCAAAATCGATCGCAAAGTATCTACTTCAAAGGCACCTGGTAGACCTGCATCATGACGTTCAAAGACGTTATGGGACAAAAGTCCACCTGATGCCAACCACATCCGACGACGCCACACCTAGATAATCTACTTCGTTCAGCTGGGAGTTTTCCTCGATGGTGTAATGGTGGCCGTCGTCTCATGTGGTCATTCGGAACTCAAGCTCGGAACACATTCCGAAGTTGACGTTTTGTCCGTGTCAAGTCACTTCTTCTGAAGTCTTTTCTACCTTGGGATGCTAGTTCCGACCTTGTTCGTTTAACCTTGATTGTGGCTGCGACACACCCTTCAGTTGAGTTTTGTCACGAGCCCAACGAGCGGACAGCGCCTCAGGATGTCAGGGTTTGCTTCACATCGGCGGGGCTATCAAGTGAAACGTGAGTTACGGCGCTTGTTAGGTTCCACGCCCCGCTTAACGTTTATTTCGTGGATCAGATCCTTGGGTGAAACTTCCGATACTCCAACAGACAGAAACTGTGCGACATCATCGAACTTGTCATTTTATGGGCTGCTCCACGGTACCAAATGGCTTCAAGATAAACAAGTCTCAAGTCTCAAGCCAACCACATCAATATAGCTGTTGACGCAGGCTATGTCTTACGTCCATATGGTGTCTACTCAAAAAAAAAAAAAAAGTTAACTGGCATGTGGTTCAGGGTTATTTACAGCGGAGAAGATCATCAGGTGTTACAATGGCAGACAATGGCCTACTGTATCCTACGCCGCTCTTCGATGGAGTTAGTTGGCCCTGCAGTCGTTTACGTCGCATCGGGGTTTTTACAACCCGCCGAGTTCTCGGGCCATAGTGAAGTTTGGCAAAATGCGTGTCAAGGACTTGTGAGTAAACCTTGCATTGGACTAGGCCTCGTGTCGCAGGTTCTGAATTCAAAGTCAAAGTTTCGGAGAATGCTTATCAATGGCCAGCTACCCTGAACTATTGTCGTAGCTTCCGAGCTTTTGGCCCGCGGATTCGCGACCAACCTTCCAACCACACATTCCGTTTGACGCTTCCCCAGCTGTAGCTGGGGTACCGCCGGCCGAATTATATGGGCAACTTCGCGGTAGTCTTCGCTATCTTGACAACCCAACGTATTCGCCACACCGTGCCTGAAAAACAATTGTGTCCAGCCTTCACGCTTCATCCTTGGATGTCATCTTGAACATAGCCGTAACCCTGGCCTCCAGCTTCCATATCGCTCACTTTCCGGATCTGCATCTCTTCATACCCCCGACTTACGAAGCTTCCCGGTGTGCTGTTATTCGTCCCGGTACGAATGGAGTGAGACTGGATGTGACGACTGCGATTCCGCACACCACTAAGCTCCAGCACCTATGTACATGCACCAACGGCAACTTTTTGTAATCAACTCGGGAACATGTTACTTTTGACGCCCCTGCCAATCCGATGTTCTTTCCACCCTGCCTTCAATCTGCATTACCCCTCGTCAACCGAAGTTTTTGCACCTATCTGGCGAACGGGAGGAAAGGCTTAAATTATGGCTTGTGGCAGTTTCGCGGACTTCAACACTGGAACTTTTTTGAACAACGTAGGGGCTCCACATTGCCATTGAAATTATTGGGAGAACACGATCGACCGTGGCAAGACGTTCGCTTGCACGCAGCCTCGGCCCGCTCAGTCAGAATATCTATCAAAGGCCTCAATAGTGGTGACAGTATTGCCTCTGTACGGCCAGACTCGATCTTTCGCTTTCGGAACTTCGACCATCCGTCGTTACTCACAGTGGCTTCATCCATCGTGAGTGCGGTGGCCCTTATCTTTTTCATCATCTCCGTGCATGAGGTAACACCCGCCTGCAGGTCGATTCAAGAGGATTCCAGTTTCCCAATCAGGGTTGGGCACGACAGCATAAGGGTCGGCCCTCTTTTCCAGCTTATCCTAAAGCAGATGTTATCCGCGAACTCCCTGAGCCAGAACTTGCTACTCAATTGGGATGACGCCAAAAACCTGTTGCAGCTATCGAGGTATCGATAGACCATATTTCAAAACACTCCGCTCAGTGATTTTATTTACTTGTGGAGCCTCAGGGTATGTGCAAACGACCAAACTAGGAATTTATGACTATATACGCAACAGGCGGGAAGGGGCGGGAAGGCAATGACCGGGGGTCGCTACTCATACCTGTGCTTCACTACTGATCACTACTGAACGGAGTTTAAAAAGATCACATGACCTTCCAATTTGGGATGCCGGTGCCCGGCAAATGATGCTCCTCTTCTTTTGCTCCTTCGTTCAACACAATATCTGAAGCCATATATTAGTTTGAATGTACTTTTATTTTATTTTTCAATGCCAAATTGCCGTCTAGCATTAAAAATACTTGAAAATCTTACAAAAGAATTTGAAAAGAATAATGAGGAGCCTGAAAATACAGATATGAAATTGCAAGCTTTGTAGTACTGAATGTTAGGGAAGGGATAAGTAGTAGAAACAGGAAGCAGAAATTTATATGTTTTAATATTGAATTGATGTAACATACTTGAGTAGCAAGGTAACCAGAATGAATGGTGGGCAGAGCAACATGGCATGCCTACTCACATTCACACATGGCTTGCAGAAACAATCAGCCACGCATCTGAGGCATTGAACTGGAAAGGGGAGAGAGGGTAGGGGCATGGTCTTGCATGTCTGAATACACAGGTTAGGGGAGCTGTGGGTGGTGGCTGAGGCATTAGCATTGGAATGAAAAGGGGGGAGAAGGCAGAAATATGGTTGTTTGTGTCTGAATTTGGTGGTGGTTGAGGTGTTGTCGAGGACGGTGGGGACGAGGACCTAGCAGCGGATGGTGCACACAAACGACGGCTACTTGGGCCTGTGTTTATGCCAGGTGACGAAATGGGCATCCGCGTGATTCACAAATTACCTAAGCGCTGCACATGTGATTCAGTAGTGATTCAGTAGTGAAAACTGGCCTGTATTGCTCAATATGCCATGGAAAGGCATATAAATTTGTATATTTGCTTATCTATACACCTAAATTATAGCCGAATTTTTTTAGTGTGAGGGAGCCACTGGAAGGTACCACACGAAGTAGTGAACTCGCTATTGAATATTTGATAGGTTCACTACTGCTGTGGCTATGCTGATGCCAAATAGAACCAACCATTCCTTTCGCCGTCTGAGTTCGCACAAGCTGACCAGCTCGTGAAGGCTGCCTGAATATCAACTCAAACCATACCTTGGTCAGCCAAATCCCTCCCTTTTTCTTCCCTTTTTTCCCCCTTCCTTCTTTATTTTTTATTAATTATTTAAAATTTTGGACACAGGTATGAGTAGGGAGCCATGACCGGCAATTGGCTGTGGGAAGTTGTTTGGCCAGCTCCAAAACTAAACAAAATCACTAAGCGGAGCGTCGTGGAAACTAGTCTATCGATACCTCGATAGCTGTGATGTTTGGCTCCACGGTCCAGTCTTGATCGTGTTTATCCAAGATGAGCCGTATGAGCCACCAATTACTTCGTCTGTGCGAAAGTTTTCGTGGTACTAGCGCTAGCCAGCGCTCTAATAGTGTTGTCTCCGGCCCTCCCGGTGTTGTGCTTTTCGATTTGAACATCAAAGGAGTTGTTATCGTTGATGGAAGGCAAGTTCGGCTTTCATCATATCAACGGTGTCTACTTTTGTTGACGGGATTCACACCGGAATGCGATTTTACAGTTTCTGTCTAAATTCTGGAAGTCACCCGTGTTGGAGCAGGGCAAAGTCAGATGAAGTTCATAGGACCTTAAATCATCAAGGCGAAGAACAACGGCAAAAAGGATGTTGAAAAAGAGAACATAAAGCTTCTGGAGGCCAATTTGCCAAATTTTCCACAATAGGTGCTGGAAAGTACGCGCTTTTCCCAAAACAGCTTCTTTCCGATCATTTACTCTTCTCTTTTCTTTGAAAGTCAGACCAATGGGCTCAAAAAATGTCACTTTGTATGAGCCACCTGATCAGTACGTGTCCTCGAGTTGTGTCCCGGCCTCAGTACGCCACGTTTCTTTCTCTACTTTTATCTTGAAGTTACCCCCGATCATGTCCGGAATGGCCTGTATCTCCTTTTGCCGCTCTCTTGGCCTGGACTTTTAATTGATGATCGCTCATCATGCTTGTTAATGGCGTCCAGGGGGTTCTGTGACTTGCCATGCGGCAAGTCACCTTCTCCTCGTGCTTTGTCTCTTTAGCGTGTGCTTCAGGGAGACAGATCCGACGTCATGCGGTCGTCATAGGTTAAATCATGTTACAGTGGTCAGATCACCTGTCTTGAAAATTCTTCCCGGCCTGCGAGCAAGTGTTCCTTCCACTTTCTCACCTGGCGACGGAGAGCTTTCGCATTCATTGCCGAAACTCTAGTTCCGAATTGAAGGCAACTGCTTCATTCCGGAGGTCATTTGGATCGCAAACCACCACCATCGGCTTTGGTCTCGAGACTTTCATGAATGAGATGTTGCGGATCATGTGCCGCCCGATTGGAGCGTGCTTGCTACTTTTACGAAGAGTCTACATACTTAAGTACCTTTCTCATCCTACCCCAAAACCCCGAGTCTGCCATCAAATAAAAATCTTTTGTTTGACTTTGTCGCTTCAACGGGGTCTCCCTTAACTTTCCATCAAGTGACCACCTCTCGCATGTAGTATTGAAGTTTGGAAAAATGGACGCGCCACAATCCCTTGTGTGCGACTTTGTAGCTGTAAATAGGACATGGCAAAAGATCGTTCAGATACATGCATGAACCACACATACGTATGTTTAGGCCGATTGATCAGAGAAAACAATATCGGGGGAAAAGCCTCTCTTCATAAATTCACCACCGATTAGATCGACATATTAGCGTGGACCAATAGCCTCGTTTGACATATGGAGTTTTTGAGTTCCCTTGTCTGGATCTTCGGGGTTGGCTAGTGGCTGCGCTCAGGTAAGAACTTAACCTCGCAGCCGTCAACAACGCCGGCTTACAAACTGTTGACATTTTTCTGTAGCAATATGGCGATTGACATGGAGAACACCAAGTGCGACACAATTTAGTATTTACCAGAAGGATGAGAGAAGTGAGTCTGCGGTCCGTCTTGACACAGCACATCAACAGCACATGACTTGGGACTCCGTCTGCCTGTCTTGCACAAGCCTCCACCTCCACAGGTCCCCATAATTCATCCGGCCGAAACTTCGGGCTCTGATACCCCGTCCCTGCGCTGAGAGCCATCATGATCAATCATCTACATAGCCGTATACCTTTGCAAGCCTTTGCACCACGCGGGCTTCACAGCATCGAAGAAGCTTCACGAATCAGCAGATTGCGTGCAAACCAATACGCCGCGTACCGCTTTCCGAGTGGTAGGTTCAGTGACATGCGCCCTCCTTCCCCGGACTCTCACCCGCGTAGAAAGTATCCGCTGGGCTCGGATGCGACGGAAGTTGAGAGGTGAACATCCGCGAAGGGTTATAGTGAAGGGTTGAAATGTATTCATCCCCAAGGTACCAGGGCTGATGAGAGGGTGATGATAAGCAGTGACGATTTGTGGGGAGGTGTGGACAAAGTCCTGAAAAGTGCCGCAGACCTGTTTCTCGAATGCAACTGTCGATTCCGCTAGGAGGGAAATTAAATTCAGGATCGACACGGGGAAACAAAAACCGACGGCACGGTGCACACAAAGCGACGCGTTACCTGATGTCCACGATCCCCGACGTATACACTCCGTCGCTGCCAATGCAAGACTTTTCGAGCTAGCTATACTCGTGTAAAGTGCATTTGTCGCGAGCCTTGAGCTTACTCTTTTAGAAAGAGCGGGTTCTGTTGTCGTTTCCCAGGCCTGAGAGCGATCACAATCAGTAGCTGGTTAATTGGCAGGTTCGTAGAAGGTTTGTAAGGGTCGGGACAATGCAACCGGTGTCAATCTCGACGTCCCAGCTTCAATGAATCGTAAGACGGCGTCTCGTAAGTTCTAGAATCTAGATGAACAACAAGTTGCTTATTGTATGACACAAATCGCTAAAATCATACCCATGGCGCGGTTCAATCAGATTCGCAGCCAATGAGATTTTTATCTGTGAGTGATTGCGATGCCAGCGATGAAGCAATCATCTGCAAACTCGGCGTTCAAGTTGTTCGCCCTGAAAGACCGGCACAGTCCGATGCTGCCCCAATGACCTGCGAATTGGAAATTTTGTTGCGTGGACGTTGTCACCTGGCTGCAACGCGCTAGCGCCAATGGAAGTAATCGGCAATGTCCTGCAATGCCTGAATATTACCTCGAAAGAGGTTTGGGGGAAATTTGGCAAGATATCGAGTTTGAAGCAGCAAACAACAAACAGGCATGGACAAACAGCAAGTACTTATCTGGGCCAAGTGCATGAGAAAGATCGAATTTTGAGCCCATAACGAAAACAAGTGCAAGAAAGTGCTTGGGGACAGCTTTTCATTGTTGTAAAAATACAAATGGCCCATGAGATATACTGAAATGATGAAACAATGCTATGGAGAAGAGATGGTACACACAACACCAACACCCAAGCTCTATATGTTAATGATGTTCCATCGTGAGGGAGAGGATGTGATATGCAGACAGGTGGCCCAGATAAGAGTGTCAGATAATATTAGGGATATCGTGCTCGAAAGTACGAGTATGGGCGGGGGTGTAAGATAGAGTAAGGGGAGGTGAAATCCAGTGTCCGACTCATGAGGGGTTAGATTCAATCATCACCTTGAGCACCATCTTCCCATCTTCGTCCTTTCCTCGAGCCAGGAGCTCAAATGCAGATTTTGTATCTTCCAGTGGGAAACGGTGCGTGATGAGTTTTTCAACGTTCTCCAGCTTTCCCGATGATAGGAGCTCCAGGGCCGCTGGGTATGTGTTTGCGTAGCGGAACGAGCCCTGGATATCGACTTCGCGAAGAGCGGCACTAGAGAGGGGTAGCATGACGTTGCGGGAGCCCATGCCAATGAGCATGACCTTGCCGCCGGCGATTGCGGCCTGTTAGAGAGGGATAACGAGATAATTAGTAACCTGAACGAGAGAAAGAAACGGCGAGGAAAAGAGAGAATGCCAAATCAAGATAAACCATCTGTGGTCCTATATAAATTTAGAAACAAGATCAGGGAACTTACATGGACTGAGGTCTGGATGGCTGGTTCGGCGCCTGTGCATTCAAAAACGACATCGAAGCCGTCTTTCGCCTCAAATGCAGAGAGAGCCAACTGTGCGGTCTCCTTTGCACGACGGAGTTGTTCGTCCGAAGTCTTGGCTTTGTCGGCCATAGGAAGGCAGAAGACCTGAGAGGCGAAGCCGTTGTCCTTTGCAAAGTCGAGTCGTGGTTGATTGATGTCGATGGCAACAATGCGGGATGCACCCAGTGATTTGGCGACGGCACAAGCAAGAAGACCGATGGCGCCAACACCGAAGACAAGGACGGTTTGACCAGCGGTAAGATTAGCGCGGCGGGTAGCGTGGATTAGGACAGACAGGGGCTCTGCGAGTGCGGCTTGCTCAAAAGTGCAAGAATCTGGCAGACTGATGGGTGAGAGCGTTGGTCAGAGACGTCAGCAGGCGATTGGATATAATACGTACCGATGCAAAACATAGGCGGGGTGGTTCATACGCGTTTGGAGGGTACCATCCGCGTGAGGGTAGACGGCAGCGCTACTGCAGAAGCGCATGCTTTTGCAAAGGTTGTACCGTCCTTTCTCGCAATAGCCGCAGTTGCGACAAAACACACCAGCTTCTATCGCAACGCGCTGACCAACGGTGAAGCCGGTGACACCTGCGCCAATGGCGGTAACGACTCCGGCAGCTTCATGGCCAAGGACGAGAGGTGCACGCACAGCAAAGTCGCCGTTGCGACCGTGCATATAGTAGTGAACTATAAACTGTGTGAAACTTTGCCCACAGGAAATTTTAAATTGAACCTACGATCGCTACCGCAGAGACCAGTGGAAGCAACAGCGACCTGGACCTGGGTGGGCGCTGGTGGCCAGAGGGTGCGGTCCTCGATGCGAAGATCCCTGGGACCGTGGAGGACGGCGGCGTTCTGTGAAGGAAGGGCTACGGGAGACATTGTGGGTAGTTGCGAAAAAAGGGTGAGTGTCGCAGGGCCTTCATGCCGGTATAAATAGTCGAATATTGCAGAGGAGTGGATTCAAATGCTGTGACGAAAGTAACCCCATATTTGTGACCGGCGTGACAGACAGGAGATCTACCCGCGGTCCGACGACCCGTAGGCGCTGTGACGATCTGTTGCCCAAATCCGGGGTTGGTTGTGTCGAGATCTGTCACAGATGCGAGATCGGGCACTGCCTGCTTTGAATATGACCCCCCTCTTTCTGCCACACATATTAATTAATACAAATTAATAATAATCAGCAGCATCCATTTCCTCTTTCAGTCCATCCATCCTCCATTCCCCGAAACTCCCTTTTTTCTACTTTGCCTCTCGATTCGGAGGGGCGGCGCGAGCTCCGTTGGGCAAGAATGATGTTCTGTTGCCTAAGGAATATTTGTTGTGCCAGTGTACAACGTTAAACCCAAGTTAAACCCCTGTCCTCTCGGCGCGGTTGGTCGTCGGTCCGACCCTGGCAAGTTAAGACCGGGCAACGATTTCTACCCCAAGCAGCCCCAAAGCTCCTACCCTTTCTTATCACCATGGACCCATCGCCTGCCATCCCTGCTTCTGCCCTCTTTTCGCTCAAAGGCCAGACTGCGCTCATCACAGGTGCAACTAGAGGTCCGTACACGCGTCCTTCCAACGCATTTTTCTTACTTCTCTGCTGCCCGATCGTTCATCGATTCAATGCTCTTCTTCATCTCGTCTTCTGTCGTAATCTTTTTTTTGAACCCTGGTCCCCATTTGTTCAGGCATTGGCGCCGCATGCGCGATAGCGCTCGCCGAGGCCGGAGCTTCCGTTTGTCTGGTTCAGCGTCAACCTTCCGAAAGCACACCCCCTAATCACGAGACCCTCGACGCCATTCGCGCGCTAGGCGCCACTGCAGAGGTTATTTACTGTGACTTAGACGACCTTGACGCCGTCAAAGGCCTCTTCCAGAAGGCTCTTGATGTCATGGGCGGTCAAATCCATATCCTCGTCAATTGTGCTGGAATTCAACGGAGGTCTCCAGCTGTGGCCTTCCCCGAAAGTGATTGGGATGATGTAAGTAAACAATATTCGTACCTTTTCGTTCTTTTGCCCTCCCCATTCCGTGTAACAATTCTATATCCACTTCTTTAAGCGTCGTGTCTTGCCGTCCTCCCTCGTTTTTAACGTCGTGTCCTTAATCTTACAAACAAATCTGATCTTCGATACTTCTTTCAGGTCCTTAATGTGAACCTCAAGTCCGTCTGGCTGTTGTCACAAGCTGCTGGCCAGCACATGGTTCCCCTCCGCCGGGGCAAGATCATTAATTTCTGTTCACTACTCACATTCCAAGGCGGTTTGACCGTTCCGGCATACGCGGCGGCCAAGGGAGCTCTTGGCCAGCTCACAAAAGCTCTTTCGAACGAATGGAGTTCTCAAAACGTTCAAGTGAATGGAATATGCCCAGGATACATCGCGACCGACATGTGAGTCTACGTCTAACTTTAATTTCCGCGTTATTCCAGCACCATTTCAACATTTTTGATTCCTTTTGAACGCGTTTCATGGAGACGTCCGTTTTTGGATAATTGTAATTCTGTGTGTCGCTCAATGTCATTGACGACATCCAGCGCTTCTTCTTGTTTCGATCCCACACTCATTTGTTGAGAGTCCGCGGCGTCGCGCTAGGCCCCTTATCTCCATCATTTAATCTCGCATCATTTATTGTCGTTGTCGAATGCAATCCCGACAACATGTTTCCACTCTAACTCTATTGACTCTACCTGAATATTCTATCACTCCTTGAAGCTCGCCCATCATTTAACCCTCCCTTGAACGTTGCGCCCTATTTGTTGCTTGCTTTGTCCTGACATCATTTTGACCTTCAGGAACGAAAAACTTTTGGCGGACCCCACACGGCTACGCCAGATTTCGGAACGTATCCCTGCAGGACGATGGGGACAGCCGAAAGACTTTGCAGGTCCGATCGTGTTCCTCGCGAGCCCAGCAAGCCAATATGTCTGTGGCGAATTGCTCGTTGTCGATGGAGTGCGTACCTTTGTATCCCAAAAACTGGTGCACCGACGCTAATTCTGCTTCTTCAGGGCTGGATGGGCCGGTGATCGACACGGGTTTCTTGGAGTACCCACTTCCAAATGCGGGGTATCAACACTTTCTTCTTGTGGGTGACCATATCATATAGCCTACAGGGCTCGGGATGCAGTCCCGGACCGCACTTATATACCGATTCCCGATGTATGTTTTTATCGCCGATTGAATCTCCAAAAAAATGCAACTTACAAGGGATAAAAAATGTTTTCGTTGTACGGGAAGCCTTCTTGGCCTTCCAGAAGACAATCAGGGGAGGAGAGTGAATAGGAAATCACCGGGCGACAGACAACATTGGCCGAACGAGAAGTTTTTTTATGGCGAGAAAGTGAAGAGGGCTCGTGGGCAGTGCGTTCGGGCCGCGCCTGGTTTGACTCCATCGCTTTGATTCTTGCTCATAGTGGTCACTTATGGCAGGATTGACGGTTGGTTATCACGGCGTCGTCAGATAATCCATCATTGTGATGGAATGTCCCAAATGTAGATATATTTTGTGAATTGTGAGGTCAAACGTTGGAGAAGGAAGGTGTTGCACACATGCTGATGCTGGTTGAGGAGAACAGGCAGATACGATCGTAAGATTGGGGCACATACGATTGCAGTGAGAAAATATTTGACTTGTGCAGAACTGAGCTCACAATGTATATATTTACAGACCTTTTGCACATAACTACATCATACATCCACCAGAAAAAAGGAGGTACCTGCGCTAGAGGTAACATGACCCACTTGGTGGTGAATCGAGACCAGACTCCAGTGGTGAGACCGTGACGAGTTTTCCAAGGCTAGGCAAGCTTGACTGCACAGTGCGGTTAAACAGGTGAGCGAGTCCCAATAAATTCAACAGCCCCCCGCTCACCTTGTGTTACAAAGCTCCTGGAAGAACTCGAAAACGAAACAAGTCATGCATGGCAGCAGTGAGTATACGGCCCGAGACCGACGAGATTCAGAAGGAAGGTCGGGGGAAATAAGGTCCTTCATCAGAAGGAACACTTTGATCCGTCCAGCAGTGCTTTTAAAATTTACAGTACTGTCCAGTGTGACAAGGCATCCTTGAGAAATTGAGTTGGATGCAGAATTAATGAATTTTAGCCTTTGAGTGGGAAGTCGTGTGATATTGAAGCAAGTGTTGGCCCAAACGATGGAGGCCATGGTGTCAACTGGTGGCCAAGAAATTGGCTGGACAAAAAGCAGCCCAGAAAGACACCTCATGTAGGTAAGATGGACGGGATGTTGTCCGTAAGGATTGACTTGAGACACGTTGAAAACAACCTTGTGACTTGAAAAAGAGGAACGCTCTACTTTTGCCCATTCGCATCTTTCACAAACTTCGATAACTTTTCTTCTGCCCCTGGCGTACAGGACAGCGGAAAGATCCGACACCACAGCGAAGAAAAAGCCGGATGGTGGCTGCCCTCCTGGTGTTCAGCGAGGTTTTCATTGATACGAATACCATGTGATCAAAGCTTTCGCAGCTGCGCGCCGAACATCCTGAAAAACGAATTACGATGACCAAGGGTACGACAGGTAAAGGGTTCGCCTCGGACTTGTTAGTTAGAGTTAAACAGGCATGCATGGCAGCATGGCATGGGGCGACTATGATCACCACTGACCAGTAGGTATTCAGAGCAGCACGTGTCTACGAAGCAGTTGAGGCTTTGGACGTCTTACTCCAAAGCAGAGATGATTGAGAGATAATAAGGAGTCTAGAGCAGGCATGTTGAAGTCTGCTCAGCTGTGACGCACCGATTTTGCGATGCTGATGAAGGCTTCGAGGAGGTCCGCATGAGCGGCAAGATTGTTCCCATCAACAAAAGCAAATAAAGATGTGATCAGCATCTGGTGACCAGGACCGGAGAAGAACTTGAAGCGCCCAAATGCTCATGCACAACGAAGACGAAGTTTGCTTGGGGATAATTGCCAAGGTAAGAAGTTCAAATTTAGGTCGTAACACTACCTGATGCTAAGTAGTACAGCGTACTACACCCAGCAACCTCGTATCGTCGATATCGAAGTCCCTCTGGACGACTATTTCCTTGACAATCGGCCCTGATTACTAGGTGCTACTATGGTGCACGTCACCTAGTCACCGCTACTTTTGTACAAAGGATATTGACAGTCCAAATCTGACCCCTTTCCTTATTCCTTTTACAAAAGTGATGCATTTGATTGAAAGAACAAAACTGTCAGACGGTTTGGCAAAATATTCAAAATTGAAGGAGTTATAAATATTCACAAGCCCAATTTGGCCAGCTTACGTAATATTGTCCGAAAATGGCATATCTTATCCTCTCTACCTCAGTATGTTCTTGGTATGTTCTGGTTCCAGAAGATGCGAAACTGTATGTACAATGGATCTGAGGTCATTTAAGCCACCATTGACTGGGAATAATATTAAATTTTCCTTCATGAAAGTTTAATGTATAATATTTCCCTGAGATATGCTATTATGCATCTCAAAATCGTGCAAAAACCGTGTAAATGCATCTTCCAAGTCAAAAGAAAATTGCCTGCGGCGCCCCACTGGGGTATTGCAAAAAAAAAAAAATTCCTCCACCGATTTGGCCGCTGTCCAAAGTAGCGGTGGCTAGGTGACGTGCACCATAGGTGGGAACTTTGATGTAATTCCGTGAAAGTTGTTGCTCAACGGGACAGTGCTGAATATTCTTCCCTTAGCGCGTGTCTGCTAGCTGCTTCCACCACACTACTCTCGCTTCCTAATTCGATGATGGCTTCAAAGTGAATTTCTTCGTGTCAAGCGCTGCACATCGGCCATCTACTACCCGAGGAAAAACAAGGAACACTGAAACACGTCAAGAAATATTGGAGCTGATCAAGATCAGGGACTGCAGACCGAGGTCAAGGCAACATACGGTTGAATCCGACAAATACTACGGAAGACCGAGTGGACCTGACTCAAAATACATAAATAAAAGCCTAGACTCCCATGCCTCCTCACTTGCTCTCCGAACTCTGCCATTCCTCTAGAAAGTTTTTCATTTTTTCGTTTCTTCCCGTTCTCCTCACATTCGCCATGACTATCGTTCTCACTCCGTATTGGTCAAATGGCGTTCAGAAACTTAAAATCACTTCTCAATGTACATTGTCTCTCCTACCTCAAAAGACAAGTACTCATAAGTCATTATCTAGCGCCAGCGACCCCAAAACCAGGTCTGACTCCACCGGCGTTAAACGCGTCGATTCACGCTCAGCGTTGCCTGGCCCAGCTGCGCTCGAAGGACAAGAGCATCGAAAAATACATCTATCTGTCGCATCTTAAGAACGAGGATCCATCCATTTTTTACAGCTTGTGTTTAGAGAACATGGTTGAAATCACGCCTATAATCTACACGCCAACTGTTGGAGACGCATGTCTACAGTTTTCACATATTTATAGACGCCCCGAGGGCCTCGTCTGTATCCCACAACCAGTCACATTGTCAAGGAACTGACAATGAGGTTCTAGTATGTTTCCATAAAAGACAAGGGGAACATTCGTCGTGGTAAGCTCATTTGGCTACTCTATAGGTCAAGTTCGCTGATAACCTTTCAGTTCTCAACAATTGGCCAAAATTAGACGAAGCTCGTATCAGTGTCGTCACTGATGGTATGTCGAGCTTGCAGCATAATTACTTTCCCCTCATTTTTGGTCAGGTTCACGAATCCTCGGCTTGGGCGATCTTGGGGTTAATGGTATGGGAATTTCAATCGGGAAACTCTCCTTGTACATTGCCGGTGCTGGGTATGTATGCGGCCGTGCCTCCTTTTTTGCTTAAATTTATTCCCGATAGTATTCGCCCAGAGTCTACCATCCCCATTTGCCTTGACCTCGGAACAAACAATCAAAAGTTCTTGGACGACCCGTTCTACCTTGGAAACCGCCACCAGCGTGTATCAGACAGGGAAATGGAAGAGTTCATGGATGAATTTATGCATGAAATGTCTAGAGCATTTCCTAAGCTGGTGGTTCAATTTGAGGTTAGTTATGACTTTATCTTTTCTTTGCAGTGTCCACATTGAATGCTCAATCAGGATTTCTCATCGGACAACGCATTCAAGTACCTCGACCGGTACCGTAATAAGTATGCGGTCTTCAACGATGACATACAAGGAACCGGAGCTGTCGTTCTGAGTGGCTTCCTTAATGCAGCCAAGATCGCTTCGGCCTCGTCGGGAAGGCCTCTCACATCTCATCGTATTCTCTTCTTCGGCGCTGGATCAGCTGGCGTTGGTGTTGCCATGCAGCTTCAGAGCTTCTTCACCCTCCAAGGCCTGTCGACTGAGGAGGCTCGTCAACAAATCTATTTGATCGATTCACAAGGCCTGGTCTATAATGGTCGTGGACGTCTTGCGGAATACAAAACATGTATGCTGCTATTTCCCTTATTCTTTTCGTGGATGCACTCATCTTCAAAACCAGACTTCTCTAGGGACGACTACAGTGGACCTCCGATGACAAACATTCTGGACATCATTGATTATGTCAAACCCACTGCGCTCTTCGGTCTCTCTACTATAGCGGTGAACATTGAGAGCAGCCTCGGTCCCTATTGCGATTCTGACATACTACTTTCAGGGTGCATTTACACCCGAGGTTATCCGAGCCATGGCCGCTTATAACCCTCGCCCGATCGTTTTCCCTCTCTCGAATCCTGTCAGGCTGTCGGAGTGTTCTTTCGCGGAAGCAGTTGAACACACACAAGGTGCCGTGCTGTTCGCATCAGGCTCGCCGTTCCCTCAGCAACAGTATGAGGGGAGAACCCTGTACCCCGGGCAGGGAAACAATATGTACATTTTCCCTGGTTCGTCTTCCCATACTCTCTTCTACTCTCTTTTATTCGGCTATTTTTTGTCGCTGATCGGGATTCAATTCTCAGGTCTTGGTTTGGGAGCTATCCTTGCTCGGGTGTCAAGTGTTACCGACAGCATGGTTGAGGCCTCGTCTCTGGGATTGGCGGATTCTTTGACGGATGAAGAACGGTCCCTTGGACTCCTGTACCCCAAGATCGAAAGGAGTACGTCATGTTTTATTCCTGTCGTACTCTGCGTTGTGTTGACATGTCACCCTTTTCTTTTTCAGTCAGAGAGATTAGTGCTCACATCGCAAAAGCAGTGATCCGCGCTGCGCAAAATGCGGTAAGTCGTGGCTGGCGTAACTTAGGTGTCCTGATTTTTTACCCTTTTTGTGCTTATAGGATGTTGATCGTTCTAATGACCTTCGCAACATGAGTGACAGTGAACTCCTGCGTTTCATTGATGGAAAGATGTGGAAACCTTGAACACTCTGATTCTCCCTTACCTGCTGTCTTTTCGCTATTCTATGTTATCGTTTATAATTCTTCATTGAACAGTCGACGTCCAGATACAGTAGCTGTTTGTATATCATGTGTAGGTTCAAAGTATTCCAGCTTGTTGTTCGAAATAAATACTTAATTTGCTTATGGTGTACGGTTCCAGGCGATAAGTACGCAGAGGAAGACTTGTGCACAGGATACTGTGGCCAGGATAAACGCCATCAAGACAGAAAGTTATAGGATCAGGAACGCTTTTCGTTTGGCAGGTCGGAATAAGTACGCCTATGCAAATCGGGAATCGCTCCGCCTAATCGCATGATGTTGGTTGACAGTGACAAGGCGGCTGAGCGTGTTCCTGATGTTCACGGCAGAACTTGAAGGAGCGTGTCTAGAGGCTCCTTCTGCCGTGAACTGCGGTGTGGCGCCTTGAATAAAGATCACCATGAAGAAATCACAGTGCGGCGATCAATGATAATTACTTTGACTGAGGAATCTGGTTTTGCGGATACAATCTAGCACGGGATTAATGCAACGATAGATAGATTATAGATGACCTTGTAAATATGAGGGATGGCTAGGCATGGAATCTCAAACACCAGCCATCCTCTTCAATACCACAAACTCCTCTTTCCCAGCTGCTTTACATAACGCGTGAAACTTGGATGCTGGGTTGCTGAGTAACGTTGCTGGCCTATAACAGACCATCATGAGAGCTCAAGATGGAAAGAAATTCAAGATAATGCCATACCGGTCAAATTCTATGATACGGCCTTGTTCAAGGAGCATTACCTGGAGAAGTGGTGAGACCTAGATCGAGAGACGCAATAATAGATCACCAACCCTGTCGTAATCAATCACCGTCCTCAGGCGATGCGCAATTGTCAAAATCGTGCTTTCCGCAAATTCTCTACATAAAGATGTGATCAGAATACAAATCAATCGATTCCAATAAAAACTTACTGTCGTATCGTTTTACCAATCAGCTCATCAGTGGCGTAATCAACGCTATTGAATAGGTCAATTCCCTTACTTTCTCCACGAATCTAAAACGACACAAACCTTGCTGTTGCCTAGATCAGACGAAAAGGGTGAACAAGATAACGTAACCATGGAGGATGACTCCCACCTCGTCCATGACAAGTATTTTGGATCTTTTCAGGATGGCTCTTGCCATACATAGCAGCTGTTTCTCGCTATAGAGAAAGAAAATATGAAGGCTGTTTGAATTGTCAACTATCTATACTCACCCCGTCGAAAAGTTATCACCGCCTTCAGATACTGAAGAGTCAAGGTCACGGAAGACATTTGCGTTGACCATATTAGCCGCTTCCTCCGGTGTATCCTCTGATGGTATAAGGTGGACGCGACGAAGAGCTTCATACTGCGGGAAACCGTCAGAAGGGTTTGGATATAAGGAAAGTGATTTTGAGCCCACAATCTCAGCATCCTGGTACTCGTCAAATACGTCCAAAGTTGATCTCAGACTTCCGCTCAAGATAGTAGGATCCTCTGGAGACTTAGTTAGCTTATCTCGCAAGATGATGCTACACGATTACTTACGTGGAATGATTGTAAGACGACTCCGAAGATCCGTCAAGCCGACTGTTGCCGTGTCGATACCATCAACCAAAATCCGGCCTTCAGTTGCTTCCACAAATCGGAAGAAAGAGAGGGCAAGAGTGCTTTTTCCTGACCCTGTTCGACCAAGAATCCCAACCTTGTTTAGAGATTAGCTGAGTTCATTGAAGAGTTTGAAGGACAAATACCTTTTCACCAGGATTGATGTCAAAGTTGAGTCCATGAAGGACATTCGGAAGCTCAGGCTGATCAATACGTGAGCTGAGGGCTTGTTGAGGATGGAATCTTGGATCGTACCGCATATCGGATAACGAGATCCTCGCATTTAATCTCACCACGAGATGGCCATGACGTGGGAGGTCTGGGCTCAATGAACTCAGGTGGTTCTCGCTTAAGCTGCGTATATTCGTGGACTCGTTCCAATGCAACCTTGCAACGGAATGAGTTAATGAGATCATGCCGAAAAAATTGCTCTTACCATCGATTGTTCCAAGCCGACGAATCGTCGCACCATGAAGAGCAGATCATTTGTAATCGTAGAGGCAAACGCCAGGGCGAATCCGGCCAATGACGCGCTTATACTCGGCGTGATAAGGCAAACGACGGCCGTCGCTCCGACAACTCCAGCGGAGAGTAAGTTGAACCGAACAGATAACCAACGATTGACTAGAAGACTCTTGATGAGCTGCTGCTGTTAAGATAACCTGAATACAGTAAAACTTACCTCCCCACATCCAGTAGAAAGGATTAGCATTCTATTGGGGGAAGTATAAGCAAACCATTCCAATATCACAAAGATCGACGAACGGTATCAACGCAACGAAGCATATCACGTAGGAACTTCGAAGATGCGCCAAAAGCACGCAGGATTGTGACCCCTGATATTGTTTCCCCATACATCGAGTAAAGGGGCGAACGAGTCACGGAATCTTTGTTCGGTGGTTAAACCCTTTTAGAAGAAACAAAATTGACAATGCAAGACCGACCTAGCCTCCTCATGTCTCGCGATGTTTGACCATAGATCTAATGAGTAATGTCAGATGAGTAAAGACAGGAAGGTGAGGTTGTCAGACCTTCGCAGCTAGAAAATGTTGATCAATCATGGAGAAACTAAAATTGTAGCATAATGCATACCACTGTAATATAGAAGGCCAAAACATAATGTTGCAGCCACAAAAGGAAGCCCTCCAACGACACTGACGGTGATCAAGGTGGTGATGGCAGACAATCCGTACATTCCGGTACGACCGAAGTTGTCCGAGAGGTTGCTATCAATGCCTGAAAACCCAATAGCGTCAACAAGGATGATCGAAGCCTCTCAAAGCCGCTTAACGCACCCTCAAAATCCTTTCCAAATCTGTTTAATAGACGACCACGAGAAACAGTGTCATGAAATCTAATGTTTGCGAAGAGAACAGCTTCGAGAAGTCTCTTATACAGGACAGTTGATGCACGGATAGAGCCGTTGTAAAGGACGAACCACCGAAGAGTTGATATGAAGAGGCCAGCACCGTTGATACCAGCATAAATCGAAATGTAGAACACAGCGCTTTTGTGATGGTCGTCTCCTGTCAGAGCAACGTTGGACCAATAACTAGAAGAAGGTCAGATGAAACACGGTGCAGCTGTCATATCAGGGTTACTTACCGAAGCCAACCGTTCTCCAAAACAGGACTAAGTGACGCTATCACCAATATCACAGAGAACACAGCCCAATACCAGCCATTACCACATGCACGAATATAAGTTTCCCATATCTCCCGACTAATACGACCAACGGCGCGGGCCTCTTCTTCTACGAGTTTCCGAGGTTTTTTCTCAGATTTGGGTGTTGCCGCAACAGTTGAGCTAGACTCAGAATGAGGATCTGATTCGTCAGTCTCTGCCTGCGGGGCAATCTTTTCCTCAACGGCCTCAATAAGCTCTGCTTCTTCTGCCTTGTCACCGCTTTTGTCTTCATTCGTTGATTGAACCAAGGCTTTGATGGCGCCAGAGCTGACAAATTCCTCCCGAGACCCTTGATACTGAACCCGTCCATTGTCGAGCGCAACAACATAACTCGCGCCAGGAACACATAACTGTACATGATGGGAAACCAAAATAACCGTCCGGCCTTGCATGAGTTCGCCTCGGAGGCATTGGTGGTACAAGTGATGCGCGGTATGGGCATCGACTGTTTGTACTCTGTCAACATCAGAGCCAGAGATTCGTAAAACAACGCCCACCAGCAGACAAGACATCATCCAAGAAGAGGATGGATGCACGAGAATATACAGCGCGAGCGAGCGAAACTGAATTAATACAGTCAGTTGAGCTGATGCATTGGTAGATTTTTGGTCATACCTCGCGCTTTTTGACCACCTGAAAGGTTGACCTGCAAATTGGATGAGCTGTTGACCATGATAAAGGGAGAGAGGGATTTCCAAACGTACCCCACGTTCACCAATCTCTGATTCATCTCCATCTTCTAGAATCTCCAAATCGCTCACAAGAGCGCAAACCTGGGATACGAATATCAGAAAGGGAAGGCATGGATGAGGTTGGGTGGGCGTGCCTCTAATGTCGTCTGATAGCGTTCCTCGTCATAGGGTAAGTTGAATAAGATATTTTCTGTGCAGGAAAGAATAATAAGGCTCAAGGGTAAGGCAGAACATCAGGAATACATACCTTTGATAGATGCATTACGAAGCCACGCAGCCTTACGTGGCAGAGTATCAGTAAAGGTCAATGAAAAGACAGCCGCCAAATTACCTGTGGAACATAGGCGCAACTTCCCTGAACGACCCATTCATCCTTTCGCGGAATGATTTTAGAAAACGAGGCAAGTGAGTCGGGTGGAGATCTAGGACAGAGCAGTTGTCCAGTGAGTACATCAGCTTCTCCCAACAAGGCAAGAAGCAATAGAGTTTTTCCGGAGCCCAATTTGCCACAAATGAGCGACAACTCGCCCTGCGGGAAATCAAGCGAAAGATCGACGAGCATGAATTTGTGTCTTGGCGTAGACGCAGCAGAAGGTGCGGTGCTAGCGGAAGCACGGTCCTGTGGCCAGGTAACCGTGCATGACTGTAATGCAATTTTTTGGGTCTGCCTCTCTGAAGGGGGGACGCGGTCAACTTCAGGAGCGTGAAGATACTTCTCAATGCGCCTGAGAGATACCATACTCTAGAATGATGAAACAACATGATTTTTTAGAGATGTCAGACAAGGGCATTGACATACCTGAAGCATATTGATGAAGGTTTCCGGGAGCGCGTTCAGGGCAAATTTCATCTCTGTAAACACTATTTGTAAAGTGGTGAGTTAAATCCTGGATGATGTGAGCAGCATCCTACCAATGATCTGGAATCATAGATCAGAAAAGCCGAGCAACTCAAGGAAGGAAAAAAGAATTACCGAAGTGAACGCAATTGATGGGGTCAACGACTGCTGCCTAATGACAGCGAAATGCCAGAAAGAAACCAATGTTACAAGGATAGGTGATCCATTCCTTTTCCATGGTCGACTTCAGCGACACGGCCTACACATCAACTGAAGCCACAAACCAGATAGCATTCCAAAGGGTCTGTGATTATTAAGATAAGAAAAGACGATGTAAAAAACAGCTAAACAATCGTCACCTCTATAGCATAGTTTAGCTTTTGATATTTCAGCTCCTTGTCGCGAACCTTGAGAACTCTAGCTTCAAAGCTTCTTTCCCAAGCCATAAACTGTGAAAAAACTCAGTCTTTCGTCCCGTAAAATACAATGCATGGAACATCACCTTGAGCATCCGGATTCCTCCAAGGATCTACAGTGGACAAATTAGGGACGCCACGCGAATCTGGACATCAACATACCTCATTCATCAACGCGACTCTCTCGTCACGCGCTTTCATCAAGTTTTCTTGTGCACCAACAACAACTTTTCCAGCGAAATGGTTCAAGGGAAGGAACAAACATGTGACAGCGAGCCCAAAAAAGCAAGAAACGCCTTTAAATCCAAAGCGATTTAGCTGCCGACTGCTTATTGAGTATACAGATGGACTGACCCAGCAATTTGTACAAAAATATTGATCCAATAACAATTTCAATAGGACTATCTATAACGAATGTCAAGTCCAATACGACGAGATTTGATCACACAAACATACCGACAAGGGCGAAGACATGCCACGCAAATTCACTGACCCTATCAACATCGGTGGTCATCAAAGTCATGATCTGAGATTTGCTCGAAAAGTCGTCCTCATCGTTCTTCTTTGTGCCCTCTGTAGCAGCGTCAGAAGCATTGTCTTTTGAAGCAGTGGAGGACGGAGGGGGAGCCGAAGAGGCGACGTCTTTCCGCACCAATGTCTTGGCATATAGAATGGTGTTCAGCTGTATCTTCATTCGAACCGCGATGGTGGTGGTAGCCAGTGACCATAGTTGTCCAGTAACTAGATGACGCTGTAAGCAAAGAAAATCGAGATCTGAATGGAGAATGATACACACCCAAAAAGCCAACTGCGTTCGCCGAAAAGAGACCGATGGCATAAACCCATCCCCAGCCAGCGTTCTCTCGATTCCTGTCTATTTCTAGATACTCAACAAGTTTCTGCAAGAACAGCGCTGGGGCGTAGAACAAGACCGCAGAAACGGACGCGAGGACAAGTTCCACGAGGAACGCAGACCTGTTCAAGCGGACCAAACGATAACCCAAGCCCCAACCAGAGCCAACTCTAAAGATGCGGGGTTGAATTTCGCGCATTGCCTTTTTCATGCGAGTATAATTGAACGTGGCCCGCATGTTTCCAGGTACGATGGGTAAATCCCCGATATCAAGGCTAGTGGCAATGTTTCCGAGCCAAACTACCTTGGTGGTGTAGGAGAACAGTAAGGTATCCCAAGCAGAAGCACCTTTTACACAAATCAGCAGGGATTGTGGTGCGTTACTAGTATAATTACGCACTTATGAGCCCACAAACGTTCTCTTCATCCTTATTTGTAATCGAGTCCACTATCTTCTTGGAGTAGATGTTTGCCGGAGGGAAATAGAGAGGCGGGCCAAGAGGCGTCGTAAATGTCAAACCACAGAGAATAGTGTACAGCCCAACGAGGGTATACCAAAGATAGATTAGTACGGGCTCTGAGCTTCCCACGCTAGATGTCGCGACCGGAGGGGGTCTGTCAGGAAGAATGGCGATGGAACCGAGGAGTGCAAATGCCACCGTTGTCAATCCGGTGACATGAAGAATGGAATTCGCGTGTTCGTCGGCTGTACTTTGACCCACTGATCGCGCGGAAAGCAAGAAAACGTAGAGCGAGAAGAAGAGCTGGAGTGAGGCGACTATAACATCATTTTGCTCGTCGTTGGCTGCAGCAAAGCCGAGAGCGACCGTGTTGATGACAATTGTGAGAGATAGAAGGAACGAGATAAATAGTTTCCTCCATCGCATCTACCCAGACTTGTTAAAAGATTATAACTCATTGAGAGGAACACTCACCCGAAGCCAAAATGCTTCAGCTTGGATTGGGTATCCGTCAATGATATCCTCAGGCGTCGTGACGTCAAAAGGGTCAGAACCAGGATATTCCTCCGAGGCGTCGACGCTCGTAGGTAGCTGAACCTTTCCTTCACGCGAACGAGTAAGGTAGAAGGTAATCAAACTGGCCAAGGCACTACTGGCAAGGATAGCAGCAGCGGGTAGCTGAAAACGAGGCATGGCCGGATACCTGAACGCGTTGTGCGGTAAAAGATGAACTAGTCACTGAACGGCCGCTTCTAAAATGTATAAAGCGTTCTCAGTGACTCGACGGCTCCGCCCAGTGTGGTAAAGAGGATGAACCATGCGGTCACATAAAAGAATTTAACCAAAAAATTTGCTGACAAATGACAGGTTTATGAAGCGCCCATTTTACAACCCTCAACTTACTCAACAGCAACCACACCTCGAACTCGTCTCAAGATAAACGTTCACAGTGACGAGAGTGGGATTACAATCTAAACGTTAAGCGCTTAAGCACTCATGGTTTCTATCAGGAGAAGTCGAGGGAATTCTGCCACTGTGGAGTAAGGCGCCGAAGTCAGCGCTTGATGCCCATCACCATCCCATAATTTGAATCCACCCAACCAGGAGCCGAAGATTTCGTTTGGACAACTCATATTGGTACAATGGCAAGTCAATGGCCATTTACGGCCTCTGGATCACTCTACTAAAGAAAGTATATATCCAGTTTCAGATATACAGATATGCATTGGATGCACTACCTAGTCATGTGTTGCCATTCCCTTCGACATCCTCAGGACCATCACCAACATCTTGGCCTCAGACGACAACCCGATATTTAAACTCTGCAAGCATTCTCGCAGACCTGTAAACTCGCAGCCGAGCTCTGTCCCGTCCCAAGCACATCTTCTCGTTCATTTCGATGAACGGCTTCCAAGACACTGTCCGTTTCTACGAACTTGTAAAGATGAGACATTCCTCTCTACATAAGACGCTTGAGGTCGACAACCACATCGACGAACGTGAACGCCTGCTCAAGTGCTAAGAAAGTGCCGTTCTCTATACTCCATCGAGCTTGGGTCTGCCACTGGACCAAGTCTCTGGAATCAACCTAATCGTCTATAAGCTTAAACCACATTTGACAAATTTTCCAGTGATCGCAGCCAATTCGAGCACATCGAGCTTCGCGCAATGAACATCAATTGTCTGGAATCCTTTATTACCCTCAGCGAGCTGGAACCTAACGTGAAAGTCCTCCAAGTCCAAGGAGGCGTTGTCGAGGCAGTTAAAATCTGCACAATGAATTGGCATGTCTGGAATAGGCGGCTGCATGAGACGGTAAAGGAATCGGGTTGTGCATGTTGGTGCAATGAGCGTGGGGTGATCCAGTCCGAGATTGGGTATCTCAGGACTCGGATGACTTGCAAGCTCCTCAAAACGACAAGAAACCTACAAACGTGTTATATGCGCAAATGTACACGTATATGTCTTGCAAGTTTGCTGATGTCGCATGAAATCATCTTCGCAGTGCGATACCCTATGTTTGCGATAGATACCCTTGGTGCAAGTCTTCGGGCGCAGTTGCTCTCATTCACGACCGGGGTGGTAGACAGTTTTTATCATCGTCTTATCATCACCTGTGTATGATTTTGAGCGGCAATGTTTTGGACGAGATTCAAGTGTACCGCAGAGTTTGCGCAGCCCTGCCTTCGACGCACTACTGACCTCTCCCGATGCATTCACCAGATATCACCATTGAGTGATTCGACTTAATGGTGACGAAAATAATCACAATGAGTTGGAGCCTGTGAATTCTGAAGGCTAGTGGAAATCGATGAAATAGAGTTCGCGTTTTCTGTCTTATACATATCATGTATGTTGAGAGATGACATTTTCGCGCCAAATATAAATGCAAGTGAAGATCGCTATGTGAAATAGTTCGCCTCAAGGTGGTGATAGTCTCGTAGAAACCGTAACGTCACCGCACCAAGTCGGACG
The DNA here is from genome assembly GCA_018417955.1 of Laccaria trichodermophora. Lineage (NCBI taxonomy): Eukaryota > Fungi > Basidiomycota > Agaricomycetes > Agaricales > Hydnangiaceae > Laccaria > Laccaria trichodermophora. The sequence continues at coordinate 1,313,219 of JACTVC010000002.1, forward strand.
CATTCAACATGCGAAAGAACCCTGCAGCGTGTTATTCATTCGTATCCTAGCCTTTAGTCTGGTGACCCAACTGACGGGCCGGGAAAAACCTCAGCTGCTCGTACTTTGCATACGAATAAATTATTATGTCAACCGCCGAAAAGCTTGTAGGGCATGTTAGAAGAGGTTAGAAGCGCTTCAACGTTGTTGTGTCTGACAGATCATTCCGCACTTCGGCATCCATCCACTCCGTGCAAGTCGGAGTCAACGCGTCACTGACGCGACTGGATAGTCCGACTGATGTGGCGAAAAAACGGGGTCCCGAGTCCTGATATTGGGGCACATTTCGAACATAGGTCCCACCAGAGCTTGACCCTGCTGGCCAGTCGATTAAATCAATGTACACACATGTGTAGTGGGGATGCCGTCCAGCGTGCAGTGAGGCTTGAAGGGTACTGGAAATTGATGAGCTAGCAGTAACATAACATGAACGAAGGCGTGAGTCTAGAGCAGCCTAGCCCACAGATGATATGAATCAATGTGGAGTTGGAAAGAGGGTGCAAAGTCTACTGAAGACTCAGCAGCTCCAACGACGACAATTGTCTCCTTGAAGCAGATTTAAACTTTTTTTTTCGAGTCAGAAGACGAAGAGCACCCGGTGACAGCTGTAGCCTAGGCGAAGAAGGTATGGAGGATAATTTCAAAGGGAAGCGGCAGTGGTGGCAAGTAGAGGTGTGGAGCGGTGGAGCCACAACAACATGTGGGAAATCAAAGGCATTCCATTTCAAGCGTGTCAGCAGTCAGTCAGAAGAAGGATATCGGAGGAGTGGCCGGCGGTTGCGAGTAAGAGATGATGCATCGGCAAGTGAGCGTGTCAGCGGACGACGGCGGCGACGATGGGGAGGAGTCGGTGACATAAAGTGTGTGATCAAGAGGTTGATGAATGTTGATGACGTCGTTGTCGGGTGGCGTAAAGAATAGCCTTGGGATTAACCCCGACCCGCAAGTAAATTTTCTTTTCCAATAATCGACGACATTGGAGTCCATTCGAAACCGATTATTTTTTAATCTTCCGCGTATGTGCCAGGACGACGATACACGGCTAGCACGCCAACGACTATCCATCCTACAACCCACTCTCTCTCCATTCCGTTCCGGTAATTATCCAATTCTCTTCTTTCCAGGGTTAGGCGGCAGCTTTAATCTCAACATCTTACCCCATTTATGGACTCTCTACGACCAGTGCGTTTCTTCTTCTCTCCATGCACCATCCTCCCCTCTCATCTAGGCGGCGTTGCCAGCTCTCTCTCAACTCTCTCTCCACCGCCTCTCCTAGCCCCCCTATAAGCCTTTCCAACGATGATATCGAAGCTGTCATCCAAATGGCTACTTCCTCAAGGTCATCCCCCGACGGTCATGCCCCACCTCTAAGGGACACTCGCACGCAGCTGTTTGTCGGAAACGTATGTCTCCCAACACGATCCCCTGACCATATTTTCACTAATTCCCCTCATTAGCTTCCATACAGAGTGCGATGGCAGGACCTCAAAGATCTCTTTCGCAAAGCAGGGACAGTCCTTCGTGCTGATGTCTCCCTGGGACCTGATAATAGATCCCGTGGTTATGGCACCGTTCTCTTGGCCACAGCTGAGGAAGCAGGACGCGCAATTGACATGTTCAATGGCTACTCCTGGCAGACTCGCACTTTGGAAGTGCGACCAGACAGACTACCACCAGACTCGGAAACTCCCATAGCTGGCGCAACTCACGTAAACCCCCACGCAACGCAGTCTTTCATCTCAGAGGAGCTGGACCATGCCGCTATATATGGGGGACAGGATGCGAGTAGCAGAAATCTTTTTGTTGGCAACGTGAGGTCATTTTGTTGTGGCTTACAGCGGTCCACTGACAACATACTTCATCAGCTTCCTTTTCACTGTCAATGGCAAGATCTCAAGGACCTGTTTCGACAGGCTGGCCCGATCACGCGCGCTGACGTCGCTTTGGGGCCGGATGGTAGGTCTCGCGGGTTCGGGACTGTCGTCTTCGCCACAGAAGTAGACGCCGACCGCGCAGTGAATTTGTTCAACGGGTAAACGTTCCCCTCTTCCTCCTGAATCTACTTTTTTTTTGATACGTTCACGATAGCTACGAATATAACGGTCGTGCGCTTAAAGTGCACCATGATAAATACTCACAAGCAGGCCAACCCACGTCGCCTGTGCAGGCATCGCTCCAGAGCATGATGTCCGCGACAAGTGCGATGAGCAACAACTCTTCTTTTAGCTCGCAACACATCATCCTTCCTCCTGGGTTCCAGTTTGACTTTGATCCCTCCCTGCCGAGTTCTCCATACGAAGTGTATCACCCCATTATTCCAGTGCCGTCACAACAACAGCAGCTGCACCAGCAACAACAATTACAGCGGCTACACTTGGAGCACTCACGTTTAGCGGATGCAACGTCGAGGCTTGATATCGATAGTCTTACAGCGTCTTTGAAGTCCACCCAAATCTCAAAGCCGCCAGCACAAAGACTTCACCTCCCTTCGTTGATGAAAACTTCCTCACTGCCTATCAGTTTACCATCATCGAGATCCACAACAAGTATATCTGAAAAACCGCTTTCCATCTCCTCTGCGTCGTCGATATCGCAACACCACCACCAATCGCGTCATCCAGGTCCCATCTGCCTTCCCCCTCCTCCCAACGTCACCTTTCCATTATCTTCGCACGCAACCTCGCACCTCTTGCCGTCGAATAACAAGATCCAGCCGTTGCATCCACTCTCCTCGTCGTTTACAAACAACCCGAGCTCGACTCATAGCGCCACTAGTGCGAGCACGCCACACGGTCTGCCTCCAATAACACCGTCCATGCCACCATTCACATTCCAGCCCCCACTCGCCTCTCCAGGAATCACCTACCACTCCTCCACTTCCTCATCAATCCGACAACAACAACAACAGCAGCAGCAGCAGCAATCTCAACCCATCCCGCCCAGCCCTCTGTACCAAACATCCTTCCACCCTGCCCCTCATCCGCTCCACCACCAACAACAGCGCCGGCCTTCTTTACCCTCTCCAGGAACCCATCCCCAACTTCACCACGCGATCCTAGCAGCCGCGTACTCGCCTGGCGTAGCCATGTCCCCAGGGGCGTTCTGGGGCCGTCCAGGGGAGGTACAAAACCCATTCATCAATCCCGCTGTGGGGGCGCCAGTTCACCCACTGCATCATCACCCACTGCCGTCGCCTGCGCATGGACATCCTGCAGGGGTGTATGGGCACGCGATGCATTCGCCTAGCGGGTACTTTTACTCTCCGCATCATGCTGGGGTGGGTGTTGAACCGAAAGGGTATTTTGATGCGATGTATTTTCCTCCTGCCGGTGCGTCTGCGAACGCTGCTGCACTTGCGAGTTCTGGGGGCGTGGCTGCTGAGATTATGAAGGATGCTTCGCAGCATCATGTGGAAGTGGAAAAGGACGTGAAGGTGGAAAAGGGAGTTGGAGTTGGAGTGGATGGGGGGATTCAAGTGTCCTCCTCTACCACCACCACCACCACCTCTTCGTCGTCCTCTTCGTCGTTGTTGTTGGATGATCAGAGGTTAAGCAGGGATAAAAGCCCACAGTCTGCTTCGAGTAGTGTGGCTGAGACGAACGCGACTGGTGCGTCGTGGTTTACTAAAAGTGAGAGTGGGGACCAGGACCAAGACCGGGATCGGGAGGACGTTATTGAGCATGATCAAGTGAACAAGACGCACTCGTTGAACGCAAGCACGAACAGTTTGGATTCTGGGAGAGGGTTTGAGGGGGAGGATAATGTCATTTCGAGGTCACATTCTGTGTCTGGGAGGAGGGAGAGCCTGAGTGGAGGGGCGTGTGGGCGGGTTAGGGGGAGGGGGGAGGCCGTGGATCCGCGTAGGCCAGAGTCGTCGGACCCGTTGCAGCAGCAGCAGCCACATGGACGGTTAGTGGAGCAGGCTCTTCATGCCATCGTTTCTGGCGGCCAGTAGACGATCCCCCGAACCACAAACCGCGACTGCAACTGAAAAATACCGGTCGGTCGTACCACCCGTGGCAGAAGCTCAATTCCCGGGTTTTTAGATTAAATTCATAGGGCGAAAGAAGTACTTAATTTTAGGACCTTGCCGAGAGTCAGTGTTTTTGTTGTATATGCTAGGTTGTGCTGTTCGTTCTAGTGGGCTATTTGTAGATTACTATTCTCTTTCCGTGTTTTTTTTTTGGCATTTCAGTCTGTTCGTACATAGTGTTGGATTTATACTGCATACTTATAGCACACGCACACTGCCCATTGTAGAATTATGTTGCAGCAAGTACTTCCAGAGGTGATTATTACATAATTGATTGATAATGGCCATGACGTGTATGACGTCACAACTGGTTCGAAGTTTCCCCTATAATTCGCAACCTCAGGTCTTCATTGAATAGTACGATGCAGCTGTCCAAAGTACCCAATCCTGTGTTCCCCAGCATCCAAGATATCGCGCTTTATACCATGTGTGACTCGTTGGCAGTACACAAGGATCTTTGTGCGTCCACCCAATTCAAAAAGTGGCGCATATATTGATATTCCTGCATAGACGGCTCATCACTGAACGGTCAAAGGTCGATAGCCGACTTTTTCAAGCTACTTGACCATTTTATCCGCGTTATTCCTGACAATGACTATAAACTGCAAAAACTCGACGACACTCTCACTCCATTGACCATTCCTCCCGTCGAACGATCGTCTCCGGGAATTATTGCAGCTGGGAACTACCTTATACGTACGCGACTTTCCTTCAGCTAACGGTGGCTCCTGATTCTGACTTCTCTTCAGTGCCTTCAGTTGAGGGTGGGGAGATCGCGTTCAGGCCTCTCGGTCTTACGTTTTTCAACCTCCGGCTTAGCCCAACTGCCACACCTTTAGAACGTGCAGCCAACCTCTATGGAGTGTCTACGACAAGTGAAAGATCAAGCAGGGTAAGATTGCACCTTCGCCCCCCTCTTGTAATTGTTAACTTGTCGCAGGATCCTCCAATCCACCCCCAAAGCTTCCAGATGAGACTCGTTCATAGAGATAAAGGATGTGCGGTCTGTTTGGCAGCCGGAATCCCAAAGGTCTACGAGTACGACGGAGACTCTGATTTTTTCAAAGGCGGGCATATCATTGATCTCGCCTATCATGCCCTAGTAAGCTCTCTACAATTCTCTGTTGCCTTTTCACTCACTGGCACTTATCCCATCATTGTCAAGTGGGACGCCAAAGGATATCCAGCACTCGTCAGAGATCCTTACACCGATCCTGCCAATGCCAACAACCGGTTTGCGAGTCCGTCGACACGGACAAAGAAGGACTCCAGGCGAATGAACTCCCTGGAGAATGGGATCTTGTTTTGCCTCAAACATCATAGGGATTACAAGGACTTTCGCTTTTCAATTCATCCTGAAGTCAAGACCCCCTTTCCCTCCTTGTGCCGATCTTTAATTTTCTTTTGAGCAGACCCACGAGATATTTTCTTTCTATCCAGACAATGCCGCGCTGCAGGGCGTTGAAGTGAAGGCCCCATGGGACGGTTTGAATCCTCTATACCCTCCTCCGCTCCCTGCTTTGCTCCAGATACACTACTTCTCGTCCATTGCAAAGGCTACTATGAAGGGAGGTGGGGATGGGTTTGAGCTTGATGACGATGACGATGACTGTGAGGAGCTCTCCGAACTAGAGGAAGTTTGAAACGAGCAAGTGGGAATATGGCTTAATGGTTTATCGTTGGACAGGGAGATTACTTGATGTTTGGCTTTTTTGGTCTCTGTCCGCCAAACCACCTTTTTCATGATGCGACACAAAGGTTGAGCGTGTTTCAAATAAAACCAGGGTAGTCTTAGCGTAGTCTGTAGTATACCTTTTGATGCATTCGATGGTTCTTTCTTCAAGAGGCTCTGCATGTCTATTGAAAAGTAGGGCCCCCGAACCTGGTAATACATCCTTGACATGGCGCGCGAGAGGATTGGGGTACGTAAAAGTACTACATATCAAGACTATCATTGGCCACTTGTACCTCAATTTGTAATGTGTTATTGGCAGGGCGTGCACGGTCGCGTGTAAATCAGCCAAAAATCAGTTTGACCTTGACCTTCATATTGCCTTCATACCCGGACGATGGTCCCACTCCAATCCTTGACGGAACGGTGATGAGGATCTTAACAACTTCTGGATAGCAAGGTGTCGCAGAGGCTTCCAAGATTGTGCAAGTTCGTTTGAACCATTCTGGAGGGCTCTCACGAATAAAGGGCTCACTCATTCCAGGGTGCACTGAGGGTGCCATTTCTATTCCTGACTCTTCATCCGAAACGATGGTACTGGCAATCACATCTCTATTGAACACCTCCGAACTACATAACATCTTGTCAGACCTATTCGAAGGTTAGATTATAGCCCACATTAAGGGATTCGTGGATGAGCGTGCAGTGCGCGAGTCAAAATTCTTTGACGAGGAGTGTCTTGAGTTCAAGGTGTGTAAGTCAAGGTTCTTGATTTTGACCATTTGCAACATGTCTTCCTATGGGGCGATTTTTGGAGCATTATACGGCGAACGACGTCCTCTTTGGAAATACCTTTGATCGACCTTTGACGCTTCCTTGGGTTGCAGGCGCCGTTTTGAACTTCATGCAGTGAGTGAAGACTTCCTTTTTGTTGTCTCGGCGGTCATGACCTAGGACACAGTCTGAATTGTCTACTCAGTCTGGTTTGTCGACTGAATAGCTGTATCGATCCGACCCACGAATCGCCAGACCGATTTGGGCCTCGTGTGAGTCCAATGTAAATGAGAATCAAATATTTTCTCTCCCTGACTGAATTGAAATGACTGTAGGCTCTATCACGACAGAATTTTGTTGGGGGTTCTCAAAGTACAGTCCATCCCTTCAATCACTTCGACTCCCTGGAGGATTATCGTTCAACCTAATGCGATACTGGAACGGACAGCCTGCTAGGTTTGTGTGCTGCGAGCGAACCGACGTTTGGATTGAGAAATAGAGAGCCATGGGGATGGATATTTTAGTGTGTTGCTATTGAACTGGCTGACGACGAAGAGGATGTGGACAACGAAGAGGATGCGGACAATGAAGAGGATGCGGACAACGAGGAGGATGCGAAAGATGATGTGGAATGACCTGGAAGATATAGCGAATTAGACTCTACTACTGTACATGTATAATGAATCCCATTTACCGCGCGTCCCTTGACAACGCGTAAGGAGAAATGCCACTTACCGATAGGCTCGGAGGTTCGACATGTGGCCACATTCTAATTATCCCTCTGGCCCGGGGAAGTGGTGCGTGCACTTACGAGTAGAGGGGTTCTATATCTTCTAAACGTAGTCGAGAGCGGGACGTGGACATTACGATGCATTCACCAGAGTAAGTATTTTGAGCGAAAGTTTGGCGAAAGTAATTACTTACTACGCTTAGTCACCAACATCAGGTGAGATAGAAAAATACCTGGCTCAGGTTTGAACAGTCAAAAAATCGAGAGGTGGAGTTTCCTTGTTCCTTGCATGCCCAAACTAAAAGGAGATGGAATACGAAGTAAGTTATGGAACTTGAGCTTGCCAGTGAAAATTGGTTACCTTGAGTTCAAACAAGCCGACTCGGATAGATTGCCTCCGAGCATAACAAAATTTATAGCCTCCTCTATCAAGCTTCAAATAAAGATTACTGCGCCCTGCCCAGAATCCCGACAAGGAAGAGCGTCTACCATCTCAACTCAGCTGCGCTCCTGCGGAGAAGCCACGAAGTTGAATTATTATTTGGTGGTTCTGTTTGTCTGCCCAGACGTTGATGCCAAACATCGCGTTCATGTTCACGACCAATAACTCCTATTCACTCCTTCGCACTGCATAAAACTTGCCATGTGCCAGTTCCAAAGCTCACGAGTCCCTCATGTCCTCCGGCGGTCTTTGGGAATCCTTGTTCATCTTCATCAGCCCTCAAGGTCCCGTAATCCCTCTAATCCCCGCATTATGCCCATCGACATGTTTAAAGAGCGTAAATGGGGCAATCACGAATTTTTGGGATGATATACGGGCCCACATCTGATTGCGACTTAAAATCTTTCTTCACGGGGCGCGGTACAACATATATATCCGGAAAGCGACGGCAGTGGCCCAGAGTGAACCTCCCTTTACCTCGAACAAGCCTTGAGAGAAATTCAAGCGGTGTACCTCGACCAAGTTGTCTATATCTCAGGGATGCGCATGCCAGTTCAGGGTGACCAGGGTGCTTGCCATATTCTGATTCAAGGTCCTCCCACCGTCAAGTTGTTTCCTGTGAGAAGGACGTAACCTCGGAAAAATCTTATTCTCCGTTAAATACCCGCAAGATGGCTATCACGGTGAGTTGTTGGATACTTCTATCCCCCCGCCTCCCGCTTTTTCTTACCCCTTTTTTCATTTAATCTTACTCCTTACTCGGGGTACCCATCGTCTCAAGAATAATGAAGCCAGCAGAAGTCGCGTGAATGTTTTTTTCTTCTTTCATTGGAAGATATCTTCCTGTTCGTTCTATCATGCTCATTTTACCGATCTATCAAGCCACGGGTACATGTTCATCGGACTGATGCTTAATATCCTCCTGTTTGGAATTATGATCGCCCAGGTCTACGTTTATCACACGTCCTATAAAAAGTGAGCACTTTGAATGAATGAAGATGTGCGTGATAAGGTTGACTCCCAACTTTTTGTTTCACTTAGGGATTCGCGGGGGCTCAAATGTTTTGTTCGTTCACTTTTCGTCCTTTCATTATGCATTACCAGCACTCAATATCTCGATTTAGGTTTCATATCTTTTCATCGCCGACCTGGTCAACGCGATCTTCTGTTTTGTTTATCTTTATCGGTCGCTCATTATTAATTTCGGTACGCTGCCATGAGCCTGCTCGTGTTGAAACCGAATTAATGTGCTATTAGGCGATGCGGAGGCGCTTGGTGTAGCTGATTGGGGTGAGTTTCAATGTTTGGAAAGCCCGAACTTACCTCATTATGTCTGGAATCTCTAGTATTCGCAACTGGTATCTACACTTTCATTCCCCCGTCCCCGACTTGCCGATGAAATAAACGCCGCTATAGAGCCAGCTTTGACGGCCATTATCGCTAGCTCCGTGCAACTCTTCTTTGCGAGGCGCATCTGGCTTTTGACAAAAAACTGGGCTCTTGTCGCGCTGGTCGTTCTCACCTCCTTGACTTCCGGAAGTGAGTTGTTTTTTAGATGTTCCGATTTTTTATAACTTTCTTTGATGCACAGTTTGTGGGATTATGACCGCTTTTGAGGTTGGGCGGACGCCAAGCTTTGTAGACTTCAGAAATTTCGAGGTGTTTTTTCCTTTAATTTTGATGAAGAATTTTGGCGCTAACATTTACGGCTCTGTGTGTTTTATAGGCTGTAGTCAGCGTTTGGCTGGCGAGTACCGTGGCATGTGATGCTTTTATTACATTTATTCTGGTCCACACTTTGTGGGTGTCCCAATTCTCTGTTTTAGACGTGATTATTGACGGCCCTACGTTAGGGTAAGACATTGAGTGCAAAATCACAAAATGACATATTGACGCCATCGGCTGTTAGCGAAAACACAAGACAGGGTTCCAACGCTCCGATATGATGGTTGACCGCATCATTCGCAGTAAGAGCCGCCTTTCAGAACTGCTGTCTATTCCGCTAAATATGAGAACAGTCACTGTTCAAACTGGTTTCATTACCATGATTATCGCGGCGTTGGATCTCGCCTTTTATCTTGCTAATGTTAGCACTGTTCTGCCATCTCCTGCATTCACGTTCTCAGTGTTGATTTTCCACTTTCAGCCATCCGGCCTTCACCTTCTGTTCAGCTTTCCGCTTTCAAAATTATATACAAACTCCCTCATGAGTAGTCTCAATTCACGACATAAAGTGTTCTACGGATCCGTTACGCAGCCTTCAACAATGGACGGCATTAATACCTCTAGCGCAATAGTCCCCCCGTCCCAGCGTGTCCACAATTCAAAACAAGTGAGTCGTGCTTGCTTAATTTTCGCAGCAGAAATTGCTCACTGGTTTCCTAAAGCAGGACATCATAAGCTTTGGAGCTCCGGCACGCCCAGAGGTGTTTGTGCATGTGGAGCATCATGAACTTCGAGATGTTCATGAACAACTTGGGATTCAAGAAACTGGTAATGAGGAGCAAAGTTTTCGCTCGTCGCTAGAGAAAGGTGATGAGGGAAAATGGCCGGCTGTTTAGTACTTGCCAAGAACTGTAATATAAATTATCTGAGTGGAAGCAACTGCGATTGGTCGTAACTCGTGACGTCATTACATTTGGAGAGAAAATGAGGCTGTTATCAGAAACATATATCAAATAGCGCCCTCCGGCGGCGTGCTCTTCCTCCAACTTCCCCTCCGAGACGCCCTCGACGCCCTCGCCGTCTCATTCACGTTTAACTTTTTCAATTTCACCGCTGTCAGGTCCCGAGAAAACTATAAGAAGCAGCACTCGTGTTGGCCGCCACTTATCACCGCCAGCAAGCCATCACTTGTTCTCGTTCCACCAAAACACACCGCCCATACCTCCTTGTTGGATTTCATAGTTTCAAGCATTTGGCTGCGCATCGCGACTGCTGCAGCCAGCCGAAGTTGGTTCGTCTGAACCTTCTCCGTGAGACGCTGGCGTAACACGCTGCTTTATTGCGCCCATTGTTGCATCGCACTTGCCACCTACTACTGATCTTTCCCTCTTTCTTGTTGATATCGCCAATGGAAGAGCCCACTCGAGCCCAAGTCTTGCACCCTCGAACGCCTATCAGACCAGTGCGTCGTCCCCCGTTGAAAAATGACAAGACCGCCCTTTATACTTTCTTCTAGGTCAGGTCAAGTAAAATGTCGCAAAAATTTTCCCAGTTCAAGGGCATCTTTCGCATTCCCACCCGCAAGCCGACTGATGATAGGGAAGCCGACAATCATCCTTATGCCAAGCAAAGTCGCTCGTCGAGGGATCCTGGCGTCAAACCTTACATGTCGCAGCCTATTCTTGGTTTAGCAGGTAACAACTACCACCAACCCGACCACGATGGGGAAACCTCCTCTGAACAATCCGTGTCGCCCTCTCGACCAACTTCCCAAGTGGACCTTCCGAGAAAGACACCTCCCGATACCCAAAAGGCGAACAGCCACACATTGTCCGCTGGCCTTGCCCCTGCTGCGCATGCGGGGTTATCGATAGGCAGTCGCACCAACGTAGACGCTTTGCCTGCCATTCCCAATCCGCGGCCCTTTCACACACCATTGCCGCTTGATACATCATCAAAGGCCCTCCCACCGACGCCGCTTGCGACGACGAAGCGGCCGAGGACTCCAGGAAGGACGGGTTCGGGCGAGACTTCTGGCGGGATGCGTGGCCTTGTTCGAACACTTTCTAGGACACCATCCATGTTTCGATTGAGGGACAATACGTCCACGCCTTCTGAGCCACCACCACCTGTTCCTCCACTTCAACGACGTCCATCGCATCCATCTCCTGCGCAATTATCACCTAATTTATCGATGTCCCATAGTCCAACTAGCCCAACGTCTTCCACTTCGCTGTTTCCCCCACCAGTATCCATTCCTATACAAGCATCGAGCGATATTGCTCCCTCCAACACACTGTCTAGTCGCCCAAAAGCCGTCACAGCTAATTCGACTCCTGCGATCACTGCTACCCCACCCGTTCTAGATACCGTTATTCGCCCCACTCTGAGCAATTCAGAAGCAGCGCCACAACGACCTAAACTTACCCTCCCACCGCCAAACCACAGATTTAGTGTGACACTTACAGGCGGAAGCATGGCGCGTCTGTCTCCCAGTGTCATCTTACGGCCTCCGCCCCTTCCTATTCTTCATCTTCCGCAACTGCCTACAGCGAGTACGGCTTCACCGACGGTCACAGAGAGACGGTCTCGCCTGGGACTGAAAAACATGCCGGCTTTGCCTCTGCAGGGTACAAGTCGGGGTACTGGTGGCCAAGAAGAGAATGATGATGGGGACGAAGACGACGAGGACGATGATGACGATGAGGTAGAGGATGATATGGGCGAAGGCTCCAGCGGGCATAGAGGCGACGACGAGGAACCCTTTCATCGTCCAAGCATCAGCAGCGAAACAAGTAGTATAAGCTTGGATAGAACTCCATCACGATCTTCATCATACAAGACTGCTCAGGCAGATCCCTCGCCAATCGAAGATGTGTTTCCACCAGGGACGCGACCCTCTCAGCACGCGCCTTCTTTGCCACTCCTGGAAACATCACCTATCGACCTGTCTTTTTTCAACCCTTCACAAACATTGACCGACATCAAGGGCAAAGCAGCTCTTCCCTCAGCATTACCGTCGATCCTTACTCAAATAGAGCGGCCGAATGATAATGACTATTTCAACTCGAGGATTCCGGATGCTGATGAGAGAGCAGTGGATCGTACACCTTATCCACAGAACATTTCACCTGTCCAAACACCACGGCCGACCGACCGTTTTCGTCATTCCGTCCTCCCCCCTCCCCGACTGGAGCGTCTTTCGTCAATACACGCTGGCCCTAGCTTGCGTCCTGGTATGAATAAGCGAGCTTCTCGCAGCTTGATTGATATTCATGCTATGGCGAAGAAGGAGATGGTGGAGATGATCGTCAGGGAGGAGGAGGATATACAGGAGAAGACGAGGAGAAGGCAATCTCGGCTTGGAGGAAATGCCGTTTCGATTGTGGTGGCAGACACAGATGCGAACCGACACGTCTCATTTCCTCCAGATTCGTTCGATGCTGCAGGAGAGAAAAAGAAGAATCGAATGAGCGTTGCTCCTCCTTACGATCCCTCTTCACATCCCCTTCGCAAGCGCCGGTCGATGCCCACTTTCAGCGAGGCTACCGAACCTCCGCCTTACCCTGACTTTGCGCCACGTGGACTAGGACGTCCAGAGTTTAAAATCCAACCCAGGGAGGACGAAGGGAAGGAGAAACTCCCTGCTTATAGTAATACGGTCTATCTTAAAGCGATCATGCCTAGAAAGGTGGAATTCAGTACACCTGGCGTGCAAGCAAAGGACAGAAAGTGGCGGAGGGTCCTGTGTGTGTTGGAGGGCACTGCGTTTAAGGTATACAAATGTCCTGCTAGTACGGCAGGGGTGTCTGCGATTGGAGGTTGGTGGGAGAGTAAAGTTGGTGTTGGGAGTGTAACTGTCGATGATGACCCTGTTACAACTGCCAATGCTGGAAGCTCCAGTGTGGCTGTTAATAACGTTGCTGTGCAGAGAGACAAAGGGGAAGTGGAAAGGAGACCTGGAGGTATTGGATCAATGGAACTGCAAATTCCATCACCGCGAGGATCTCAACAAGGCAGAGAGGCGGACCATGGGACTCTACCTGCTACGAGGTCGGCTCTGAGCGTTGCTGTAGGATTGCTCAAGCCTTCACGACATGGCCGCTCAAATAGTGAAGTCCCTCCGGGTCCAACGAAGCCAAAGTCTCCCCGCCCATCTTTGAATATTTCTCAGAGCGGCTCAACGACTCCAACATCCTCTTCCTCGTACAATCTGATGAGGTCGAATTCTCCGGTACCTCCATCCTCGTCGCACGGGCATGGGGTGTCAAGCGGCGTACCCTCGCCTTCCTCTTCACAGCTTTTCTCTCGACCAAGTACGGCAATGTCTACTTCATCAAGGCGATCACAATATCGACCTCCTGGACATGGACCTCATCATTCAAGCCATAACAGTACGCACACCCCTTCTGTTAGAGAGAAGGGGAAAGAAAAAGAGATCGTACCGAACCCTACTGACCTGATCAGAGCATACACGATGCAGCACGCGGAGAGTGGGTTGGGGAATGATTATCTCAAGAGAAAAAACGTTATTCGGATTCGGTTGGAGGGTGAGCAATTTTTGTTGCAGGCACAAGATGTTGCTAGCGTTATCCAGTGGATCGAGGTGTGTTTTTCTGAATCTTTTGTTGTACATGTGGCTGAGATGGTCAAAGGCCCTTCAATCTTCAACTAATATTTCTCTTGATTTGGATGAACGGCCAATGCCTAGAGGCCCGTTCTTTCCAAGGTGTGTTGAGCTCTTTTCTATCCAACAATTAGTGCTAATTAGATTGCAGACGTAGACGGCGTCGACGTCCTGCTATTCCAACGGACACGGTGGGTGTTGCAACGCCGCTCTCTGCGACGGCGGCGGCGCCAGCGTTGCGGAGAACATCATAATTCGGACACTCTGTTGTAGTTGTAGTTTTTTTTTGTATACGCCTTGTATTTTCGCAATTTTGCTGCTGAGTTCCCACGATTCTCCGAAGTTGGCCGGTTTTGGAACGTTTGGTGTTATCTGCACCGCCCAACACCAATCATCGATTCTGCCAAACCACCCTTGCTCGTCATCCCACACGTCCTTGCCGTCACTCCACTTCTCTTCCAGCAGGCTGCATCGACGAACCTCGCCCATTCTACCCACGACTACCTCTAAAATATCCTTGGGTTTTACACCAACTTTCCAGGCGCTCTCTTTTTTTTCCACCGTTTTTCGGCAACCTCATCTGTGACATAAAGCCACTCCAAGACACACCCAGCGGGTTAGAACTCAAAGCGGAGGCAATCTTTCATTTAAGCGATGGCAGAAACAGCGACAGAGATTGATCTGGACTCGGTCATCGACCGTCTCCTTGAAGGTGAGCTGGCACGCCACCACTCCTTCCTTCCTGGTTCGAATGGGTCGAGGAGATGGTAGCGGAGCATGCAAGGCTGTTTAATTTGCCCCAGCAAAGGCGATGGGTGGGATGGGTCATGGTCGTCCGCAAATTGTTGTCGGGTGTGATGACTCACCGCCAGGCACCTCGTGGGCAATGCATGCTCCAGCGAACTGCGTTACGATCCTCAGCGGCACAGCGCGATAACCCTCCTTGTTACTAAGGGAAATACCCGCTAATCCACACCTTTTTCCTCTTTGTCCTCTAGTCCGAGGAAACCGACCGGGAAAACCGGTTCAACTACAAGAATACGAAATCAAATACTTGTGTACAAAAGCTCGCGAAATTTTCATCAACCAACCCATTCTTCTCGAACTTGAAGCCCCCATAAAGATTTGTGGTGCGTCGTTGGACCCTTTTTTTGTCAGTATGGAGCCATGTTGACAATGCTTGTCAGGCGACATTCATGGCCAATATTACGACCTTCTCCGGCTTTTTGAATATGGCGGGTTCCCACCAGAAGCCAACTATCTTTTCCTTGGCGACTACGTTGACCGAGGAAAGCAGTCTCTCGAGACTATCTGCCTCCTCCTCGCATATAAGATCAAATACCCCGAAAATTTCTTCATCCTGCGAGGCAACCACGAGTGTGCCAGTATCAACAGGATATACGGGTTTTATGACGAATGTGCGTCTCGTCGTCCATTCCAACTCATTGCATTCCTCACGTCATTGTCTTTTAGGTAAACGCCGTTATAACATTAAGTTATGGAAGACGTTTACGGATTGCTTCAATTGTTTGCCGATTGCTGCCATTATTGACGAGAAAATTTTCACGATGCATGGTGGTCTGAGTCCGGACTTACAATCGATGGAACAAATACGGAGAGTAATGCGGCCCACCGATGTACCTGACACAGGTGAAGTCTTTTTGGCAGGTTTCTCGGTTCCGTTCCAAATGTGCTAACGGCACGTTTCTCATTTCAGGTCTGCTTTGCGATCTACTTTGGTCTGACCCAGACAAAGATATCACTGGATGGTCCGAAAACGACAGAGGGGTGTCATTCACATTCGGACCGGACGTGGTTTCGCGATTCTTGCAGAAGCATGACATGGATTTGATCTGTCGAGCTCATCAGGTATGTGACCCACCTTGAAGCCGCCGGGACCGTTATCCTGTGCCTGGCTCAGATAATCACGTCGTGACATTCATTTAACGCTCTTCATTTCCCTGTTTAGGTTGTAGAGGATGGCTACGAGTTTTTCGCCAAGAGACACTTGGTAACTCTGTTTTCAGCACCGAACTATTGTGGGGAGTTCGACAACGCAGGAGCAATGATGAGTGTGGACGAAACATTACTGTGTTCTTTCCAGGTGTGTTACAACCACAACTGAATATACTTGACAGTTGTAAACGCGTCTTGGACAGATTCTGAAACCAGCCGAGAAAAAGGCGAAATACCCATATGGCGGGATGAATATGGGACGGCCTGTGACACCTCCACGCAAGCCAAAGAAGAAGGACAACAAGATGGGCTAGATTGTGCACAAGTTGTTGGTTGCAGCTATCCTCCACACCGACTTCCGCCTTTCTCATTTCCGGTCCTGGCTACGTTTCCTCTTCTCTCCCGCTCATTTGCTTGTTCTCGCTGTTATTCCTTATATTCATTCATTCCTGTGCGTTGCGGTTCGGTAAGATACGGTTATTGAGGGAGGACTTGGGGACCTGCAACCTTGCAAGCACGGTGTGGTGTAGCAGTATCTATTTATGGTTGCTCGTGTAATCGAGGTCGTGGCAGCAGTACCCCGCTGTCCGGAAGAGCGGTAGCATGGGAGGAGGAAGAGTGGGAAGGAAGGAGATGGGCAAACGGCGATAGGACACCGCGGAGGACGGGAGAAAAAGACCACGCGCCTACGCCTTACATCCTATTATCAACCATCAGTTTGCGAAACACAAAATCCTTCCCTCAGCTGCCACTAAAATTACGGAAAGCAGAGACCGTTCTCCGGATGATCTCCCGTTTTCTTTTTTCCTTGTTCCAGGACCTCGGCTGGGTGTACCGACCTTGTTCTCATAATTACATCTCCCTTAGATGGCCTCCCATAATGTTACACGAGACCCCTCCGCGCGTACTTTTTCCTAGCCTTTCATCTTTCTTTGTACAGTAGTGCGATACAATAACCCTTCCTCCGTTATATCATTATTCGGTTGGTGGCTAAGTTGTCGGTATATACGTATTCCACACTTCTTTACACATCCTTCTACCTACATACTTCTCATCTACTCTTTCTCTTACCCATAACGAGACAATGGACTGCTTTTCTGTGTACTTATACTATACAACGAAAACGAACCTTTGAGATTCAGGCCGCGTCTCCGCCACTCAACATGTGGCCAGCGGAAGAATCCTCTGACCCGATGTTTCCGCGTTCTCTTCCTAATTCAGAAATTACGAATGGGCCGAAGCCGCATAGATGTGATATGATACTTTTCATAATTAAACCTATCCCGGTGCGATCTTTGTTACAATTGTAGTGAAAGGGTGCTCTCATGAAGACATAAATACAGCCACAACTACAGCCAGCAATTATACCTTGGCCACCTCATCCTCATCAAGGGAGTCGCACATGTCATCCTTCTTTTGGACTTGCAGTACGGTGGGAGCGATCTGATCCTTGTCTCCATCGCCATCGAACAGGGCAGCAGTCTCTTCCAGGGTGCAGTTCTTGGTCTCCACGACATCTGAACTCGCCAGTTAGACCGCAATGACCGATGGGCTAGCGTGTTGTAGAGGACTCACAGAACCACAAGAAAACAGCTTCAAAAGAAAGCCAGCAGATATAGACGATCTGATTGAAAGGTGATGGAATTAGAATGGTATTATGGTCAAATGTGATAGTGTTGTCATACATAGTATTTCCAGCCGATTTTCTCAAGGGCTATAGGGTTGACATATTGGTTGAAGATGAGCGAGAGTGAAACGGCAAAGCCGAAGACGGTGAAGCCTTTAGCACGGAGACGGAATGGCAGAATCTCCACCGTGTATGAGATGATAAGTGGACTGAATGCCAGGCTGAGAGGCAAAAATGTGAACTGGTTCCCTCGATCAGAATGACACAACGTGGCTCACTCATAGGATGCATAGAACAAAAAAATAAACGCAATGACAGCGTGGGCCGCACCCCGATCTTGAGTTTTCGCAAACGTAGCAGAGCATGCAGTTTGGAGGGTGAAGAAGATGATCATGCCGCAGACGGAGACCATAAAGAGGATCCGCCGTCCAATTTTATCGACCATTGAGGCTGCCAAAAGAGCCCAGAACAAGTTCCATATTTGAAGGATACCGTTAATGAGCAACTGGATTGTTGGATCCGTAATGCCGATAGTGTCGAAAACCTTGTTCAGATAGTATGATACAAGACCGTTGCCAGACCATTGAGAAAAGAAGGCAAGGGCGATGATGATGCGCATGCGCTTTCTGTTTCCGGCCGTGGAGAAGAGTGACTTCCATCCAACGGCAACTGCGGGGAATATACATAAATAGAATTCCGAGTCATCTGAGACTCGAGAGAAAACTAACGTGTACGATCCAAGTCAATTGCGGCCTTAATTTCCTCAAATTCGTACTTGACGAGACAGTCGTCCCTGGCTGAAGGTTAGAAGAGCGAGATAATTACGTCCAAGATTTGCATACTCATCGCCGTCAGCATGGTAATAGGCAAGGGTCTTAAGAGCTTGTTCATTCCTTCCTTTGCTGATCAACCACCGAGGAGACTCGGGAGCAAACCAGATTAGAAGAACCTGGGCAACAGATGGCAGGGCTTGGAGAGCAGAGGGGATACGCCACGCCAATGTGCTGTTGTCAATCTTCAACGTTCCAAAGGTTGCCCAGGCGGCACTTATGGAATAATATCAGTGACAGATTACACGGAAATAGATAAAATAGGACATACACAATAGCTCCGGAGTACCACAGAGAGTTGTACATTGACGTCAAGGGGGCACGGTATGTGGGATATGAAATTTCAGTGATCAGCATGGGTGCGGCATTGGCGGCGAAGTTAAGCCCAAAACCAATCAGGAAGCTAGAAATAATTGAGTTGAAGACATTTTAGATATTGATAACCGGATTCACCGAGCACCGATGAACATCCAAATAGATTGAGAGGCCGTTTGTATAGCCGTTGCAATGCACATAATTACCGCACCAAAAAAGATAGCTGAACGACGTCCAAGGCCATCAGATACATATGGAGTGAACGGAAGCCCAGCCAAAATTCCGATACTCTGCACATACAAGCCGTTAGGACCACGCCCGGAAATGGTAGAGATTAAACGTTGGTGACCTGTATGGCGTTGAGGAGACCGAGTTTTCCACCAGTGGGATTATTGAAGTAATTTTTCCACTGGGGAGTAGATTGAAGACCATTCATCATACTTCCATCGTAGCCGTTGGTTGAAGAGGTGATGAGGCTAGACAAAACATGAAAAGATACGTCTATACGGCATCAATTGACTCACAGTAAAAAGATCCAAGCGTTAAGGGTAATCAATCTAAATAGGCTAAGAGGAGAGGAATGGGCATAGATTTTAGACATACCGCCTGTTATTGTACCATTTTCTCCGAGGGTTGATGAGATGACCATATTTGGCGGTTACACCAGTGGTTTCGATAGCACCCCCACCCATTGTCAATCTTCAAGTGTATGACCGAGTGCAAGGAGGGTGGCGTGTAGACTGATGAGAAGTTGCAGAAGCGAGCATGGTTCTTTATAGCATTGCAGCAGGAAATGGTGTCAAGCAACGGTAGGAGGCGACCCTAGATGCAGATTTTCCAGAGGTACACTCTGTTTCGTCGCCCGACGGAATTTCCGAACCTGGATTTTGGCATGTGAGAGATTCTTGAACCTACACTCGGTGATACAAATGGTAGCCAGTGAGCACACAACTTGGTCGCACAGTCAGTCGGATAGCGATGTCGGATCTTTGTGAGAAGTCTTCCGTGTCGCTTGTTGTCCAATCGGATACAGGCCTCAGACTCTCATCGTCTACCACTGTGGATGCAGCCCTTGGATTATTGGAGGACTGAAGTCTGTGCGAGATGCAGTTATTTCGGGGTTATCCTAGAGGGGATGACTACCTGAGGAGAATCGTCGGGTTTTGACGACGGTGAAAAGCGCAAATTTGAATGCACCGGAAAGTACGGTGTATCTTGATGGGGCGGATGAAAGTCATTCATCACACGTAACTAAACCTTGGACCGTGGTTGGCTGTGTGACGAACTATCTATCATCAGGTCTGTATGAAGGGCCAATGTACAATGATTGAGTTCAACTTACAGTTCCTAGTCCTAGCCTCACATCATTGGTATACATCAAGATTTAAGGGAACCGCGCTGATGCTGATATGGAAGTTTTGAGCATGGTTAGAGATTGGTGAGTTTTATTACTTTGTTTGCTCGAAGCCTAGTTCCAACAAGATTTCAAGTACAGTCTTTAGCGGAACGGTTGAGATGAGGACACCATGTACATGAGAGCCGGAGTTATGTAACACTGGCATCAAAAGCCACGTTATTACCATAATTAGGGTACCGCTTAGTTGTTCACTTGGACCCACATGCCTACAGATTCTTTCACTTGCCCATCTCCCAAACATTTGAATCACCCAGAAAGCCAAAACATTCCTTCAATGTAATGTGGATAAGACGTGCCATACCTTTTGGACGCTCGCGGGTACCAACTATGTCGCGTCATCCAAACAGCCAGAATTATTGCCATTCGACACCCTGATCGAGGAAGAGCGCAAGGATGATTACGACCCTCGATATTTTTCCCCATGAATCTGGGGCAGGTCTTTCGTGACACCTATCGAGTAGTCACAAAGCTAGGGTATGGCGGGAGTTCAACTGTGTGGCTAGCTAAAGATATTCGTCGTCAGTAACTTGGACGCCGCTTGTATTAAACTTGTGCAGACGACCGTGGCAATCTACACGCTATGTAGCATTGAAAATATGTACCAACAATCATGCCGACCAAACATCCGCTAGCCATGAGTTGCAAATTTCCCAAGTCATTGCAACTGCAAATCCATCGCATCCGGGTAGGCAATTCGTACGAACAATTGTTGATTCGTTTGAGGCTAAGGGACCACATGGATCACATATGTGCCTCATCTACGGGCCCATGCGGGAACCTATCTGGCTGCTTCAGCAGCGTTTCAATGATGGCCAGTATTCGTCAGATCTTCTAAAATTGACTCTCCAGTATCTCTTGTCTGGGTTAGACTATCTCCATTCCAAATGTCACATCATTCACACCGGTGGGTCTTGGTCTGTCTTCATATCTCGGCACCACATTTACGTGTAGTACAAGATATAAAGTCGGAGAATATTCTAATCAGGTTTGAGAATTCATCAGTGCTCGACGACGTTGCCAAGGGTGAAGCTGAGCAGCCATCCACCCGGAAGGTTCTCGATGATAGGATAGTATACCTTTCTAGAAACAACTTCGGACACCCCAAGTCAAGCCCCGGGAAACCAGTGATAACGGCTTTCGATACTGCAACTCGCGGAAATGTCTCGCACCCTCTCACGCACCCTATTCAGCCCAATCCATACCGTTCACCGGAAGCCACTCTGGGTGCACCTTGGACGTACAGCGCAGATATATGGAACTTGGGTGTGATGGTAAGGTTGTTTATCGTGCAACCGGTAGTACAGGACTGATGTCATCGCGTGGACAGATATGGGATCTGTTGGAAGGCAAAAAGTTGTGTGACGGGTTTGATCCTGAATACAATAAGTATACCAGCCGTGCACATCTTGCACAACTAATAGCACTCTGTGGATCTCCCCCTAGAGAGCTGCTTGACCGAGGGAAATTGACCTCCCGATGGTTCGAATCTAATGGCAAGTTCTATTTACAGATTACACGTAGACCAATTGCTAATATCTACTGTTAGGTATGTTCAAGCGCCAGAACCTGATTCCACAAGGCATCACCCTTGAAAACTCGATTAACAACATGGAAGGCGAAGATAAGAAATTGTTTATCGAGTTCATTCGCAAAATGCTCCAGTGGCTTCCGGAAAATAGAAGCACAGCCAAGGAGTTGCTTGCGGACCCTTGGCTTAATCATTTGAGTTGATTACTAGGGCAAGGGTCAGGAAGCACCGTTGCTGGGCTGATAGCACGGTTTTATGTTGTCCACATCGAACGTCTAAATCACACTGTCTTTTTTGTCCACCCAATGCAGAGGATAATGCGTTTTGAGTCACCCGTTTAACAAACATGTCAGCATTCAATAGTCGCTTTTTGGCAACACGTTTAGGGCTTGATTTCTCGTAGCATAACTGGTTTCATCAACTTCAAGCAGAGCACTTGTCAGCGCCCAGCTAATCGGGGGAGATTTGAATTTCACCACCATGAAACTCCATCTTTTCAACTTTCTCCGCAGCACGGAGACTGACAAGTTGTAAAAACTGTTGTAAAGTACGTACCTGTAGGGTTGGTGAGAACCAAGCTTGATCTTTCAATTCTTTTTTTCAAACGAAACATAGGGTCGATGAAACGGTTACCGCCACCTTCTACCAAAAAAATATGATAATTAGTAAGTACAGCTTTTGCACAGGCCAAACGAGTGCGATCATTAATGTTAGCTTAAGCGTTTAAGCATATCTCGGACCGAAGTATCATTGGATGTTCGGGTATCATCAGCCAAAGCCTCGACATTGGTCGCGAGGCTTCCCCCCACCACCTCAGCTTTCTTCTTCCTGCCAAAGGAGGCGCCCCAACTGTTCGCCAGGTTCGCAAGGGTGGCAGTGGCGGTCAGAGACGGTCTCGCAGGCAAAAAAGCAGGGCCCCGAGGTGTGGACGTACTGCCTCCCGCAAGCGGAGATGTCCGGGGGACGTGATAGGATGTTGTTCGCCTTCTGTTGCTATTCCCGTTGACGATATTATTCAGACCGTCGGAAATAGACTCTTCAGGCGAGGGAGTGACAGGTGAGCGAAAAGGGTTTCCATCATTTGACGTTGGAGAGGATGCCATTGGATCTTCAGTCAACGCGGTAGTTGGGGCGGCTTTGGGTGTACCCGTCGACACACTACCTAGATTAGGAATTCGACCAACTGAAAACCGAGACGTGGAAGAGAGGCGAGATGCGCGGGAGTTCGGCCGCAGGGGCGAGTGAACGCCTGGAACATGTTGAGGCAGTGAACCGATTATTTGTGGCGGGGAAGAGGGAGCAGGAGGGGAGACAGCCGGTGATAATAATGGGGATGGCGATGATGCTCTCAATTCAGGTGGTGGGACTTCGTCATCTGGTAGGCTTTCGGTGGGGTTTTCAGCACCGTTTTCTGCAGAGGCTTGTGCAAGCAGACGAGATAACGACGAAGGTCGAGCGGTCGGTGACGAGTTGGCCCGAGTCCGTATCGGAAATAGATGGGAGTTTGAAGGATGCGCATCTTGAACTTCAACTTCTGGTGGGGGTATTGCTTTGTTTCCTAGTCTGCCTGGTCCTGGGGAGCTTGAGGAATCTTTCTCAGATGCTGACTTTTTCCCTGAAGCCCGACGTTTATTGCCACTCGGCTGCGTCCAGTCTTCAACTTCAAGCATGTAATACTTTACACCCTCACCAAGACCGTACGGATTACTAGTTGGATCCTAATGAAACTTTGCTCAGTTTAAAATTTAGACTACATATCCATACAACACACCTGCTGATTAACCACCCGTTCCGTGATCGAAGTGATCCGAGCAACAATCCATTCTCTTGTCTTGAGCTGCTCAGCTAGATGACCTGTGGCTTGCAAGAAGTAATGCGGGAAGGAGACTACAAACCAATGAAAACAAATTCAGAAAGGAGGGGAAAAAAGCGGGGAAAGAACACACCATTGAACGCAGCCCAAGGTTTCGACACCGAATTTCGCGTAGGCAAAAACATCGCCAAATCTCCTTTCGCGAAATTACGAAACGAGATCTTCCCCTTCGCCCGCTCCCTATACTCCTTACACTGTTTCTGCCACTTCCGAATCGTCGACCCCGTCTTCGCAACAGCCTCCAAGAAAACATCATGATCCAACTCCCTCAATATCTCCAATGCAGCCGCAGGATCAGACGGATCGATAGGCGACGGCTCGTCATGCTGCCCAATCCGCAACAAGCCCGGCGAGAAAGTCGTCGATTCCGCAAGCGCATTATTGGTGTGTTTCGAAGCTGGATGAGAAGACGCGGCTTGAGCAGTTTGCAAAGCTTTTACATGCGAATTCCTGAAACAGATGGCAACGTCCAGGATTTGCGCTATCAGTCGATTACCATTCTCCATGCGTTGGTCGAAATCGGATTGTGAAGCCCGTCCTGCTTTCAAATCATCACGGAGGATACGCTCAACATGTCGTGCCTCTCGAAGCTCATGCTCGACCCTCTGCAGCTCCTCTCGCAGTCCAACCGCATCCGCATTAGCCACCTCGATGTCAGCTTTGAGATTCTTCACCTCTCGCTCTAGACCCTCTTGGTAATTCTTGAGCTCGTGGAACTGACGTTCCAGCACGGCACGATCCCCGTCCGCTTCTGCAATATGATCCCGGATAATCCGATCATGTTCAGTAGCCTGAAGCTTCAGCAATCGATCCTTCTCCTGGCTAGTCGCCTTCAACACCTGTCGAACTTCCTCGCTCTCTGCCTGCGCAGCTTGGATTTGCAGTTCCAAGTTCTCTCCACGGGCACGCGCATCCTCCAGATTGCGCAAGTTTCTCGCTTGTTCTTCAACAAGAACAGATATCTTGCTCTCACTCTGCGAAACGAGCTCCTTCATCTCATCGAATTCAGATTGCACCTGCTCCAACTCTTGTCTCGACCTCTGAGCAGCCTTCGATTGCTCCGTGGCATCTGCAAGAGCTCTTGCGATGGCAATCCGCTGAGACTCAATGTCCACTTGCAACTCGCTGTTTCTCTCTTCCACAATTCGACGTGCGGTAATTTCCCCTTCCAACTGCGCACGAACTTGATGGACTTCTCTCTCCAATCTTCCCGCACGGTCTTGTTCCGTTGAAGTGGACGAGCCGACATCTTCAAGGCTCATCTTCAGCCTGCGGATCTCGGATTGCAAAGCACTACGTTCTTCCTGAAATGCAGCATCTTGTCGAGCCTTTGCTTCACGAGATATACGGAGTTCTTCGACGAGTTCGTGATATGCTTGTTCTTCAGCCTCGATCGCTGTTTTGATACCGTCAATAATGATTATAGATGATGGAGCACTAATAAACTGACTGCGTCGGCGGGATAGAGAAAGCCGTGACGCTGAAAGGAGAGAACGTTCGGCAATCCTGTCAAAGCCCGCCTCTAAACTGTCCATTTTGAGGACAAGCTTGTCAAGAGACGCTTTGCATTCCTGGACAGCTTTGAGAGCTTCAGGATCACCCGTCGACTTAGCATACCGCTCTAAATCGTCTAATATACGGATTAAGCCTGTAGAGGGAATGAGAACAATCAAATGAAGCGGCCAAAACCAGCTTACCATCAACATCTTCACGTTCAAACGAGTAAGCAGCGTCCGAGTTTCCAGATGGCGAAAAGTCAATTGTAGGTACAGGGTCGTCCATTCCTCGAGCTTCAAACGGTAATTGACCGTGCACTTCTCCGCGATAGACTTGCCGACGTTTGCGCTCGCCAGCACTATTCAAGCCGGATCAGAACATACGCCTCAGCAATGAAAGAATGAAATCAGACTCACGAAAGTTTAGCCATGACTTCCAGAATACTTTGAGCCCGCTGATAGAAAAACCGGGCTAAAGTGATTGTTGAATACATGGATCAGACGGGTGCAATCAAAATACCCACAAAACTCCTTTCTTCTGACAATCTCAATAACGGTCGCACCATACGCATAGAGCATATTATGAAGGCGTTGGATGTGAGAGAAACTGTTCTTGCCTCGAAAACTTGCTTGAAGAGCCGCTAGATTTGGTGGGATCTGCACAATGTCATTGTTGAGGACGCTTATCTGGCGAAGGGCAGTGAGGCATTGCTGAGTGTATGCGTTCTACACTGTGGCGGTGAATAAAAGATAACGAGGAATTGGAAGATGGCAGGCACCTACTTTCACATCCGTTATGAGCTGAACCTCCCTCCGGTGATTGGCATCGAGATGATGCAGCTCTGAGGACAAGGTAGGAACGTCGGGGTTGAGACTTGAGTCTGGAACGTACCTTGGATAACGACATCAAGATCAGAGGCTGGACCTAACAAAGGTAAGCCATGGCCATGTTAAAAAATCGAATACCCACTTTCAAGTGATGCTGCGCTGTCAACAATCTTGTCAAGGATATCCTGCGATCGGCGTGCGCAAGCTTCTGCGTCTTCCAACAAGCTGTTTTTTTTGATGAGCAACATAAAATGCTTCAAACTAGACAGACTCACTTGGTTTTTGATAATGAAGAGCGTACCACATCGGTGCCTTCCTTGAGAGTCTTGACCGCCAGCTCTACCTGATCAAATTTCACCTGCAAATCCTCTATACACGGGATTAAATTATCTGCTACAGCGGAGACCATATGACTGACCGTGGGTTCGAGAACAAAGCTCTGCCACCTGTTTCATCTTCACATGCGACACATAATCCCCCAATGTACGATGCCTTTCACCACCTTCTATCGCCTTGCGCACAGCATTCGACATAAATTCCACATGAATTTGCACTCTGCTGATGAGTTCCAAGTCCGCCTCAACGCCATTCAGTAACTTTGTCTGCCTTTCCAGCTCACGTTGCGAAGTGACACTCATCCCGTCGAAGGTGTCCACGATGGCGAGGACGTTAAAGTCCAGACTGCTCGACGCTATTCGAATAGCCTCATGTTGGTATTGGAGAGAAGCAAATAGTTGTTTCACGTGGTCATTGTGTATGTGCGCATTACGAACGCAAGTGGCAGCAGCCTGAGAATGGCGTAGTGGTGGTGTGGCAGAGACCACATCTAAAGACAGCGTTAGAGGAGTGAATAAACCCTCGCAACATTTGCGTACCTTCCATTGGAAGTTGCAACGGCGCCTCTACCCGGAGTTCACGTAGCACTTCCTCCAAATCATAGTCGAGGTAGTATTTGTTAAACACGAAGATGGTCTGCGGAACGAGCTTAGTCTAGACAACCACACCCAGCGGCAATACAGCTCAGAACGAACCTGACCCTGTGTTCCAGCTAGTTCCCTGATATTGGTGTTGGTTAATCGTCGACCATCAGATAAATAAACAAGTGCGGCGTCGTGGTCGATTCCAATTTCCTGGTGCAGAAACTGTTCCAAACTTCCTATCCTAGAATGGGGATTAGGGTGGTGAGGTATTAAAAAGGACGTAGAGTAAATTGCCTTTCGATGTCCCGCAACGATGCATTAGCCTAGTAGCCTTTGTAAGCTGTAGTTTAGTCGAAGAGAAATTTAGGATCACCTGAAACACCTGACCATCCTCTGCGGTACAAATCTGTATCATGAGCAAGGAATTCGTGTAGTTGGTAGTGGAGTTGAGGGAGCGGGAGACGGGAGACCCGCGGGCGAAGTCCCAAGTTAGCAGTTTGTGGTCAGAATACAAATGTGTTGGACTTTGGACATTCAGCGTGTGACCGCAATGAGGTAACCTCCTCAACTGCCATTCGAATGTCAGATACTGCTCGTCTCTCGTCGCCTCCACCGTCACTACCTGTCGAGCTTATCCGCAAGGTGTGTATGCTGCTACATGACTTTTGGTCACTCTGATTTGCCTGGGTAGAGTTAGCAGCCTCCAAAACATACAAGAATCCTCCTTGTCTGACGGGTTTGCTCTACAGTATTTCTTCTGGCCTTTACAGAAAACTGGCCACCGCCTGCTTCTCTGATTCGCGTCTGTCAAGCGGCATACCAATGGCTGCTTCCTCTCCTGTACCACTCCATCTCATTCACGACGGCCTCCCATCTCTCAACCTTTGTCTCAGCCCATGACGTCCCAGAAGGAAGGATGAGCAGCCGCTTTCACCTCATTCGCAACATGTACATTGGAAGAACTCCCGACGAGCCTGGGGATCTGGAGTATGCATCTGCCGTTTGGCCACTCACTATCGTGTGCCGCCTACTATGGGAATCCAAGAACCTCGAACACCTCACTCTCTTGTACCTGGACCAAAACAAGTGGGTGAAATTGGAACACGCTGTTCCTGCAACTCTCAAAACTCTCGTCCTGGGTCCTATCCACGGCCCTTTCCGTGCCTCCAACCTGCCGCAGCGTCCTCAACTCGAGCATTTTACCAGCTCACAAACTTTCATGCGGGACGACGAGGTCGTTGAATTGGTTCTATACCCTTCAATGAAAATTTTCAGGAGGATAACAGACGCTAATAGTATGGGCCCTCTCTGGGCTGTGGATCAGGTGCCATGCATATCAAGGACGGTAACGTTGGAAGAAATGGAGATCGTTATTTCCGGGCCTCCGGAGTATAGCACCCCAGCGTTATCCCTTTGCAAGAGGAAGCTCAACGAAATGACCAATGACCCGAGAATTAAACTTCGTCAGGACCGTAGACACTGGCTGCAAATCGTCTTTGATGAGTTCTTGGAGTATAGGACCGGTGATGGTACGTGACGAGAATGGAATGGGGACTAGCTAGGTTCTGCCCCCACAGCGGACATGGACTGAGCTATTGGGCGCAGCACAGGGATACATCTTGGGGGGCCGTCTTCACAGTCAATAGGCTCTGTAAACCACTTTGTTCTTGATGTGAATAATAAAAAAAGATCTATTCCAGCTATGGTAGCATCTATTCTTCCTCCGCAGCCGCAAGCTTCAGTTTTGACAACTCCTTCATCCGCCGTACATAGCTACAACAAAAATAATGTATCAGCAACTCCGGATGAGCCCGACAGAGTGAGGGAGATTCAACTCACTCATCATACTGGCACCTGGACGTAGACAAACAACATAAGAGATCTACCTCTGAGGCGCAATGAACAGTATAAACGTACTTGTCGTATGTATGTCGCTCATGTTCGCATTCCCAGGGCTTGTAAAGTTTCTGCTTCCGGCAGATGTTCAGAGGGATAAGCAAGCTAGCATACGTTGATTCCACGGAGAAGAACGCATTAGGTTTGAAAGCAGGATAGAAGAGAAATGGACGTCAGCATAGACGGCCACGAGAGTAACGCTACGACGCACGAAGAACACTGGTCTCTCCAAGCCAAGGGGACCCTGTGCGCCTTGAGCTCTTCCTGGGATGCTGTCGTCGACGCCGCCATGTATGATATCCAACGAGAAAGATGTGTGTGACCTTAGTGTGACATTACTCACTGTGGGTCAACCTTTCACTTTCTCGCTTGAACGTTTCATCACAACCCAATGTTTAACGAACGACATACATACACAAAAACTACAATACACGCCCTACTCTCCCCAAGACAAACCAGAAAAACAACCCAAGAACGAAAACGAACGTCTAAATAAATACGAACTAAATGGAAGATAAATAATAACCGAAATATAAAGGACGAAAACGACACTCGGGAAACACATGTATGGAGGAGTGTTGGATTCGTCTCGCATGGAAAGTTACACGTCAACCTCGGAGGCGGGGACGAAGAACTTGGTAGGGAACCACTGGCGCGGTGACCTTACTTGCCTTGCTCGTCGACCAAACGCATTCATCGGCGCCTCAAAGTCGCTTTGCATCTGCGTCTGGGGATGCGAGCCACTCGGGATCGGCGGCGACAGCGGATACACTTGAGGAGAAGACGACGCGTGCGGGGTGTCCATTGTCGCTTTCGTCGTTCCCCACGCACGGCCCGAGGGACGAGGGAACAACTTGGTCGTGTTGAAGATACTGGACATCTTCGTCTTTCTCGGCCGTTTCTTCCCTCCCCCGCCAATAATGTCGATAGGCTTCGACGCGGGTATGGGGGTGTGTACCTCTGGAATCCGGATGATGCTCGCCCTGTCCCCATTCGACTCTTCCGCGGATATCTGGTAGCTCCCCACTGAGTAATCCCGTTCGAATTCACCAGATTCAGAGGAGTTGTCTGAGAAGACGGACACTTCTCTGTACGAATAGATCGACTGTGGGGGAGATCGCGTCTTGTGGTTCTCCACCTGAGGAGGCTCTGACGAGAGGGAAGACGCGTCCGAACCTGCGATTGGACTCTCCATGAAGAAGGAGGATGCGTACGCCGCCTCTGGACTAGGCTCTGTCGACGAATCTGTGGACGAGGCGTCTTCGTTGTCGTGATAGCAGATATGATTAGTATCGATTGTGAGCCTCACGCCCGGTCTCCTCGCAGGATCACATCCAGATTGGCAAGGAGTGTGGGGGAAAGAATTATTGGAGGAATAGGACCATGTCGTTGAAGGATATGACCCGTCCAACTCATCCTCGACATACTCAATCTCCTGCTCCTCTTCCCATAGGCGGCATCCGTCGTACCTGAACGCGTCTTCCCCTTGACTTGAACTCGATGTCGACGCTACAGGATATGGTTCTGCATTGGTCGGTGGATGTGGCACGAAGTGCTTGTCCATGTTGGCTGATACAGTTGTTCCATTTCCCAAGTCCAGACCCTCTTCCCAAGGACACCTGGCAAGACTTCCCTCAAAGACAACGCTGTCCGAGTAGAAAGTCTCGATCTTCTCGATGGCTGCCCGGAATTCATGCAGCCGGTACCTTGATTTCCAATCAAGGCTCAGAACTCGTACGAGGACCTTGTTGAGCTCATGGGAAATAGGCAAGACGGTAGGAAGGAAGTTGAGAGGATCCTGTCGGTAAGCTTGGAAAGTGGAGTCATCAGGCGTAGCTGACTTCCAAGGATTTCTCCCCGTTGCCAGATTGACGAGTATGATGCCTAGCGACCAGACATCATTGAACAAGGGTGAATATGGGGCAGGACGTTCAGAATCGCCAGCCTGGCATTCTGAGACAAGAGATAAATAAGTAAGTCCTTCAGGAGTTCCTCAAAGCTTACCTGGACTCATGTGATACACGCTACCTGTCCTGAATTCTTTGCTCGACTTCTCGGTGGTGGCGAGGCCAAAGTCGGTGATGGCAATTTTGTGGCCACGGTCGAAACAAAGAATATTCTCGGGCTTCAGGTCACGGTGATAAATGCCCAAGGAATGGCAGTAATCCACTGCGTCAACAAGTTGGAGGAAGATGTGCTTGAGGAGTTGGTCATCCCCAAGATACCGACTCTCATGCAATATTTGGCTGAACAGGTCGTTGTCTGACGCATAGTCCATGATAATGTAGGTATACCCCCGCTCCTCTACGACGCGGTGGAGTGTGACAACACCCGGGTGAGCCGACGCGAGCTGGTGAAGAGTGATTTCCCGGATGTGCAGCTGTCGGCGAAGCGAGGATCCTTGGTTGCTTATAAGACACTTTACGGCGAAGGAGCTGGAGAATGCATCGACGGCTCGGTAGACGACGCCATAGCCCCCTACACCAAGGAGCTCGACAAGCTGGAGAGTGTCCTCGTCGATGAGGGTGCCTAGAGGCGGGTGCTGAACCGCAGGAGACTCGATAGGCACCATTCTCGACATGCTCGCTAAAAAAATTAAGAAGGGTGAGTCCCTAATTTGATTCAAAAGGAAGAGGGAGAAAAGTGATTCACCTTTGCTAGGACAAGACTTTGACCTGTTTCACTCAAACGCGACTGAGGTTTGGTGAGTGCGTGGGTACCACGAGGTAAATGAGAACGGTAATACTCACAACGAGAACTGGCCGCTAGACGTTGTGGTTTTCAACGCATCCCTCTCCGCTACCCTTTAGTATATACACTATTCACCTGAATCAGCAACATGACAATTCTGAGACATAGGACCTTATCACAACCCAAAACAGTCGCTCGGCGGACGTCATTGTCTGCCCTCGATCGGAAGGGGTCGATCGGCGGTTCGCGTCTTTCGGTGTGCTGTTGGAAGATTATCTGAATACCCGAGCGATCCCTTCGCGCGGAATAACGCTAGGAAAAGGCTAGGAGAGGCTGGCTGACGCTCTGGAAAAACTAGCAGCGTTTCTCGATCTGCACTTTGCGGAAGTAAAACATAGGGGCGGGCCTGAAATAGACATGTATATATAGAGTGATTTTGACATTTTGTCGTTTCTTCGACATCCTTCGAGATTCTTCGCTCGTTTACTGACTCAAAAAAAAATTACTTCATAGTGAATCGGCGGTGTCGAATTCTTGTTTAATCCCGATGTATTCTGGTGGCTGTAACGCATTTTTTTGAGCATTCAATTCTATATTGCGCCCCGGAACCATATTTGGACGAACATGTGGGGCGCAAAAAATATTTTCCGGGATATCTTTGGTCTTTTTTGAAATGTTGTTTATTTCGAGGTGCGGAAGCAAGGGAAACGGCTCTGTGTAGGCGCGGCGCGGCGTCCGAGAATGCGAAAGGCGTAATGAGCTTTTTGTGCCTAAAAGCGACCCAGTGTTTTCGTAAAGATAAGGGCGACCAGGTGTAGAATGATTCAATTGTCGAAAAGTATTCAGGAGCGTCCGAGTGAGTCGGGGATCCTAAATTGGGGGTGTCACGCTGAACTTGAGCTTGATAAAATTAAAGACAACAAATGATAGACTCTCTCCAAAAACTGACGCATTGCTGAAAGTAGCCCTCGCAGATATTATTTTTGAGGCTGTAGCACTGACAATGATAAGTAGACTGTCTATCGTAAACTTATAGGGATAGTAAAATTCTACGGTATTGTTTAGATAGCATACCGATAAACCTGATTTACAACAATGTCCATCCTTGAGACCGATGTATACAAAAACAGCCGTGATAACTTCAATAATGATAGTCCCAAAGAAACCACCGTAACAAAAAGATCATCTAAGAGGGCTTTGTTTTGAAAATGGAGGCGATCTTCTTCCTCACTGACCGGGTGGGTTTTGGAGGAGCCACCGATTCCGGCGTCGAAGGTACGCTCCAACCTCTCGAGTCCCCTGAAGAGGCCAACGACAAGTCGTCCACGGAACTATCGTTGCCAGAATCATCAGAGACCGCCCATTGAGCATCCAAGTTGACCTTGATGGTCCTATCCCTCATCTTCTCCAATGAAACCCCATAGCTAGGGTAAACCGTCACATTTCCTTCTAGTTCATCGAATAGCTGCCCATGAAAATCGTCAATGTCCCTCTCAGGGAACTTCGAAAGCTCGCTCCAATACCTCGCACTCCTCGTCTTCGCTTCCGACACCGAACCGATATTGCACTCGCAGAACTCCTGTGCGGCGATGATGAAGGCGGCAAGGAAGAGACGGTGTCCGGAGAAGCTGGGGAAGTTGGCAGGGAGGCGCGCATGGAAGCGCTGGAGGAGAACGAGGGTCGCAGAGACGACTGAGTTGGGGACATCAGTCCTGTACACCAACCTGGCGATAAAAATGGAGAGGCGAGGTTGACGGAGAAAGCGGGATGTGTCAGACTCTTCTGAGCATCCGAACGTCTTGACGAGGTAGCTGGTGCACAATTCAGCGATGTCGCGCAAACCGAAGAAGGGATCCTGGGAGTGCTCGTATTCCGAAGGGATGTTGGGGAGTGGCTTTTTTACATCGGTGACGATATAGGGGCAGGAGGAGATATCGAAGAAGGGAGAGGCGTCAATTGCCAGAGTTGACAGTTCAGCGGTGGGCATTGCGTTGGAAACCGTGTGTGGAGTAAGGTGGGCGGGTAACTCTACTGCTGATAAGAGATGGATTAGAAAAATGACGATTAGTTGGATGGATATCAGGTCTTACCGGGGAAGGAATCCAAAGCTAAGATGGGCGTGAACGATAGCAGGTTAGCAAGAATCTCCAAAGCCAACGGAGTCCTTAAAAGCGCGGAAGCAGCTGGGTGGCAAGGTCCGTCGTGCGGTGTAGTCATGGCATGGCCGATTCTAGTTTTGGAGGTCCGGACATAGCTGGAGCATGAAAAAACTTTGGACACAGCCTAAGTGTTAGAACAGCCTTCGTGCACTGTTGTCATCAGCTATAACCCACTGTGGGTTCTTTGAGCGGTATTCAGGATAAAAATGGTTCCTGAGAATGACCTTCAAAATCCAAGCTGTCAAGTGTTCCAGCAGGTTCCAAGCAGGTTCCAGCGTGATTGGTGAAAGCGCTTGAGGCAGTGCGTGACACGTGTGAGTGAGCAGGAAGGTCCTGGATGCGAGACGGTGAAGAATGGTGACCTCCAATAAGCAGAAAGATCATCAACACAATGCGTTGGTGGGTCAAAGGAGTGACGCTGAAGAGAGTGCGTTATACTTTGTATCCACAGGTGATGGGAAGTTGGGCTATGTAGTATCGATCATAGATAAGCAGATCGAGTTGAAGCGATTTGGCTTCAAAATAACTGGAAGCCCGAACAAGGACCGCAGATGAGATTGGTCAATCGTTGAATGTTGAACGTTGAACGTTGAACGTCGACAGGTTGTGTCGAAATTGCACGGTGAACATGCGATGATGCGATCACGTGGTAAGACGCTACATTGGAACTACTTCACAAACTTAAAGTTAAATCGAAATGAAGTGCGTCGAGGCATTGACAAATTATGCCGTAGTTGAGTTCATCAAAAAGTACAATCGATTATCCATAATTCCGATGACAGTGTAAAGTAAACGCGACATTGGCTCTCAATAGTTTACAGCGACCCGTTTAGATACTCTTGTTGATTTCCTGCTGAGCCTCACCCTTGTCACGGCGCGTATTACCTAACAAAAAAGAATGAGAAAGACGCCCTTTAATTAGGTTGAACCGACATACCAGCTGCCTGTTGGGTTTTGTCACCCGTAACGGCACCAACGACGGCATCCTTCTTCCCGGTGAAACGATCCGAGGTACCCTCAGTGTATCCTTTGGCCTGAGCACCCTTGTATTCGCCCTCACCGGCAGCATGCTCCTGCTTGCCGGACTGCTGCCACGACGTAGCACCTGTCAGATCCCCAACCGTCTCGACAACGGTGCCCTTGGCGGAGTGGAATTTACCAGAGGTCTTGCTGCGTTACAAAGGCAATAAGCAAGCAAGTTCTTTACCTCTTATAAAAGTCGCATACCTTGGATCTCCGGAAGTTGTGTTGTTTGTGAAAGAAGCCATGTGTTCGATAGTAAAATGTTATGAGATGGGCAAAAAAAAGGTCGTTGTCTGTGAAATATATATACCTTCCATGGCGTGGAGTTCGGCAGTGGTGTACGCGCATCTTGGCGGTTTCACTTGTCTCGATGATGATGAAAATCGCTTGTCACCTTACATCATGCCATCACCAACGACGTCACCTTTCGTATTGTTTGTGCGTAATTTCTTCAAACGCCGTTGCTGCCTTCAATGATGACCGATGACCACCATGACAATTTACCTTTGAGGTAGCTCCACACCGAGAACGCTCTTAAGGAGCTCAAACTTGGAGTTCAATGCATCATCAACTCTAACCACACAATTTACAATGGCATCACAATCCGCACAGAACACAGCTTCCGGTGAACCAAAGTAAGGGTTTCCATCCTTCTCAACCCCACTCATCACTGACTTATTGTTATCCTCAGCAAGACCACCGGTCAATACCACTCCGCAAAGGGCACGATCGTCGAGGCCATCGGCAACGTGACCGGAGCCACTTCCTGGACACAGTCCGGTAAAGAGGAGCACGCAGCAGGAGAGGCAGAGTACAACGCCGCTCAGGCCAAGGGGTACGTCGAAGGTGCCAACGATCGCTTGCAAGGCAAGAAGGACACCATCGTTGGCGCTCTTGCTGGTGACCGTGCGCAACAGACTGCTGGTGAGTTGATAAGTCGGCTTTACAATATTTTTTCTGAACAGGCTATGGCAGGAAATCTTCAGGAAGACAAGGGGCTGGCGAAGCAAGAGTTGAATAAATTCTAGTTGGGAATGGGATACCCAATGTTCGGATATTAGTGCAAGATTAGGTCACTAGAGAGTTGAACTCTCATCATCAGTTTTTTGTAATACCAATTTCTACATATGTACCTCAAATTCAATGTTGTGAATTTCTTGATGGTTTGAAAATCTTTTCTAAGTATCGGACGCGTGAATTTTCAAGATGGAGGCTGCGTATTCCCCAAGCGAGGCCTGTTGAAGCCTACATCAACAACTTAAATTAATTCCGAAAAACTCATCCCAAACTCGTCCCGACTCGATTTCAAACATCTCAGGTTCATTTTGATGAAGGTGGTGGTGGGTACTACATATACGATACGTAACGGTTAAGGTAATAGAATACGATACGATAAGGCTTGGGTTTGGGTTGGGTTGAGGTGACAATAGCTATAAAGTCCATGAACGAACGAACAAGATGTAGTTGCAGAGGAAGGACGAAGGTGGAGAAAATGCAGTGGATTCGGGTAGGCATGGATGTGTGGATGTAGGTGTGATGGAGACGATGCGGTAATGTTCTGGAGGAGGCCGAGTCACGAGATCAAGATAGCAGAGGTGTGGATGGAACGGAACGGAAAAGACGTTGCGAAGTCGTAAAATTCGTGTCCGTATGTCAAGGGGGCGAGGGGGGAAGAAGATGCATCAAATAAACATAGAGGGAATCAGAATCAAAAGAACGAAGCGAAAACGACTCAACCAACATCCTTCCTCATCACGCTTCCGTCTCTCCCCCACCTCCAGCCTTCTTCACAGCGGTATAAGCAGGCGGAAGCTCGATCGTCTCAGGATCACCTTCCTCCTCCTTCGGTTCGCTCGGACCCGCATCATCATGCTGAATAATATTAACCGGTCTGAGCGGCCTCATCCCGCCTTTCCGTCCCCCAACCGAGCTCGCAGAAACACCAGCTACATATCCATACGCCGCGCTACCCTCCGGGGTCGCGCTGCGGTTATAGTAGCTCGTCGTCGTCGTAACGCCACTCAACGGACGTTCACCGTCCGCTGTGTACCCGTCCCCAGTGCCAGAGAGTGTATCTGACACCATGAAGGGTTCAGGGCGGTAGTACTGCGGTAGCTCGTTCTGTCTGGGAGCGTGATCTTCGTCGCCGTCTTCCTCCGCGTTCAACAGATCCACAGGACGTTCTTTTTGTCTCCTCTGCATTTTTTCACGACGACGGAAGAAGAGCAGGACAAGGACGACCGCGATAAGAAGGACAACCCCGCCAATGACACCTCCAACAATAGCTGCCGTGTTTGTACTTCCACCACTAGAACTAAGGAAAGAGTTGGCATTCGCGATAAAGGACCTAAACGAAAGAAAGCCTCACCCAGAACCTCCACCAGTCCAGCTCCCATTTGTACTAGTCGGATAACTCCCGCCAGCAGGACTCCCGGGCGTCGAGCTCGGGCTGGTTGAATTCAAGCAGGTCCCAATGTTCTGAGTCCCCGTGCCCACTGTATTGGGGGAGCTTCCACCCGTTCCATTTCCCCGATTATCGCCAGCGATAAGGAGCAGCGTCGTGCCTCCCCGAAGGTTTGGTAACCAGGTGAAGCCCGTACCTTGTGAATCGACATTGGTGATGGAATCCAGCGGCTCCGGAACAGCAAAAGATTGTCCTCCTGGTATTACTCCGAGGAAGTTTGGAATTCTGTAGGGTCGTGGTAGGCCAAAATATAAGATGGTGGATGACAAGCTTACCCTTGCACTGTTGTGTTATCCCACCATAGCCGTGTATTTTGACATTGAACAATTTGATTTGGGGGATATATCGAAAAGACGAATGCGGGGGAGACGTTTGCAGTAGCATTGAAACACGAGGCATCCGAGGAAGTGGCAACCTGTGCAGCTACGCTGGTACCACCTGAACCGAAGCCTGTAGAATCACTGACCTAAAGATAGGAAGTCAGCATGTGTCCGAAGAAAGAACAAGAGAAAAGGATGGTGATATGCGGAAAGACCAAAATGAATAAGGATAGAATGAAGGTAATTATCGAGTCAAAGTGGGTAAAAAAGGTCGACACAAATGGCTCAAATGACCACATAAATTCCAGGCCCTGCCAATAGTAAGCGACAACTAGTCAGAACCATTGGTGATGTCCAAGAAGAGATCCAGGCAGGATCAATCTGAGTAGATGCATGGGTGTTGACAACATGAACACAGCATCGAAGAGTGTAAGAGCATCCACCTCTCTCACAGTGAGAGAATGGCGAAAGGCTCGAATGACCCCCTGGTAAGCGCCAGATAGTCAGACGATACGTCATCGAGATGTATTCCACGGAGAGATACAATATGCGAGAGCCGATGACCATCGTCGGGACGCCAATATAGGAGTGGACCCTTGTGGCGTAAAGTTTAAGAATCCTCAAGGACTATGTGTTTGTGAGGACTTCAAGACCATAGCGACAATGGAGCTCGACTAGGTCCATCCATGACAGGGGTGGCGATAAACGCCAA
This sequence comes from Laccaria trichodermophora, assembly GCA_018417955.1. Lineage (NCBI taxonomy): Eukaryota > Fungi > Basidiomycota > Agaricomycetes > Agaricales > Hydnangiaceae > Laccaria > Laccaria trichodermophora. The sequence goes on from JACTVC010000002.1 coordinate 1,351,256, forward strand.
GGGTGGAAGGATAAGGATGCACATGACGCCATAGCCTGTCAAACTATACAGGCTCGTGGAAGTCACTTGATGCTGCGGTAGGAGACATGAAAGTCACTTTTTCCGCCATGAGGTGGATAGGTGGAAACGCTTGACACAGCCCCTATCCAGACGCGCATTACTGGACAGGCGCTGCATGCTTGTATGCGTCGTGAGGATTAGGTGGCAGGAGGAATGGAAGGGGGTAGTGGATCCAGTGGAGGTAGTTCACAACACTGTTGTCCAAGTGCAGGGATGGCCGGTAGCGCGTCGTTGTCCCCGGCACAATTCCCCGATGATTGTAACAACCGCAGGCATCACGGCTATCAGCGTCAAGTGGGACTCATCTCCGGGTTCATGTTGTGGCGAAGAAGACAGGAAAAAAACGGGGAAGGACGTATTGGAGGGAGGACCAACAAGCCAATCCGAAAGAAGTAGAATTCCAAGCGGAAATAGAGGATACAGAAGATAAGAGGGAATAGAAATCGAGAGAAAAACTCACTACGGCAACGAGCTGAGAATTGGCGGGGTATTTGAGTTGGAATGAAATGGTATTCGAGTTTCCTTCAAAAGGCACGTCCAAGATTGTCCTCGCCTCGACGTTATTGGGGAGGGGGGTAGGTCCAAAGGGTATGATAAGCACGCGGTAGGGGGGCTGGCCGTCGGAGCCTGAGATGGATATGGTGAGGTTTGAGCACTGCTGCGGATTTGCCTTGAAGTTCCAGGAATAAGCTGCTGAGAGGGCGGGGAAGGCGAGTAGAGAGAGGACGGCGGCGAGGGGCGTTGGCGACGACATGGTGAGGAGAGGAAGGAAGGAAGGGGTATGCGTGCCACGGAAGGTATGTTACGGAGGTATAGTGGGGGGGTTGTCGTCTATGATGGATCTATAGTAAGTAAGGGACGACGACGACGACGAGTTCCAAGGATGGCCGGAGCCAGTTGGTCAAGAGCTTGGCTCAAGCAAAGTTGAAATCAAGCAGAGTTCGGCATCGCCTCTCCAGCGACGTCACACCATCATATATGTCACGAAAGATATCACTTGTCCTTAAAATAACCCCCATACAAGCAGATTAGTGCATAGGCCATGTCATACCGGAGAGTGAATTTTCCGCTAGAAGCTTCTTTTGACCTCTGCGCTACAACATCTTCTCCGACATGAGAACGTAACAATGTGATAGTAACAAGGCGTCGAAACACATACATAGCGCTAAAAATGAGTAAGTCATCACACGAGGCAAAAGTTACACATAATCATAGTCCGTTTTCTTACATCACCCAAGTATTTTTTGTCGACTGGCGTCGTGAAAACATGGCGGCCCGCAGATAAGAACGACGCGACGCGTTGCTTGGCTTTGTTGACGGCACCATGCTTCTGCTACTTGAAAACTTCGTATCTCTGTAAGATTTTTCTCAGAGGTTTCGACGGCCATTGAAAAGCACCGAATTCATTCACATAAGCTGCCTGGTCTACATAGACGAGAATGAATCAGAATGACTACTTAGACGTACATCGAATCAATCCTCCTAGGTATTCCTGAAAAGACAGTCAGTGATATAGACCGTGTTGGATGAATCACCATCTAAAAGATAACACAGGCGCCCCGAAACAGCGCAAAAAGCAGCAACCTCGGGAACCAAGGGCATCCTAATGTGAACAGAAGCAGAGCGGGGGGAGGGTGTCAAATCCACAGGTGTGCAAGGTCGATTGACGACGTTACTTCGCCTTGCGGCATGAAATTGGATGCCGAACGGAGAGGTCCAGGCGGAGACGGCGTTCTCATTACACACTCCAAGGGATCCAAAAATATTTTCCCTTGTTGGAAAGTCAAAGGTATGCCAGTCCAAATCATCCTTGTGGGTGGATTGAGCATCCTCGAGTTTGAGGGGTAATTCTACCCGGAGAAGTGCGGATCTTCGCCGAAATTCCAAGTGGGTTACATAAACGTCAATTATGCATCGCGTCCATCCGGCGGCTCCTGTTAGGTACCAGTCATCCAAACCACCGTAGTATTCTACTGAAAGCAGGTCTTCAACCTGAGGTAGCGTGAAGCAGATGTCAGGAGGGAGCACACCGTGAAATGCAGATGTGTGCCCGATCGGGTGCAATGGAGGGATCTTCCAGACCCCCACCCTTGCTTCATGGTCTCCTTCAACAAGGATGACATAATTCTCTGTTGCTGAAATCTGATTGAAATGAGACCATGGTACATTACTCTAGACAGGTATGGAGTCTTACACTGGCAGGTGTCTTTTCCACTTCCCAGCTTGCCCATAGATTCCTGGAGAAATCCCAAACAGTCACGACATTTTGGTAATTGATTGAAAGTCGATTTCCACATAAACAATAGATCTCCCATGCTTCATGGAGGACAACGTCGAGACTCGTAATTTTACGAAAGCTGGGGTTGGAAGATGTAGGATAGATCTCGAACACTGTTACATTGTTCGCTCTAATGACACCTGGTGAGTCAAGTCCAAAAAGGAGCGAGTTGGGCTTACTGTGCCGACAGTACCACAACCTGAATTCCGATGGCGTCGTTTGTGGGGTGTAATATAAAACTGTTGCACTCCTCAGTCGTGACACTCGCAACCAAAATGGGTTCAGACAATGAGCACCCCTCAGAGGGAAAACCCAGGTCCCAGATTGACAGAATCTTATACTCAGCGCAAACTAGGAAGCGCCCCCCAGGAAGAAGGTTGATAGGGCATGGAGTATGCAGACGATTCAAATTCCCAGGTGTAAAATGGATACCAGTTCTAGGTTCGATTCCCTTCAAGGCAGGATCTCTATCTTTGTAGATAAAAGATAGAAATCTGGTGGGAGTTAATGCGGCTTTGATGAGAGCACTTGTCGTCATGTCTTCGATAGGGTAAGTAGGCCAGAAGATATGGTTTTCTGCGCAAATGCTGCGAAGGATGCCTATCCAGAGCCACCGCTGTGATGTTGCTTCCTGAACCAACTTACATGTCTGTAGAAACTTGAATGTGAGCAGTCGAACTGAAGTTACGGGCTGCTAATGCTAACCTGTCGCACCGCAAGGATATCTAATGGGCATAGAAAGCCTAAGAGGTGAATTAAAATGTCAAAGGGTAAACTTCCCAAGAGATTTCTAGAGTTCTGGGATACCATTAGGCCCGGTGAGATGAGCCAAGGCCCATTGAGAGAGAATGGGCCTTGTCACTTGATACAATTGCTTGCATCTGTTTGGACCGAATGACATCACCGCAAAAGGTCACTCAGCTCAACTCAGCTTTCAACTTGACCTCGACGTCGTCTAAAACGCACGTATAGCCATTGAAACATGCCCACTCCCAAATGTTCTGGGTCAGCAGTGCCCAACTCCTCCGATGCAAAACGATTAAAGCTCACCGTTCCTCACCAAAACCAAGGAGCAACTCCCGTCCACCCCGAAAACGAACTTGCAGAGCTGGACCCTATACCCTCAGGCGACGTCGGGAACCTAACAACTGAGGGTAGCGCTTATCACCTGGCCAAGGTCATTCAAGTCGTGAGCGGCAATGAATAAGAGATCACGCGATGATGCAACAGTGTCTACATGTTAATAATCCATTTTCTTACATCACTGAAGTCTAGGTCTTTCCTTGAGAATCAGACGTTGACTGGTGTCGTTAAAACAACTTCCAAGATGGGAGTGCCATTCAAGATGTGCTTGGCTTTGTTGACGGTGTTAACCGTGCTTCTGCTACGTACTTTCAGCCTTGAAGCTTTGAAGCTTCATATCTTTTCAAGAGAAAATCAGAGAGTTTCAACTAGGCACCGCGTTCACCCTTAGTGGATGAATATCTTATCGAAGGTAACGTTGTCGTGCGAAAAATTGCATACAAGAAAAAATCGAAATGACTACATTCAAGTTGTTACGATGGGCAACAATACTTCCTGCATGCCCCTACTAATTATAGGTAAGAGCAAAGCGATGCGCTGCTTAGTTCTATTGACGGCTCGCATCAGCGTTGCGCAGTGTGGTAGTTTCTGATGATAGCTGTACCAGTTGCCACAGGTGTGTCAAAAAAGACATACATTGAATCAAACCTCACAGGTTTTCCTAAAAAGACAATCAGTAATAGAGATTGTGTTGGATGAATCACCATGTAAAAGACACAGCCGCCCCGAGACAGGGCAAAAAGCAGCAACCTGAGGAACCAAGGGCATCCTAATTCGAACAGAAGCGGAGTGGGGGAGGGTGTCATATCCACAGGCGTATGAGGTCGATTGACGATATCAGTTCGCCTTGTGGCATGAAATTGGATGCCATATGGAGAGGTCCACACAGAGATGGCGTTCTCATTACACACTCCAATGGATCCGAAAATACTTTCTCTTGAAAACAAGTCAAAGATATGAAAGTCCAAATCCACATTGTGGGTGGATTGAGTATCCTTGAGTTTGAGGGGTAGTTCTATCCGGAGAAATGCAGAACTTGAGAAAGATTCAACGCGGTATCCATAACCGTCAATTATGCATCGCGTCCGTCCGACACCTCCTGTTCGGTACCAGTCATCCAACCCACCGTAGTATTCTACTGAAATCAGGTCTTCAATCTGAAGTGGCGCGAACCAGGTGTCAGCAGGGAGCACACCGAGAGACGCAGATGTGTGTCCGATCGGCTGCAATGGGGGGATCTTCCAGATCCCGACCCTTGCTTCATCGTCATCTTCAACGAGAATGACATGATTATCTATTGCTGAAATCTGTTTGTGATGAGACCATGACATCGCTTTAGAAGAATGTCCTACACTCATGGGTGACCTCTCCACTTCCCAGCTTGCCCATAAGTTCCTGGAGAAGTCCCAGACAGTCACGTTATCCTGCCAAACGATAAAAAGTCGATCTCCACATAAACAATATATGTCCCATCCTTCGTGGAGGACAACGTCAAGACTCGTGATTTTACGAAAGCTGGGGTTGGAAAATATAGGATAGATTTCGAACACCGTTACATTGTTCGATCTAACGACACCTAGTAAGTCTCTTCCAGAAAGAGCGAGTTGGGCTCACGGTGCCGACAGCACCACAGTTTGAATTCCAAGGCCATCATCTGTGGGCTTTAGTATGAAACTGTTGCACTCCTCAGTCGTGACACTCGCAACCAAAATGGGTTCAGACAACGAGCACCCCTCAAACGGACAACCCAAGTCCCAGATCGACAGAATTTTATATTCGGCGCAAACTAGGAAGCGCCCCCCAGGAAGAAGGTCAATAGGGCATGGGTTCCGAAGACGATTCAAATTCCCAGGTTTAAAATGGATACCAGTTCTAGGTTCAATCCCCTTCAAGGCAGGATCTCTATCTTTGTAAATGAAAGATAGAAATCTGGCAGGAGTTAATGCAGCTTCAACGAGATCACTTGTTGTCATGTCCTCGATTGGGTAAGTAGGCCAGAAGATATGGTTTTCTGCGCAGACGCTGCGAAGGACGCCTATCCAGAGCCACCGCTGTGATGTTGCTTCCTGAAGCAACTTACATGTCTGCAAGTTGAAAAAGTGAGGACTCTGGGAATCGAACTGAAATTAAAGTGAACGCTAACCTGTCGCGCCGCTAGGATATCTAATGGGCATAAAAAGCCTAAGAGATGAATCAAAATGTCAAAGGGTAAATTTCCCAGGAGACTTCTAGAGTTCCGGGACGCCATTGGAAGTGAGATGAGCCTTTGCTTAAAACTCATTGATAATAAGATTGCTTGCATCTGTTTGAATCGAACGATATAAGACATCACCGCAAAAGGTCACTCAGCGTTCAACTTGACCTCGACGTCGTCTAAAACGCGCATATAGTCATTGACTAACCATGGACACTCCCAAACGTTCCGGGTCAGCAGCGCCCAACTCCTCCGACGCAAAACGAATAAAACTCACCGTTCCCCACCAAAACCAAGGAGCAGCCCCAGTCGACCCCGAAAACGCTTCTGGTAAACGTACAGAGCTGGACCCTATACCTTCAAGCGACATCGGGAATCTAACAACTGAGGGATCATCATCTGGCCCTCCCACTGGTTCCGGAAAAGTGAAGGTATTGAAGGAAGGAGACGACGAGGAAGGGATGGACATATCAATGGTGGAGGGCGCAGACGAGGACGGTGATTCTGCAGACGAGAACGACGATGAGGACCCTGCGCAGCTGGAGGCTACGCGTCAGCGGCTGGAGGAGCAGGCGCGCAAGTATCTCGCGGCCCAGACGCACGAAGTCATCATCCCTTCTTACTCTGCTTGGTTTGACATGTCTAAAATCCACCCTGTCGAGCGTCGAGCGTTGCCAGAGTTCTTCAACTCGCGGAATCGGTCGAAGACGCCCGCTATTTACAAAGATTATCGCGATTTTATGATCAACACGTACCGACTACGCCCTACGGAGTATCTCACTGTGACGGCTTGCAGAAGGAATTTGGCGGGAGATGTGTGCGCGATTATGCGTGTACATGCTTTCCTAGAGCAATGGGGGCTCATTAACTACCAGGTGCGCTGACTTATATCTAACTGTATAATATTTTCAGAATGCTGACTCTCCAGCCAGATTGACCCAGATCAACGGCCAGCAGCACTCGCACCCCCTTTCACGGGGCATTTCCGCGTTCTCCTCGATACCCCACGCGGCCTGCAGTCTCTTCACCCCGGTACTAGGCCCACCAACCCCACTGTGAATGGCCGACCGGTCCCAACAGGCTCAACCGCACCTGCGTCGCTCGAATTACGATCTTCTATCTACCAAACTACCTCCAAAGCCTCGCGTCCCATCAGCTCAACAGAAGCCAAAACTTTGGCCAACGCTAATGGCTCTGTCAAGACTAACGGCACAGTACCAGGTGCCACATCACACAGCTGCGACACTTGCGGGGTAGACTGTACCCTTGTCTGGTATCACTCCTTGAAGGATAAAAAGTTGGAGCTGTGTGCTCCGTGCTATCTTGATGGACGATTCCCCTCTACCATGTACAGTGGTGACTTTGTCAAGCTCACCAGCGCCGGTGCAGGTGTAGCACAAGGGAGTGGAACTAATGATGATTGGTCAGATCAAGAAACCCTTCTTCTCCTTGAGGGTGTGGAGATGTATGACGATGATTGGTCAAAGATTGAGGAACACGTTGGGACACGGTCGGCGCAGCAGTGCATTCGGAAGTTCTTGGAGCTGCCGATCGAGGATCCATATTTGAACACAGAGGCATCGATGGGTCCACTGAGGTTTGGCCGGATACCATTCGAGCAGGCGGATAACCCTGTTATGAGCGTCGTGGCGTTCTTAGCTGGTGTAGTTGGCCCAGGGGTTGCAGCCGAGGCCGCAAAAACAGCATTACACGAACTTACGGATGGGGACTCAAAGAAGGCTACGGCAGAAGACAAAGCTATGATTGAAGACGAAGATAAGAAAGATGAAGACCGAATGGACGAAGACACTGCTGTCCCTACCAAAGAAGAGTCAGTAGCACCCTCAGAAGGCGCTGCTGCTGATGCCACCACCTCAGCCGACGGTACCTCCACGGCTTCGGGCTCCCCAAAACCCAAGCACACGCTTCCCCACTCTAAAGTCGTCCGCGCCGCCGATCTAGCACTCAAAGCCTCCGCCCGCGCCGCACAAACCCTCGCCACGGCCGAAGACAAACAAATCCGAAGTGCGATCTCCAACCTCATCAAACTGACACTGACAAAGCTCGAGCTCAAAATGTCGCAATTCGAAGAACTCGAGGATATCTTGGAGGAAGAAAGGAAAGGGCTGGAGAGTGCTAGGGTGGCGTTGGTGAATGAGCGGTTGGGGTTGAAGAGGATGTTGGATGGGGTGCGGGCTGAGATTGCGAAGAATGGCATTACGGGAACTGTGTTGAGTAGTCTTGGGCAACCGATGGGGACGACGGGGCAGGGTGTGCTTGTTGGTGAGGTTAATGCGGCGCAGATGATGGAGAGTGGTGGGGGGCCGATGCCAGATGGGGCGATGTTGCAGTTGAGTTGAGCTCGGGGAGGTTGTTTTGTGTTATAGTTATATGTAAAGTGTTTGATTTTTCTTTCTGTTATTATATCTTCTGTTAGTTCCCGCTCTGTGTATCTTTTTTTTGTGTGTCGTGAACGTACTGCGACTTTCGCTCGAATTGAGCCTTGAGGTCCGCATCAAGGAACTCCTCTTTGCTGGGCGTTCAAGAGCGAAAGGATGCCGACTTCGGACTCAGTACTCAACGTTCAACGTTCAACTTTGGCCTGGCTTGATCCAGTGTAAGTGAGTTGCTGGAAAATATTGTCAACTAACTTTCCTGTACTAGCTTAGCCACAACGATTCAGAGCACGCAGATCCTTAAAAAGTCTGCCATAGTTTTTCCATCTACAAAGTACGTGCATCCGTATGTATTACATTGACATAGTCCCATTAGAGAACTCCTAGTTTACATGATTCAAGATTTAGCTTCTGTTGTTACAAGTCATCAATCCACCTCAAGAACAATGCGACCGGCGACTTTTCCATTTGTAAGGTCGTTGTACACCCTAAAAAATTGAATCAGTATGCTGCAAGATACGATAGAGTCAAAACCCACTGCTCGATATCTGAAAGCTTTTTCAGCTGATAATGGCATTTAACGGCTCCAGATGCAGCAATGTCGATGGCTTCCACCGCATCCTGGCGATTACCGACATAGGAACCGTGAATCGTGATCCCCTTGTAAAAACAAAAATTTAGACTTTGATCTGACCGGAGATAAGATAAAATCTCACCTTGAACACGGTGAAGAAAATCGATGCATCAAGTTTTGCGTCTCCAGGCAGACCAACGGCCATGAGATGCCCATTTTCGCGAAGGTAATCAACGGCTTGCACATATCCCGAGCTCGAAGCGGTGGTTACGACAGCTGCATGCGCGCCGCGGCCGTCGGTTATCCTCTTGACGTCTGCGACAATATCTTGGGATACAGTGTAGTCGATCCAGGCATCTGCGCCAAGTTCTTCACACAGTCTACGTTTCTCCTCTCCACCATCTATAAATTATTGTGAGATTCAAGAAAAGAAAAACGCTTTCAAAGTAAGACAAACCTATGGCGATGACTCGGCGTCCCATGTATTTAGCGTATTGAATAGCTACAAGAACACTTAGTTGGAGTGTTTGAATATATGGGACACAGTACGAACCCATGTGCCCGAGTCCACCACCAGCACCAGGGAGAACAATCCATTCGCCTGGGCTGGTCTCGCTATACTTCAGTGCACGATAAACAGTGACCCCCTGCGAAAAATATTTTGATAAGAAACAAGATCAGTGGGTAATATACTGGAGAAACGTACAGCGCAGAGAATGGATGCAGCTGCCGCGCTCTCGAGATTATCAGGTATGGGCGTAACGGTATTGACGTAGGATACCTGGGGGACATGTCATGAAAAAGAGAAAGAAAAAACATTAGAACGGGAAGAACGGACGACGTATTGTGAGAATGTTCCGTTGACGGTGTACCCACTCAACTTCACATTATAGCAATCTAGTCGATACGAAGATAAGCGGAAATCCTCGGACATCACTAATTGACTCACTTTGTTCATGTCCCTTCCTGCACTGTTCGCAATTGAGACATCTAGAGGGATCATCAATTTGTAAAATCGAAAAGCTGTGCGTGGATACGTACGAATCTGCGATCCACTTGATACCTACGCGTTGTCCGAGTTTGACAGGACTATGAGATGTATTCTTGCCAATTGCTACAATCTCCCCGACGCCTTCATGTCCGCCAATGAGTGGAATCATGGGCTTCACGGGCCAATCTCCCAAGGCGGCGTGGAGGTCGGTGTGGCAGACACCCGTGCAGTGCAACTTGACGAGACATTCTCCCGGCGCAAGGTCCTCAGGCGATTTAACAGGCTGGTCGTTCCTCACTTCGACGGTGCTTCCAGTCTTTGCGACAACAGCTGCCGTCTGGATCTTCGGAATATCAAAGGTTGGCTCAGACATGGTTGAGAGCGGAGAAGAATAGAATGAGAGTTCTTTGAAGTTCTGGGATACGCTGATCGAACTCATGAGCTTTAAATAGGGGTGGAGCGATGATGCGCAGCGCTCGTCAGAACTCCAAGCGAAATCCAGGCCATCCAGACCATCTCAAACGACGCATGGACAACAGTTCTGGAGGATCGGCAACTACATCATATGATGGAGGATAGAACGTGAAGCTAAAAATAAAAGTATGGCAGGACTAGCCTGGCCCAATCGAGGAACGGTGCCTTGGCTAGCCCATGACATCACTTCGATAATAATTTCGCTAACATGCAAACACTCAGAAGTATTGTATTCGGAAATTTTGCGGCTGGTTGGCTTAAAAATGCGAGGTGTCGACGCAAGTTATCATACGAAGGCTTGGATAAATTAAAAGTCGTCGCAGTCCCATGAAATCCGTTCGATGATCGATCAAAGGAAAAGCCTTGAACGTACAACTTCGACTTCATAAGTTGTCAGGAATAATCTCATTCAATCGGTCTTTCAGCTCGTTGAAGTCCGTCTCGGACTAGAATGCAATCGTATTAGTGACGTTGTTGAAATGGAGGGAGACAACGTACAAAGCCATTTGTCACTGCAGAAAGAAGGTGCCCAATGTTGACACCCTCACAGTCGTCAGCATGCAACGGGGCGTCCGCATCCATGTCTTCAGAACCTCGGCGGAAATACTTTCCAGGCGCAGGAACGGTCTAGGAAGGGCAAAATGAGTGAACATGCAAGCGATTGACAATCAACTTTTTGACTCACACAACCGTCTTCGGCACGCATCGCTCGCATGTCGCAAATCGTCACAGCTTTGCACTTGGCGTCGCAATTGATAGGGCTCACGCCGCGTGTTCGGAATGTTTGATACATTTGGAAGGCTGCGTCATTGGTTTCGAATAATTTGGTGACGTTGTGCCAAAATGCAGGACTCAGAGGCTGGGTTGTGGGTATACCACCAAGAAGCGATCCATATGTAGAGCGGGCACTGTAATACAAGTCCCAAGTGGCTTTTTCAATATCAGTTAGTACGTTTCACGCAAAAAGAGTGCTCCCTCACGTTGCACACTGTGAGTGGGGCTCATCAGATCACCTGGGAGGTATCGTTCATATCAGAGTTCGACATCCGAAGTACAAACTCACTGCTGTAGACCTTGGCGTCCATAATTTCGTAGGTATCCGGATCAACATCGTAAACCTTGAAAGCGGGATTACCACCTTGACAATAAAAAATTAGTTACATACGCTCAAAAACATGCTCAAGAAGCGTACCTCTTGGAGTGATCGAGGGAGCAATCCAACCAACGCTGACAGCGTTCGCAGCTGTCTGTTTCTTATAGTCAGAATATGAGATCATGAATTCATCCTGCAAACTGTTCAGACGTTTATCATGCAGGGGGATGAGAGGCGTCACCTGATGAGAGTGTCCGTAAAATTGACCAGCAATGGTATTGCGGTAACGCTGAACAATTTGATCAAAGTAATTGGACTAGGCCGTTCAAATTAGGATCACCGCCACGTAAGCGACAAGAGGGTAGCAGACCTGGTCACGCATTGCATCATATCTTCCAGGCGCCATGTGAGCAATGATCCAAGCACGCTGACCCGCATCTTCAGCTGCTTGCAATTCTTGAACAGTGAAAGCGAGAATGCCGTTGGGATCCGCTCTTCGAGGAGGGCTGGATTAGATGATTTTTGGAGGCTACGAACGGGACAAAACAAACTGGAATGCATCGCTGTCGTACAGCCAGAAGCTAAAGCGCAAAGTCATCAGCAAGAGAAGGAACGGGACATACTGGGAACACCTACTTGACCTTGTACCAGTAGACAGTATTGATGGAAATGATTCTGGCGATGTTTAGATGGAGGCTAACTCTAAAGAGTCAGATAAAGTACCTCAAGTTGGTACCAGGGGCAACAATGGAGTAGCTGCCAGAGTAATGTGCGACTTGACTGGCAGCGGTGGCGCCAACCAGAGGCTGAAAATATTTTCAGGAGTGAAATTATACACCAGAGAGAGGGATGCGTACTGTCCATCCCGCGCTCTGTGTATCGTAAACCCACTGCATATCGGTTGCATTCTTCGTCGTCGTTGTTCTGGGGAAGTCGTTCGTGGGCGCCGATTCACTGTCATCAGAGCGTGAGCAATAAATTGCAGATTGAAGGGGGTGATTCGCACTGATTACCTGAAGAAGAAAGTAAGATTCAATTGTGGAAATGATACATGGTACATACCGATAGCTGGATATATAGGTGCACCTGAGAGGGTGGCCATTTCCTCGTTGAAAAGCTTCAGTGAGTTAGTCACATCCCTAACATTATGTTCCTATCAATGCTTCCAAGGCTTCCATTGACGACGTACCCTTTGTCAGGGAGCCAGAGAGAAGCTGAGAGGTCTTCAGTCTATCTCGTTTCCCCGTATGACACGCGATTGACTCACCTTCAATCACGTCTCCTGTAAAAATAGAGAACCTATTCTCTGCGGAGATACTCTTGAGCAGAATCTGAGCAAGGCCTGCTGGAGTATCACATTTGTACTCCCCCATAGGGGCAGCAGCGACGGTAATAGGACCTTTCTGGTCTGCATAATTCCTACAACAGATGGGTTTGGTACAATTGGCTTCTGATCCAGTCTAAAGTCCACCAAAAATTATCGGAACAGACGCTCAGAGATGAGAGAAAAGAAAAAACGAGCCCACTCACAGTATACTGCCGATCAATGTGAATATCACTAAAGTGTACCACCTGGAATGGCGTCTTCCCAGACGAGATGAACTTCCTGGGGTTGGTAGGAGGTGGCTTGGGGAACAAAACAGTGTACTTGTTCACCGTCGGCGCTTGGCAGAGACCCAGAAGCGCGTCACATAGCTTGGTGGCAGTTTGCCCAAGAGGGTTGATTGAGCGTAAATCGTGAGCGATGATTGGTCCTTGGGTCTTAATTATGCCTTCACACACATCTGCGTCGACCAGCTAGAGGATTGACGCGTCAAAATACGAGAATTCACGGAAGGTACTAAGCTCACCTTTGTCGCTTTACATATTGCAATAATTGTATTGTCAAACGGCCCATCTCCAAGCGCAGCCAGAGTTTTGAGAGGGACAAGAAGGGCGTGACACGAAGTACAGGACACGGCGTTTTTGATGGCTTCAAGAATGTCGTCCACAATCGTCGCTCTGGCTACAGAGAGCCACAAAAGACCCACAAACGCGTGAGATAGCTTCATGTTGATGTCGAGGATGGGGATCGAGCGCAGACACTAAGCATGACGCATATATTTATGCATCGTATCGTACGTCTCATCAGGCACTTGACACCACGTCGTCCACTATGCTTGACAAGAAAACACATGGATCCGAAGCACGCAAAAATGAAACCACATGGAAATCGGTGATGCAGTGGTCAAGTCAGAAACCCGGAGAGACTACACCGATAAACGTTGTTCCACAACGTGCGCAGCGGTCCTGGTGAAGGCGACTTCTGCTCTTTCGCCGACGCGGTATGCGGAAACAACAGCAAGAATGTTTCAACTTTTCGTGCGTCACATGCATGATCGCACCGAATTTTCAACGTTGGAGCTTTCAAAAAGTATTTCGCTTCCGAACGCGGTAGCTTTTGGGTACCTTGATGTCGCGTATTACTATGAGGAGATCATATGGCCTTGGTCACGAATACCCACAGGTGGTGAGCACTGGTGACAGGATGGTGTCTGTAGGGCCGTCAAAGGAACTTCATAATCATGATCAGTCTAAGTCTGTCCAAGTGTGGCGGTAGATGTTGGTCGGATCCGTGGACAAAGTTCGAGGTGCTTACCAAGTGCCAACAACCAAGTTTGAACCATGTGCTCACAGTGCACGCTGCCCAGATTCGTGGGGACTTTGTTTTGACGTGATTGCGGCCGCGCCAGCTATTTCGAAAACGGCAAAAACCTAAATGCATATGCCAATGGGAGTCATTATTCATGTACAGTAGTATAAAATAGCTCGCTAAATCTTCCAGGTCAATCCACATCATCATTTGCATCCTCCTCGTTGTCCGCATCCTCTTCGTCGTCCGCCAGTTCAATAGTAACACACCAAAATATCCTTCCCCACGGCTCTTCATCTCTCCCCCCAAACGTCTGTTTTCGCTCACAGCACACAAACCTAACAGGCTGTCCGTTCCAGTATCGCATTAAATCGAACGACAATCCTCCCGGTAGTTGAAGCGAAAGGGATGGACTGAAGTTCAGAAACCCATAACAGAAATCTGTCGTGATCAGATCCTACAGCCATCTGTAGTGAGTCAGGGAAGGGAAATTTTTGATTCTCAGACTTACATGAGGCCCAAATTGAACGGTCTGGCGATTCGTGGGGTCACTAAAATATGAACGGCGCTGAGACGCGTTTTCAAATTTCAAGGGATCCCTTTTGGCTTTGGTTTTACGCTGAGCGACTTTCTGAACTGCCTGCTTGAGTTTTTCTGTTCCACTCCGTTTACCCGTCCCTGATCGATTGCTCCGACTCGACCGGTAAGAAGAGAAGGAGGATGCAGACGATTGGGATGAACTCAGATCAGAGTTCGTACTGACACTTGAGGAATCTGAGGAAGAGCTGTCGATGAGCGCCAGATGAAGCTGCGATGTTGAATCTTCCAACGAGTAGAGGGAAGGAAATGGAGGAGGATTAGTGCGTTTCATCCAGGGCCGAGCAGTTGTGGGAGGAGACGGGGAGACAGCTCTAGATGGGTGTTCGGAGGAAGAAACCCGCGTGTGCGTAAAATGAGGCATCGTTGTGATGAGTGGCGACAACGCCCATGGCTTCGTGGGTGACTGCAGGTCATGTTCCAGTGTCGGATCGATATAGCTATTTAGTGGACAATACATACTGAGTACCATGACACAACCGCTGAGACAACAAGAACGAAGACTCACTGCATGAATTTCAAAACGGCACTTGCACCCCACGGAAGTGTCAAAGGTCGATCAAAGGTGTTTCCAAAGAGGATGTCGTCCGCGGTATAATGCTCCAGAAATCGCCCTACAGGAAGACATGTTTCAGATGTTAGAAATCAAGAGCCTTGCCTGGCATACCTTGAACTTGAATACTCCAAGTCACTCCTCGTCGATCTTCCCGCCCAAAGTATTCTGACTCGCGGACTACACCACGCTCGTCCGTGAGCCCCTTGATGTGGGCTACAATCTGACCTTCGAATAAGTCTGACGAGATGGTATGTGGTTTGGAGGTGTTCACAAGAGACGTGATTGGTACCATGGTTTCGGGCGAAGATCCTGCAAGCACACGAAGACGAGGCGCCATACTAGCTTTTGATAATGTATCGTCCGAGTCGTGTGCCAGTAGGTAGTAGGCCGCTGAGACTGTCGTTGTGTAGAAGGATGAAGAGTCAGAGATAAAACCGGCACCCTGGGATGGGCGAGTCCTTTATTTGTAAGATATACTGCAGTGAACAGGAATAAGAGGGTATGAAAAAGAAAGGGGAGCCAGCTCCGTAGTCCAATGGCAGAAATGGGTGTGTGACCAGCGTCATACAGAAGTACCTTGTTTGGCAATACCCCCCATTCCAAACCGACACGACGGCCCGGGATTGGCACAACTTCCAAATCCCAGAGTACTCCACCGTAGCATGTGGTCAGGACTACTTCTGATGTCGGTCTTGAACGTGAGGCTGATCGTAAACTGCAAGGATGCTGTGACGCGATAGGTACGTATTCAATTTATCTTGTATTCCAGGTCAGACATGGATTTTAGGCCTCACACTCGGCTCTCCCCAAAACCAGCTCGCGATGGGCATTTTGGCACCTACATATCTTCTTAGACATTGGACACTCGTCGAAGAGATCGGTATTGGATGTCCCCGTCAAATCGTGGGGTCGTTCCATTCACTGGATTTGATATCAACCAACTCTGTAATGTCCGGTTCTTTCTCTGTGCCTCTGACAGCGAAATAGAGGCTTCGTCAACCATCTCACGCAACGCTAGGCCTTTCTCGACGTCTGGAAGCGTGTGGTGTATCCTGGGTTACTCTTCACGCACGCAACGTTTCGGCTCGGCGGAGAAGACAACGTCCTGCGAATTTAAGCCAGACTCAAAGGAAACTTTCAAGTATCAGTCCTTAGCATCGGAAACGTCCCTGAGTCTTCTGACTCGCTGGCAAACACGGAGTACACTGGAGGCGATGGCATTATGGTGGCCTATGGTAAACAGTCCTGTTTTTCTTCGACGTCTTCCAAATCAACTGAGAGGCATTTTGATCTGCTCTTTCCAGCCTGTTCGCGGGCACCGTCCCTGACCTTTTCAAGATATCTTAGGAGTATTTGGATCTTTCCAAGATGGCCTTTGAAACTATTGAAATTGCTACCGCTCAAGCCCACATACGGCGTTTCATGGGGTTTCAATGTTTTGCCCTTGATTTCCGTTCTACCATTCTTACAATTCTTGCACTCGGCGATGTTCTCGGTGATGTTGGTCCCCGAAGTCAGGGTCGCGTTAGGAGCAACCAAGATGCCTAGTAGAGGTAGAAATTTTTCTGAAAATCAAGGTCGAGCGGTGGCGTGGTATGCGTACGAAGAATTTGCGCTCTACTGTGGTCAGAGAAGAAGATAACGACGAATGCAGTGATGACAAGGAGAGCGATACAAGCCCGACCGGGGAGCGCGTCCGCACCGAGCATCTGGATGAACCTCGGGAGGCAACTTGTCGTTTTTCAGTTGAACAATAACGACGACGTGACCGACCATTCTTCTAAGTTCTCTCCGACCTTTCCGGCGTTGGCAAGGTCTCGAAAATCTTTTCTAGATTTCGACCGCCTCTCGGAACGAGTTATACCAGTCCTTCGCAACGTAGTCCTGAACTTCCTCCCTCCTCCCTCGACTCAAATTATCGGCAATTTCGAACCAACGCGACCTACATTCTGCGACTAGGAAGCTCTTGGCTCCCTCGTAAACGCTACAAAGCTTCATCACCGCGACTTGCTCTTGCCCGAACGGATATTAGGAGAAGACTTCTCGCTGACTCCTCAACAGACAAGCCAAGGATGCGCTTCTGATCTGATCCGTCTATGTCGGATGCACCAAGTTGGGGGACGGGCGCTGTGGCTCCCCCTTGGGGAAAATCTAGCATCAGGTTTCCAAAGGACTCTCGCAACGGGCGCCCGGCCCCCCGTCCAGCCCTGGGGCTCGTCGACTGCATAAATAGCTGCTAATTAGCAGCTAATGGTCTCCCAGTTGTGCTGGTCACTAACTCCCGCTTGTCTTTCTTCTCCTTGAACTTGTTCCCTGTCATCCACCATCTCGAATCAGAACCGTCCCTCGATTTCTGAACTATCCAATCGTAATAGCCCAGTCGCACCTCAATATCGCCATGCTCCTCGCTGCCCAGCTTACCTTCGTTCTGGCGTTCCTGTCCTTGTCTGCAATTGCATCACCGGTCTCTTTGCAGCGTCGTAGTCCTATAACCATCTACCATGGGACATGCAAAGAACACGTAGCTGACATCAAGAAGGGACTCAAGTTGCTTCCTGGCCCTTTTCCTGGAGATTTCACGTACAAACGTCCGTTCACATTTTTATTACGTCGTTTCGTTCTAATTGTCGATTGACTAATATCTCAATTTATTTATAGCCGCATTTTATTGCACGGACAATCATGCGCAAGCGCAAACGTATTCACAGGACTTTAAGACGTGTTCTCAGGGACACGCCGTTGTTGGTATGTGTGCTAAATCGTAGACCTGGCCACATCTTACACATATGCCAATGAACAGAATTTCACTACGATCCCGTGGGCCTGCGGTACGATTTATTCGCATAATTGATTCTACCTTGTCCATCCTAATTTTCTCGGTCGACAGGATCTCAAACCTAGGAACAGGCAAAGACGACAAATCCCCGGCTGTGAAGGTTCGCTGAATATCGAACAACTTAGTGATGCTTGCTTAACTTGACGAAATTGCAGTTTCTTCACGCTTGTCAACAGCTTGCACTGAAGCTATTGGGTCATGAGAAACTTGACGCCGCCGACACCGCAACGAAAGCGGAGGTTGATAAATATGATGTGATCGAAGGGTAAGCGCTTCATAATCATCTCGGGGACTCAAACATTGAAACACCCTACGAAAAGATCTGTCCCTATCTCCCTCGTAATAACAGCGACAAAACTCACGGATCCATTCAAACAAATCGTATTCCAGACGGAAAAATGTGTGTATTTTTTTCAGCTTCGTCCCTGCCTCGAATACTGAGGCGCGTCCCTTACCCAGCATTGAAGGCATTGAAATTTTCCAAGGTCACATAATATGTACGCCAATGATGTATGATTTCATGATTGAAGAAATGATAGCGTTTAATGTTGAACATACATTTCATGCTGCTGAAGCTCCCAGGCCGTAGTGATAGTGGTAGCACTAGCTCTAAGTTTCCAACACGTCGCCTTGAAAGTTTGCGCTCCCCGCTAACTAGGGTTTACTATGTCATTGACTCCCCGTAGGGTTTGCTTGTGGTTAGGTTGTAGGTGTAGGGCTCCAGAGGGTTTTTGGTGTCGTACGAAAGAGTATATTAATAGGCACTTTGCAATCCCAATTTGCAGGTGTCTACCAGTCCTGTTACTACACTTTTGAGAGTTCGCCTCAAAATCTAATACCAAAACCCAGCCAACAACTTCCAATTGCCACACACATTATCGACGATGTAACGCACACGAGCACTCCACCGAAAAGAAATGTCATACGAACGGTCGGGTAGGATGACATGGCTGAAGTTTGCTACTGCATTTAGAATTCGTAGGTAGGTGCATGTGAGTTCAAGCAAACAATTCACTAGATGAAGTAGGTGGTAGGCATGCAAATGTAGTATAAATAATAGAGTGAAGCAAAGCGTAGTATGTCCTGGCATAGCATTGCCGCCCATAATAACCCATCGAATAACCCAAGGGATATGAAGAATGTAGCTCGAGAGAACTGGGTAAAAAAAAAGGTGGAGGTGGTGGATGTACAAACCTCTCATGAAATGGAAACCAACAACGTCCATGTGGTCATGACTAAAAACACTGAGAGAATATTCACGGTCAACGATGAAGCACTGCTCGCGAGCGTTTTTGCGTATCCTGCGCCACATAACCCGACGGAGAGCTCGGCCGCGGGCTGATACGTCGCTTTTAACCCCGCCAATCCTGGTGCCTGTGTGGAATTTTGTATTGCAGCCGCGTAGATCCCCATAACGCTCTTTGTGCATGCACTGCATGAAGGCGTCGAGCTTTTCGGTAACTGGATGCTCAAAGGCAGCTGATAGTAGTACAGATCGGAAGGATTGGGGTTCCGAACTGCTGATAGGAAGCAGTAAGTGTTGGTCGTTGGATCGGCTAGACAGGATACATCATGCATGACTTGAAAGGCTTGAAGAGCTGCATCATCATATCAATATCAATATAACAATCTCGATCAGGGGTTGTGTATACGAGACTGACCTGCCAAGGTGTTCACGGCCATGGAATTTTGATCTTTGAGGTCTTGAGCACATGCTGTCTTGAGGGATGCGGCAAACCATCCCATATTGGCTGCACATTGGGCTACTCCTGGACTCGTGTTGCACGTTCCCCAGACTATTGAATTCAAAAGCGTTAGATTTTGCTGGGCCTGCTACTTATCATTAGAGACTGAAAACGAAGAAGAAAATATTTGAACCGCACTAACATTGATGAAAGAGTCTGAACTCTGGAGAAGCAGAGAGAACGGACGACATGCACGGAAGGGCTGCGTGTTCGTCATATTGCCGAAGAAGTTGAAACATGATACACTTGAGAAGTTCTGCGCAAGGTTTCCATCGAAAGGTTGAGGAAATGGTGTCGGCAGGGGAGGAGGGGAGGATGGGACTGTCGGAGTGATTTGATTGGAAATGCCAGTTGAGGGAGCTGCACCGAGAGACGTTGACGTTGACGAAGCTGAAGACGATGATGAACTCTGCTGCAGTTGAGGCTCAGGTAATGGGTGCCGTCGGTGTGGCCTCCGATTTGAACCGTCGGCGATCAGGCCATGCCATGATACGGGTGCAGGCGGCGAGAAGGGGGACAAGGAGAGAAGTCGTGCGGAAATAGTGATTGCCATGAGAACGAGGGGAACAATAATGACCGCCCATCGAAACTGGCGTCCAGTCCGCTTCTTGGCCCCCAGCGTAGGGTCAATTGACGATTGTGACGTGGGGTTGAACACAGGGGTGAAGTCAGCAGTCGGTCCGGGAGATGGAGGCGGAGTGAACATGACGAGGAGGGGGGGTTGGTGAAAGAGCGTCGGCCAAATGAATGTGGTTGTTCAAAGCGCGTAGAATTGACAGTAAAGTGCGGTCCTCCTACATTGACATGGATACTTAGCGCGCCGTACGAGAGAGAGCTGGAGAGAGTCCTACCGTGCACTTCTGGCGCTGTAGGGTCGTGAATAAAGAAGACGAAGAAGAAGAAACCTCACGTTTACGACGCTAGCGAACAGCGTCGAAAACACCTTGCTTGAGATCGACAATGGTGAGAACCCATTTGAGGGGGCACCCCTTGTTTTTATGATCTCAACATACGAATCGAATTCTTGTGACTGATTTCGTCAGTCACGCACGATTAGACAAGATTAGTCTCTGATGTGAGGCACCGGAGCGCGCGTGGCTATAAATTCACCAGAAGCAGCGCTCAATGTCCGTTGAATGTCCGTCGAAACCAAGTCGAAACGGCGTTTTGCAAGTCTCTAACGCACCGGTATGATTAGTGGAAGTGGTGAGCGCTCAAAAATGAACCTACATCATAGTACAGAGAGCCGAAATATTACATGCTTATTCAACCGGTACCGTTTCTCTTCCCTTTTCTCTTTCTATTTTTGGGACCGCTCATCGCCTCCGGATCCTTCGGGAACTATCCTACCAATACGCTAAGTATCGATCTCCGCAAGTATCCCTAAATGTTTCAAAAAATCTATCTTCCAACTATCTTCACCTCTCAGCCTGTCGACTCTCGAGCTTTGAAGGTACTTAAAGCTGATACTGGTAAAGTAGGGTATGTATTTAGTAGTATTTACCTGTGTAGACAAACATCACGTCTGTTGACACGAGTCTGCCAAACTTCCACTTCACCCTGGCTTCACCTCACCACATCCTCAACGTGAACAATCCTTATAAGAGAAAGGACACTGGAAACGGACAGTCAGAGCCGGGTTATATTACGAATCAACACATTCGCCTTAGGGACTGTCGAGAACACAGCTCGCAGCAATAATGTCCCGGGGCGACTATGAACGCCTTCCAATGTACGCGTCTTCCGAATCGTTACCCCGTCAACGCTCATCTGCGTCCTCCGCGCCTTCTTTACCCACCACGCAATTCTTCCCGTCACCTCCGGCGCGCTCACTAAGGTCTCGCAATGGTCATGTACCGAAAACTTCACGATTTATCCCCAAACCACGTACAATTACAACATTTCTGAAGTTCGCCTTGCCAACAGCCCTATTGATCATACTGGCCGGATTATATCTCTACGAACCCCACATAGAAATCTCTTTCTACCCTCGGAAATGGATTCACCAGGAAATTGAACATATAGCGCCACTTGCGGGGTGCTTCGACCCAGCTCACGTCAGCCCGAAATATAATTTATCTGCCTACGCGTACGGGCCTAGACGAACGGAGGTGCAGGCTGGCATGCCACTTAGATTGGGTATGGACTGTTACGATTTTGCGGGGACGATACAAAAGCAACCTAATACCGCTCGCGGGAATACTAACCGCGTGCCACCCGAAGAGCGAACACAATTCCACACCTACTGGAGAAACGATCTCGCCCCATTCGGTCCTCGTCAAGAATGGATGCTTAAATCTTTTTTCGCGACGCAGGACGTGGAATCGACCCGGTTGATCTTGTGGTCAAATGGGGATTTGAGCTCAAATGATATCCTCCGAACATACCTTCGACGATATCCCGATACGTTCGCCTTGAAAATCGTGGATATCCCAGACCTCGCGAAGGGGACGGAGCTGGAAGGAAGCGATCTTCTAAGTAGCAAAGACGCCAAGGCCTGGATAGACGGAGATTTGATTCGTCTTCTCCTTCTGTGGAATTATGGTGGAGTCTGGGTTGACATGGACTCGCTGTTGACGCGAGATTTGGAGCCTCTACTGGAACACGAGTTTGTTACGCAATGGGATTGCTATGGTGCGTTCTCGAAATCTGTTACGCGTCTCATATCTAATTTTCTTTCTAGACAAGATCTATCTTCCTCTCAACGGAGCCCTCATGCGCTTCCACCAACACTCACCCTACCTCTGCGAAGCCTTCCACGTAATGGCCACCTCTGCCCCTCCTCGATCAGGCTCGACCGACTGGGGTGCCCTTCTGTACTTCAAAGTCTGGCGGCGGCTGATCGCAGAGAGCGTACCCCCGTTCAAGATCCTTCCATTCTGCTTCAGCGATGGGCGGTCATGTAGGCTCGACAATCGACTACCGGATCCCTTCGCCCCAGATGCTAAAGATGGCAAATGGACGATGGGGCTGGGAATGGAAGAAGGTGGCGGGCTGGATAAGGTCCTTGGGAAGATTTTTGGGGTGCACCTCCATAACCAATGGGAGAAGGCCTATCCGGCTGGCGGATGGGTAGAACGGCTGCTCCTGAAAAGATATGACGTCGAGCTGGGTACTAGGGAGAAGGACGAGATCTGAAATCTGCGAGTCCGCTGGGGATTGTTGTTTGGGTATATTATAATATTTAATGCTCAATCTTGGTTTCAAGCAGGATGGTTGTTATGGCTGCTTAAACTGGGGCACTTGAATGCTTGCAGTTGAGCAGCGTCTATGAGTTGGTACGTCTCCGGTCATGTTTACATCTTGCAGTTTGGTTTTGACCAGATCCCCTTTAGACGCTATCGTGATACATGCTGTTCTCACCATAGAAATACTACCTCAGCAATGCGAAGCCGAAGTTGACCCCCTACCTCTCCATGGGAAAGCTTACTTGCATCAGTCGGCACTAATCCAACGGGTGTAAGATCTTTATGTGGCCAGTTCTTCTAGCACTATCCCCCTATCTTGACAATTATTATGTTGCAGGAGAAGTGGCTAGACCTTGGACACCTCCAACGCTTGATTATGTCGTTGCTGATCCATTTGGATTATCGTCTACTAAGCCCCGGATATCCCCAAAAGCTCAACCTGGATCTTGCAAACCTTTGGGCATTCGTCTGCATTCGTGTAACCTCCTTTTGATGCGATCCACTGGATCACCACCAGCACCATTGCTTTTGTCTGGTTGAAACCGAATCAGCGTCAGTCAAAATCGAGATATATCACAGACAGCCGATATTGAAATGAGTTGGCAAGCGTTATATGTCGAATTTCGTCAGGCATCAATCCAGCAAGCAACTCTGAACATTCAGACTAAAACATTGTTGGGTCGGCTGATCAGAGATAACATCATTTAGATGGTCGTCGAACCTTGCGATTTCGTTCGATGACGTCCTTTTGATGAGCCAAGGATACCGGAGGTCGTAAATTTGTCGTCAATATTGATCGCAATAACAAATCTATGCCGTTGACGTCGCGAAGGTGTGCATGATAGGGCGTAAGTATCACCTACTGTCGAAGCCAGGTCAAGGACCACGCTAGATTGTGCGCTACAATTCGTAGCTACGCATGTCAGGTCCCGAATTGAACTCGCGCTCATTGACCTTCAAAGGACCATTTTCGTCATGAGTTGATGTGCCGAATCTCGAAAGCCTTGTTGCTAAATGACCCGCGTAGCTTAATGAGGAGATTGATCTTGTATTGTTCGTCACGGAAAGGGCTCATTTGGCAAGTGTAGATTGTTTATCCTATGTTC
This sequence comes from Laccaria trichodermophora, assembly GCA_018417955.1. Classification (NCBI taxonomy): domain Eukaryota; kingdom Fungi; phylum Basidiomycota; class Agaricomycetes; order Agaricales; family Hydnangiaceae; genus Laccaria; species Laccaria trichodermophora. The sequence continues at coordinate 1,375,059 of JACTVC010000002.1, forward strand.
CGTGGATCATCCCGATGAGTCCAGTCATAAATGGCTTAACATCCGTTGATGCAAATGATGCTGGACACGCATTAGAAGATGTGCCAAAGACATACGAGCTAGCGTAGGTAGACTTTGCAACGAGGCCACCTCCAAATGCCTTGCACGTCCTTGATGCTCTCAGAGTTACAGAGACGGCATTCGTCGGACCACCTTCCCTTCATTCCGCGCATGAGTTCGCAGTTTATCGAGCAGTGGTGAGTTTGCCCATCGCTCCGGAGGTGTCCTTTTTCCAGTGGACCAATAGTAAATGTCCCAGTCTGGTTCATCAAGGAACTAATGATATATCTAAAATGAGAAATTGCAAGTAGGAGAGATAGGAGGGCAGACCTTGTCATATTCCATCAAATCGGCGTGGGTCATGGTGCTCAACTCTTCGCGCGCGAAAGTACTTAGCAGGAGGTCACACTCCAAGATACCACGCTTTCGAGACTGGTATGTGAGCCGGGCTCGAAGAGTATCTTCCTTCTCATCGGGTCTAGGCAATGGGGTCGGCGGTGGAGTCTCGGAAGAAGTGGTTGTCGCTTTCATATGCTCCGGAGTGTGAGGTAGAGGCCATGGATCAGCAAAGAGGCGACGGGTCGACGATATAAGGCGCTGTTGCGTCGATGCACGCCGACTGTAGGCGACAGAGACTTTTTTCAAACTTTGAAGCATTGAGTTCCGTTTTCAAATTTCCGTGCTTGACCAGAATCAACGGAGATCAACGGCTCCGGCCCACAGAAAGCCGCCTCCGAACGGTCGTTTGCACTTCTCACCTACAACTTCTTGGCTGCTCAACTCAGGATTGCATGGGTGGATTATCTTTTCCGAAGTCTGATTGTTTCACTGTGCGCCTACCCGTTTTTCTAATGTCGCCTTTCTCATTTCCTATTCAGAAGGGCTCGTGGTTCTAGGGAATTTTGACGAGTTTTATGATCATCATTGTCGTTACTCCTTGAATGGAATGGATCATAACGGTTGAGACTTCTCAAATAAGGTCGAACATAGCTGTTCTCTCCCGAATGAACATACGTGGTTCTTTTGGATGGTTTTCCTTACTCTCAAGCTAACAGTATCTGCTGCTCACTCCTAATTTCAGCATTTTGGAGGATCAGTAGATCAAGATGAGAGCAAAGGCGTCGTGGCGTTCACGATCAGGATACAAACCTTGCGATTGATTCGGAATCTCGGATCTTTCCTTCTTTTCTTCTTCCAGCTCGCATCTCCTTCGTCCAGCTTTCTCAGCATCGCGTTGGGTGTACCTGGTTCTTCGTCATGATATTTCAAATGGCCTGGGATACGGGTACGTGCATAACCACAATTCTGGAGATATTTCTATTCATCCATTGAAATTGAGAAGCTAGAATTTGAGAACTTAAGTTCGCTATCACTACGGCCTGGATGACTGTCATGGCCATGTGTTCTCTCTGTGGGTACGTCTTGTAACCCACTTAGTCAAGATCAAGGGTCTAATTGCGCTGATACTACAGTACCAGGAGCGAACGACACAAACATCATCGTTTAACGCTAAGCTTCATTGCTGAAGCTCAGCTTCCTTACACCCAAGGAAATCACTGTGCAACACTATTGGTACTATATAGAACATGAATCGGCATGAATTCTTGCCTCATTCAAGTCTGCCCCTCACATTAACTCACCTCCGAGTATGACCCTTAAAAAATGGCCTTCTCGACCATTGATCTGCCCTGCAATCAAAGTCCTCTCCGATCTAACAGATTCCGAAATACAAATTCATCTCAGGACGACTCCTCTTACTTCCCTCTTTCGAATAGGGACGACCTATAATCTCAACGATCGACCATTTCCGGAACCGATAGATTTAAGTAGATAAAATACCATCTCCTCACACCTCGCTTGGCATGCGATTTATTCCTCTCTTTACCTCGTTTTCCATCTTTTTCGTTCCTCCAACTACAAGCGCTCGGTGGCACAGTAATCTTGCCCCCTCTTCAAGGATGGACGTGCCACTGCTTGATAGGTATGATTACGCCCGGACATGATACTTCAAATATTTCAAACTGACTGGCTTTGTTCCTTTATTCCTTCCTTGCGACCGTAGACTCATTTACTTGTGCGCATCTTGGGTCGGCACGATATTATATACTGTCGAGCTCGGGCTTGCTGGCTACTATTTCTACCGATTTTCCAGCCGCCCGCGTCTGCGGTTCTTGGTCGCCGGCATATTGCTCATGGATTCTGTGGGCATGCTTGCCTTTTTTGCTCAAACTTGGATGGTACGCTCATCACATATGTTCGAGGCGTCTCACCTATCTTACTATCTTCCTTGAAGATCCTGTCCGATGCAACTTGTACCACCTTTTCTTTTGCTGCTGAAATTTGATCTCACAGAAGGGATAGCACAACAAATGTCACTCTTTGTTCATTCATGGACTCGGCCAATCCTCGTTTGCACCACCACCATATCCGCCGTAATAGAGCAAGTATTCCTAATTAATCGCTACAAAAGACTGTAAGCATCCTTCCTCGTGATTCCGAAAGAAAAGGTAATAACATCGCATGCAGGTCACAAAATTGTATCATTTGCATGCCACTGATACTGTTGGTCATTCTCCACGTCAGTGTCAACATTTCTAAATATTCCCTGTCAAATCCGTACGAGATGACTTTGCGAACAGGCGGGCTTCAGCGTCTTTTCTGGGTTTTATTTTTTCTTCCGCGTCGATGACTCCCCCGGTCCCGGTAGCATAGGCATACTCACAACCACGTACGCTGGTAATCTCGTGAATAATACCGCTCGGCCTAACAATCTCCCCGGTAGAATTTCAGCCTGCCTAGCAACGGCAGTCGACGTACTCATTCCCATGGCACTTGTGTGGCAGCTCCATGCAATCGGCCCTCTTTGTCTTGAGAGGTAAGCGTCCATTGGGATACGTGTGGATCATCTCCTCAAGATTTATAGGGCATACGGGCGAAGGGTAATCAACGCGATCTCCGCTGGCTGCCTTGGTGGCGTGCTGAGCATTATCCTCGTCGTCCTCTTTTGGACGCAACGAAACAGTTGGTAGCAGTCTTCTATACCTCACGAGATTGTACTGATGTACTTTATGCAGTATATGCTGGTGCGGTTTTTCCACTTGGAGGGGTACATTGCATTACCGTCTTGGTGAACCTTGTGGTTTGCAAAAGAAGAAGCACAATGGTTGGCTTCCCACCAGCGCCAAAGTCCCCTGAATTAGATGTGGAAATCGCTCTGGAATCTGCTCGTGAGTTTTTCATCGTGTTCCTCTACCCCATCCTTACAAAGTTGCGAAAAGCGGGGAAGCGGTCGCTTAGTCCTCGTATCGTAGACCCTTTTGTGAGCCGTCAAGCTTTCTTTGTGGACGTCGAAGTACGCAATTTCTCGTTGTCAACCGCATATACCTAACATTATTTGCGCAGAGGAAATCCACACAAGATACAAAGATTGGATATGGGGAATCCTTAGAAGGAACGTTCTCACCCGTTGCGCTGTAGAATTGCGGGGTTGTACGATGGCTGGGTCATTTAATTTATTAGAAACGGTCTCTTTCATCATTGTTTTTTTTTGCATGCTCTTCGATAATCTGTAAATTATAACCACCATGTAAACTAAGTTATTTCTTGCGTTGCTGTAATTGACCCCACAGAGATAGATGGGCCGATTATTACACTTTGACTTCAGTCACCTCCACCTTTCCAGGTCGGTGCGTCTTTTCATAATTTTTGACATAATCAGGGGACTTAGTGTACGTCCTTCCGCTATCATCGTTTCTGCCTCGCTAAAGAGTGGGCATTTGGTACCTAGACTCTGGATCAGCGTACTCAGGCGGTTGCTTGTAAGTCGACATCGTGATGTGGCCACCGTGATGGTCAGTTGCCGGGGAAGGCGGGGGGGATGTCGCCGTAAGTTCCGTGAAGGACGGGAGCCAATGGTTCGCCAGCCTGGCGTGCGCCATCACTTGCTCGTCTTGGGGTTCAATTCGCCTCGGCTCAGCTGTAAGGCAAGAGACGTACAATAAGGCGTTCTACCGAGGGGTTCTTGATAGATTTTATGCCGCTGCATCTTGGCCCAAAACCCTGCCAGATAAAGAGATGATGCGTGGTAGGTGGATAGGTGTCCTTGCCTTTCGTGACGATTATGATAGCTTTAAATTTCTCGAGAGGGGCAGACTCCCGACTTACAATTTTTCTTGACATGGCGCTGATGAACTCCGAGACAGTGGATTGAAATTGAACACCAACGCGTCTAGATCTGTTCAAGTTTGTCCGCTGTACGTGAGTAGCGCAATTCGAAGGGTTGTTGGTGCGTAATTCTGTTTTTGAAACATGAGGTCACTGGTGAAACATTCTTCAAATCTAAACTTGGCTCGTCACTCTGAAGAATGGATGAAGATTTGTCCATTGAACAGCCTGCATTCGCAAGCTATGACTAACAGATCCCAACAGTGAGCGCCGCATGTGGCAGAAGAAGATTGAATACGAGAGAACTCGTGGGATGTCTATGATAGAACGACGGTTTTACTTACAGGAACGCTTCGGAGCGCCGCCTCAACCCCCCAGACTCCCAGTTCCAGGCTTCTTCTGCTTGGAAGACTTCAAACAGCCAGAGATCTGGGCTAGCATACACCTCCCCTTGCCAACGTTCACGGAGGCCAGAATCCAGAATCACATTGTGAAGAAATGGAAAGGCTTGCAGGTCCTCTTGAAAGCGCCTAGAGAGTTTGCTAATGGCTGGGTGGATGGATTTTGGTGTGAAATAGAGTCAAGGGAGGTTGTTTATCGTCTGGGGGAGCAACATCTGGATGGTCACCACCTGTTGGCACGAGTTTTCTTTCAGAAGAAGTTGGATGAAGGGTGGAAAACAGACAAAACGATAGAATCAACTGCACTGATTCTCCGCTGGAAGGGTGACGAGGACTTGCTGGAGTAGGCGACCTTTCATTTTTTGAGCTGATTCATTTGTGTGCTCCGCCATCCGCCCTTGGCTTTATGTGGTCGCTATTTCAACTCTCGCATTTCATATTGTATGAATCGGACAAACCAATCAGCCCTTGTCAAGACCCATAACTGTTGAAGTGCCCATAAAAGATAATGTTCAGAAGCATTTCCTAGAAGAAAAAAGCGTGATTTTGACAGTTCACTCTCTGCGTCCAAAGCCTACGTGGAGAGACTCACCGATGAACCAATGTGTATAAGTTTTGAAGTGGGGTTAAGCGTCACCCCTCGTCTGGGACATCGTGATTCAGGCATAGGAGCGCTCGAGGACGATGACAGGACATCAGTCCCGAAGTATTTTCACTCAACCCTCCCAATACAAGAAGAGGACGTTTACAGGCCGGACCTTCGGTTCCTAGAAATTGTGGAAAGACTTCTCAAGCATCTGCCTTTGCCTGTAGAAAACCATTCAATCCAGAGGAAAGGGGAATGCAAGAGTATCGGGGCTGGATTGTCCATGGGGAGCCTTCGTTGAGGCCGTCATCACCAGAACAAGGTAAGATGTTTCGTTTATAATCAACTTGAACTCCAGGCTGACGGAAAATTTAGTCGGTTTTATTTTTTCATCGCCAATTATTCGAGCGCATGTCGCCCTCTGGTTCGAACAGATAGAGAGCATATTCCTATCATTGCCGAAGAATTCAAGATCGTCTCTTCAGAGAGATGCGGGTTTCAAGAACATCGAGACACAACAACAAATTCTGTGCGGACAAGCGCCAAGGTCGACGAGGATATGACCAGCGGAGGTCTTCTACTCATCTTAGACCGCATTGGAAGGAAAAGGAAAATCAAGACTCTTATTGGGTACATGTGCCCTTGCCCAGAGAAAAAGCCGCCAGAGCGCAACTAAGCCTGGTACCTGACCAATATCGGTGTCCACCAGTCATGTGGGACTGTCGAATCCAAGGGAGCAGGAATGAGCAGGTCAATAGACGACTCGGGGGTGGAAAAATGGGTTGCATTTGTCCGGTTTGACAGGGGAGTGAATCTCGCGGTGGGTAGCTCCAGCAACCGGTATGCGAACACAAAACCAACCCGACGTGGTCTGCTCGGCTTTGTTAGAGGTGGAATTCTTCCTCCAGCACGCCCAAGTCCGTCGTTTCGAAAGATATAATTTGCAAGGACGATCGTTGTTTCAAGCCACTCGCTTTTAAGTCAGTGGATGAAGGTGGGGAGCTAGAGATCGGCACGCGAGGGTATATGATAAAGTTGATGGTCTCATCGAGGACGGGCAAAATTGATCGCGATTGTTGTATGGTATGTTATTTATATCCGAGTCCTGCGGAGGGCCTTCTCCAGAAGAATCTTGGAAGATTGCGAAAACTGCTCTCTTCTGAGACCCTCCGTGAAGTGGAAAGTACGGGAGAAAAAATTTACAGGGAATCGAAGGCGACGAGAGGTACCTGAGAAATGCACGGCAGGAAGATGTCGGGAGCACGTCGACCCCATGACAGTATTACTTAGACCGATTTCTCTTTCTTCACTGTTTCATTGCATGCTCTTCGACAATCCGTAAATTATGACAACCGTGAACTAAGTTATTTCACTCGTTCCTGTCATTGACCCCAGAAGAACAGATGGGCCGATTATTACATTTTGACTTCAGTCACCTCCACCTTTCCAGGTCGGTGCGTCTTTTCATAGTTTTTGACATAATCAGGGGACTTGGTGTACGCCCTTCCACTATCATCATTTCTGCCTCGCTGAGGTGTGGGCACTGAGTACCTAGACTCCGGATCAGCATACTCGGGCGATTGCTTGTAAGTCGACATCGTGATGTGGGCGCCGTGGTGATCCTTGCCGGGGAAGGCGGGGGGGATGTCGCCGTAAGTTCCGTGAAGGACGGGAGCCAATGGTTCGCCAGGTACCGGCTTCTTATTGGCGTGTGCCATCACTTGCTCGTCTTGGAATTCAATTAGCCTAGGCTCAGCTGTAAGGAAAGAGACGTACAATAAGGCGTTCTACCGAGAGATTCTTGATGTCTTTTATTCCGCTGCATGTTCGCCCAAAACCCTGCCAGAGTAACTGCGACGATAGTTCCGCCAATCAAGAAAGTCTGGAAGCAAGGTAAGTATTGACCCATAGCGGGAAATGCGGTTTCATACTCGTCCAAACCTAGACGGCGGGGAGGTGGGAATCATACCAGCCATGGTTTCAATAAGTTAAAAGTTGAGAAGATTGTTGTGGTAGTAAAGAGAGGAGGGCTTGCTTTGACAATGCATTGAGGTGATTCAGATTTCTGAATGTGATGACGTCAGATCGGGAGGAGAGCTATTTGCCACGAAATAATCATATTCAGTTCATTTTTGTTCTGTTTTAGCTGTGTTAAAATCCGAACTTTGGATAGGATACGTTATTCCTGATGGAATGTATAGGCAACGCATAAAAGAGAACGAGGGGAGGAGAAAAACGTACTATTTTGGTGGTCATCCAGCTCTCCCTTCCGCTTCTCTGAGATTCTCCGTTTTGCAAGGTAAAATGTCACTCCGGCCACGAGCAGCACCCCAGTAAAGCCCGCACCCTAAAACACGATGAGGTTTAGGTGGTTGTATGAGGAAATGAAGAAGAGAGGGTTCTTGCCATTCGTTTCGGTGTGTCGAGCTTAAAATCGGCCATTTTCAAACTGCTTTTGGCCAAATCCTCGTTTCCAATGGATTCGGGAGAAGCCTGGCAGGTGTCCAGAGAATTAGTGGTGTTCGTAGATAAGAGCGGTTGGACATACACGCTTCGTGAGAACGAGGAGACCCCAGCGGCGTTGCGCCCACTTGTTTCCTTCAACTTTCGAAGTCGACCCCAGTTCCACAAGCTTCATTGACTGATCCACTATGCTATTGAAGGATTGCCTCCCTACTTTCGAATCTCTCGCGCCATCCCCCTTTCTCCTTAGAACTTCACAATTCAATCCATCGAGTGGCTTCCGCACCCCAAATGATCAGACTTGACAACCTTGACCCTTGGCATCTCTTACACCTCACCCTTCTATCTTCATTTCCATGGGTTTATTCGACTGTCCGACCAGCTCGATCTCAAGCTCGCCTCGGCCATCATGCCCACCAGTATCCAAACCTTCTTGCCTCTCAGTGGATACGAGGAAGTATTGGAGCGAAAAGCACCAGTAATGTGGTGCATGTGCAGATTCTGTGCAGAAGTGACAATATTTTCGAATTCCTTCAGGATCGTGGACGGACACATTCTGCTCTACAACCCTCCGTAAACTCGGCTGGATGACGATGCCTGTGGAGAATAGCGGATACGGATACTGAGTCTGAAAAATATATTATGTAATCATCACCTGATCGCTTCTGAGAGATAGCGCGTTACTTGGACTATTGTCGCTATCGTCTTGCTCAACCACGATGGACTCAGATTTTGAATCAGTACACGTCGAAAAACCGGGGGGACATTCTCCAACTTGTTTGGAAGCACCCGGGAACTCACAAGGCATGTAAGTCCCCAGATATCTCTTTCCTCGCGCCGTTGCTGATGCAACCGACATTGAACAGATCACCGTTTGCACAAGAATTCACGCCGCTTATGGAGGATAGCTTTGGAAACCCCCCAGGTGCGTAAGCTATCTGATCTATGAAACATGCATACTCACGTTCCTCCAATCAAATCATAGATTATTGTGGATCTCCCGCATCTTTGGTCCCACTGACCATTCCAACCTCCCCTACCGACCATCGCACACATTCAGCAGTGAACGCCGTACCCGCTGGCTCACCTTCCACTTCCCACACACCATCTACGGCTTATCTAAGCCCTCTTTCAGCCACCAACCCATCGTTCGCTTCACAAGCGCCTCAAACAGCCCATCTCGGACATCGCGAGGTGTCTGTTTCCCCTGCCAGCTCATCGACCACCTTACATGCGCCCACTATGTACCCCCCAACCTCAACTACAACACTGCCTTCTCCCGAACGTAAACGCGGTCGCCCGAAAGGGAGCGTGAAATCAAAGCCAGTGACATATGGCCCACGTCCAAGACTTGGACGGCCTCCCGGAACTGGGTATAAGCAGAGGCTGAGGGCATCGTTGGGTGAGGATGCAGCTCAGGCGGCGAAGAGACCGAGGGGACGACCCCGGAAACAGGATTCATCACCTGTTTCTGTGGAATTTGGAAAAATGGTAAGTTTGCTATTCTATATTACTTCTCCTTTACTTATCTACTCTTAGATGGTCTCTGGAACACCTTCACGACATGAAGGTCCTTCTTTCCAGGCACCACGGGCCCTGTTACATGGCCCAGGTTCATCCGTTCCACCTACGCCATCTCTGCTTAGCGATACAGCCATATCGCTTCCATCTCAGACTGCCGCAGCCGCAAGTAGGACTACGATACAGCTCCCTGACGCATTTCTCAGCACCCCTGCACCTGGTCCTCGTCTATTGGATGCCCGTTGCACCATCATTCCAGATGAAGACCCACAACGAGATGTTGAGACACCCGATCACGACGGGGAGGACAGTGAAGGGTTGGAGGAAGAGTTAGGGGCAGAGGATGACCCTCAGGATGATGACGACGAAGCCGATGAAGACCTAGATGAGCCAGAGACACCACCATCTTCCTCTCGATCGCGCCGGCCATTGCCAGTCTGGCTTATGGACCAGTTCAATGCAAGACGCGAGGAGTCGAAGGGTCGTGACGCAAATGGCCTTCCGCCGCTATACTCTGACAACGAAACTTTCTGGTTCCCACAAAAATCAACATTTTTCTTCCTCCAGCAGCAATCCTGCTCCCCACCACAACTCTACAATCCACGGTTCTTCTTGTGGGATCCCGAATGCCTTTGCAATCGCGTTCCATGTCCAAATTGTAAGCAGCCTCTTCAGCGACATGGCGAGATCTTGCATCCGCGACGATGTGTCTGTTTGGACTCCACATTCTGGATCATCGGCTACCGTTACCGATGCGGGAATTGTTTCCATCCGAGAACGAAGAAAAGAACAGTCACATTTCGAAGCTGGGATCCCCGCATCCTTTCTGTTCTTCCTCCAGCTCTCGCAGCTGAATTCCCCACACATCTTACTCATCGTAGCGGGATCTCTAATGTCCTTTTTTCATGGATGAGGTCGTGCTTCCAAAGTGGAATGGGTTCTAAACAGATTTCCGATGCTGTTCGAACCCAGCATCTCCTCAATCATGACCTTCTCCATCTCCAGTACTTACAGCACCTTGCACTCCGTAAATCGTCGTTAGATTCTTGGACTGGTAGAAAATATGAAGCTTTCTTATCATTTGATGATGCTGGTCCAAGAGGGCGACATGGATATATTCCAAGCCCACGATGGTTTCGGGATGTATATGATGGCTACATAGAGAAGCACCAGCATGACTTCAACCAACACACTGCTATGTTACCTGCAGACGTATGTGCAGTAGACCACAGTCATAAGGTATGGTCATTATCATGTATCTTATACTTGTATTCATGTTCTTGCTTTGCTAGGTCACAAAGCATGTTGCTCGAGTGGAGGGAGAGCAGGTGTTTACTGCTCTCCTCACAGTAACCAACCGCACTGCTCAAATTCGAGCATGTGATTTTGTCGCAACGAAATCCCATTCACAATTTGAACTTGCCCTAAACCGTATGCGGGAGTCACTGGAGCTCTTTGGTCATTGCCAACCCTCTGCTTTCTACACCGATATGCCAACTGACAGAGGATTTCTTGAGAAGTGCTTTCCATCACTCCGGGAAAATGTCTTCCCTGTTGAGAAATATGGTGATCTTGATGTCTTCGAGCTACCTTCCTCAACTCAACTCAGCATTCTTCCAAAAAATACTGCTCAATCAATCAACGATGCTGTTCGCTCAATTCTTGATGATGTCCCCCAAGATGCTGGAACTATTGTCATAGGATTTGACTCAGATATTCAAGGAAAATATGCTACTGTCCAGCTGGCATATCAAAATCGTGTATATCATCTTCAGGTATGTACTTTTTCTATATGAAATGTAAGTTCTTACAATTATTTATGAAAGATTGGGGAGAACCTGGCAAAACGAGAGCTTCCTCATCAGCTCAAGCTTCTTCTTCTCCACCCCCGAGTTCTCAAAGCAGGTCGGCTGGTCACTTCAGACCTTTTACGCCTTCAACAAGCTTGTCATTCAACTGTCCCTTTTATCGGTGCACTTGACTTGGCTAAATATGCCAAAGAGCGATGTGTGATCTCCAACATATCAAAAACCAGCCTTCCCGACCTCTGTGCCCTTGTTTTACACAAGCGTTTTCTCAACAAAAAACTGTCAGAACAGGTCAGTGAAATGCAAGCAGATACTGTTCTGACAGAAGCACAGCTGCAACATGCTGCTCAAGGAGCTTATGCCTCTCTTTGCATCTACGAAAAACTTGCCAAAATCACAGTTCTTCAACCACTCCCCACTGCAATAAATCCATCTTTGCCTGTTCTTTTATATAGCACTGACAACACAACTGTTATTGCTCAAGGCATAATTTCACAACACCTGGACGACCGCTCATTTGATGGCTTCACCATAACTCCCACTAGAACTGTTATTGACATTTCCAAGGTTCTTGTTCCAGGTGCCATTCTTACAACACATGGTCGACGTTCTTTAAAAAGCTTTGGTAAAACTCCATTTTCTGTGGTTTGCCTACGAAGCCACTTACGTCTTATCGATCCCACTGTTACCTTGGAGGAATCTGGTTCTTTGCAATCAGCCATTCAGCCTGAAGTGGTCTCTGAAGATTCCTCTCACTCTGAATCTGGGGAACTTTCATCTGGGGACTCTGAGGAATTAGAAGGAGAATCCACAGTATCACTTGCACCATTGTTATCTCAAGATCTCTCTGGCCCTTTCATTGATCCTTCTAGTGACAGAGACCCAGCTAGTCTCTCTCTTGGATGTGAAATTCTGGGTACTGATCCAGAAACTTGGGACTACACAATTTATAGCCGTGTTTTAAAGGATCCTTGGCATGTCTTTCATATGTTTCAGATCTCTGCAACCCATGGGCTTCGGAAGCAATTCACTCGAGAGCTACGAGATGCTATATTTATCCCTGACAGTGCTGACAGAGCTCAAATTGACAGCTGGGGAGCCATTCAGTCACCTCCACAAACATACATGAGCCTTCGAAATTCATCATCTGAGTGGCTCCGCCAGCGATGCAAGCATATTATTCCTCCTCCCCACATTTTATATCCATTGGTTGCAAAAGTCTTCCGCACATATGGCCCAATTGTTGATCCTGACTCACAAAAGCCACTGTTCAGCTCTGATAACTGGAAAACAGCAAAGAATGTTCTGGAACTCATCAAGAATGGATATCTATCTGATCCTCCAGGTGTTGCTTTATACACTGCAATTGGGATTGATAAGAAAGCTGGTGGCCTTCCCATATATAGATGTGCTCGAGGTACAAATAGCACTGAAGGTGGAGTTCATGCTCATATTCGCTCACGTTTGCCAAAATTTGGAACCTCGATTCGCCACCTCCAGGCATCACTTCTTGATTTTGTTTTGCGACACAACCTTCTTGTATGTATTTCTTCTTTGAGGTGGTTGATATTTCTAATCACAAAAGTAGACTGGTACATATAACTCAACAGGCCAGCGTTATCGGGGCCATTACTCAATTTGGATCACCAATTCTATTCAAGAACACCTCATATCTCTACGAGACATGCTTGTAGATCCAATTCAAATCAGTGGCTGGGTTAATGGCAATCTCTACACACCAACTACAGAGGTTCTTGGGATTCTTCCTATTCCTGATATTGTCAGGACCTCAAGTGGCATGGCAATGTATGTACCACTTGTGGGGAATGACAAGAAATACCAGTTTCTTGCCAAAATGCAAGGCACCCGCAAGCCAGTCCTACCAATCCACACTTCAGCAGAAAAACGACTTTTTCACCAACTCATCACAAGCAATTCTGCATTCAGTCCAACTTCTGGGGAACCCAAATGGCAAGAAGCAGTGAAGGTTTGGAATGCTACTTCTGACCAAACAACTGAAATTTACTATAAGGTATGTAATAAATTCCTTTGTTTGATAAATTATCTCAAAGAAAATCTAATTTCAAGCTCACCGAACAACTTAAAGTTTACTACACAAAGTGGAAGGCACTCTCACATGTCAAGGAGACACTTTCACTTACAGCAGATGTCCGTGGTCCCCTTTCACTTCTTATTCATGACCCACACCGTTCAAAAATGGCCCCGGAAGTTCCGGTACACACACAACCACCCCTGACAATTGAAAAAGGCCTTCTTGAATTTTCATCTATGCAATCACAGACTGGTATGTATACCTTTCATAGTTATCTGCAATATCAACTAAACAGTCAAAGGTCCTATGGACATTGACCCACAGTTAGAACACCCTGATGCACAGGTAGCTGGACCATCGTCAAGTAATTTCCAAATGCACACAGAAACGCTCTCACGCACCCGGGTACATGGTACCATTGCTAATGTAAACCCAGCTCCAACACGTCGAAAACGCCGAACTTGCCGCAAGTGTGCCGTTATTGATTGTCCCGGAAGCCAGAAAGTTTCGAACTGTAAAAACGGATGCCGTGATTGTGGGAGGGTGGATTGTCGAGGAAGAAATCCGAAACGTCTGCATAAGACGTGCTTCGAAGGCTGGGAATAGTTTACATATGAATGTCCTATCTTATCGGAGATTTGACTGTACCTTTTGTGCAATCTAAGCGAGTATCCAGCTTATATAACATAAAATAAACCTAAAAGCAGGAAATAAACCCTTAATCTCGCAAATTTAAGCCGAGTATCCAGTATCTCGCTTTCCTGCGGCTCGCAAACACTTACGGGACGCACTGCCGCAGCTCAGCGAAGTGTTCTGCAGGTTGCTTGCTTGTGTTGTTGCACGCTGTGTCGATATCGTGAGGTTCGAGTCCTCCCTTCCTCCTCTTCCCTTTTTCTTTTTTCTTTTTCTTTTTCTTTTCTTTTTTAGCCCACAAACACCGGTATCCGGCCGTAAACTCTGATACCATTCTACCGTCTCCGAGAAGGGCGGCCCTTGCCGCCTCTCGGCAGCTGCGCACGCGCTGCCACATTGCCGTCAATCCGATATTAATCTTTTGTTGACATCGATGAAAAACCAGTATCGATGGCGATTGAGGTACCAATGTTCCGTGCGGACTCCTTCGAGGATACCAGTTACGCAAATTTCTTTGTTGCAAAGATCCTTGCGGATATTCAGGAGAAGCAAAACCCAGGCCCATCATGTTCCAGCTGCCCGGGGTTTGACAGACAGACGAACTGCGTTGTATTTTGTAGGCGTGGGCCCAGAAGTCCACAGGTCGGCAATCACAGCGGAGTAAACCCGGCTTCGAGGCTACTACTGACTCGTCTTCCACCTCCGCCCCCCTTGGAGAGAGTTGGAGAGTCAAGGGCCAACACTAGCACACCCAGGGCGGTAACACAAGAATGGCGACCATCAGTGTCTTTTCCCGCTGCGGTAGTTACTACTAAGCTTGGGGCCTGGGCTTCTGTCGTCATAAAGCTTGACTATATGGTGCATTTCCTTGCGTTTTATCAAAAAGAAAACACAACCTCCCTTGCCAACACGAAGCTCTTATCGTCTCTCCCCCCGCCTCCTAAGCAAGATTGAAAAGACTGCTTCATGTGGACATCCCGCCAAGAAGCTTGTGCCTTTTCACCTCGGTAGCGTTGCTACCATGCGTACCTTGATGGTCTACTCTCGCCGATGTCGAGGGATCAATTCCCCTTTTGTCATGGAACTTTACAAAGGTGCAAGGGAACGGAACTACGACAAGTACTTGTGCTCAGCTGTCCTAAACAGTATTCTTGTGTCGGAAGCCTCGCTGTGCTGAAAACCTGGGAAATTTTGCTGATGAAGTTTACGGACACCAGCGGCCAAGTTATTACTTACAGTCTGAGTCGCTAAAATTAGAAACGATCCTATCGGTGGTTATTATTTTTAGTATTTCAGTTGTCCAATGTCAAACCCTTGTCGAGTAGACCTACCAAATTCGAATTGATACTGACTAGCGCTTCGTGTTTTCCACGAGAAAGGGTGTGCTGATGTCACATCTACTTCCACTGATCATAAGGCGCGATAAACGTTGGGGCAATGACATCGACTGCCAGGTGTAAGCGAAAGAACTTCCAAAGCCTCGTTTTTGCTGACATCACCTTACACATAGCATCCTTACTGCGTTAGTTCGGTTTGTTAATGTTTCAAACCTAAGCTGAACCGCCCAGATCCTCGTCAGATCCATCTTGATTTCATGTTGATTCACCGATGGGCCGCAAGTATAAAGTCCTTGTCCCTCACTCGCCATCTTCCCATCCATATATCTGCACATGCTTGGTCCATCATCACCTTCCGTGTCGTCCACCACATATTCGCCAACACCAATGTCAAGCGCAGTCATTGGCCACTCCACAAAGATCTGGGAGCTGAACGTCCATTGGCCGTTGTACAGCCAATGCGCGGTATGGGATTCTAGAAGAAGAGGCGTCGACATCTGGGAATGTATACGAGATCGTGCGTCTAAATCTTCACTGTTGTTTTCTTCAATTCACCAATTCTTTGTTCAAAGATGACTCAACTCCGGGTACACAGGTTCGCATTTCGTTGCCATTTCATTCAAATATTAACGTCTAACACGATGCCTTTAGCCTCCCAATGCTACGTACTGGAGGTATATCGCGCGAAGATGATTCGCGCCCAACAAAATCTCTTGACTCTGGCGTAGAATGGCATCCTCTCGTCGCTACGCGATCCGGAACTCCATCTCTCCATAGCGCCATCTTCATCCAGCCCTGTTTATTTATTGGCATCTTGGCCCAAACGCCACCGGGCTTATCGCATTGCATTCAACAGGCATCTGCCATTTGCGATAAAAGCTTCCCATGCAACAGTTTCCAGGGAGACAAATGCATACTCATAACGGGCCTTACATTTTGAAAGTGGGTAAACGTTGAACAGTGACTTAGCACTTCGTTACTCATACTTTCTCTCGTATCCACGACACTCTTACATAACTTAGATCGGGCTATTAGACTATATACTATACCATAGAACAGTAAATTAGTACAAGTGGTCTCTTCAGCGAATGGTGACGTCGAGATGACGTCGTCCAACGTCACTTGTAGCTTTACCTATTATAGGCAGCTTCAGCCTTCAAGTGTATACCTATGTCCGTCCCTGACTTTATTAACGACCGATGACCATAAGCAACAAAATATCATCTGTCAGTGATACTGGATCCTGGCTAGCTCGTTGCGGAGCCGACTCGGACGAGAGAGACATATGGTCATGTTGGCTGTTCGGGAGAACCATGCGCAGGTAGCGCTCGTCAGCAAACATTTGACTCTGGAAGAATCAACACTTATGGGGTCTTCGAACTAAGCCACCGCTTGCGTTGACAGAACCCCGTTTCATGCAAGACGGCCAGAAGACTGAATGATTTGAATTCGTTATGCCTATCAGCGCCGTTCAATAGGGGCTCACAGCCTTGCCCGCATCGATTCCCGCGACAAGTTCGCGCTGCTCTACACAATCCGGGGCTTATGAATTATCTGCTCGGAGAACACTGTAAAACATCATTGTGGGTGTGTCAGCCTAGGGTAAGCTTGCCGTAGGAGCTGTGCTTCGTATCGGAATACATATCCTCATGATCGACTCAAAAACCCATCGGAGGCAGTTAATCTAGCGCATGAGATTGTCTTCGTGGAGCCCAGCATGAGATTTGTCTTCGTGGAGCCCTTGAATATGGAAATATAGCGTGCGCTTGAGGAGTGTCCCCGAACTTGAAAGCATCACTGCGCAAGATTCCCATCGTCTCGAAGGAGACAGATCATTGAGGGTTGTCTGCTGACGAGTGTTCATCGCATTTCTTTTGGTTTAATGAGATCGTCCGTGAATCGGAAATCATCTCACCGGCGCAGGAAGCCCCAGGAAGCTATGCAAGATTTTTGAGTTCGCGTCGACCCTGGCCTATCGGAAAGCATTGACTAGTCAGTGGCGTACAGATTGATGTCGCCAAACGTCAAGATCTGACGCCATGGTGTTCTTGAGACCTTGAGGCTTGAGCGTCAGGAAGATAATTTGGGTCTTGTCACATGATTTAAATTAGACGCGACAATGCTGCACGTGATGAGGACGCGTATCTGCTCTCGACCCCAAAAATCTGGATCCGCCATTGAATCTCAAACACAATACAAGGCATGACATCACCTGAGTTATTTGCTATATGAACGGAGGGTAGAATATCAAAATTTCTCCCACCGAAGAGCAACACTATGATCGCCTCTCACATCAGGCGCAATCTCGCTGCAGGGGGAAACAAGATGTTCAACAGCGACTCGGGGAAAAACAACACTATGGTGAGCCCTTGAAAATTCGCCCGATTTCCGATTTCCGATGTTAATGTTTGCATTTCAGCTCCTGGCTGCTGGCGGGCTAGCGGTGTTGACCGGCCTGGTATACTGGGCAGGGTACGCTGCAGAAGGAAGCCGTCCCCATTCATCGAGTGAGTTACCGCGCGATCCGGCAGATTTTGTTCTTGACATGTTTTCAGAAGTCTCTGTGGAGAAAAAGTGAACAACCGAGAGCGAAAAGAAAGTTTGACGAATGTCGGGCGTGATTGTACCATAGTGTATATTATCTTGCACCAGTATTTTTGAATGATTCCCTTGTTATTTTTGTTGCGAAGCTGCCAATGAGTTGTGGCCGCGATGTCGGTCGCCGCTCTAGATAGTAATTGGTTGGCCTTTGAATCCAGTAATTGAATTACGAGACTCACAGGCGTCGAACGCAATTCCAGCTTTTCCACACATCCGTCAGTCACTTGTCTCTCCAATGCCAACCACTCATATTAGCCTAGAGGCTTCGAATCGTCAACGGAGGACACTATATGGGACATTGAGATTCGGGAACTTACAGACAAGTATCCACAGATCCAAACTGATTGAGGTGAACCTTTGGAGTTCTCTTCAAGTTCCCTTAAACAAGATTAACACCGCAATCATTTCAGATCTTGACCGCACCTTTGCTGCACCTTCGCAATACGACAAACGAGTTGGTTTGACGAGACCGACGCGATCACGTGCCTTTGTAAGTGGCAATTGCCAACAAATAGAACCCTGACTTCCTCTCACTCATTCTTATGCCCTCGGGCTACTCGAAACCCCATCGAACGTTGAATGTCTTTGCTTTCTGAAAAACCGATCACCAGCTATTTCCCTCGTGTTCACAGAGAAGTACACAAAGAAAATCGACCGGTCCATAAACGAAAACGTTCTGCAGAGAAGCAATGCAGCAATTCGTTGGATGGGGGGAAAGGTGTAGAAAGAAAGGAGACACGTAAACCTCTTCGCGAGGCTCGGCTCAAAGATACAGATAGCATCGCCGGTGGTGACGAGACACCAACGCGCCCATCGAGCTCTGAAGTTTCTCCAACTTCTGGTGTAAACCACATTCGCACTTTCCTGAAGACGCCTCCCCCTACAGATCCTCCCAAGAAGCGGCGTAAGCTCCAACAAACCCCGCAGACGCTCTCCTCCGCCTCGCCATTTGAACGTTTTGATTATAAAGCTGTTGCATCGCTGCCTACTCCGCTCACAGTGGCCCGGTTGCCGAGAACAGGCCCACCGGTACATTCGGATGGCGTCCTAGATACTCCTTGCAACCGATCCTCTGTTGAGAATTCGAACACTGCTCAAATCAACAAAGATATTGGAGACTATGAGGTCAAACCCGATGAATCTCGTCAGCGGGCTCACACGGTTATACCCTCGTCTCAAAGTCAGTATCAGGATCCAGTTGAATGTCAGAATCTCCTCAACGGAGAGTTATCTCCTGACTTCTGTTCATCACCCACCTTTCACCCTATCAAACGGGGAGCAGCAATAGCTCCCTTGAAATTGTCACTTCCAGGAATAGAAGCGGCTTCTGAGTCGATCGATACAGACGCAGTTGGTTCATCTCAAAGTCAACCCTTATTGACGAACCGCGGTTATTTTGGGGACGCTCTTCCGCGCTCTTCTACTGTTGATTTCGTACCGAGCTCCCAGAGCCAGGAAAAGGAGCTGACTGTCGGTACCTCCATCTCTATAATTCTCCCTCCAACCAGAAGCCTGCATGTCGAGAAAGATGGAGTGGCTATAAAGTGAGTTCTCAAGCTTATTCCCCAGTTTAACTTCATGTCGATCCTGAAGCCCGTTTGGTAGAAGCACTATACGAAAACCTTACCGTGGTGCTGCGAATTTACCTCAGCGCACAGCTTCCGACGACCTATTCTGTGTTCCTATCCAGGAGACAAACTTCTCAGACATTTTCCAAGATGACGAAAGTCATTCGGTGGCGATAATGGATGAGACAGCTTTAACGGGGCTACCACCAGTTCCGCAGGATGTTGATGAATCCTGCACCGAGTCCGAGTCCGAGGTTGAGGTTGAAGGACCCACAGCAGCTTCATGCCGCTTCGGCAGCGTTCATAAGAGCTTTGCCTATGACGCAACCCAGGAGAGAGAGACTTCTGGTGCACTTGGCGGGTACGCGGACGATATGAGCTCCACAGAGTCGCTTCCCTCTGCGGTCAAGGATTTCCAAGGCATGTTTGGGAATGATGAGGGTAGCTACCCCGCCGATTTCCCAATGTCGCTGAGATGATGGCATACATTCAAGATGCAAACCCCTGTTATTTCTGTATATATTTACAGCAAGGAGCAGCCTACTTGATGGTCAGGATCGCTTGTTGATAAACACATCGGGCCAGGACATGGCGGGGCCGGTTGCGCCGATCACTTGATTATAGATACCAAGAAAGGTCCTTGAGTGGTAGTCAGTTGTACATACATTAGCACCTACGCAGAGCTCACCTCGAATAGAGAGTTACATATCAAACTTTCCAGCTTGAAAAGTGATATGTGGAGTCACGATGTGCGAGTTCGATCAGCTTCGACAATGTAAAAGCCTTCCATTGTGCGCGAGGCATGCTTCAACAACGCTTGGCCAGTACTATCTTCCATCGGAAATGACTCGATTCCCTGTTGCGTATCACTTCTATCTCTGTCCTCTCTCTCCCCGCGTCCCATAACCACCACTCCGTCCGTGTTGATCAATTTGACTGCCTCCACGAGTCTAACCATCCCTTCCATCTGCCGCGTTATCTTCTCATGTTCGATTGTGCCCTCTGTGGGCGGTATCAGAGCAGAAAGTTCGTATAGGTGTTTGAGCGTTTTCTGTGGTATTTTTGGTGTCGAGTACGAAGTCAGCAGCTCGTTTACAGACCAAGTGGGTTGGATCGGTATACCGCATTCGTCGGTTTCTGTAGTGGAGCCAGAGGACTTGTACCTAGGATGTGGAGAGCTGAATTGGGATCTCGGAAGTCGTCGCAAACATGACCGAATGCATGACATGGTGAAGGGGTGAGGAAGTGGAACCTCAGTCGAGTTTAACTCGAAAACTTCTCAGGGACCCTGGATAATAACTCAAACTCTCTCCGAAGCGTCATTTTAATTACTATCTGGCTCCAGTATACGTTAGGTGAGGAATGAAGTCGTAATCTCTAGAGAATGTAAAAAAATCTACGAGATCTCGATGTCCTTTTCTTGATTGACCTTGGATTGGTCGATCACATATAACAGCATCGAGGTATTCTCGTTGCACCTGAAATGGCGCTCGTCAGAACACAGTACGACACAACAGTACCCCAGACGACCCACAATTTTGATAAGGTATGCTCAAACTCTCCCAGTCCCTTTTGTAGCACCCTAAAGACGCTCGCATGCTCCCCAGACCGATCTCTCAAGAGACGGCCATGAGCCATCAACAGCGTATTGACCCAAATGAGGTCAAACTCCAAATGCGGGCTTTTGTCAAGGTGATCGGCCACAAATCGGAGCAGTGGGGGCACATATATCACAGGAAGCTGCCGAGCGACGAGGCGGATATCACCGCGAGGAACGTTTTCGTAAATGCGCCGGATAAGTGGTTTCTCGTTCAGCCTAAACGCCATGACCAGGGCTTTGAGATACTCGTTTGCTGCCAACATCTTCAGAACAGACTGCGGCGTGAGGTCGATGGAGAGATCGAAAGGGTCAAAAGTAACGGTCTCGTCAAGGGAGTATATCAAGAGGCCTTCTGTAGATGCAGCTGCCCATGCACGGCCCGTTGGAGAAAAGCGAACACATTTCGTCCTCGCTTCTTGCCGATAACGACGGATGGACATGTCTCCTGCACCTTTACTGGCTCCTGGGAGGCTAAGATCCAATCTATCTTCTAGATCACTTGCTTCTCGATTATCAATGAGGTCAGTGTTGATCCCAGCCTCGTTGACCTTCCTGCTGTCCAGAAACTCCTCCGTACCGTCCAGCGAGAGGTTCTGGGAGATTTGGAATTTCTTCACCATTACACCCTCTCCTTCTCGAACGTCATATAGTACGACGTATTTGCTATTCCCGCCAGCAAGGACACAACGGCCATCGGCGGTGTACGCGAGGCTGTTGTATGCTTTTCCAGATGTGCTATTCGCAGCTGTGACGCGATCATCGGCTTTCCGTCCTCCAGAAACGTCTTTGCGGCCGTCAATCACATTGGTCTGTTTGCTATCCTGGATGTCGAAAAACGTGATCTGTCCATCCAACGTTGACACTGCCAGCTCCTTGCCATCGGGGCGGAAAGCCAAGGCAAGCGCATCCGAAGTCAACGTGAATGGCTCCACGGCTCTTGATCTTCCAAAAACATTCCAAACCCGTACCGTTCGATCCCACGACGCACTGGCAAGCTGATTGTTGCCGGAGGGTGAAAATGCCAGCGAACTTATTGGTCCTTCGTGTCCAGTGAGGATGTCGAGAAGTTTCCCCGTTTGAACCGACCACAGAAACACCTCAAACGAATCCGTCGAACCAGCTGCTACCACCTCGCCGGATGGATCCACTGCAAGACAAGAAAACTGCACCGGAGAAGGGGACGTGAATGTGCGAAAATTACGATATCGAATGAGATCGTATGCACGAACTGTGCCGTCAAGAGATGCCGTGAAGAGAACGCTGCCTTGTTTTGCGAATGCAACGTCGGAGACGGGCGCACTGTGTTCTGTAAAAGTTACAAAGCAGAATCCAGTATATGTTGACCACACTTTAACTTTTCCATCGTCTCCTCCGGTGGCTATTGTCTGACCATCCGGAGCATATGAAAGTGTGTTCATATCGAAATAATGGCCTTGCTGTTTTAGGATGTATGATTCGGACTGCCATTCCCAGACAAGTAGCTGCCCGAGCTTCCGTGCTCCAAAAGCGAGCCACTCTCCAGAGGAATTGATCGCCACCGAGGATATCTTCTCCTGGGATATACTCAAAGTGTGAATATTGGAAAAAGTGGGCATTTCCCACAGGCCAAAAACTCCAGTGGAGAAGCCGACCACCAGGAGGCTGGAGGCGGAATGGAACGTCGTGCACACGACCTTGGTATTCGCCTGATTGAAGTAGTGTCGTTTGTGAACACCCCACCGAGTATTAGCGATACGATTGAAGGTGTCGGCTGCCGTGTCGTTGGATGTGGATGCAATAGGTCCCTCGTCGTCTGAATCTTCATCCATTTGGTCGTCTTTTGCCTTCCAGGTAAAAACGGCACCATCACGGCTGACGGTATATATCTGGTTATAACCACTGAGTTTTGTGGTAAAATCATAGCTCTGCTGACTTACTGTCGTCCCATCTGATGAAAAGTAGGCACCCAACACAGCGTCTTTGTGCCCAGCAAACGTTTTTGGTCGAAATCCTGCAACAGGGTTTAGAGTAAACAGCCTCGCCGTCATATCTCGTGAGGTGGTCACGAAACATCTTGATTCTTGTTCAGAAGCGCATTCGCAGAGACAGACGAGACATACTTTGAATCTGGAGACCACTCAACGCTGAGAACTTCGTCATGATGGCCGGTATATGTCCTGTGAAGGTTGAAAGGAGCGAATTCGCGAACAAGATGGTTTGGGGTGCGCCAAACTTGAACATGAGGGCCATGAGTGACAGCAATGTACCTTAGCAGCGTTAGCGTAAGATACCGGTCAAACTGAAGTACCTACTGTCCGTCGGGCGAGAACTTGATATCTTTCACAGCCTTGTGGAAATTGAAGTGATGTAGAACGACCCCGCGTCTTGCATTCACCAAAAGGGCGCGCCCGTCTATGGAAAATAAAAAGTCACAACTTACTCATGATAAAAAGTACTCTCAACACACCTTCATCCACCGAGACGAGAACATTTCCATCTGGGCTGAGAGCTAAGGCTGATATGTTTTTGCGGTTTTCAAAAGCGAACGTGAAAGACTTGTTGCTAGCAGAGAACTTCTTGTAAAATAGTCGATTAAAGAACAGGTTGGGACACACTTGACGAGATCGAACACAGAGACCCGATTTCCGACAGGACTGTAGAGCGAATTTCCATCCGGCGTAAATAATATATTCCCTTGTCTGTACACTGTCCCGCAAATGTTCGAAAACTAGATCAGAATTCAGCGGTATAACTACCGATTGCAAGAAATTGGCGGCTTACCTTGTAGTTGGCCTTCATTTTTCGACGACACTGCCACCGATTGATCAGGTTTTGTCATGGTGCAATCATTGTCAAACAAGATCTTATCTACGGATATGGTCAAGCGTCGCGACGTCTCATCCTGCTTTCCCTATCAGACGTGTTAGCAGATGCACCCCAAGAACGAGTCAAGAAACAGCCATATGTTGAGCCACCCTGATCAGCTGAACGTTGAACGTTGAACCCTCAGCCAACCCCTCAGCTCGAGGCAAATTTAATCTTGGCTTCGTCCAACTTCAGTGACATAAATCTCATCAGATGGTGGAACACACGGGGCCGACCTCTTGACTCATTTTTCAGGCACTCACGACGTCGCGTGGCTACAGTGGTAATCATAAAGAGCAAGCCGAATTGCTGCAAGTCTCTCAGAACCCCCAATGACGACCTACATCCAAGCAAAATGCCACTGCGGCCTCAACTCGTTCAAAGTCGCGTTCAAAACCTCGGATCTGCCTCTGTCAACGGCTGCGTGTCACTGCAACTCGTGCCGCCATACCACAGGCCAGATGTTGGTTATCGATGTCCCGATCCAAGGGGTACCACTCTCCTCCACGGCTGAGGGTGATGTCGCAGCGAGCCTTGAAGGCTTGACGGCATATAAATCGTCGAAGGACATGACGCGATACTTTTGCACAAAGTGTTCTGCCTACTTCTTTTTTCATAATGGCATTCATGACGTCTGGGCCGTGTTCTCTGGCGTGCTGGAGAAGGTGGACGACGTTCTGAGGGTCAGTCATCACATTTGGGTTGAGGATACCCTGGATGGAGGAATCGCAGACCATTACCGTACCGTGAACGACGTTGTGCTTCCCAGATACGCGCAGCATGCAACCAGCGAGACACTCCCTCTCGGGTGGAAGGCAAAAGAGTTGGACAACAAAGCTAACACTGAGACCCACCCACTTTACTGCCACTGCAAGGCCATCTCCCTCGCGCTCACTCGCGCTACTGAGATAAAGGATCCACAAGAATATTGGCTCGTACCCGGCAAAGAAGAAGGCGCACCGATACGCTTCATCGCCGCACACTGCTTTTGCAGCGATTGCAGGTTGTCCAGTGGATCTCAGATTCAGAGTTGGGTGATCGTTCCGCGCGTGAATGTAATAGATGCGGACACTTCTGCCTCTGTCGACCCCGAAAACGCGGCAGCTAGACCTAAAGGGTTGAAGCAGTACGAGTCTAGCCCAGGGAAGTACCGCGAGTTCTGTGGCACGTGTGGTGCTACTGTGTTTTGGTGGCGGGAGGGCGTATCACATTTTGATCTCTCCGCTGGGTTGGTGGATCAGGAGGCTGGAGGTGCTAGGGCCGAGAAATGGTTGTCTTGGTACGACAGAATCATTCACCCAAAGGATGCGATCAGCCCAGCCACTTTGGCTGCGTTGGCCGAGGGTGTAAAGGCAACAAAGACTGAAGAAGTTTGACAGAGCACAGTTGATTCCGAATTTGTATAAGTAGGCCATGTTACTTTTCTGTGGTAATAACGAGAAATCCGGCTCAATCCTCCTCTTCCGCTTTTGTATTGTTCGCCTCTTTTTCCTTGTCCTTTTGCTTTTTCTTCCGCTGCTCCTTCCGCTTCGGTTTCTTCTTAGAAACAGCCATATCGCTCCCAGCCTCCGCCTTCTTCAACCCCAACATACTCTCATTCACTAAACACGAGACTTGGTCAGCAAAATGATTAAGAGTCACAAGAACGACTCACGTTCACCCGCAAGGAGATCATCCACAATAGGTCTGCTTCCTGAGGTAATATATCGCGTCGAAATGCCTTTGGCGATGAGCGGCTGGGAAAGGAGTCGTTTAAGTTCAGCTTTCAATGCAGCCATCTTCGCATCTTTCGCTTTTCGTTTCTGATTTGACAGTTTAGTTTCGTCATCCGAGTCGCTGGACAAGAACAACGGATATAAGCACATTATGAACTTGAAGAGAAGACAAAGGAATGGCAGTACCTGACAAAATCAGAATCCAAGTCTACCCCAAGCGCTTCCGCAGTCTCCTGCATCCAATTCCGGTCGTGGTTCGTTTTCTTGATCTTATGCTGGGTGTTCTCTATCTGCTTCGCAAGCTGAACTCGCGCTTTCAGTTTATCCAACATGCTAAGCTCAATCGCCATTTCCGAGATTTCACTTTCCTCTATTCCCAGCTCTACATTAATGCTCAAAGGAAGGAGCGAATACACAGCGAGACTGACCTCGATTCAAACTTCCCAGGAGCGCTTTCACGAGCCTCCTTTCGTCCGGAGCACACATTAACATGCTGAACCCTTTGCGCATCGCACGCGCCGTGCGTCCATTTCTATGAATATAGGTATCGGCTGAACGAGGTATCTGGAAATGAATAACGTGGTCGACGGCGGGGATATCAAGGCCACGTGCAGCAATGTCCGTAGCGAGCAGGACCGAATTTGCAGTGTTTTTGAACCTGGAGTTGCTTGATGTATCAATAAAAATCTGAAAGATGAAAGTGGAACAGACCTGTCGAGGTTTTTCAAACGTTGACGCTGTTCCAGCTGGGAATGTAGGGGGAACGCTTTCACGTTGAGAAGCTCGACCAACGGCATCAGTCTTCGGATGCCGTCGATCGAGGATAGAAAAACGAGGGATCGACCAGGGTATCGTAGCAAGAAGTAATAGAGATAAACGTCCTATAAACGAAAGTTGATCAGAGTATGAAAAAATTGAGTGGGTAAGGGGGAGTGTCAACCTTATCGGCAGATAAACAATCAATTCTGCCTTCTTGCAAAGTCGACACCAAACCACCTACAGGACTAAGATCAATTACTTCAGGGTCTGGGTCCCGAAAATCGAGACGGAGGAGAAGGTCGTCTATAAGTCTCCCACTAAGACATTATTCACAAAAGAATTGAACAACGAGATATACCAAGCGTTGATGCAGGTGCCTCGCTCCGCTTATAATGCTTCTTGCTACCCTTTGATTTAGAGCGTTTCTTGAGATTGCGTTGGAGGTCTTTGCTTAAAGTTGCCGAGAAGACGAATGTCTGGAGGTCATCCTTCTTGATGCCTTCTTTTGAGTCCTCTTCTTCCACATGAATTGGTTCGCCATCGTCGTTGAACTCTGTGGGGATTTGATCTTCCCTGCATAAAAAAGGTCGGCAAAACGCATTAAACAACAATAATAAATGACGCACGCAGATTCCCGAAGGGTCAGACGAAGAATGTTCTCAAGTTCAGCAAAATGTCCAGCTTCAATCATCCTATCTGCCTCATCAAGAACCAAAAAACGAATGTTCTTTATTTCCCGGGCGAGTGTGTCATCCTAGATGTAAAGTTCAGCAAGACTGAATATAGTTTGCAAAAGCTGCACCAACATCTTCCATTAGATCCCAAAGACGCCCTGGTGTGGCTATAAGGACGTCGACACCTCTATCCAGTATCCGGCGTTGCTTCTGGGAAGACATTCCACCAACGATAGCCGCGACGCTAACATGTGGGGGCGGTTTCTTTGTGGGTGTCTTGCCATCCGTTGCTGTAGGGTTCGATGACTTTTTTGTCGTCTTCTCTGACGAGAATTCTTCTAAATGATTCAGCAATGCGTTAAGATGCGAAGAGACCTGCAACGCCAATTCTCGCGTCGGGGCAAGAACCAGAGCACGAAGGGGGCGTTTGGTTTTCGGCGAAGGCTTGGGTTGCGAGAGTATGTGGTGCAAAATAGGTAGTCCATATGCTAATGTTTTTCCAGAACCCTAGAGTCATCGTTAGAGACGTGAAGTACGCCAACGGGTAATCTGACCGTCTGTGCAACGCCGATAACGTCACGGCTAGCAAGGGCCACGGGTAATGCGGCCTCTTGAATCGGTGTTGGTGAAAGGAAAGACTTCGTGTGTATTGCTCTTGAGAGCTGGGGGTGCAAGGAGTACTTGTGCCAGTTAGGAAGCAAGTTCTCCGCTACATATGGTTTCAGCAAGAGGGAAGATGGTGTAACTCGATGACTTACAGTCAAAAGCCAGAATCTCATCAACGAGTATAGGTGAATCATCGCGTTCTTCGTCACTTTGATGTTCTACTTCCTGTTCAACTGCGTCGTCGTCTGATTTATTTCCAAGGACCTTGCTCGTTATAAGGAATGACGTTTTGTCGAGGTATATCGTCGAGACCTTACATTGAATTTTGCAACTCGGCCGCCATCCGTAGTTTCGTAGACGACTTCTACACCCTCCACCTCTTCAAGCTCCATTATCCCTTCGTCACCTCTCATTCCCGCTTCAAAGGGCCTGGCAACAGTCTTCCAGGGTAGCTCATCCGCGTTTCGATCTTCGATCTTCAATTTTTTTCTAGACGACGAATTTGCAAGATGAAGCTTGCGTTTCGAGTTGGGCTGTGCCGATGGCATTGTCGGGTAGCGACTGTATTATGGAACGGAGCAAGGTACGGGGAAAAAAGTAATTGGATTTTAGAGAGATCTCGATTTGATTTGTGGTTGCTTGGCAATAAGTCAAAAGTCAAGTTGTCGATGTGCTTATACCAAGCTTATACCCACTGGCCCAATCCCGCTGGATACCCACCACAGAGATACCTTAGGTATACCTATTACTGACCGTTTTCTTCTACAAGCTCAAATTTCAGCAAACTGGCAATCTGGACGGCGTTGAAAGATGTCCTCGCAAGAGGTCCGACACGTCGACACTTATTGTGTTCCCTAAAGCTACCCGTATTCTCCAATGACAATCGCCGCAGAACCAACTTCCCAGTCCCAGGCGACGCAGATGTGTCCGCGTCGGTGGTGCTCCCAACTGAAATTTGGCGCAGGATTCTAGCGTATACAATCAGGCTATCCGGTTCATGTGCTTGTGACCTCGAAGATCCCTTCGCGACCCCTTACATGAACGAAGAATATCCAGAGGTGGACCCAGGGATCTTTGAGGACCGCAAATCACTTTCGTTGGTTTGTTCAGCGTGGCGCGCAATGGTCATCGAAATAGTGGCCGAATACATCGTCATCTACTCTGGCAAAGAACTCACCGCGATTCTCAAGCAATTCGAGGCGAGCAAAACCTCAGGTGGAAAAGGCTTGGGTGATTGGACTCGTCGCATCGATCTCAAAATCCTTGGTCCATATTCGGTCCAACATGTTGTTCGCCTCCTCCGATGCACGCCCAATCTCGTCATTTATGTCAACAAGAACGGGCTTATCACTTCTCCAGAAAAACGTGCACCCCCGGAAATCCTCCATGCACTCGTTAAACACTGCGGTCCAAGCCTCCGTCGCATGGAATGGAGCGGACCAGGGGAGGCACCCACCTACACTGACCTCCTTGATATATCCCAGGGGGTATCAAATCTTGAAACGCTACGCCTCCTTTGCATATACTCCTACCCCACACGCAAAGATGGGAGACTTCCTTTACTCATCTTCCCAAAACTCAAAACGCTGTCATTGGGCCTGATCCCAGAACCTAGCAATACTCATGTAGACAATCCCACACAACACCACCACTACCCAATAACATGGGATCCCCTTTTCGCATACCTCACTCTCAACCCAACCCAGCTGCCATCTCTCGAACGGCTGGAAACAGACATTTTTCCGATTGCCACGATATCCTTCTTCAACATGCATGGCGAAAAACTCCGTCTTTTCCGCACGACTACCTGGTCTGCGGAGTCCGTGCTTCCTGACGCACTCGCCCTCTGTCCTAAACTTCAGAGCCTCGTTTTATCGCATAGCAGCGATCCATTGGCTTTTCCTCCCTTCCACCCATCAATCACCCGGATATGTATCCTACCATCTGTGGAGGAACATGTCCGGGTGCCTCAGCGGGTATTCACGTTTGCTGTACTGGCGCCTTTGGATGCTCTGTTGATGTCTGTTGAGAATATGGTTGCGCCGGGGTTGGTGGAGCTGAGGATAAGAAATGTGGGCGCGTTCGTGGACCTCGTTGATCATTCTGGATGGCTTCGGGCTTGGTGGAGGAGGTGGAATCTCCGCGGTGTTCATTTCCGAGACAAAACTGGGAAATCATTCGAGAACATATCTGATGGTATGTTTACCCCTCCCTTCATGATCACAGAGGTTTGACTTTGCTCATAGAGGATGAACTTTTACTTGACCTCGTCCGAGAATGAGGTCGGCTATTTTCTTTCAGGTCGCATACCATACTGTATATATCATTCATCGTAGCTGTAAACATTATTTTGGTAATTTAATCGTGTTTTGAGTTCCAGGCTGCCAGATATATTAGTCATATGAAATACAGAGGGACACACAGGTCAACCATAATTCTAAGTTTAAGTAGCTAGATATCAGTTTGTCGGAGGTAACAGAGCCACAAGTACAAAATCGGGCAGGAGAACGAACCGTTGGTTAAGTCGTGAATAATGGCTTCTACCGAATGAAGAAGCTCTGCAACACACTCAAAGCACATACGCCTGCACATACAACGAACCCCAGATAATACCCCGACGGGTGATCCTGCACGCTGGCGGACCATAGCTGGAGGAAGGAATATATAAAACGATGCAGAGTAGAACACATAGAAGGGCGCTCACATAACCGCCGATCACAGGGCCAACACATCGGGCGAGACTGACGATACTTTGAGCAATTCCGTTGGCATAACCCACAGCATTTGGCGGTGTCACTGCATCAACGAGTGTCAGAATAGAATAAATGTCTAGAAGCATCGGACAACGCACTGTAATTTAGAAGGATGGCGATAGCGGTGTATCCGAATGTGATCCCGCAGTATCGCAAAGCCCTGTACAATCCTTTTTAGATCGTCCAATGGATATAGGAAACGCAACGCACGTGCTCAAAGCCAAAGCTGGTCCAGAGTAAGAATCAAGCGTGGAACTGAAAAAAGATGAACTACATACCGGACATCAAAAGCAGGTTTCCATCATCCCCAGAACTTACCAAAGGTCGATAGAGTACGACTGTCAGATATGACGGGATGAACAACACATTTCCTAATCGAAACATGGAAAGATGCGAAAATTTCCCTCTTGGAGGTCTGAAAAACTTCATTAACCGCCTTTTCTTCAAAACATCTAAACAATGATAACGCACCCGATGTTCCTATAGCAACAGAGGTGAGATGGAAGGTATTTGAACATCAGTGAAAACATACGGGTATAGATAAAACTGATACGCAATTTGAGCAAGACACATCAGTGCGACTGATATGATTTTAGTCTAGAAACGGAGAGACGAGAGCGAGGCACACACTAAGTTGAGCAAAATGGCCCGCATTCAGGCCCAAGCCCCCAGTTTTATAATCCCTGTATATATCTCAGCAAACCATAAGATTTGACAGACACAAAGGCGTACGAGACAAGATAAGACATGAAGATTTGATCGTGAGTTGTGCAGTGTAATGCCATAACCCCATACTGGATAATGACAACAATGGGGAGCTGGGAAGTGAGGGAGGGAGGTTTTTCTGCGAGAGACTCGACATCGGCTTGTGAGTGCCTAGACTCTGTAATTGGCGTTAGAGAATCTGCGGGAACAGCGGTATCCCCCTCATTCGCGAGAAGTAGTTGTTGAGCATCGAGAACTGCAGACGGGGTTTTGACACCAGGGTGGGCAAAGATGCTGGGGACGGCGGAGAGACGACGTGGAGGAGGGCTAGTGAGGGGAGAAAACGAGATAGAGGGATGGCGGTTTGACAGTTGTTGAGGAGTTGAAGAGCCGGCGTTACTAGGTCGGTGAGTGCGAACGCCAAAGTTCGGCACGGCTATTGAATTTCGTCGACCGGTATTTGATAGCTCAGTGTCAGGCTGACTTCTTGACAATGGCTCGCCGAGATCCAAGGAGTCGGCGTCAGCATCATCGTCTATCACTTCCTCGTTGTCGCTCTCAAACGGGTCTTCATTGTCAACATTCATGGCGGCAGCTACCCAGAGATCAGCGATGTTCGTAACCGCGTTCTCGTTGGCCATCAATATTCGCTGAGCGAAGTTTAGATCAGGTCCTTCGAAGGGTGACTCTTGAGTCGCAGTATAATTACTTCCACGCCTTCTCCTGAGAGAGCTTCCCAGGCTGCCTCGTCTGGCGTTAGAGGTTGCGTTGCTTGTGAGTCTGTTGCGATACCCTCCGGAGTAACCATAAGCAGATCCATTAACCCGACTCGTTCTTGAGAAAGTACGTGTCCTTTCTAATCGTGTTCCTGGAGATGTCATTGGAACGGAGGGTTGGGTAGTTGGCGACGTAGTGAAGTCTTGAGCGTCAGTGACTCGCTTGGCGAAAAAATTGGAAAATCTTCTAGAAATTTTCTTCGTGAGGCTCGCGTTTGCACGAAGTTCTGTCTCCTCAAATACTGGCGTTGGAGGACTAGACTCTTCTTCCGGAATAGGAGGGTGATCGTCCGGCTTCTCAGGAGACAATCTGATTGCACCATCCCGGGGACCACCATCCGGTCCAAGAAAGCAAGCGAGGACAGAACCTGCTTAAATGTCATTATCCGGAATACGTGAAGACGACCACGGACTTACCTACAAATGTAACCAATGCCGCAAGAGCACATGGCAACAAATAAGGATATTTGACAAATAATGGAAGGTCTTCGAAGATATCTGGCCATTTAACGGCTGGCCTTTCAACTGTGGAGGCACAATTGGCGTTTATTTTATAGAGAAACGTTGATGGTGGGCTTACAAGAACCTCCAATGATTGCCCCAGCTACACCTCCTAACCCCCAACAAAACCTATAATGATTTAAATAATGACACAAATATGGTCAGGATTGTCTTACCCCAAAATCGCATACGCTCTCCCCTCATTGGTAGCGTCTGTGATAAAAGCCACAGAACCCCGCGCAACTCCAACAGCTCCGGCAAAAATGCCCTGCAAGAGGCGAATGGATATAGCCTGCTGGATAGAAGTGGCTGTTCCAAAGCTAAGACAAGTAATGGCGCTACCCAGAAGTGAGATGATGAGCACTGAACGTCGGCCATGTTTCTCTGCGACCGTGGCCTGTATCTCGTTCAATAATATAGCGCAAACAACTTCATTTTGAGAACATACCCATAGCAGTGAAGTGAGAAATTGCGTCAAGAAGAAGGCGGCAACTAAGCATATGATATGTTTGAGCCATTACCACTCCTGGTTCAAACGTCAACTGACCGAGAACTCCTGTCCAAAATGCCACTTCTGCTTCGTCTGTAGATTCCCCGAAACCTGGCCCGCACTTGAGGATAACGAGTCTGATGATTGTAAGCAGCAACTCACCCTTGACCATAAATAGCAGAAACGGTGTCGAAACGTTTGCAGACAGAAACTCTCCTAGCATTGTCTGTCATAAAATCACAAGGAATAAGACCAAAATGTTGAAAGACGTAATGAAACTCACGATAGAAAGGACAATCATAGACAGTATGGGCAGCGGCGTTGTGTAAACCTCACCAGAAGGTTGCATCATAGTCGGTATAGGAGGGCGCTCTATCGTCGGTGTCGCAGGATCTTGCTCATTTACCCTGTTGAGGAAGCTTGGTCGATGTTTGAAACTTCCAAATGAAATTCGACCGAGGATTTGTCGTGTGGTGGATTCGGAGGCGTCATCACCAAGGCCCGACTCTTGTGAACCAAAGGACCTGATCGGAACAGATGGCCTCCTTTGGTTTGACATGACTGCACTGATCGTCCAGGCGCCGACCGTAAGGTCAGGAGAGGTGGTGAGAGACTGTAAGTTCCAAGGAAGTCGGCGAAATATTTGTTGAGCGTTGTGTTTGTCCTGCAGGAGCAAGGGAACCAAACATGGGTGCGTCTCAACTGCGACTGGCCCACTTCACATAGATCAACTTTTATCTGTTGTTATCTATCCCTATCTCCTTCTGTTTATGTTCTTGCTATTCTGGTGAGAAGGCTTACCGACTTTGTCGACAGCCTCGATCAAACGGCCATCACCTTGAACAAGTTGCAAGGAAGCTCAAGAAAGTTCACCATTGAACGGCTAGCTTTTACTCGGTCTTGTGAACCATTCAATGCAACAGATTTCTACTTTCCCTAGCAGATTGTTAGCCCGGCAGACGAGTTGGAAGATTGAATTACCGGTTCTCAGCGGTTCTGAAATACAAGCTGGCCTCAATGGGCGTAGTGCATTGAACTCTTCCTGCCTCACTCTAAGCATGCCAGCTGGGATTGCACCTCTTCTTGTGCGGTCTCGGGGGTCGAGACTGAGAGCCAAGCTAGTTCCGACTAGGAACTGGTTAAGCTT
This sequence comes from Laccaria trichodermophora, assembly GCA_018417955.1. NCBI lineage: Eukaryota > Fungi > Basidiomycota > Agaricomycetes > Agaricales > Hydnangiaceae > Laccaria > Laccaria trichodermophora. The sequence goes on from JACTVC010000002.1 coordinate 1,408,803, forward strand.
ATTTTGTAAATTCCGCTTCACCCCCCGAAAGATGCGCGATCCGACGATTTTAACTTCCCTGGCCACCCAGATCCCCCGGAAAATATCGTCACGATCTCGGTGATCACTATTTTGCAGTTGCGACTATCCTTTACCGGATCACATATGTCTTGTGGTATGCTTCGCTACTACCATGACTCTCAAGAAACATGTCCTCCTCAATCCGCAAAACGACGCGCGGCCTTGGAACCCCACTGGGAACAGACCCGTCAACTTTCGTAATTCCCGGGACCCGGCTTCCTCTCTCCTGCCATGATGCTTAACACCCGAGCAAACCTTACGACAAGCCCAGGATTCAAATGCGACATCGGTGCCTTGAGAAACTCTGACATATATATGCAACCTAATCTGTCTTCGAAGTTTGTGCAGTATATCGGGGTGCAATATTTTATCCTCTACTCCCTGGCGATTTTATGGAAATATGGCGTCTTGTCTTGTCCTCTTCTTGCTGTCTTCCTTACGTCCTGGAAATTGGAGGGTCTCCTGACACGACGATTTCGGATCGGGACGAAAAGATCTAATTTTCTCCTCCTGCCTCGTTGCGATCTCAATACACTGGCCTTCAGATTGCACAGAGGCGAAGCTTGAACGCTTGTTTCCAGGCCGAAATCGACAATGAACACTCAATGAGGCTGACCATTTTCTAAAATTAGAAGCCCACCGATCATATATTTCCCTCCTATAAAGCGCGCAGCCAAGATATTCCAATCTTCCATTCCCTCTTTATCGTCTCCCCCTCACCTTCATTACCTCCTTTCCTTTTTCCTCGTTTGACCCCCTCCTGTCCTTCTCTATGCCATCCTCCGCCACCTCTTCCCCGTCCTCGTCGTTCTCGACTATCACGGACATCAAGCCTCCGAAGAAATTCACAATACCTGATCTTGTCTCGCACTGTACATTCGACGTACGCATCAATCGCCACCGAAAGCAGGTCACTTCCGCCACCAAACAATGGCTCTTCAAAGGAGACAACCTCCTAATTGGCAAGAAACGCGACGCCTATCATGGCTTGAAAGCTGGTCTCCTCACAGCCATGTGCTATCCCGACGCTGGCCGCCCTCAATTGCGCGTGTGCAACGACTATCTCACCTACCTCTTCCACCTGGACAACCTCTCGGACGACATGGACAACGGGGGAACGATCTCCACTGCCGACGTTGTCCTTAACTCACTCTATCATCCGCACACATACCAGTCTTCTTCTCGAGTAGGAAAAATGACAAGAGAGTGCGTTGACCCCTTTTTATCCACAATGTTTGCTCTAATACTCAGCCGACCTCTGCTTAGCTTTTACAAGCGGATGGTTTTGACGTGCTCGCTGGGTGTTCAACAGCGCTTCATCGAGACTTTTGATTTCTTTTTCCAAAGTGTAACTCAACAAGCTATTGATCGCGCCAACGGATCAATTCCTGATCTGGAGTCTTACATTGCCCTACGGAGGGACACTTCAGGCTGCAAACCATGTTGGGCTCTCATTGAATGTACGTTCCCTTTTTCTCATCCACTCATACTTCCACTTACATCCGCTTTAGACGCGAACAACCTTGACATCCCCAATGAGGTTATGGAGGATCCCATCATTCGCAGTCTCGGCGAGGCTGCGAATGATCTTGTGACGTGGTCGAACGTACGTTTCATTCTTCCGACAGTACCACATGTACTCATGTATCATTCAGGACATCTTCTCCTATAATGTCGAGCAATCGAAGGGTGACACACACAACATGATCCCTGTCGTCATGAACCAACAGGGCCTTGACCTCCAGTCCGCCGTGGACTTCGTCGGCAAGATGTGCAAGGACTCCATTGACCGGTTCGTTGACGACAAGGCTGAGCTCCCATCTTGGGGACCTAAAATTGATCGCGACGTCGCTGTCTATGTTGACGGCCTGGCCAGCTGGATTGTAGGCTCTCTGCACTGGTCTTTTGAGACCGAAAGATACTTCGGGTCCAAAGGCCGCCAGGTGAAGGCTACCCGTGTCGTTGACCTACTTCCTCGTCGTGCATGATCGAACACCCAGCCACCCCCTCTCCTGCTCTCTCTCTCTTGGATATACCACTTAGATGAAATGCTCTCTTGGCCTTCTCAGGTCTGCCACGCTCTTTCACGCCTTTCGCGCGTTGTATCATATCTCCGGCCACTGTATCTATATCAGCGCAACCACCCTCCTTCATCTTGGACACTTGTTTCATACGGACATAGATTTGTATACCACACTCTTTTACATCACTATATCTTTATTCATTCCTTTATTCCAGCATATACCCACACTCATTTACCCCAATATACCATTTTCCAGAGCGGAAATCTTTCACTGTGAATGCGTACATACTCCCTTCCTTGATTCAAGATTGCAGACCAAAAATTATGAGTTGATAATTTATTATAAAAACGCCACAACAGCATCAAGCCTTCTTTTCCTCAACGCCTGGAGGAATCTCCCACAGCTGTTCCCTGAATGCCCAGGGAGAATTGTACCATAGCCTCTTCTCTAGCACCAAGTACTCCGTCACTCGTTTTGGGTGAGCTGGGGTCGTACCACTTTCAGTTTTGGGTCCAGCAGGCTCGTGAAGGACGTTGCCTCGCGAGTCGTATATCTCGAGACTCTGACAATGTTGGGTCAGCAACTGCAGCTTGCGTGAACTAACGCGAAACGCACCTGTTCCGTGTCGAGCCTCACCAGTGCATGGACCAGATATCTATGTCCAAGCCTGGGCTTTTCTGATCCCAAATACCCATCCGTTACGCGCAGCGATACAATACGAGTTGGTTGGACTTCATTATGGAACCGCCAGATGAATGAAAAACCCCCTCGTTTTCTACTGCGAGTAAGGTCCAGCATATGTTTCTGGTAGTCCGAAGTGGTATACATCTTGACGCCTTTCTCTTCGTGCCTGAGAGAGTAGAGCAAAATAAATAAGTGGGTTACTAGATGCCAATGAGACTGAGGGTACCTAGCAACTGCAGTGTTAATCTTTTGGTAGGTCTCCAGAGCTACTTGCGCGAGAGGTTGCATCCACGCTCCACGTTTGACGGATTGTGTGGTGAAAGCTTTGTATGGCCAGAGCAATTTCTGCCACCACCGCGTTTTCTCCAAACTGATACCTGGGAGTGCATCGCTGGCTGCAAGAACATATAAACTGAAAATAATGAGACAGACATGCAAAGTAACTAGACGCGCAGCCACGTACCTAATAGCGTTCTTGAGGGAATTCTGGCGATTATTAAAGATATTTTTGAACATCCCCTTGATTGAAAAGTTCTTCCATGTGACAGATGCAGGTATCATGACGTCTTTTCTTGAAAATAAAATGATTAGTTGCCGTCGCGCCCAAAAAGAAATAGGAAGGTGGAAGGTCGAGGAAAATTGAAAGTGCCTAAACCCACCTAGCGATTCATGAATTTGCTGTCCCCATGGGTCAACTTGTGGCATCAAGCGCGACATAAGTTGCAACTGCTCCAGTTGCCTCAACTGTGCCTCCTGTTCCGAAACGGCAGGTTCTTCCTTCTTTTTCTTTGAAACTTCCGAAGGGGTCGCTGTCGTTGTTGAAGTTGGAGAGGATGCGGGGGTTACCTCTGGGTTTTTAGTGGGGGCCGGCTGGGAGGTAGAGGCCGCTGCCACCTTTCCTTGGGTGGGTTTGGCCGGCTTTTTGGTAGTATTAGCAGATCCCTTTGCAGAGGCATTAGGGATTGGTTTACTGCCCGCAGACGTCGCCTTGGGTAACGCTTCTGACTTTTTTTTGGCGGCAGCCGCGACGGCGTATTTCCGGGTGCATGCGGATGAGGCAGGGAGCTGCACAAACCGGAAGGAAGATGTAGATAAAGCAGTGGGCTGAGAGCACAGCCAGATGAGGCGGGTCCTCTGCATACCCAAGGCCATGGCTGGTCGCGAAAGGTCGGTATATTTGTTTGTGCATGTTGGTATTACGTTTTCGGCAGCCTTCGTTCACCGAAAAACATTTCGAGCAAGGCTTTTCCTTGAACCATCATCTTCACCTCAACACCCATTTAGACCTCATTCATTACTATGCCTGTCAGTCAATTTTTATCTCAACAATTTGTGTCATCTAACTCCTTGCAGCGTCAATCCCGTGGTCGCTCTGCTGCTCCTCGCGCTGCACCCGCCCCTCAACAAACTCGTAGTGCCCACACTGCTACCGCTCCTGCCGGATACGCACCGGCTCATGCTCCCACTCCAGCAATGGGGGCACAAGCTGCAGCCCAGCCGAAACAACCTGGCATGATTGCCCAGATGGCCGCTACCGCTGGTTCCGTCGCGGTAGGTTCTACCATCGGCCATGGTCTCTCGAGCATGCTCTTCGGTGGCAGTTCCAATTCTGCTGCTCCCGCCGCAGAGGCACCCCCTGTGCAGCAGCTGCAGCAGCAACAACAGATGGGAGGTGTTAGCTGCGAAGTCCAAGCGAAAGGTAAGCTATTGTAACAGCCAATCCCGTTTTTCTGATTATTAATACGCGATTCGTCAGACTTCACCCGGTGCCTAGAGAAGGCCGATCTGCCTTCATGCACTTGGTACCTTGACCAACTGAAGGCTGTATGTCTGCGCCCGTCCGTTCTCCATTTTTTGCGTCTGATCTTCCTTCCCACAGTGCCAAGCGGCTGCCGCCCCATACTAATTTGCGAATCTCAATTAGACCTCTGGCCACCGAGATATCATTCGGTGGGCGTTAGTCCGTTGTGCTTTGTAGTACTCTCTCTGCAAATGGAACCTTTGACTTATATTTTTACATCAGAATGTGTCACAAGAAGTATGAACAGGTAATCATGAGTTGCTCTTGACTCCGAGTAACTCGACAATGTAAGAGCTTAGCATCGTCACCTCTATTTTCCTCGCTTGTCTCCTGTCGCCTTCAGCCACGGCAAATTTCGGACGGTATAACGAATTGACAAACCTAAAATGTGAACGTTGGCGATGACGAAAGGAGGGGATCGCAGGTTCAGAACTATCGCCTTCAAAATCAATTATCAACTCGTCTCATGTTTTCGAAGTGGTACCTACGAAAATATCAGCACCCATAACGGAACGGGCTGGGGGTGTGCACAAGGTAACTGTCAAGGTCAGCGACGCAGCGCCGCTCAGAAGGCTGTCCACACCCCAGGAAATTGAGATCTCCCCCTCCAGAGTCTTGAGAGTTCAAACTGGCCCTCGGTGTCAAATGTGGACCGAGTTTATTTTCCCGTTCACCCAATAGAAACTTCCAGTCATCCGCAAGGAGTCCTTGGCAACCCAAATCACTGCGTGGGGTGTTCCAATGCCGCAGGAAAAGGGTTCGGAAATCAATAGCCATCCCGTATCTTTGGCTGTACTCTTCAATGTACAGTGAAGCCTTAAGAATGAGTTGGACAGCGATCCCGGCATCAAGAAGCGCTTGCATGGCGTCTGGATGGGACGTCGACATCCACCACTCCTCGGCAACGACCTTTTCGGACTGATAGCGGCTGTACAACTCCAATACGCGACAGTACTCCTCCTCGATTAAACTGGGGTGTTCAGTGATCTACGAAGATAGGTTAACAATATATTCTAGCTGTACTCCGCAACTTTGCAGGGCGAATACTCACCAAAGGATTTTTTGTGGCATCGGGCAGGTCGTGAAAGGTCTTTAACTCTCTGGGCCCATAGCTCGCCGTTTGACGTTCGAGGAAGCTTTCGGCGTTGTCATTACAAGCAGCACTGGGACAGCTGCATACCGATGGTGGTCGAACCGACGGACTCTGAACATGCCGCCGGGAATAAGAGATTTGATAAGGTGCAAGGCGTCGTTTTTTAGATGAATGCCGTCGTTTGTTTGCCGATCCATTGGGTGATATGGACGCTTCGAAGACACCCAACCGCCACGTATGGACGCGTTGAAAGAGGTCGAGCAAACCAGCGGTCATAGCGAAAGTCATGGTGGTAGTGGCAGACGAGATTCGAGGGATAGAAAAGAGTCAGAAGAGCAGGGGTTCACCATTATATCTCTCACCATAAGTAACCGACCCGAAAATTGCGGAGAAGATGCTCGAAAAATGACGAAAAGGTGACGAGCCAGAGCTGCGAAGTCGCAAGAAACACCGCCAAAGTGAGAATTTTCATTGGCCGAGTATCCTTTACCTATCTAGCCCAGGGCGGTCGTCGCCTCCTTCAGGGAAATGCCCTGTTTCAAAATCAGAGCTTACCAGAAGAGACCAAAATTTATGATTCGGAGAGCCGAGAGTTGATTAGCAGCCCTATTCCAGGGCAAGTTATGACCTTCACCCACAATTTCCAAGTGCCTCTAGGCTCTCGCATTAGATGTCTTTTCTTAGATGCCTATGGAGACATACTGACCTGTGGAGCGTTATGGACTCCACTTGCGTAGTTCAGATTCCACAAGACCCCTGAACGTATGCACTGCTGAGTGCTAGGCCCATTGAATGATATGATGCGCCAAAGAGCGGCTTTACAATAGCTCACCGGTATCCCTGTGTAGTTATGTAGATCTTCAAAAAGGCAAATTTATACAGGTACTGGAGGGGGTGCAATTGAATAAAATAGCACGAAGAAAAGGAAAGGTTGTCGTCAAGTTGTTGTCGGATAACAGCGTCCCGTGAGTATCCCCCGCTGAAAAAAATTATATTGGGAACAGGGCAGAAAGGTCAGTGGATGCTACATAGAGTGAGTATGTCATACAATATGAGTATAGCCGTCCTTCTCATCAGAAACCTCTCTGCGACGACGAAAATGTAGAACAGAACGGAATGCTTGCGATGCCCTCTTCATAAGTTCAAACTCTTCCGCCCATTTGAGAGTAACGATGATCCCGGCTGTTGCGAACATACTACCAACCGCAATCACAAAGAAGATCCAAATTGGCATTGACTGGTTAATACTGAGCCACGACTTGAGTAACGGTAAGTTTGAGTTTACAGAGATACCCAACGCATCACACATACCGTAGCAAACGATAAGGGCAGGAAAACAGTCGCTACGACTGATAACCGGCCGCCTGCTTGCGAATCTTGAACTTGGAGGCGGGACATTTCCGCAGAAATCAGCGCTTGCCGGTTTGCAAGGCGTGCTTGTTGGAGGGAAATATAGTTATTTATCTGCAAATGATTCGAAATAAAGTCCATTGATGTAACAGGTGAAAAAGCTTACCAAGGTCAAGCTCATATTTCCCCGGTCTTTGCATCCTTCGAGACGTCTTCGTAAATCAAACAAATTGTTCGTTAGATTTGCGGTATCGTGGATGTACATGTCTGGGCGGAATTGTGGCTTGGTGCCGTTCCCTAGGTACTTTAGATAGCCCTCGTACTTCCCCAGCTGGAGATTGAAGCGATACAATGTCTGGACGATGTCACGATGGAGGTATGTCCCTATGTCGTAGAGATTATGTTCTGGAAGCTGATCAGGCAAGCTTTCCGGGAGAGACTCGTCCTATTAGATGAACTATGAGGGTTATAGATTTAGAAAAACGGGTGTAGACCTACGATGACTTCTAGATCACGCTGGACCTGAACCGTGAAGGAATGCCATGTTCTGATTTCAAAAAGTTTGAGAAAAGTCGCATGCCAGTTCGCTAGCCAAAAGAACCAAATACCTGAGAAGCTGCTTGACAACTTCTAAGATTATGCCAACTGGCTCCTTCGTAAATTTGACCAGCGTTTCCGTCTCAGCTTCTTTTAAATTTCGCATGAACCATTCGGTGCAAAGTGGCTGAGAGCGCTCTGTAGCTTGGAGCGGCAAGGACGACACTGCCCTGCAATCCTCAGCCAGGTACACGAAGGTATGGAAGCCATCCATCGGAATAAGGTAACCAGAAGTTCTGCGGTTGATATAAACATCGTGAGATTGTACTGACGCCACCTTGAATGTAAGACAAGGTACAAGAACAGTTTGATTAAACAACGTACCCCCCGTCAACCCAGCCCCATAGAACCTATGACGACTCGACAGCTGTTTCAGTCGGCCTTCGCGTACAACTTTCATTGCCGGCGGCGTTTTGGCAGAATAGAATTCAAAGCCAGGTAAATCGAAGGACAGAATTTTACCATCATCTGCAAATGATAGTCAGGTATGTAGAACTTGAAATAAATGCGGCCCACCACGGACGTACTATGTGTATTGAGCCAAAAGCCATCTGATGCCTGCTCTGAAGCTACCCATGCCCAAAATGCAAGATGTATACCAAGAGCCGTGCTCATAAGCTGTAATGCTTCTCCTGACATTTCTTTGACCAGACTTAAAAGTGTTTTCATACATTTAGACGTCTGAAAGGAAGAAAGAAGAGCTTGACTTACAGCACTCGTATAGATGTTGATGGCGCAACCTGAATTATTGAATTGAGCATAATATATGCAACAAGGCGGGATACATGCATTCTCTGCAGTCAAAAAATTCCACAAAGTGTCCTTGTCCGAAAACGACCTTTCGTTTGACAATGCTTCATGCGCGTGTTTTAGTTGGGTTTGACAATAGAACTATCGACTCACCACCATCCACAGATATTTCGATGCTTCGAACATCCATAGAATAGCCGTTTGAGTACTTCGAAACAAAGTCTTTGATGATGGGTTCCGAAAGGCCGTAAGTTCTCCAGCTCTCTGCTGTTCGTGAATAATGATTGGAGTGAGCACTTAAAATTGAAGAACCTGCAGCTTACATTTGTCTTGTGTCTGTGGGAAGCTCGAAGATACAGAACCTGGCGCGATTCTTGGGGCAGTTTCGATGGAGTCGGAAGCCATGGTTGATCCTGGTGTCACTGCCAGAGGAGAGTAGGCTGTCTCCACCCTGTGAGTGAATTGTATTATCTCATGTGTTGCGGCGCTGGAGCTTTAGGCGCCTTGGGCCTTGATACCATGCCGAGTCAAAAAGATCCCACATTCTGGCTCAATGGACGTGTGCCTGTCAGGGGATATGAGATGTGCACCATGCCCCAACCGACACGCTACGTTTGTAAGGAGTTCTTCGATATGAAAGTTGCATTTCGTGTCAGCAATGGTGGTGACAAGGTGGTAGAAAGCAAGCGGCGGAACGGAGATTTCTTGTTGACCGTGAATGCATCCGTGATCGCGGTTCTGTGGTGCCCCTAAATATGACCACCGTCTCATGTCTAGCCTCCAGTACTGATTTGCTCTCTTCAGAATGACTACGTTGTCAAAAACCTTGAGGCCTCTGGCCCGACCTCATCGATGGAAACCAACGCGAGCAACAACGGGGGTTTCTCGACTGTTGAGTGAAAGTCGTCCTCGGCGACAGCAAAATATTCCAGAGTTCGAAGCAGAAGCACGAACATCTCGGTTCAATCTCAGCCGTCTCTCTCCCTTTTGGACGGCTCTCATCGTACTCGGGGCAGGTCTGACTGCTTATGGCCTGTACTAATATAGTCTCTCTCTCCATTTCGCCGTTGTTTACAGATTATTTTCCTCCAGCTATGATATATATGCCACATTGACGATGTGGCCTTCGGAAATCCGAAAGGATCTCCGTGGAGGACTGGCTGCTAAGTACAAAGGCGACCTATTGCTGAGCGCTCAATATCTCAGAAGGTGCGTTCACCGTTGTCTTCAATCCCCGCCTTCTCTTCAGACTTACCATCGTCTAGGGCTTTGGAAACATCCAAAAAGATCCCTCTTACTGAATTCAAAGCCTTGCCATACCTCAAGACGTCGGGCATCGCCATCTGTCTCGCTGGCGTGCTAGAAGAGGACGGAAAGGTCGAAGAAGCTTATAAAGTGTACGAAGATGCGCTTCTACAGCTTCAGCACGTCATGGACGCCAAACCTCAAGAGCTGAAAGGGCAAGAGAAGATGCGTGCTGTAGCCCTCTCTCACAAACTTGGGGAGATGGCGCATGATATGCATAAACCGCGAGAGGAGGAAGAAAAATGGCTTGTATGGTCTGTGGAGACCATTCTGAAGAGCGTTCTGCAGGCGCCGGCAGGAAGCCAGGCAGATCAAAATGGGAGTCGGCACGATATCCAAGTTATGGTGGAAGAATTGGCGTCGCCAAGTTGGGTTGTGCAACAGGATATTGCGGCACCTTTCGAGGCATTGGGCAGCTTTTATTCGAGAACAGGGAACATTCGGTAGGCACACATTGCCTTTCTATCTTGGAGCGGATCAAAAACTACGTCTCTTACTCAGTTTTGCAATGCCCCTCTATTTACAAGCCGTATCAATCCTCATCCCGCCGCCTCCCCAGGAAACCACACCGGAAAACAAGTGTCGCGGTGAGTGGGATGGCGATTTGATTCTAGAAACGACTCTGACGACCTGTCTTCCAGGCGCTCAAATGATGGGGAACATCGCTGACCTCATATTACAGAGTGGCACCAGTCCTGAGGTGATTCAGCAAGCTGAGTCATGGGCGAACAAAGGTCTCGAAGTTGCATCTGCCGTGAGGAACAGTTCGCATGCCAAATACGACGTTTGCGAGATAGCTTATGCTTTCTTGCTTTTCAATCTTGGAAGGATTCGGGAGGTGGGTGACTTGAGATTAATTACTTCAACCTGACACTTCTAAAAATGACTTCTGCAGATATCCAAGGATTATGGGAAGGCCAAAGAACTTTTTACTGCAAGCTTGGAACAATCGAAGGCGATTGGACTAGAAGAAGGCATCGAGCATGCTGAGGACGGATTACGTTCATTAGGCTCAGATCAAAGTACAGCTCTTCCCCCTGTCAAGCCGACTGATGAAGGAGTCCAAAAAGATATAAGTTAAGTATGAAGGGTGCCGCGTGGAGGTGTAGAGGTAGAAAATGTCTAAACGAGGGACAAGGGTGTAAGTAGTTGATGAAAATTCCGAATGCAACTTAAGCATCCTCGTCCTCGACCTCCTCAATCCGCGCACTACGACTTTGGGGTCGTGAATCCGCCGAGTCATCGTCCTCGACGGCTGCCGACCCGTTTTTCTCGACTGCGCTTGATTTTCCCTTCTCCTTGTCGCCCTTCTTTTTCTTCCCCTTCTTCTTGGGAAGATCCCATTCCCATAGAGGTATAAATGAGTCAATCTGGCATCAAATTAGCATGGACATCATTGAACGAGATATGACGTACAAAGCCAACATCGGCGAATAATTGGGGGAATATCCAAATCCCAGGACTCGCCACGATGATGGTGATGATATAGAAAATCAACCGCACGATCGCAATCGCGAAGAACAATCCAATGAGGCCAAGCATGCCAATACTTAGATACCACACTCCCAAACGCATGATGGGGGGCCAGAGGGGGAACATCACGCCCGCCAGCATGATAGCGACCATCAAAATGCCACCAGCGTACGTTGTCCATTGTGAACCCTCATAAAACCACGCATAGTACTCCTTTACGTCGAACTTCTGGTCTTGAATAATTTGGAGGGCTTTCGGCGAGGATGAAGAGGATCCAGTCGGCCCGCCACGTTGGACACGAAGGAAAAAGGCGTAGCTGTTTATCTGTGCAAGAAGATTTTGGGCTTCTTCTTCTGTAGTAATAGGTGGGACTCCTTTGAGTTTGGCATAGGCTGGCGAGAGGAGTGCTTTAACTGCGGATTTCCCTGAAATTATACGTTGCAGGTCAGTGGCGCGAAGTAGCGTGTGTATGGCGATTGCTGCGCACCTTTGAAGTAATCCAGACGTTTCCCATTCAACGCTCCTACGCGGATTTTCAAGCCTGCATTCCCGCCGCGAAGGAACTGAGCCACTTTCTTTATTTCTGGAGAGGCCTTTTGTTGTTGTTCCATGCCTGTTGAAGTTGGCTTGGCCTCTAAATTATTGGTACAGTATCGCTGGAAGATTGAATTCAGACAAGATCAGTATGGAGAATTGAATGGCGATGCTTACCGAGGATGCGTTGGGAGAACGATAAAGTAGAAGACCGACACGTCACAACAATAGACATCGGTGTACAGCCACAAATCACACTACAGTCATCCACCTGCTAATGATACACCAAAAATGAGAAATTAGCTTCAACAAATTTGAGCACAACCTTTTACAATAAAAACTACATGAAAATCTCGGATAAATGCCCATCTATGACTGTACCAAATTTCAGAATGTTTGACCAGCATTTCACAGAGAAAAAGTAGGATTATAGGTGTATCACAGAGGGGTGTGACTGTATTTCAGCTATTTCCGAAAAACAGTCCATTTTGAATGCTCCACAGCTTTATCAATGCTGCCTCGATTGCATCCAAATTTTGTAGAGTGGTAGATATGAGCATGTACTACATGTTACAACTTGTTTCGTAAAAATTGGTGTAGTATTGAGTGAGATATAGGCTAGTCAAAAGTGTATCAAACAGGGGTGGCGTATCATTAGGGAGTAGATGACTGTATCATCCTAACATCATCACAAAAAATCGCCGACCCTTTGCTTTTGGCCATCTCTGAATGAAAATCGTTGCATTTCACTCTTCGACGCGTATTTACTATCGACTGTGGGGTGCCCTTTTTATGTGACGAGCTCTGGATGGTAACAGACACGGAATAGTCTTGCCTTTGACCCCCTTGGACGCGTGCCCAGACTATTTTCTGCTGATTTCTGTGAAGCTTATCACGATCATCCTGAAATACACAACTTGATCGCTTCTCTCGCTTTCGTAGAGACCGCGTTCTGGGTAAACGGTTGACTTGTTTGGCAGGCTCTCTTTGGCAGCATCAGACTAATTGGTGTACCGATAAAACGGACTTGGACGAATATATCATGATTGGGTAGCTGCCAGAACATGTGTGCGCTTGTAGGCGGAGAGACAAGAAAAGCCTGGGAAAGACTTCGTGTTTGCTACACATGTTAACACCCATGTGGCGGAAAGGTGGCCGCCGCGAACGTCACCGTCGTCATGTTCAAACGTGTTCTGCTGGTTGAGAGCTTTTCAGTTCCTTACTTGTCGATCTTCATGACAGAAAATCGACAAATCGAGAAGGTAAAACCAGCAACTTACATCACAAAGTCGAGGAGCGAGGTATTGATTGATTCATTATACCACCATTGAAATTGACGGGTGTAGGGTGCAGGGGATATCAAGTCGGCAGTCGTCTTATCTGTCAACGACAGATGATTTTTGATATGTTTCAATGAATTGGAATTCAAAGATGCATTAGAAGAAATCATGATGACGCTAGGGATCATGGGTGGTTTCACTCATGCCGAGTTCACTATCATTCCAATAATTCCATCACATTGTGTAAGCCTGATGAGAGGGGGAAAATAGAGTATCTCAGTGCTCACCTTGTTCACTGAGTGCACAAATGCGAGCCCCAAACGTCTCGGCTCAGGGGATAGTACGAACCTTACTATATTCAAGACATCCTTTGCAATGTATGGTTTGTGATCAGCTGGAAGGCGTGAAAAATACATAATGAGCGCGTGGGGAAGCGAGCTTTTCACGCCGTCGCCAAGCCAAAGGCGAATCTCACGATGCACAAACTCCTAAAGATCAGCTGTGCGTTTTTGAGCGATTACATATTTTGAGAGGTGAGAGAGTGGAGATGTAGTGGGGTTCTTAAACGGAGAGAACACATGCTAAAGCAGACAGTCGCCATGGCAATGCTAAGGGAACCAGAAAAAGGTTAGATAGCAGGAGAGTAACAGAACAATTGGAATTTGAGCTGATGCTGGGCATCGTGAGGAAGGGTTCCAAACGAAAGGTTTTGTTGTTGTTACAACCGGTGTTGTTCCATATTACGACACAACTAAATGGCTCTTGTTATTGTCTGAAGGCCTTATACCCCTTTGTCTGATTTTTGCTCCCATTCTTTCATCTCCCTCACTACCACCACAACCCACTCACAATGCCAGATCCTACCCAAGCGCCTACGAAGTCGAAACCGGCAACACCTGCCCAGCCCACCCCGAGGAAAGTCAGGTTTAACGTCGGTATGCATCTGTCGCCACTCCTTCACCGACTATTGTGCACTCATCATCATTTTAAAGGCACCCAATACCAAGTCCTCGATGTCGTTGGTGAAGGCGCCTATGGGATCGTGTGCTCTGCCGTGCATCGACCAAGTGGTCGCAAGGTCGCTATCAAGAAGATCGCTCCTTTTGACCATTCAATGTTCTGCCTGCGGACCCTCCGGGAGCTTAAGCTCCTCAAGTTTTTGAGTGAGGCGGGTGTTAGCGAGAATGTGAGTCAACAGATATACCTGTTGCCAGTCGCTTGACGGCGCGTCAAGATCATTTCAATTTTGGACATTATCAAACCAGCCTCAATAGATGCGTTCAAGGAGGTTTACCGTACGTCTGCCATCCGCCGCAGATAATTCACTACTCACTATGCCGGACAGTGATCCAAGAGCTTATGGAGACTGACATGCATCGGGTTATTCGAACACAAGATCTTTCTGACGATCACGCCCAATATTTCATATACCAGACACTTCGTGCTTTAAAAGCACTCCATTCTGCGGATGTCATCCATCGTGACCTCAAACCTTCCAATCTCCTCCTCAACGCGAATTGCGACCTCAAGGTCTGCGACTTTGGGCTTGCGCGGTCTGTTAAGACCGCTGAGCCATCTGGCACGGAGACCGGGTTCATGACCGAGTATGTCGCGACCCGTTGGTATCGTGCCCCCGAAATTATGTTGACGTTCAAGCAGTACACGAAGGTGAGAGATGCCCTTGTTCTCCATCTTATGTCCTACCGATCTAATCACAAAATACAAGGCCATTGATGTATGGTCGGTAGGTTGCATTTTGGCAGAGATGCTCTCTGGCAAGCCACTCTTTCCGGGCCGAGACTACCATCATCAATTAACTCTCATCCTCGACGTCCTGGGTACGCCCACACTTGATGAGTTCTACGCCATTACCACGCGGCGTTCGCGGGATTATATACGGGCACTTCCATTCCGGAAACGTAAACCATTTGCGCAGCTCTTTCCCAATGCGAGCCCTCTTGCGGTAGATTTTTTGGCTAAAACCTTGGTATGTTATTATACGATATCTTTCTATTTTCATAAATTGACAGTGAAGTAGACCTTCGATCCCAAGAAGCGGATCACCGTCGAGAATGCTCTCGCGCATCCCTATCTGGAATCCTACGTATGTGCTACTCCTTGTTCACTCACATCAAATCTGAACTCATTCATCTTCCTCAGCATGACCCAGAAGACGAACCCGTGGCACCACCTTTGGACCCTGAGTTCTTCGAGTTTGATTGTAAGTCTTCGACGCAACTTAAGCAGAGTGTTTGATTAAGTCATATTTTAGTGCACAAGGACGACATCAGCCGAGAACAACTGAAGGAACTCCTATATGATGAGATCATGTCCTTCCAACCCGCGCCAATTACATAGTGGCTGTCGCATATAACTTCTCTGTATGTGAGTATCACTCGTATCTCACGCCTGTTCGCTCCCTGACTGTGGACTTTGATAGTCTAATCGTTTGTAAACCTGCCTGTATACCTCGAGATCAACCGCAACCCTACAACTACACGCTTACCCATCTATTCTTAGACGACCGTGATGTGGGATGAAGAAGGCGGAAGAGGCATCACATATCGCTCATACATACCCCCTACTCACCCCACCAGGTCCAACTTTGGTTTTAGGTTTTTATTTTACAAACTGTACGGTGCATCTGGGAATGTGCTGTCGATGCAAAGACTTTTTTTCACTCCATCTTCGGTCGCCACGCAGCTGTATCACTACCTTTTGCATTTTGTGGAAAATAGATTTGAGGTGATGTTTCATTCAAATGACAATTTTTTCGCGTGATGGGTGCGTAAAACGTGTTGAAATAGTGGCAATGCAAAGCAAACAAGCGGACTGTGACGACATGATACCAATGGTAAGAAAGAAAAAAAAAGAAGGAACGTAAAGGATCATCATAACATTGAGGGACAACTTTTGGGTGGCTTTTTTGAAGTAACCCCTATGCGCGGGTTACTCCAATGGATGGAAACTCTCAACATCGTCAACACACACCTCCAACGACTGAACCTCCTTCAGCTGCTTGCTCCCTTACTTGTTGGGTGGGGCGCCCCGACCACGGCCAGGTCCTCCACGACCACCACGGTAACCACCTCCACCTCCACCACGGGCTTCACCATTGATGGGGGGTGCACCTCCCCGAGGTCGGCTGACAGGCCTATCCCTGTCGCCTCGTTCCTTCTTCGTCTCAACCACGATTCGCAGCTGACCAACCTCACCGCCGACGTCGATCCACACACCACCCTCTCCGCCCTGGTTCTGCGGCAAACTGGCGATGATCGCCCGCTTGGCAGAGTCAAGATTGTTGAATTCGAGGAAAGCACAGGCCCTTGACCGGACGATCTCGAGCTCCTTGATAGGTCCGAATCGTTGTGCAAGAAGGTTCGAAAGAGCGGTTTGTGTGATGGGTTCCAAGACACCCTGTATGAGAAAATAGTAATCAATAACTTCTTCACAAGAAAAGATAAATAAAAATAAAAATACCTTGACAAAGCATTGAGCAGTGGCCACGTTCTGTGCAGCGATATGGGCGGGGTGTTCGTGCCTCCCTCCTTGAGAAGGTTGTAGTCCAGAATGATGCTGGGCACGGGGAGGAGGATGATGAGGTTGCGTAGCGGCTGGTGTTTGAGTCCCACTGCTTGGTGCGGGGCTCGCAGGAGCCTCGCTGATGCCGCGCGATTCCTGAGCCACTGAGCCCCACTTCTTCTGGTTAGAGGCAGCGAGAGAGGCCCATGACCTCGGGGCCGCAGGGGTAGCGGGTGTAGGAACGGGAGCGGCGGCTGGTGGAGGCGCTTGGACAGCAACTGGGGCGACAGGGGTTGAAACAGCAGGTGCGAGGGGCTTGGATGCGGCGGCGGGGGAGGGCTGCTGCGCAGGGGTGGAGACAGGAGATTTCTCAGTAGGAAGGGCCACAGGGTGCTCGGGTTCAGGGGTGTGAGTACCGTTGGTCTGGGGAGCAGCAACAGGAGCAAGCTGGGACTGAGACTCAACAGTGGGAATAGAGTGTGGGGCAACGGCGGGTTCGGGAATATCAGTGGTCGGGGCTTCATCAACAGGGGCAGCGACCGGAATAGGTTCGGAGACGAGGGGAGGAGTAGGCTCGCGTGGCGCTTCATACACGGGTTCTGCCACTGCTATTGGCTGGACAGGAGTCTGCTCAGGTTGGGCTACAACGGGAACAGGCTCAGTGGCCTCAGCGACCTCACTGGCATCATCGCCCTCAACAGTTTCTTCTTTGAGGAAACGGAAGATGTCGTTGAGGACGAAGTAGCCATTTGGCTGTTCGGCCAGGAAGAAGGTTTGGACAAATTTGCGCCATGTTTCGCCGTGATTTGACATTTCACCGATGACCTGGATGATAATACCGCCATTTGCAGAAGATTGAGCGTCGACAGAGTGGATAAAGACTTTGCAGTCCTCGAAGCCGATGGAGGTTATCTTATTGTGAATTTCCTAGCAAGGATGGTCAGATTTAGAAAAAGCATAATTCTTAGATAAGAAAAGGAGAGATATGAGTCAATCAAAGAAGGTGGAGTGCACCACGGAACTCGGTTAGTGAATGACTAAACGACGTTAATTGAGAAGAAAAAAGGCACCACAAAAGCCATTAGATAGGCAAAGAAAGAAAGCAGAAAGCATGTGGTATTGAGATGAAAAGGACCCACCTGTTGACCATAGCATGGCTTACCATCCTCTCCTTCAGTGCCATGGATGAAGGTGGAGTTTTTATTATAAAAACAATGCAAACGATTGGGGTGTTTGTTGACGAAGGTATAGTACTGAGGAACAAATTGCCAGCCGACTTCGGATGGTACAACATTGCTGTGAGCAGTAGGAGCAGCGGCCGGAGGAGCAGTTGTTGAAGTTGTCATGATGAGCCCGCTGTTGAAGGATTATATATTGACGAGATGCTTTGCTGATAAAGACTTACTAAATGAAGTGTGAAATGAGAAGGTCTAAAGGATACACGAGGACCAAGAGAAGAGGCCGCAGAGGAATTCTGTGAGCTGGTGGAGGACGAGAGTGACAAGAAACAAACAACGAAAAAATATCTGTCCTTATTTGCACCGGCATCTCGCGGTGGCTGCGCGCCCCCCTTGCGCTTCCTTGGAAGAAATTGCACCCTTAATCGCTATAACTTTCTCGTAAAAGGCTTCTAAAATCGACCACAATACGGGCGCTTTCGCCTGTCCAAACGTCGAATTTTTACAGCCTCAGTTTCGTGAGATATAGAATTTTCTGTGATTCACACGAATAGGGACCTCATTTAGATCATAGACCAATCATCGACAGCTGTCCTTATCTCGATTCTTAGATCAACACACCACCATGCCTCGCAATAGAACAATCCTTCTCCTTCTCTTTTTCATATTCGCCTTCTGTCTCTCAAGCAATGGCGTCCACGCATTCGGCGCGGGTAACATCCCTTCGTGAGCGCGGCCTTCGACGAGGATTAGATCTGGTCTAACAAGGAATTAACAGTTTTGCATATATGGAGGGAAGGGCCTTTCGCCACGGTGACATTGTAAGATAGAATCGCCCCATCGTGAATCTCATGTCCTAAGCTCCACCGTAGGAAGATATTCTTTCAACTCTGGCCAAGAAGGGCGCTGGCGGCGGGTTCGCGCTCGCTAGCATGCTAGGAGGCGGGGGAAGCAAATTCAACGGCCTCGATATCAAGCGCATTTACTTTGGGTGAGCTTTACTATGGTCCCTTTGCTCGACGCTAATAATGACCGCTGGCCGTAAAGAAATTGGTTGCGTGACTACAGTCAGGTTCGTTGGTGCTTTTGTCGAATATGTCATCACAGACGACAATAACCTTTTGGAACAGGCGGTCGACATTGCTTCACTGAAGAAGCTTCAGTTGCAGGTGCTCACCCTCAGCGATTAACCACCAGATCATAGCTAATTTTAGGATTGGGACACAGACGATCATCAACCTTTGCATGGTCCTTGGCTTTATGGTCCATCATCTCAACTTTCTAACTAAAATTATCAGTGTCTGATATGCCCTTTAGGCACACGGCTATGCTACCCATGAATTTGAGGTTACCGCCGAGCGTCTAGGTGTCTACCTTCCTGTTAGTCAACATTCAGTCCACTCCTCCCGTTGTTCATTGTCCTTCGATTTCAGACCGAGCACATCGACAATCCCAAAGGGTACGGAGCAGGCGAGGATCCACGACAGTATCACCCACAGCTTCGTCCCCCAGTCGATGTATGCTTGTTTTTTGCGACTCGTGTAAAATATCTCATGCTTCCTCCCAGCCGAGAGAATTAGAGATCGACCCCCGCACCGGAATGAAGAATTATATAGCAAATGGTATGACACCTCACTGTTGATGTTTGACTTTTTCTAAATTGCTCCCCGACGCGCAGAACAAGGCCATTGGGACACGTCAAAAGCTCTTGTACGACGCACATTGGAGAGATGCATCCATCACGGAAGGCAGCATCGTGCCAATGGGGACAAAAAGGACGAGTACGAAGCATATAGGCTTCTAGGTCAACTTGTTCGTTCCCCAGTTTCTTAACTCGCTGTAGTTGACCAAATTGAACATAGTTACACACCTTGGAAGACTTTCCTGCACATTCCAATTTTTGTGAGCTTGCTCTGGTATCTTTAGGACACCAACAAGTATTTGTGCATGTGGGCGATCAAGTTCGCATACACGCACCCAACGGCAAGACGGTTGCCCCCATCGTCACTGGTGTGTGGTTGCTCAGATACCGGAGGTCATCCCTTTAATGACCAACTCTCTAGGTTCATTTGGATCCAGCGATTTTATACACTCGTTGCTTGGAGGTAAAGCTTGAGCACCCTCCCATGTGACAAGATGTAGCTGACTTTTGTGTCACAGAGGCTGGTGACCACCTTGTACGAAATTTATTTTCGTCATGCATAGCAACTAACACTCAAACACACACCTTTCACCTTTCAAGAGCGAGGTACAAATCTATATCATCTCGTCAACATCCCGCTAATGCACACAAAGGCATCAGTTTCCGATCTCAACAAGGAGCTCGACAAAGCTCGTGCCAAATCTCAGACCCAATCCCGCTCAGGACCTGGTGGTGCTCCCGCTGACCCCGGAGATGTGCTTCGCGATCTTTTGTTCTCCCTTCCTGGGGGTGCAGATAGCGAGATGAGCAGAGACCTGGATAACATCAACAGAATAAGAGCTGGCCCATCCCAAGGAGGGAAGAGGCCGGAAGAAATGAGCCCGCAAGAGTTGCATGGCGTGCTGTGGCAAGTCTTGACGTTTAGGGACTCTGGTGAGTTGTCGCCTGAAGTGTGCTGCAGAGTTACTTAAGAGTTTTCAGTGGTGAAGAAGATAGCCAAAACCATTCGTCAGTCGACTGTCCTCGTCTTTTCGTGCTCATTTGACCCTGCGTACAGAAATGATTCCAGGACTTGGTTCGTTGATTGAGAAAATCACAGACTCTATAAATGGTGAGCCATTTAGAGTGAAAGTATCGAGCCTGTTGAACAAACAACGCACACAGTCTTCGTTTTGACAACTCTGGAGGTCAATGATTTTGAGTTGTTTTGGCCTTATTGTTGCTGACGTGCTTCAATTAGCCCTTCTTGAAGCCCATCCTCAAGTCAGCAACTGGCGGACTGTCAGCCGCCTCTGGTGAAGTCATCAATAATCACGATCAATACGAGGTTTTCAATGATCCACGAGCTGTGAGTGACCTTGGATCTTTCCTTGCGCCTGCTTAGAGACGTCCCTCAGTCCGATCCCACCCATTCTTTCCTGAGTAAAGATCATTTCGTAGGTTCAATGTTTACCCTCTTGTTTTACTTGCTCATGTCGCCCCAGAACTTGATTCTCAACGAGCCTGCAGGCCACCTTGCGAGGATCATTGTTGTTCGTACTCCCCCTCACTAGTATTCCTGCTGCGCTGACAAGGCTCAAGGTCCATGCTGCGGGTCTAGTCATCAAATCTTGGGACGATAATTCAGTAAATGTCCATCAAATTTCTGAGGAGATCCTTCAGTGCTTGTCAGTCTTTCCCGTCGCGCATCATGTCGTGACTTCATGCCTGATCAACTATTCTTAGGTTCCACCCGGACTTCCATGACAAAAATTCCAAAGTTCAACGGGAGATGATGCAGTATATGGCCGACTGGGTAAACAAACTTGGTGGCAAGCAACATCAGACATTGCAACGGCTGAGCAAGCAAGCCGTACGCAATCACGAGAATATTCGCCTTGCTGGAGATGGTGGGGCTCCAGCCTCTCAAGGATCGTTTGCAGATAGCCAGGCGCACAACGTCCAGCATGCTTTGGCGGGCTATGCGCAGAGTCACGTCCCAGGTTTTTCGCAAGCGCAGTCTGTATTTGGGTCAAGAGATGGGCCTGGGGGTGCGGGTGAAGCAGCCTCGTACTACAGCAACAGCAATCCCAAGGCGCCTGGTCCAGTAGGGTCATCTTACGCGCCACCCCCTGGAGGGTCGTCTTACACTCCTCCCGCCCCACATGGCGGCGGCACATCATCTTATGCATCTGGACGCCCCACAAGCCCACCAACCTCGTCGTATGCACCCCCTCCTGGTCCACCACCTCACTCTGGTCCTCATTCGTCCTACTCGACTGGACCTTCTGGATATTCTGGAGGGGGCGCTTCGTCTTATGCGCCTCCATCTGGACCACCACCCTCTTCTTACATGGCACCTACAGGTCCACCGCGAACGTCTTCTTACCCAGCTTCTCCTACACAGTCTGGTTATACACCAGCCTATGCTCCAGTGTCGGGACATTCATCCCCTCCACCGTCGTTCCCTGGTGCTGCACCGTCATTCCCTGGTGCTGCACCATCGTTCCCTGGTGCATCCCCATCGTTCCCAGGCGCTGCACCTTACGGACATGGCGGGTACACTGGCGGTGGATACGCACCACCTCCTGGGCCTCCCCCTCATGGGGGCGCTCCTGGGTACCCTGGTGCTAGTGGTGGATATGGTCCTCCATCCACTGGGTCTCCATTCGGTTTCCCTGGTGCTGATCAGTATCCTGGCTCCTCGCCTCCACACTTCCCAAATGCTGGACCAAGGTTCCCTCAGGGTGGTGGTGGATGGTGAAGGGCTGCTTGAGAAGGATAAATAATCGGAGTGTACAATTATTGGGTAATTGGAGACCTGTCTGTTGTATAAATTCTCTGTATCCGTAAATAAGACTGTTCACAAAGATATCTTGGAAGTTTTTTTTTTCGATTATGTGACATTTTTCTGAACATGTGCGGAGTAGTACTAGAGCTCGAGGAGAGAGGGTAAGGTAAGTAGGTATATAGGTAAGAGAGAGAAGATGTCCATGGACAATATATAGGGTTGAAGGCATTAGGTGGTATAATGCTTTGTAGAAGGGGATGATGAGCGAGATATGTATGGCGTGGTGCGGGTATAGTACAGAAATGCGGGAATGGTACAGATGACGATGTTTAGGTTGGGTAAGGTATCTTGAGGTAGTTGGCGTAGCGGTGGTGATACATCAAAAAGAGAAGACCAAGATGCTTTTTTGTTAGTCCGAAAAGAGGAAAAACGAAGGAAGGAAAGCGGGAGAGCGATAAGGATGAAGGAGAGGATAGGCCATTATCAGCAAAATTCATTTCTTTTGAGAATTGTCATGAGGCCTGGAACGCCTTTGGCTTTGTCGATGCCTACGGGTTTGTGTGGGTCTGGACGTGTTGAGTTTGCCGCGCATGCGATGTACCGAACCTAGGTAGGAAAAGGCAATAGTAATGAGTATCATGTGGCGCAGGGACACTGGGAGATGAAAGACGCTTACTTGGACTCTGAATATCCCATTCTTTGGACCGCAGATGGTGCATTCCCATCTTAAAAACGATGAGTCTACATTGGTTGGAGAAGAAAAAGAAAAAAGACGTACTGCTCTTCGACGAGCGCATTCGCTCCGAGGTCTTCCACCCTCTCTACGAGCGAGGACCTCGTCGCCCTTAATAGAATGCCAACATTCACGCCACCCGCGCACTCATAGTGGTCGATAAACTCTACATCCACTCGCTCCTCGCTCGCGCCCTCCAAAAGCCCAGGGTGCGTACACGGCTCCCCTGAGCTGGAAATCAGGTGGTGCGGCTTGACTTTTGCGGGAGACAAGGGAGGTAGCTGTTGGCTGTTGTTGGCTGCGGCACGTTCCTCGAGTCTGCGCATCTTGGCAAACATATTGGCTACGCCTGAGAAGCTTAACCGCGTTTTCGGTGATCTGGGTGAGCCGGGGGGAGAGCCTGAGGAGGGAGAGCCGGGGCCGCTGGAATGAGTTCGCGTGCGTAGCATGCTGTGGGTAAAGAAATATGTTAAGAAAGTAAGGATTGTCGAGGAAGGAGTGGGGAAACGGGAAGAGGGAACGGTGGTGGAACTCCTCCTTTGAAGGGGAGTGGAACGTGTCCAGGAATAGCGGAGTTTACATTTGGACCCTTTCCTAAGGACCCAAATTCGTACTTTTTATGATGCTACATGCAACGGTCAACCGAGCCGATAGCGATAAAGATGACTAGGGAGGCAAGAAATAATTCACTACCATAGCCTAGGTTGCACAGAAATATGTTCCGTTTGCTTTCCGTAAATTAAAAGAATAAAGACTTCGGAATTCGACAGGCTGTTATAGATTTATCTCTCACTCCACTTGAGCTAGTAAGGGTGGCGCAAGATAAGGAAAGGCAGAAGACTGCAGTCAGCTCAAGATAGATAATAATTTCGCTCTAATGATGCGACTTTCACATGGGTGAGTTCCTTCCAGAGATTCTCAGCGCTTGTCTGTCCGTCTAGCGCTTACTACTGCCAACTATTCAATATTCAACGCCGATAATTAGATCTAATCTCCAGCACTGCAGCAACCTCCATGATGGTATGTCCAAGTACTATTTATGGGCCATCTCCTCAAGTTTGGCCCGACTTTTCTTACCACATAGATCATCTCAGTTCGGTGTTTCTCTGGCAGTAAGGTCAGTGGTGACAATCTTGATCAATCTTCACACATTGATTTCATGCCGTGTTAGGTGAGCAAGAAGATATATCAGCGTGCCTACTGTATCAGCGGCTTGTCTGTTCAAATTGCTATTAAATAGGCAAGGAATGTAAATGCCAAAGTCGCCCTATAAACGGGGCGGCGCGAGATAATCCATGATGCGGATATGCTCACCCTCGTCATCAACAACAACAAGTCGGCCCGAAACTGCACAGAAACTGCAACTAGAGGGATCCGATCGGCATTTGAACAGGTTGGAGGTGATTGAAGGGACCTTGTTCGACGAGGTTGGAGGTGTGAAGAGGCTGATCCTCATGTACGTCTTGTACCCGGGCATCCTTATGCGGCAGACTTCATCTTCACAATATTGGAGACACTCGCAAATATTAATGTCGAAATTTTTGTTCGCGTCTTGGGGCAAGCCGAGCGCTGTTCCCACCTTGGTGGGAAGAACCATCGGTAACGTAGGGTCCATGGACGGATGAACTGGTTTTAGAGTGTAGCATACCATGACAGACTCGTCAAGGATTCCAAATGAGATGGGGGTATCGATTCTTGAGAACCAGGGACTCAAAACTGACGAAGTCCACGACCTTTTTGAGGAAAAAGGATGGGCAACTTTTTTCTTTGGGGTATGTGTAACAATTTCGCAGGTGCCTTCCACAAGCGGCAGCAATGGGGGTATATCCCAGACAGACAATCGGGACTGTTGGATTAGAACGACACTATCACCAGAGATTATTATCTAGTATGCCTCAGCATTTTGGAAGTAGAAAATACTGAATGGACAAACATCGTCCATAAGCTGGGAACACTTCCATGCAACTGCTGCACCAAGTCTTATGTTCCAAGCAACAATATAATATGGAGCGCTGAATACCCAAAGTTCGCCAGACAGGGCTGCCCGATTGTTGATGTAGCCAATCCTGCTGGGGTATTTGAGTGATCCTAGTTGGGTGAATTTTGGATTGCTCGTGCAGGGATAGATCTCGTGAGCGAAGAGTGCGCTGTCATCTAAATATGAGATGATTACAATACCAAGACCATCCCACGTTGGGCCAGTGCACAGAGACATTTGTTTCGCCTGTTCAATGACAGCTATGGGCGAGAACTCGAGCACCCCCCCACCATGCATACCCAAATCCCATAGACACATGCCATGACAAACGGAGTCGACAACTAAGAAACGGCCTCCGGGAATGAGAGAGACGCTCTGGCACTTCAAGCCCGTTTTGACATCCTTTATGATACACGGTGTGCGGGGTTCAAGGATCCGCGTGACGAAAGAGCGAAGGTCACCTTTCCGGATGAGTGATGCGATTCTGGAGGGAGCCAAAGATGCATGCTCTAACTCTTTGATGGACATGTCCCCCAACGGAAACGACGGTGCGAATACCCCATGTCGCCGACACATCCGGATGAGCGCATTCAACCACACAATACGCCGCTGCGTGGCTGCATGCAATCCTCTGCAAGACTACGCGCCATGGTTTAGCTTTTTCGGGAAAGGCAAGGAGAATGGACATGCTTACTTTTCTGAGAGCAACAATATCCTTTGCGTCGAGATGTTGTTGTATCTCAATCAAGGTGTCAACAGGAAGATTATCCAGCCGTGGTGAAGCGATCAGTAGCGAAGCGGGTCCATCCATAACTATAGGAAGACGCAGCGGCACTATGGGACAAGCCAGACTCAGTGGTGTACCGAGATGGTTGTTCGGTAAGTCGCGATCGAAAGCAAAACGCGTTCTGTCATAACTTGTGACACAACGCGTTTCGAGATGGTGTAATTTGAAAAATTCAAAAAATTCGACTAAGTATGTCATATATTATCCAGCTGCCCTGGATCAGTATAGATCCGACGTTTGTCAAACGAAGATGAATAATTGAGAAAGATTAATCTTCGACCATAATATTTCTGGCTCGTCACACCACCGCTGCGATGGAGTT
This sequence comes from Laccaria trichodermophora, assembly GCA_018417955.1. NCBI lineage: Eukaryota > Fungi > Basidiomycota > Agaricomycetes > Agaricales > Hydnangiaceae > Laccaria > Laccaria trichodermophora. The sequence goes on from JACTVC010000002.1 coordinate 1,434,686, forward strand.
AAAGAGTAACCTCCTAACTGTATGCCTACCATCGCTTCTACGAGGGAGGCCAATACCGCATATCGCATTGGATTGAGGTCTTTAGGTTCGATAACGTCCTTGATGCCCCCCCACTGAGCCAGACACCCAACATAATCGCCTTCCAGCATGATATAGTTTCCTTCATTAACGCAAATGGCAATGTGCAGGCTGTAGATACTGAAGAAATTTCAGAGAAGTATCACGAAGCTGGGAGAGTGGAAATGGTCGGAGTCTTCTGCAGTTTTCCTCGACATGACAGCGTAGATGAGTCAGACCCGCAGCCGTAGACATCGACCTTTGCTTGCTGCGAAGACATCATGTCCTCGATCGAGGAAGCAGCTGAAGCCATAGCAGACGAAATGGAGCTCTTTCAGAACTTCATAGACAGCAACATCCGACCGTTGATCAATCACAGCAGCTCCGAGTAGGCTATCGAGAGCAGAACGACATTATATTCCAAAACAATGTCTCTCAAGTTTATGTCGCCGATTACGGATTCCAGTTTATCTATAAGGTGGATCGCATGCAGAACGCCGTGGAGAGAGACGCAGGAATCCAAAAGAGAGATCGAATCGGGGCTAAGCACTACCTGCATGAGCTTATAACTTGTAAGGTCCAACTATGCAACCAACCTACTCAAGCCGAGGTGATTGCTCTTTACCCAAATGGTGGATTTATGCCCAATGTTTTGGAGGAGATTCTTGAACTCGGCTATCAAGAGCGTCAAGGAGCAGCGCCTTCCGATTTGTCGAAAAAGCCTGAGGAACTGTTTTCCGAATGTGTCAGGGGCCCTATGTCGTATCTTTCGAGCTTTGTCGTATTCCTGTACCCAAACCGATGGATAACGTAGAATAGTTCGTCAGGGTATCCAAGTTGACATGATGACTTCCAATTCCTATTCTTGCTATTCCTAGTGCAGAGCAGGAGAGACGGAAGACGGGAAGACATATAAGCCATAGTTTCGACGTGCAGTCTAAGAAGTTCAACCGAAAGAAGATGGTCATCATACAGGAAGATGGCACGACGAGGGAAAAGTACTTGACTTTGTGGCAGAGTTGATTGTGAGGGAACGCGAATTATAAGTCAGTGAGCAAGAACAGTGGCAAGACGAGATATTCGACCGCTGACTAATCAAGTGTTCTTTCTTTTCCCAACCTTCACGATGGTAAGTCCACTTTTTATCCTCTCCTCAAGTTTGGCCTGACTTTTTATACCACGTAGATCATCCCAGTAAGGTGTTTTTCCTGCGGGAAAATCATTGGTGACAAGTGGAGTGCATATCTGGAGCTCCTCGCGAAAGATGTGAGCGAAGGGTAAGATCCCGCTGTAATGGACAAGAAACCGACGCTTATACACACGCAGTGACGCGTTAGACGAACTTCAACTAAAAAGATACTGCTGTCGGCGAATGGTCCTCACTCATGTTGATTTGATCGAAAAACTCCTTCACTATAACCGTATGTCCCACAACTTAACAAATAATCCTTCTGTTGACCTGGATGATGATGACAACAGCTATGGAGCGTACGAAAGATAAAACTGCCAACCAATAGGTGTTGTCACTCTTCTCACCTATCACGGAGGCAGAAAACTCGCACTCGCTCGAGGCCAACTTCGGTATCATGAACGGTCGGTGGTCCCTTGGTTGTAGAAGCTTGAAAAGGACACTTCAGATGTTGTCAAGTCACGTTCGGGCGAACGTCCTATAGGGTTTGTCGTTGGAGCTGGGCAGTTTTGGGTTGTTTTCTTCCATGATACCTCAATGGCATGGGTTTTCTTGGACAATGATGCCTGACGTTAATTTCCTCACGGTATGTCATTCTTCATATTCTGTGAGCATGTAAGCTAGTAGGGTTTGGGCACCGAGGTTTTTTCTATGGATGTCAGCCTCTGAGCCTTTGATTAAATTGATCACCGTGACGATGTTGCTTTGATTGCTATTTCTGTTCATCAACGACTGTCATACTCTAAGACCCTAACGACTTCCGCACAATCTTCCCAGTCATGCCAAGCACCATTTCAAAACTAACAGACCACAAAGTTTTGATTTTCGACGTCTATGGCACCCTTGTGGTACGTGTGCAGTCTTGGCTATCAATTTTTTTACGCCTAATCGATTGTAGGATTGGGAATCGGGTCTATACGACGCGCTCCAGCCCCTTCTTTCGCAATTTCCAGCATCGAGGTACTGGTCTCGCAAAGAGGCCTTGACAGCTTTCATATCGGTCGAGGGTGACCTTCAAGCACAATACCCCGACATGTTATATTCCCAGCTCCTTGCCAAGGCACACGAAGTTCTTGAAGAAAGGCTCAAAGCGTTAAGTGGGCAAGAAATTGATACATATACCGTGAATGGAGCTCAGATACATCGACATGAACTTAGCAATGGCGCATCGACGTCACTTGGCCCAGCAGAAGCAGATGACGACCCACACAAAAAATTCGGCGATTCGATCAAGAATTGGCAAATGTTCCCAGATGCACATGCCGCCCTTCGCGTCCTCGCTGAACATTTCAAGCTTGTCGTCCTTTCCAACGTCGACCGCACCTCTTTCCGACACACGCATGCCCTTCTCTCCGAAGGCATCGGCTCCAACCCCGACATAGCGTGTACACCTACCCCGACGACAACCCACATAAGTTCTGGCATCCCCAAGCCACCATGGGATCTCAATCTCCCTTTACTCTCATTCTCACTGCGCAGGATACCGGGTGTTATAACCGGACCTAGGGGGATTCAACGCTGCATTGGAGTATATTCGTTCAAATCCTGCTTTATTCGGAGACCTTGGGAAAGAGGACGTACGTCCCTTTGTTCTGTCCGTCGCGCAGAGCTTGCAGCATGATCATGTTGCGGCCCGTCGCCTAGGGATGCAGAGCATGTGGATTGATAGACAGAGCGCGGTGACTTGCAATGAGCTTCCCAGGGATTCTGAAGAAGTGCAATGTTGGACTTGGCGTTTTGAGACACTCGGAGAAATGGCGGACGCTGTGAAGCAGGCTTCTAGGGCCGAACAAGCAGTAGACGACCCCGCCATTCCGTGAATTTCAAAAGAGAACGGTCGTAGAGTCCAACACCAAAAATCGCCGTGTTTAGGGCCGAACAACCAGTCGACAATCCCGCCAGTCCATGAATTCCAAAAGAGAACGGTCGTAGAGTGCAACACCACAAATCGCCGTGTCGTGGCTGTCGTCGTCTGGGAGTCATTTGTTTTTTCCCACTCGAATTAATGCAATTTTTTTTCCCCATTCTCGAGGAAGGAAGCCTTAAAATGTTTTGGTATCAGGGGCTCTGGATCGTGTCCTCGCCCCGAGGGTATAAAACATAGCAAGTGATCTCATTCCGATAATACCATACCAACTATGAAGGGAGAAGAATGCAATATCATGATCCTCTGTAACGTGGCGGTCGTCGTCTGGGAGTTATCTGTGTTTATGAATCCAAGAAGTTTTCAGTGTTCACTCATCCCGCCACCTCGTGAATAAGTCGGTCCTAAAGCGCAATATCACAAATTGCCGTGATGCTACCGTCGTCGTTTGCCGACTCGAGTGGATACAGGGACTTTTTGGAGCGCGAAGTGAAACTGGAGGCTCAAGGCAAACTTATCGACGTCATGGACAAGGAACAGATCGTCAAACCTATATGACTTTATAATATCAAATCGGAGTGTTCCATTCCTCTCATCGCCCTCATCAAGAAGACCTGCACAAGGTCCCAACAAAAAGGACGGTTGTGGTTGTCCTTGATACGGAAGAACGGTTACTTTAGGACTTTTCCGTGGATCGCGAAGTGAATTTGACAATGATTTTTCAGAATTTGTTTATTTTTCGAATCCTGTCTGCGGATTGTTGCATGGATTGATCGACGTGTCAGGTGCGACTACGCTAGAGTCAAACGACGTCCAGTTTGTACCCTTCGCCGCGGTGATCCCCTAGGGACATTTATACAGGGTTTCCTGGCTTTAGTTCCAGTAGCTTCCGCTCTTTTGTTTTGTCAAGGACGGCACTGCTGCCATTTCAAAATTCCCTTCGTTAGGCGGGTAGAAGCGGCAGACCCTCAAAAGTGCGCATTGAGCAATTTACCGCGTTCTTGAGCGTCGTCGAAATTTTACTGGGATGCTTCGAGTATATCTGATATTTCAGAACCGTAAGTAGACTGCTCTCAATCGCATATGGAGAATTTGTGGTGCAACTCCACCTGTATAAATGGTCACACGAGCGGGCGGACGCCGCGGATCTGGCTCTCCGTAAACGTGGCTTGTCCTTGTCATAATCATTGTGTGCCTTGCGGGAGAAATAAACAAAGGTCACAAAAGCTGACGGTAACAAACCGTTTGTTACTACCTGTTGCACATACATCTCAAAAAAAAAAAAAACACGCGTTCCGCACTGTAAGTTGCAAACAAGAACGTACGTCTGGGGAGGTTTCGGAGCTGTCCACGTAGCCAATGCGCAGCTAGAACGTGAGCAAGACATTTTGGTTGTGACCCTTCTGCGTTGATCTTTCATCATGCTTATTAAAAAGTCACTTTCCTGTGACGACCGGACTTTTCCGATGGCAGGGATTGTGCCCGTTCCGTTGTAGATGAGAAGGAGGTATCGGTTCCCGAGGCATATGTACCAGAATTTGATTTGCCCTATTTACAGCTTGTTCTTGTGCCCTGACGTACCATCCGATATATTTTTGCGCACATACTATGCCCTATCAGTACTTCGGCAGACCCTCTCAGTCGGCACTTTCCTGATCTCAGACTTTCCACAAAACATCTTGCCACAAAATTTGATACAGGGCCTCCTGGGTGTAATCCAATCTAACTCCGCTTTTTTTCGTCAAAAAAAACGAAGAATTGGCGAAGTTCTGTTTTTTGACCAGTCACGGTCTGTCACGTTCATCCGCCAAAAAATGTGACATTTGTGACCGCCGACTGAGAGGGTCTGCCGAAGTACTGATATAGCATAGTACGAGAAAGGGATGGCGATGGGCCTGCCCGTGAACCATCTGAGTTGCGTTCTGCGGGTCACGATTTGGAAAACAGCTCGAATATTCGCTCGCTTGAAGCATCGATTTTCGGCCGCCATGGACTTCTGCGGAGGATCGTTGGGCTTCGTTCAGGGATCTTGGCCTTGAGATGGTTTTTTCTTCTTCCGAGAGGCAACAAACAAAATGGTATGATTTTTAGGGAGACTTGGAGTAAATTCGTTTGATATATTTCTGCAAGTGGTCGGTGATAGGATGTGTTGCCATATTATCGCCCGTCACAAAAACGACAGAACTTATGGAGGACAATGGCTGACGCCTGAGTACTTTAAGTTCCACGGCTCCGCGGTCGACTAGGGAAGGTAAACGACATACCTAATATCCTTATGGCCACCTACCCGAGTACTTTTCCCCAAGGAAAAAAGATTCTAGATAACCGGGTTTTATCGTATTTCCATTCGGTTGAGAGATAGGGTCCTTACTTTTATAAACACAAAGGTTTCATGGGTTGTATAGGGTCCTGATGATCATCATAGAGAACTTGAGAAGGACAGTGGGGGTAGCAATGATTTTATGATCGAGCGCCATTCGCCCAGATGGGAAATCTCCGCTTTTTTGTCGTGTGCCCAATAATTGAGGCAAAGTCTTCTTTCTATATGCTTCTGAATTCTTGGATTGGTGAATGCCTCCCCATTCTGGAACTCACTCGTGTTTCTGTGGGATGGCTTTCCCTCCCACTCGTACATAGACATAAAAAATTAGCTATGCCCATGAATATCGATAAGAGAAACTCACCTGGGACGTGCTGGTTGATATGTAACTTTTGTCCGGCGATAGCCAGAAACGATTTGATTGGTTGCTCCACACTCCCAAACAATCGTCTTTCTTTGAGATCGCGGGGCCTCTGGTTACGGAACCCCGTATTTCGGTGGGGGTTGTGGGGATTTCCAGAGGCGCGCGTTGACACCGTTGTTGAGTGTGACGACGCGATCAGAAAGTCCAGTCGCGATACTTAAAAGTGGCCGTGTCACATTTTTCCGAACCCTAGTCAGGATCGCAGTGCAGCGAACAAATTGGTGTATTCTTGGCGTTTTCTCGGATCGCCATCCCAAACCCGGAGCAAGCAACACCTGGCAAAGGTGAGGCCGGTGAGGAGGGTCAGAGAAGTTACTTCAGGACTTGTCAAAAAAATAAACCCCGGCATTCATGATTGCTTCCCGAGTACTTAAATAAACGTCTTTGGCTCTTTGACCTCCTTAGGTGCCCGTTCCTCGCCGTCATTATCGTCATGAAGTTTGCTCAGTTCGTTGTTGTAACACTTTCTGCCCGACCTATATTCACATATCGTTTTGTCAAACAGATACTTGCGCGATACTCAAGTGCGTTCTCGTGACTTCTCATCTTTTGCTACAGCAACTCAACAACGAGGCAGATCCCGGAGTGGAAAAAGGCCTATATGTTTGTCTTTCGTCAAGGATTGAAGCGCACCCTCCTGATATCCCCTATCTAGTGATTATAGAGGGCTAAAAAAACGCATCACTGCAATCCGTGAGGCCCAGCAAGGCTTTGACTCACTTGCAGAAGAAGCGGATGAGATACCCCCGTCAGACTCGTATTGGAACCATGCTTCAATGTACCCTCTCCCTTCCATCGTTCCCCCCGAATCTCGGGATTCCGATGTAGGATCTACCACGACAGAGCTAGAGGGTCAACCAGAAACCTCTACCGAGATACCGAGTCAAAAAGTTTGGAACACAAGTCGCAGGGCATCTATAACCCAATCGCTCTCAAATATAAGTTCTAAAATACGACACAAGAGCGTATTTGGTTCACGTATGTTCGAGAGAGCTCCTAGTTAACCGCATTTTGATCTTAGTCACCAGGTGTGGCACGGCTTTCGAACCCCTCACCCGCTTTACCTCTGCACGACCTTCTCCCACAATTGTCTTCACAGGAAACGCTATTTTTTGCTATGCTTGATTCCCAGCTGGATAAAGTGGAAGCCTTCTATGTATCTCGCGAAGAGGCCATGATGGATAGGGGTGAAATGTTGAAGGCGCAACTTCGTGAGTTGGACGATCATCGAAGGCTCTTTCTGGTAGGTTGTCCATGGAGAACTGTGACTTGTTTCTGTCCCTGACTCTTTCAACATCCAGGAGGCGAACAATAAAATCCCTTGGGCACACAACCTAGCAGCTACATGGAAGATCAAGGTCAATCATCCGGGAAAGATCGTGTCGGAGGGGTCCAAACAACAGCCTAGAGATGACGATACCGATGAAGGAAACCAACAAGACAAGGTGAATTCTGCTGGGGGTTTTTCACTTTCACCGGACCCCGACAACTACCTATACGCCAAGAGAAAACTCAAGAAGGCCGTCCTGGAGCACTATCGGTGAGGTCCGATATTCTTTGCTTCCTTCCAACTGGACGTTCAATCTCTGACCTTGCTGCCATCTGTTTCGACTTCTTTCTCTTCTCATTCTCCAACTCGTACAAGCAATTTTCTGACCATGATTTTAGCGGTTTGGAAGTTTTACACAACTACCGGGTATGTAGCCCTTGACCCATCTGTCCTCTTTTGCTTAGTCGCTCTTAAGGTCCTCAATATCACCGGTTTCCGAAAGGCCTTGAAGAAATTTGAGAAGGTGACCAAAGTACGTTTTTCGACTTGTCACTGCAAATCTTTATCTTATCTTGGAACAGATCCCGGTTCAGAACCAGTACATGACGGAAAAGGTCCTTCCTTGGATATAAAAAGTGTGATATATTCTGAATGCTCCAATTGCCAGGTGGACAAGAGTGCATTTGCTTCCGACAAGGCTGTAACATACATGTTGAAGGAGATGGAAGACCTCTTTGCGATCTCCTTCGGTACGTTTCTTTAGGGTCTTTAACCTTTTGAGTAATGACGTTTTTTTCAGCTCAAGGTGACAAGAAGAGAGCGACAATGCGTCTAAGAGGGGGCACACACGTCAAGAGTCATCACTTCAATACCTTTCGATCAGGCATTTTTCTGGGACTTGCCGTCCCCGCCCTTGCTTCGGGGCTCTTTCATTGTCGGTAACCTTGTTTTGTTACACCTTCATGTTAAACAATGGTCACTTTAGCGTTTCAAGAGCAGACCCGGCGTGATATTCCAGCCTGGGATGGCCTTCTTTTCCTGTATGGCATAATTCTCGTGCCCATGATATTCGTCCTGCTGGTAGGACTCAATCTTTTGGTCTGGTCTCGCTCAAGAATTAATTACGTTTTCATATTTGGTAAGGTTTCTTGACGGTCAAATTAATCATTTCTAACTCATCTTTTCTAGAGTTGGACGTAATGAACCGTTTGGACTTCAGGGAATATTTTGAGGTCTGTCTCTCACTACCCACTCAAACTTATCATTAACCTTGTGCCTGAAGATTCCTAGCATTCTATTGGCAGCACTATGTTATGCCTTTTGGTTATCCTTTGCCAGGATCGGCTTTCCAATCGTGTCGCCAACGATATGGCCACTGGTTTGGATTGGCTTTGCAGCCCTCGTTGTTCTCCAACCATTCCCGCTTTTTTTCCGATCGTCAAGATATTGGCTTGTTCGGAACGTGTCCAAGCTTTTTTTGTCAGGAACGCGGCATGTAGAGGTGAATTTCTTATCTTTTTGGATTTTTCAAATTTACCCATTCCTTTTGTACCGACAAGTTCACCGATTTCTGGATGGGGTGAGAACCGTTGACAGATTTTTGCCTTTCAAAATGCTGACTGCCTTCTACAGGGACCAATTTTGCAGCATGCTTTTTACACTTTCAAATCTTTATCTTTTTGGCTGCGTCTACGCCAACCACTTTTCTATAGACTGGAGAAAGTGCGGCGGCACATCTCCACATTGGCCTGTGTCATTCGTCTTGACGATGTTACCGTTTGCCATTCGCGTAATTCAAAGCTTTAAGCGGTACGCTGAGTCGGGGTTGGTCACACATTTGATCAATGTTTGTTGATTGTTGCATGGGCTGCCGTTCTTTTCACTAACTACTTTCGTTGACAGGCAGGGAAATACTCGTCCGGAATCGTCAGTTATTTGTTCTATTTCCTTTGGCGGCATCACGGTCAGCCTTTTTCGTTATTATTCCGTGCGTTTTTTAACCGCTCTTATCTTTAGGGAGTAATCGTGACATATTTTTCATCCTTTGGTGTCTTTTCACCTCTTGCTCTGCCATCTACTCTGCTACATGGGTGTGTGCGACGCCCCCTTGCATTCGAAAGCTCTAATGCAATTATCTAGGACTTACTCATGGATTGGTCGTTACTGAGATTGCATTCGCCATACCCTCTTCTCCGAAATGAGTTGATATACTCAAATCATATATCTGTCCGTGGTCATTTCTTCTCTTCTGGATGCTCCTAATCCTTGAACACAACAGCTTTATTATATTGCCATTGTGTGACACATTCCCTCTGAAACACAATTTTCATTGAATGGCTTTGCAGATATCTAACGTGCTACTGCGATTCACCTGGGTGTGGTATATACCGACACGTGGACCCGATACCTACTTGCGCTCCTTCGTGCTTGGTCTGATTGAGGTAATACGACGATGGCAGTGGAATTTCTGTCAGTACTCTTTTCTTTTCAGACTGAAATACAAGTCTTAATATTGCGTTTCAGATCGCCTGGAGAACGAGCACATTGGTAACATGGATCAATACAGGGTCACTCGTGAAAGGCTATTGCCTTATAACGTTGATAGTAATTACGGCGAGGACGCTGAGGATTTAAAGCCCAGTTATAAGAAATGAGTCTTTCGTATAATGCGAACGTACCCTGGTAGTGTCTATGCTATGATTATTATATGCACAGGAACAGTACTGATGAGGAAGTACTACATTATGTAACCTGTAATACACGCCCTCATCGCGTCTTGAGCACGAACGACACTCATTGCTCACTGTCGCTCACCACTTCAAAGGGAATCGAATGACGGAACATCCGACAGCGACATGGCAGGCTATGCAAGACGGAAACGCGTTCTACAGACGGCAGCAGCTCTACTCCATACCAGGAAAACTCCCTGATTTTGCGGACTACATCGTCGCAGGATGTCAATATGGCGGACCTCTAGGTCTGTCGTATTCTATTGTTCTGTTGTCGGGTGACCCAAACTAGTTTGAAAGCGCTTATGAGGGACAACACAAAGCTACTGGCTTTAGGGCGTCTGACTCCTGCAGCTGCGAAGGCACAAATTCAGATATATTCTCCAGCGGGAGAGAGCCTCTTGTCATTCAGTGTGGATGGTCACATCTCTTCTTGGGAATCTCTTTGTTGACTGACACGAAATTGGACAGTGGGACCAGGGCAAGATCATCAAGTTTGGTTGGACTCGAGACGAGAGACTGACGGTCTTGAATGAAGAGGGCATCTATCGACTCTACGACCTGCAAGGAGACTACCAGCAGCACTCCCTTGGCCCCGAAGCTTCCGAACTAGGAATTATTGACGCTCGCATACATGACAATGGCTTCGTAGCCATGACTAGCTCTTTGGTGTTGCTGGAAGTGAAGGGCTGGGAAGGGGGAAGACCTCTAACTTTAGCCAACCCAGGTGATAGCCATAACCACTCTTTTACAGCGATTCCTCACAGGTTCTTCAGCACTCACTCAACCTCCGCACGCCTGGTGCATCATACCGCCAGACTTAAATGTATCCCGTCATGTTGAAGTCCTCTTATCGGTGGAATCCACCATATATACCGTGGACAATTTGGAAAGCGTGGACCAGCGCCTATCTCGAGGACCCTTTACCCATGTTTCACCATCTCCCAATGGCAAGCTTCTTGCGCTCTTAACGTTTTCGGGAACGTTATGGGTTGTATCAAGTGATTTCCAGAGGAATATAGCGGAGTTCGACGCCAGCAGTGTTCCTGAGGCGGAAGGCAATGTTCTGCAGGTTGAATGGTGTGGAAATGATGCCATTGCCGTTGCGTGGAAGTTTTTGGTTCTTTTGGTCGGCCCTTCGGGTGATACACTCCAGTAAGTGACAATGACCAATCTATGCTTTCTGAATGCTTATATAGTAAGCCAGGTATGCTTATTCTGGGACCCCTTTTGCAGTCACAGAAATGGATGGGGTTCGCATCATGAGCCCAGATATATGTGATCTACTACAGAAAGTGCCTGGTGCGTAAGCCTTCGATGTCTCTCGAGTGAAACTGAACGTCTATTTCAGCATCTACCTCATCTATCTTCCGTCCTGGATCTACCTCTCCTTCTGCGATTTTGTATGACGCGTGGGAGAGCTTCTCTTCTCGTTCTCCCAAAGCAGATGAGAGCATTCGTTCAATACGACCTGATCTGGCGAAAGCTGTCGACGAGTGTATTGATGCTGCGGGCCAAGAGTGGGAGCCTCAGTGGCAACGGAAACTTCTGAATGTGAGCTATACATACATGGTCATAGAAATTCGTCATACAATCTTAACCTTCGTATATTAGGCTGCTAAGTTTGGTCGTGGTTTCTTGGATTTCCACAACCCCACGGATTTTGTCAACATGGGTCAAACCCTAAAAGTACTTAATGCAGTACGATTCTACGAGGTTGGCATCCCATTAACATATTCGGAGTAAATCATCTTTCAATATTGGGCATATACCCTTTGCTCATACCTCGTTTGTTTCAGACATAACTACGCCTCTCCCTCGCACTTGATCTCACGTCTAACATCTCGAAATTTGCATCTCCTCGCTCTCCGAATCTCGAGTTTCCTTTCCCTCAAGCCAGATATTGTCTTAAAGCACTGGGCTTGTGCAAAAATTCTGCGGTCAAGACCTACTTCGACGGGAGTAGGGAAGGATGCCGAATTGAATGCGGATGATGAAGTTTGTAAACTGATCGTAGATAAATTTGAGCAGCTGGGGGGAACGGAGGTTAGCTATGCTGAAATCGCAAAGAAAGCATGGGAGGTGGGGCGAAGTGGATTGGCTACAAAGGTATGTCTTGAAAAATTAAAATTTGATCGCCAACCCACCATCTAGCCTAGCTCCTTGATCATGAATCGAGAGCTTCTGATCAGGTACCGCTGCTACTTGCAATGAAGGAGGATAAGTTGGCTCTGCTGAAGGCAGTTGATAGTGGAGATACTGACTTGGGTAAGTTCAGTGCTAATACATGGTGTTGTCTGACTTTGATTTAGTGTATCATGTTCTGCTCCATCTCCATAAGAGGCTTCCTCTCGGCTCTTTCTTCCGGCTCATCGAAGACGGCGGGGAGCGACTTTCTTCAGCAAGCAAACTCCTTGAGGTTTATGCTCGAGAACAGAACAGGGAAATGCTGCGAGATTTCTACTACTCTGACGACCGCAGAGTGGAGAGCGCGGTTCTTTCTCTAGAGGAAGCATCTAAGATGAACGTTAGTTTGTTTTATATTTCCGTTTGCAAGCGTCTTGATCCATTTCTATAGAATCCTACGTCGAAGATTAGCTCCGTAAAGGCAGCTCAGAAATTCTTTTCAGAGGACAAGGACCGCACTTTCGAAGCGAAAGTAAGGATATGAACGTTATGGTGATCCAAGCAATAACCACTAATTCGATTAGATGATGGAAGAGAGCGTCCGGTTGCTTACCACCCAACAACAACTCGATATTGAGACTGATGGGAAGATCACCTTTTTTGGGACAAGTGTCAATGAATCGATACGACTTTGCCTGGTTAACAACATGGCGAAACGGGCTGATAAGATGAAGTCTGATTTCAAGGTACCCGATAAGCGGTAAGCCTTCACATCGCCTTGGTCTCACTTGTATTCTGAGTATCCCACCTCCAGCTTTTGGCATATCAAACTCAAAGCACTGACAGAAATCAAAGCTTTTGGAGAGCTCGAAACCTTTTCCAAATCTAAGCGAAGTCCAATCGGTTATGAGCCTTTTGTCCGCCATCTAGTTGAAAAAGGTCATCCGAAAGAAGCTGTTGCCTATGTTGCGCGCTGCGATTCACCAAAACGGGCTGATCTATATGTCGAGTGTGGAGAGTGGCGCCTTGCCGGCAAGGAGTGTAAAGACAGAGGTGATAAAGCTAAGTTAGAGTGCGTGATTTTTTGTTTTGTTTGTTGAAGCATGGGCTCGGCTGAGCACTCAAAATTTAGGCAGCTGAGAAGAAAGTGTCCTAATTCAATGATCGAAAGAGAGTTAGATCAAATCCTCTCGACTATGAAGTAGATCATGCCGCAACGAAGCACGGGGCTTTGTTGGATAAGTTGAACTCCCGTTTGGTGATCCATAGTGAAGCAGCTTTGTCGACCGCCCAGCCACTTATTCAACGATATCTGTGTAATTGGATATACATGACTAGATTACAGTGCGTGCGTAGTGGAAAACAAATGCAATAAGGTGTGCAGTAACGACGACCCATGCGGTGGATACGGACCAGCATATTCACCCATTGGGATGGGCAGCGGTAAAAACGCAGGTCTGTCTAAAATATCCGTATTGGCACACGAGCACGAAGATCGTCTTGACCAATAAGCACCGATATGTCCAAGTAGTACTAAGGATGATTGTCAACTCCAGACAAAGGCTAAGTCTGTGAAACATACCTTTACGGAGATCCCTGACCAATCCACACAAGGAAGCATCTCTTTATCAAGAGGTATCTTTGCTTTATGAAGCCCGTCAGGCAACGAAGAAACTGCCTCCAATGAAGGGTGGTTATTTGAACCGGTTTGCTGTCGGGGGCGTTTGGGAAAGCCAATGCAGATGTCGCTGTGTATTGTGCGGGTCTCAAAGAATGATTTTGCGAAGGGTAGTTGAGGCAAAGGCTTGTCGCGCCTGTCTAACGGTGCATCAGAGCCCCGTCTCGCGCGAGTTAGCCGCGACTGTGCCGATTTTCCAACGCGCTTCAAGAGCCCGGCGCTACCACGATTTATTTCAAACTCGTCGCTTGGTGGCGTCGGAGGCGGCGTTGGGGGAAATGTGGTTGTGGGCTCGTGAATAGTGATCTGCCGTATAAGTGATACAGATATTGTGGCGTCAGATGCAACTTCCCTTGCCAACGCAAGTGATCGAGGGACGGTCGTGAAAACCACGAAATATGGAATTGATGAGCCACGAGAAAACGTGACGAAGGTAGGCAAAGTGACCTGTAATGATAGAAATTTTAGATATACGAAAACATTCGTAGAGGGCCGCACAGACTAACCGCACATCGAACTGGCATACGCCGCTCAGATTTAAGCGGCATTTCCAACCATGAGTCAGGGCTTATTCTCGTGGCGTCCATAGACTGGAAATCTGTATCTGGTTGCAAAAGAATAGGTACTTCCAGACTAAAAAAAATTAGGGAGAGCTGGGATGGGAGATTGCGGTACTTACTATGATGGGCTTTCAAATGCGTCACTCGGCTCCCATGAGGCGACAACCTTATATTCGACCCCGCACGATTTCGACAGGGAATTTGCCTCGAACTTTGATGTAAATGACGGTGGAATCTCTTCGCCGGGTCGATGTGATTGAGGGAGATTAAATGTGAAGGGGTAAGACCTTTCGCTCAACGCAGATACATTGATATGAGAGGCGCTGGGTCGCCGTCTGATGAAAGCATCACGAAACGTTGTACGAGGACTACTTGACTCTGCAGTCGTAGAAACAGCTATGCACGTTGAACAATTGAAAAATATGTGCTTTTGGAGTTCGGAGTAGTTCGTCGTTTCGGCGGAACCAGATTGGTTAGGATCATACATAAACACTCCTTCAATCTGCAATGAAGGTCAGCAAGTTAGATTAATTAAGCAAAGGGAATAACACATACCGAGATCGTTAACTGCCCTGTATGATAAGAACGCGAGTCCAGGATAACTTTGCCTCCGACTTGATCATGATCGCTGAAAACTGCCAAGGGCCCCCGGGAGGCTTCATTGACTTTCAGTGAAGGACTATAAAGTTGAAGCTCAAGCAGTAAAGAACTGCCAAGGGTCAGACGCGGTTTTCAGAAAAGGCAATTTATAGAACTCACCGGTAAGTCGAAACATGGGAATATATGGACACTGGCGTGAAGCTTGAAGGAGGCCGTGGTCCTGACGAATTTGACTGAGCGCGTCGTCGCATCGTATTTTCTTGGGTAGAGTCAAGGTGGGAGAGAGGATGACATGAGTATTGCATGGTGGACAAGATATACCCACACGAAATTTCTAGCATGCGAAGCGGGTGGGTACCAGGGACAAAAGAGGATTTGCATTCGGCCCATCGCCAAAACAAGCGTTAGAGGGCCAATGTGATTCATCCCCGAAAAGCATATTCGCGGCATTCAGAAATGATGGCCAGTGATCGCCCCCTTTGGTTGAATGAATTTGTTAGTTTTCAAACCCTGGACCGTCACTTCTTCAAATAAGCAAAGCTGCAAATCAGACTTCTGAAAACTCACGCATCCGTAAACTTGATATGTTCAAACCTGAAACAGATGATTCCACAGAAGCTGCCTAATTCCTTGTCCGAATTGCCACCATTTTGACGCTGGTGCGTCAGGCTGAGCTGTTGTGAAGCAGCAAATGCCAATATCCTGTGATTTTCGTTCCCATCCTAAAGATAATACAAAGCATCAAGCTGCATCAAGTAGGAATGATCGTAAGGAGTCGAGCATGGATGAGCAGGATGACGGCGCGGAAGCCATTTGGCTTGCTTTTCGAAATTCCCCGGACATGACATGTGGATACCAAGCTTTGTATCATAACGACCCAAGGGCGATTTTGATGCAACGTCACAAATCAGGACAAGTCTCTTGTAGTGCAGGGAGGCAATTCTGCTCGACTCGAAGGACACATCTCGTCACAGTTTCCCTGTTTCAGACAAACCGGTTGAACTCACTTCCGACTGACACAAGGACTGACATACATATGCTGAAGGCAGCTGACCTACGCTCGTTACCCACAGATCACATAGATAGGCTATAAATGATTCCTTTATTGATAGAAAGAACATCATACTAAAGCCAATAATGGCCAGGCATCAATGATGAGGGAAAGATTTCTCGGCAAGGCTATCTGCGTATTTTCTGATTGCAGAATACGAGCGAAGGCGTCATGACCAAATTTGACCAACGAACGAGGACTGGAACTTTGTTTTTGAGATGAAGGAGCCAACGCATTTTAGGTTTCCCCATGGAACAGCAACTGCTTTCAAACTACCCAAGACTCTTTTCTTGGTCGTCCTGTCGATGATGGATAAGAATTTACGTTACGGTATTGGTCACCCTATTCAAATAGACCCCTCAAAAAAGTCCTTGCAGCGTTTCTGTGAACCGATGCTTCTCGGACTTGAATGATTCCTAGAATTGGTGTGCTTGGACGAAAAGATGAATATATGTGCACACACCTTCATGGTTCTCAGGTTCATTCATGTTTCCTAACAGAGGGTCTCGAGAACTACTTCCATTTACGAGGAAAAACATACATGCCACATAGATCGAGGGTCGCGACATTTCGGCCAAAATTTCCCGGTCCAATAGAGAATAAATGTGTAGAAGCAAGGTAAAATTTAGCACCAGTAAGGGTACCATTGATATCGATCTATCGAAGCCAGAACCTTAGAGAATCTGTGTCGCGCCAACTGGAGGTTCAAAGAAAAATTTCCTGGTCGAAGCATAAAGGAGAGATGAGTAATTGCAGCGGGGACAGTGCCTGAAGGCGCAAGGGCATCCACGTTTATGGAACGCCACAAAGGCTGAGAGAAGATCAATGGGTGGCGTTCCGTTGGAGGAGATTTGAACATGAATAATTGCGGTCCGATAATCTTCTTCTGGTTTGAGGCCGAAAGGTCGTTTCGAAGAGGTCCTGACTGGAAATTTTGAAGAAGCCATCGGTGAGAGGGTCTGCAACAGAAAATCATTGCAGAAAAGGAAGCCAGCGAGATATGAGATATTCTGCTTTTTGCAAGAAGGGTCAAGACTCAAGATGGTGAAATGAGGAGTGATGGTCACATCACGGCATGCTTGAGCTGATTAGATTTAAGATTAGATTTCCCACGCAATCTTTGCAGTATGAAGGTCATCGTCACAGGCAAGTATCCTCAAATCGTTAACCTATCCATCTAACTGTAACGATTATCGTTTTAGGAGCATCAGGCGTGCTTGGTTCCGCAGTCTACGAAGCTTTCAAGAACTCTGGTGTTGATGTTCTCGGCTTATCGTACTCACGAGCAAGGGAAGGACTTGAGCGACTAGACCTCACCAGAAAAGAGGAAGTTGAGAATGTTTACAGTCGGTTCAAACCCGATTGTAAGCTCATTGTTTCTTGAGAATCATGAACTAGCTGCAACGCATTGTGATTTGCAGGGGTAATACATTGTGCTGCAGAGAGGAGACCTGATGTAGCCGAGAAGGTACGTACTCCAGAATCAAATCCAATGCGACAGCGTCCTCACAATGTACGTATGTTCGCACAGGATCCTGAGGGTGCGCAGCGCGTCTGTCGTCATTTTCCTGCGAATTCGATACACTGCTAATGTAACTCTCTGGGCGTACTAGTTAAACGCAGACGTTCCGGCGTATCTCGCCTCCCTTTCCAAATCATTGAAATTCAAACTTGTATATATCTCTACAGGTGGGTAGTATGCGTAACCTAACATCACCCACACTATCTTGAAACTAGCTCATTTCAGATTATGTCTTCGACGGAACGTCTCCGCCGTATACACCTTCTTCTCCTACCAATCCTCTTCAGCTCTACGGCCGAACAAAGAGGGATGGCGAGGTTTCCGTTTTGGCAGTCGATGGTGCCAGGGTCATCGTTTTGCGGGTCCCAGTTCTGTGGGTGTTGCAAAATGAAATGAGCATGACCAATACTAACGTCGGACAGCTATGGCCCTGCGCCCAAGAATTCAGATAGCGCAATAAACATCCTGCTAGACGTCGTTCAAGACCGCTCTGGTAAAAAGTACAATATGGATCATTATGCTACCCGCTATCCGACCAATACGGTTGACATCGCCAACTTCCTCGTGCGGCTTACTGGTAAATCCTTCATGTATACCTCGCACTTCTTTCACAATAATTTATCTACGTCTGTTTCAGCTCTCAAAACCCCGATCCCACCCATTTTGCACTATTCCAGCGACGAGCCTTTCACCAAGTACGAGATCTGTCTCACGTTCGCGAAGATCTTGGGCCTTCCCCACGATCATATCATACCGAACGCGGAGGCACCTTCAGCTGCGGACGCAACGACGCGACCACGGGATTGCCATCTCTACACACGGGAAACGGAAGATCTTGGAGTCGAGGGTGGCCTTGGACTATCGTTATTCGAAGAATGGTGGACGGAGTATCTCAAGGTGTAATTGTAACAAGTCAAAGTATTGAGATTGTATAGATTTAGAGCAGAGTGATGTGTACTCGAGTTATTTGTCGTTGACAGCGCGAGAGTCGATCTTAAATAAAATAATCAATCTTCATCAAACGTTGAAGATGGATACAACCTCGCCAGTTGGAGTGCCACATGGATGCACGCCATCATGAAACGACTGTCGGGTTATCTTTCTCCAAAATCATGCAAGATTATAATTGATGTTGGATTGCAAGGTTCCTTGTAACCGCTCGCGCAGTGCTCAGAGCGAGCAACATTTCGACCAGCCCACTGTTCCGTTGTCATTGCATGAGAGTTATTCTTGTTTATATATACACTCGGTTCCGTGGCCATGGAGAATTTCCAGGAGTTGGACAAGATCATTCGCTTGAGCGGGGAGCCATGTGGTGGATGCCTCTGGCACCGGGCGCCGTTTACGTTTTACGAGCCCACCAAACAGTAATAGTCGGATCTGACCTTGGGGTCGAAAGAGCTGCGGTGGCTCACACGTGAAGGTCTGAGCCTTATTTCCTGCGTGAGTCAAGCGTGGACGTTGGGTAAAAAGAATGCAAGATCGGGAAAAGTAGCCGCAAAACGAGGGCTGCTGATCGAGATTCCCAAGACGGCGAGCAAGATTTTTCGAAAGGGAATCGACATTATTTCTGATTTCCAAGATGACTTCCGTTCGACAATCCACAGGCCTAGGGAAGACATCTCTAAGATGACTCAACCACCCCGAGTTCTTCCTCCATCGCATGAAAGGGTTGTGCGGCTGTTAGACATTGACTTTGAAAAAGATTTAATGGTCGAACCACGTTCTCGTAGAATGTCTGTTGAGCCACCTTGACAGCAGGCGCCTAGCAAGTTTTGGGTTGTCAAGCTTATACTACCCGCTTTTTTGGAATGGTGAGCAGCCTCGTGAAATGTCTGTTGGGCCTTCACAGCAGGCGCCTAGCAAGTTTTGATTTCCGTTGAGTCGTCAAGCTCGTACCACCCGCGTTATTGAAATGACGAGCAGCCCGAACAGCCTACAAAATAATCATCCTCGGTTACAGATACAACATCGCCAAGGTAAGAGGTTGAACCAAGTCATTCGCACGAACAGGCTGCCATGCGGTGGCTGCCTCACCAGTACGGAGCGCCGTCGTCATTTGACGAGTCCGCGTATCACTTGCTGATCTTGGGTGGGAAGAGGTACCTCGGGTGCCGGCAGATAGCTTGTGAAAGTGTGTGTCTGTGTGAATGAAAGTTCAAGGGGAGGCAGGGTCATTCTTGCACTTTGGTTAATAGCGGACAGTGTGGATGGGTTGAGTCGAGATCACCTAAAAAAGGGGAGGACGGACGGGTAGAAGATAGGTTCGTAGTGAACAGTGAAGGCAGGGTAGCGATTGGGGTTGGGAATTGAAACCCATCATGAACCTTCAAAGTTTGAGCTTCAACCCCCCTTCTTCCGGAATTCAGTAGAGTATCTGGCCACAACAACAAAGCCACCAATGCCCATCGGCTCCGAGCCAAGCGTTGCCTTCAGTCCATACACCCATCCTAATTCCGAGGGGACTCATAGCGGAGGACGGTGTCCCACAGGTGATCCGGGATCATTGGATTGTAAAAGCAACCCCAACTAGCCTTTCTCCGCTCCGCTGGTGCGTCACGATGACGATCATTATACTCCGAGGAGATCATTCTTCGTATGAGCAGGTGTCTGGTCATGCGGTGGATGCAGACCAAGCTGGAGGATCACAAGACGGTGGTACGACCTGATCTTGAATTGGAAGAGCTATTTCAAGACTCGAGAGTGACCCGTGAGCGTTTGTCTCCCTCGTGAGTCGAGGTGACCGGGAGAAGAATGAAAAGATCGAGGTGAAGTTGCTGCGGACATCAAGAGAATAGAGAAAGTTGGAGGATGAACCAACGTTCGTGAGCGCTGCCTGATTTCCGTCGAGCTTCCGTAAGGATATGAAAGATCTATTCTCTTGAGAAAGAGGACAAAGGGGGCAAATATACCTTTTTAAAGTGATTCGAATTCGGTGTATGAAGGGATTGTCGCCAAACTGATTCACAAAGATGTTATCCCCGGATTGACGATTGCGCAACGATTGCGAGTGCAACGCGAGCGAGGAGAATTCTCGCAATCGATTAGTATCCCCTTTCCCCAGCGGTGCTCTTTCCTCAGTCGGAAATATAGTCTAGAGGAAGGAAACTCAAGTACGATGCGTCAAAAAAAAAATTGAATTATGAACATACATTACTTTCGTGCCTACGATCTAGAATGAAAGTAGGGAGGTTTCAATGGGGTCGTTGTGGATGGATGATAAGTGGACTCATGAAATCCTCCACTCCACTTTCGCTTCTACGTCCTTCCTCGCCGCTCATATCTCCAACCACCATCCGAGGTGTTGTTCAAGTTTGTTGTCGCGTGCACGATCAAGCAGCGATTATTTAATATCGGATGGGAGGTATCGGATCCGCGCGTATCGTTCCCAGATCGACGGACTGGTCGAGGGCGTCGTCAATCTCGCCTATGAGCACGCTGCATCGAGTGAACATCAACAAAGGGAAGCAGAAGGAAGGAAGGAGAAGAGACGGACATCATGTCGCCCTTTACTAGATAAAGACCTAGCGGGATCTCCTCTACGCCTTCGTCCATGCTATATACGCGTTCTTTCGAGTCGGAGAGGACGACGTTTGATTTTTGGTCGAAGCCTGCCAATACGCCCTGCATGTGATCAGATGGTTGGTCGAGTTTACGGATGAAGATGAACACACTACGATTGCACGCCCATCTTGAAGGATGAGGAGGACGCGGTGGTCGACGTAGCCCTGCAGGCTAGACATTCGATTTTGGTTGGAGGTGGACGGACGATTGCGATGGGTGGATTGGGTCCGTGCACGTGTCAGGAACAACAAGACACAATGAAAGGGGCGGCCGATCTTGTTTTCTTTTTTTCAATTCAATTTTGATATATTGTCAGCGCCGGCCAACACACGGGCGGTCCATCAACCAGCATCAACCACACTTCCAAGTTGATTGTCACCTTCCTACTCCCACCCACCCACACGCTGTACGTTCCCTACATACCCTGCCGTCATTTCATCAATTAACCTACCCGCTTTTGTTGGACAGCATTTTCCATCATGGCCACCTCCATGCAAGAAGAGGAAAAGTTCCTTGGAGTCGAGACAAAGTTGCCCTTTGACGACGCCAGCGACGACTCTTTACCCCTCCCCACCCCCGTCTCAGCGACCCCCAAATCATCCAAACCCAAACTCTCAGCAAGCGCCATCATCCCCATCTGGATCGTCCTCAGCTCCAGCGTGATCATATACAACAATTACCTGTACAACACCCTCAACTTCAAGTATCCCGTCTTTTTGGTGACGTTCCATTTGGCGTTTGCGGCTGTGGGCACGAGGATCTTGCAGAGGACGACGAGGCTTTTGGATGGGGCGAAGGAGGTGAAGATGAGCAAGGATATGTTTGTTCGTTCGATTTTGCCGATTGGGGTGCTCTTTTCTGGGAGCTTGATTTTGAGCAATACGGCGTATCTTTATTTGAGTGTGTCGTATATTCAGATGCTCAAGGTGCGTGTGGTTTCGGTTGGGGGTTGAGAGGAGATGCTGACTGACGAGATGAATGCTAGGCGTTTACACCCGTCGCTATCCTCTTGATTTCGTGGACGTTCCGCATCGCAGAACCGAATAGGAAGCTCGCCGTTATTGTGTTTATGATCTCTGCCGGCGTCGCGCTCACCTCGCACGGCGAACTGAGGTTCAACCTTATTGGATTCATAACACAAGCTGCTGCAGTCGCCGTACGTTTGCTTCTCCTTTCTTTTGCTTCAATACTGACGATGTTGAATAGTTTGAATCATCTCGCCTGGTGATGATTCAAATTCTGTTACACAACCTCAAGATGGATCCTTTGGTCTCGTTACACTACTACGCTCCAGTGTGCGCCACCATCACATTATTCTTCCTGCCATTCACAGAAGGCTTGGCACCGTTCTACGCGCTCAAGGATCTTGGCGCGCTTGTCCTTATCAGCAATGCAGCTGTGGCGTTCCTGCTCAACGTCGCCGCTGTTTTCCTCGTGGGTGTGGGCAGCGGACTTGTCCTGACGCTTGCGGGGGTGTTCAAGGTGAGTTGAGGCCGAGATCGGATCGATTATGTTGCATTTTCTCACTACGGTCATGCATGATTAGGACATTCTCCTCATCACTGGAAGCGTTGTGATTTTCGGATCGCAAGTGACGCCATTACAGGTGTTTGGTATGGTGCCTTTTTTCAAAAATTATGAATGTAACTAATTTTGTGGTAGGATACTCGATTGCGCTTGGTGGACTTGTGCTGTTCAAGACGTCTGGAGGGAAGTAGGATCTTAGTTTGCATTCTTTTACCTAGACTCGAGTTGTAATTGGACTAGATCTATATATAATCTGATAAGATTGTCATACATGTGACATAATGTAGCGGATAAAGTCCCTTCGTCTCATCCGTTAGTTACCCCACGATGAACGACTTCCGCCCAAGACTCCCGCTCAATCCGTTCAACGACGGCTACAACCCATGGCGGCTCAACAAGCAATGTTTAGTACTTGACCCGACACCTTATATTGTCTTGTTCATTGGAGGTCAGTCTGAGTCTCTTTTTTCAATTTCACACAAACTCACCTTGACCCCCCAAGATCCCCTCCAAGCAGACATCCTCCCTCTGCTTCACTCTCCCCGTCTATCCCACTCTCTTATTCTCATAGCAACACACACACCTCCGTCCTTGCCTCTAATACCCACAGGTCCCTCTGTTTGCATCCTTCGTCTTGCCCAACCTCTCGCAGTCCACGACTCTGGTGCCCTCCGTCTCGCATCTCTCATCGACCGTGCCCAGCGTATAGCCGCGGCCCATCCAAACTCTAGCTCGCCACGCCTCATCCAGTTGGCAGAAGACGGCCATAATGGCCCCTTCGCCATTCTAGAACCCTACGTTGCTGCGGAGCATCCATCATCTCATGTCTCATCCCCCTTCTCCTCGCCCCATGAACCTTCTCCTGCCCCTTCCATCGCTTCAGAAGCTTCTTCCTCACAAGCTTTCTTTCGCTCCCACTCCCCTTCCAAACGCCGTCATGCCAAGCCCTCGAAAAAAGTCAACATCACCCGTCGTCCATTCGACGCGATCATTAATTGCCTTCCTTCCGGTCTTGCAGAAAAAGCTCTCCTAAAGCACGCCATCCTCGTCACAACCCTCACCGCTCCCTTTCTCATCACCCCACCCTCCTTTGATGACCACAACAAACGCCATTCCTCCTCCTTTTTCCGCTCGACACCCGACTTGGAAGCTCACATGCCGACGTCGGCAATGGTGTCAGCTCACATCGTTCACGTACTCCCTCGCGGCTTCTCCCTGACGTCAACGTCAACGCAAGGTGCCAGTGCCGCCGCTGTCGGATCATCATCCAGTGCAGGGTCTTCACTCCCTAACATCCCATTGCCGCCCAAAAATCCGCTCCGGCAGCCGTATGCCAAAGAAAAGCAGAACGAGGTAAAGCCGAAATTGGTACAGAGCATCGAGCAATTTTTGTTGGCTTTTGGGTACCCTTTACACTCCATCTCGTCGGCTCCGGAGGATAGGAAGGGGAAGAAGAAGATTGAGGGTGGGGATGCCCGTCCAGGCATTCGACACGCGACTAGTTTTGGAGACCAGCAGAAGAAGAGGGAGATCCCAGTGCCGTACCTCGTCGCTGCGGGTATATTGGGATACGTCCTACGTCTCGACGGCGCTGGCACCCAAGCCAGTCTCGGAGAAGCTCTTCTTCTAGGAGCGTTGGATCCCATTGATGATTTTGGAGGCGGGGGGAAAGCGTGGATTGGGAATGGGGGTGAGGTGGTGGTGGAAGGTGATGATGCTGCGGATGATTCAGATGCTCAGGTGGTGTTGACCCTTCCTCCACCTGTACGAACGAAATCGAGCCGACGAAAACCGGAGAGGAGGAGGATGATGTCTGATCATGATAAAGAGGTGGGGATAGGCGCGAATGGGCTGCCTACGCCCCCGGAAAGTGCGGAAGGCTCGAGTAGGAGCACGAGCATGGAGAGTGGTTTTACGAGCGAGGATGAGGTGGAGGTGCAGAGGAGGTTGGGTCGTAGCGCTAGTGGAAGACGAGGTAGTGGTGGGGTTAAAGAGAGATGGGCACGAGTCGGACGGCGTTCATCTAAAACACGACGGAGCGCCCATGGACAACACGCACAGAACGCGCCATTGCAATTCCAGGGACGTGCATTTGGTCTTGGCCTTCCAGGGGTGCCTGGTCGATCGGGGCAGGAACGTGAACCTGATGGCGGCGATTCCTCAGAGGCTTTGCATCGACGAAAGCCGTCGTTGAAGAAGCGGAATCCGCTGGGTGCGTTGTTGAATTCGCAGCGGCTGGGTCATTTGAAGTTTTGGAGTCGGAGGGAGGTGGAGTGTGTTAAATGAAGGCGTCAAGCGGCAAGCCTCGAGGTGGTGGTCTTTTTTTACTTGGCGCTGCGGACCGAGGATGCGACGATATGAAAAGAACAAATGCCAATCTTTCTCCCTTTTTTTCTTGTCGATTTGCTTTATGCAAAATTGGACGTCGTCGACTGCTAATTGCTCTTTGGAACGGTTATACTTCCCCTTGCAAAACGGAACCTTGCATTTGAATCAGGGCGCTTCCTTCGACCTTTTTTATTGGACTCCACTCTCCAACACTACTCTCTATCGGGCCAACCAACGTTCATCGCTAATTTCCTTTTGGATCTCCAACCTACAACCCAACTGACACTTGACTTTCTAACCACTATTGACGCTTTCCCTTTTCCTTCATTTGCAATACTATAGGACACTTTGCTTCGGTTGAATAGGCACACCACTTCGAAGGGTGATTGACAAAAAAAATTGTATCTGTAAACTACTCGTTTACTGTACACATACATGTACTTGCCGTTTGGTGTATGTATACCTTGGTATTTTTTTATTACATGGCTGTGGTGCTTGCAGCTTCCGCCACTTGTGAAGCTGTGAAGTTGCACGTTCGATTGTCGTTGACACAGCTGGCATAGGGAATGGTCTTGGCATCCCCTTTCTGGCAAACATCCGTGGAAGCCAAGTCTAATTTGAAGAAAGAAGTTATACCTTACGCGTTGCCCTCCGGTCCAGCTGGTAAGAAAGTCGACCAGCTTACCGGGTAGACGATACGTGATTTGAGGTGTCGTCGGATTTTGAGATGCTAGGTAGCGGTTGGCAATAATGCATTCGATATTTTATGCAAGTATTGGTCTTGGTAGTATGCTGTAGTATGGCGTGCTTCGCTAGTAAGAATGTCGACTTGTCCTGGCACTAACCCGTTTTGAGAGATCTAGGAGGATGGCGTCAATTTCGAGATGCAAGCAATTCCTTGGGCCACTCGACAATCGCGCTCAAGTCTTCTTGGAACCATATGCGCGGAACCAAAGAGCATCTTGAGGACTTTGATACATCCCAGTGGTGCTGGTGCTTTTTGGGCAAGAGAGGGCTGACCTGGTTCCGCGAGTGCTGATGATAGAAAGGTCGACCGCCAAGAACATCGTCGAATACCTTTACTCTGCGTTCGATTCCTCTTGATGATGGGCAGGTCCATGATCATCAGTCCAATAGGCGCGTTCGGCGCTGACAACGGACCTCATTCTCTCGTCGTGAGCCCTCGGGGTGCCATACGGAACCAACACACTAGAAAGTCGAGCCCATTCACCAGGACAGTAAGCCGCCAGAGCGAGAGTCACAAAAGCGCGCATGCACATAAAAATACTTGGTGGGACGATATCCGACGCATGCCAATAGTCCACTGAACATGTAGCCATACCGTTCTTCGCTACAACCACAGTAGTTTAGACCTTGAACCGTAAGAGACCTTGAAAGACTGCGTATTGTTGTCCGTGATGGCATGACGGTGACTAAACATCGGACCTAGGTTTCAGCGGCAACGGTGACAACATACACTTTACCGAGAAGTCTCTGCAACCAGAGTACATATACCTTCGCTGAGGCGTTGAACTCGACTCTACAGAACTTCCCTGATTAAATTTCCGGAGGTGGCGGAGTTTTTACGATATGAACGTCGAGCCAACTACCTTTTCCGCGGAGGATTACTTTGCAACCCAACCCCCTCCTTCAACTCTCCACCACGACGTCGAACAAGTAAAGGATTTTGTGGCAAGGCAGGCAAAAGAGGGAAGGAAGGTGGTTTTAGTGACTGTAAGTCCACTCTCCACCCGCCCTGCAACATCCGTTGACCGTTCCATAGAGCGGTGGTACAACTGTACCACTGGAGCTCAATGTGTGAGCGCATCTTGTTGCTGCGCATGAGGGCTGGGCTTACGAACTGTCGCCCGATCTTCCAGCGTCCGGTTCTTAGACAACTTTAGTGCTGGTACGCTCTGCCGATCCCACCTTCACCGAGTTGCTAAACGATTATGCACATCAGGAACCCGTGGTGCGACCTCTGCAGAGTATTTTCTGAAAGCAGGCTATGCCGTCATTTTCATGCACAGGCAGTTCAGCCTGCAACCATTTAGCAGGCATTACTCACACTCCACGAACCCTTTTCTCGATTTCCTTGAAATCGAGAGGGATGGAACTCAAGTGGGGTCGACCCCCAGAATATCGGTGACCCCAGAGAAGCGAGAGGACCTCTTGGAGGTGTTGAGCACTTATAAAGCTGTACACGCCTCTGGGACACTTCATAGCCTCACCTTTGTAACTGTGAACGACTACCTTTGGTTGCTTCGCGCTCTTAGCCAGGAGCTCGCCGTCCTGCGCAGGAACGCGATGTTCTATCTCGCTGCCGCCGTCAGCGACTTTTTCCTTCCAAGACAGAAGATGGTATACTATCTTTGTTTTGATTTCCCCTTCATCGCTAATGGTTTTACATCAGTCAGAGCACAAAATCCAATCCGGCAAAGGTAGCCTCCATATTGAAATGGATCAGGTTCCCAAAATTCTAGGGTCAGTGGTGGACGAGTGGACACGGGAAGGTTTCGTGATTTCCTTCAAGGTACGCCTTGGATATGCGTCTCATTCTCAGCAAATCAATGCACCTTCTGTTGCTTAACAGCTAGAAACGGACCCAGCGTTGCTCATACCCAAATCCTGTGCCGCACTTGAACGATACGGCCACCAAGTGGTCATCGGCAACGACTTGCACCGACGAAAGCATGAAGTTGTCTTCGTCTCGCGTAAACCCCTTCCCTCCCTGCCACCAGGTGCCCACCCCGAACCAGCTACGGCTGTCACAAACGTGAATGGAGATGTTCCTATTCGGGATACCCTCTCAGATACCTTTTCGGAATACTGGCTTCGCATCGATATTCCAGACTCCACTGTACCTGCTAGCCAGGTCAAGGAGATAGAGGAAGACATCGTGACGGAGCTTGTCAAGCGACACTCTGCTTGGATTCAACAATCGGTTCCCAGCGAGGTGTCCAGGAAGGTGTAGATCTCGGGAATGAAATGGGGAGCGTGTAAGATCTACATACAGCCTATGATAGCTGGACACTGAAGTACAACAAATTCATTATAATTTATGGTGAAACATTTGTGCCCTACTTGTTGGGGTATAGATATTGTATAGTTCATCATAGTTGTTGTCATCGTAATCCGCCGACACGCGCCCAAAACATATCCTCTTTCAACCTGACAAGCTCCTTCCACGTCCTCTCTTCCCACGTTGCGTCCCCAACGTACGTCCCCTTGTCCTTCTCTTCTTCCTTGGACACAGCCGTCTCATCTTGATCCTTGGAATGGTCCTCAGAAACACCCCGTGATTCGAATAAATCGTTACTACCAACAGGTTTGCTTTCCACAACAGCATTTTCATCATTCAGCTTGAGTGTTGGTGAAGATTGACCACTCGCCACCTTTTCTGATGGTGCATCTAGGAAAACATCTTCGGAGACTGGAGATCCCTGCATGGACCTGTCTAAGAGCCTGCCTTCGGTAGTAGCATTTTCATTAACAGCTTCCTCAAGACTAGGGGTCGTCGTTTTCTCGTCAACAACAACAGTAGTGAGGTTGACAACCTCTTCAGCATCCGCAACTGGTGTCGGCTTCTTCAACTCAGACCGTTTTTGTTCTTCGCTAACTTCTCCTTCGCTCGCCGCTCCAGGGGCCGCTGGACTTATCACAGCCTCAGTCGAAGTTGGAATATCAGCAACAACGGACTCTCCTTCGACAAGAGGAGGGATTTCAGTCGGAGGCGGGGTGGTATTGCTGACAGCAGGGGTTGTGGGTCGTGAAAGGCTATTGCCTGTAATAGGAGGGACAGGCTTTCTCGCCGCCGCCCTCCTGGGCAACGGGGGAGTTGCGCCCACGGCAGCAGGAGACGCGATACGAGGTGGTAGATTCGCTGGAGTCGATGATCGCGACTCGGGTAGAGGAGCGCTATGCGGGGTTGATGACCGTTCAGGAGCCACTAAGGGTGCTGCTGACGGTGTTTGCAAATTAGTAGGTGGCTCGGTTGTCGTAGCGAGATCGGTTTGGGGCGTGGTAGCAGTGGCCGGAGCCCCTTCGGCATCTGAACCACTTGGTGATGATTTCAATGGCACACGACTGCGTCCTGCGTTTCTTTTTGGCAACGGAGGAGGTACAGCATGCACAGAGGGCTGAGGGCCATGCCCAGTAGCACTGGATGGATGAGAGGGAGGAGGAGGAGGTAATTGCCTTTTCTTAACTTCCGAAACTGTTGGTTCAGATGGGGGCGTGTTTGGAAGGGTCGCTGTTGCAGATGGCTTCCCCTTGCCTTTATCACCGTCACTCCAACTGGCAGCTTTCTCTCCCAGAGCGCTGGCTATACCCCATAAACCTCGTTTCCTCGGAGGTATGGGCGGTTTTTCCCCACCAGCCGGCTGAGGAACGGAAGGTGGCGGTGAAAATGCGGTAGGGACTTCCTCTTCCCAAACCTTTTCGACGATTCCGGTACGAACAAAAGACCATAAACTACATGTCGCGCGAAGACGAAGGAGGCACCAGCCAGATGAACACAAGGGGTATATGGTCGTAGATTGGCTATTTGACGCTGTGGAAGAGGGGCTACTATTGTATCCAGAGGGATGTTGAGGAGGGGTAGAGGCGCCTGTGCTAGATAATGATTTGGAGAGGTTAGGAAGTGGGAAGGCAGAGATAGTCGATGCCGGTGTCGATGCAAGCCGGAATATGTAAACGTGATGTGAGGTGACTTCTGTCGTTGACGCCCGGGAGGCAGAATTTGTAGGTGATGGCGGTTGTGTGGTGTTGAACGTTGAAGGTGTGCGCTTAAAAAAAGCACCTGCCGACCAAGTGGCTGAGTTTGAGTGGAAGTTGCTAATGCTCATGGGGTGCGGATTGGGTCTGCTCGGTCGCAAAGATGTTGCATCTGTGGAAAATACGGATGTACCACAAAGGGCACATGACGCATTATCATTGCTGCTGTTAAGGCCCGCAATGGTCGTGGGCGTTGGGAACGATGAGGCTTCTTGTAACAGAGTACCGACCGGAATGGGTTCGATGGTGAGCTGACCGGTGTGAATGGCAGCAAGAACAGAACGCCGAGAGAGCCAGTTTAACGATGGGGCGAGGTCGAGACGAACGGTTGGTTCACTGTAAGCAAATAATAAGAATGGCAAGATGATACAAACGGGAGAGCTACTCACGAGTCTTCGTTCAATAGCCGCGCCAAGAAGGGTAGTGGCAGGAGCGTTGACATTGCAGGTGGGTAAGGCGAGTTGGGACGCAGCAAACGTAAATGGGCCACAAAGAGAAGAAATTCCTGGTATGGAGAATGCGAGTTCAGTAACTTCAGAGAACGCGTCTGGTCGACTTCGCCTCTTTGAACCCACTTGCCCTTGCCCATGAGCAACTCCATTTCTCGCGATTTATTGTCTGCAAGCTCCTTCTCTGCTTGCAGGACTTGCATTTGATTTTGCATGAGACTAACAACCTCCTCCGCTCCCTTCAATGCATTTTGTGCGTCCTCCACCTTTCGTTCGCTAAGGTGCTGAGCGAATCGCGCTTCCGCAACCATTGTGTTCGCCTGGCCAAAAAGTGTTGCGCTAAGATCATCAAGGTCCTTCTCAATAGCATTCCTAGCCGACTCTGCCTGACCGCGTTGAGCTGCTTCCTCCGTTGCCTTTTCCATAAGCCTGTTGAGTTCCGCCGTGACATGCGATTTTTCAACGAGTAAACCTGTGTTTAGAGCAGAGAGGTGCTGTGTGCGCTCAAGCTCAAGCTGAGATATCTTTAGGGACGAAGAACGAATATTGGAGGAAGCGACATGGAGATTGTCCTCGAGGTCGGAGACCCGATCGTATGATTTCACCAGCTTGTTGTTGAGCTGGTTAACCTGCGAAAAGAGATCTTGCACCTGAAGCCGGAGCGAGCCAATGACCATTTCCTGAGCATCGACATCTGCCCCACCACCACTGGTCCCATTTAGCTGGTGTTTAGGGGAAACAGCAGCCTCAGCTTCGCGATGGGTTTCTGTGTCTAGTGGTGTTCCGTCCGGTTTGACCTCCTCTTGCAGCTCTTCTGCCATGAATTTTGACCCGTTTAAATTGATAGGATGTTACAACGGCGCAAAGGCGCTGCTGGTGGCAGCTGAGGTGAAGAAGAGAAATGACGGAGTTCTGATGGGAGCCAATGTTACGTAATGTAATGCAGTTCAGCCAGGTTCAGCATACTCTTTTTCAAGTTGCCTTCAAGTCTTTCCGTGGCTTTCAAACTATGAGTCGATGCGAGAATGGATACATCCCCCGCGAGAGGAGGCACTCGTCAAATCTGGCATTTTTGACATACCCAACTCGTGCCCGTCATGGCCCTCATCTGCGGCTGACTTCTCGAGCCGCAAGTTGCTAGCAGTTGATTTCCTTGCTTGTGGAACTTTCCCATACATTGTTCCGTTATTCACCTTTTCCAAACAAAAAATGACTCAGTCCAGTGCAACGTTCGTCTCGGTGAGTCCAAATATTCAGTCGAATCAAGCTTTTGACACAAAAACTTCATATCATCTGCTAGTCCCCATTATGATGTTATCCACCACGTTGTGTACAATGGAAATTCATACCTGTCAAGACGTGTCACCTGCTTCGTTCCCGAGTCCGAGTCATGTTCAGAACCGAAAGATGGCCATCGCAGAATCCTATTTTTCAATTATCAGCTCAGCTAGATACCCTCTATCGACCAGCCCAAGCTAAAACTCTAATCAAGTGACCACAAATTCGTGACGAAGTGCAATATGCACTTGAAGGTCTGGATTGAATCCCTACAATGTCAGCTAATGCGCTATGGTTAGGTATAGATCGCCTTGAGGCTTTGGACAATGCGGAATCTTGATTTACATCAACCTGCTGGGCGAGGGTTGAGTCGGTTATTGAAAATGAATCCCGGTCCCTGCAAGGTGATAATGGCGCGTCGTTGGTGCGCAATGCAAAGTTGAACGAAATTGAAGAGGCTACTCAGAATCGGTCTGCGCTGAGTTGAACAAGGCGCTTCACCTATGAGACCCATCGTCGATATCGTTACCGTAAATAAGAAATTGCAGAACAAGCCCAGGATTGTACCCTTTCAGACGTTTCAGCGATGTATTCCGTTGTGCTCGATGGATTTGCAGGGATTTGCTGCAACCTTGTAGAACCCTGAGCAGGAGGTCGATTGAATCTCGATGTCATCAAAATTACCAAAGTGAGCCACCTTTTGTGAATCACAAAGTAGAAGGAAGGGAGCCTTGACCTCGAGGCGACAACGAGGTGATATTAAAGGGGGGTAAATGTCCAACGCTCCATCTATGGAAACAAACGCGGTTGACGATGCAAGCTTCAAAAACCAGCAGCCGTAGGTTGTCAGATATCGTCAGTGAACAACTCCAACGTTCAATCCAATCTTCGAGTATTCTCAAAAACTCTATATCATCGATAACATGCCAGTCTTCCGCAATGTTCGCAGACAATCTGGACGCCTGGGCAAGCAGACCGCAGTTTTTTACGATAGTATGTCTCGGCGCTATAACATCACTCCAATAATAGATCACTTACTTGGTTTTTATAGAGGACGGTTGGCCGATCCTCAACGATGTCGACGCCGACGAATGCATGACCTCCGAAGCCAGATCTCCGTCCCCATCCCCCCCTTCGTCGATCGCAATCCCGAAACTCCCAGTTTTCGACGCGAACTACTATAACGCGAATGATCACTCCGAGGAATCCCAGGACGAGTCCATTCCACGGCCAAGTTCCCGCCGAGCTCGCAGGCGCTCTTCCTCCTGGACTTCCGCGTCTTCCCATTCCAGTGCACCCTACAACATCGAAAGTCGGCCTCGAAAGAAGAACCAGAAGGAGGGACACATTCCCCGTCCCCCCAATGGCTTCCTCATGTTCCGATCCCATTACATGCGAAACAACAACACGCCTGAGGCAAACAAGCTCCAGAACCACCTCTCTAGGAACGCTGGGATCGTCTGGAGAAAGTTGTCGCCCGAACAGCAGGAACCATTCTATCGTCTTGCCGACGACGCCAAGGAGCGGCACCGTATCAAGTACCCCAATTATTGCTATGCACCCAAGGGGTTGGGGTCAAAGTCAAAGTCAAAACCCAAGCGTAAATCCACTGCGGATCCGACAGCTGCGCAGCCTAAGCCGCGCTCTACTCGTGTTGCCGCGGAACGACGCGTTCGCAGGCGCGTCGTTTACACTTCTTCTCCCTCGCCGACTCCGTCACTCGAGGAGCGCTCGGATTTCGAGTCCGAGGAAGAGATGGTTGTCAAACAAGAGAATCATTCAGAGGACGAGTTTGTCCCAACCAGCGAGATTCCGGTTCTCGAGCTATCGCCGCCTCCAGTTGAGAAAAAGGTGTGTTCATCAAGCCCGCAGTCCCTTGAGGCGAAATTCTGATGTCGCTTATTTTTGCAGAGCCCCGAACCCGAGTTTGATCTCACTGAGCAACCACCACACTTGGACCGCATCCCGGAGCAGTTTGGGGTCAAGCCCTATGCGGCGTTCACTGCAATGGAGACCTTTCTGCCGCCTCTTCCATGCTCCTATAGAGATCAATCGTCCTTTGGTTTGGACTGGAACTTCACGGGCGATCTCCAAGTCCGCGATGAAACCTTTGATGCGAGGTTCCAACTTGGTGTCGAATCTCTCTTGACCTTTTGTGAAGCGTCCAATCCAGGATGTCCCCCTTCCTCAGGAATTACTGACAGTGATATGGAGGAGATGGTGGCGAAATATTTCAACTTTGACTTGTTCTGCGCTTGATTTCCCTTATGATCCACCCCGCAGACTTGTTACACATATAGGAAAATTAGCATTTACATAAATAGTATACCCACATACCGGAACATGTACCACCAATTGGAATCAGAGATTTTGTTTTACGCACAGTCGTTCATTGTGAGTTTGATTGCGAGCGAGGTGGCACGTTGGAGCGAGTGAATTTTGCTATTTCTTGAATAAAAAGGTGATGTTGAGTATGAGAGCAGTGCGGGGAGAGTGGAAGGAATTTCTATTGGGTTTCTGATCAACGTTGTATCAACGTCATGACAATTTATGGTTGGGCAGTGCCGCAGCTGCAGCGCCATATCAATCTGGGACTCAGTTCCTGGCGCCTATCCGCAAACCTACATAGTCTCAAGCAGCCCCTGCCTGCCCGCACTCTAATCCCGAACCGCAATGATGTGGCCTTTCTTTGCAACCGACGAGGAGAAATCGCTGGTTTCCGATATCCTGGCCTTTGTGAATTGCGAGTCAACTGGCGTCCTTGACTCCGAGGCTGGGGTGGGCGTCTTCATGCGAAGCGGACTATCACACACGCAACTGCGGGACATTTGGGCCTTTGCGGACGAACAAAGCAAAGGCAGCTTGACCAGGAAGGAGATTGCGATCGCGATTCGATTGATGGGTTGGGCGCAAGCTGGGGAAGAACCGTCGCTGAATTTGCTGCAAAAACGTGTGTTCTTGTATGGATCAATACTTCTATTCTACCTCTAAATGTTATCTGACGATACAGCGGGGCCTCTACCTACCATTGAGGACATATCCGACGTTCCTAGAACGAGGAAGAACGGTGTTGCTCACCCGCCACCTCAATTTCCACCAGTTTCGGACCAGGAAGTGCGAGGTTTCTACCGTTTGTTTCTAGCTGCTGAACCTGTTGCTGGTATTCTTGCTGGTATGTTCGCAGGCATCCCACTTTGAATTCCATCAATTCTGGATCGCGTTTTGTAGGTGACAAAGTACGGGAGATATTCATGAAGTCCGACCTCGCCTATGAGGATCTTGCCGCAATCTGGTTAGTTTAAGATCCACTCACCCATCGTTGCGTCTCCCTGATAATAATATCTTAGGAATATTGCTGACTCAACAGTCCGTGGAGCCTTAGATTTCCAGGAGTTTGCACTAGGAATGTACCTTATCGAAGCATTGAGAGAATGTCGACTTTCTTCGGTCCCCTCCTCGATTCCCCCTCATATAACGGAACAACTGGCGAACGTGAGTCTCGAGGAACCAAAGCTTCGTTCGCCGCTTGTTTCTTCCGATGGCCGCATGAGTAGTCCCTTCTACAATCCATCTATGAGGCCTAGTCCAAGGACTCCTTCCAAATCCAGCCCAACTCTTCCTCCGACTAAAGACAATGGTCGACCTGTGGCATGGGATGTGTCGCAGTCCGAAAAGCTCGAGTCTGACAAACATTTTATGATATTGGATTCCGATGGAACGGGTTTTGTGGAGGAAGACGATGCTGTGAAGTTTTTGATGAGGTACAAACTCTCTTTCTCGGTGTTAGTCCAAATACTGTGCGTCTTTCGAGTTCAAGTCGAAAGTTTTTGAAGGACTGACCTGCCTCATAGGTCTCTCGCTGACATACGTAATGATAACAAGCTAACATGCGACGAGTTTGCTGTAGTGATGCATCTCATCAAGAAAAAGTTAGCCGGACATGAACTTCCTGAAGAACTACCCCCTTCCCTCATACCACCAATGATGCGTCCCTTATCTCCCCCGCAACCCTCACAACTCCCGACTACGTCAATCAAAGGAAAAGAGACCACGCCACCAGAGCCTGCATATGGCACCAAACATCGACTGTCACGTTCTTCAACAGGAGCACCACCTCGAGAACTCCCCAGCTTGTCTAATCGCTCAAGACAGGCATCTATTGCATCTATACCCCTCACCTTTCTGACCAATTCACCGAAAGTTCGTCCGCCAATAGCGGTGAAGCCACCCAACCTTAGTCTGTCAACATCACCACCTCCTACATCACCACTTCCTACATCGCCTCCCATCACATCGCCCCCCATCACATCGCCCCCCATCACATCACCACCGATCGCTATTAATGAGCCTTTGGAAGAGCTGCGCACGGAGACGAAGCAGCTCAGGCTGCAGGTGGAAACCCTGTTTAAGCAACTAGCGTCGCAAACGGACCGCCGTGAAGATAACGAACGTCTTGTGTTAGAAAACGGCTCGCTGCAATCTCAAACTCTTGAGCTCAGGCTGCAAGTGGAAACTCTGTCGAAGCAGCTAGCGTCGCAAGCGGACCACCGTGAAGATAACGAACGTCTTGTGCAAGAAAACAGCTTACTCGAATCTCAAATGCGTGAAGTGGAATCCAACATGTCACAAGTGTTGTTGGCGAGTGAACAGGGACTAGTTTCGGAAGAGATATCAGAGGAGATGCAGCGCCTTTCCTCCCGAGTTAACGAGCTTGAACACACCGAACTCAGGCTTAGCCAAACGACACAAATGGTGACAGAGCTAAGACAAGCCAACCTGTCTCTTATGGCGCAGCTACGCGACTCCCAGGCAGCAGAACAGGCAGCCAAGGACAACATCATGGATCTGCAGAAGACGTTGGCGTCAAAGGAACAGGATATTGCTGATCTACAGGCCCGTATTTCAGACATGGGGGAGGCGATGTCCGGGTCCTCTAGTCCTGGTACGAGTTCTCGCGAACTTCAGGTCTTACTGAGAGACGTTACCCGCGAGAACGAGCGCCTGAAGGAGAGGGTTCGGGAGATGGAGCGTTCGATGGAGCAACTCTTGTTATCGAGTAGGAACCACGCCCGGCATGATGAGATGACGAGGGAAAATCGCCGCCTTCGTGAACAGGTGCAAGATTTGGAGATGGTCACTGCGCAAATGCAAGCATCGACAGACCAGACGCAGCTGCAACGGGTAATAGACGGCATGACGCGGGAAAACGATGAACTCAAGACACGTATGACGGAAATGCAGAGTTCGTACTCTCAGCATCGGACGGCGATAGAACACCGCTTGGCTCAATCACAACGGCAGCTTGAGCAAGTTACTCAAGAGAACGAGCAACTGAAGTCCGCTGCGCAAGCGACGGCTGCATCGAGAGCCCGCAGCCCTGAGCAAGATAACAGTGTTCCTCCACCCGCTTATGACGACACTTATGTTGAACCATAGTTTGCGATCGTTCTTTTACACCTCCATCGGCCTCAGGTGTTGTTCTAGACGAGTCTCGGCCGTGCAATTCGAGTCCACGTCGTTGAATGACGAGGATAGTCCGTACATGCTGGTCATGATGCTTTCGCCAGCCACGGAGTATCGACGGAACTGGACAGTGACTTGCTTATGGCTGATGCTACCGATACCCTCTATCACCCGGATGAATTTTTACTGCATGTCTGCGAGGAGAGCCGTCATCTTTGTGACATACGAATGTGAAATCGACGAGGCTTGGGGCTCAATGGCCCGTCTGATAGGACTGTTTGATACCTTTTATTCGACCAATTGCAATATTTAACTTTCAAGTCGATATTATGTCTCTTGTCGTTATTTTCATGAGTAACTTCCACTGCGTCAAGGATATCTAGTTTCCGTTGCATGCCTACATATGAATGAACCAAGAATGAACAGCAGACATCACAAATATTTTACATCAAAAGTCTACCAGCTTTATGAATAAAACTGGGAACATGGCTCAGTTCACCTGATCCTCAGCAAGCTGCTCCCTCTCCAAAGCATTGATAAACAGGCGGCCGAGCACAACTGCCACATCATCAATCTTTGCACACTCTGCAATGTATGCTTGCGAAAACAGATTATACAACTCATCACTAGGTCGTGGGCGTGGAAAGTAAGCTTCGTTGGCATAGAAGGCTTCAACGAGACAAGGAATCTCCTCTTCGGTGCAATTGAACGGGGCTACTTGGTTGAAATCAATGACCCAGATTCGTGGTTCATTAGGTTTTGAAGAATGGTCTGTGACGTTGGCGCCCAGAACGATTTCGATGTCCCGTGCGTCGTTCTTGGCTTTCATATGCATTTGGGCTAACAGGCGACCCATCTCAACTGCTGTATTTTGGACATCGATCCCAAGTAGTTCAGCACGGTCACGGGTGAGGGGAAAGTTATAGGTGTCGAAAAATCTTTGTGGTGCAACCCGTCCTGGGTTGGGAATTGCACGACCGAGGAGAATGCGAGCCACATGGATCTTGCTAGGTTTAATGGACGGATTGTTGCGCAGGTGGGCGGGGCAAAATAAGTCGATGATCTTCTTCCGTAGGGCTGGAGGGGGAGCATATACTCGGCTCATCCCGTAGGCGCATGTCCTAGAGGCATCATTGGCAGGAAGTGTGATGTCTTCCCAAAAATCTGAGTCAAACGTGTAGAACTCTAAAGGGGCTGGTGCGAGGATGGCATTCCCAGAGGCGCTGAGTGCTTGGTGAATCGACTGAAGCTGATTGTGTTCGTTCCTGAGAGTGTCGCACCCATTGATTGTGCGACACTTCTTGACAACTCCAGGGAGCTACGACATGATATGAGACCCTACGTCGGAAGATAAACTGAACGACGCACACCAGTGTGAAGGTAGACGACACCAAATGTCCCAGAACCAAGCTTCCTGAACTCAAGATCGACATCCTTGGAGCAGCTGGAGCCAAGGTCTTTCATGTTAACAAAAGTTTTGAGTCAATGTCATTGACGTTCGGGAACGATCATCTGGGGCGCGTTCCGTCACACCACGTGACAGAAGTTAGCCTGCCCTCCCAAAGCTTGAATATTGTTATTCGCCGTCTCGTCGATACTTGAGCCAAAGGAGAGCAGATTCCTGGTAAGAACTTTGACTAGGTCGATCTTGGCCTCGTCCGACTGAGCTTGACAAAACATATGGGACGTTTAATGTCTCTGCCACATCTTAAACGTGGCGTCGACTTCACAACAGATATATCTGAGAAGTCAGAGACCAGAAACCGTGATACGTTGCAGAAAGAAGCATGATATAAATCTCTTTGGGCGTCCATCACTGCCCATGATAGATACCGCACGGCTCAGCGAAGGTCTCAAGCGAAAGACCAACAATCTTCGTTGGAGACCATGCACGTCCTTAACAAGATGTCATGTGTCGAAGTTTCCAGATTTGCAGGGGTTAGGCTAGTCGGTAGGACAACCGGGAATGCGTATGCACCGAGCAAGGTGGGAAATGTCTCGGTAAGCCTTGTTGAAATGTTCAAATGACTCAACAAATTATGGGCACGTTGTGAATACTAGAGACCCGGGGTCCTCGATCACAGAGTGATAGTAATTGCAGGATCATTTCAGTTCCAAAATAAGGGAACGCATCTAAGGTCTGGTCAGATTGCGGACGTAGACAGAACGCCCTGCGGCCGAACATGGCGTTGCCGACCTTACTTCGCATCATGATTCCAGAGTGGTGCTTGAAGGTCCAAGGACGACTAACTGGCATAGTAGCATAAGAGTCGGACCTCGGTCATTCGGCCGATTGAAGAAGCGTTCGCTGTCGGCCGACCATTCCATCGTAAAGTCTGAAGAAAGGCCCCTAAATAATCGTCACTATATATATCTAACAAATCGAGCTCACCAATATTGCAAAGAGCCAAGTATTATCATGTCGTCACAGATTTCACAGGACTCGGATGCCCCCGACGCGTCAGGTTGGTCGGCGTCGCTGTATAACAAAACAGCTTCGTTCGTCTATTCGGCTGGATTTATCGCACCAGTCCTGAACCTACTCGCCGCGCAACCAGGGGAGCGTATTTTGGACGTAGGTTGTGGGAGCGGAGAAGTCACGTTTGTAATTGACAAGGTCGTCAGGCGACAGAAAGGAGGCCTGGTTGTAGGAGTGGATTACAGCGAGAGCATGGCACGTTATGCTTCGGCACCACTGAGAGACATGAAACTGATGGTGATTCGTCGCACAGATCGAAAAGGCCAAGGCGAACGGAATTGAACACGCGTTCATTGGCGACGCGCAGGCTCTTCAGATCCCGGAAGAGTTCCAGGAGCACGTTGGCAAGTTCGACGCGGTCTTCAGCAATGCAACGTTGCACTGGTGCAAACGAAATCCAGCAGGGGTTCTTGAGGGCGTCAAAAAGGTCCTGAAGCCAGGCGGAAGATTCGTCGCAGAAATGGGCGGGTTTCTTAATTGCATCGGTACAGCTTTATCCCTTTTTTGGCGGGCAACATTGCTAAAACTCGTGATTCAGGATTGCGGATGGCTTTGTCTGAGGCAGTCCGTTCGCGTGGTCGAGACCCCAAGGTCTATGATCCTTGGTATTTCCCGTCCGTTGAGGATTATACAAAGGTATGCACGCAACCCGTAGCTGAAGGCGAAGCAATCTGAACATATGTCTATTAGCTTCTGGTCGCAGCAAACTTCGAGCCGATCCACATCTCTTTGAACCCACGATTCACGGAGATACCTTCGGGTTTGTACGACTGGATGAAGTTGTTCGCTCGAAACTCATTCCTAAGCGATTTTAACGATGAAGAAGCCGATGAAATTATGAAGGAGGTCGAGGAGAAATGTCGCGTAGATTGCCAAGATGAAAGTGGGAGGTGGGCCTTGATGTACGCCAGATTGAGGTTCTCTGCTGTTCTGAAATAGTCGCATTGTAGTAGAACACGTATTGAGCTTGAGAAAAAGAATACCAGTCGATGAGGAGCCTTATAAGAACTGTGTAACATCACCGTGCCTTCATGGATTCATCCCGCGCTCACGTTGGGAAGAGACAGGGCCGGACTTTGCCGACCCAAAATTTAGTTTGCTCGGACCGGCAGGTGACCGCGTCGTTCCTTTCTCATCGCGGCTGTGGTCCTTTGGTAGTGCTCATGGAGAGGTAAACTCCATCGACTGTGTCAACTCTGCTTTTCAATGTCCCTACGCCGGAAACATGTCGCGAAAAATACGCCGATACACAATGGTCCGCCCAACGATCAAAGGCTCAGGGTGTCACACATTGCTCCTGCTCTACTCGATATCTATGCCGTGCGTTCTCCTCAAAAGAAAAACTATCTTTGAGTAGGGCTTAATTGAACAATCCTAGGCACTGTCTATGTTACTAGGTGGCTGCTGCTCGTAAGCCATTGTTTGAAGTCATAAAGCCCGCAAAAGTTAACCAACGCAACTTTTCAGAAACATGCTGGTATACGAGCAGCTACTCCTCATGAACCCACGCATTGGTACATTGGTTTATCAACTTCAATATAATGCCACTGACATTGTGACTTCCAGGGTCTGCCCTCACCTTCTCTCAGGCAGTCTTCGTCACCGCACTCTCTCTACCATCATTCCTGTCATTCTCGTCTGGTGGAATTATACCTCGGCTCAAACCGCGGCAAGTACCCCTAACGCAATGGGGTTTACAGGTCTTCGTCTTCACAACTAGTTCTCTCTTGAACAACTGGTCTTTTGCGTACAATGTTCCCCTCCCACTTCAGATTGTGTTTCGCTCAGCAGGTAGAGGTGACATCTTCTCTTGGAGTCGAGACTAAGTCAAGTTTAGGTCTTCCTATCTCCATGATATTTGGCTTTGTCTTTCTGAAGAAACGCTACTCAATCATGCAAATTGTCAGTGTTATTGTTTGCATTTAGGTACTTTGACTTATCTCCACTAGATTTCCGTTGGCATTGTCACAGTCGGAGTTGTGCTTGCCACGCTCTCTCGGACAAGCCCACCGACCAAAGCTACGGAAGCGCCTCTTGACCACGCAGAAGAGCTGCGAAAATACGTGATTGGCGTGTCCATGCTCGTTGTTTCGTTAATCTGCACAGGTTTTCTTGGACTCTTGCAAGAACGGACATACCGCAAGTACGGGCCTTGTTGGAAGGAGGGTGTGTTTTACACGGTACGTTTTACTTGGTCCCGCTCTCGTTGACGAGCTCTCACGCGATTGATATAAAGCATTTCCTTTCATTGCCCGCCTTTATATTCCTTAGTGCGGATGTTAAGCAGGGCATCGCGAGCCTATCCAGCCCCATCTCATCTACCCCTGCGTTAACCTCATACTTAATCTTACTCGTGAATCTTTTCACACAGTTATTCTGTGTTTCGGGCGTGAATCGATTGAGTTCGGTACGTCACTCCATCCCATTGCCCTCCT
This sequence comes from Laccaria trichodermophora, assembly GCA_018417955.1. Lineage (NCBI taxonomy): Eukaryota > Fungi > Basidiomycota > Agaricomycetes > Agaricales > Hydnangiaceae > Laccaria > Laccaria trichodermophora. Next base: position 1,476,376 of record JACTVC010000002.1, read on the forward strand.
TCCGATCACCAGCACTCAACTGAAATATTTGTTGAAAAGAAAGTTTCTTCGGTTTCCACAAACATTGCATTAACAGCACGTAAGGCGCTGAGTCTGTGTTTCAGCGTTTGGTGGTTCGGCAACGATTGGAATTCGCATTTAGGAATTGGAGCTTGCATGGTGTTTATAGGCAGCATCTTGTACACGTTCGACGTCAATACCCACACAAAAAGAGATTGAAAGCTTTCATGAGAGCACTGTATAGTAAGTCAGTGATTATAGATACAATCAAGGCCCTGCCTTGGGCAACTTATAATACAATTCCAAGCACAAACGGTCCATCCATTGTTCGCTGTTGAGCAGACATTAACTTACCAAATCCCATATCCCATGGCCCAACTCCCTCAACCTCCCATGTTTGCACATCAGCTCCAGTGTGTCACCAACACTCCACGAGCCCAAATTTCGCCATCGGTCGTCTTTCTTAAGTACACGTAATATTCTGTCTATTGTTATCTGTCCCCGGCCTGTTGGACGCATTCCTTTCATGGCCTTCTCGACATGTTCAGTAAGGTAGTCAGGTGTAACAGGGGAATATGCCTCCTCGCGCTCTTGTGGGTCAGAGAGGTACCCGTCGTCGTCCTCGAGCTGCGTTAACCCTGCAAGCGAACTCGAGCTGAATAAAGTGCTATTTGCTGTCATGTTTGACATGGTAGAATTGTTCGCTTTCCACAAGCGACTAGTGTCATTTGCAGACATTGATGTACAAAGGTGAACTGGGCCATCCCAAAGAACGATGGATCCCTCCTTATGCAGTGCCCGGATGGCCCATTCGAATAGGCGCTTCATCTTGCCTGCGAGCTTATCTTCAGCGATTGGTATGGATTTAGAACTCGTTGACCTGGTTGATGAAGCGCCGCCAACTGCTTCTTCAGCCTCTTTGGCTTTCTTCCTCTCCTCGCGTGCGCGCCGCCTCGCCTCTGCCTCGGTAACTTTCCGAGCCAAGAGGGAGAGTTCCGGGACTCGTCGTAGGTAAGAGAGGGTGAAGCCTCGCGGAGAGCTTATTGCTGTCCCTGTACTCGTGGTTGTAGGAGGCTTGGTAACAGGAACAGACGAGGTGACATGAGGCACTGTAGATGTTGGAGAGACACCCGCAAAAGTTAATGGCTTAATTCGGGGGCGAGGAGTATGTTCCACCACTTTAATTACTGGACGAGGAGTAACAAAGTCTTCTGTATTTCTGACGACTGCAGAATCATATTGGGAACGTTTCGTGGGAGTCGCAGGGATCTGAGTTAGGGACCTGCCAATCTGTGCGTCGGAGTCACAGTCTGAAAGTGACTCGACCTGGTATGTTGGGGACACGAGGTCCGGCAAATTGTCCATATAATGTTTCATGTAGATCCGAAATGTGTTTGCAGTGAAATCTTTCGAATGCAGCCGAGACGGATGCCGAAGTTTCCGTGGAGACTGGACGTAAAAAAACGTTAGACGGCAAGGAAGAAATTGGATAATCAGGTACGCACTAGTTGTGTAACGCTTGACTTCGCCGGACTAGATGCTACCGATGTGGTCGGGCTGGATTGCGGCGCCGGTGAAGGCGAAAAGGTGCGCTTCGTCGGTGGCGAGTGTTTCAAGACACCATTATTTTCACGGTGTGGTGAGCCAGAGGAAGGAATGGTGAACGGGCTTAAGAGGGAATAGGACGTTATATGTAGCCCTCGAATAAGCCTACAGTGTTCCAGTTCGCCATTTGGCGATGAACGTGCTAAGACGAGCGTTCAGACCAAATTTATGCTCGATGATAGATCACTGACACAATTGAGTGACGATCACCTGTCTTTCAAAACGCTTCTGCACTCTTCCCACAACTTGGATGAAATCGCCTACTTCCGCCTTGGGTGTTGGCATGGGGGGCAAACAGGCTTTCTTTACCTTGCCTGATTTAGCAACATTTTGTGTGCGGTTCTTTAAAGGACTTGGAGTTTGGCTGTGGGTACAATCGACCACTGCCGTTCCATCATCAACTGTTAATATGTCACATAAAATCAAATGGAGAATGGAGAATATCCACCACGCACTCACTGGAGTAAACAATCTTCTTAGGGTACACGCTAACCCCGATCACAAGTCCCACAAGACGAACATTCCGGCATGGAACCCGTCCTAACCAGAAAAAATCATAGTCTAGATCGCAATTGAGATTTTAACACTGTGTATTTTAAGTAATACACACCTTCGGGATTCTCTATCATCTTAAATACGTCGCGAACATGGCAGGGTGCTATGGCTTCGGATGTGAGTGTCCACGTCCAGATGTCCTTCGTGCTAGGAACCGCGGTAGATTCAGACAGTCGCTGCCTTTTTTTGTGCGGCGTTGATTCAGATGAAGTGGGCTTGAGACGCAAAGCAGTAGAGTCAACGACGTAGCTCATGTAACGTTGAAGTTCAGCAATACTGTATGTTGGCACTATGTAATGACAGTGAGGCGTGACTTCGTCTCGAACCGTCACCTCCCGTGATGCTGTGACTGTATTCAAATAAAAAGCCCTGCCGCCGGTTGCAGCTTGTTGCCGTCGGACTTCAAGCCGATCCTCCTGATCCCCATAACATTCAGAAATGGAGATAACATATGGCTGCCATCTGACAGAAAGGAGAATGACTCATGGCCTCTCATGGGTTCACTTTCCTAGCGCCGAGTCCAACCTGGTTACCTTTGGCATAAAATTCGCCCACTCATTTCTTACTACCCGTCTCCTGGATTGCTCAGATACCTCCCCATTTGGGTTTGACCTCTTCACAAAAAAATTAACCGATCCCCCCGAATGATCATGCAGTCCAAAGTTCGGCAACCGTCATTGCCGGCTACGACGAGCATTCATGATACGAGAAGAGAAGACCCTGAAAAGCTGACCTCGGAGACGCCAGACATGTCGGCGACAACATCTTCTGCAATAGATATAGAGCATGTCCCGGTGGCCAACGATCCTCGGCAGTGGTCTTCCTTGCGTAAAGTGATCTTACTTCTTTGACCACGCAGTTCCCATTTGCCAACGGTTTTTTGTTACAGAACCTGAGCTTGTTTCTTATCTCAGCAGCCTCTTTGATTGCGGGTCTTGCCAACAACGTACAGAACCGTGAGTTTGCCACCAAGATGGGATTTTTAATTTTACTGACGTCCAAGCTCAGCTGCTGTTCAAAAAATGGAAGCAGATCTACCTGCTACGAGTGCTCAATTCAGCCTAAGCCTTTCAATTTTTATTCTGGTTCAAGGCCTTATGCCTTTGGTATGGAGCGCGATTAGCGAAGTGAAAGGCAGAAAGGTGTCACAGTTTTATCTCACTCAAATTACTCTCAAATAATTGACATAATCATTATAGCTGGTTTACCTTGTTTCTCTCGCCCTCTTCACATTGGGTTCTATTGTTGTAGCTCTAAGTAAAAGCATAGGGTTGTGAGTAATTCCGTTCACGGCTTTTGCTTGTTCAATCTCAATGCCGTGACACAGGGTGATAGGCTTTCGAGCACTTCAAGCTGCAGGGTAGGTTTAGTAGCTGCTTCATTTCCAAAAGTATACATAACTTCTCAATCATTACAGATCAAGTGCAGTCATTGCTATTGGCGCTGCGACGCTCGCAGATATTTTTGACCCTGCAGAACGAGGAACGAAGGTGATTTCTAATGCTCCCCTATTTCATCAGGAGTCTGAGTACTCAATCCTTTCTAGATGGGTGTATACTACATGGCGCCTCTCCTTGGTCCCGTGAGGTTTTCCTCGTTCCTCTAACATACCTCATTCTTACAGAAAACAGGCCATAGGACCCATTTTCGGCGGGGCGCTCACCACGGGATTTAATTGGCGTGCAATTTTTTGGTTTCTTTCCATTGTCTCAGGATCCAGCTTTCTTGCTTTCTTGTTTTTCTTTCGGGACACTTTCCGCCGCGAGCGAAGCCTTACATACCAGAATGCCATGAGGCAGCGTATGCGGATCAGTCCTACTAGTTCGCTAACGCCTTCAAATGTTACCTATACCAACCAATCTCTCCCTCACATGTATGAGAAGAAAAAAACAGTCACCATTCAAGAGAAGAAAGAGTCCGAGGTGCAGGCAGTCCCAATAGCGAAGCTTTCGCTTATGGATGTTAATCCATTCAAACCCATACTGCTCGTCGTTTGCCGCGTCAATAATTTTGTGATTCTTATAGCGTCTGGTACGTACATTAGCATTTTATTCCATCACCCGCTGTTCTCAAAAATACTCGTTCAGGTCTCACGTTCGCATTTGGCTTTCTTGTCGCTTATACATCTGCACGGAGTCTAAGCATGCGGTACCACTACGGGCCGATGAAGATCGGGCTCGTAACACTCGCTTATGGACTAGGCCCGTTCACTTTCTTACCTCTCTGAAAAGAGTTAATTCAGCTACTTAAATCAATTTCACTTACTTGTTAGGATGTCTTGCGGGTAGCGTATTGGGTGGGCGTTGGTCGGATAGGTCATTGTCGCTATTGAAGGCGGCGAACGGAGGGAAGAGTTCCCCTGAAGTGAGTGCCAAAACCTCTTTGTAAAGATTTAAGGAAGACCTAACGCTATCGTTTTAGATGCGCCTAAAGAGCACATACCTAGGCGTGTTCCTTTTGCCCCCAAGTATACTGGTACTTGGGTGGTTATACCAAAAAAAAGTGCACGTCTCCGCCATCTGTGTATTTTTGTTTGCTTGTGGGTTTTTCTCGATGTGCGTTCTTTGACCTCCCCGAAAATTTTGGTTCCAGAAGCTCTAACTTGTCTGTAGATGGACGTACACGAGCACGATAGCTTACATCGTGGATGCGAACAATGGGCGTTCTTCGACGGCTGTTGCAACCAATAGTGCATTCAGAGGAGTCATGGCCTTCATTACGACAGAAGTTGCTGTCCCTCTTCAGGTTCGAAAACTCGATTATCTACCTATCGTTTAAGTTTCTAATGTTATTACATTTTTAACAGGACGGAGTGGGCGATGGTAAGCTGCGATTCTTGATTTCTGCTCATGTCAACCTTTTTTCTTTCAGGTTGGATGTACACCATATGGGCTCTGTTAATGCTCTTCGGAGGCGTGCTTATACTCCTAGTTTCTTGGAAAGGGGGGAGGTGGAGAGAGCAGGCGCAGGCGCGAGAGGTGGAGAACTCAGAGAACGCTGAGGCTGAAGTTGAATCACCGGCCTGAAATTCGGTCACGTTCATCAAGGGCGCGATCATGTGACATGACAATGGATGTAAATAATGATCAATAGTATTAGAAGTTCGACTAGGCCTCCAACTTCTGAACAGTCTATCCGTTTCTTGGAACAGGGCGTCGAGGGTTTCCAAATTATGGCTGGCGCTCTCAGTGGGCATTTAATTGATTCGCTCGAGTCACCCATAGTATCGTCGGGCAACGTGTCTTTCAACCCTCAGATGCATGGAACCCCCTACGCAAACGCAGCCAATCAGTCGTTCTCATTCGGGTTTTCACAACCTTTTTTTGCCAACGACAATATATCCGACGATACCATTCTCAAAATTGCCGCGCTTCAAGCCAAACTTGACCAGAAGCTAGGACCGGAATACATCTCGCAGCGGCCAGGTCCTGGCGGAGGACCGAAATTGACATATGCGGAGGGTTGGAGGATAATAAACCTTGCAAATGAGGTTTTTGGTTTCAATGGCTGGAGTACGACAGTCGTGAATCTGACAACCGACTTCATTGATTACAATGAAGAATCGAAACGTTACAATGTTGGGGCATCTGCCATCGTACGGGTGACGTTGAGGGATGGGGTCTTTCACGAAGATATTGGGTATGGAATGTTAGAAAACTCAAAGAGCAAGGGTGGAGCGCTGGACAAGGTTTGTCTTGAGATCCTACGCTAAGGTTAAACCGATTTACTCTTGGTTCCGTAGTGCAAGAAAGAGGCTGTTACAGATGGTATGAAGCGTGCTTTGAGGAGTTTTGGAAACTTGCTGGGCAATTGCCTCTACGATAAATCGTATACGCAGGAGGTTGTTAAAATCAAGGTGCCTCCAGTGTGTTATTTTCTCGTTGTTCTCTATCAATCATTTCTGAATGTCCCGTTAAATCTAGGCGAAGTTTAATCAAGATCAACTACACAGAAGGCCAGAGTTCCAAGATACGAAGCCCAACATTTCATCAACATCCCATATCGCAAATTACCCACGACCACCTCATAACTTCAATCAGGCGAATGCGACGACCCCTACGCGACCCCCAGTACAGCAGCAGCCACAGATCCACCAGCCAATGAAGCCCATCTCCTCTATCCCTTTGCATATGCGATCTGAACTACCGGTCGCAGGCCCATCTTCTGGTGCAGAATCATCTTCTAGAATGGCTGCACCCCCCAAACGGTATCAGCAACTCATGAGTGGATCCGCGGCGCCTGCGCCAGCACCTCAACAGAAACAGTCGGAGCAACCAAAACCGCCTCAAGTTGATCGTAAAGTCACATTTGACATCGTCGAACCGCACCGTTATCCTGAGGCGACCACCTCTAAACCATTGCAAGCGCCTCCACCTGTCCCTGCGCGTGTCGTTCCAAAAGTGGAGAAAGCCGACGACGACGGCGAAGAATCGTTCACGTTCTTCTCAGATGACGACGCCTTTCTTGCAGCCGTCGACCTTGGCGAGGGTGACCTTGGGCGGCCCATTGGCAACACTGATTTGGAACGTGATCCGGACATGGGCCGGCCAATCCAAGAGGATGCAGACATCGGGCGGCCTATTGATTTTGAGTCGAAAGAAAGTGACGAAGAGTTAAACAAACGAAGCGGGACTGGCGTTGGGATTGGAACGACGGGAAAAGATCCAGGACCACAGCAGCATCAGCAAAGTCGGAAGATAGACGGAAGGTCCGCTTCCCTTTCTCGGAGAGAACAAATCAACGCGGCATTAGCCCAACAAGCTGAAGCGGAATCGTCGAGGCAACTGCATACTGCGACCGTGGTCAGTGCGGGTTCTTCTGGAGCTGGGGCTGCAGCGGGTATGTTATCAAGGCTTCTTCCAAACCACCAGCAACAGCAGCGCCCTTTGGCTACCACGACACCTACTTCTAACCAAGGAAGGGTTGGCAGTAATATCATGTCGGCGCAGCATCAACAAGCCCAAAACCAGAATTTTAGACCTCCCTTGCATCATTCATCAAACCAGATACAGAATCAGAACCGTAATCCTGACCGGCAATTCAACTCGATGGTACGTCCCAAGTCTGAGTTATTTGACCGCTCATGAGCAGCCCACTCTAGAATCAACAAGGACATAGTGAAGAATTTGGGTCCGGGGTGGGAATGAAGAGGCCTGCTGAAGCTATGGGGTGCTTTCCCATACCTTTGCTTTTGTATTGTGTTCAATGTTAACGCTGGGGAATTATAGGTCGAACTCTGGTTATAGGAGCTCCCGTCCTGGTATGGGACTACAGCAGGCCTCTGGACAAGGACAGCCAAAACGGGAGGTGCTAGGACGACTTGATGTGGGTGAGGGTGGGGATGTGAAGCGTGTGAGGAGGTAGCCTTGGTGATGCATGCCTACCTTGCACTTTGACAGAACTGGCTTTTTTTTCTTATATTGAAGGGGGTTCATTGTGCGCGCCACTTGTATTACTTTGCTCATTTGTATCATTATTGCATTGCATTAGATTTGCACAACACATTTTGGGAAATCAAAAAATCTTCAGGATCATTCGGAAGTGATTTGCAGGTGAGGCTGTAAAATTACCGTGCGAATAGCCGTCATCTTATTCAACAAAAAAACAGCGATATTATCTTCAGCTACCATCGATATGCAAGATCCCAACAGAAGGGTCGATCCATCTCACTCCCCAGAGAAGATCGCGTCCTCTCCCAAAATCCGAGATGTGAAAATCAGCCCAGACGGTAGACGCATTCTGTATCAAGTACAACCGTTCTACAGGGTCTCTGAAATCACTACTTCCCAACTTTGGCTGGCCGAAACGGACTCTGCAGGCAGCGCACGGCAGCTGACGAATGGCGACTTCAACGACAGGGCCGGTGTCTGGCACCCAGACGGAAAGCGTGTGTTTTTCTTGTCTGATAGACACGAGGCGGGAAAAGCTGGGCACATCTTCGTGATGACCATTGGGAGAGAGGGCCAAATCGAAAGCGAGGCCGCGGCATTCTCAAAGGTGTTTGAAGAGAAAAATGTTCAGAAGTTCGAGATATCGCCAGACGGAAATTTCGTGGCTTTCATCGTTGCTGGTGATAAGGTGGATGGGAAATCCAGACATCATCAGCAGCTGAAGGGCGAACCAAAGGTTTTTGGGGCGAAGGTCGATTTGGCGAGATTGAAGCTATTCGATTTCCGCACAGGCATCGTATCCAAAGTTCAATCAATGTTTGGTGATAAACATGTTGAAAGCTTCGCCTGGAGCCCAGACAGTAAGGAGTTGCTATGCCGATTACTTGAAAATAAAGGAGCAGAGTTTGCGGAGATGGAGGTGATTATGGAGAGAGTGGCCATCTCTGCTGGTGAGAAAGGCCAACAAAATGCCACAGGCTTAGTCGTGAGGAGATATCCACGGGCACCTTCGGGTCCAACTATCTGGCTGTCTTCTGGTCACATCGTGAGTACACAAAGCTACGAGCCGAGAAATGTCCTGGATGCCCGAACTTTGACAACACATCGTTTCGACGGGATTGAAAATAAGTTATATGGCCTGACAGAAGACGCCGTGCGGATCGTTGACATGGGTTGTGGGACACAGAGTCAAAAGGCGATGATTGCAGTGGAGGTTTGCGCCAATGTGGACACCCGCATCGACGTACTGAATTTCGTTGATGATCGCGACGGCAACATCATAGTTTTGTCTTCACTCTTCGAGACAAAGGGTGAGGAGGCAATCTGGTTTGGAGCATGGGATGTGAAGTGCTGTGTATCTGAAAAGAATGAGATTTCATTCGTTTTTGCAGCAGTCCTTAGCTCCGGAATCCACCATAGACCCCCAAACGTTTGGTCAATTCGGGTTCAGGCGACTGCACCACAAAAAAGGCTCCAGCTTTCGTCTCATCTGCAATGGCTTGCAGATGCCCCCCAGATTACAACCGAGGTTATTCACTGGGAAAGTACGGATGGTACCAAACTGAGTGGCTTGGTGAGGTATCTGCCAGGGTACAACGGACTCCTGCCGACTATTTTGCATATCCACGGCGGTCCATATCGGTATTAGTCCCAATCATTCGAAGTTCGCCTACTGACATAGTTCTTGGCCGCTTAGTCGTGACATTCCAGGTTGGAGATTCCCATTCACAAAGGTTCAGTTCTGCTAAGCTCGTGTTATAACAGACTACATGCCATACTTTTGCAATTGGGGAGAGATGCTTGCATCTGCGGGATATCTGGTGATATCACCAAATTACAGGTGGTTCCCTGACCGCATGGGGAGTTACAAAGACCAAAAATAGATTCAAGGCAGCTGTAGTTGGTGCTGGGGCAGTTGACTGGGAAGGCATGGTCATGCAATCAGCATCACCGGAGCTTGAGGTGGGTCACGCGTCTCGAGTTCTGAAATTATGTCGATCTGAGCCGTGGGGTTGAAGATGGCCATTAGTGGGCACGATCCTTGGGGCTCAAAGAGAAAGTCGAGTCCCATCCATGAAGTTGTTGCAGTAGACACGGCTGTCTTGATTCTCCATGGTGAGAAGGACGAGCGTGTCCCAGTTGGCCAATCGGTTGGATTTTGGAGAGGCCTGAAAAGGAAGGCTACGGAGAGAGGAAAAAAAACTGCCGAGTTAATTGTCTATCCGAGGGAACCACATGGGTAGGTCGGGGAAGCAAGTAACAGAAGGATGGGTACTGATCCGTTTTTTCAAAGGTTTGTGGAACGACAAAATGCAGAAGATGTTATGCGTAGAGTCTTGGTTCATTTCAATACACATCTGTAATCTTGCTGTGACCATTCAAATTTGAATAGATGACCAGATCCTCACCGCTTTTCTGCGGTGTTGAAGCATGTGCTGGTAAACATCTATGGCGTGTCACAGCTACATGTACGTCACGCACTTCATCCCCACTACTGAACCGTTATTAGTGTAGCGATTGTGTAGCGAATCTCCCTGCGTAACAAGTTCATTCCCCTGCTTTCTAACCTCTCCGATTATCAGTTCTTGGTGTACTTGGCGTTTGGTTCTAGGAAGACTCGAACTGGGGAAGTCATCCTCTCGTTCTTAATCGGCCCCTTTCACACCCAAAAAATGAGAATGCGACCAGAAATCTAGTTCGGCACCACACAAGATGTCACGCAGTGATCCTTCTTTTTAGCAATTTGGTATCCTATCAGGCGAGAACGGCGTCCGGTCCACCTTCTGATTTTGAGGTGTTCACGAGTCGGCCATCCAGAGCCTGGTACATCAGGCAACCCTACTTACCCGTGGAAGGCGTCGAGGATTCCCCAGGCTGGACAAGACCTTATCGAATAAAGCATTATCAACGCACGTTACTTCTGTAGCATCTTTTCCCCATAACTACGAGCGCCATTCTCAGCATCAGTGCATATTCACTCATACGCCCCTGCCACCGCTTGCCCGTCCCAATCAATTAGCTTCTGCTCTGCCTCTAGCAACGCTTCTTCTAGAGAAAGGCCCGCTGTTGTCACTACTTACTGCAGCATATACCAGCAGTCGTAAGTTTACTGATTATTACAATCACAACTTGCTGACGACTTCAGGTTGTGCATTGCCGATCAAGCTTCTCTGCTGTTTTCTCCCAGCTTTACACACAACTCCTGGACTTTTCTCGGCAATAGGAATTGTTGAGAGACACGCGGGTGCCAGATACTATATTCACGCTTTTCGCTCGAGACTTCAACTCGGTTGTAAAAGAAAAGACCGCATAAAGCCTAAAGAAAACCCACTCTTGGACGGCCACCAACTATCTTACACCACTTATCATCCAGCATCATGGCTGACGTTCCCCAGAAAGAGAAACAGCTTGAACATGGGATTAGCAGCACCAATGACACAGACCCCCAGCAACTCATTTACGAAAAGCCGACGGGTTTCAAGGGACTATATTACCATCCTCGCACACAGGTACGATCCGTCCCTCGAGCACCTCACCCCAGTTAATTTCAATCAAGGTGGCCATGCTCGGTTTTGTTTGTTTCATGTGCCCTGGTATACTCAGTCGTATCCAAGTCTTTCCGTTTATCTGACACTAAAGCCTTAGGTCTATTTAATGCCCTGAATGGATTGGGTGCCGGCGGGCAAGTGGACGCGACAACCAGTGCGAACGCCAACGCCGCACTTTATGCCACTTTTGCTTTCACTGCCTTTTTCGCGGGGTCAGCCAGCCATTGAATTGATCTTCTGTCCACTTTCAATGCTAAAAAAAATTGAATCATTAGGTCAATCAACAACAAAACTTGGTTCGCGCTTGACCCTTTTACTCGGAAGTTGCGGATACGCGTTATATATCGGTTCGTACCTGTGAGTGTCTTGGATGTCTATTCTGTGAGCATCCATCGTTTCAACAATCTACGTCTAGTGCTATGAATATCCACCCTCGTGCAAGTGGTTTTGTCATCGCTGCTGGCGCTATCCTTGGAATTTGTGCAGGCCTTCTTTGGACGGCCCAGGGATCCCTCATGCTCTCGTATCCAACTGAGAGCCAGAAAGGCCAATTCATCAGTATATTCTGGTCTATCTTTAACCTCGGTGGTGTTGTTGGTGCTGCCGTGTCACTTGGCATAAATTTTGATTCAACTGCAAGTCATCCTTCCTTTCTTTCCTTTCGCTCACGTTACTGAATACGATACAGGGCACACATGGTAAGCTGAAGATATCTTCAGTATTACCTTTACTAACGTAGGCGCTTATAGTCGGCAACGCAACCTATGTGCGTGTTATTGCCATTGTCCGGGACAGGTCACCTGAGCCTTGGTAGATTGCATTCTTGGTCCTCACTTTGATCGGAGTGACCTCCCTTTTTTCATGGTCGATCCCAAGAAAATGATTCGAACCGATGGCACAAAGGTTACCACTCCCCGCCACCCATCTTGGAAAGTAGAAATTTATGGGCTTTGGGTTGCCATAAGGACCGATCCTCTCGTCCTGCTTCTCTTTCCCATGTTCTTCGCTTCCAACTGGTTCTATACTTGGCGTACGTTCTTTACGGCGACCTTTCTACGCGGGAACTGACCACTACGATCGCGGAGTAGAATTCAACGATTACAATGGAACCCTGTTTAACATTCATGCTCGCTCTCTTAACAACCTCGTATACTGGACAGCTCAGATATTCGGCTCCATCTTCATCGGAATGCTTCTTGATCGTAAAAACATCAGTCGGCGTATTCGAGCCTTTTCGGGCTGGACAGTCCTTTTTGCCATGGTTTGGGTCGTCCACATCTGGGCTTATTTTTATCAGAGGTAAGCCGATCACACACACATTCCCATACACCCCAAAATCACGGCTATCCAGGGGTTATACGAGAGAGAGCCTACCCTTACAGTTGGATATCCACGATCGCAGGTATACCCCAAGGATCTGGCTCTACATTTTTTGTGGACTTCTGGATGCGATATGGCAAGTCACAGCCTACTGGCTTATGGGCGCCATGTCGAACGACCCGGCCAAACTTGCGCACTTCACGGGCTTGTGTGCGTACCAATTTTGATCAATATCAACTTTGCTAATTACTGACGACGTGTAATCACACAGACAAGTCAATTCAATCTGCCGGCGCTGCTGGAATTTGGAGAGCTGATGCCGTAAAACTTCCGTAAGATTATCTCTGCGGGTTATGACCTGGTTGACGACAGTTCTCATTCAGATTCATGAACATATTTTTATCTACCTGGGTTCTCCTGGTTTCGGGACTCGTCTTTGCACTTCCCATGATCCATCTTCGGGTGAAAGAGCATACTGATTTCGAGGACGAGACCCTGTTAGTATGCCGACTTTGTTTCGTATCAGTCCCCCATTGACCCATTTGCCAGCGCTCGTATGGACGATTCTGGGAAAGTTGTTCTACCTGAAAAGGCTTACGGCGATTCGACGTAACGACATAAGCCACGGCTTTTGGCAAAGATGTTGTTCACTACTAGGTGAAATTTCCTGACTCGAGGTATTCGTTGGATCTTGCTATGTTGGATGACCATCGTTGTCGGCCTAAACTCCTAATCAGTCCTTGTAAGTGGGTAGGCAAGTAAGTGGTGAAATTTCAGCTCTTTGAACGACTGGCAACTCCACGAGTACAACTTTATCAACATTTTCCTTGTGTCACAACATCTAAAAGAATCAAGTAAGGGGATGGGCAGAGCACTGATCCGCCTTTTAAAAGTTTCGGAAAACGGGTAGATGCTACATCAATTCGATAAACATCTGCGGTCTTGACTGATGGCCGAAGGTAAGGCAACGGACGTTTCGATAAATAATTGTCCAAGAATAAAATACAATCCATGATGCGATGCAGTGATGGTACATTGAAATGAGTGATAGAATACACCAAGAACAGATCTACGAGTTCATGCCAGTGACTCGTCTAATCTTGTCAGATCATCTTTTGCAGACAGCAACACTTCCTGAATTCAAGCATTGTCAGAATAGAGATATGCAAGATTAAAAGAGGGAGGCAGACCGTCACAAGGGCTTGCCTAGCCTCATCCTTAATTTCCTTCCATCTCCGTTCATACGTCCTCAACAGCTCGTCATATTCATCCCTTTGCCTCCTATCCCCCCTTATCGCGGTCCTGATCACCGCACGCAGTACATAAATACCCGCCACCCATTCCACCTCATCACACTCCCAAACCGCATCCCGCGCCATCATCTCAGAAAAAGCCCTGCTCATCGCATACGCATATGCGGTGTTATCCGCATCCGCGCGACCCATATTGAGTATTCCCAACTCCAATGCGGCCGCGTGTATGCGCGCCCACTGGATATGGTCTTTCCGTCTTTGTCTGTCGCTCGCAATGCGCTGCATTTCGTCTGAGATGGAGGACGTCGACGACGCCGAGCATGGTGGGCTGCATTGGGACGTTGTTGGTTGGGATGGCATCCACATTGAGTACTTGCGTATCTGCATTTGAAGCGCTCTTGGGCCTGCTAGGGGACCAGATACACCAGCGTGAACGATGGAAGAGGGGAAGTAGGTTGATGCGTCTAGGAATCGGCGGAGGTATGGGTGGGGGTCTCTAGTGTTGAAAGAAGTCGAGGGATCGGCAAGCGTCGCTTCGAAAAGCGCGTCAATAACTGGCGTGAGGGGCGTTGGAGAAGGGTTCGACACGACGTGTGTTTGTATCATGCTTGCGACGGTCGACGAATCCAAGCCTTGCAGGAAACCCTCACGTAGGGTGTTATGATTAACAGCTAGATCTAAGGGGTGGGGATGATTTGGCTGTTGCGCAACCATTGCATGAGGAGAGGGTTGTGGCTGCTGTTGGATGGTCGAATTAGATTGCAAACTTCCGTACTGTATTGGTGTGGGCTGCACGAGCGCGGGGCTATTACTTTCTGAATGAGAAAGCGAATGGGAATATGGAACAACATTTGGCGATGCAAGATTCGTATTCCAAGTCTGGGCGATTTCATTCGTGATGGGTAGCGCTAGGATCATGACGGGTGGTGAATATTCGAGTTCCTAGTTGAACCGCATAAAACCCACCTTTTTCAGTCGACTTCTTCGATGATGTTCTTGGTCGTCCTTCAAGCTTCCGCCTTGTCCTGCCGACTGTATTTTTGAACCAATTATAAATTTGCTATTGCAGCGAGTTAGCACGGGTACGCGGGGTAGACAACTGTATTCGCCTCTTTGAAGCGAGCCTCCGATTCCTCCACGCCGTGGAACTCTTGGGGTAGACCGAAACGAACTATGAAATCCGAGGCGCGCTCAAGAGCGAATTTCTTTGCATCGCCGCGTATTGACCCTTGGGATCTCCGTTCAAATTCTGGAAGGTGGCTTTTATTTAATGGCTGTCAGGACCTGGTAGTACCTGAATCTAACTGGAAATGGTACCTTCTGAGAAAAGCAAGCTGCTGGTCAGTGTAAGCTTTTGGTATGCGGGGCTTGTGTACCCTGGGATCGCTTGACATTGGGAGCGCCGGCCGCGACCTGGAGGGACCTCGCGGAATCTTTCACTCTTGCGATTTCCTACGATTTCAACTCGCGGACTTTGCCGGGATAATCAGCATTCGGATCTCGCTGTGTAGCCATCTATTAGAATCCAAAAGACGTCTCCAGTATGTAGCAACTAGTTTTTAAATAACGTTGAGGCCTCGGACGAGATGTATGGTATATAGAAACGAGTGACGGGGGAATATAATAACGGTCGCATAATCCAATAGGTTCAATTCTTGGGTTTGCGGCTGACCACGAGGTACATTGGGGTGAATAGCTGTCGATATATTAGCAACACTTTCATGGACCGTGATGATTGAACTAACCTTTGTGCGGCCACCAGCGACAAGGGCGTCAGCGGCGACTTTTAACGACTCGCCAACGGCACTGGTGCCAGGGGGCGCTATCCGGAGGAGCTCCATAACCCAGACAGCGGAATGAGTTACGAGTTTGCCGCTCCAGCTCATTCGCCAGACAGTGAAATAATCCCAGAAGGTCTGCGCCTTCAGAATATCACCTTCCAAAGGATAATACCAGGGTATTGGGTCTGGGCGGTCCGCAAGATCCTCCTCGTGCTCGATCTGGAATCCAACGGTCTTGAGGGCCTCACGTGCAAGACGCAGAGGACGCATCTCAGGGATTCCATTCCCCAACTCAATCTGGTGAGCAAGCTCCTTGTGCTCGGGGATTGAAGGATCCCAGTCGTCGGTCATTGCCCACTCGTAGACGCCGAACTAAATATACACATGAGGTTATGCGGATTATGGTAAACGAAGCGGACTGACCACGCCTCCTGGCTTAAGGACCTTGAAGATTTCGCCATAAACGCCTTCCCACGTCGGGGCATGAACGGTCGCCTCAATAGCGTACACTGCAGAGAACATGAAAATCACTTTTTTTGAAAGAGGAGGAAAACACTGACCAGCATCGAAGGAGTTTTCGCCAAATTGTTCCGAGAGCTTCATAAAATCACCCTTAACAAAGGTGACCTGGTTCTCCAATCCCGCTTTCTTGGTGTACTTCCTTGCACGCTGAATCTGAAAATCGTTGTTGTTCAAGCCAACAATGGTGCAATCCGTAAACTGCGCGATTTCGCGGGCAGGGCCACCAACACCACAGCCTACGTCAAGGACACGCATGCCTGGGCGGAGAGTCATTTGCGAAGCGAGGTAGTGTTCGTGACGGGCGAGAGACGCCAAGAAGGCTTCGCCCTTATAGAAACGAGAAAAGTGGAATGACTGGGCCCAGCCATACTCGTAAAGCTCCGTTGCACCGTCATAATAACCTAGCGGGAAAGGGGCATTAGGGTCGTTCACAGGAGAACGGAATGGAAAATTACCGTTCACGACGTCAGTATAGCTGTCAAGCCTCTTGTCATTATCAGTCGACTCCTCCTTCTTTAGGTCCTTATTCCAGAACTTGGTGTAGTTTTCGATACGGTTGTCGATACGACCGTCGTCACGTTGGGTTTGAACCATTATATAGGGATGTACTGTTGTGAGGTGGAGCAAGTTAGCCAACGTAGTTCACGTCCCAAACTGACGGCTCGGCGCCAAAAGATAAAAATTCAAAGACTTGAATGGTTCCAGAAGGAATCCAACCCAGCGTGTTGGTACACGTCGTCAATATTCTTGCAGATAAATTTTTCGTCCCAAAACTCATGCAGAAATACAACTCACCAGGGGAAGACGAAGGAGGAGAGGAAGGGTGATGGAATGAATTATGATGAGGCGACTTGGTATTTAAATACGCAGTGAGAATCAGGTCACTTCCAGTTTTTTTTTGACATGTGCACGTGATCGTACACCAGAAATCCTATGAAACTCAACTATCCCAACGTAGTTATCAAAGATAGTGAACATGGCACTGTTTGAGAGTTTGGCTTGTCCCCTCTGTGACTGTCTATTTTTCTTCTGGACGGCTGGAATTCTGCCGTGGAGCTCTCGCCAACCTTACCGGATACGCCCTGATACAGTCTCCTTTCGTATGCTGGCATTGCGCGTTCACCGCGATAGCGAGAGCTATTTTCGCGACGCGAAGTTGAGGCAAAAATGCGAGGGTAGCAGAGGATTGATCTTATGTAGATGCATCCGTACTTATAGGAGGCGTGAAAGTACTAGAAAAGATACAAGGCTTGGACTGGGCTTCAGGTTTGCTTGAAAGTCACGGTCGTGTGCCAGATTCGACAAACCATCAGCTTATTCCGAGAATTTTTCTCTGAAATTCGACCTCACTCCTATGTCAGGGCACTAACATAGGAGTGTAATCATCTCCGGCAACGACGCGGCTGAGACAATAGGGAGAGATGCAACGGAAGATACACCGAGTTTTCCTCTCTGGATCATAGCCGTGAATGGACACTTGACAGGTGCAGGCAGACATCACGTCCGGATGAACATCTCCCAAATCATCATCCCTGTCGTCTTCTAGCGCTTCCCTCAAGATACCGTGAACCGTTAAATACCCCGCCAGGTATACCCTCGGCAAGCACAACCATCCGAGTCCCTACTCCCCCACATAGCATAATCTGCGATGATCGCAAAGAGCGTTTCAGCCATGCTCTTCAGATCACAGAAGAGTGATGTTGAATATACCCCACTGGTCAGTCGTTGATTTTGGGTTGTGGTCAGATCATAGGCGACAAAAATAGCCCTGCACCTATTCGCTTCTTTCTTCACATGGGCCCCATTATGCTTCTTACCTCCCTCCCTTATGTCTGACGAACTGGAACTGACAAAAAGCTTGGGACAAAAGATAGATACCATATCGAACGATTATGGACACGAACGAACACGTCGAGAGGAGCTGTCTGAAGAGGAAAAGAATCTAGTTCGTAAACTTGATCGGAGGATATTGCCCATTGCGTGTCTCCTCTATCTATTTGCATGTTAGTTGTTACCTTCGTTTCGTTTCGTTTCGTTTCGTTCAATGGAACTGACGCTATGAACAGACTTGGACCGCTCGAACTTGGGCAATGCCCGACTACAGGGTTTACCTGAGGACGTTCTTGGTGGGGACAAGACCGGAGAGTTGTTTGATTGGGTTAACTCAGCCTTCTTCTTCACTTATGTGAGGGTGTTCCTTGTATGGCCTTAAATGTATGTTTTACCCTCTGCCAACAGATCCTCTTCCAAGTTCCAGCAACTGTAATATCCAAACTCTTTCCCCCTCGCCTATGGATAGCTTCAGCTGCCATTGGTTGGGGCTTGTGCTCTACCCTTATGGTGTGAAAGCAGGTAGTTCCTACGCACCTTCGTCTTCTGACTATTTGTTTCTAGTCAACGGGGTTTAGCTTTGGCGGACTGGTGGTCTGCCGTCTTATGCTTGGTGCTTTTGAAGCCGCTTTTGGACCCTCCATTCCGTTATACTTATGTATGTATTTTACTGCTATTTTACTTCTAACCTCACACGTTTGGCTCAAAAGCTTATTATTACACCAAAACGGAAATGGGACTTCGAGTGAGCGTCATCTATCCTGTGTGAACTTTATGTTCTGATGCACCCTAAAAGATGGCGTATTGGTTTGGCTTTGCTGCTGTCGCAGGTGCCTTTGGAGGTCTCATTGCATTTGGAGTGCAGCATATCCACTCTTCGCTACAGAATTGGAGAATCTTGTTCATCATCGAGGTGAGCTCAAATTTAGACAACCGAAGCAATATTCAACAAAGACCTACAGGGAATACCACCAATACTTCTGGGGATCTTGACCATTTTCCTGCTTCCCGATCGTCCGGAATCTACTCCGTTTTTCAATGAACAGGAGCGTGCGATTGCCATTGATAGGATGAACAGATCCACGAGCGGTGATACGGGGGCAACCGTTAATAAAGGTAATTCTCTCGTTGTGAATATGGCGTACATAAGTTAATCCACTCTTCAGCTCACATCTTTCTCGCACTCCGTGATTGGCGAGTAAGTGTGGACTTGAGGCCTTCTATTATGAATAAAATAATTGAGGTGTTTTTTTTTCTGCAAGATTTACACTGCAGGTGTTATTTACTTCGGTTTGAACTGCGCCCTGGCTTCCACTTCAGCGTTCCTGCCAACTATTATCACGACCTTTGGATACTGTGCGCTGAATTTTATAACCTGTGTGATTTTTAAAGTTGACATTTTTGCAGCCAATGCCCTTGCTCAATTATTGACGGTCCCCCCTTATGCAGTGGCAGCCATTCTCTTAACACTGCTCTCACTCATTTCGGATAGACTGCAGAGCCGGGGCATTTTCATGGCGATCTCCAGCAGCCTTGGTGGACTGGGATATCTGTCAGTTTTTTCGTATTCGCCGCGCTCTAATCCTTTCCTCATGTGGCACATTTAACAGACTTCTCCTGATCGTACATACGAACGTTCATGTTCGGTACTTTGCCACATTTTGCGTTGTCAGTGGAACATACACAACGATTGGGATTACTATAGCTTGGTGTAAGCTCACATTATTTCTCCTGCTTTCGTATCCTGAACATTTCTGTTATAGTTGCCCATAATCTTGGATCAGAAACTAAGAAAGCGACTGGCATTCCCATGTTCATGGCCATAGGCCAATGTGGAAGTATTCTCGGATCTCACCTGTTTCCGAAGACGGACGGACCTCGGTACATGTGAGGCTCCCACCTTTGTCCTTTTTTGCTCCATAGCATCCTAACTAGCCTTGTCATCCTTTCAGCAAGGGCTTTGCAAGTATGTTAGCCTCGGATCCTGCACTTTATTGTTATCAACGTCCCCTTGTTTGCAGTCTGTTGCGCCCTCGAATTCTTGGCGGCTGTGTGCTCTATCATCCTGAGTGTACTGCCCCAATCCCTTTCATGCACACCTGAACTCTCTAATAAAATTTCGGTAGATCTCTTATCGAAATGCCAATGCCCGAAGGGATGCATTGTATGGTCGACCAAAAACCAATGCTAAGGTTGATACCAGTGAACTCGCAGACGAGGTAGGTGTTGTATGCTTTTGAAAAGGAAGGTTGAACTCATCCGTTACACTTACAGGCGCCGGAGTTCCGCTATGTACCGTGATTTTGTATACCATATACCACAAAGAAAGCGATACCTGTAGGATTTATTCGACTGTATGCAAGCAACAATAATTGGCATCCTCTACAACCTTTATCGTTACGTTAGTTGTAATCCTAGAAGTGGTGTTTCTTACTATTTGGCCTTTCCATGTTTCGAACCTCACCAGTCTACCCATCCATTTCTCTTTCGCGCATTTGGAGGTTTAATCGCGTGCATACCACCCCGAAAGCTCGAAGGTTACATATCCATTCTCATGCTGGCCAACAACGCGACGAGCGGTTCAAAATCCTGTTCATGGGACGCGACGACTTCTCCTGCCTGGTCTTGAAGGAGCTCTACGCAGCTGCTGGTCAGGCGTATTTTCAAACAAGGAAAGTTTCTGCACTCATGCTGACTCCAGTTAAAATATATAGATCTATGGCAGGATATATTGGTCGCTACAAACCCTGACAAGAAGGTTGGCCGACGCGGGTCCCTGCTCTCCGTCTGTACGCTTCTTTCTTTTCTCAAGTGACGCGTCGAGGTTTTTCACACCGATCCGATTTATCTTTTTCAAGCACCCCTCAAAACTTTGAGCGAAACGCTCAATCTCCCAGTGCACTCCATCCCTCACACAAGGCCAGAGTTTCGTCAGTGGAAGGTATGCCGCAGAGTGTTTCTCGTAGACGAGCTCACACACGTTCTTTCCACCGCCAGCTCCCACCTCCTTTCTCTGAGCTTCAGATGGACTCTCCAATCCCGGACCACTTATTGGTGACCGCGTCCTTCGGTCGCATCCTGACTACAACCCAACTAGGCGCGTTCCTTCCGACAAGGAGACTCAACGTGCATCCGTCTCTACTACCCGCATACCGCGGCCCAGCACCGATTCAACACACTCTGCTCAATGGGGAGCAGGAAACGGGGGTTTGCGTCATCAACATGCTCAAGAAAAAAGAAGGGATCGATGCTGGAGGTATTTGGGGGTTTACTAGAGTGGTATGTGTGCCTTGGGGCCTTGGATTACTGAAAATAACTAAATCTATTGTTCTTGTGCAGCCTGTGCCAAAGGAAGCAACGTTTACATCTTTGCAAGAGACTTTGGCGTGTGAGGGCGGAAAACTATTGGTGTCAGTTTTGAGGGATATGCGCGCGGGAAAGGTATCAACGATAACGACCCCATGATTCAGTCCGAAAATCTGACTTTGATCTCCACAGGCCTTACTTCTGCCTCAGCCTACTTCTTCTACCCTTAGCCACGCCCCAAAGATATCCATGGCCGATGCTTTACTCAACTTCGAGACTATGTCGGCAGAAAATATTGTTCAACGGTATCGCGCGATTTCTCATCAGGTTTGTAAAGTATCCTCTTGTCTTGGTATATATGTACCAACCGCCCCAATTCTTAGCGTCCTCTGCTAACTCACATGCCTGTCTCCCACAAATCCCTCCAACTGCACAACCCTTCTGTATGGTCTCCATCATCAAGTCTGGAGCCAATGGCCCTTTCTACGCAGCCAGGCTCTGCTGTGTATCATAAACCAAGCAAAGCACTTCTCGTGAGATGTTCCAACAATTCGGTGTTATCAGTCCCAAGGGTCAAGCAAGATGGAAAATCACTTTTGGAAACAAAAGAATGGTGGAATGGTGTTTGCAATACACCCTTTGTTGTTAATGGGGTTATCAAGTTAGGAATGAGTCCGAATGACCAATGAAAATGAATGTTAGCCTTTTGGCATACATAGCCAGTGCACGAAAGCAACTTTCGCGTGAACATTTTCAGTCTTTGCATATAGTGATCAGAAGAGTCAAAATCTGGTTGAGTGCTTATTTCTGACAATGAAAGGATTGCAACAAGGCCGCCAAAACTCGATAGATTGTTTAACTCTGAAATAGTGACCAGGAAAAGGTCGAGTACCAAACACCAACGACACGAACTGTGCTATGTCTCCCTCCTCCTCCCCCTCCTCAATAACATCATCAATCTCTCCCCCGACCAACAACCACAACCGACACAATACCAAAAAACCAACAACGCGACACCAGCAACACCAGACAAAAGCACCAACGTGGCAAGGTTTGAGAAGTGTCCGAACTGTAAGGCCTTTATAGCAGGAACACATAGAGTAGGAATAGGCACAACGGGGATGAGTCAGGGAAGCTGACGGGAGTCGCAGTCGATGTGTGTTCTGGACGCAAAATATAATAGTGTGGAGGTGGTGACGCGAATAATAATGGTGGGTCACACATTGGGGCCTGCGTATGCAATCGCCGGACTGTAAACAATGAGTGTTTTACCTAAAATTCGGTGTAATGGTGGTGGATGTTGGCTTGACAATGTCAGATTTGCTGTTCCTCTCCTGCTCCAATGCTCTTTCCAACAAAGAATTCCTCCCTCCGGGGTGTAACAGGGCCATGAAGGATATTGTCATGTTCAACCCAGTGGTAACAATCTTCACCCCCATTCCAAAATGGCTTCATCCGCCGCACCGCTTTGAGTGATTGCGCATCTTTCCGCGGATGCTCTCCAAGGAAGTCACGAGAACTCAAGAGGAGGGCATACGAAGCTTTATGACGAGCATCGATGCCGCGGTACACTGTTGGGGAGCAACCATATGCAAATATATTGTATCTGGCATGTCCTGGTTCGAGGTGGTGTCTCGGTAAGCCAAGAAGAGGTATGTGCAGCTTGGACGGCGTCGCGTGATCAGGGCGATTGTCGGATTTCTTCTTCTTTGACGAGTCTGTTTTAAATACAGTGGCGGTCCTGGCTTCCTCAGGAGTTTTTACTTGTACTCCCAGCTCCATTATTAAGCTGATGTACGGTCGGTAGGGCGTGGGAATTGACCCGTGTGTGCATTTCTCTGACGTTTTCGGGAAAAACCCTATCTTGGCTTGGTCGATGGAGAGTTCAGCGACTGTACCGCCTTTTATCTGTCGCTTGAACTGAACAAGCACACCAGTCATGACATGCTCGCATAGGAAAGTGTCCTGGAGGAGGACAGGTAAGATGCAGTCAACGGTATGTTGCCCATTGCGACACATGATTGCCATGTGACGGGTAAAAGCTGCCCAAGCGGCGGTAGAGGTTATGCCGGTGTCGTCCGCCATTTTCCCGAAGTGAGTGAAGCAGATGAGGGCGTCCTTGAATGCCTTTCTGAACGTGTCTCCTTTCAAATTATCTGGGGTGCTGTCGAGAACCCTATTTGCACACTCCTCGGTGTACAGCATTGTGATAAAGCTTGTGAGACGACAGCCAGCACTGAAATTCGGAGGCGTCTTCTCCGGACGATCATGTTGTTCTAGCTCGACGGCACGATGATAGGCATCGAGGAGAAGTTGGCGTCCGGTAAGCTCCCCCAGTTCTCCACGATCAAGCAAGCCAGTTTCGAGGATATCGGTAAGCGTTTTGACTACTATGAATGGATCTTGCGTCCTCCATGTCCGGAGTTGCTGGGCAGCAGCCTCGGCAAGAAGGGGTTCGGAAGGGTATCCAGACCGCAGGTACTCTCGGTGATCAGGAACAGAATATGCGAACCGCATGTGGCTCTCGACCAGAGCAGCCTCTTCCATTTGAACCTTTTCACGGCGAGGCTCAAAGTCCAGACACAATTGGATGTCTAGAACTGCCAGTTTTGCGGTGCGTGAGAAGGTTTCGTAGCGATTGTCGATCTCACGAGAACCAACGAGCTTCGCGCGTGCCAATTCCAAGATTTCTGTATGAAGGTGGGGTGCCTGAAGCCCGGCTCCTCGTAAAAGCGTCCAAAATCTATCGCATTAAGTCGTCAAAGAATGCCAATTGAAACAGTTATAAAAATACTCACAACGGTCGCCCAAATCGCGCCATGAATGGAATTGTGCTAATAACTTCGAGAGTCAACTCGCCTGGCTTGACCATGAAGTCCTCGTAGCAGTCAAAGGGTGTTTCAGTAATTGGTGCGTGCGTTACGGCCTCCCCGCCAAGAATGCGAGCGGATTTAGCAAGGGCCCGTGGAGCAGCGAACTGGGCCAAGCTTGAATTCGTCGATAGGAAAATGCAAAATATCGGAGATTCCAAAAGTTCATTGAGACATGAGCATAGAAAATCGTAAAGTGTCTTCTCATCGTCTTTCTTGGGCACCACCTCGGTGAGAGGGTGTGCTTCGTCGAAGTAGATTATGAGTTTGATTCGCTGCGACCCTTCAAAACCCTTCAGCTTGTCAATGATTTGTTCTAGTGCAACTCTCGCTGATTCCGCTGCGGCAAATGGCATAATCCTATTCAAATCGTAATCGGTATGATCAGAATCTTCAGAGCCCTTGGGTTTCGATCGACGTTTTGCAAATAAATCTTCATGCTTCTGCTGTATTTCGGGAAGAATCTGCCAATGCAATCACTAACTGTGATATTACTTGCCGTCTGTACAAATACGCACCTCAATTTCCTCGTTGGCGCGGTCAATCGCTGCTTTGTATAGTCTCGTGCGCACGCCTTCAAGGTGTTTTGACCACCACTTTGCTAAATCTTCAGAGGTTCTAACTTCCTTCGCAGTCCATTGTTTTTGACATTTCTCCAGTTCGTCATTGACTTGTTTGAACACACCAGCGAGGAACTTTAAATAATTGGTTTTCAGATTGTTTTGGTCATCCGGTAGAGAAGTTTTGACGAGGTAGTCGCGAACAGCATCGTCAGGGGCGGGGAACGCCAGGTCTAGGTTTGCACATCAGAAGCGCACAAGGGAATCGGAAAAAGAAAGCCAATACCTTGCTTTTCGTCGCTTTTTCGTAGATTAAACGGGATGGTGAAAACCACGTTCGCTTGCTCGTGGACCATGCGAGATTTTCCCGTACCGGAACTCTGAACAATGGCGATTTGGTTAGAATATGGTTTTTTTGTTCGCAAAATTGCATTGATGTTGGCAAACAGGAGTCGATGATTATTTCCGATGTAAGTATCACGCCAGGCGGACTCCAGAGCTTCGAAAATAAGGTTGGCTAAGCAAAACTAAAGCTAGGATGGATAAACACCTTGGTCTAGAGAATCGCGTCCATCAAATAAGCATGAATCACAACAGATGACAAATGACGCACTGGTCAGTTCTGCATCCTCGTTGAACCGTCGTTGGCGCCATTTTGCTACACATAGCCGTCGTCACCAACCCCAGTCAAAGAGCGCGGAGAACTACTTACGAGCGGCTGGCACTGCAGGCCAAAGGATTTCTTCAATGTTGGTTAGAGGCTGAAAAAGAGGCTGCGTGGCACAAAAAAACGCACCCAATTGTCGCACTTCTTTGAATGAGGCTTCTTTCCATGCTTTTTGTAAGACCGTAGTGATGGACGGTTGGCGCGTTAGCAGTCCTCCTGTTTCACGCGGAGAGAGAGATACGAGTCTCTCGTCTACATTAGTGATGACAGAAAGAAGCGCAGGTAAACCGGGCTCCTCATTAATTTTCCGAAAGGCGCTGAACGTTTCCATGATCTCCGCATCGAGGGGCTTGTGATCTTCGTCGGTGAAGCGATCGCGCTCGGGTGCTACTCGATTCAGCGATGGGGTATTATCTTGGGATATGGCCTCGTGTTGGGGATTCACAGACAAACGAGCGAAGCCTTCAGGTAGAGTTTGTGTTGGGTCCATCGTGGTATGGTACTGAAGAGGTACACCGTCATGTGATCCTAAACGCAGTGTGACGAACGCGATGTCAGTGAACGTCACGTCACATCTTAGAAAGCAGAATTGCAAACGGCAGTAAGTCCTCTCTGCTGAACTTGAACCGCAATGGACTTGGAAGAAGGGCAACGAGACTGGCGTGAATTCAGAATGTTGGGCGGAACTGGCTGCAAATCGCAGGTTGCTGGACAGTATTCGATTCGGTGGTGGTGCATAGTACTAGCTGTAAGTTAGAGGCTGCTTCGCATCCCAACGGCCAACCAAGGGCTTTCCTTAAGCAGACGAATTCTCGAAGTAAAAATCTGGGCAAAGAGGTGTCCAAATCTCCTTGGAGTGGCCAAATCTCCGCGACGAAGCAGCTGAGACAGTAGAGTGTAGGGACAGTGGCATACAGTGCTTTGCATGTGAGATTGCACTCAAAATCTTACGAAAAACTGTTTGTACTTGTAGTTTGTGGCCGATGTCATGCGTTCTACACCCAAAATCAACCCAAAATGGTTACTTCAGGTCACGAAATACAAATGCAAACAAGTTTTCGTGGGATTTGCAGTGCAATCTCACATGCAAAACACTGTATATAACCACATAGCGCGCCTTCGGGCGCAAAACCCGATACCCAATTTTCTTAACCATCCAAACGTCATTCGTAAAACTACATATTTGGGTGGTACAACTTTTTTCGTTAGTCACCGGGCCCCTTTCCTCACAAGTCTTGGACACAGTTCTTTTACTTAGTTATCCTCCCTGCTCGTCGCCGAACCGCTTTGCGGTTCGCTCCTTGCAGGTCGACTCGCGGTTACAACTTACAAAAACAGCTGTATTTAAACCAAATTCAAACAAGAGATTCCCCCAGTCGTAAGTACTTCAGAAGCAGTCACTAGAACAAATAGATACAAAACATCCTCAAAAGCTGCCAAAAATAAACACGAGAAGACTGTGAGAGGAGAGGCGGGCAGAGCCGACGGACAAACAACTGCAAAAGATCCTTAAAAGTGCCAAAAATAAACGGGGGAATCGGGCAGAGCCGACGAACAAACAACTGCAAAAGATCCTCAAAAGTCCTAAAAATAACAAACGACGACGGGAAGGGCCGAGATGGGTCACGAGAACAACAAACAAGTACAACTTTGAAAATATTTTCTTTGAGTGAACCCGAGGGTGTAAGAACCCTCTACTAACGTATCGGGTATACTGGTGTTGCACAATCCTTGGTAAGTGTGATGACCAGTGACATGCTGTGACATAGTGTCACAGGGCCAATTTCTTGAGACATGGACTTTGTACCTTCCACAACACCAATTCAATATATTTTTTGCACTGGGTTTGAGGGAATGATGTGATTGAATCCACTGAGAGAGTTTTCCATGTAGAAAATTTATTTATTGCTCCAAAAATGCGAAATCAGCTTGTTTTCCCTGCCAAATTTGGCACTCTGGAGAGATTGGACTATAGCTTTCCAACCACAACACGTATGAGCATGGTTTGTAGGAGGATATTACTTAGAATTTGAATTCTAATCGATCTACGGATTCAGAATTTTTATTTGTGGCCCCTATGTCGAGATCACCCCTAAGAATGGGCACTTTAACATAGTTATGAGGTAGTAATTAAAATTCTGGACCCGTAGGATTGAAGCCACATATTAATCGGTTATTTAGTCTCTGCAAATCTAAGCCAAAATCCTATCCATTGTGAAGCTGATAGCTCAAGTAGGCAACATTGGGCTAATAGGTGCTGTATAGCCACCAAAATGAGACACATTGTAGATTTTTATACATTTGAATAGAGAATATCTATACAATTCTGGCGCATTTTTTTTCTTGTAAATCGGTGGAGAATTGACTGAGCTACATCCTTTACAAGTTTGGGCCATCTATAAGCAGTGGCCAAAACAGGCACCTTCCCAATTTGGCAGACTGGTGATGCTTTTCCTGACGGCTCAAACTTGTAAAGGATGTAGCTCAGTCAATTCTCCACCGATTTACAAGAAAAAAAATGCGCCAGAATTGTATAGATATTCTCTATTCAAATGTATAAAAATCTACAATGTGTCTCATTTTGGTGGCTATACAGCACCTATTAGCCCAATGTTGCCTACTTGAGCTATCAGCTTCACAATGGATAGGATTTTGGCTTAGATTTGCAGAGACTAAATAACCGATTAATATGTGGCTTCAATCCTACGGGTCCAGAATTTTAATTACTACCTCATAACTATGTTAAAGTGCCCATTCTTAGGGGTGATCTCGACATAGGGGCCACAAATAAAAATTCTGAATCCGTAGATCGATTAGAATTCAAATTCTAAGTAATATCCTCCTACAAACCATGCTCATACGTGTTGTGGTTGGAAAGCTATAGTCCAATCTCTCCAGAGTGCCAAATTTGGCAGGGAAAACAAGCTGATTTCGCATTTTTGGAGCAATAAATAAATTTTCTACATGGAAAACTCTCTCAGTGGATTCAATCACATCATTCCCTCAAACCCAGTGCAAAAAATATATTGAATTGGTGTTGTGGAAGGTACAAAGTCCATGTCTCAAGAAATTGGCCCTGTGACACTATGTCACAGCATGTCACTGGTCATCACACTTACCAAGGATTGTGCAACACCATATATACCCAGTGACTGAAAGCAACTTGAACGCGTTTTCAGCGAATGCAGAGTGTTTGTTAGTATGAGACAAATCAATCTCTGGTTGAGTGCTTATTCGTGACAATGAAAGGATTGCAGCAAGGCCGCCAAAACTCGATAGATTGACTCTGGCGTAATGACCAGGAAAAAGGTGAATTACCAAACACCAACGACACGAACTGTGCTATGCTGCAAACCTCCCCTCCCCTTCTCAACAACATCAACAGTGTCTCCCCCCAACAAACCGACACAGAACACCGAAAAGCCAACAACGCAACACCAGCAACACCAGACAAAAGCGCCAATGTGGCAAGGTTTAAGGAGTGTCCGAACTGTAAGGCCTTTATAGCAGAAAGATAGAGTATGAATAGGCACAACGGGGATGAGTCAGGAAAAGTGACGGGAGTCGCAGTCGATGTGTGTTCTGGACGCAAAATATAATAGTGTTGGAGGCGGTGACGCGAATAATAATGGTAGGTCACAAATTGGGGACTGCGTATGCGATCGCCGGACTGTCAAAGAATGGGTGTTTTGCCTGAGATTCGGTGTAATGGTGGTGGATGTTGGCTTGACAAATGATGGGAATGTCGGAATTGCTTCTCCCCCCGCTCCTCTCCTCCTGCTCCAATGCTCTCTGCCCTCTCCCTCCCACCACCTCTCTCCCCACCTCCAGCTCCTTCATAAAGCCCTCACCGCACCACAGGCACACCACCACGGTACGAAGGTTGACCCCGCGGATGTTGAGGTGGCACAGCTCCATTCTGCTGCTGCCGACCTTGCTGGGGTTGCCTGCTCGAGTACATCACCTGCGCTTGACCCTGCTGCTGCTGCTGTTGAGCTTGCGGCTGCCCATTCCTATGAGCAGGCGTTACCACGTTAGCCTGTCGTTGCTGAGGTTGAGCCGCCTTTGGCTGTTGCTGCTGCTGTTGTGCCTTCTCCTGCTCCTCGGACCCGCTTGGGGCAACGTACAGCCCCCGATCGATATTTTGCGGGATCGGCTGAATCTCCGTCCCTAGCTCTTGCTCGATCTTGTACAGATTAAACCGATCCTCATACGTCACGAGGTTGATTGCCAATCCCAAATGTCCGAACCTGCCTGAACGGCCAATACGATGCAGATACGTCTCGCTATTCTTGGGGAAATCAAAATTGATAACGACATTCACCGCTTGAATATCAATTCCACGAGTGAGGAGGTCCGAGCAGACAAGGTTGCGGCATACGCCGTTGCGGAAGTCATGGAAAACGCGGTTGCGGTGCGATTGGAGCATCTTTGCGTGCGAGTAGAAACAGGAGTATCCAAGCTCAGTCACCTTTTTGGCGAGGAGCTCGACACGGTTCGTGGAATTACAGAAAATAATGGATTGGTTGATTTGCAGCTAATGTGTGGATTTTAGTTGAGTGTTGGCGACACCAGTGGAAAACGAACAAACCTTGGAGAAGAGAGTATTCAGACAGTGAACCTTTTGTCGTTCTTCGACATAGGCATAATATTGGGTGACACCGCGAAGGGTAAGTTCGTCCATCAGGTTGATTTCGTACGGGGAATTCATATGTTTGTCCTGTGTAAAGTGTAAAACGACGGTCAGGAGGCGCCAGCAAAAAAAAAATACCTTAAAGTCTTTGACGATCATAGGGAAAGTCGCACTAAAAAGCATGACTTGGCGTTCAGTAGGGAGATAGGAAAGCAACTGTTCCATCACAGGCGCGAATTCAGGAGATAAAAGTTTATCTGCCTCGTCCATGACGAATACAGGGCATTCAGTGAGGTCGGCAACATTTTTGCCAGCCAAATCCAGGATACGGCCTGGAGTGCCTACCAAGACGTGTACGGACTCTGATAAACGTAAGATATCGTCCTTGAGGGTTGTACCACCAGTGGTGACCATGACCTGCACGCCCATGTGTTTTCCGAGTGTTTTGCATACCTGAGATGTTTGGAGGGCAAGCTCACGAGTAGGAACGAGGAGGAGGGCCTGGATCTTGTTCTTTGTAATGTCAATTTGTTGGAGGGAGGGAATAACGAAAGCGGCTGTTTTTCCGGTGCCATTCTTTGCACGGGCGAGGATGTCACGTTTGGTCAGGGCAATGGGGATAGCCTCTTCCTGAATGGGAGAGGGCTTCTCAAAACCTGCTTCAAAGATGCCCATGAGAAGCTCGCGACGGAGGAACATGTCCTCGAATTCTGTGCCCTTTGTAGCGGTTACATCTTCAGTTTGGGGACGGATGTCTTTTGGTGGAGGACGGAGTGTGGATTTCCAGGAATCTGTGATTGAAGGTCTGCAAAGAGTTATTAGATGTGTAGCGATGAATATGGGTATGATTGACGTACGTCGAGGACGACGAGGTCGCTGGCTGAGACATGAGGGTGGTGGTGGTATGGAATCAAGGTGGTATCAGGGACAAAGGGCGAGAAGGGCGGCTATAAGCTAGAAGGCGCTAAAGGCTGTTAGGCGGGATATTGATCGCTGGTTGGTCGTTGTGCTCGTTGACTTCAATTCTTGTCTTGTTGTGAAAATACGACCCTCAAAGTATTCTTTCACACGCTCAAGCCACGTCCAAAATAAACCATGGGTATCAAATCCACATCAAAGCAGAACCGTATCACCGTATCATACCCTCCAACCTCCTAAGCGCTTCTTCTTTCGAAAGTACAGATGCTGCAGCTTCCCTTATCCGAAGTCGCTCCCCACCTAATGTTGCGTGAACAACCAGACGCGCAATCACCTCACCCTGAACAAAGTAATAAATAAGGGATGAGGAAGAAAAAACAAGAAAAACTGACCAGTTCCACAAGGATAGCAACCACAATCAGCCTTGAAATTGTAGGTCAGCGAAAAGAGAAGAAGGAAAAAAAATCATCGACAAACCAAATGATAATCCACGTTATCCTCTCCATCGCAGAATTATTGAGATGGTCGTGAATGGCATCCAACTGCGTTTTGCAATGTCAATCCCCCGTCTCAAAATATGGAGAGGTTACTGACAAAGTCGCTTACAACCCCAAGCTTTTCATTCAATAACTGCACACGAGGCTTGATCTCCATGTACTCCCGAACAGCATCATACAAACTCTTCAAACTTGCCTCACTCCAAAACAATTCGGGGATGTCAAGGACGTTCGACACCAGATTGACGTCTCGGCGCAATTTGAAGAGGCGGCCAGTCAACTTGAGTGCTTCGTGCCGGCGAAGCTTCAGCACGCCTGACTCGGCTAGTTGCTTTGGTATCGAGATGGTCAGAGGCGATGATAGCACTTGCTGAGCAGTCGTTTCATAGCGTGCTAGAAGCGTCGATTGAGCAAGTGCGTGAGCTATGGAGAGCTTGAGCAAATGAGAGCGAGATTTGAGAGCTATATTCAGCGGAAAATGGTTAGAGCATTCGGATACAAACCCATTTGAGAAAAACTTGCTGAAAAAGTCGTTATATATTCGTGGGTATGCAATGTGGGGATCATGCTGGTAACCTTGACATCAGAAAAAAAAGAGGCATCAAGATTAGAGACCTACCGCGAAATGACACTCCTCGACTTTCCAATCGTCCTCGTCGATCCTCCTCTTCATCACGCCCGCCTTTTCCACGTCCTCAATAATATCCTTCTCAAACCTTTCCTCTAAACCAAAGAAAACAACAACCCCATACTCAAAAAATACCACCTCCACAACGTCATCTTCTACATTTCTCATCGGGGCAACAGGTTCAGGCGTCTCACGAGCGCTTCGCCATCGCCCGTACACCCCAGGATCAGTCTCCGCTCCAGATTCTATATCCACCAGAGGACCTACAACTTCAGGTGCAAATTCCGACGCGGGTGTGAGGAGGGGTTCAGAGTCTCGCTCTCGGAATACAGGAACGATGGTAGCAGGTGAAGGCGGGGTCGCTTGGGACGTAGTCGGCGAATCCGGTCGGTGGAATTTAGGCACCTCCACGGGAGAGGTGGAAGAGATGTACCCGTCACGGAGGGACGACGGCGACCTAGCGGAGGTGGATGTAAAGTATGTTCCTTGGTAGCCATTCTCCTCTGCTTCAGACAATCTGGAGAGTAATGATTGGCCTTTAATCAACGTCGCTGGGGCAGAGGAGCGAACGTTCGTGTTAGGTCCATAGCCCGGCAGTAGCGGCAAATGGTACATCTACAGAATGATGTCAACTTCGCTTCAAGAGAACATATCTTTCATACTCACCACATACAACGCCTCGTCGAACACCCTAGGAGACACATTATGCTCCCTTTTCAAAAAAGACGCGAGCAATTTCATCTTGAACGACTCTGCAACGCAACACGCAGTGATCCGTTTATACCCAGCCTGTTTCCTCTGCTCTTTGCTCATGCGTTCCGCTTCGCTCTTGTACTCTCTCACCCCACCATCAGTCTCAGCAGCCAGGGTCAAATCCTCCTCCACATCTGTAGGTAGGGCTCTCGTTTGTGGCGCAGAAGGGAGTTCCACAAGTTTATGTGATGTTTTTGATGTCCTCTGCGCCTTGGGTGCGGATGCGAGGCCAGATATAGATCCACGACGTGCCGTGGGCTGTTCGGGCCCGCCATTGGATGTTCCAAGGGAACGTAGGCGCGCCGATGGTTTCCTTCGACCTGGTAGATTGGAAGATGAGGGCAACCGAGCAGGGATACTGGGCTTGTGGGACATCTGATATGATATCGGAAAAGAAGACAGTGGCAGTGGTGACAATTGACATGATGTCGTCATTATCTAGTATGTAGGTGTATTTCCTACTAATACACTTTACCATGAATTAGTGATATAGGGACTCGGTGTATAAGATAGACACTGGGTATATAGTCTACGGTTGTCTTGTCAGTAATGCATTTATATCCCATCCGCCCATGAATAAAAATCAGGATATAACAGCCAATCTCTATGGCTTGCGTGTGAGCGGGTTTCGGTCTCGCAGCTGCGCTCCTCTGTAGTACAGGAAGATGGGGAAAGGAATACCCAACACGATGGCTAGGCCTGCTAGCAACTAAGAACTTCTATTAGAATTACAGTGTCATATAAAAAAGAGATAAACACACCGAATTGCCACCACCAAGGCCAAGCCTGTCGAACATTTGCTGTCCAAAGAGAGGGAACACGAATCCAAACAAGGAGCGGAAAAACTGAGCAGAGAGACATGTTCAGCGAACGTCCACGAAGAACAAACAAATGGCATACAGCAGCAGCAGAGGTAGCGCTCGCAGCAAAGGTAAACGCATCGACTAGGTACAGCTGAATAGGAAGGCTGCGCAGGGAGTGAGTTGACTGATGGAACCAAAACCGCATAGACGTACAACACAGCCATCATGCCTAAAACCTTAGGTTAGCCGCCTTGCATCATCTGATTCCGAAAGAGGGTGCACCCACCAAATCCGTAGATACCTGAACCAATAATTGGCATAATCCAGTGGATTTTAGCAGCCGCTGACCATCCATACCAGCTATGTTCGAGAGGGCAATTAGGTGGGAACGAATGATACCTATCAACTTACAGAAGGCCAATAGGAACGAAGAGTGATCCGAAGGACAGGGCTGGGATACGCATCTCGGGTGTACCAACCCCGCCATTTTTTGAGGCAAGCTGTAAAAGCCATTTAGATTGACGAAAGGGGATGGTAAGGGACACTTGCGTGTTTGTAGGCAGCATCTGCCCACTTTGCTCCGAAAATGGTTGACAAAAAAAAGCCTATGCCCAAACCCAGGTAGGCAAGACCACCGATACCAGCACTGAAGCCATACGTGTTGTGGAACAAATCTGTGAATACCTAAATGAGCTGAAAGTGCATGTAGCGGAAAGATGAACATACCGGCGAAGGTGGCAAACATCAGGTAGTAGATGCCTAACACAGCAAGACTCAGCGATTCGAATGACCTACGCAAACCGGGTTTGGTCTAGCGCTCACCATACATACTACAGAAAAAGGTCAGGGTTGTGATTAAGTGGCCAAATGCGACTCACAATGCCATGTAAAGACTGAGCATGAAACACACGAGATTGTTAAACAGCAAAATTATTGGCCGGCTAAGATTCTCCACGAAGAAATTCCATTTGTTTCCATGGGTTGAGCTAAGGTGAGGATGCAACTTCGCGGCTACCTCGGGGTCTATGCCCTTCTTCGCATCACGTCGCAAGCGGATGACGGGTGCATACGTTTCTCTGAGAAGTGGTATGCCAAAAAGACTGGCAACACCACATGTAACTTCGTACAGAAATAGGCTCAGTCCCGTGCTTTGATACCTGGGTGGAGCACTACTCACTCGCTATGACAATGAAGACCCACTTGATGCCAATAGTTTGTGCAATGAACCCGCCTGCAATAGGACCGACAACGGGACCTGAGAGATCATAGATCGCAGGATCAGAGGAGTGGATCAAGGCCCTAAAGTGTGCTGTTTACCGATCAGAGGTCCCAAACTGAAAATAGCCATTGCCGAAGCACGATCCCGCTCGGAAAACATGTCGCCTATTGACCCAGCACCGATCGCGATTGGCGCACTGCCAGAGAGACCAGCTGAAATGAGGGTTAGCCTGAGAAAGGGTATGCCATGCTTCTACCCACAAAGAAAACGGAAACCAATGAGTGCGCCCGTGCTTGGTGCAAACGCGCAGCCGAAGCTGAAACCCATAGTGACGATATTAGCAATATGGAGGACCTAGATTGATGGCGTGAGTAGATGTATCCGAGTCCAAGGAGGCACCTGCATACCCATGTCCGCCCGTACATCTCGGATAATGGTGCGAAGATGAGGGGCTGGGAGCTTGTTGAGTAAAAGAATAATAGGACACATCTTGACTTACCCCAATTGCGAACGACAACAAGAATATACTCAGAGTAAGGGCAAGGATGGTTGAATTCGTAATGCCATACTTCTGAGCGACCTCTGGTAGACCAGGCGCCATCATAGAACTTGCCAGAGGGGAGACGAAAGTGTAGAAGGACACCTGAAATTTCGTTGGTTGCGAACAATGAACCGACGAACAACTTCACGCACGATGAAGACTGCTGTCCATTTTCTCGTTATTGACCAGTTCCTGGCATTTTCGGGATCGTCTTCCCAACCCTCCTCTCTATTTTCGATGGCTTCCTCTATTTTATCATCAGGAAGTGCAGATTCTCCATGACCAGCG
The DNA here is from genome assembly GCA_018417955.1 of Laccaria trichodermophora. NCBI lineage: Eukaryota > Fungi > Basidiomycota > Agaricomycetes > Agaricales > Hydnangiaceae > Laccaria > Laccaria trichodermophora. Next base: position 1,511,863 of record JACTVC010000002.1, read on the forward strand.
GGAAACTTGGAAGAAAGTTCTGGTGTTACAGGCGACTTTTCGTTGGATAGAACATGAGTGAGGGAAGACGCGATCGAGTTTGTTTGTGTGAATGGGACACTGTTAGGCTTCCCGTCTTCGTGGCTCATCTTTGACACGGGCGGACCGCAAAACCTGAGATACCACCAGAGGGAACGGACAGGACAACGAATCACTCCTCCAAAAGGCGCAATTGCATTTTATCGCAACGCAAACCCGTGCAGAACCGCATCTTGACGTTATTGGCATTTGGTCATCTTGCATATCAACTTCATTTTGAGTCACCACATGCTCGTAAGTTACGCAGGTGAACGTTCAGGGTGTGGGACTTGAAGGGCCAGATATGATTCCCGGAGGCTTTCAGATTAAAGAGGTCAAGTGCTCTATAGCTTGCTCTTGGGCATGGCGCTTGACCCGGAGATGAGTGATACCCTGGGGCCTGGCATCTAAGTACTTGTGATGGTGACTGACAAGAAACGGGACCACTTTGGGATCACTCTCCGCATTCTCTTGGCATATCCAATCAGGAGCTATATTTATAATCGCAGGCACGACTTGAACAACTTTCTACTTAGCCTCTGAAGCAACTCTCAAGGCAAGGCTTTGGTAGGCTTTGATTAACGATGGCCCAAGTAGCGCTCTTGCTACGCTGTCCTACTAGTAACAGTCAGATGATTTCGGTAATCCTCCTTCTCCGATCTAACATCCAATTGCAATATTGGACCCACCTGCCCCGAGTCGCGGCCTCGAGAAATACTCCCTTGTCAAGTCAATCGGGGCTGTCCATCCAGCACTACCGCAATAAGGATATGTAGATAGTACGAGTACATAAAAACTGCTAGTCGTTGTTACGGAGCTCGACAGTGCAATTTTTATGTTCATGCATCAATAAGTTAACGTTAACAGATATACATAGGATAGGGGTTTTGGTAAGCGATCTAATATGTTAGTGTGACTGTCATAAGAACTCATAAGTATCGGTCCGCGTAATAAGACAGTGCTACTATCTAGTATCTTGACGCCAGTAGCACTCGCACATGATCATGATCGTTATCCAAAAGTCCATTTAACGGATCAATGTGAAGATACAAGTACATGAATTATAACTGTACAAGTGTCCCTAAACCAGTATGGTTTGCCTTCTAAATATGAGAATCCTCGTCGGTATGAAATGCTCAGTGTCTATTCGAAAATGCAAGACGTTGGGCGAATACTTGATCGTCCCAAAATAGCCCAGGGACCAGGGGTAAGTAAGTTTGCTTGGAGAAGAATGCCTCATGCATGAGATAGGGCCTTTTGAACGGCCTGAATAACGGCATCCGCATCGACATGCACTGGGTCATCATTTGGAGGCGATGGCTTCGGAAGGTTGTCGGAGGTGAATTTTCTACTTTCAAACAATGCTGAGCGAATCATCTATAAAGAAAGAGGATACGTACTGATTGCCATGCCAAGCAACGTAGTGGAAGCCTAGGGAGTGGGCAGTAAACTCTCGATCATGAGCAAATGTATCAGCAGGGAAGAACTCCATCAATGTAGCTCGTGGTGACGGCTTCATGAATACGGAGTCAAACAAGTGGTTTCCATGAACCCCAAGGATAACCTGGGAGTTTGTCAATACGAACCTGGAGGCGGGAGAGTCAAAACGCTCACCGACGACCGGACCACAGCACCCATTTTTACGCTCCAATCCGTTTCAGTAGTTGAGGTAGAAACGACATGTACGTCATATCCACGTGAACGGCCCAACTTTTGCAGTGCACGCACAAGGGCATCGTGATCCTCGGGAACCAGCTTCGGACCATTTGGCTCAGATTGTCTGTGTAGGTAGGTGACGACTTTCTTGTCTTTGACCTTCTCATCGTATGCGTCGAAATACAGAGTCAAAGTCTTCCGCACGGGTTCCCACCAATTCTTTGAGGCCTCAAGATCGAAGGGTGGCGAGAATGTGGGCTGTTCTGAGTTCAATGAGAGTCCCGCCGCTTGACGGTCGGCCACCACGAGGCGCTCGAAAAAGAATGGTACTACCATGTTGTGATAATCTTCCCAGTCTTCATAGTATAGCATGGTGAGGTGGGGGAAAGCGGCCTTGGCGAGGTAAGGATGAAACCCAGTGTCGACGCGCACGCGACGTAGCCAATGTTTGCTAAAGTCGGGGTTGGCATCGGTAAAGAAGCGATTGTGCGGGAAAAGCATGCGTTGTGGAGGTGGGAGATGGGTAAGGCCATTGTGATCAATTGAAGTGTCCAGAGTGCTGTAGAGTCGCCACAAAGCGAAAAGAGTAGAATTATCTTGGAGAAAAAGGTGAACTCTGCAGATACCGACTAGATAAGGTTTGCAACATACGTGGCTCAGAATCCGCTTGCATCCATGAGACGCCTCGAATGCTAGCAAAACAGTTTCAATACACGGCATGGGGTTTCGAGCGTAAGTCATACATTGAGCCGTAATCTCCTGCATGCGCCAGCGCCTGTGCTTTCGACAGGAACTTCCACTCCGCGAATCCATTGCCAATATTGGCGACCATAGACGCCATTGGGGGGAAAGACTTTTCATCATCTGTGACAAGATAGACAGAGCCGTTAAAGATCATGACATTATCCAAAATAGTGTAGCCTGCGTGGGGATGTCATTGTTTACGCCATTGAACAACAGAGAGGTAGCTCCTTACCGGGCACATGTTTCACAACCTTTGTCTGCGGTATGTCCTCCCCCCATACCTGAAGTGCTTGGTCGACTGTTATATTTCCAAATACTTCACCCAGCAAATCACCCGCAGCCTGGCTTCCAATCCACGTCGCTCCGTGTCGTCCGCTACCGCTTGACTGACTTCTCTCCTCGCCGTCACCAGCGATGTGATTCTCGTCCCAACGCCAGTCACCAAATATTTCGGTTTCAAGAGCATCTCTCCATCCTGGAGGTTTCCGTCCGTCGTTTCCTATGAGTTTGGTCTTACCAAGACCAATTTTTCGAAAGAAGGCTCCCTGGCTTGCCAGAGGATCAATTCCCAGAAGTCGTAATGAAGTTTCAAAGTTATAGGCGAGGAAATAGGTGCATAAAGAAAAAAGAATGAGAGTAATTTCCCGCCTGTCAAGTGGTGCCAACCATCGCATGTTGAAGCAGCGTCTATGATGAGGGAGGCCAAGAGCACGCCAAGAAGCGGAACGACTGTGTAACTGCTTGCAAAAACAACCTGAACAAACAACATTATAGGACGCTGAATTACTACTACAAGAGATAGAAATACAGTGATGGTACTGGAAACAACGCCGATCATGAAAAATATATACTCGATAAGAACCAGCAATACAAGCGTCTCCTAAGCTTCTTCGGTATCTTTCTTTCCTCTGCTACAATGAACGAAAGGTTAGCATGCGACCACCTAAGAAGCCACCAAAGCAGTTCACCTTGATTTGGTAGGGAGGAGTTCCTAAAATACGTCTTAGAAGAACTCAACAGAATATAACCTCTGGACTTACAGCAGCAATGTGGGGCACAACGCCACCCTGAGAGATGACCACATCTCCAAGGAGTCGATTCAACCTGACCATAGTAAGAATATAGCAATTCGTCGTAAATGACAGAAAACGCACTCTTCGTCGTTTCTGATAGCAAGTTGGAGATGACGGGGAACGATACGTTGCTTCTTGTTATCGCGAGCGGCATTGCCAGCGAGTTCAAGGATCTCAGCAGCCAAATATTCGAGGACCGCGGCCAGATAAACTAGGAGATGCGCACAGTTGTGATTAAGAGAATGCAATGTGATGAGATATGCGTACCAGGTGCGCCGGCACCGACACGTTGAGCGTAGTTTCCCTTCTTCAAGAGACGATGGACACGACCGACAGGAAACTGGAGACCTGCCTTGGCCGAACGCGATTGGGATTTGCCACCTTCACCACCCGCCTTGCCGCCAGAAGAAGATTTTCCAGATTTCCCTATCGTCGATGGGTAAGTATAAGAACTGCCGATTGGGCGCCCAGTGTTTACCTTTTCCGCTCTATAGACATCGAAGCGTCAACTACTTTCACTTCTATAAGAGGTCAGGCGTACCATGAAGGTCAGTTAATTTACAATATACAAGGAGTCGAGAAGAGATGGTGGTGGTTTGAGTTGAAGAGTGGTCAATCAACAAACCCCGCACCAACGCGTCAATTTATGGGCCAAATCACGTGTGTTATCTTGTGACGAACTTTGTCAAAAGCAAAACGTTACACTTCCCCATGTCCTTATTTTCATCATGGCCAGTCCGCGGTTTCCTTGCACGAAATACCGATCATTTCTTTTGTCTCCGGAGATCATTTTGCGCAACAGGCTTGAGATTGCAGAATGGCCCAGTGCCCTCGTCATCATCGCAGTCCAATACTATCGACATTGAAGGGCCCAGTGTCAATCCCAATGATTTGCAGCCGTTGAATCGACCTTTAGGAGTTCGGGAGAGGCCTACGACGGTAGTGAAGACGAGAACGGAGAAAATGAAAGCCTTAATGGATCAGGATGTGCGGCTTGCGGAACGGAGGCATCTGTACGTGATATCTTGACCTCCCGACCAGGGTTTTGACTTGTACGGTCGTAGAATCAAGGAGGCCAGTAAAGGCTACTTTCACGACATGAACATGACGCGAAAGCATGGCGGAAAGACCTGGATTGCCCCCAAGGTCCTCATTCGCGAGGACGTGCGTGGCGGAGCATAATGTCTTCTAAATTTGCCTCACCCCCTTCCAGAAAGCCTTATATCTACCCAACATCTCTGGCAAGAGCTTAGCTGACAAGATTAAAAAAAATACGACAACGATGTGTTTTGGACGCATTACCGTGCTTGCGATGTTAGGCACGCAAATTTCAGAGGTATATATCACTATGCCCTCTGTTGCACACGCCAATAGCTGAATGAATACAAGCTCCATGTAAAAGGCTTCGTTGACGCGACAAATGCACGCTTCTCTTCAAATCCCCTTTATCAATATATTCAAATCAATCTGCAAGAAAACCTTCTCAAGTCATTCCTTGTGAACCTCTTCGCCAACTCCCTGCGCAACGTAGTTCCTCCTAGCTTGCAAGCGAACTACCTTGTTTCAAGCCAAAACATGGAGTACGTTCGGGAACCTCTTGGTATGACCAATAGCAAAGTCGGGTATGTCTATCTCATCGACGAAAATCTGAGAATTCGATGGGGAGGCTGTGCGGATGCAACCGTAGAGGAAAGCCAAGCTCTGGAAAGTTGCACAGGAGTGCTGTTAAAGAGATTGGAAAAGAAGCCGAAAGGAGGACACCTCCCTCAACTTGATGGAGCGTCAATGCAATGAAGAGCCACTCTATGCCTTCATATCTCAGTAATGTCGGTGAAAGGGTATATTGTTGTTTGCCAACTCACGCTTTCGTTGCTTATAAGATACCAAGAATGAAATAGGGTATGCCGCTGGATTTTTGTCTTTGGAATCCCCTGGGAGTGCTTCTGTGTTGCTCCCACCACTAAACCTCGTTATACAATGGTTTGTCAGGTCGACAATTTTTATAAACAAATATTCGTCGGCCCATTTATGAGTCTGGCGACACAGCTAGTAGTGGACGGATGAGGTCTGAGCATGTTACAAACGCTTTGGCCCTGAGGCCTGAACCAGTACTCTCATTGACCTTCAAGCTTCGGCGAATGAGCATGATTGCACGGTCTATTTGTTTGGTTTTGGCTCAATAAAGAAATAATTACTCAGCAGTATTTAAGTCACCACATCAGCGTGCGCTTATCGATTGATCTACTCTCCTACCGTCATGTCCAAACCTACCAAGGTATCGTGGTGGAAGAAGATGAAGAGACGGATTTCTAAGCCTAGTATTCTGCCTGATGCTGTCAATTCTTCTGGACCTGTGGCAGCGACATCAGAAGTAAGCTCTGCACCAAGAGAAACACTGGTAAACAGATCTGATACCCATCCACCTGGCGCGTTGACAAGTGCTACTGATCTGCTTGCCTCTGACCCCCTCCAACCAATCTCGGAAACTGTATCTGAGTCTCATGTTTTGCAGTCCCCACAGTATTGGGTGAAGATTGCCCAATCTTCTTTTGCTATCTTGGGTACTGGATTGAATGCTGCTCCTGTTCCTGGCCTTGGTGTTGCATTAACTTGTGCCTCTAAAGTTTTGTCACAAATAGATGTATGTGTATTCCAAGTCTACTTTCTCTCAAGGACTAATAACTATGGTTTAGATGGCTCTTTCCAATGCAGGTGATCTGAAAAGACTTGCAGATGTTGTATCAAGATTAGAGAAGATTCTCTGCCCAGACCCTGAGCATCCATGTTTACTTCCTAAACATATTAGTCAATGAATCAATTCAACATTGAAGTATGTATCATATTGTATTGTTGCATTCAAGGACTAATTGAACTTCTGGAGCAACTTTGAAATTACTAAATCCTCAGCAAAGGGGGTGGAATCCAGAGGGTATATTAGGGCTTTCCTTGAGGCATCCTCAAATGCAGATGCAATCACAGAACTTTTTGAGGCTGTTAAAAATGATTTGAATGAATTTATAGTCAGTTCCTCACTTTAAAATTATATTGTTCATGCTAAAGTTATCTAGCTGAATGGTGTATTAAATGTGGAGATATCAGTCTGGGTATGTTATTTACTTTTCTACCCAGTATCTACTAACTGGATATATTATAGGATCTTCTTGAACTTGGTGTGTTCTGAGACTGTGTTATAAACAAATTCTAATAATAATTACAGAGCAGCAAAAAAGCTTAGAATCAAGTCTACAGAATGTTCTCAAGGCACAGTGGGACCATCTTGACTATCATATTGTGGAGTGCATGGTTGGAACACGTGAAGATATCTTAGGGTCCATATATCAGTGGCGTGATGATCTTAATTCTGAGCCTATTTGCTGGCTTCGTGGTATGGCTGGAGTTGGGAAAACAACAATAGCTAAATCTGTTTGCAAACAAACTGCTGATGATGGTGAACCTATACTTGGTGGTAGCTTCTTCTGCTCTCGTTGTGGTGATGCAGCTCTTTCTGAGTTTCCTCGAATATTTCCCTCTCTTGCCTTGCAGCTCTGCAAGAATGTTCCTGGATTTCATCAGAAGCTATTGTCTACTTGGCCAAAACTTCCTACTGTGCATAACATTCCTACTGCACCTGCTGATCAGTTTTTGACTCTAATCCTCAATCCTCTTAATTCTTATAAAGATGGTCTAGTTCTTCTTGTCATTGATGCATTGGATGAATGTTCTATACTTGAGGCTGCTGAGCTGCTATTCCAGTCAATTTCAGGCCATGTTAAGGAAGTACCACATCTGAAGATTTTAGTGACAAGTCGACCTGAAACAGAGATTCTCACAGCTGCTAGTGATCCTGCTATTCCTCTGCATACTCTGATTTTACCTCGAAAGAATCAGGAGGATAGGACAGAAAGTGATCTAAAAGTGTTTTTTAGGGAAACTCTGGAAGAATTGGCAAAGAAAAATCATGCTTGTGATAAACAACCTCTTGATTTTCCATCAGACAAACTTGTTCTGGATCTGGTCAATAAAGCACAAGGGTCCTTCATTTATGCCAGAATTGTGTGTAATGCTGCCAAGGATTCTAGCTTACATTACAGAAAAATAGCTTGGGATTTTGCAAAAGGACATTCAAATCACAATGGCTTAAAATCCATCTATGAGCTGTATAATCATATTCTACAGAGATCAGTTGAACGAACTGGAAATCTGGCAGCAGAAAAGGAATTGCTCCACTCTATTCTTGGTACTATAATTCATTTACAGACTCCTCTGTCTATAAGAGATCTGGCTAGCTTAATGAATGCCTCTGCTGAGAATGTATTTAACCACCTTGATTGGATTCGTTCTATTCTATATGTGGCAGAGGATGTTGATTCATCAGAACTAGTGCAGACAATCCATGCAACTCTTGATGACTTTCTTGTAGGAAGGTTCAGAGAGATATCTGAATCTATTCTTCCAGTTATTGATCCAGCAGATCAGCACCAAAAGATTACCTTGTGCACATTTATGCTGCTAAACAATGGACTTACTCAGAATCCATGCATGTTAGACCGCTTCACATGCAATCCAAAATCAGAAATAGTTAAAAAGCATATTAGTGGCTCACTCAGCTATGCCTGTCAGTTTTGGGCAGACCATCTAGTTCTTTGTGATGTGGATATCACAAAATGTTCTGTACTGATGAGTGATATCCAGAAATTTGCTGAACATAAGCTGTTACTATGGATTGAAAATTGCAGTCTCTTGGGACATGTAGACAGTATTTTCCATTCTCTTCACATTATTTTTCAGAACAAGAATTGGAGTTCTTGGTTGTTATGTTGAATTTCATATTATCTTGATCTGCATTATAAACTCAGTATTTCACAGAAGCAGCTTCATGTTACTCAAAATCACAAAGTAGTATCAGTTTTAGCACTACTTCAAGATGTGTATCACTTGGTATCAATGTACTCTGAGTCATTGCAGTATGATGCTGCTCAACTATACTTGTCTGCATTGAAAATGCTTCCCACCCAATCTCCAATCTCTTGTCTATATTCTTCAAATAGTGTTTCTATAACAGAAGGCATAGAGCTTCAGTATGGACACCAACCAACATGGAATGCATGTCTACATGTTTTCACAATTCCACCAGCAAGTGGAAGTCTTCAGGCTGTTGTTCCAGCTGCAAGTACATTGAATTATGTTGCAGCACTCTCTTTGAAAGACTTCAGTGTTACTGTTTGGGTTTGGGATATGTCTGAAGGATCTCTCAAGTGGTCCAAAAAGATTGCAGGTGCACAGAATGCAAATCTGGCATGTCTTTACTCAAGTCGAGATCATTTCATTCTAGTGGTTGACAATACAGTAACATTCTTTGACTTCAAAAATGGAATTGCATCTCAAAAAGCAGATTGCATTGATGTTATTAGAATCATTCCTGGCTCTGAGCTATATCTTAGAACTTCAGAGGGCTGTGTTGGTCTATACTCTCATGATCAGCAAAATTCTATAATATCACCTATTCCGAGGACCCAAAATATTTATGCTATAGATCCAATGCAGCTTTCATCCATTGAAGCTCATGTTAAAACAATTTCCATCTGGACACATAATATTGCATGGTCTGATTGTGGAAGATACTTTGTCAGTTGCATGGAGAAGCCTGAGCCTAGAAGGTGAGCAATATAACTATAAATGTTGATGTTCTTTATTTATTGGTACATTAGACTCACAGTTGGTCACATTCCAGACAAGGCTACACCAGTCAAAGATGTTGAAATAATTGTGGAGTTTCCTCCACATATACATGTTGGTGTGATTTGCACTGCCATATCACATGAGGGATCTGGTAATCGTCCCCAATATGCTGTTTGTGGTGGAGACAAGATTCAAGTCTGGTGTACAGAGACACACTCCCTCAAAGCAGAGTTTATTGGCCATCATCGACAAACTGATTTTCTTGCCTTTTCATTTGATAATCAATATTTGGTCTCTGGTTCTGAAAATGTTGTCAAGGTCTGGGATTGGCAGCATTATATTTCAAAGCCTCCTGTAGAAATACTTTCTGGACATCATTCACTGTGGCTGACAAGTGTCTCATTTGCTGCAGATGGTAAACAATTTGTATCATCCTCATGGGATAGATCAATTGTGCTCTGGAAACAATTTGAAAATAATACTGTTGAAACATTCAAGTTTACCACAAATTACTGTCCATTGCAGGCATCATTTACTCCCACTGGAGATGTTGCATATGTTTTGAGTGAAGATGGCCATGGTTATGGTGAGATTAAACTCTGGGACATAGTTGACAAGGTTGCAAGATTTGATAGCTCAGCAGCCAGCTCCCAGGGTTCTTATAGTTTTACATTTCCACCTGAATCAAACAGAGTCTTGCACTTTGTGACCAAGCAAGAGTGTGGTGTAAAATATTTTCAATATACAAAAAGTGGTCATATTAAATTGGTTGCCAAATTTGATGAAACCCCAGCTCATGTTGTCTTCTCACTAACTGGAACACTAGCACTGGTTTTTTCAAAAAAAATATTGCTTTATACTCCTCAAGCTGTGATATCTGAGATGGACTTGGATCTAGCAGAAGTCAGCTCTCAGTCATCTGAGCTACACCAATATGAGTATGAAGGCAATCTCTATGTATCTGGCAATCGAATCTTTCTTCATAATTCTGACACTAATGAAGATGGAGAGCTAGTGTGGGTTCCTGTGTCTGACAATAATGATATGGTAGAAGTCCTTAAGTTGGAGAAAAAAAGCAAGGGCTTTTATATGTGTGATGGTTGGGTGGTACATGGTGATGGAAAGATGTATGCATGGGTCCCTCAATCATATGGACATAATAAATGCCATGATATTCATGGTAACAAATTACTTTTGGGTGGGGAAGATGGTCAAGTCAGATTATTGAAGATTGGATGATGATACACTGTCTACCATGGTTTGTAATAAACAATGTTTGACAACTCTGTATACTCAATTCTTTATCCTTTGTTGTCAACAATTCTCCTCTGCCCATTGTATTCCTTACCTAGTGTTACATGTATACTAGGTTGTGTTCTGTCTACTACTGATTCAGTAGTTGTATTCTGTCTAAAATCTATTCAATGTTTGTATTCTGTCTACTACATATTCAGTAGTTGTATTCTGTCTACTACCTATTCAGTAGTTGTATTCTGTCTACTACCTATTCAATAGTTGTATTCTGTCTACTACCTATTCAGTAGTTGTATTCTGTTACTTCCCAATATGAGGTGTTTTCAACCTACAACAACACAACTTGTCTGTTCTCACTGTGTTAGATAGTTGTGTTGGAATTTCAAGCACATCATGTTTGTGGAAACAATGATCGTGTTGTTCCATGATAACTCCTCCATCATTCCATAGTCATTTTGTACCTCATGTGACAAGGATTATTTCAAATTAGACTATGTATTTAGGTAGCTAGTTGCATGATTAGTGTTGTTGGCAAAACTTCGCCATCTCGCCTCGCCACCTGGCGATCGCCAGGTGGCGACCAAAAATTTCCAAAAGGAGGTGGCGAGACCTGGCGAGTCCCAAAGCAGAATTTCAAATAACGGGGTCAGTGTACAGTAGCAGTACTGTACAATGTAGTCTACACTCCACGAAACTCCTCTATACTCTATGTCAGCCAATACCCGCGGTGGTCGTGCCAGGGATGAATTTATACACAAGCATTTTAATGGGAGGAGAGACCCAAACAAAAAATCCAAGCGATGGCTAATGACATGCAAGTACTGCCCCAGTGACGTGGCAAAGGAGATTGTCCACCGTGATTCACGCTGCTTGAAGCACATTGGAAAAACAAACAGAGAGGACAGTTGCAAAAATGTACCTGCAGAGGTCCGGTTGGAGGCAGCGCGCTTGTTGATGAGGAAGGGCGGGATTGAGGAGATCCAGGTTTCAGACGGGAAAAGTGATGTCGTAGAGATCGTGGACGGATCTGCTGAGAAGAAGAAGAAGGTTAATTCGGGGGAGGCGGTGGCAGTGAAACGCCCAATTGAGGCATTTCTTGATCGGTCAATGAGTGTTGAGGAGATGGATAAAGCTAATCTACGCATGCTGAGGTGTGATATAGGATTGGAAGGGAATGCCCAGAGGCCATAGTCAAACAGTGGTATATAGCTAGATTTGGATATCTTACATAATATATTGATCTTTTGTCTTGAACCACCACCTTGTCAGCAGTCTTGCCATCCTCTTGCACTACATGTAGTGCTTTGTATAACTGTACTTCCTACAGTATGCATAATCATGTTGGGCCAGCTGAGTATCTTGTAACTGCTCATTGCTCACTCATGGGTGTTGATCCCAGATCCACCCATTCTTGCCTCCTCCTTCCCTCTTGGCTTCAGCTATGCGAGAAGTTCAGAGTGAACGCTTCACAATGGTGGGGGCACCGCGGACTTCACCAAAGCATGGTTGAAGTCTGCATTTCTTGGTAGAGGGAGAGCTGGAGAGTTGTGGGAATGCGCCAGCTCATCACAGGAGGAACCTTAGCATGGATGGTAGCTGCTGCTCGCGCTCTTCGCGGCGGGCTTACTACTTCATGTGAAAGGGCTCATCCATCCTTCAGTTGGATGAACCATTGACTTTAGCTTGTGCTTGCACAGCAGGTTGAGGTTTGTTCGATTGGGGTGCTGCGCTGACTCTGAGCAGCTGGGCTTTGGGATTTCGCGACTACGCGGCCTGAAGTCTACTGTGAGGAGAGTTCCTCTCACCTATGTCTGGATTTCGCGACTACGTGGCCATTGACTTGGTGAGGAGGTCACCTGCAACCAGTGTCGCCTGCTGCTTTGCACTGCTTCACTGTCTCTCAGACTCCACCTGTTCCTCAACCATCTCCCTTGTCTTTTAGCATCTAGGCCTCTCAAGAACAGCCAGATGTTCATTGACATCCCTCCAGTTCAGTCTGCTGCTCTGGAAATTATGTGCTATGCCCTACTATGCTTCTCTCCCAATCTTTGCTGTTTTCTTGCTTGAGGAATGAGTATTCTCATCCTCCTTACTTCTCTATGGACTCCCTGGAATGGCTCCTCTTGGTTTCTGAATGGTTAGAAGGGTTTGGAGTGGTTTTGGGTAGGATGGGGTTGATGGGACATCAACATGGGACTTATTCACATCATATCTCGCCAACCGACACCCCGATTGCTCTCGTCTCTTTTGCGCTGGGAAGCCCTCGTTCATACCTTTCTTTGGACCCCATGAACTCGCCAAACGGTCGCGTATTGGCTGCGCTTCACCTACTTCAGCCTGGTATGACCAAAATGAACATATCTCGTCCGTTCTCGGCGAAATCCTCGTCGTTCCTTTTGTTCTTTGGCTCGTTTTGAAGCCACGGTCAATGCGCTTCTGGGGAGCCCTCATACGCGTCAAACGGACGAGCGGTTCTCGTGTCACAGCACCATCCCTCCAACAACCATTTGCATGTGACTTGTTCATGTCATATCTCGCCGACCGACGCCCCGATTGCTCTCGTCTCTTTTGCGCTGGAAAGCCCTCATTTACACCTTTCTTTGGACCCCCTGAACTCGCCAAACGGTCGCGTATTGGCTGCGCTTCACCTACTTCAGCCTGGTATGACCAAGATGAACATATTTCGTCCGTTCTCGGCGAGAACCTCGTCGTTCCTTTTGTTCTTTGGCTTGTTTTGAAGCCACGGTCAATGCGCTTCTGGGAAGCCCTCATACGCGTCAAACGGACAAGCGGTTCTCGTGTCACAGCACCATCCCTCCAACAACCATTTGCATGTGACTTGTTCATGTCATATCTCGCCAACTGACGGTCGTATCGCTCTCATCTTTTTTGCGTTGGAAAGCCCTGATCCACACCTTCCTTTGGACTCCCTGAACTCGCCAAACGGTCACCTGTTGGCGGCGCTTCGCCTAGTTCAGTCTGGTATGACCAAGATGAACATATTTCGTCCGTTCTCGGCGAGATCTCGGTCGCCTCTTTCGTTCTTTGGTTCGTTTTGAAGCCACGGTCAATGCGCTTCTGGGAAGCCCTCATACGCATCAAATAGACGAGCGGTCCTTGTGTTACAGTGCCATCTCTTCAACAACCATTTCCCCATTCCTATTGTCATAACCCGCTCGCATCGGACGTTCTATAGCCCGTTTTGGACGTTGGATTCGTACCTTTCCGACGCACCTATTTACGTTGATAACGGACAACAGCCTGGTCTGCAGTATGCATTTACTCCAGAACTGCAGTTTCTGGGTACTTCCTCTCTATCTCAACGACCACGGCTCGTCACAATACGCGAATTATACCGTTGGAAAGGTGTCGTTCGTAGCTTTCGAACGGGTATTTGATCTCCAGGAACGGGCCAGAAATCACTACGCTATGCTCAAACACATTTTTGGCTACCTCAGGATCTCCCCTCTATTTGGGGCGTTCAGACTTGATTGGAGGACTCTTATGGGCAGGGGAGACACCTCAACTGGTTGAGAGTTGCTGCTCGCGCATTACGCGGCGGACTCTTCTTCAGTCATGGTAACCTTCTGGCTCTCTCAGAAGGCTGATTGCAGCTCGCGCATTTCGCGGCGGATCGGTGTGGAGGAGTTGCAGCTCACGCATTACGCGGCGGACTCTTCTTCAATCATGGTAACCTTCTGAGTCCCTCAGAAGTACTGATTGCTGCTCGCGAGTTACGCGGCGGATCAGTGTTGAGGAGTTGCTGCTCGCGCATTACGCGGCGGACTCTTCTTCAATCATGGTAACCTTCTGGCTCCTGATTGCAGCTTGCATGTTTTGCAGCGGATCAGTGTTGAGGAGTTGCTGCTCGCACATTATGCGGCGGACTCTTCTTCAATCATGGTAACCTTATAGATTGCTGCTTGTGTGTTGCATGGCCTGTGTCCACTCTGGGGGGCAAGATTTATGACAACATTTTTTTTCTCTCCCCCTTTCCTTCAACCTCTCATCATTCCTACCCAACTGGCACCACCTCTACCTACTCTAACACCAACTTAGGATCACGGCTTGTAATTTTCCACTGCACGATCTCTTTGCCTCTATCCTCCCTGGCTTGATTCTTGAGATTCGCACACTGGAAAAGTGGGGGGCTGTAGGGGAGTATAGGTGGAAGATGTGAGGAGAGGCGCAAGCCTCTATCCCATTACACGCTCCCCATGTCCAGACGACACACCACAATGGAAGCAAGCTACATCATCTTGATGGGTAGAGGGAGTTGAGTTGGGATCAATGATCTGAGTGGAGAGGCGCAAGCCTCTATCACACTATACATGTCTTATACCCAGACCACAAGTATGATGGAAGCATGCTACACCATCTTGATGGGGAAAGGCAATGGAGTTGGGATGGATGACCTGGAAGCCATCCACTTGCATGGTTTCCCAGTACTCATGGTTATACATCACTGAAGAGAGAATGGGAGGATCATATGGGTATTTCTGGGTTAAGCTGGGAGCTTACAGTGACCAGCTTTCCAGATAGCAAATTATTTGGGGCCAAATTTTTTCTTTCTTTTATTCATCTTCTTTGCTTTGCTACCTTTTGGTCTCATTTTATCCTGATATTCACTCTGGGGGGCAAGAGGATTTCTATTCTATTATTCTTCCCCACCATTGTTTTCCTTACATGCCCTCTGGACATTGGGGGGCTTTGTGATATAGGATTGGAAGGGAATGCCCAGAGGCCATAGTCAAACAGTGGTATATAGCTAGATTTGGATATCTTACATAATATATTGATCTTTTGTCTTGAACCACCACCTTGTCAGCAGTCTTGCCATCCTCTTGCACTACATGTAGTGCTTTGTATAACTGTACTTCCTACAGTATGCATAATCATGTTGGGCCAGCTGAGTATCTTGTAACTGCTCATTGCTCACTCATGGGTGTTGATCCCAGATCCACCCATTCTTGCCTCCTCCTTCCCTCTTGGCTTCAGCTATGCAAGAAGTTCAGAGTGAACGCTTCACATGAGGTGTGTAGCCTTTATTTTTCTATATTTAATGTAACGATAAACATAATATTCATAGGTTTTTTGTACATGGAAACATTCCTTTTTCTGCGGCTGAAAACCCATTCTTCTTGAGATGGTTGCAATGCTTACGGCCCTCTTATTCCCCTGCATCTCGATATACCCTGATGGAGCGACTTCTCCCGGCCGAAGAAGCACACGCGTTTGCTGAGGATGTTCAGCGGCTGGAGGGACGGAATAATCTCATGTACTTGATGGATGGATGGGATGACAGTCAGCGACGCAGCATCTATGGATGTATGATAGCAGAGGTGTCAGAGTTCCCCGTGGTACTGGGATTAGAAGAACTTACCGGCATCCGGGGGACTGCAGATAATCTCGTTGAAGTTGCCAATAAGGCCATCGCAAAGAAGAGCCTTGACCCAAAGGCAATCATTGCAGTTTGTACAGATAACCCAACTACAATGCTTGCTTTTCGTCGAAAATGGACAAATCAGCACTCCTGGATTCTCGTGAGTCTCTTTACTTTATTTTCAATTGGATTCTCAGGGAATTCTATTTTAGGCCATTCACTGCTTCATGCACAGTATCAACACGATTATTGGTAAAATCGTGAGCTACCCCTCGGTCAAAAAAACAATTACTTCGAATTCACGGATCGTTTCCTTCTTCAATTCGTCACACTACTGGGGAGGACAACTCGAGAAAATTTGCAAGGAGAATGGGGTAACCCGTGGTCTAAAAACGAACACAGAATCCCGTTTCTACGCCCTTATTCTCCAAGCCCTGAGTGTTCGTGAACACAAAATTCCCTTGATGACTTTGTGTGTGCGAGACGATGCACAGCAGTCTCAGGGCGGCCTAACTGCAGTCTCAAAGGATGTTCTCGCCACAATTTTTGATGTCCAGCGGTGGCAACTAACTGACCAGCTGATCCGTGTCTGCAAGCCTTTAGTGGACATTATCAGTAATGTCGAATCTCGAGATGCATCACTCGCCAATTGTATGCTCCAACTGATCTGGGCTCATCGACAAATCAAGAAATTACCTCACATTCCCGGAGACGATTCACACTTTCTGCGACATGCTCAAAAAATTGTGAATGCCCAGTTTCATGAAATGAACACCGACATTCATTGGCTTACCCTTTTTCTCCATCCTCTTTGCCGCAAACTCGCAATCTCTAACTCACCCCACTCTCGTAAACTCGACGATGCTTACAAAATCTCGCTTGGGATTGCGTTACGCTGGGGATGGACTAAAGAAATGGCGACGAAATTGGCCGCCGACATCAAGGCTTATTTTCATGCACAGGCGCCGTTTCAGGGTGGGAAGGGTGACGGGAGAGACTGGTGGAAATCCCTGTTGGTAAACGTCACATCCCACCCTCTCAAAGCCATGGCCATCAAATTGTTTAGTATTGTTCCCCATGCAGGAGAGGTTGAGCGTTTTTTTTCTAATCTAGGTGGTGTTCAGAGCGTCAAGCGCTCGCGTCTCACGGTTTCTCATATGGAAACATTGGGAATGCTTCGGAACCATTACACGCATCAACTTCACAAGGCCGCGCTCGCCGCTGGAAAATCAACGCGTTGCAAGCATGCTCATATGCACACCCAACCTGATGGTGGAATAGATGTAGGACGAGCAGAAGATTTGATCAAGGCATTCAATTGGACCCCACTCCCACCTAATTTCAATACTGACCTCGAGGGCCTTGAAGAGTTGACCGAAGAAGAGCTTGACGAGGAATTGGCAAAGATTGGATCACTTATGCCAACAGGGGAGGGAGATGGACTTGATGTGACAATTCCGATCGACAAGATTTTTGATACCTCCCATCTCGAGAGCATCCGGGCAGGCAACGCACCACTCGCTATCGACGAGGAACTCAGTCTACACATTGAGAATGCAGGTCCCCGTGATAAATGGGATGCTGCTTCTTTAATGCGTTCCCTTGGTGTTAGCTAGGGTTGTAAAAGTCTTAGAAACTCATGTCTTGCCAGTTAATATGATCCCTTGATGTTACTTAGAGTTCTGTAGTACTTTTATTTTGTTCTAAGCGACTCAGATCTTATAGAAATGGATTTTTACACCTCGCCAGTCTCGCCACCATTCGCCAGGTTCCCACGCCAGCCGCCTCGCCACGCTGGTGAATGGCGAATGCTTTGGGAGCATTCGCCATCAACACTATGCATGATGAAGCCCTTGCATGTTTGTGAGGGTCCCTATTCAACCTGAGTGTTCATGACAACCTGAGCATTTCGACAAGTTGTGACCCACTCCACATGTGAGAATGGTGGAAGTTGCAAGTAAGTATATTAGTAAGTAATCTGGCTAGTAAGTACAAGATAATAAACAATAGTAAATATGATGTTCCAAGGTTAGGAAAGTACACTATGTTCTCACAGTAGGTCAAGGGGGGATGGTTTGTGACAAGCACCTTCTAAACAACTGAAAGAAAACCTGGTGGATGGATCCCAATTTACTAGTATACTACCACCTGAATATTATATTTGAGCATGTCCTAAACAGCTGAAAGAAAATCTGGTATTTGGGTCAGATGTGGAAGCCACCTGAAGTGCATGGCATCTCTGCAATATTTTTGCACATTGTCACCAGTTTGACAGATTCTGGCCACCAGCTCAAGATTGAACTGATAGGGGTCTGCCACCAGCCTAGCTGGCACAGACCTGTCAGGTCCAGCCCATTTCCCAGGGCAGTTAGTAGGAATCACCCAGCTACACTGAGAGCCCCAACAATACAAACAGGCCATAGTTGATGGGGCCTGCTGATGGGCCAATGAGGGCCAATAACCCTGTGTTGATGAATTGGCTGATGTGATCCCAGTATCAAGGTGAAGAAGGGTCAGCCAGCTACATAGATTTATCATAAACTGATCAGTAGGAGGAAGCTGCGCTGGGAAGTCAAGTCCCTATATTTGTGTATCGGCTGATAGCTAACCGATGTAAGGTTGGCTGACAGTTTTTTGGCTGATGAAAGATAAGCTATGCAAGGCCGGCTGACAGTTTTAAACATTGCTGGGTGGAAACCTATCCCTTAGAAAGGGATAGAAAAACACTGACTCAACAGAACCGACAGAATTTAACCGCGTGTATGATTCTGGAAGTGATAAGAGCGAGATACAAGAGTGGTGGTAGATGGGAGAAAGAGAGATGCGAAGTATCTAAAGAGACCGCGTATATATATGACCAAATATGCGGGAAGGCGTTGCCAAACAATATCCGAAAGTGGTAATCCAGGATTACACCCTCCCCGCCTTTAAAAAATAGTTAGAAGAGAAAGAAAAAAGTTGTTAGTAAGTGTAAGTAAAATCCGAGCGCCGGGTGCGTCAAAACCCTTTGGGAAAAAGCTACTGGCTGGCAAGGTTGAAATAAAATCTACCTAAGAGGAGGAGATCCATTTCGAGAGGCCAACCAGTTGTCCAGGGCTTGACAATCTTGAAGTTCCGAGCCTGGAAGCCACCTGTCGTGTTCCGTTCCGTAGCCTTGCCAACGCACCAAATATTGATAACCACGTCCTCGGCGGCGTGCATCTAGAATTTTGTCAATATAATATTCTTCTTGGCCATTGGAGGTTACGATTGGTTCCGGCTCAGCGAATTTTCGGGAAGGGAACAGTGAGAGATCTGATTCGATAAAAGGCAGTACTTCTGAGGTGTGGAAAACAGGATGAATGTTTGGGGAGTTGGGTAGATCCAGCGTGATTGTAGAGTGAGCTTCGTCGACGTCAAGAATGGTGTAAGGGCCGTCATATTGTGGCATAAACTTTGCTACATGCTTTTCGTCCTTAGCCTTGTATTCATTCCGACGATGCAACGTTGAAAGGCGGACTCGCGAACTGATTTTGAAGGGGAAGGTAGGTGTACGATGTTTATTGGCTTGAACAGCTTGCGATATTTTTGCCTTCAGCAGGTTGTCTTGAGCTTCCATGACATCTGTTTCCAACTTCCGGATGACGTGCCATGCATCTACTTCTGTGACAGTCGCAGACGCTTTTGCTGGGAGTAATGGCGGTATCACGCGTGGGCTTCGGCCCATGCGTAATTGGAAAGGCGAGAAACCAGTGGAATCGTTAACCGTGTTCATCATGTCAAAACGGACTCGTGGTAGCGTGTGTGCCCAACCTAGCTGGTTTCGTTCGACATGGTAACGAAGTGCCTGATTAACCGTTTTATTAGTCCGTTCGCTTGCACCATCGGTTTCCGGATGGTAAGCTGTGGACATTTTTAGTTTGACGCCGGTTAGTTTATGTAAAGCTTTCCAGAAACGCAACATGAAGAGTTTGTCACGGTCGGAGACAATGTCATTAGGTAGACCATTTTCACAGTACCATTTATCGAAGAATATACCAGCAAGGATTTCAGCAGTTATATCTGTCCGTGTAGCGATCAGTTGGATATCGCTACCAAGTCTGTCAGTAAATGTTACGATGCAGTTCATACCGTCATCTTCTGTGAAGCGTTCACTCTGAACTTCTCGCATAGCTGAAGCCAAGAGGGAAGGAGGAGGCAAGAATGGGTGGATCTGGGATCAACACCCATGAGTGAGCAATGAGCAGTTACAAGATACTCAGCTGGCCCAACATGATTATGCATACTGTAGGAAGTACAGTTATACAAAGCACTACATGTAGTGCAAGAGGATGGCAAGACTGCTGACAAGGTGGTGGTTCAAGACAAAAGATCAATATATTATGTAAGATATCCAAATCTAGCTATATACCACTGTTTGACTATGGCCTCTGGGCATTCCCTTCCAATCCTATATCACATCTTCGGGTAATGGGCCTATGAAATCAATGGCGACAGAGTCACCCCGTTGGTCTGGAATGGGCAACGGGTGCAAGGGTCCATACGGTTTTGTAGTAGCAGATTTATTGCGTTGACATTCTGGGCAGGAGGGAACATAGCCTTGCTCGAGGTCCCTCCTCATATTGGGCCAGTAATATTCATGTTGCAAGGAGCCATACGTTTTGTCAAAACCGAAGTGACCGAGAACATCGTGTGCAAGTGAAAAAAGCGTTTCACGAAGGTCCTTTGTTCTGGGTATGATAAGACGTTCATTGATATACCACAGTCCATCGCGATTGCTGATGTTCGGCAGGCTCAGCGCTGCGGATGGTAACATCTTACACCAGGCGTCGTTTGCGTAACCAGTTTTTACGGATTCCAGGAATTGTCTGTCTGCCATAATTCTCATCGTTGCATTTACAGATGAGAGACGCGCCGTGCAGTTAGCTAGTGATTTCGCCGAGTCCCATGGTCCGCAGATACTGCCAGACCAAACGCTGGCAATTATGCCATCGGTGTCGTCGTCGGCGCAAAAGGAATATGGATGCCGAGCAGCGTTTTCAGCATCTGTCGTGGATTCCGCTGTTGGTAGGCGGGACAAGGCGTCAGCTACGGTATTGTCTTCTCCCTTGATATAGACGATCTTTGCGTCGAATTGCAATAGGAATTCCATCCAACACGCTTGACGTCGGGAGAGATCTTTCTGTGTGTTAAAATTTTCCAGTGTTTTGTGATCTGTATAGACGAAAAATTCGGAGCCCAGAAGGTCCACTCGCCATTTTTTTAAGGCTCGAATGATGGCTAGCAGTTCCTTTTCATGGACTGGATAGTTAACTTCCGCGCCTTTGAAAGTCATAGAGTCAAAGGCTACAGGACGTGTGGATTCCCATGTTTTTCCAAAAGAGAGTACTCCACCTGAACATTTGTCGCTAGCATCCGTAGTCACATAGATTTTGTATTCGGGCATTTTTGATAAGTCGATGGTGGTCAAACAGTCCCTACCCGTCACTATAGCTTTTATTGCGTCAAATGCAACTTGATACTTAGGCGCCCACAACAGAAAAATCTTTTCTGATTCTTTCATTGTAAGTTCAGATAATACGCCTGTGTGATCAGCGAGTGTCGGGAGAAAAGCTGCCAGGTAGCGGACCAGTCCTAAGAAACCGCGTGTTTCTGTTGCTGATTTTGGTATCGGCCAGGAGAGAATGCGATCAACTTTCTTTTTGTCAGCTTCAATTCCATGTGCGCTAATGCGATGCCCGAGGAATTCAATTTCCGTGCAGAATAGATGCGTTTTTTGAGGGTTGACATACAAATGTGCATCCTGAAAAGCTTGTAGGACAGTGCGCACATTTTTCTCATGTTCATCCAGTGAGTTTGACCAGATTACGATGTCGTCTAGGTAGATGTGACAAATTTTGCCAATTAGCGGGCGCAGTGCTGCAGTTACGCGTCGCTGGTGAATCGCAGGCGCGTTCTTTAGCCCCATCGGCATAACGAGCCACTCATATAGACCCAGTGGTGTTGTAACAGCAGTGAGATGAATGTGGTCTGGATGCATACGCATTTGGAAGAAACTGTTCGTCATGTCAATTGTCGCCCAGATTTTTCCTTTGGTGCAATCGTTCAAGATGTCGTCAATGCGAGGTAGTGGATGACTGTCCGTGACGGTGTTTTCATTCAGTTGCCGGTAGTCATTTACCCAACGTGGTAAAACATTTGGATTCGCTTTTGGTACGATAAAGGACGGTGAAGCACAGGGGGAAGACGACGGACGGATTCTTCCCGCATCCAAATGTTGTTGGATCAAGATTTGCCAAGCTTCCTTGTACTTCCGCGGGGAGGGATAAGTGTGTGTTTTAATTGTTTTTTCTGCTTGTTTAATCTTAATTTCTGTGACGACATCCCTGGGTAGTTCGTCCACGTGTGGAATGGGCTCGAAGATTGTGTGGTATTCAGCTTTCAATTTCTTTCTCGTTGTGCAAGCGCATCTGCCGCTGCGAGGACTTCTATCCGCGAACGGACGGCAGCTGCCACGTTAAAATCTTCGATCTTTTCTGGTCTGTTTTTAGGGTCTTTCAACCGGTCATTACAGACCATCATCAGTTCAGCTAACATTAACTTTTTGTCCACCTTTGTCTCATTCAGTTGTTCATGAAGACATAATTTATGAGGCGGGGGAGGTACAACATTTGGGGGGTTCAACAGGTCATAAGAAGTCTTTTTGTCTATGCAAGTACGAGACGTGTGATCGATAACGATAGAATTACGGATGAGCCAAGGCAGGCCGAGAATGATTGGGGCACAGAGACCCGGGGTAATGAGAGCTTTAACAGTCCGAGAAGTCCACTGCGCATCTAGAGAGGTCATAGAGAGTTTCACATAATTGTACAGTTTTGTTTTCTTCTTCTTTCCATTGCTGAATGCGACATCGACGATTTCTGGTTTATGTAAACGATGCGATTGGAGGCCGAGTTCTGATACCAATTCCGGGCGAATGAGAACTAAATGCGCACCGTTGTCCAGCAGTGTGCGCGTTCTCACTGGGAAATCAGATGTCAGACTATGTATTTGGCAGTCCCAGAACAGATGTTTAGCATGCAATGAATCACTCACGTCGCGATCGGACAGAGCATCATACTCCTCAGAATCGGAGTCGAACGTGCCAGGGGAGTTAGGGAGGACAGCAGCAGCAGAGACCACTTCTTCATCGGAATCGACGGGTTCCATAGTTGCAGTGACAGTTTTAGTGGAAGTCTTGGTAACAGCCTTGGACTTCTTAGCAGCCAAGGCGTCAGCCAACGTGAGGGTCTTGTAGCCTTTACCAGTAGGGAAACCGTCGGGGCATGAATGAGAACGGTGGTCTGTGTAGAACCGTCTGCATTTGGTGCAGCCGTCATGCTCATTCAACAGGGTACGTTCAGTGTCCAGGAGCGACGGAAGACGAACAATGGAAGAAGAACTTGGAGTAGCAGTCGAAGATGCGGTTTTAGATGAGGTGGTGTTGGCACGACGAGAAGGGCCTCGCAATCCGTCAGTGTTCTGACGTTTGGCCTGGCGCTGCAACGTTTCCTCGATTAAGTCACGTTGACGTTTTGTTTCGACGGTACGAGCCTCGTCGATGAGGCAAACCGCGTTGACCCACGTTTTGAAGTCTTTGTCCTTTTGAGCTTTGCTGTGTTTGACGCGCGCTTTGAGGTCATCATCAAGGTGGGCCTCGAGGTGGTTGCGGAGTGCGACATCGTCAAACGCAGAAGACGTTCCCCTAAGCAAGCAGTTGAGTTTGAGCAGGTGTTGTGCCCAATTCCAAAACGTCATATTGGCGCTAGCGAGGGTTGAGGTGAGAATGTCGTTGCGGACTTGATCTTCCCAGTCCTGATGCAAGTAATTGACCCTCAATTCCTTCATGAAGTCAACGAAGGGGAGCGCAACGAGACGTGTGCAGTCGGCGGTGATCCAGTCACGGATCCTGATGTCTTTGAGGCCCGGAATGATCATGGCCACTTGTTTTTCGTTGGGGATGGACTTAGCAACGAAGAAATCCTGTGACGCATTTTCGAAATCCAACATAACAGCGGGAGATATATCCCCAGCTGTCAAGACGGGCACCTTTGCGCTAGTGGGTTCAACGGTCGCGACAGTGGCAGGGGTAGACATGATGTTGGTGTGGATATATGCGGGAGATTCGTTATCAGAGGAGTCTGAGGAGAGATAAAATGAAGAGGGGGGAGAGGTCGGGGAATGTGGACGAGTAGCAGGTGACTGTTGGACAGACGGACGCACGCTTCGGGCGCGAGCACTAGGTGCAAGACCGTCAAGGATGGGTAGCTGTTTTGAAGCAGCTGTGGTGCGAGTGAAGCGAGGGGCTTCCAGCTTGGTCAAGGCGACGGTGTGTTAACGGTGGTGGTGACGGTGGCGGTGGTGGTACAGGTGTTCACCCTCCCCTAGGTTAGACGGTGTGGTAAGATAGGTGTGTCCTCCTCAATGGAGACAGCTAGACACGTACAGAAGAAGTGAGATCGACGTGTTGTTCGAACTTGCCAGTCAAAAGACGGTGAAAGAGTTGACTATATGCGCGTAATACGCGTGTCAGAATCGATAGTAGCGGGGGAAATTCAAAAAAAGTGGAAACCTATCCCTTAGAAAGGGATAGAAAAACACTGACTCAACAGAACCGACAGAATTTAACCGCGTGTATGATTCTGGAAGTGATAAGAGCGAGATACAAGAGTGGTGGTAGATGGGAGAAAGAGAGATGCGAAGTATCTAAAGAGACTGCGTATATATATGACCAAATATGCGGGAAGGCGTTGCCAAACAATATCCGAAAGTGGTAATCCAGGATTACACTGGGTAGGTGATCGGCCAAGGGGGCAGCTAAGCCATGCAAGGTCGGCTGACAGTTTGAACAATGCTGGTAGGTGATCGGCCGAGGGCCATCACTTCTGATTAGCAGCTAGGCTATGCAAGGTCGGCTGATATTTCGACTGTGGCCTGGGTTGGTGGTCGGCCAAGGGCCCTCGACTCTGGTTACCAGGGTCAGCTGGTGAGATGTAGATATCATGGAGTCGGCCGTGGACAAAAATGTATGAACATGGTCAGCCGATGCTTCACCGAGGCCAGCTTCTCAGTTGGGCCTTTTAAGTTAGCAGCCGAGCAGAGGCAGACCGGGCAGAACTTACCTCCATAGTTCAAATTTTCAACTTGATCCATAGTAAATATAAAAAACAAGAGCTGCGATCGCTGCAAGTGACTTCTGGGATTTGAACCCAGGGTATACATACATGATGTACACCTCCCAGCATAACCACTAAGCCAAGCCAACGTTGGAAGATGACGTCAGCCAGTATCTTTTACCTGCCTGCAATTTGAACCTGGGCATCCAAGCTCGGCACTTTGTAAGTCACCTGTTCTTGGCATAAGACAACTACCCGTTCTTGGGACTTTGGATGTTGCAAGGCTTTGATTAGTAAATTTTAGCCAGCGTTACAAAAAGGCCGTCCTCACTCTACATGACTACTGGGATTTGAACCCAGGGCATACATACATACACTATGTACACCTCCCAGCTCAACCACTAAGCCAAGCCAATGATCTTTTAGGTGCCGGTTAGTATCTTTTAGGTGTCAACCATGTCACTCTTATAGCAGTAAAAAGGACTCAAATAAGCTCACCGCAATGACTTGTTTGGGATTTGAACCCAGGGCATACACGATGTACACCTCCCAGCTTAACCACTAAGCCAAGCCAACGTTGGAAGACAATGTTATGACCATGTCACTCTAATGGCGGTAAGTAAAAAAACTTGGGATTTGAACCCAGGGCATACAGGTTGGTCAGTATCTTTTAGCTGCAGTAAGTAAAAGACTTTTCAAAACACAAACCATGGCTTGTTTGGGATTTGAACCCAGGACATACATACATATAGTACGTACACCTCCCAGCTTAACCACTAAGCCAAGCCAACGTTGGAAGATGATGCGGGTCAGTATCTATTACCCGCCGGCCATGTCACTCGAATAGCAATAAAAATTTGAAGACGTCCAAGCCATGACTTGTTTTGGATTTGAACCCAGGCATACTACACACACAAGCTCGGCACTTTTTTAACTTTACCTGTTCTCGGTCTAAGATATGCACGCTCGGTACCTTGTAACTATTACTATCATGTCACTCTAATAGCAGCAAGTAAAAAGTTTGTCTGGGATTTGAACCCAGGGCATACATAGATACACTACGTACACCTCACACCTCAACCACAAAGCCAAGCCAATGTTGCAACAAATTCTTGGTCAGTATCTCTTAGCTGGTGACCATATTACTCTAACAGCAATATAAGTAAAAAGTATTCAAAGATGTACATAGATACACCTTAACTAACCACTAAGCAAAGTCAATCTTACAACAGTAAATGTGTTTGGGATTTGAGCCTGGGGCATACTGAATTAGGGCGTCCAAGCTCGGCACTGACTTGTTTGGGGGGTGAACCCGGTGCATAAGACAACCCAGTGCCTGGCCAAGTCGATGGCAAAAAAATGTAACTTGGCTGATGACCATGTCAATAGCTTGATAACAGTAACTTGTTTGGGTGCGATTGAACCCGGTCCTGTAAACTCAGCACTGACTTGTTCGGCATTTAAACTAGTCCAAGCTGGGCCCGGACAGGAGACAAATTGGAGTACGAAATCAAGAATTTACCCCTTATCCCAGATTTACTGACAAATTTTGGAGGTTGGCATGGTCTAACGGGTAGAGTTGGCTTCCAGGTTCAATCCCCAGCTTTTGGGTTCAATACCCAGCCATGCTTATGTTTATGACTCTTTCAACTCTTTTGCAAGACAGCCTTGGCCTCGAGGCTTGTGCCGCCATCGTTTATGCTTTGGATATAGGGTTGCATCGAGGGTTGTAATTTAACCTGAAAACATGTGTGTTTCCCCCTTTAAAAACCCTCACCCATCTTCCCCCACCCCCTCATCTGCGACATGAACTTCACCCCCATGACAATCTGGAATCTGTTGGGTATACCTCCACCCAACCCCTACCCCGTATGTTCTGTACATCTCCATTGGTCGTAACCAGCTGAAGATTTGTCAGAAAGGAACGCGTGTATGGTTTAATATGTGTAGCGGCGAACTCAAGTTTGCAACCGTCGACTCCACTGGCAGGTTGCCAGATGTGAGCAATCCCCTTTATACTCCCTTTTTCCCACTAACATGGTGATTAGGGGACGATACTCTTGACCATCATCGATGACGACGGCGAGAGGGTTACCTTGCCGTACGTCCTTTTTACTCTATCCAAACGCCATTTCACCTATTATGAAAGGGCATGTGGCGTAACACGGGTCTCTTAATACGTCATACCATAACTACCTGTATCTTTTTCAAAAAAAAATTCATGTCGAGCCTTGTTTGAAAGCCCGGATGAGCAGAAAGTAGTTGGCTGATCTGAAAGGCCCAGCACAACCGGACAGGAAAGACGCCGATCCTATCCTAATTATAGTATGACCCTGACAGACCTGGAATTATGTCCCTGTTCTAC
This sequence comes from Laccaria trichodermophora, assembly GCA_018417955.1. Taxonomy (NCBI): domain Eukaryota; kingdom Fungi; phylum Basidiomycota; class Agaricomycetes; order Agaricales; family Hydnangiaceae; genus Laccaria; species Laccaria trichodermophora. The sequence continues at coordinate 1,539,208 of JACTVC010000002.1, forward strand.
GTAATAAATAAATCCATGCCCGAGCCTCATGTTTTGCCAGTTAAAAGTGTCAAAAATCCTTTTTTTTTTGTTCATGACTGCCCCAGATTTCTTTCAATATACAAGGGATCTAGCTCGATACTTCAGAGGCAGGTTGCGGTCTTTACATAGCCCAAGCGTTCCTCGTCCTGCTCCACCACCATGGTTGGAGCCAGAGGCCCAAGCATCTGTTGAAAGGGTAATTAACATGCTTGAAGAAGCATTCAAATCTTCATGTATGTCTCACTTCTAGCCGGCCGATCATGACTAAGTTGTAGACAGATACGACTACTTGGGACGTCTGGGACTATGCTGCAGACCTATCACCAAGACAGAGTGGAAGCAATGAGGAGTTGGAGAAGAAACTCTTGGCACGATTCCCACTGATCTACGAAACAGCCAGGTCCGATATCCCCTACCTCGATCACCCATGCCATATAACTGACCTGCAGGGTCACATTTTACTGTGGTACTTTCCTCAAATGTTCTCAGAACAGCTTCGGGTAATTACTTTCACTTCATTATGCCCTTAGACTTTCCTCACTTTAGTAGACATTTATTTGGGATCACACAGGTTCTTTAAGCCCCAAAAAGAGAAGTAATGGGAGTTGGCGGGATCACAACCCCAAGAATGAAGGGGTCACTGGGATTGTAAATTTGTCACCCGGCTGGTTTTCTCAAGGACATGAAGGTCCTGAGGATCCACTACACGCGTCAGCCAATATTCAGGAACCTGCCAATTCAACTTACCTCCAGAATCTTGTATTGGCCAATGCAATTGTTGGCGCAATCTATGCCATCATACAGCCCAATCTTTTTGAGTCCGGTTTAGCCGCCTTCGAGAAGCTTGCTGATCATGCCGAGGCATTGGACGATCCCATCAATATTGCTCTTCATGTTTGGGCCACTCCTTTCACTGGTCTTTCAGTCATCCTGAACCGAGAGATGATTGATCACCGAGATCTAAAGGGGTATAGGGAGTTTTTTGACTTGTTGCTAACCATCGGAAACTACAAAGGAGGCCAGTGTCACTTAGCCGGGCTCGGGTTTAGCCTTGTTTATGACCCTGGGATGGTTGTTGCCCTGGCCGGCAATGTTTTACAACATGGTGTTTGTCCTGTGCTGGGTGACCAGGCCTGTTTAGCTCACTTTTGGCACAAAAAGGTTGGGGAAAGGCTTGGGGTGAAGATGCCTCAGTGGTTGACCATGGCAGACGTGATATATAATTTGAATAAATGATGTATTACAAATCTGACCCAAACTTCCTCAGCCTCAGCACCAATATGTTCAAGGAGACGAAGGGGGGCTTGACGAACCTGATCCCAGGCTTTCTACACCTGAGTTTCTACTCTTGTGATGCCTCATTACGTCAGTAAGAGCAGACTGCTGTACAATTTCCTCCCAACCTGAAATCTGATCGGTGACCCACTCTTCCTCGGCCTCAGCATGCTTGATACGTTCAAGGAGACGATCCCGAGCATTCTCCAACTGGGTCTTGATGTGCCGAACTTCGGCTGGTGTCACTGTGGATGTGTCAGTGTCCGGGTACTTGATTGGCAAACCACCCTTAGCCATCCATCTGAACCAATTGTATGACCTTGTCAGAAGTTCTTCGACGCCCCCTGGTGGATAGGTGATGCGAGTATTCCACCAGGCAAACTTGTATGCAGGCCAGATACAGTCATCCATGAAGGCTTCCTGAGGGTGCAGTGGGTTACCCTGGAGACAGGACTTTAAAAAGGGAGGGACGATAAACTGGCAGGAAGGTGAGCTCAAAGAGAAAAAATCTGGGGCAAAGTGTTACTTTATGCCCATAGGCGCATGCCATGCCGAGAGTCGCTACGATGAACCCCTAACCAAAGGAATGAGTTTAGCCGGGCATGGCAAAATAAAGCTCACCTGTTCGGCTGACATGTACTCCAACCAACAATTCTCGAACTTGGGGTCAATGGGGTTTTCAAGCTTTGATGACAAAATGGCTCTGAATCGAGAGGACCAGTAGCACAGTACCTCCTGGAACTCTTGCTTGTCCTTCCAGAGGAGATTTGCCACTACAGAAGAATCTCTGGTAAAAGATGGAGGCCGTATCTTCAGCACCTCGTCAATCCATTGCCCTGCTCGGCAGGGGTCAAATGACAGGTGTTCTTTTGCATACATGGTGGACAATGAGAAAGAATAGTTTGATTCAACTAGGATTAGGTAATGCAATGGCCTCGCACATGACCCCGGCATTTATAAATTCTTTGGTGGCCTGGAAGGCCAGTTCTTTCCACATGCTGATTTGCCCCTCGGCAAAGCATACATGTCCTGGCTTGTCTGGCACCAAGTCCCTCAGCCCAGCCCACTCCCTTGCTTTGTTGATGAAATACAGGCAGGTCCAGTTCATTTCGTTTGGAATCAAGAGATGCTCTTCTGACCACCGGTCATATTGAGCTTTTGCTCTGAGCCAATTCACCCGATATACTTTGATTTGTCTGGTTTCAATTCATGCAGAGTAGTAGTGACTGGATCTAACCTTGTTCCATGTAAGTTGAACCCGACGAATCATCAGCCACGGCCATATTCCAGAACCATGGCAAAGCAATATTTCTTTGACCCTGGGCGTTGCCATCGTATACCGTAGTTAGTGCCCTTGTATCTTTTTTCCCTATTGGCTTGTATTGGTCACGAGTGCCCCTAGGAGCATTCAGCTGATTGAGAGCCCATCGAGCTTGGTTGTATGCCTGGAGAGCACTTTTCATATCGCGATCCAATCCTTGTACAGCGTCGTAAGCCCGAGTTACACGTTTCTTCGATTTCTCAGCTCGAATTCTCTTCCGATAAAGGAATGACTTGTAACCGATGGCTTCCTGTAAACGCTTCAGAGCGTTATTTGCCTGGGCCACTCTCAATTCTATCTCTATGCACCAGGCTTCTCCCAGTGATGTAGGGAGGAGGGCTGCTTGAAATGAGGAAGGTATGAGGATTTGTTGATGTTCGGCCGATCCATATCCCTGATCAGGCGAACTGGGTATGCTCGGTGCCGGGGTTTCCTCTTCATCACAATCGCTCCAGTCATCGTCATCCACAATATCCTCTGAGAGCGGTGGATCATGAATAGTTCCTTTGTTAATTTCCAAGTTGGGAAAATGGCCTTGACTGGCCTCGGAAAACTCTTCAAGTTGCTTGGACAGCTTCTCTCAACGTTTCATTATCTCCAGCTTCTGATCGGCACTTGGACGACTGCCTTGAGCCTTCACAAAGGTGGCCAATTCGGCTCTGGATTGTTCAATGTTTGAATCTAGCAATATTTGACTTTACTCACTGGGCTTCCTGAATTTTGATACCGCTGTTTGCCCATCCAGTTAACCCCAGCTTGACCTTGCCTTCCTGTTCTTTAGTCATAAGTTTTAGCTGAATGCCCTTTTCGGTCTCGGCTGATTGAATGATTTTACAGCTGGCCTTTGTGATGGAAAACTTGGTCCTTACCTTCCTTGACCTTGATGTAATAGATGTCCATGGCAGAAAGGTCCTTTGCCCAGTTCAAATTTGCCGTTTTGATCTGTTGCTCCCATTCTTGAATCTGTTCCTTACTTGCCAAGGCACTTAATTCTTCAAGAGCCTGGAAGCTCTCGAAGAGCCCAAGTTTTGCTTGCTTCCACTTCTTGCAAAGGCTACTCACTTGACGTTTATTAGCTTAACAGCAATGTAAAAGCAGTTGAAAATAGATACCCATATTGATCATTTTTTTCCAGTTGTTATCCAGCATGTGAGCATCCAATACCTCCGATCTATGGGCCAAAGTCATTGTCTGGGTGGTGCGGCCGACCTCGTTGAGAACAGCCCACAAAGTCTCCAATATCTCTCCATCTGTTTGACCAGCCCCGGGGATTAGGGATTGTCATGGGTAACCCCGGGGTATTCCCAGCGTTACCCATACCATACCCGCGAAAACCCGTACCCGCATCCACGGGTATGGGTTTTCGTGGGTATGGGTACGGGTTTACAAAAACCCAGGGGTACCCCAACCTGCGCGAGGGTACGCCTCCTGAGAATGACCAGAAAACCTCGCAAGTGCATTGCATGTGTCAACTGACACTGCTGTGCAGCCTTGCGAGGGTAGTCATATAATAGATATATTAGTAACTGGGGTGCTGCACGGCATGCACCCCAGTGGCCAGACAACGTGGAGGTTGACGCACCTTGCCACTCGCCCGTGGCTTCCTCAGAACGCCCACATACCTACCCGCATACCTTCGGGATGGAGGATGGGGTCCATTGATGTGGGCTGGTGATGGTCAACGCAACGTTAACGTCAGGATTGGGTTGGTGCAAGGTTGGTGTGGTTGATGGGGCGAAGCAACAGGCTGCTCATTGGGGCTGGTGTTGTGGGCAGTCGTGATGGGCGCCGTGGCCCTGGCTGGAGGAGAGACAGTGGTCGTTAAAAGGAAACCTGTAGTATGGCAATGGGTCAGCAAGGACGAAGAGGGTGGGAGCTGCTCACCCGCCTTACCGATGCATCCTCATGTTCCACCCTTCTGTCTCATTCGCCATCGTCAGGCATTGTCATTCGCTGTCGTCATGCATTGTCGTTCGCCATCGTCGTGCATCATCATTCGCCATCGTCGTGCATCATCATTTGCTGTTGTCGTACCTCGTCGTTTGCCAGCATCATTTGTAGCCATTAGTTCTAGTTGCATGTCGCCAATGGCGACGTGGTCCCTGCATCTGATGTAAACAAAGGACAGAGGAGGGGAGTCACTGAGACGTAGCTGGAAGACTAGACAGTGATGACGGCATGCGTCATCACTGTCTGAACGATGTCCCATGTTGTCTTCACCATGTCCTGTCATGAGCTCGTTCAGCTGCTGGGGCTGATGACATGGCCTTGCCATGTCATTGCCGTCGTTGTTGGTGTGTGCCGTGACGGTTGTGGGTGGTTGAGGCTGTGTGCGACGACAAACGATGACCATCGTTGTTTGTGGCATGCAGGTAGTTGTGAAAAATTGTGATCAAGATGGTTGATCACAATTCAAACTCCTACTGAAAACCCACCAAGTTAATGGCAGGTAACCTGCCAACCCGTGCTGAGGGTATGGGTACGGCGAGGGTCAGACATGTCCAACCCGTACCCCTACCCACACATACCCTTACCCGCAACCCGCACGGGTTTCAAAACCCGTGACAATCACTACCGGGGATGAATGTTGGGGCAAATTGTGGAAAGCATATTTCTTGGTGGCCATGGACATGGAATAAGCCGATCCCGGCTACCAATAACAAGTCCGGTCTGATCCAGAGGTGTTTGGCACCACGTTTTATCCTAGCCATCAAATTCACCATATACTGGCAGTTGATGTCATAGACAAATATAACCCTTTTTTCTTCACTGGTCATGGTATTCTTCAGAGCCTGGCACAAGGCATAGTCCATGTTCATTTGCCTGTTCGATAAATCAACGATTCAACCCAAGGATAACTTGCATACCGTTCTCCCTTTTGAAAATCTACTACCGAGCCCGGACAAAAGGTGCCATGTCGAAGGCAAGCAATGGCTCCAATTCCAGTCACATCAAAACCTCAGTGAAATACATTCTTGTTGTTGACAGCATTGTGCTCATGACATGTCCTTGGCTGAAAGATTCAGACATCAGCTGACTCGAAGGATAAAAACTTACATCATTATCTTCAATTGTGTCCCAAAGGTGGCTCAAATAAGGTCCTCTTTGCGTCATGAAACTATCCCCATTTTTAAGCCAAACATCGTCTTTGGGCCGTGCCTGTTTTTGGTGGGCAGCTGTGAAATTGCCATCAGCTACAAATCCTCGGGTATACTTCCAGTTATCAGGATCATTGGGGTTTTTGTTCCAGTCATCAGGAAGGTTGACTCCCGGTTGTGGGCAGGTAGGGCAAAAAAAACCCATCTCCCCTGGTGTTGGAGCCTTACCTTTGTGTCCAAATCCAAAAGTAACCAGTTCAGTAAGATTATGGTATTGTCTACCAACCCTTATTAACTCATGATACCGGTTCTGTCAAATGTTTTGAGATGGGAGTATACCTCGGTACTTGAACAACATACCGGAATGGAATTCGGAAATGCAAAGTTGGTGATCCTTCTCAATTTGGAGTAGTAGTGGGTGGCCGATGTTTTACATTCGAGATTTTCCAGCAGGTAGTCATCAAGGAGTTGGAAGGTAAATACGGTCTGGCAAGACTTGTAGGTGGATGGGTACAACCCAACCCAGAACAACTGTATGTCCTCAGCTGCTGCACCAGAACATCCACAGAAGACAATAGGCAGGTGATGCACACCGGAAGTATGGACGATGGTCATCACCTGGCCACCATTGTAAATACGGTCCATTGGTTTGGGATCGGCCGAAGTGCTGGTAAGGTCTTCCATGTCAAACCATTCCTCCTTGTCAATGTCAAGGTTGGCACTCAAGTTGCTGCTTCCATTCGGGCACCGATCACCTTCGTGACCAAGTCGGATAACCAAACCCACTTTCCACAGCCAGCTCAGCTCATAAAAGGTGCCGGTCCAACGTTCAATCCAGTGGAAAGGGTCCCTGCAGTGGGATCTTCGGCAACATTCTGCACAATATGCTGTGCCGGCAAAGCAATCGAGACATCGCCAATTTGCCTCCTTCTTGCAAGAGATGCAAACCTGCTTTGACGCTTTCCTATCCAAAAATTCGTGGAGGTATAGATTACACTTATTCTCTTTCCAAACCCTCATGTAATCATTGGATGACTGATAGTGTATTAGCGTTCAGTATATGAATATATTGGAAGAGGAATTTCACATTTCTGGAAGGTTGATGATCCTCAAGAGGAGGAGCATATTCAACATATGGCAAATCTTGGTGTTCCATTTCAATGTCTCTTTCCAGATGGCTGCAGTTACGTTTTTTCACAGGGGAAAATGGCAGAGAGGGAATAGTGGAGGAGGGAAAAAACCTCCTTCCATTTTTTATAACAAGCCTGTTGAAGTGAGGATTAGCGATGTTGCTGTGTGCTCTTCTTCCCATGTTTGACTACTGTTGAAATGGCCAAAAGATATAATGATGATGTCTAGTGGAAACGAGGAAAATGTGGGCGTAGCGGGAAAGAGGAAAATGTGGCCGTCAAATAGCAAACGCAAACATTCATAACAGATTTGTATTTCCAGCTAGGTAAAAATTCCTGGAGTTCGTCAAATGTTTTCCAACTTACGACAGACCAACTCTACAATAGAACTCGGCAATGGGAAAGACTTTATTGATAACCATAGCCGGACTTTCCATGAGCAAGGAATATCAGTATCGTCTTGGAGAGCACACAATGAAGAATACTATGGGTTGGAGGATCTTGCTTCGGCTGAAGGAGGACACCGATCCCGGGGTGCTATGACTTTGGAGAAGAACCTATACCTGGAACCTATTTTACCTGATCCATCGAAACCACCTGTTAAAACTTCTTGTGATATTCGTATTTGGAGGCTGAATGTCCTTCGTGCATTTGTCAACCAGCACTATAGTGAGCCGGTCCCCAGAGATTTCTTGCCCTGTATCACTGAACATTTGTCTAAGATCTTGCAGCTGGGCAGAGTAAGGGATCGGCTCCTTGGACGGCTATTGGATCAAAGTTACTCGACTTCATTGATCCAGAATATATACCCCTGGCTTGGAGATCGGTAAATGGAGAAGGTGACAACTTTTACAAGTTTCTTGATCTGTCCAAATTCCCGATGGAGATGGTCGCTGAAGCTCTCCAGTTTTGGTATGAACTGTGGAGCACTACTTGCAGTAGGAGTCCCCTCAGGTAGTGGGACAGCCGTAGGGAGTCTGACGGATTCGCGCACAAAGGTGTGAAGACCTTGTCAAAGTCTAGAACGGCAGCTAAGCGCCTGGGATCGTAGAACGTGACAGTTCACGGTACTCGTATCCCGATCTCCACGGACAGTCCCGATGGAGATTGCTTCAGCTGCGTAATCGGTATTCTCGTGTCCCGCGTCCTCTGAGAGCTCAGAATAGCCATTAGTAGGGCTACGTATCGAGCGATACAGAGTAAATGGCGGTAAGAAAGATATATTGCCTCATGTGTAACATGAGGTAGTATAGGTACAATGCTTATGTAATAAAATGTAATGAGTAAATGGAGACACGAAATGCCGGATCGAGAGTTGAATCTCGGGGAGTGGGAAGTCAAAGTAAAGGCAATGAAGTACTGATTTGCCGTGTTACAAAGCCCCCCACTTACCACTGTCCGTTTATTCCAATCGTTGTTCTGGGAATGCGATGTCGTCGATGCGCTTCTTGTGCCATGTAGTTTGAAGCCCGGCTCGTGCAATTCCTTCCATAACGTCCGTGAAATCTTTAAGTGGAGGCAAGTAACTTGGTCGACGTTGGCCCCGTTCGTTGTTCCTAATCCAATGTTTCCATTTTTCCCTCGTGCGTAGCTTCGCTTTTCCTCGAGCGACGTCGTCAGCTAGTCTTCTGTAGATATGATCCAACGCCGCGTTCCATTCACCAGTCCAGAGTTCGAAATTGTCCTCGAAGATGTCCGCTGGCGGGAATAGCCACCTTCCCATGCAGCCGTTTATGCCGGGGCAATACCCGAGCAGTAAGTCCTTTTCCTGCTCGGAAACTGCGTCATGCGATAAGTAGGAAGCGTCTTCTGACGCGGAGTCATAGAAGCCCCTATTATGGACGGTCACTTGAATCGAGGGTCCAGACATAAAGTCTTCCACCAAACGCAGACCTGTCCAGTGCCTGGCTATCCAACTGAATTGGCCCCCTTCTCCTATAAAGGCGCGTGCGTGAGGGCGGCGAAGGAGATCGTTCATCCTTGCCAGGTACCGGGAGCAAAAGGTCGCCACATTCTCCGCTGGGGATAAGTTGGGTTCCTGGAAACCTGTAGCGTATGACGACGAGGCTGAAGATCGGTCGAGGCTGTCTACTATGATCGGTCTAAACTGTCGTAGACGATCTTGTGGTAACGTGAGGTGAAACTTGATGCTGTGTTCGACCGCTATGGTTAAAAGCCTCCTCACTGTCCCAATGGTGTTCCAGCAATTAGCCCAGTATCTCAGCCTGGCTTCGCTTTGGACGTCTGGGATGAAAATGTAAGCTGTTTCCAGGAAGTCTTCGTTCCACGCGAAGCCTGGCGCGGACCAAGTACTGTCGGTATAGGTGATCTTTGCTGATTCATCCTTCAGCATCCTCCGAAACATTACTTCCGGTCTCTCGTGTGAAGTGAAGAAGGGGTCCGAAAGGCGCGTTGGGGATTGAGAGCGGCGGTATGTAGAGGGGTTGTCTCCGCGTGCTGACCTGAGCTCTGAAGTCCGGCGTCGAGACTCGTCGAGTTTCTTTGCATTGTAACGAATCCATGCCGCGGGGCTATTAACGGCGCGAGGGTGATATAAGACATCTGGAACTTCGGGGAACGTGACCAAAGAGATCTCATCATCGATGGAGTCGCTGTCGGTCTCCAAAGGGTGGTCGTCCGAGGGGTTTTCGCTTGAAAGGCGGTCCTGAAGAGACCGTTCTCCACCTAGGCGTTCGAGGAGGGAAGTGCTTTGAGAGCTAGGCTGGTGTCGAAGGGCTATGAGACCGGTTTCTCGGTCGTATGTGATTCCTGATCTCGGGGCGTAGTCGAATCGATACTGTTCGCGGATTAAAGTTGCCGGTTCTTCTCCTGGTAGCAATGCTTTGTACTGACGTCTAAGGTAGTCGTCGCGTGGCTCCCTCTTTCTCCATCTCCAGAAGATAGCGGTCTTGTAACTGCTGTCGTCGTCTTCGTCGAAGAGTTTGTAGTGGTAGAATTTGGTGAGGTAGGCGAGCGTGGCTTCGTCCCTCTCAATGACCCGTCTCTTCCATCCTTCGAAGTCGATTATAAAAACTGAATGCGTGTGAAGGATGGGAGGTTCGTCCGTGCCCTGGTATGCGAAGATCTCCTGGAAGAAATGGTCCAATTTAGTGGCGTGGCTGGCAGTCTTGCTGATGTCCGCTTCTTGGAGGTCGAGGCTTAAATCTAGCTGTGACCCCTGTCTGATTGCCCAATACGTCAAGTTCAAGCCCGGGTTAAGGCGGCTGAACCTCTGGTCCGATCGTGCTTCGAAGTCCCACAAGTAGAAGAAGGGGATGTTATGTTGGAGGTATAATGGGATGTTGATGGTTTGCCAGTCCCTATCCAAGTCACAAATCACGCCCCTCTTGGTTTTCACGGTGGAGAGGAGCAACGATATCAAGTGGATGGCTGAGTCCGAAAGTTCTTTCTCCCAATCCCCTACAATCGTAGTCCACCAAGCCATCCATCCGATCGCGTGCAGGACTGAACGTTTTGCTTTAGCTGCATTGATCTGGACTAGTTTCTGGGTGGAGTATACTTTGGATAGACGTTCCGCAGGAAATAGCGCGGGGATTCTCATGTGGCGAGACACGCGGGGATCGAAGTCGACCACATAGCGAATACACGCTTGGACGTGAGTGAGGTCCAATGAATACTCCTGGCGTTGCATCTCCGCCATGGACCAACCCTCCCCTCGTTCTTCGACGGGTACTGCAGTTTCGAGAAGGTCGTACCAAGGCCGCTGTTGCGAGAGAAACGATGTTGGCGTCCAAGGAGCCCATTGTTCCTCGAATCTGTACCAATCGGGGTCCCTAGCATTGTCAAAGGGTAGGATCTGGCCGGATTCTGTGAAATCGTCGACGCTCCAACCGGGATCGGGTAAGTTCTTGAAGACTATTGCGGAATCTGGAATGAGGGAAGTGTCTGAATTTAAACCTACCCAGATCGCGTCTGTATCCATTCTGACAGTTGCCGTAGCGAGGGGGTTCAGGTGGTGGATCAATGACTCCATTGCAGACTATATCGAGCAGGACGGTCCTCTGCAAGATAAGCCGTCCGCCTACTGTTACTCGTGGACGGTCCCACCGAATGACAGTAGAGGCAGGAAGGTGGGGGGGAACTAAGATCAAACGACGTGCTCCTTTTGAGTAAACACGTGTCCTGATAGATGATCGAGATAATCGAGTGGCGGCGCATCCACGCAAGGCATGGCCAATCGACTGACTGGAGTGAGAATTAGTTAGCAGATAGATAAAGAATGATGTTCCAAAAGAAAAAAAAATGAAGAGAGGCATAAAATTGGGACATAGTGTATTTTTCTTTTAGAGGTTGTGTTTGGTGCGATACTCCTTGAGAAGCAGGGGCGAGTTCTTGAGATCAGTGGCTGTGGCCCAAGTGTCAAACTGCGGTCCATAGTTTGTCCATTGGATCAGGTATCTTAAGGCCGCTTTCTTGCCTATTCTCTTGTGCCCCACTATCTTCTCGACCTCGAATTCTTCGGATTCAGGTTTCCTCACGAAGGAATCGGGTAGGAGCGTCCTGTCCAGGTAAGTTTCGTCGACTATGTATTTCTTTAGGTGTTGTATGTTGATAACGGGCGACCCAGGGTAGTTATCGCCCATTCGTAGGCGGTACACATTTGGGTTTATCTTCTGAAGGATCTCGAAGGGGCCTATCCAGCGAGTTGTAAGTTTGGCTCCTTCTCCCTTAGATTCTGTCCATTCTAGGGAGTGGGGGTTAACTAAAACTTTGTCCCCCTCGTTTAGGTCTGGCGCTTTCCGATTTTTGTTGTGTTCGCGGGCTTGATGGTGTTGCGCGTGGGCGATCGCCTGCCTAGCACTATCCCTGTGCATCTGGAGGTGAGTTAACCAACTCTCTGAGCCCGTTCTTGCAATTTCCCTCCCTTTAACGTTATTAGGTAGTAGAAAATCGGCTGGTGTCCTTGGCTCGAAGCCGAACATAAGGAAATTAGGAGTTGCGCTCGTAGACGAGTGAATGCTTGAGTTGTAAGCCCATTCCAGCAAGGGGAGCCACAGGGCCCACGTATCCTTATGATTCGCTGTGAACGCTCGAATCATGACTTCCAGGAATCGGTTCACAATCTCGGTCTGCCCATCATGTTGAGGGTGGTGGGAGGAGGAGAGGGACATCTTGGTGCGTAAGTGCTTAGCTACTCCTCTCCAAAAGTCTGATGTCCATCGGGGGTCACGATCGCAGATGATGCTTTCAGGCAACCCGAAACGGCACGCCACGCTCTTGACGAAGAGTGCGCCAAAGTCCTCGGCGTCAAGGCCTGTAGTGGTTGGCGTGAAGATCCCGTGTTTCGTGAGCCTATCCACCGTGACGTGGATCGCGTTGTAACCCTCGGACCAAGGCAGGTTCACTATAAAATCCATCGAAATCGATTGGTACGGTCGGGACGGTATGGGGTTTGGGATCAAATAACCGTACTTGTTGAAATTTGAGTGTTTAACTTTCTGACATACGTCACAGGTTTGAACAAAGTTCACGATGTCTGCTTTCATTCTTTTCCAGTAAAATCGGGGGCTAAGCCTTTGCCACAATTTCTCTGGTCCTTGGTGAGCACCGTCATAGGCTTGTTCGTGCGTTTCTTCCAGTAATGATCTTCTCTTTCCTACAGGGACGCATAGGCGAGGCTGATAGTCGACGTCTCTGAAAAATAAGAGGCCGTTCACGTCTCTGAAGAATCGATGTCCTGGTGTCCAGTTCTCGACCAACGATTTCGGATCTTCCCAAATTTTGACCAGGTGAGGATCTTCTTGATATGACTTGACCCAATCTTGTCTCACGTCCTCTTTTAAGTGCACGAGAATGTTCGGCGGGGGGTTAGTGGCACCCCAGTAGGCGTCTGTTGCATCTACTGCGTCGTTCTTTTTCGGTCCTGCTGGCTGCTCGTTCGTCTCGCTGCTATCTTTCGTTGGAGGTTTTTTCTTCTGGCCGGAGCTTCGAGTATTGACGGAAACTTCTCTGACTTCCTCTAAGCAGTCGAGGATGTTGAAGGCTATAAACACGGCTTTACCCATCGTCGGGTTGGGCGAAAAGTCCACGTGGCTCGGATTTATTTCCAGTGCGATAGAGTCGTCCCTTGCGGGTGAGTCCTGAGGGGGTGGAGCTCGGTAAAGCCTGGAAAGAGGATCCACATTGGAGTGCTTCCTTCCTGGTCGATGAACGATGGACAAATGGGGAGCATATGCAGAAAAGACTGTTCCCCATGCCGCTAACCTTCGGTTCGAATTTTCGTAAGTTTTTGCCCATTGTAACGCAGCATGGTCAGTAATTAACGTGACTTTCTCCCCTTCGATAAAAGGCTGGAATTTAACTAAGCCTTCCTTAGCTCCCAAGGCTTCGCGTTCTGTCGTAGAATACCTCGTCTCTGCAGATTTGAAGGTGCGTGACCAGTAAGCAATGACCCTCTCGATGTAGACGATGGTGTCCTCGAAATTCTCTGCCCAGCTCTCGGTCACCAGGCTATCTTTTAAAGACGAAGGTAGCTGCACGACTAAATTGGGCGGTTGCTTCCCGGCACTGTAAGCTTTCTTCAGCTGTTCGTACAATCTCGTATTGACCAAGTCCTTGATTTCGATAGGTTGGATCTGTTGGAGCGCGCAACCTAACGCTTCGTCTGACGCGTCAGTGTAAAGCCGATAAGGTAAGCCTTCCATTGGATGACCGAGCACGGGGGCCTCCTGTAAGGCTGATTTAATCGAATTGAATGCAGTCTCGCATTCCGCTGTCCACGACCACTTAGCTCCCTTACGAAGGAGTTGAAACAGCGGGTAGCATCGGTCTGAGTAGTAAGGAATAAAAGCCGAGAAGTAGACGGCCATACCCAAAAACGTTTGAAGCTGAGATAGCTTTGAAGGGCTTTGAAGTTCGAGTATCGCTCGAACTTTTTCCGTGTGAGTCGATAACCCTAAGCACGATACTTTATGTCCTAACAAGAGTATTGACGAATAAAAGAGATGGCATTTGACGGGCGAAAGCGTGATTCCGGAGAGCTCGATAGCTTCTAATACTTTGTCCAAATGATCAATGTGGTCTTCGTAGTTTTTGGAATATATCACGATGTCATCTATATACACCAAGCAGAAAATCCACAGATAAGGGGCGAGGATGCCTTGCATTACTCTTTGAAAAATCGAAGGGCCATTCCTTAAGCCAAAGGGCATTCTTTTGAACTGGAATAAGCCTCTATGGGTTCTAAAAGCGGTCTTTTCAATGTCATCCTCGTGCATTTCTAGTTGGGTGAAACCTGACAATGCGTCCAAAGACGATAGAACTTGAGCTCCTGATAATGATGACAGGATTTCCGACTGTCTAGGGATAGGGAATTCATCCGGCGTAGTCGCGGCGTTGAGCTTGCGGTAGTCAACGCAGAATCGGGGTTTTCCATTGCGATAGGCGATAACTACAGGGGCGCTCCAGGGGCTTTTGGAAGGCTCTATTACGTCCTGCTCGAACCACTTGTCAAGCTGTTCGTCCATGACCGCTCTTTTGGCTGGTGATGCTCCGTACATGGGTACCGCGATCGGTACTTGGCCATCCACAGTCCGGATATGAACCTTGCTCGGGTGGTGACCCAGTCGACCGTCAAAGCCGAAGGCCCTTTGGCGCCGTTTCAGCATGTTCCAGGCCCTTTCTTTCAAGTGTTCAGGAAGACTTCCTACATCTAAAAATTCCTCCATCTTTTCGGAGGGGTAAGTTGTAAAATCGGGTAGCTCTGCGGTCTTGGGACCAAACGCTTCCGCTTCAGCAGCTTCATCCTCGCCCGCTACTGGATCTGCCGGTACGTCCTTGTTCCCTGGAGGGGTTGATTGCTGAGGAGTTCCTTCCTGCGCCTTCTCCGAAGATATAGCTATAATAGACGCGATGGCTTGTGCGGAACGAGCGAGCTTCTCGAATTCCTCCTCCGAATTTGGCGCATCGAAAAATTCCTGGGGGTCTACCAAGTAACCCACGATATCACCTTTTCGAATCATTCTTGGATGCGGGGAAGGGTTAGAGATGGGGACCCATGGGTCCGAGGCTGAGATAAGTACGTTAGGTACGACGAAAGGTGAGTCGTTTTCGGATGCTAGCAAATTCTTCTCGACTAGCCAGGTTCTGTCTTCGTCAAAGTGGCCATCGACCCTTATTCGTCGACATTCATCTGGACGGAGACGGTAGTCTTCTGCCGCTCGAATTGTCTTTTTCTCAATTCCAAATTTCTTCCTATCCCTGGTCTTTTTTGCCTTATTTCTTTTGTGAAGCTTCGACTTTATGAAGCTAGCTACTGCGCTAGCGCTCTGCCGCATCCTACCAAAGTCTCCGGTGCGGCTCACGCCTCTAGCTGGTACTGAGTGTGGTACTCCCGAGAAGTTGACGACGGACTTGAAGTCAATTCTATGTGCGACCGTGAGTTCATAATTCAGATGGTAATCCTCTCCTAACAAAATAGGTATAGTCATGTCTGGGACAACGTAAGCCTCTGCCTCCGTCTCCAGAATGACTCCTTCTGAAGATTTCATAAAGATGGGAATCCGGACGTAACCCTGAATTTTAGCGTCCTTGTCTGTAAGCTGCCACAGGTCCATCTTCATGCCGTTTTGACAAGGGGGGCGGTCTCTGAGTGTTTCTAGGTATTCTTGCGAGATTAAAGTGACGTCGGCGCACGAGTCTAATCTCAAGTCGGTCTGTTCGTTCCTCATCGAGCCTACCCAACCTTGAACTGCAACAACCGATACTCCTACGGCGGAGGATCCCGCGGGAGTGTATCGCCTCTTCCTCAGTTTAATTCTAGAATCTTTGGCAGGTGGTCCTGTCGTCGCGTTGGAAGGGAAGGCTTCTCTGGGCGGAGTGTCTTCATCTTGTGGATCAATTGCTGGGGGCTCGACTTCATCAGATTGGAGGGGGGGGGATCTGAAATTCGGTTCGACCCTCTCTGAATCCTCCTCTACCGGCACTCCGAATTCGTCGATCTTCTCCAATAAATGCTTTGGAGACTTCGGCTTGCTTAGGTGAGCGACCCAGTCTTCATCGTCCACTTCTTCCACAGTTGCTCTTCTCGAAGTGTTGTGCACTTCTGCGACACTGGACTTACTCGCCTTTTTCGCAGTAGACTGCGACGGAGACGATGCCTGCTCAAAATCCTGAGGCGAGGCGGAATCGTTCAAGTCGGGTTGGACATGTATCTGATTGGTTAGCCTTTCATTCATCAATATAGAGTATGCTGAAGCGTAAGCTTTATTCGGCTCGTCGTCCGGCCAGATTTCGACTATGTTGGCCGAGCGTCTCGCTCTCTCGAGGACGGTATCGTAGTCCGGACACTCCTTGTCCCAGTGGTTGTCGCTACCACAGCATTTGCACGGGGAAGGAGGTAACTTCCCCATTTTCGTCGTGACGTGGTCGTTTTTCGGGAATGGGTACCCTCCTTTGGGTGGGGGACGTTGCTTTCTCTGTAGGACTTGATAGGCTTCGCGTAAAATGTATACTCCAGAATTAAGGTTTTCAAGGGCAGTTGGTGGTGCGACGTCCGAGGAAGGGGTATCGGGATTGTTCACGAATTCTACTGTATTCGCTCGTCGTTGGTAGGTTTGCTTTTCTTGGACAAAACCCAATTGCCTTAGCTGTGTGACGATATGATCGATAGAGGGTGTAGGGCCGCCCTTCGAAACGCGGTAAGCTTCGAGGAGAGCCTCTTCGTGTTCAGTGACGCGTGAATACAACTCGCTCGAATCCTTAATGCTGCTCAAAAGTAAAATAGGGCCCCAGCTTACAGGAGCCTTTCTCATTATGTAGAAGACCTCTAAAGGCCCCCCAGTATCGACGGTGAGGAGCATCCGAGTGTAGATTATTCGCCTTATGATGAATTCCGAAGGCCGTTCTCTCTCGTGGTCTTTTTCGCGGAAGGTCTGTGCATTGTAGTAATTGTTCATTTTCAATTGCCAGCGGTGTCCGAGGAAGCCGTCCTTGATACCCTTCAAAAATCTCAAATAGTGGGATCGCATAAATTTCTGATGGGTAACCGGCAAAGTTACGAACCAACGCCGAACTGCAGAACCTTCTTTCAATCGGAACCACAACCAGTAGCCCAAAGCTTCGGGGAGCCAGCCCCCCAGGTACGCTAGTTGCTGAATTTGCCAAAAATAATCGATAGCTGTCCAGTGATTTCCGTCCCATTCAGGTAATTGTTCTACTTTCAATTCTGTCTTAATCGAAGCTGGTATATTACCATAGGGCGCTGGAGGCCCGAATTCATTACTCTGAGGAGTTGGCCCCCCGCCGCCTCCTCCAGGATCGCCGCTTCCTCCTCCTCCACCTCCCCCAGGGGGATTGTTATTGAACTGCGATGGCCAAGAAGGGGTGTTTCCTCCTCCGTTACCCCCTCCGTTACTGCCTCCCCCGCCGCCTTGGTAAGGCGGACCGCCTCCTCCTCCTCCTGGTGGAGGGCCGCTCCCGCCACTTCTTGGAGGGTTCCCACCAACTCTGTTAGGAGGAGCGTTATGGGCGTCGTCGAAGTTGGTTGTCGGAAAGGAATTGTCACTCTTAACAGGAGGATTGCCTGTCGATGCGGTCGTAGTTTGAGCAAAGTTAGAGGGTCGATTGGTCACGGTGAAGGTGCTTGCTCCTTGGTTCGCGTTATAAGCCCTGACGTTGTCCCCTAGCTCGGTCCTGGAGGGGGTTGCTAGACCTACTGTAACGTCGGGGGTAGAGTTAGGACCTGGAGTTGAAAAGTATGCTGAGGAAATGCCGTCCGCTGATGTATCGAAAAAACGCGTTCCTTTTCTGAAAGGGGTCTGGAATCCAAATGAAGGCTCGAGACCATCGTCGAGGTCCCTGCCTTGCTCCACGCCGGCGGAAGTATTTTCCCAAGGGGCCGTGTCGTCCCAATCGACCTTCTTCTTCCCTTTGGTATCCTGACTGGGAGGGAGATTCGATGAAGTGGGCAGTTGCGAGGAGGGTGACGGTAGAGGTCTTGTAGGAAAAGCTACGTCCCAGCTGAGCCCGCTTCTGAGAGCTTCTCGAGCACCTGGCAGGAATTGGGATTGGTGGCGAGGCACTTTGTCGAGGAGAAATCTCATCCTATCGTCGACGCTGTCGATATTGTCGAAGTCGTCGTAAAGACTCATGTCCGTAGATACCGGGGAAAGGGGAGTTTCTTCTTGACGGTATTGTGCTTCGTATTTAGTGACAGTCTGCTAAGCGGTCAGCAAACGTTTGTGTAGGATCTTATAGGCGACCTCCAGTTGGGAACGGCTCGCGCAACCTTGAAGGGCTGTGGTCATCGTTTCGTTAGGGTCGATCCGGAAGATAGTGCCGCGTTCTTGAATCAGGTGAGCCATCCTTTCCAAGAAAGCTTGGAGTTCGGCGACAACCCTTAAGATCGGCTGAAGCCCAGAGTCCACCATGCGAACGGCAGTGTCAGGGTCCGAGTTATCCTCTCTCACTTCAATGTCGAGTGGCTTGAGGCAAGGCTTCTGGAGGATCCACGAGACTTCCGCCGCCGTGGACAAGTTACTCCCTTGTTCCTTATTGTACTCCAGTATAAGGCTATACATTGGAGACAACGCATAGCCCCTTTCCATACCCACTCGGCTCGAGGGGATGTGTTCAGGGTTCGAGGTGTCGGCCTCGGGTGACTCGGGAGCATTGGAAGAGGTTGGTTGGGCCATGGTTTTCGAAATTGGATTAGTCGCAATCGTCGCTGATGGAGGCTTGTCGCTAGCTGTACGACTCGTTGTCGCTTTCGGTTTTGGAGGAAATTGATGAGGTGGAAGGTCTCGGACAGTCGTGGAAGTTTTCGCTGAGATTGGCGCTTGGAGAGTAGATTCGGACGTGGATACTCCTTTCCTCCAAATAGGATTGGAACTAGAGGTTTCAGGGGTGGAAGCTTCGGTGTTTGCGCGAGTCGGCGCTGATACTGGTGCTGGAATCCTAGAAGCTCCAAACGTGCCAGAAAAAGCAGGTCTTCCCCCTCGGGAGACTGAGGGGGTAGTCTTCTTGGTGAAGCGGTAGTCGGACAGATTGACGAGGGGAGCGTAGAGTCAAGACAGTAGATAGGTTGAATTGGGGTTAATAGTGCGGTCCGTCCGATAGAAACGAGGCTGTCGGTCGGATGGGCGGATCAGATAAAAAGGAAAGTGAGTTATCGGTCAGATATACGACTGTTCCCACAGTGTCCACCTTTGTGGAGCACTACTTGCAGTAGGAGTCCCCTCAGGTAGTGGGACAGCCGTAGGGAGTCTGACGGATTCGCGCACAAAGGTGTGAAGACCTTGTCAAAGTCTAGAACGGCAGCTAAGCGCCTGGGATCGTAGAACGTGACAGTTCACGGTACTCGTATCCCGATCTCCACGGACAGTCCCGATGGAGATTGCTTCAGCTGCGTAATCGGTATTCTCGTGTCCCGCGTCCTCTGAGAGCTCAGAATAGCCGTTAGTAGGGCTACGTATCGAGCGATACAGAGTAAATGGCGGTAAGAAAGATATATTGCCTCATGTGTAACATGAGGTAGTATAGGTACAATGCTTATGTAATAAAATGTAATGAGTAAATGGAGACACGAAATGCCGGATCGAGAGTTGAATCTCGGGGAGTGGGAAGTCAAAGTAAAGGCAATGAAGTACTGATTTGCCGTGTTACATGAACATCAAGAACAACAAAAAATTGCCTTTCGATTTAAATCCTTTCTTGAGGGGAAAGTGCTGCTGGAAGCACCTCCACAAAGGAAAATTAAAGTTCATGTTCCTAAACCTCACGTTCATAGTATTGGGAAGGGCAAGAAGCCTGGCAGAAGCAAGGGTCAAAGGAGAGGCCGGGCAGCAACTGAGTCACCATCAGATGAGGAAGCCAGGCCAAAGAGAAAGGAAGGGGTGGAAGATCGGCAGTTCGATGACAATGATATCGAAAACGACAGTTGGGAGGATTTGGATGTGGACAAGCTGGCCAAGAAACGAACCAAACAGTTTTCTAAGGATGACTGGACTCCTGATCAGGATGGCTCCAATGACGATGGAGAAGACTTGGACGTGGAGAAACCAACCAAGAAACCAACCAAACAGCGGGACCAAAATCATGATGGCTCCGATGAGGATAGTGACTCAGACTCCGATAGTGGTCAAGAGAGGCCGAAGCAGGATACTCTGACCGAGCCTACAGTGAAACCTAGTAGGGTCAACCCGACCTTGGAAGAGGATAGAGACTCGGGATCAGATGATGCTACGATCACTGCAGATACCAGCCCCAAGCTTCAGCCTTGGTACAAAGACACCGAAGTACCATCGGACACTGAGGTTTTGGCTGATGATACATTTTGGGAAGCCGACCTGGGCTGTGGGGTGGAGTCAGCTGATCAAGCGAAGAAGAGAAAATTCACCGATGAGGAGGATACACCCTGCAAGTTTCCTTGGTTAGAGAAGGGTTACAAACTTGGCCCAAGGAGTGCCCGACCAGGCAAAGTCAAATGCCGCACTGTCTCGGCTGTTATCCAAGCCACTGCCAAACCAACTCAAGCAACCAATCCAAGGTCGGACACCACCAAAGCTTCGAATAGCTTTGATTTCACAAAGTCAAGTGGTGTCGTCAATGCAAAACGACCAGTCCCTTCAACACAAAAGGAGTCAGAGGCTGGTCCCAGTCAGCAACCATCTGTTGGTGTCCCCACCAAGCCAAAACCAAAACCTCGTCCGATCATGAAAGGCAAGGTTTCTACAGGGGAACTCGGTATAGTAACCCAAGAACGGTCAAAAAAGATTGCTGAAGAAAGTGTTCGTTCCACCCGGTCCAAGAAAGTTTCATTCGTCAGTTAAACCTATCATATAATGATGTTAGTCATCCATGCCCAGGTGCGAAATACATAGCATGTTCAATGTAGTCTGACTCATTTGGGTTGGAGAATGTCTGGTTTCTCAAGTCACCTTGACTGAGTGGTTAAATGCTGATGTACTTCAGCAGCCGATGGTCAGGTCCTGGGTTCAAGTCCCACAAGGTGATATCTTGCTTTTCGTAGTTGATCAACTTTTCCTATCATGAAAGGCAAGGTTTCTGCAGGGGTCGGTATAGTAACCCGAGAACAGTCAAAAAAGATTGCTGAAGCAAGTGGCTGTTCCACCCGGTCCAAGAAAGTTTCATTGGTCAAGTTGTTAAGCAACCATGCCTGGGTGGGAACAACATGTCCTCTTTTGACTAATTCTTCCACTGCGCCCAGGTGCAAACTACATAGTGAACCATCATGATCTAATCTTCTACTTGAACCCTGGTCCATCCCTTTTGTCCTTCCCCTTCCCCTTGTCTGGGATCTCCTCTGGGATGAATGGTCGTAGTGCTTCTAAAGTAGCGTCCATTGCTGCAACCAGATCATGGTCTGAATCAATTTGTTCACGCAACCGGTCTTTCTCCCTCCTCAAGGTTGCCAAAACATACCGATAATGGCTCATTGTCGCTATGCTGTCAGGCAGGGATCTGATTGCCTCCTGGTGAATTTCGCTATGATGAATAAGATCCATACGATCCATCTCGGTAAACTCATCTCCCCTCGTCAGCAATTTATCGAAGGCAGCCTGCAAACTCCTAATCGAAGGGTCGGATGAAGCCTCAGGGTCCATAGCTCTTTCCCACACTTTGCCAATTGCCTGAACGACCTCGGCTACCACACCCGTGCGATCACCAATGCTGTCATCAGACACAACCTTGATATTGTACTTGCAACATAAACCCCTTGCATGTGGGGAGTTTGGATCCAAGTCCAACAATTCGGTCGAAGGTGGTGGGCGTGGTGTTGTCCTCTCTTGAGTGTAGAGAAAGACAGGGGCTGGGCCAAAAACGAGGGCATCGCCTGGCCAAGTTGGCAGAATGGTGGCTCTTCCTTGGGCCTGGAGTTGCAATTTGGCCTCTTGTGATTTCGTCAGATGCTTCTGTGATCCCAGAGTACTAACAATACGCTGTGTGTCCGGATGGTGGTTGGACCCCAAGGTGCCAGGGGAAGACATGCCTGGTTTGTCAGAGGCAGGAGCTGGGGCAGACGTGCCAGGTGTTTGAAAATCAATGGAAGGCTGAACAGCCGAGGCCGGGGTAAATGAACAATGGACTTGTAAATCAAAAGGGGATCCTTTATTAGCCGAGGTTGGTGCAGGGTTGTCAGGCTTCTGGAAATCGAAAATGGATGGCTGACGAGCCGAGGACGGGGGAACAGGCGACACATTCTTTGAAGTCTCCACTTGCTGAAAATCAAAAATCGATCCCTTATTAGCTGAGGCCGGTGCAGATCTGCCAGGCTGCTGGAAATCGAAAATGGATGGCTGATGAGCTGAGGATGGGGAAACAGGCAGCACATTCGTTGAAGTGCCCACTTGCTGAAAATCGAAAATCGATGGAGCCGAGGCTGGTGCAGATCTGCCAGGCTTCTGGAAATCGAAAATGGAGGGCTGACGAGCCGAGGATGGGGGAACAGGCGGCACATTCGTTGAAGTGCCCACTTGCTGAAAATTGAAAATCAATGGCTGATGAGCCGAGGCCGGGGCAACAGCTGAAGTGCCAACTTGTTGAAACTCGAAAATGGATTGGTGAGCCGAGGCTGGGGTGAATGGGTTGGAACTTTCTTTGAAATCGAAAATGGATCTGTGAGGAGCCGAGGGTGGGACGTCCACTTCCATTAGTTCGGATTCTTGGCTCTGTCCTATCAGCCACCCAGAATTTAGGTCTGGCTAGTTTTCTGTTACCGACTGGAACTCACTTGGTTGAAGAGGGGGTAGAGCCATGGCCGTTCCTAAGATATGGTTAGAACTGGTTAGCTGACAAGAGTAGATAAAACATACCATCCTTCATTTCTTGGTCTTTCATCACAGCTTCTGTTTATCTACATTAAGTAGACAATCCTTGGTGTGGAGTAGGGACAATACCTGGATTTGTTAGAGACATATCAGTCAGAGAGTAGATAGCTTTTCCTGGGATTGCACTGTGTGGTTTGTGATGAAGACGCATTGTTTTTCAACAGTGGGAAAGCAAGCCACTGCAGATCGGCCATGGAACATTCTGCGGATCTCGGTTGAACATTCTGCGGATCTTGGTTGAAGTAACGCCACCACGTGACTGCATTTACAACTTTGATTTCACATTCACCATTGTCCCATTCCGACGCGCACATTCACCCTCAATCGTCCCATTTCCACTTACCATGTCCACTGCTGAACTTACACAAGTGGCTCAACAGGCCCACACCCTTACTCCCAGATTCTTGGAGGATGTTAGGGTGGCCACCTCCACCCTTTTGAACTTTTACAACCATCACAGGGAAGGTCTTCTGGCTCACAAACAGACGTTGGAAGATGATGCATATGGGAAAGCTGTGAGTGACTACCAATAATTTATTGATTGAAATTAGATCTCTTTCTCCTACAGGAACGACTTGTACATTTGCTCATAGACAAGAATATGTGGTATAACACAGCCCAGTGGCTCAACCACCCATGGATTTTGGTGTACATGGAAATGGCCCAAGCGGGACCATCGGTTGATTGGACCAAAATGTTCTCGATCCCACAACCCACCACCCCTACCTTCTTTATGGAAGGTTATGCCGGTCCCTCTCCCCCTTTACCTCCATCTTCGGCCAATTCATCACTCCCAGTCACAGTCCCAACTCCCCCATTGCCAGTACCGACAGCTTCATCATCGCTCCCGGCCCCAACAAAACCAACTCTGCCTCAGGCAAAATCAACCGATCCTGTGCCAGCAGCTGAAACAAAGTCCAAGAG
Organism: Laccaria trichodermophora; assembly: GCA_018417955.1. NCBI lineage: Eukaryota > Fungi > Basidiomycota > Agaricomycetes > Agaricales > Hydnangiaceae > Laccaria > Laccaria trichodermophora. The sequence continues at coordinate 1,562,786 of JACTVC010000002.1, forward strand.
TAAGACTAAGTCTCAGCGAAAGAAACCCGAGGCTGGGTCCAGCGCCCAGCCACGATCAGAGGTGACTCATAACGACACCGCTGCCCCCTCCACCTCAGTCCAAAGCAAAAAAAGAAAAGGGGACTTGATCGAAGCCAGGCCAAAGAAGACTAGAATCATGAGCGCAGAGTACATTAGCAGCAGCAGTGAGGAGGAACCAGTGAAGCTGAAGTCGGCAGTCAAGGTGGAGATACCACGCGCGTCTCAGCCCCAGTTCTCCCGCATGACACCCAGTGTTGGTCTTATGTGATGGCCCAAATTAGACCCCGACACCGGTCCTCCCAAGACTGCCATGGCCGCTTTAAGGCAAGCCAAAACTGCCAAGCGTCTGGAGAATCAGAATGCTGCAATTGCAAAAGGCAATTATCAGCTCGCAGATATACCCTGTCTGGCCTGCAGCAAACACCAAGATCGAGACATTGTTCCATGCGCTATCCATTCCCCCCCACAACAAGGATCCTGCTTCACCTGCAGTACGAGTAAGACGACCTGCACATATGCAGTAACCAAGTCTGCAGTAACCAAGAAAAAGGACACGGACAGTGAGGTGGAAGATGAGATCCAAAAGGGGTTGCAGGATGTTGAAATGGCCACGGTCTCCGGGGGAGATGCCCAAGTGAAGATCGTGAGGAAGAAAGCGAGGTCAAAGAAGCCCAAGGTGAAGAAGGTGAAGCAGGATGTCAAAGAGAAGGGCAAGCAGGATGTCGAAATGGCCGAAGTCGGGCATGATGCTGAGCATGCGATTGACATCGACATGGAGGTTGGTCCGACAATGGGAAAGGGAAACCAAAAGCAGGCCGAGGGTGGTATCAACATTGAGATGGCCACAGTCAAACATGAAGAAACCGAGGTCGGTGCCATTCCAAAAGCCGACAAAGACGTGGGCCAGGTGACTCCCACCATAATCATTGAGCCACCCACACCACACACATCGGCGATTTTCAAGAGCACTGATACCGAGGTTGGTACTAGCACTGACAAAGGAAAGGACCGGGAGATTGGGCTGCCAGCCATGGAGTGGATCGTGCCTGAGGCAGGAGTGCGGCTGGGTAAAAAATTTATGAAACTCGTTATTCTTTGCTGACTTCGTTTATAGACTTGGGCTTGGCTGTCGATTATACACAACAAAGCTTTACACCCCCACCTGTCGAGCGGACCGAGGTCACTTCTAAGCCAGAAGGTTCGCATTCGGTATCTCGTTCTTGGCAGGTCAGCCCACCAGATCCCAAGGAGGTTCATCGTAAGTTTCAAGTTGTTTTCTCATTCCCATGATTCTCAACTTGAAAACTTAGTTGATATGGCGCTCTATCAGAAGAAGATTGACTTTAGCTCCTTGAGCCCCCCACCGAACTTCGACATGCAGACGATGCAGCAGGAGATCAGAAGACTTGCTCACAGCCAAGCCGACCTTCTGCAGAAACTCCAAGACCAACAGGCACAAGTCAGCGTCATGGAGTCGTCTACTCCTAATATGCGGGAGTATTCTGCATTTGCGGTCCGAAAACAAGATATCGACGCAAGTGCCCTTCTCCCCCCAGCGGTTGATACACCTGTGACCCTTTTGCAACGTCTTTTGGTGCTCGAAGAAATTACCCAGTTTAATCAGGATCAAGATATGGCTAGCCGTTCTCTTACCGAGAAAATTGCAAGTCTGGAATCCACCGTTTGGTTTCAGGAAGAAAAGATCAATGGAGGGACTGGCCGGATGGACTGTATTGAAGAATCTGCCCACATGTGTTGGAAGGAAACACAAGAGCATTTGCAGTCCATCCGAAGTGATCACCAGAGACTGGAAGCCAAGGTGAGGAAAGCTGTCAAGACACTGGAGAACAAATGGGAGACTACGCCAGCTGCGTTACAAGAGCGTCTCACCCGGGCCTTTGAGAAACTTGCAAGCCGCATCAAAACTGCCGAGCTAACACTCCACGACCTCACCAAATCAGTCACCACGGTTTCGGAGCTCAACCTGAGGCTCGGTGCCCGCCAATCAAGTCTGGAATCACTCATTATCCAGTTCCTCGGCAACAAGGAGAAGAAGCACGCTGGCATCAATACTGATCGCTCAGTCTCACCCGACCTCAGTCAGAAAACCCAGCAGGTAAAAGTCTCCCTGACCCCAGGCATCGTTCTGCCAAACCCGGTTCCAACTGATCATGCGCAAGTCTCTCCGACCCCAGCTGTCATTTTGCCTCCAACCATTCAGGCTCCAGCATCTGAGAGCCCAGCAGTCATTCTGTTGGCGCCAAACCCGGTTCCTCCAACCCAGGCAAGTTCGCCCGGTCCTTACACTGGGGGTAATAGGAAGTCACCTCGGCTACAGAAACTCAAAGCTGCACTTCAAACCCCCGCACAGAGTAAGTCCTTTAACTTTGTGAGGATTCAAAAATCTGACCGCCAGCAAGTTACAAACAATGATGTCCAAACTCCTAATGATGTCCAAACTCCCTCTACTTAATAGTTAGTAGCATACATGTATATTTCTTGGACAATCTTCAATTTTTTTTGGGCTTATTTGATATGAAGTCCTGTGGTGGACATAATGAAAGCAGTAAGGCCTTGGCTTCTTTCATGACCCAGTAAACTGTGACCGGCAGAGAAAAGTGGGGAAATCTTGGAGCAACTTTGTCCGATGGAGACCAGCACAGTAACAGCTTGGCATTTATTTTAGGCAGCCTAGTATGGTTGTTTGAGGCAGACCTGTTCCAACATACAAGAAACATTGGTAGGTATAAACTTGGTAGGGATTTTGAACCGGGGGTGTTTATAATATATCTCTCAGCCTCAATGTATTGGCAGTAATTTGAACGTCACCATGCTCAGCTTCTTGGGAAGTCATGGACCCAGTAAACTGCATGACCAAAGACTGGACCATGACCAGCAAAGAAAAGCCAAGGTAATGTTTGAGCAACTTGGCAAAAAAAAACCAAGTGAAAACGAAACTGGGCCGTAGTGTCAACTGGATGGGACCAGGTTGGGCTGATCCACGCTGCATGGGATTCAAAGCTCTTCAGCAGACCCATGACACATGAGCCCATTCCATGAAGAGACGGGTTGACATTTAGCAACATCAATTCATGGGGTACTGACTGACCATGTCACCGTGCTCGGCTTCTTGGTAGGTGATGGACCACGGCATGACGGAAGACTGGACCATGACTGGCAATGAGAAGCTGAGGTAAACTTGGCAAATAAAAATGAGACAGCTGTGGGCTGATCCACGATGCATGGGATTTAGAGCTCTTCAGCTGATCCATGACACAGCATGAGCCCAATCCATGAAGAGATCGGTTGACCCAGGATCCAGGGCATTTTTAGCTATGTCAATACATGGGGTACACTTCTCGGCCGATGCACAGTACTAGTCCTAAGAGAGTCTTGATGGCCGGTCCACCTTTGATGGGGTCAACTGATCCATGGGCTCATCAGCAGGCACCATCAACTATGGTCTGTTTGTATGGTCGGGGGGCTCAGTGTTAGTGGGGTAAGGTAACTAATACTTGTGCATTTCCAGCTGACCATTTGGCTATTATCCTTGTGGGTGAATATGTAGAAAGAGTATGTATCATGGTATGGCCACTATGTATTTAACCACCTGAAAATCCCATTGTGGGAACCTGTTCAAGGTGCAACATCTAATTACATAGCTCAAGTAGCAACAACAAGATGTATCTGGGGGCTTGTTGCGGCAAGGTTAACACAATGGTGTGAAAGGGAAACGAGAAGTATTCAGCTTTAGGAGAGTCACAAGCTCTCAACAGTAAGTCACTATGCTACTGACCTTTATTACTATATCCCAGTCACGCAAGTAGTCAAGTCATGAGGACAATGCTTGAAGGCTGCAAGCCGTTAAAGGAATGATGGTAGAAAAGATACCTCACTATACATGTGACTGAGGAAATTGTATGTAAGTGTGACTACTGTGACGAGATCAATGTAGAATCAGAAATAATAGTGATAGAGGGATGGAGGAGTCATCCAGTAATCCTACCCATTACACCCATTTCATTGCCCCCTCAATCTAAGCACATAATGTAGAAAGGTTACTGATATTTTTTACTCAGTAACAATGACAGGGATAATTCATATACATCTAGTAATATTGAATAGGCTAGTTATACACTATTGCTTACCCACAAAGACACTCTTCCCTGCTAAGATAACCCCATGTTGTTGTGATCCCACATGCCCCCTGTGTTGACTGGTGGCAGGGGTGATGGCCAGGGGTCCCAGGTGAAGTAGTCTAAAGAGGGAATGTACAAATTAGCAGGTAGTCATCATAGGTTGGCATTGGCGCCTTACTGTGGCAGGGTATGGACAAACAAAACAGCGATGGCAGCAGCCCCCAATAAGTGGTGAGCACTCGTCACACAAGGGAGTTCAATGTGACAGGGGAGAGTAAGTCAACCATGATGTTGGGTTGGTCAACATGGTGATGTGGCAGCTACTTGGCATCAACAGATTTGTGGCCAGTTGGTGTGGGCACCAACATGGGCAGTAAACACATCTGGGTGGAGTTGCTGGCCGTGCTTGACACCATCCAGACTTTGCCAGTCATATGCATTGGGCATCAGCATGGAACTGGAGACAGCAGAGGGGCATGATGTGGTTGGTAACAATGGTGGTGGTAAAGTTGTGGTGAGGTTGTGGTGTGACGAAGGTGGCAATCAGGTTGTTGACAAAAAGGACTGGTTATGCCATGCAAAGCAATGGCCCACATAGCCAAGTTTAGCATAGAGTACTGGGACATGTGCTGGTCTGAGCTGTGCAGAAATCCACATACCATCCCCAATTTTTGCACACATGCAGATATTTTTCTGCCAAATCTGCTATAAATAGACTGTCATAGGGTTTTGTTTGCAGAATTCTCTGTGCTCTTCTGCTCATATCTGTTGGTAAGACAGAACTAACCTTTTGAGTCCTGTGATGACTGTGAGGCACATACTAGTGGGCATATACAGTGAAGAGCATACCAAACAGAGTCTGATTGACTAAAAGTGCACATATACTTTTTAGAAGACGTTGAGAGCTTCGTTGAGGCTGCAGTGCGTGAAGGGAAAGTGTCAGATAGGGAGCCTGAGAGTGGTGGTGGGGGGAAGAAGAAAAGGTGGGAACGTGGGATCCATCTGGCGAAATTTATATAAAGGCCGTTAGTGGTGTGTGTTGAAGAAGTGGGAACGAGATTTGAACAAGATAGATATGGGTGGAACGAAGGACCAGTCTAGAACTCCGGCCCGGGAGAAAGTCCAAACCGCACCAAAACCGCACAGATTTCCGCAGAATCTCTCCACATCACGCAGATAGTCCGACTGCAGACCAGCATTAACTGGGGCTGACCGGTGATCGGTTACACAAGAATTCAAGAATCAGTTGTATGTTATTCCGAGTAGTCAGACAGTTACGTGTCCTAGTTCTGAGTGAAACGTCGAGACACGTCTCCAGATCCAGCTTTGTCGTTGTTGTGCTGTGGCTTGTTTAGCGCCGAGACGTGGCGATCCATACTTTCAGTCATTGAACTCCTCCCTCCAATCGCCAGCACACGCAAAATGGCGTCTCCTGCCCAAAAATTACCCGTTGGTTGGGCTGCAGAGTGGCAAGTAAATTGTCTATTTTCATCTTGTCTTGCGTTTAATTCTTCTCCAGGGACAATCAACATCAACGATACCTCTTCATCGGTCAGCTCACTTTACGATAGATTCTCTCGATATCTGATGCTAAATAGAAACCGCGACTGGGGCGACGCAGTGGGACCCGCCTGCATCTCAAGATGGTCCAAACGTTCAAAATACCCCATCAGTTGCTGAACCGTCAGTTCATCATGGGAAACGGAGGCAGTACGCTGCGGGCCAAACGCAGGTGTATTATGGAGGTGGCGAGGCCGCGCCCGACCTGGCCTATCCAGCTCCAGGACTCCAACCCCAGGCAGCTACTGGCGCCCAACTTTTCACGCCAGGTTTAGTTGGGGAGAATCAGTTCGCGACGCAGCAGACGCACCCACCACCTGGGCAATCTGGCTACTATAACCAGGCGGAGTCCGAATACATCAATGCCCCTACTTTTGGTCAACCTCCGCCGCCCTATGGGCAGGCGCCAGTGGATGCTCTCGCAGGTCAATTTGGGCAAATGGGGGTCGGCGGACAAAAACAGTTTCATTTATACACCACAAATCTTCTCACTTCCCCTCCAGAGCCACGCGACCTCCAACGGCCTCCACCTGAAATCCGACTTCCGCCCAACTCATGTATCTCGCCATCACCCTTCGCAAATGCGCATCCGTCCTACCAAAGATGTACATTGAATGCAATTCCAACGACATCCTCGCTATTAACTAAAGCAAAAATCCCTCTGGCCCTTGTGATCACTCCCTATCGATCATTAAAAGAGGGAGATGAAGCCGTACCAGTCGTCACTGATACTGTTATTGCTCGATGCCGCCGCTGCAGAACGTACATAAATCCTTATGTGCAGTTCCTTGAAGGGGGCAATAGGTATATTCGTTTTTTGCTTCCCCGCCGATGACTGAAGGACCCTCTAGGTGGCGATGCTGTATGTGTAATATGACTAACGAAGTTCCTCAACTCTTCGACTGGGATCAAGTGCGAAATCAACCTGGTGACAGGTGGTCGCGAGCAGAGCTGAATCACTCAGTTGTCGAATTTGTTGCACCCACGGAGTACATGGTCCGACCCCCGCAACCTGCCGTGTATATCTTCTTGATTGATGTCAGTAACTCTGCTGTGCAGTCGGGTGAGTTTTTGACCTTTCAACACATACTTCCTTGTTCATTGTTTGCAAGGAATGGTCGCCACTGCTACACGGACAATCCTTGAAAATCTTGATCGCATCCCTGATGAGGACGGAAGAACCAAGGTTGCCATCATCTGCTTTGACGTGTCTCTGTACTTTTTCTCCCTACCAGTGCGTTCATTTTTTGTAGAGACCACGCAAATGTCTCACGTACCCTTACAGGTCGGGAGCACAGAGTCCAACATGCTTGTTGTTTCTGACATTGATGACGTCTTCTTGCCTAAGCCGACCGACCTTCTTGTTAATTTGGCAGAGTCTCGCGCGTCACTGGAGACTTTGCTCGGGAGGATCAATGATATGTTCCAGGAAAATAGCATCATCGGTAGTGCGTTGGGGCCTGCGCTGCAAGCTGGTTTCAAGCTAATGGTAATACCGTTATTCGTCGAAATTTTTGTTTTAATCCTGACGCATTTTTAGTCGCCAATTGGCGGGAAGATTGTGGTTCTCTCCTCGACCTTACCCAGTGTTGGCCCTGGCGCTCTGAAAAACCGAGAAGATCCCAAGATTCTGGGTACTGCCAAGGTATGAATTGACACAGGCCAAGAAATCCCAGGTTTATTCCGTTCTTCACAGGAGTCCGGACTGCTTCAGGCTGCAGTGCCATTCTACAAAACATTCGCAATCGATTGTTCAAGAGCTCAGGTCTCAGTCGATATGTTCCTCTTCAGTGCGGCTTATCAAGATGTCGCAACACTTGGTGAGCAGCATTTCTATGACGCCTACCCGATGGCTCATGGCAAGACGTGCAGCCTGTCTACCACATTACACTTCTGGCCAAACGTACTACTACCCAGCCTTCAACGCTGGGCGGACGGAGGACGCGATCAAGTTTGCGCATGAGTTTGGGGAGGTATTGGCAATGCCCATTATGCTTGAGGCTGTCATGCGAGTTCGAGCATCGCGCGGTATGTTGACGAGGACTCAATGCTTGCTTTTCTTCTAACCGGAGGTTCAGGGTTGCGCATGTCTTCATTCCATGGGAACTTTTTTGTTCGGTCCACCGACCTTCTTGCCATGCCTGCCGTACCTCAAGATCAGTCGTATGTCATTGAGATACAGATCGAAGAGCAAATCAACACCCCATTTGTTGTTATGCAGACCGCAGTTCTTCACACCACGTGCTACGGTCGGTTTCAACTTTTTTTTCTTCTCAGAAATATGTTGACTTGATGTTTTTCAGGCGAGCGTCGTATTCGCGTCATTACCCTTGCGCTTCCAACGACAACCATTCTCTCCGAAGTTTTTGCCTCCGCCGATCAGGTCGCAATTGCCACCCTTCTGGCAAATAAGGCCGTCGAGCGATCGCTGACACACAAATTAGAGGACAGCCGAGAATATGTTTTCCAGAAACTCGTGGAGATTCTTATTGCATACAAGACAAGCATGACATCGGGCGGCGCTGGCGCCAGCGCGCAGCTAGCCATTTCTGAAAATCTGAAGATGTTGCCCGTTCTTGTGCTAGGCCTGCTGAAGAACGTCTGTACCCCTCCTGTCATATTACGTTGCACTTTGGCTTACTTTCATTATTTAGGTCGGGATTCGCCAGAGTGCCCAGATACCCCCCGATATAAGGGCGTACTCTCAAGCTCTTTTGACATCCCTTCCATCGCAAATCCTCATTCCATACATCTACCCAACCTTCTATGCGCTGCACAACATGCCGCCCGAGGTGAGTTTGTCTACGACATCGTTTTTTATTGTGTCTGATCCTCTGCAGGCTGGAACAATTGGCGAAAATGGAGTTATTTTACCGCCAGCTCTCCCGTTAACGTCAGAGCGTCTGGAGAGGCACGGTTTGTTCCTTATCGAGGATGGACAGACCATCTTCCTTTGGGTCGGCCGTGATGCTGTTCCTCAACTTGTGCAAGACGTGTTCGATCTTCCCAGCTACGATGTATTGCGCGGCGGAAAGGCATGCCTTTCTTTGTTTTTTTTTTCGTTATCCTTAACACTGATGGAATTGTTTGTAGACGACTCTTCGCCCTCTCAGCAATCCCTTCTCTGAACGAGTCAACGCCGTCATCCAAAAGATTAGAGAAATGCGCCGTGGGGTCTACTACCCTCATCTTTACATCGTGAAGGAGGACGGAGAACCGCCCCTCAGGTTGTGGGCACTCAGCGCCCTCATCCAGGATCGTGCGGATGTCTTGCCAAGTTATCAGCAGTTTATTTCGTCTCTCAAAGACAAGGTAATTACAACATAGAGCGCTATGGCAGGTTTGTGCCGGCCGGCGTCCACTGATAATGAAGCATTGTTTACTGATTATGATTGACAGGTTAATGGTGCTGGAGGAAGTGGATATTAGTTTTTTATGACAAACTGTAGCCTTGAACCTCCCTTCATATATGTATTACCCTGAACCTCTTCAAAATATACGTATTAACTTCTGGTCGCGACCATGACGTTCGAGGAACGCTCACGTGACAAGGTGTTTATGCACACCTTAGATTGGAATGGGCTTGCTCGCTCTCGTACTTGTCTCCTACTTTACTTCGGCCTCAGGCCTCGAATCTCTCTCTCCTTTCCGTTTAAAGTATGCAAACTGAGGACGACGTTTTCCAGGACCAATCATCCAACGTTGTCGATTGTGACTTATTGGAGGCCGCCAAAGAAAATGTTCAACCATTGGCCACTGGTCGTCGAGTGACTTCCTTGTCAACCATTCTCGCAACCCCTCACGCTCAAAGAGAGACTAAGCTTGCTGAGACTCGTAAACGTCTAAGAGTCAACGTCGAACTGGCTTTGGAAGATGAGGATAGTGATCCTCTCGAGGCATATTGTCGGCTCGTTTATTGGACGGTGGAGAACTACCCTCAGGGGCACAGCGCCGAGTCAGGCCTTCTAGAACTACTAGAAGAATCGACTAGGGCCTTGAAGGATTTTAGAGACGGTGTGTGGAGAGGCGATTTGAGATATCTCAAACTGTGGTTGCTCTATGCAAGCTACGTAGAGAAGCCGACCATCATCTATAAGTTTTTGATTGCAAATGATATTGGGACAAGCTTCGCTCTTTTGTATGAAGAGCATGCGGCAGTGCTCGAACGGGACGGGCGGTGCGTGTAACCCACCCGTTGACAAACGTACTTAGCTGACATCAGAGTGCAGACGAAAGGAAGCTGACGAAGCGTACTCTCTGGGAATCGCAAGGCGAGCTTCGCCCCTCGACCACCTTGAAAATCGATACCACGATTTTCAAAAACGAATGATGTCCACCGTATCCAGACATAACCCTACGCTGGAGGCCATTTCAACGTCACAGGCCCCTCGACCCGCTCTAGCTCAGACGTTGGCACCGGCCGCACCCGTCTTGGCTGCCTCCCTCCAACCGGTGCCCAATAGCCGTCTTCAGATCTTTGTGGATCCCTCGGGCGCTGAGTCGCAGTTGGCGGAAGCAGCAGCGAACGAATGGAACGCCCTTGAGTCACGTAAGATAGGGGTTAAAGAGAACGTACCAGAGGTTAAGAAGTTGGGTGGGTCAACACTCAAACAGGCTGGACGTTCCAAGAGAATAGCGTCGAGCTCTAGCGCAAGCTCAAGCTCAAAAATCATACCATATCGTGACACAGCAGACATGCCACCTCCCCCTGTGCATATTTCAAGCTCAAGCAAAGACAGAAGTTCTAGTTCGAAGACACCTGACAAAGGGTTCGCCCCCTTCATTGACACTCCAAAAGAGTCAGCGGCCATAGTGCCTTCAACACCAAAGTTCACCCCATTTCGGGACGAGGTGATGACCTATCTTCCGTTTGAATGGCTTAAACTGACGACTGTTTTAGGCCGAGTCAACACCTCCAGCCATTACCCCAATTGGGGATTCTGTCATCAAGGTCAAAAAGGCGGGGTTGAAGGTTCCTACCCCTACTTCGGAGGCTGAGGCTTTGAGAAAGGATCCTTTGAAAAATTACCTTGTGAATGAAGGAACTCAGGAGGATGGATCATGAACAAATACTCACATACGTTTATCTCTTTAACTTTTTTCTGGGAATTCGCTTCTTGTACTAACTGTAATCTCATTATGGCATCAGTCAAGTATCGCAGATAAGATGAAGATTATTGAAGAGTGCAGCGAAAAAGATAAATTTCGCCATCTTGATTACGCCATTATTCGCCTGCTAGAAACTTCATGGAAACCACGCTGTCGCACGTAATCGAGTTGCACTCTGCTTACTATGATCCTCGGTGGGCCAGGCAATAGGCATTCTCTGGAACGTCCTCGTCTGATGCAAATCGTCGAAAGGCCCTCCGATTCTCCGAGAAATGTCTATTCGATACTCGAGTCAATTACGTATTCGTACAGCGGCGCGACCACTCCTCAATCTGAGAATTCCGCTGGCGGCGACTGCTTGCCGCACTGTGGCGATATACACATGTCTGCCTGTCTGTCGAATAGAGGCCTGCAAAGCGCCTCATTTGACAACGCATCGTTCAATTTGTGGCGATGACTAACTAGTGGAATTTCGACGGCCGGAGGGCAGTCTGCCATCAGAACTGTATCCCTCATTCGCCGCGGACAGCAAAGCTCAAGAACATCAAATTATACGAGCCCCTTTAATACCAGCTCATGGTTCCCCGGTGATTTTAATTCTTCTCTATCAAGGTACACTCACCATCGCATTCCACCCTCAGAGCCTATTCATGCCTGGTCCGGACAGATCAAGTCCGCTGCAGACACATGCCGAGACCTGACACCAGCAAATCCAGGTGATCCGAACAATGGTTCTATGCACCGGCTAAAACCAGACCAACCCTCGAAGCTTTATGCTTTAGCGACTCTCAAGTGCCACAAATGAAATCCCGCGGGTTACACAGAAAGGCATGCAAGGTGTCATTGCGTGGTTGACCAATTGTATAAAGGCCACCCGGAATTAGAAACTTAGTGTTCCTCCGAGCCCCTCCTCCAGTTGCATCTACAAGACAGGTTTTTTTTTGCACAATGTTCTCCTGGTGCAAATCTCTATTGATTATCATCCTGGTTGCGACTTTCGTTGCTGCGGCGCCTTCACTCAAAGACACCCGATACGTTCGCGACGGGTCCCTGGATAATCCCTCATTCGCAAATCATGCACCAGTTTGGAATGAAGGAGTTGCTTCCGAACCTCTCATCGCGATAGAGGGGGAGACATCTCAGTATGAGTGGGATTTGCCTGCAATGACGACACTGAAGGAAGAGTGAGTCTCCTGCTATATTTGTTACTATTGCAATGCCACTGACTTGCGACATTTGAGAAAGGTTGATAGCGCCTGATTCCGGCAAACCCAGACGGTTCCACGAGCTTATGAGAATATTTATTGGAACTCCACGACCACCAAAGTTGGGTGCACAACCAGCTAGACCTCCAAACGAGTTTGTTAGAACGCGCCGCCGGATTAGTCGTCGGTGAGCCAAATAGATCTTGTTTCGAATCCGGAGAGCTGAATATATTTCTTTGTAGGCGACACCCAGTGTGTTATTACCTATTCCTCACGCGCCGGCCCCTTTACTGAACCTTTGTAGTGATTGTCACGCCCATCGATTTTAACTGCTCCTCAACCTCAACGTTTTGAAATGTTTTGGCAATACCACGATACCCTCTGCGAGGGTCATGACGAAGCACCCTACACGACCAGGCTCCAGTTGGGTCAAGTTGGATTAGATGGATAGTAATTATACCCCATAGATTTGCCATAGATGATGAGATGGAAAAAGGAAATATGTACGATATGATCTGTCGATTAGGTAAGAACCAGTTGTAAATGACCAGGGCAATTTTGTTTTTTTCTGGGCTCTTGTTTCCTCCATCGACGAGGCGACTGCTGGCCAGGACTCATCCTGCCCTCTAGACGCCCGTTTTCTCGACTCCTTTCTCTTCTATACCCTCATCTTGAGTACTAGTATTAAAACTCCATAATCAAGATGGACCCAGACTATCAGCATCCTCAAGACTCCGACTTCCAGGGGCCCCAACCTCACCCATACCTCCATGACCCCCTCCTACACATCACTAATCTCCCTTCATATGTCTCTGATGAAAATTTAGCCGTCGCCTTCATGACTTGTGGTCCATTTAGACCTAAGATTCCCCGCGACAGTGCATCCGGTCTGTTGTCGGGCACCATTGAATTCAAATTCCTCGAGAAGGGTGGGTACAAAGTCTTCATGTTCCAATGCTCCGACATTCATGCAGACTAAATGTTCTTCTTGTTCGTAGCCGAGAAGGCACTGGCAACTCTCCAATCGCGTCTCATCCCTAACCTCCAACCTCCTGTGCCTTTGGTGCTTTCACCTTATCCTCCAACCAACCCACCAACGCCTCTGCCACCCCCATCAGCATTGCCGCGTCTCGTAAAGCACTTACCGCCAGGTTACACCGATTCCCAGCTGTTCGACCTTTTCAGGCCTTTCGGTGCACTAGCCTCCGCACGTACTCAGACTCATTTTGGCGCGGACACTGGCATGGTCGAATTCTGGAACGAAAATGATGCACGCCAGGCTGAAGACGCGCTGCATTGTGCAGACATAGAGGGCCAGAATATTGCAGTTCAAGTTTATCAGCCTAGGCGGACCAGTGGAGGAGCAATTCCCGAGTTCAATGCGAGCGCTCCGACATTCGTGCCTTCTGGTTCAATGTACTCCCCATACCCAACCCAGGTATGATACAAAATGATGTCATATTTTCTTATGCTTCGCTCATGGCAACATTTTACCAGTACTCCCCACCACGAGGGAGCCCATACCCTGTACGGTCCCCCTTGCGGTCCCCAGTTCCACCATCCCCTCCTTTTGTTCATGGTCCCGGGCAGCAAGTTCAATTAGCTCCGTTATTAGGACCAGGATCAAATAGCCATAGTGGATTGATTGACCCATGCAATTTGTTTTGTAAAGTCAGTGCCCTACTGTGAACGGCGTTGCATTTAACTGATCTGCGCTTTGACAGAATTTGGATCCTGATATCGACTCTAATGGCCTATTCACCCATTTCCGACAGGTGGCTAACATCCATTTTCGATTTACAAAAGTGACTCACGTCTATCATCCATACAGTTTGGCATGATCGTCAGGTAAAGAGACCGGTGATCAAATACCGATCAACGAAACTCACTTTAATAACAGTGCGCGTGTCATGCGCAATGAAAATGGAGAGAGTCGAGGTTTTGGTTTTGTATCTTATCAAACACCCGATCAAGGTTGATTTTTCGATCTCCAAAACTCCCGATTTTTTCTTATTTTTTCTGTTTGCAGCCAACACAGCTATGCATGCAATGAATGGAGCCCAACTTGGCTCCAAACAAGTTGTCGTTCGACTCCACGAGCCCAAGCAATTGCGACAAGAGAAACTTGCTCAACGATTTGGTCACAACGGCCATCCCAGGAGCTCAAGTGGTGCCACAAGCCCCACGGCTAGTGAAGTTGGCGACTATTCTGGCTGGGGCAGTCCACGACTCCTCCCGACATCTTTGGGTTCTCCCAAAGGAAGCATTTATGAGCGACCTGAAAGGGGAAGAAGAGGATCTGGCAGCTACTACAACGTTAGTTCTGAAGAATTTTTTTGAACTCTTATCATCCTGAATGTTTTACAGGCTGCTCTCACTGGTACTCTCAATTTGCCTATGCGATATGATGACCTCGCAAGCTTGTCCCCTGTTGTCCGAAAAGAGGTGCTTACTGGCGAGCTCAGCCGTCGTGTTAAGAAACTGGATATTGTCCCTGCCAAAGAGATTAACGCCATTGTTGAATCTCTTGTCAATGTCTCTCTCAGTGAGGTGTTACAATATGTGGAAGATCCTGGAAGACTCCAGGAGCAAGTGGAGATAATCAAGGCCAAACGCTCCAAGGCCTCTACTCCTGAGAAGTCTTCTTCTAGGTCTGCGTCGGCTTCACAGGATTCGCGACTTCTTGATCCCAATGCTCTCAATGCTACGGCGAGCGCTCCCGAGCACCCATCAACTCCAATCTCAGTCAGCGAGTCGTCAAGTCCTCCTCGTACCTCCTCACCCTCCGGCTCAGTTCCACCCATATCGGAACGCGATCGCATAATTGCAGCCGTCGGAAAACTTGAGTCCACACGACACTCTGAACTAACCGACCTGTTGATGAGCCTTCCCAAGCGCGACCGTGCCCTGTGTCTCTTCAATGCTGAATATCTGCGTACCAAAATAGCTGATGCAAAAATGGTGTTGGATAGCGAAGATGGAGATGATGATGAAGATAGGAATCCCCCTGATACACAGTCAACCAAGTCTGCGCCCCATACGGTGCCTGTGACGCCTCAACCCAAGAAGACAGCCCCCAGGGTTGTGGATTCGCCGCAGACTCCAGATTTGTCGTCTCGTGGTCCTTCAGCAAATGCGTCTCCATTGCCACCAACACCTGGCAGCCCCAGCTCAACACATACTTTGGCATCTCTCTCAAAGCTACCTGCGGCCGAAATCATTCGACTTTCCAACTCCTCTTCAGCTACTGGACTTCCTTTACCCAAGGCAGATCCCCTTGTAGTTCAGGCTACTGATGAATTCATTGATAGCCTCTTGGGTAAGCCACCCCAAGTGCAGAAGCAACAACTCGGAGACAAACTGTAGGTGCCCGTACTATGCAATTAAAATTTCGCTCACCACGAAAATTTTGAACAGCTTCAAAGTCGTCAAATCATTTGGTATTAGGGGGGCTGTAAGTCATTCTTTTTCGTATTATGGAGATACTCATCGCTCGGTTAGCCAAAGGTTACGATTGCCCTTCTGGACCAAGAGGATCTCCGGGCCCTTGCCCACCTGATGAATAGCTTCCCGTCCGTGCTTAAGGACAAAGCATTAGGAGTCGCTGCCAGCCTCGCCAAGTAACACATTTCTCTCCAATAATCCACACCTTAAACAAGGGACAATCGGGCACTTGTACAAATGATTTTTGCTTATCGAACAAGAAGCGAAAATGATTCATTCGTCCTCCTGCGCTTCACTCAGGTACCTGATACGTTCAGGTGCCAGCTACCATTACTAAAGCCGCTCACTAACTTTCTATATCCTGGAAATCACTTAGTTCCCAAAAGTTACTTTACACTACCACCATCGTTTACCCGTTTTCCATTTCCTGTGACACAGTTACCCCTATATCGTTTCTGTTGCTGTCCTGTTACGACGTTTTATGATTCTGTCTTAGCCTCGCACACTTTACTTTGTTATCTTGATATCGACTTGGTTAACTTCGTAAAACGATGGATCTCACTCGCTGTTGAAAAGCGCGACTCACACAACGTTTTTTTTACGAGGAAGAATGGCAATGGCCCGCACAGGTCAAATTCCGACAAAAACCCTGAAGAGAAGGAGTGAAGAGCAACTCACGTGCTTCAATACAGCCCCTAAGGGCCTATTCGGTAACCGAGTTGTACCTAATCAAAACCAGGTTTGATGAGGGTCAGTTTGGCTTGCAAAGTACAACTCAACGTGACTGAGTTGGTGAGGCTTGTCACGCACTCCGGAATTCGCCGGCCTCTCGCCACGTCGCACGACACGTTGCCAAAACACGTTCGGCGTCGTTGGGCCCAAACTGGCAGGGCATACCTACCTCAATAATAAAGTATTTACCATTAAACAAAATTAAGGAAACATTATATTTGAGTGCTATCTATGAATAATTGAAGAGTGCGCCAAATTAGGACCACAAATGAAAGATTTAATTGAGCTTGCTGTTGGCAACGGCGAGCAGCAAACAGCGACGACAAAGCTTTGATGCAGTGGTGTGACAAACCGAAATCAACCCTAACCTACCCTAACCTGCGGTTACCGAACGAAAATTTGGCTTGGTTTTGGGGTTAACCATCGATTTCCTTTTTTGGGGTCTAAACCTGACCAAACCTGGTTTTGATTAGGTACAACTCGGTTACCGAATAGGCCCTAAGTAATACATGATGTCCTGAGATTGCACAGTTGATCGCAGGTTGACAACAACCACAGAATCTACATTCAACATTCTTGTCATTTGCGATGTCGTCAAAGAAGTCCACAGTCTTTCCGCCCAATCCAACCACCGCGCGAGGAGTTTCTACGAAACTCAGCTCAGGAAACGGGCCGCTAAAGGACAAAGTTATCTACGCCAATGGAAAGACAATCATCGTGCGCGGTTTTGTATCTTCATTGCTTTCTATTTTACTAATTATCGAGAGTAGATCCGTGATTTAAAGGCAAGCCGGTCCTCATGATCGTCTATCTAAGTATCCGAATGCTCATCTCTCTCGCTAGAACCCTGGCCTTTCAACGACGTATGCTGGGCACATTCAAAACGCAACTGTAGCGCGTATATCACCGTCCGGGTATTACTGTGCATCTGCGGATATTGGAGGAACGGGTAAACTGGACATTCTTCATCTACCATCCGAAAGTTGACAATTTATTTTCCTTACTAGTCCGAGTGTGGGATACAGTTGGAGAGGATCAAGTTCTGAAGGGTGAATATAAGGTGATATCGGGGCGGATGTATGTGCAACCAGGTTTCTTTGTCTGGTATCACGTTTAATATTATTGATCTACTTTGTCTCGCAGAAATGATGTTGCTTGGGACTCGGAAAGCAAGAGGATAATTGCAGTTGGAGATGGTCGAGACAAGTCGGTCCTTCGTGTGCGAGAGGATGGTTCTCTACTGACGCCTTGAGACAGGTTCGGCCACGCTTTCATGATGGATAGTGGTTCATCCACAGGTGAGATCATCGGTCATTCCAAGGTATGTATAGCGACTCTTCTTCGTTGACAACTTTGTTGATTTATTGGACCTTCTTAGGCGGTCAACGCTGTCTCCATTCGACATCAGCGTCCTTTCCGGGCGGTCACCGCAGCCGACGACGGGTTGATCTTGTTCCACACTGGTGAGCTCGGCTCACGCCATGGCAAAGTACCTATTTTACCCAGGATGCAGGTGTACCCTTCAAGTATGAAAAGGTTTTTACATATCCAATTTGAGATTGCCATTTGAAAGTTCAAATTTTGTAGACGATAAAAACCCACACGAAATTCGTACAAGATGTGAAGTATGCCCCATCTGGGGACCAGTTTGCGAGCGTGGGCTCGGATGCGAAAATCTTCCTTCACGACGGCAAAACAGGGGACACGCTGGCAGAGATCACAGAGAGCCCGCATAAAGGATCTATTGTGAGTTTCAACCTTTTCATTCTATTTCAACATCATGCTCAACAAAGCTTTGTAGATGGCTGCCTCGTGGAGTCCTGATAGCAAGTCTCTGTTCACCTCTTCGGCAGATTGTACCGTCAAGCTCTGTAAAGTTGCATTTGAAATTCTGTTTTTGCCAAAAGCCTTACAACGTTCTGTCAAGGGGACGTTGAAACCCGCAAAGCGACTACAACTTGGACACTAGGGACCGGAGTCGATCATCAGCAGATCGGAAACACCTGGAGCGGCCAGGCTGACCTCGTTTCGCTCTCCATCTCTGGTGGCCTCAACATCTTTGATCCCAGAATCCGAGACAAACCTTCCCGCATTTTCACTGTTAGCCCTCCAGTTGTTTATAAACCTGTACCCCCGGTCTAATAGGCATGACAGGCGCCACAAAAGGCTATTACTGCGATCGCTCCAGCAAGACCGGACACCACCTTCCTTACAGGCGCTGCTGATGGTCGGGTATATTCATACACTGGAGAGTCAACAACCTTGGGTGGCGAAAGTCACTCGAATCTCGTTACAGGCCTCGCTTCTTCTCCAGTTGACGGAAATATATACTCGATAGGGTACGATGATCGTGTACGAGAAATTGAAGGTGACGGCAAGAGTTATTTGTAAGTCCAGTTTTATCTCTGCGCTATTTTGTCTAAAACAATTTTTTTAAGACCCGCGTCAGTCGGTACGGCCGCACAGCCAAAGTCCATCGCGGTCGCCGCAGACGGGACCGTCTTCGTTTCAGAAATCGAACACGTCGAAGCATTCAGATCAAACCAAAAAGTGTTTGATCAGAAACCAAATTTCGCACCAAGTTCTATCGCTGCGAGTGGCTCTACAATCGCTATTGGCGGAGAGGCAAGCCCGCAGAGATGTTTCATTCATTCATCGCTTTAACATCTATTTTCTTTGAAAAAATTAGAATAACAAGGTATACCTGAACGAATGGGACGGCAAATCTTTGAAGGAAATCGGCATTCTGGAGGGTAACAAAGGCGCAATTTCGGCTCTTGCCTTTTCCCCAGACGGAAATTATCTGGCTGCTGGAGATGTCAGTTATTTATTTCATTTGCGCCCTGGTCTCAAGTGGTTAATCTCACTCTTCGTACAGTCCCAGGGCAAAATCGTGTTGTTTGATGTCAAAGAAAGAAAGGTCTTGCTCTTCTTCCATTCATCTTTGCAACAGCATCACTCACTCGTCCTTTTTTAAAGATCATCACCTCTCGATGGGCTTTCCACTCTGCAAGAATCAATTCACTGTCCTGGACTGCCGACTCCAAGCATTGCGCTTCCGGATCGCTCGATACGAACGTGTACGTCTGGAGTGTCGAGAAACCAATGAAGAACATCGCTATCAAGGAGGCTGGGCCAGGTGGTGTAAACGCCGTGCTGTGGCTTGAAGGAGGCAAGTCGGGGAAGTTGGTGAGCGCTGGCGCCGATGCGTGTGCGCGGATATGGGAGGTCACATTTCACACATGAGGAAAGGAGCTCAAAGTAAGAAATCAATTGTAGGATAGGAAGATGGTCTATGGACAACTGTAGGTGATGATCAAACATTGACAGATACGTTATGTGCATTAAGCCAACGACGGAAGCAATACCTGAGGGGGGATGTGTAACGGAACAATTATTTTTACACAACAGCAAGCAAGAAAAAAAAAAAGAGAGAACCGGTCGCATTACGGAGCTTTATCGCTCCCACCACGGTCTATTCAAGCCATTTCCACATCCCCGTTCTCCCCCACCACAGCAGCTGGTTCCGGAGCATCGCCCATAAATGCGTCGAGTTCCTTGTCGAGCTCTTCCGCAGTTTTTGGCTTCTTGGGGGCTTTAGGCGCACGTGTTCCCGGAGTAGTTCCGCCAGCTCCACGTCCTGGTCGAGAGCGAATGGGACCAACGTTGCTTCCTGCGCGACTGTGAATCAACATAGTTAAGTTGTGAAGGCAAAGATTGATGAGCAAGATAAAACGTACGGTCCAGAGGGGGCCTTGATAGAAGAATCGTCACGGCTGAGTCGGTCGACAAGAGGCGGCTTTTGTATTCTGTTGAGAAGCGACGAGGTTGATGGTACACTTGCTGATCGACGGGGGTTGCGAGGCGGCAAGACGTCAAAGACGATTTCCATCGGTTGTCCTAAAAGCAAGTAAGCTTCTTATTCCAAGGAGCATCACATCCATGGAAGGGGAGGGGAGAGAAGATAAAAACGTTACCCTTGGCAAGAATTCCATCAAACTGCTTCTTCGCTCGAGTTGCTTCGGCGTTGGTTTCGAACGCGATGAACGCGGTACCTGAGGAGCGGCCACTTCGATCGTACTGGAGGAAACGAGGCCATAATCCAAAAAATGGGGACAGAGGGGGGTCGGAAACATTGGCTTTTGTTTTCTTATATCAGGTGAAGCTCGGGGGCTGGTCGTACCCTGATTAATGGCTCGCGAACGAGCGTGCCTATTTGTCCAAAAATGGCCTGAATGAAGATGCGTGCATGAGATGATGAGAAAAAAGGAGAAGGAAAAGGTAGTCGCACAGTAAGATCTTTCGGCGTAATCTCGTAGTGTAAATTTGAGACGACAAGCTTGCTGTTTGGAGTTGTCGTTGTCGCAGGGCTGACGCCTAGCCCAATGTTCTGTCGTGTCGCTCTCGGGCCTGTCGGTGCCTTGTCATGCAACCATTGGCCGTCTACGTCGCCTCGAGGACCCGTAGGACGCTGTAGGTCCGTTGAGTGTGGCGCCAAAAGAAGTGGTGGAAACTGACGCTATATGGCTTGCGTGGACCAGTTCTAAAGGAAGCCATGTTGCGAGTAAAAGAGAAAGCAGAAAGCAAAGACAAGTGAGACTGTGTTGTCAACAGGAAAAGGAAATTCAGTTTCAGATACAAAGTCCGCTGTTTCTCCTAACCCTAACCCAAGGACACACTCGGACCGCAGATACCCGAACATTGCACTTGTCCTCTGCCAGTATTTTTGCTTCTTTCATGTGTAATAATGAGGTTCATCAATAAGCCACTTGGAAGCGAACGAGGACCGTTTTATAAAGCACAGTCCGATTTTCTTTACCATCAAAAAACATGGCCACTAACTACGAGTACAATATTCCAGCTCCCGGAGTTTCCTACTTCACCCCACTCCAGGACCCTCCCGCTGGAACGGCTGTGGTCCCTCAGCCAGATGGGAAACCCATCCCAAAGCTGTTTCAACCTCTGACTATCAGGGGAGTAACCTTCCAGAACAGGATCTTCGTTGCGTACTTTTTCTCCTTGCTTTTTCAAAGAGTTTCTAACCAAGTTGCATAGGTATCTCCCATGTGCCAATATTCCGCAAAGAATGGCATTGTCTCCCCATGGCACTTGGCACACCGTAAGTCTTTGAAAGCAGCTCATATCAACACTTACCCTGACCGAGAGAATAATCTAGTTGGCGGCATATTCACGCGTGGGCCAGGACTCACCGTCATCGAGGCAACCGCCGTCGTTCCGGAAGGACGCATCTCGCCAGAAGACGTAGGCATCTGGTCAGACGACCACATAAAACCCCTGGCGTCCATCGTCGAGTTTGCGCACTCGCAGAACCAGAAAATCGCCGTCCAAATAGCTCATGCCGGACGTAAAGCGTCCACCCTCCCACCGTGGAAAAGTGGACCAGTTCTAGCAGTGAAAGAAGCCGATGGATGGCCCGACGACGTTTGGGGTCCATCTACCACCCCTTTCGCAAAATCTTACGCTGCACCGAAAGAGTTGACGAAAGAAGGGATCAAGCGCGTTGTAAAGGCTTTCGCAGACGCTGCACGTCGTTCCATCGCTGCAGGATTCGACGTGATCGAAATCCACAACGCGCATGGCTACCTCTTGCAGTCGTTCCTTAGCCCCGTGAGTAACAAGCGTACAGACGAATACGGCGGAAGCTTTGAGAATAGGACAAGGTTGACCCTGGAGGTCGTAGACGCAGTGAGAGCCGCGATACCTGCCAGCACACCTCTTTTCTTGCGGTAAGTGCGTCCAATTTTATTAAATTCAGCAAATTCATTGTTTTAGGATATCCGCAACGGACTGGTTGGAGGAAAGTGTGCCGAACGAGGTGTCATGGAGAATAGAAGATACCGTTAAACTTGCACATCTATTGGCAGCGCACGGAGTCGACTTGCTGGATGTCTCTACGGGCGGTAACGACCCCCGCCAGAGAATCAAGTCAGGCCCGGGATACCAAGTCCCATTCGCTTCAGCCGTCAAGAAGTCCGTCGGATCGAGCTTGTTGGTCGGGGCCGTTGGAGCCCTTCATGACGCGACCGTTGCTCGAGACGTTTTGGAGAATGGCGATGCGGACGTTGTGTTTGTTGGTCGGCAGTTCCAGAAGAACCCGGGACAGGTTTGGGAGATGGCTGATCAGCTTGGAGTGGAGATTACTGCTGCCAAACAGATTGGGTGGGGATTTAAGGGGAGGGGGGTTAAAGCACTTGGGAACGATGGGAAACCAAAATCTCAATTATAGACTAGATATCTACGGAATTAGAATATATAAACCTATCTGTTGTACATTGTAACAGAGCGAGTGGAAGGATTTACGGTGATATTGTGAATTTTTGAGTGACTGCTATATTTGTCCACGTTGCGCTTGATACCCGACCAACTCACCACTTGCCCGACGCAATGGTTCGTCACTCCCCATTAACCACCCTCCCCCTCTTCCTCCTTCTCTCCCTCCTCCTCCTCTCACCACCAACGCACGCCATCAAATTCACCCTCCAAGCCTTCCGCTACCCACCACAAAAATGTATCTGGAACGCCGCACACACCAACGCCCTCGTCATCGTCACAGCCAACGTCGGCCCGGGGCTCAACCAGCGCGTCGACATCGAGATCGTGGATTCGAGTCCGCAAAAGAACATTTACCTTAGTAAAAAAGGGATTAAAGCCGAGTCGAGGCTGGCTATTACGAGTCATAGTGAGGGTGAGGTTGGGGTGTGTTTTAGGAATTATATTGAGGGTGGTACGTTTCGTTTTACATACGTGGTCCACGGTGAATGCAACTTACTCTTGTTCGCTTGGTGACGTAGATGTATCTTACGACGAAATGGCAAAACTGAGTCGTGTCATTGACCTGGACATTGATATTGGCGCAGACGCCGTTGACTACAAGTTTCGTTCTTTCCTTCCTTCCTTCCTCTGCACATCCAGTTCTGACTTTTTTTGTCACTCCTTACTTAGTGCCATCGCCAACCAAGAATCCCTATCCGGCCTCGAAACAGAGATGCGCAAACTCGAAGGGATAGTGAAAGAAGTCGCAGACGAGATGCTATACCTCAAGAGACGGGAAGAGCGGTTCACAAAGACAAACGGTGCGTTCTCCCTCCTTTCCCCTCACACCTTTCCTGTCGATTCTGACTTGTTTCGTTGACGCGTAGAATCGACGAATCAACGCGTACAAAACTTTGGTTGGTTTACCATCCTATCGCTCGCTGGCTTGGGCGTGTGGCAGATATTCCACCTTCGCGCGTTCTTCAAGCGGAAATATCTTATCGACTGATTGGTCGGTGGCATGTTGAACTACATACCTCGTGTGCATGCTATTGCTGTCGGAATATACTGTATTTAATCTCTCCACCATTGTCCCTTCCATCATGGGCTGGGCCCGTTAAGAATGTTACGCAAAAGAACCATCGTCACTTTTACGAGCCCGGCGTATATGCCGGTAGATCAAGCAAAGATCATCTGGGTGATAGAAGGTCATGGGTTTCAAGGATGCCGGGGCTCCTTGAATCTTTAAACTCTACATAACCCCATCGAGTACCATTGAACCACAAAAAAGTACAATTTTGGGTGGTGCCATAACATACGTAGGAAGGTATACTAATATCTGTACACGAGATTAGACGGAAATGTACGACAAAGGGTTGAAGCCGGTCCAACAGAAACATGAAGAAGTGACCAACAAGCAAGTTTTCAATACCAAACCCCAAACATAAGTGAGAGCCAAGAAGACTAGGCAGCCTTCCCATCCATAGCTTCCTCCACCAGCTCCCCAACCCAGCGTTCGAACCTCTCCTGATCCATCGTTCCTTGGTCATCAAAGAACTCGTTGTATCCCTTCACGTCGCGCGTCCTGCCCTTGGCAAGGAGCGACTTGCCACCGTTCGTTGAGCGAACATAATGCAGCGCCAGTTGGTACGCAGGGGGCTTGGAGCCAACGACGGGCTCGGTGTGTGAGGAAAGGCTTATTCTTTCAGTTATTATCTGTAAAATATAACAACAAAGACGTCAGTACTTGCAGTGGTGTAAATGACGATGCTCCAAAAACCTACCCTCTTCGAGAACGTTTTTCGCTTCCCGACAAAGACGGTTTCGCCCTCGATAAAGTAGGCGTATAGCGTTGAGAGGGCCGTGAGGACCATGTACCTATCATACACATCAGAGCTTGAGCGGCTGAAGAGGGGAAGAGAGAGAGATGCGCACAAGACAAGGCCAATGGTCACGACTGGTTTTGATTTTTCAAAGTCGATTTTGTACCCATACAACGCGGTACCAGCAGCCACGAACACGCTAAGCCACCCCAGACCTAACCGGATATCTGTATGCAGATGGATCTGCTTGAACAAGTCGGGTCTTGATAGGTACTGTCGTGTGGCATTATCAGCTTCAGTTTACTCAATGAGGGGGTAGGGAAGACTCACGCGTTTGACAGCATCGTCACAGGCGTTCTTGAGCTCCGTAAGGCTCGCGTTGTTCACTTTCACGACCTCTCTGTCTTCAGGGGGGATAACGACGGACAGGGGACCCGTAGGTCTGTCGGGAGATGAGGGTGTTAGGAGTTGTTTCACGTCGTTGCTGCTGGAGAGGTCTTCAGTGGATGTTGATATTGAGGAAGAGCCGTTCTGTGCTGCGGGTTTTTTTGAGCGGGCCATGAGGAGAGGGTGTGTGTTGTGGGGGGTGAGGGGGAGGGATAAGCGTCTTTAAGATAGGCTTGAATGGTATGACACAAGTGACTCTTGCCGAAGCCACCGTGATCGACGTGTCCTTCCACGTGCTCCAATTTATGCACAATGGTAAACAATTTTGTAGCCGTTCAAACTACGCAGAAATATGCCGTTGCACATGGTACAAAGCAGCCATTATTCGAGAATTATACTTACAAAGGATGAAAGTCCAGGCGATGTCTACCGTTCACTCATCATACTGCGCCTCCAAAACAGACAAGCAGACGCTTGGGCCCTGGACTGCTCCCCAAGTCTTGCAGGAACTGAACCTTACTAGTAAGTACGACATGACATCGTCATCAAAAACCTAGAAATGACAGTTAAGATCACTCCCTATTGTGGGTAAGCAAGGGCCGGAAATCGTACTTGAGCGCAGCCAAGTGAGTGAGTGAGCAGTTGAGGACCTCCAATGGCGTGAACGAAGAGCGTAGCAAGCTCGTTGGAAGCACAAGCACAGGCCAATCGTCTTTCCAGCAACAGGCGCAACTGAGTGGAGGTCTTGAGAAACTTGCTGTGTTATCTTCGAAATTGGTTTAACCAAAGGGGAAAACGCCTCCCTCTGCTCTGTCAAGATGCAGTCAGTATTGTGTGTGCACTGAAGAGACAGATCCCATAAGTATTGATCATTCCTGCCTTATGATACGAAAAGGACTTGAATATACAGGATCAGTAAAAACGGCGTAGTAAAAAAGGAGCAAACCGACGATCGTGTGTGTACGTATGAACAAGTGACAAGCCACATCCCTCTAGAAAAAGCACGCAAAAGAAAAGAATGCTGTACAAAAGAAGCACTAAGCCTTGTTTCTTTTTTTTGGAGGAAGTAATGAAAAATGAACGCATTGTTGAGAAACTCCTTGTCCAACTCGTCTAATCCGCCTTCCTACTCCTCAAAACTTTGTTCCGCAGTGCTTTCTCCTTCAACTCGTTTTCTCGTCTTTCCAAGTCATCTTTACTCTTTCTCTAAACAAAACAAAAAATTAGCGTTGAAAAAAATACGAAAATCAAGCCAGGATCCGCACGTCGTCAGCAGCTTCATTCTCCCACTTACTTTTCCTTCTTTCGATCTCAGCCTGTCCCTTGATCTTGAGCTCTGGACCGGTGCTAGGTGCGTCTACGTCCATCCTGTTCTCACGTCGTCCAGTTGACCGAGACGCAGATCGCGAATCAGGGCTTGGGCTGCGGCTGAGGCGTCTAGAACTCTTTCCAGCAGGGCGTCTCGTTCCACTGGGACTCCGGCGACGAGGTGGAGGCGAAGGGGACGACCGTGCGTCGGAAGGAGTTCTTCTACGTCGCCGGGGTGGGCTTTCACTTCTTTTCCTGCGAGGAGGACTGACACTTCGCCTCCTGGGATATCCCCGAGCCGGGGGTGACCTAGAACGGCTGGCAGAATCAGAACGGGACCGGACACCAGGAGAGAGACGACGACGCCTCGCTGGTGGGCTGCAGCTGTCTTTATCTCGGAACTTGCGCTTTTGCTCTCGGACTGGGGGAGTAAAGGAGGGCGAACGTGGCCTGCGACGGGCAGGAGGAGGAGAGCGAGAGATGGTGCGTGAACGAGCACGCCGGGGTGGTGGAGATCTACGTGGGGGAGACCGCCGCCTGATTGGTTCAGGAGACCGGGAGTCTCGAGATGGCGAGCGACGACGTGGGGGTGAACGATGTCTGCGCATTGGGACTGGAGAGAGAGAGCTCCTTATGTCGGACGGCGACCGACGCCGGGGCGGTGGAGAACGTGAAATGGGACGTCTGTGTCCCTAATAATGAAAAGTATGAGCGATGTCACGATTCATTTGGAAAAAAAAACACTGACTCCGTTGAATCCGCCAGGTCCAGGTCCTCCGCCTCTTGCTCCCCAACCTCCATCGCGAGGTCTGCCTCCGCGGTCATCGTCAAACCCACCTCGCCCCCCTCTTCCCCGGCCCCTTCCACCACGACCTCTCCCCCCTCTTCCTCCACGGTCATCACCATCCCTGATCTCGTCAAGTCGCGACCGACGATCTCGCTCGTCAATAGCCCTCGTATCATTTTCTCGCGCACGCCGCATTTCCTCTTTCTTCATTTCAACAAAGGTGCGTGGCACGCCAGAAACCTCTTCCTGTGCTTCGAGAAGAAGTTTCCACAGAGCACTCATAAAGGCTGGAGTGTCCTTGGTCAAAAAGCCTGTCAAATTGATTTGCATCTTTTTAGGATCTGGTGTCTGTGTAGAATTCATCCTATAGAGTTGATGCTTTAGCTATGTAAAATGAGCGCTTACAGGTTGTTGTTCGTCTTCAAGCAGTCCCATGGCGTACTCAACGACAACTTCATCCTCGAAGCCCACAAGTTCAATAATTTTCTTGGCAATCCATGGTCGTATGACTGTCAGGTTGATTTTCCGCATGTCCACCTAATAATTTGTTAGCCACAATCCAAGAGAAACAATGCCAATTACCGGCTTACTTTCTTCTCAAAATGAGCAGGAAACTTCATAGACTTGAGTAGCTTCAGCTCCTTGTCAGAAAATCGTCTGTCTTGATCGGCGGAAGTGCCTTTGAAGAAACCTGAGCACCCATCGTTAGAAAAACAGCGGTAGATGGGATAGTTCAAGCATATTTACCAGCGTCTGCCATTGTCAGATTCTATGAAACGATATGCAGGAGGAGGAGTTCGTCACGAACAAGGAGTCACGAAGTAACCTTGAAATTCACTCTGGCACGTGTGGAGTTTGACTTGTCAAAAATTTAACATTATTTATGGCATAGGGGCTAGAATTGAACGACTGGGCGAAACGAGTCCAAAGATTCTAATCATGACTCCAATCCTCGACAATCAGGAATGTAAGGCATTTTTGCAGGCTGGAGGGTATATGGCCTTGGAACACGATACTTACCATCAGATTTGGTTCGCAGACGCCATCAAATATCATCTTTATTCGACGGTATATCTGGACGGCCTTCCCGTGCCCTACGAGATCAGGCTCTTGGCTACATCATCTGGCAGCTGGGTCCGTGATTCTTACAAGACTGGAACCATACTACACGAGACCGCATGTCACTGCAGGCCATCCTGCCAATGGGTCACAAGTACTCCGCCTTCTCTCTACCATAATAAACGATCTGTTCCTCAAAAGCAATCATCTGACACCACCGACGATCCTTTTTGTGGACACCTGTATTGCCATCTATGCGGTTCAACGTGGGCGCGGTAATATATAAGTATATGATACGAGGAAATCAGGTTGAGATTTGTTGTCTCCCTAACGAACTTCACATTCAACATCGAAAACGGGCGAAACTATGCGCATTGGAACACTCCTGTTCGCTCTTTGCAGCTACCTTCTCGTCTCCGTCAGTGCAGCTCCGACCGTTCAAAGCCGTGATTTTATTGGCGATGTTATCAACGCCCTCGGGCTCGGGCTTGTCATCAAAATCAATTCTTTCCTCACCGTACGCTTCAAGTTTCATTCTGAAATTATCCCTACTGAAGTTTCGCCTTTAGCTAGATACTTTGACAACCAACCTTATCTCGTGAGCCCCCCTTTGTCGTTAAACTCAGAACAATGCCGACAACCCTCCTCCGAACCCCCTTAGTATTAACTTTGATGGTACTGTTCAATAACCCCTTCATCCGCCCATCTGAAGCTGAACCTCTTCAAGTTAAGAACCCACTTATTTTGGAGCTCACCATTGACCGTGTCGTCAGCTCTGCTGGGCTTAACGGAACGGTCTACGCTAAATTCGACCACACGTTCCCGGGAGGATTCGTCGTTCCTCCCTTGAAGACCAACAATTCGGGAACAGTTGACAATGTCCTCCTCACGCAGGGAGCTATAGCGTCCCTCGACATTATTCCTCTTGGAGTATTGGACCTGATCAAGACGGATGTGTATCTTCGGTCAGTCGAGTTGGACACGCATTATTTAGGCTCTACATGCTAAAGCGCTCTTGATAGTGCTGCAACCATCAAGGGAAAGCTCGGTATCCCTATCCCCGTCACTGGATTGAAACAGAGCAATGTACCTACAACGTGTGTCACTTTTGAGCATCTAAGAACCTCTGGCTGAATCTCCTTCCAGGTACACCCTCAATTTCTGATATGGATGAGCTGTCTGTCGTCTTTGTGGTTTTTGGTGACTTAATTGACAAACTTTTTGGTATTTATCGTTATCCAATGCAAAATTCTTTATAACGCACGTACGAGAAACCAACGTAATGGACAATGTGAAATAATGGTAAGTGTCGAAGGGGACTAGAAACACAAGTCTTATAATTGGCAAGCCTGAGGAATTCAAATGTGATATGAAGTTCGGAAGGTCTATCATATCAGATCCTGTCCTCAAGTTTCCTTCTTATCTCCAGAGAGAAAAAGGGGCCGTGAGGCGACTGACATGAGATATGGGAGGCCTGGGTCTGTGTAAGATCGCAGCAAAGAAGTTCACACCGGAAAACCAACGGTCAAATTTACCAGCGGAGACGTCGTATCCCATCTTCGGGTCATGTCGCCACCCGCTAGCGCTTTTTTGCCAGCCAACATCCCTCCAATAAAGTATCCGCGTTGGTCCAAGATTGACGCCACCACTAGAGTTTTCCGATAGTGTGACAGAAGGCAGAACGGTCGATAATCCCGGGTAAGCGAAAATTAGTTAGGCGCAATGTCGCGTCGACAGCGTCAATATCGCGTCATCCGCTGATGCTCCTTGGATTTTGCTTGGTTTGAAAGTTGATACGCGTAGTCGCCCTGAATCAGAGAATGGTGGCGAGGGCGTCTTCCGGTGGCTTCGGCACATATGGGAGATAAGTGACGATGGTCGATGGCCATGGAAGGATCTTGTGGTCGCAATGGGCATTTTGCCCTAGGTCATACATTTCGCGCCTAAAACCAGCGCTTGTCATCCAAGGAAGGAATCCCTAATGTCGCGGCATACTCCCGCCCACCCCGATAGATTTAGTCCAGATCCACGTTGCAGAGAATGGGCAGACTACATTGACCTTGACGCCTGGCGTAACCTTGTCATCCCTTTCGTCGCGTAACTGGAACGCAGCTGTCGTTGGATGGAGGATGCTGTTACAATGACACATCAGTCTTTCACTTGTGTTTCAGAATCAATAAACTCACCTGGTTTCGAGGTCAGTCCGTTCCAGCCATTACAGCGCGACAAGACTACAACATAGTCAATTTTCTCACTGTGCCACAAGACTTGATTCAACTCCGTAGAATGCAGATGAGAATTGGTGGAGATAATTAACATAAATACAGTGCTGTACAGAATGCGAGAGGAAACGACAAAGACCCAAAAGATTTTACTTCGCGCCCGCCGATGAGAACTCTGCAGCACGTTGTCAGCGGTCAGGAAAGAAAGAGTTTCAAAGAGTGACGTACTCGTTACAGACTTCGTTCCCTCTGAGATAGCGTGTTTGGCGAGTTCACCAGGCAGGATGAGTCGCACTGATGTTTGGATTTCGCGTGATGAGATAGTAGACTTTTTGGAGTAGGCAGCGAGTTCTGGCAGAGATAAAACGCGTTAGATCGCGTCCAACGAAGCAGTGAACACGGCACGTACTGGAAGCCTCAGTGGCAATCCGTTCGAAGATATCGTTTACGAAGCTGTTGAGGATGGCCATCGCCTTGTTCGAGATACCGGTGTCGGGGTGGACCTGTTTAAGGACTGAAAAGGAATCAATTTCAGTCAGATGTGTATCAAGAACGACGCGTACCCTTGTAGATGTATGAGGAGTAAGTCTCCTTTCGGACCTTCTTTCGCTTCTTCTTCTCCCCATCAGCAGGGGCTGCAGCTTTCGCTGTCTTCTTGGCTGCCTTTGCACCCTCCGTCGATTTGGCTGGAGCCTTGGAAGCGGTCGAGGCTGGGGCTTTGCCAGCAGTGGAAGCGGGTTTAGGAGCCATGAAAGATGAAGGTAGTGGTGGATGGGCGATTAAAGTAAGTGGCGATGGTGGCGAGTGGTATGGGTGAGGGCAAGAAGCGTCGGTGGCGAGACCAACAATGTGAGGTGGTATAAATACAAACGCGATCCTTTGGTCTTGTTTAAGTCTTGACGCGTCTTTGTTGAATGGGACAAACGCGGCCACACACACGTGACGTAGTCCCCCCAAACCTTATTTTGCTTGCCACTCTTTCCAGTATAAAGAGCGTCAATCCATGACGGCCCCATTCTTGTTTCCTTTCTTCGACCACATCCTCCACAAGCACTCACTTTGACATCTACGCCCACTTTACCCACCCTCACCTAACCAATCTTCGCATATACAATGTCTGGCAAAGGAAAAGCTGGCAAATCTTCGTCTGGTGGCAAGGCAGGCGGTGAAGGCTCAAAATCCCAATCTCGTTCGTCAAAAGCTGGCCTCCAGTTCCCCGTTGGTCGTGTGCACAGGCTGTTGAAGAAGGGCAACTATGCTCAGCGAGTTGGTGCTGGTGCGCCAGGTAAGCAGAGCAACTTTGTATCTGGGACATGTTTCTGATTCTTTCCCCCGCAGTTTACCTAGCAGCTGTCTTGGAATACCTCGCCGCTGAGATTCTCGAGCTTGCTGGCAACGCTGCTCGTGATAACAAGAAGCAACGTATCGTGCCTCGTCATTTGCAACTCGCCATTCGAAACGACGAAGAGTGAGTCATCTTTACGGCCTGACGCCTTCTTTTCTGACTCGGTCTTTGTTCAGACTTCAAAAGCTTCTCGGCAACGTCGTTATCTCCCAAGGTGGTGTTGTGCCACACATCGCACCCGTACGTTGGCCCCTCGATTCACAACTCTCATCCACTCATGTATGGCTCTTAGGAACTGTTGCCTACAAAGTCCGGCAAATCAAGGAAAGACGAAGGCGTCAGCCAAGAGCTTTGAGACTCCTTGGTTGTTCCCTTTTGTAATCTTTCTGTAGTCTTTGGTTTATCGCATTGTATTATTTCTGCCATTTTATAATTATTAGCATGAATTTATGTTGTCGTGACGCAATGACTTTAGCCTTATATGGTTATTGGCCGACAGAAGGTTTGTATGACATGAAATACAACCCTACAACTCAACCGTAGTCAATGCCCCATCGCAGGGCGCTAGGAATCGCAATGTCTTCGACGATCGCCCCCACATTTATCGCCCCGCCGTCAGACTCTCCATCACCGACGAACGGCGGCAACAGCGGTGGAGGTAGCAGCATGCAACGCGGCGCAAATTACTTCTTCGGCTTCCTTATCACTTTCGTCGTACTCCTCCTCTTATTTATCGGTTGTGGAATTGGCTCAAGGCGGAGGTTCGCGCGGAGGCGGGCACTGTTCTTGGCAACATTGGATCCGCAGTGGGGTATGCCGAAAGAGATGCTGCCGCCTAGACCACTGTTCTTCGAGACGCCTTTCGTAGTTTCGGATGGCAAAAGTAGTTGGGACAATTTGAATGTGTGTGTTTTTCTCTTTATTCCTTGCGTTGCTGCTGACCAGGCAAAAATAGCCATTATCCGTGAGAGTGGTGAGGAAGCAGACTCGGACGGAAGAGCCTCGGAGTGGAGATCAATCCACACCATCAGATTTCAACATGCCGCCGCTTGAAGGGCAAACTTCTTCTTCCTCTTCCATTTTTCCGTCATGGTTGCGACGACCGCGCCGTGCGGACGAAACGTCAGCGTCTAACGAATCTGAAGTGGAGCCTGAACCGCCGGAATCCATACAGGTTGCAGCCATCATTGGGATGCCTACCTTATCTCATAAAGATGATATTTATCATGACGAACGAACACCGGAGTATCAGATTGGTGTTGTGAATTTGCCATGGCGCGAGGGTATGCCGTCTTAGCGCTTTAGTGTGTCGATTGTATTTTATCTTCTCAAAACTGAGGTGTATTCTGTAGTATATATGCTTGTGTAGAACATTGACCTTTCAGAAGTTGAACAATAATCGTGGGTGCTTGAAAATATGTGGGCTTGTGCCAAAGTGGCCGAGATTAGGAGCACAACGGAGTCTTCAATATTTGCGTTGAAGAGAAGAAGCAGGGGCGGTGTATGTCCAGGGTTTTGCATTTAAAAGGGTAGATACGCGACCTACTTCGCCTCACCATCTCCCTTGCCTCCGCGTTGTATTAATCCCACTCCGACGATAGAACCCTCAGCAAGGACGTCTGCTGTTTTACGCCCCTCCTTGGCGCTGTGCTCCACCTTACGGATGAACTCGTCCTGTACAATCTTTGCACGCGTAAGCTGAAAAGAGATAAGAATCGTTCAGAGGCAAGTCGAGGGCTGAGGGAGCTAACTGGCCTCTTGAGGGTGGTGGAGGCACTCTAGATAGTCACGGGATTGAGGACGGCATTCAATGGGATTGTCTGTCTGTGCGTAGCACTGTAGGTGGCCATGTCAATAATAAACGTTGGGGCAAGTTGGGTGTGCCTTGCTCACTTTCTGGAACTCCTGCCAGTAGGTAAAGCATCGTGAACGACCTAAAAAAGAGGGTGAGAGTTAAAAGATGATAGTTGGAGAAAGCCTACCTCCGCCCCAGCCAAAGCCTGACTATAAAGATTTCAAAGTATTAGTTGACAGTGAATGGAGGACTTGAAGGAGCCAGAACATACCGCCATGATTTACAATGCAGAGAAAGGTTGATGCCGGAGCAGCGTGACGTGACGGCCAAGTAACGACGACGCGATCCTGCACTCGCGCTTCCTCATTTACTTCATTTGCAAATCTGCACCCTCTTTTGCGCACTTGCACCTCGTTTTTTTGTAATTGATTCACGCGCCTTCAAGCAGCTTTGAATTCATTTCGACACCCCTGAGCTTCATCTGATATTTCACCCCAGACCATGGCCGCAGAACAAGCAGAACAAGCTTTTGCCAGGACATTCCTCAATACCATATCAACGCAACCCATCACCTATTCCGATGACTACCAGCAACCATCACAGAACTCTCTCAAGAGAGTTCCCGTTCTCCAGGTCCCATTCCAAACTCATCGTTTGGATTCTTTGTGCTGATCCACACCTTCAGATTCCTGTCCCCCCGCCTCCCGAACGTAAATCCCAATCACAAGCGTCTACCTCTTCCTCGGGTACGTAGATATCATGCGCCACATCCACCTAATAACACACGCTGACCCCTTTTTCGTTCTAATACATTACATAACACAGCCTCCATCTCGCTCGTGTTCAAGTCCCTGAAGCCTCCTGCCTCCTACACGGTTTCAGTCCAACCCACAGACACCATATCCTCTATAAAAGCACAACTCGCTGCTCAACCGACTGCTCCACCCGCAGACGCGCAACGCCTCCTCCTTAAAGGCAAAGCACTCGCTGACGCGAAGCTTCTACAAGAGTATAGCATAAAGAACGGTGATACTGTCAACTTGGTGCTCAAGCCTGGATTTGATTGGGATCCTACAAAGCCGCCTACACCGAAATCGCCTGAAGTTATTATGGCCTCACCGTCTCCTTCGTCGTTGCAACCCAGCCCCAGCCCCAGCGTGAAACCTAGTGGTGGCAAGAAACACCAACGCATCCCTTCTGTCGTGCTTTCCCCCTCGCCTTCGAATGATAACCTGGGCGGGGTGGAGAAGGATATTATGCTCACGCTCGATGCAGGCACTATGCCTAGCCCTGTTGTCCAGCAAGAATCAACGTACTACACCACTGTGGTGAAACCCGAATTTTGGGAGAGGTTATACGCGTTTTTGAAGTATGTTTTCCTTCCCTGTTCATCCCCGCGATGTTTGACATGATGTTGGTGTTTTACCAGATTAGAATTCGTTACTCCTGGCGACGCGTATTTGGCGTTTGAGGACTTTTTGTGCGCGACGAAAGGCTCCCTGACGCCGAGTGAGATTGCGAAGATTCGTGATCAAGTTGGCGTTGTGGGCATGGCTGGTACTTGAGGCGAACTAATGAGGAAATTATTCGTTCAAGGGAAGAATAGATGTTGCTGTACACCCCCTTTTTTGTTGGAATTAGTTTAGCATTCAGACATATTATGTAGAACGGTCGATAAACGAGTGGCCGTAATCAAGTTTTGAACCGCCTAAAGGCATGCAGGCTGTTAGAAAGGTAAAAAATCCCAATCCGTGCGTATTGTGGCAATGGATTTGAACGTCCTGTTGGGGACCCTAAAACCCATGGAACTCGCACGACAACTTAGGCCAACCGCTCATCATATTGTCAATCGATTGCAAAAATTTGAGCCATGCAACAGCATGCAAACCACCTGTATCATTGATACAGTGCGAGTGACAACTGACAACTGCTCCCTAGGTTGAGGCAGGTTGATGCTTTGAAAATTAATTTGCGGCAGTAAAGACTAGTAAAGATCGATATCATATATTTCCGCGCGCTTGAAAGGTCAATGACAAATTTCATTGTGGATCCGTCCAGGCAAAATGCGAATCGCGATAATTGCTATCAAGATACAAATGAAATGAAGACCACATTCTAAATTTCGGTCTTTTACCCCACAATTTGTGGGGTAGGGGTAACATGGTGCATGAGGGCATGTGAGCTCCCCTAAGAGAAATATTTTGGTCATAAGACGCCGGGAATGAGCAGTTCTCGTTGAGCAAGTACGCTCCTAAGGAGTGGTCTATAATTAAACATTGGGCTTGGCAACCAGGCAAGTGCTATGGGCGCAAAATTCAATAAAGCCAAACAGAGGGCGATCGAATAAGGAGGTTCGGCCGACACACCTAGGAGCACAAACGCCATAATGACTCCAAATTTTTAATGCGCTTTCTCATCCTATCATCTCATATCGTCGACATACGGCCCACGGAAGAAGTTTTGCATTTAACGTTTAAGCGTTCCGTTATCTCCATGTGAGTCAGGAAATTCGCAAACTTGACATGCTTGACATCTCTTAACATCCGACGAATTTGAGGGTTGACAGACGCGGTGAAAGGTGGTGGGTTTCGTGGTCTCACGCCATATGTAGCCGAATGTACGTTCTACACGAACGCACCGGGACGCGACGTAATTGATGATCTTTACCAGCACGTTGCACGCGGTGACTTGCCTACTCAACAATATTAATGTTCAATTTCAACAATTAAGCGCGGGTATGCTCCTTGAAGGAACAGTGAAGAGGGGTCAACGCTGGTATTGAACGGTGCAGAGCTTGGCTTGGCATTGAACGACGGGTGAGTTTCGAGAAATCAAAATTGCTGTGCCAAGGAATGATTGAAACCCAGCGGCACTCGGAATCGGGAAAGAACCTCAAGGTGCGAATAGAGATGCACATTGTTCAAGTATCCCACAACGAAGAGAACCATGCGAGACGTCGACCCGCATGATAGCTCTTGTCCGTGCTACTCGCCTCACCAATCAAATCTCCTATCTATTGCCGTCATCTCAAAATCCTTCAAAAGCCAAACGGACAGGATTCTGTTGCCTTGTCCCAAACCCCCTCTTCTAGTAGCCAGGCTTCCAGGCGCAATTGGGTTTAGCCATGAGCTCACAACTCGAGCCGTCGGTGCCTTTGTCCTACAGCAAGTCGAACGACATCAAGGAAGTCTACTCAGACGAGAAGCTGGCTCCGGAGGATGGTCCCGTTGAAGATGGTCCCCTGGAGAAGCAGGAGACTATTGATGACCACGACGTGTATGTTTAACCATCCTTACTCTTTGTTGTCGCTACTCCTGACATTCGAACGTAGATCGCGGCCATTCCCCATAGATCCAGCCTATGAAGAGGAAACCCACCAGCTCACCTTTAGGTTTGCCCACCGCCTTCTGGGGTTTGTACCTCTGTCTGATCTTTATCAGGGCTGTTTTCGTCGGATGCTTCCTTGGCGCTGTTGTTGGAGCCTCCAACATTTATCTGGGCCTTAAGACGGGCTTCACTTTCGGTCCCCAACTCTTCGGTGTAAGTACCATGTGATTCTGGCGCAAAACCGATGTTGACCCATCGAGACAGGCTATTTTCGGTTTTGCTATCCTGAAACTCATTGCCAGGATAATTCCCGAATCGGGCCTTCTGGGTCGTTTCTTGGGGGGTCCGTTCGGTCCCAAGGAGAACTGTACAGTTCAGTCGTACGTCTGATTTGTTCTTCCTCAAGCTTTGAGATACTTACTTATATTGTAGGGCTGCTACCGCTTCTGGAGGCCTTGGTATCCTCTTCGTCGGCGCCATTCCGGCCATGTACCGCCTTAACCTTCTCTCGACGCTTCCCCAGCAAGATATTGGGAAGTTGATCGCCCTGACTGTCTGCGCTGGCTTCTTTGGCGTTTTCTTTGTCATTCCTTTGCGCAAATATTACATCGTGCACCAGAAGCTTACATTCCCAACACCAGCGGCGACTGTGAGTTTCCGTTTTGTCCCATTTGGGCATGCATCTCAACAAGATCTATTTATAGGCATATACCATTCGCTCCCTTCACAGCGGGAAGAGTGGTGCCATCGCCGCCAAGAAAAAGTCCATGGCATTGATGATTTCCTTCGCAATTATCTTTGTGTACAAGGTGATGACTGGATATGCGCCTGGTATTGTACGTCAATCCATGATCTATCATTTTCCGCCGTACTCAGCTGTATCATAAGATCTTTGATTGGCACATCGGTTGGACTCTATACCGTCTTGGCTTTACGAGTATGATATCCCTGGAAAATTACGGCTGGTTTATCGAATGTATGCTCTCTGTTTCTATATTAATGTCTCCCCCATCTAACCCCCTTAATCTGTAGTTACCCCCGCTTTCTTTGGTGCTGGTATGCTCAGCGGCTTGAACGCCAGTTGGAGTTTCTGTACGCATCTAATTTTTTCATTACTGGAGTCAATCTCATGTTCGACATAGTTGGTGGTTCTATCCTGGCATGGGGAATCAGTAAGCATATTGTCCACATCCAGATATGCATAAGCTCATGTCATTCTCTCATTCAGTCTCACCTGCCCTTGTTAAGAATGGTCTTGCGTTTGGTTCACCCATTAGCGACGAATTTCCCCTTGTCTCATACCTCGGACTGTCCTTCAAAGATCCCGAAAAATACGTCAATCACCCCTCTCCAAGGTACTGGCTCTTGTGGCCCGGTGTCTTGATGATGTTGCTTTACTCCTTTGCCGACGTTGTGCTCAGTTTGGGACCTATCATCAAGGGTAAATGGTCTTTCATTTGATGGATCGAGTAATCAGCTCTGACATGAGTCGCACAGGCATGAAGGGTACTAAGTTCAATCCCATAGCCATGTTCCGGCAGCGCAATGAGATCGACCCCGAAGATGAGGATCAGACCCCGGCAGAAGATCGTATCCCTACGTCGTGGTGGACGACTGGTCTCGCAGCCAGTACCATCATGTCTGTTGCTATTCTTGCCACCGAGTTCCACATGAACGTCGGTGAAGCCATCCTTGCCCTCATCCTTGGATTCATTTTCTCCTTCATCGCCGTGCAATCAAGCGGCCACACTGATCTCAATCCCGTCTCAACTGTTGCCAAGGTCAACATCACCTTTTGTCTTTTCTATTATAATCGTCTAACCCATTGAAAAGGCTTCTCAACTCATCTTCGGAGGCATCGGAAAAGGCACTGGCATCGCATCCAACAACGCAAAGATGCTGAATTTGGTGGGTGGTGTCGTCGCTGGTGGCTCTGCCGCCCAGTCGGCCGACATGACTGGTGACTTGAAGACCGGCTACCTCCTTCGCGCCAAACCCAAAAATCAGTTCATCGCTCAATTGGCTGGCTCCGTTGTTGCCGTCTTCTTGACTACCGGACTGTTCATTCTATTCACAAAAGCGTCTCCTTGCATCTTATACCCACCCGATGATGGCGCTTGCACCTATGGTGCCCCATCAGTTTCCGCCTGGGCTGCTGTTGCCGTCGCAGTCACCAGCCCCAAGCTTCGTACGTTTGTCTTGTATCAATATCGTCCATTTTCTGATCCTCAAATTCAGCGATTCCCGCATCGTCCGGGTACACAGCTATAGCCCTTGGGATCTTCAGCATGGTCTCTCTTGCAGTCAAGGTCCGCTACTTTCTATCGCTGTGATCGAACTTTGGTATTAACGCTCCTTTAGCACTTCTTCATTCCCAAGAAACACTGGCACTGGGTCCCCAACTGGAACGCCGTTGGTCTCGCCTTTGTTGTACCCCAAGTGTACTACTCTATTGCCATGGCCGTTGGATCCGTCTTCAACTACATTTGGCTATTGCGCAGCCCAGGAAGCTTCGATATGTACATGTTCGCCATCTCGGCTGGCCTTCTGGCAGGAGAAGGTCTAGGCGGTGTCTTCCAAGCCCTGTTGGCCGTCGCCGGTGTTGATGGAGGTGGTAAGTTTTTCTTCTTTTCATCATCCACAATCGACGTCATCTAATACAATGCTGGTAGTATACGGCACCTCGATTGGTTGTCCCGGGTTCGAATTCTGCGGTTAGGTTTATTTTGGGAGTCCATTATTGTTTTGTAAAATCGCTTGTACAACTGAAGAAGTATAATTATAAATATTCCCTACTGCGTCGGACGTGGCAAACCATGAGCTGGCTGAATTGGATTCAAATAAGCGTTCCGAATGTTTATGGCTGTTGCTTTTCACAGGCTCCGATCACAGGTCAAGTTCGTTCAGCCAATGTCTGCAAGAACTGGCGGACGCTACACCAAGCCTGGCCACCCTCCAATCACTTCTATCGAAAATCAGGTCAAGCCACCTCTTTT
Source organism: Laccaria trichodermophora (assembly GCA_018417955.1). Classification (NCBI taxonomy): domain Eukaryota; kingdom Fungi; phylum Basidiomycota; class Agaricomycetes; order Agaricales; family Hydnangiaceae; genus Laccaria; species Laccaria trichodermophora. The sequence goes on from JACTVC010000002.1 coordinate 1,602,318, forward strand.
CCGTCGCACTCCTCCCTGGTGGAGCAGATGGGCTCTTGGCCTCATCGCTGTCGACATGCTGATTACGTGAGTTGTGACCGATGTTTTTCCTCCAAGATGACTTTGCTGAAAATGTTGAAATTAGTGGTACTGCCACGGGGTTCACATGGAACTACTGGGCTCAACGCGTTCCAAAGAAAGTGTCTGGTTCTGAAAAGTCGGCGTCAAAGGACGATCAAACAGCCGCCACAACGGAAACAGAATGGGTTCTCCGACCCGCGTGGCAGCGGGCGGGGCTTTGTGCTGGCCAATTTTTATTTGGAGTCACATTTGCTGGATCGCTACTCGGTATCAGGGCTCGCTTTGTACGGTCTTTGAGGATCTTGCCTGGACGGCCAGTCACACCTGGTCCTAACCTGAGTGCGGCAAAAATACCCATGGACGGTCGGCGGGTTTTCATTCAGACAGCCGATAATCGTGATAACTTCGGAGTGGAACTTCCGATAAGGAAGGGTTGGTTAGAGGAAGGCAGGGATAGGTCCGAGATCATTGTGCAATTTGACGGTGCGAAAGGCCATTGGTTTGTGGGATTGCATGATTCATTCATCAATGGAGAGAAACTTTCGCTAGAGGACGCTCGCTCTAGATTTATCAAGGAATGGAAGGCGTTTGACACACAAGAAGATACATAGATGTGGATCTCTTCCTTTGGGGCTACATGGCATATGACGGGTCAGTACCGCTCGTTTCTCTCACTCGTGTTGAAAATTTTTTGAATGACGAGGGCTCATCGAACAGGAGGTACACTTAATTACTTCTAGACATGCTGTGCCACCCTCCAAGGAAAGAAAACAGAAAGATCTAATACCGCTTGTAAAGTGATGATAGGGGTGTTTCTTCTTTGCGTCGACTCTGGTGTCAACGATGATAACGACCTTTACTCCCTAAAGACTCCTTGGTAGACTCAAGAAAGTAGATCCCCAGAACGGGAAGCTCGATTACTGGCTTTTTGCTGTCCATAGTGAAGTCGGCCTTTAAGTTCGCTCTGGAACGGGACAAGATCAGTTAGTCATTTTGAGACATGGAGTCCCATCAGCGCGAAAGCATGGCAGAACTCGATGGTCGGCACGTCAATGGCGACAGTGAAATCACTCACGGCGACGAAATTATGCACACGACTCATAGCTGTCGTGTACCAACTGCGCCAAATTGGGAGTCTTTTCTTCATTGCATCATTGGACATTTCGAAGTTCACGCGTCGTCATCAAAGCTAGCAGGGTAGCTTAGTTTCTACTCAAACATGAACGCAAAACTCGTTCTTACAGGCAAAAAGACTGGGCGCGACCGAGAAGGACGACAACGAACATATGGGCGCCCCTCTTTGGATCTGGAGATATCGCCAACAATGAGCAACCCGGCGGCAGCCCCATTTACATAAAGTGTTGCCTACGGGACAATCGACGACGAGCCTGTGGCGACACAAGACCGCACCGGTCGTCATAGAACGGAAAGGCCAAATCGTGGTCAGTTTTCTAGTCTCTCTACATACCTGGCGAGAGTGCCGGCGGCGAACAGGGGGGACGCACGGCATGAGATGACTAGTTTGCCGTTTACCACGGAAAGCCGACGATAAGTCCGCAGGCATGAAAACGGGCCTAGTTTTGTGCGGCCCGATTTCCTTCAGTCGTATGTCGATAATAAAAAAAGACCTTCAGCCAAACTGTGCGAGGAAGAGGCCAGACTGTCCCCGTGAAAATTAAGTCGTGTTGCGTGCCTGCGGAAAGTACGGCTAAGTAAGAACATGAACACCAGTGTGACAAGACTTTTATAGAAAGGCCATTCCGCGAACGACGTTCGTCCGTTTATGAGAAACTGTCAAACATTTGTCAGCGAACGCAATGGTAGTCACCCAAGCCGCGCGCCATTAAACACGGTCGGGCGAGTTGAGATTCTGTCCCGAAAAAAAAGACTTGTTCAATCAAGTTGGCGAGGATATCGTGCTGAATGCTGAGTTGAGAGCGCTAGTCTAGCTGAAACCTTGACCACGGAACCAGCCTATAACGGTAATCTTTCATATGGTTTCTTTATGGCGGAGAGGACCTGGAAATGACGCCTCCCTATCACGTAGATAGCCAATGGGAAACTCGTGAGGTTTCTGACAAGCACTAATTTCGATGTTGAGGGGACTCCGCCCGCAGTCAAAGTGTAAACACTCGTCAAATTAACAAGCCGGTATCCCGATGTAAATGCTCACAAGGATTAAACAAGGAATTTTGTTCAAAAGGCAGCGCAAACTTGTGATATGCCGTCCTCGTCTCATCTGAGGGAAAATTACGCGATCCTGTTAGTGTGTAAAATCTAAGAACAGACGGAATGTGCCTTCATTGGGGGATTCGTTGAGAATTCGTTTCAGTTACATTTTGTACGGGTGTCCATAAGTTGCCCCAGATGGGGAGCAAGCATCTGATATCTGGCTTTAACACGAATGTCCGTAAGGTCATGGCGGATGATTTGTTAAGGAGTGACGGAGAAGCAACCCCTGCGTGTGTCTACGGTCACGTGACGGTGAATGTTGTGCGCGAAGTTCGTAAAAGGTTCCAACAGACCCCTTCTTCCTCTGCACGGCTTTCGACGCAACTTTGTAATAGGCATGAACACACTGACCAACCACGGCAGGTTCTTTTTTGTTTTCTGCATTTTTATTTGCTCCCTTACTCATTCTGTGTAACAGATACCTTGGCATCACCCTTTCACGTGCACTCCATAGTCAGCCTTTTATTCGAAGCATCCATATAAACCGTAGCGCAATTGTCATCTCCGCTAACCCTCCGACACGACCGCCTTCAATCCGAACAATGTCAACAACGAGAGATACCACAGATCAATCGGATATAACAAAAATGAAGACCGAACCAGACGGCTCCTTCAAGCGTCTGGACGCTTCCTTTCGCAACACAATTGAACGTGGAGGCAAATTTGAGCCTGAGCGTGGTATGTAGCTGATTATCTGATTATTCTTCGCTATTAACGCTGTCCGACCAACAGATCGGTATCATCTCTATGTCTCATACGCCTGCCGTAGGTTTTTTAAACGAGTTGAGATTATTGCGTGCTAATTACTTTTCTGAATGCTATAGCTTGGGCCACGAGGACATTGATTGTCAGGAAACTAAAGGGACTCGATGAATTCATACGTGAGACCACATTGCGTTTATCAGTCTTCCTCGAACTCACAAATTCCGTGCCAGCGGTCACTGTGGTGTCCCCTCGTATGGGCACACACGGCTGGCCGTTCGCGAATGCCGATCCTTTCCCTGGCGCAGATTCCGACCCGCTTTACCAATCTGAGCATGTCAAGGATCTCTATCTCAAAGCTGAACCAAACTACGGCGGAAGGTACGTCATGCGATCCTGCTGCTCCACATGGGTATTTTGTAATGTATAATCGCTGTAGGTTCACCGTCCCTGTTCTCTGGGATAAGAAGTTGCAGACAATCGTGAATAACGAAAGTTCTGAGATTATTCGCATGTTCAATGCGGCTTTCAACGAATTTATCCCCGCTGAAAAAGCTGCTTTGGATTTTTATCCACAGGAGTTACGTGCCGAGATTGACGCGGTCAATGAGTGGATTTATCCGAACATCAATAGTACGTCCAACATGTTTGTTCCCTGGCTCAGGGCAACGATTTCATGACGCTTTTCAGATGGCGTGTATAGATCGGGGTTCGCCACAACACAAGCCGCATACGGAAAAGCGGTGGCCGAACTTTTTGACGCCCTTGACAAGGTCGAAAAGCTCCTCACTGGAAAAGAATTCCTTCTCGGAGACAGGCTCACGGAAGCCGACATAAGGCTCTGGGTCACCATTGTACGATTCCTGTCGATTATTCAGTCATTTTGACTAATGCTTTCGGCCGATTGTGTTTTAGATTCGTTTCGATCCTGTTTATGTGGGACATTTCAAGTGTAACATACGCACAATCCGTGATGGATATCCAGCTATTCACAAGTCAGCCCTTCACAGAATCCGTCACGCCATTATACTCACATCTTTCGTCATTAGATGGATGCAAAAGCTTTATTGGAATAATGATGCTTTCGAGTCTTCTACCAACTTTGATCATATCAAAACTCACTACTATTGGTCTCATGCTGCCGTAAATATTCCTTGCTGCTTCCGGTTGTGAACCATTAAATCATCTCTACAGATTAACCCAACACGGATCGTCCCTGTAGGGCCTATTCCCAACATCAGGCCGTTGTAAAAATAGACCAAATGCCTAAAGCATTGCTCATAAAAGGGTTGATTTGACGAAAAAATCATCTGTAAAATCTAGTACCGTTTGTAAGGTGTTCATAAAGACCCGTACTTATGGAATATGAGTGTAGTCATTAAGACGTAAACTATGTAACCCCGAAGTGATCCAGACGAAAAAATACATAAAGTGCGTGATGGTCATGTATCGCGAACAGCGTACGATGTGAAAGGTGAGTAAGAGTCGTCAATTGCAAGCAACGGGTACTGAATCGTCAATCCACAAATAAATCGGCAGTCCAAAGTCCCAATCCTCGAGAAGTCAAATGTCGAAGGAGAAATGATTACGAAAGTGGGTCGTAATTACAGAACCAGCAAGCCACCAATGATAGAAAGAATCACAGCTGACCCAACAGTAATGACGGCACGCTCCCAGTTGTCCGTCGACAACGTACGAGAAGCACTTGAACTCGTGCCCGACGCACTCGCATGAGAGGTCGAAGACGTCGCAGAGGGCTTGGCCGTTGCGCTCGACCCCGATGCAGCTCCGCTCGTTGCAGTGGCGACCGCTGCGGGAGGGGAAATGCTGGTACCAGAGATGTGGAAGCCGTTACCGATGGTGCTTGTCGTCACGCAAGACGAGGAAGACGGGGCGGGGTGCGCTGGAGGCGTGACGGCGTCTCCTTGATGGAACGTTGAAGCTCCATAAACACCCATAGGCTAACGGGATGAAAACACGTTATTTTAAAAAAGAGAGGACGGGTAAATCGTGTACCTCGCCGCTATCCCCTTTGCAGGTATCGAATCCCGTGTCGTAGTTGCCTGGCATATTCCACGCGCAACCCATGATATCATAAATATGCTCACAGAGAGCGGCAGCATTGGGGCCTGGCTTGCACGCGCGGAAGCAGAACTGGTTCGCGGCGACGAAGTTCTAGAATAAAATAAGGGTGGTAAGCCCGACGTTCGTACCGACATGATCGCAATCACCGTCCACTCGAAAATCTGCTGTATAGGTCCAAAGGCTGTAGAGAATACCAGGCCGCCGATAGGGTTACCTACGATGAAGAAGAAAAAAAGATAAGCAACGGGAAGTAAGCGTGTCCGCGAAATAGTTGTCTTGCCGTTTCCATCTGCTCCATGCGGATCTAACTAATAAAAGAAAACGGTGAGAAAGCTATAGACGTTTATGAGGACAGAGATGGAACCTCTCCCTGAGTGATCAAAATAAAAGACGTCAGTTGCATTGAGATGGTACGTGGGAGATTGTGCTTACGCCCGCATCCCCCGCAGGGATGTTAAGGAGTGTTAAATCGCCGACGCCTATAATTGAGATAAAAATCTGTTTTTGTACTAGAAATGCACTCTCTTTACCAGTGACTTGAACATAATCTGGTGTCTGGATGAAATGAGCGCCTGTAATCGCGCCATCCGGAATTAATCGGGCACCAGTTCCGTTCTAAAAGTGTTTGAAGATGAGCGTCAAGCCTCTATTTACCGAAAACTTGCCTTGAGGCACCAAGCAACCTCGATACGCTAAAGTGAGGGTTAAGTTTGAGTGAGATCGGGTTGGTCACATCGGGCAATGCTTACTTCAGTATTTCCGATAACAGAATCAGGACCTGAGTTTGGAGGAGCCCATATACAGAAATCGGTGAGGGAGTTAACTATTGGATCGGTGAGAACTCCATGAAATGAATATTGTACATAGCACGCTCACTATAGGCATTTTGGCACATAGAGGTCTGGTTCAGCGCAGTCCCACACTGGTTAGTGCCGACCTGCCCCTCTTCAGTGGTTGGGGGCGCATTCGAAGGGAGGTAGGTAGCGCTGTACTGAGCGGTAGTGGCAAGAAAGAGGGAAGCCACGAGGATGAAACCAAAAGTGTCAGGCATGATGAGGTAGGGGGAAAAAAAGTGGGTCGAAAACGGTGAAGAGACGCCAGCACCGCCCACGACCGCTTAGTCCAGCGGTTTAAAATAGCATTTTGAACCGAACACGAGGAAATGGATCGACAGATGTCAGATCAAGGTGACAGCAATCGCATAGAAACCCAAACAGGGAAACTTTTAATCAAACGTTGTCCAAATTACAATCCCACTCACGAATACACCATCCTCCAGAGTCCACATCGCATGTCGGCGGAATGGCCATCGGCGGATATTCAAGGAGACCTCTTGAACCGCAAATTTTCTCTCAACACTCTACTGCGAATTACAGTCACATCCCTGCCTTCATTTGTTAAAAACTAGCGCGTGCGCAGTTTCTTATCAGAGTTATCTGTACACAGCACATCGTCGCTTCCCTGCGTGAGTCAGGTATGTGATTCCGGAAGACAGGATATGTCGGAGTCTTGTGTTTCGATATATATAGCTGATCTGAGTTGGATTGTAGGGAAGCTGGGATTTAAACTCGAAACTTCTCCAAAACTTGGAATGGGACCAGGATGAGATTTGGCATCCGACTGATGCGGTGCCATCGTATTCACCATGATCCGCCTTCTATTCCCAGGATTTTTCAAGGAGTTTGTATGCCCGGAACTTGATTAGGAGAAGGTAAAATGTCGGATCTCGTGCCCTTGACTCACGCCTTAAAAGGTCTATGTACCTGAACTGAACACATACAGCGTCTTCACTATGCTCCCCATCCTCGACTCTCTGTACCGCAGCCTGAATGTCACCACCATAGCGGTCCTCATCCCCACCGCCTTCGTCTTCGCCCATCTTATTCCTTACCTTGTCGATCCACATGGAATAAGGCAGTATCCTGGCCCCTTCTTTGCGAAATTCACAGACGCCTGGTTGGGTTTGGTCTGCAAGGAAGGTCATCGCTCCGAGGTAATTCACGAAATGCACAAGAGACACGGTATGTTGTCGTAGCATTGACGTTCAATTACTGAACGGCTAAATGAACACACAGGTCCATACGTTCGTATTGCTCCGAACCATGTCTCGGTCGCTGTTCCCGACGCTCTCTCAATCATTTATGCCCACGGAAATGGTGCCCTCAAGTCTGCTTTCTATGACGCCTTTGTTTCTATTCGCCGTGGAGTCTTCAACACCCGTGACCGCAACGACCATGCACGAAAACGCAAAATTATCTCACACATCTTTTCCCAGAAGAGTGTTGTTGAGTTTGAACCTCAGATTCGGCTGTATGTCGGCCTGTTTATCAAACAATGGGATCGGCTGTGTGACGGTGCCGTGAAGGGTCTTTCTGGAGATGATGGTGAGGGTGGCTGGCGGGGAGAAAGCGGACGTCTCTGGCTCGATTGTTTACCTTGTGCGCCTTAACTCCTCGCTCTCTGGCTATGGCGTCACTGAACGGGATTAACAGGGTCGAATTATCTTGCCTTTGACATCGTGGGCGATCTCGCCTTCGGAGCGCCTTTCGGCATGATAGAAGCTGCACAAGATTCAGCTCTTGTTGCCAAAGACCCTAAGCGGGTCATGGAGACTTATGGGAGTGAGACAGAAGCCGAAGTCGTCGCGATTCCTGCTGTCAAGATCCTCAATGGTCGTGGAGAATATTCCATGTCTATGGGTGTGCTCCCAGGCTGGTGGCGTCCCTTTGTTCGCCAACTGCCATGGTACAGACGGGGTTCAAAAGATGTTAAGTCCCTAGCCGGTATCGCTATCATGGCTGTCGCTCGTCGACTAGCAACTCCCACGGACCGCGTCGACCTTTTGAGTAAACTGAAGGCTGGCGTTGACAGCGACGGAAATCCTATGGGTCGGGAAGAATTGACTGCCGAAGCATTAACCCTTCTCATCGCCGGTTCCGATACTACTTCCAAGTATGGTTTCTCCTTCATCTACCTTGTCATTGTCTAAAACTTAAAAATTCAAAACAGCTCAACATGCGCCATCATTTACTATTTGGCCCGCAACCGCTTTGCCCAAGCGAAATTGCACAAAGAGCTTGATGAACAGCTCGGAACCGAAGACGAAACGGTTGCCAATGGACAGCAAGTGAAGCGGCTGCCCTACCTCGATGCTTGCATCAATGAGGCATTGCGCATCCATTCGACTTCGTCTCTCGGCCTTCCCCGCGTTGTCCCTGAGGGTGGATTGACCATAATGGGGGAATTCTTCCCAGAGGGCACGGTGTTGAGTGTTCCCAGCTACTCCATTCATCGCGATCCCACCGTCTGGGGTGAGGATGTTGAAGATTATCGACCCGAGCGATGGTTCGAATGTGACATCGCTGCTATTCAAAAAACTTTCAATCCATTTTCAGTTGGACCAAGGTACATTCAATATTGAAAAACCTGTTTGTTTTCAATCTCATCTGTGGTACCAGAGCCTGTGTCGGGCGTAACCTCGCATTTCTGGAATTGCAGATCATCATCGCATCGATCATGCGTCGCTACGATATCGTTCTCGCAGATCCTAACCAACCCGTACGTGTTTCTAGCCTCTGCCGCACTTTTCTCAGCCTAACTCACTTATGCAGCTTGAGACGCGCGAGGGCTTCCTTAGAAAACCCCTTGAGTGTAAGGTTGGCATAAAGCGACGGGATGTTTGATACCTCTGTTCAGTTCCTTCTTATTCCTCTCTGTTGGATTTATAACCATTGATATCCTCACGGTTTTTCTTGCATTCTCCACCCTATGTATAAGTCGTTGTAATACAGCACTGTAAATCGTACCATATTCCACATTTGAAGAATTCCCAACATAGACGTGGGGATATTCTGCCATTCTTAGGCGTCGAAGCCGTAGTCTGGGGAGAACTCTTCTATATGTGTTCCAGTTCACACAGGGCTTCTGCTATCGCAAATGCCGTTACTACAAGATAAGTACATAGTCTCCTTGAAACCATGACCCTCTCGACCATGGCCCTGCAAACCAGCACAGACCCGGCACCTACACCCATACAGACCATGCCATCCGCTGGTGGACCGAGCCCCGCCGGTAATTCACCCACTGCGTCGCCTCCTCTTATTTTGGCCTTTCTCTCAGTCGCCCTGTTTAGCGCGGGGATCATCGCTGTGTTGGGGTGGAAGCAAGTGCACTTCGTCAACAGTGCAGGACATTGGGGGTTTTACTTCGGAAGTGTTGTGCCGTCAGAAGGCATCGGAAGCATTCCGACTGTTGTGGATTTTGGTGAAGAGCCGAAATTATGGAATTTGCACACAAACTACCTGAAGGATGGGACCGATGTGCGATGGGGGAGTATAATGGTTTGTCGTCCAATGGATGCTTTTTGCTTTTTGGCCCTGACATCGCTTTGTGGTTAGCCTTTGTCTGCAGTGGTAATTGGCGGCGGTAACAAGCAGCTTGAAGAAGGTTTGCTCCAACAACATCCTCTGTTATTCTCGAACCCGTTCCGAGGATATTGCGAAGACGATCATAAGGCCGTATCATCAAGGACGGATATTCAAGTTGCTGTTGCAGTTGCTTTGCCATCACCACATCATCGAATCTTGAGAGAGGGCAGAAATGAAGGTTCGGAGCAAGATGATAGGGCGGATGAAAGGATGGGAAAACACTTGGAATACGTCATAGGACTGTATGAACAACCATGGAATGTGGCAGCGTAAAATGAGAACTTTTCCTGGGATAAATGAATAGCGAAGTAAATGATGAGAGCGCTGGACATCACCCAGGCATGATAGCAGATTGAGCAGGCAGTAGTCCTCACTGGTCCCTTGCGAACGCCATCAATTACTGCCTAGTAGTTCGTAGCCAAAAGAAGCTGGGGAAAGAGCTCAACGGAAGACTTGCGTCCACGTCCATGACTTCGAAAGGAGAGCGGCCACTCTCGCGTTGTGGCCTTGCGCGTTCGTTCTACTCAAGGTCCATTTTCGCACTTTTTTTTTTTGCGGACAAGAAACGGCGGGATCTTTTGGGGGCAGTTCAGTGTGTACAGAGTTGCGTGACCGATAGATTTGCACATAGTTAGGCCGAGTGGACGCTGCGACCGCGACCCCGTACAGAGAGTAAACAGGTCCATTTTGCGTTGCCAGTGAAGAGCCTAGATGATGCATAATGCTTTGCGGGTCAAATCTAGCAACAGTTGAGTCAAGTCCCGATATCTTGAATGCTCGATGTCGCAGCGGCGCGCTAGAATCACCTCGATACCAGTAATTTGTGAACGAAAGAGGAACAAAAGATGCTACAGCTGCCAGTGTAACACTGTAAGGGCCGGCGATAGCCGGTCACCCAACTTTTCCTCGCTCCGTTCAAAACCAATTCACTACTTTCGAAATGTTTACATCTATCAGAAAACTTGTCAAGACGCCTACTAGCCTTTCCCGGACCTCCTCAGTTTGTCATCATTTCCTCGGACGCCTAATGGTCAGTAGACTGAGTAGTGACTTTCCAGTGTGAGGTTTTGAAAGGAACTTGAATATCGGTCTCAGCTTTTGCATCGTCTCGTCACGATCTTTATCTTTTCAAGTAGAACCACTACGCCGACAGCGGAACTTATCCAATGATGGCTCTAGACATCTAAGCACATCTGGTGAACAGCCGCAACAAAGCCGCGAACTTCCAAAGCCACAAGCCTCATGAGCTCTAGATAACCATCTTGTCTGCCATGTGGCCTCATCTGTCAGCTTCGAGACAATCAGTCTCCACACTGACCGATGTACTGTTCGCTTTCTTCAAGCCAAACCTGTACAGGTTTGCTGCAAAGACTTTCTTCCATTTGACGCTCAAGCGAGATCACAGCATACTTCGACGGTCTTCGACGGCTAGGCGAATTCGCTAACGCAAAATACCATTCGCCGACATCTCGGGCGATGACGTCGCGAAGACGGTAACCTTCTGTATGCTATGCTTTCCACGGGTTTATAAAGGCGGCGCGAGCTCGAGAAGAAGCATTCAATCTGATGCTCGTCCTGCAGATCCTCACAGCAGCGCTCACCATCTCCTTCGCGAAGGCGAACCCTCTTGTCGTCGATGTGCGCAACTGGGAGAACCCTACCGCGAATGAAGCCTTCAAACGCGGGGAGTTGGACGTTGCCAGTCCTGCTAGTAATTATGCCGAATACATCCCAAGCCCCACGGAAACCAGCCTGACATATCATTACTACCAAGAACGTGCCACTTGCCTAGATCAATTTGTCTGGTACTGCCAGATTCCTGCAGGAGCATGCATTGCTGCCGTGTCAAACCTCGTAGGCATCTTCCCTCGACAGACTCACTATGTTGCTGAAAGATGTTACTCAGCCAACACCCGTCACCCTCTGGTCTCTCCTACCTTGCGGCATCGCCGCTCTTTGCGGAACAGTACGCAATACACGCGCTTGGTGTGGATTAGGCCTAATTTTCACTAGGTCACTCTTGTGCTCGGAGCTCTCTGTTGCAATGGCATCATCAAGAACTGTGACAAAACGGGTTTCACATCGATTGCTTCGAGTACCCACCCTCTCAGTGGCAACGTTATGGCGGCGCTAAACGGCGGCGGCGGTCAAGGCAGCAAGCCATTCACCAGAAGTTCGTTTATTAAGAGTATCCTTTTCCCCATGACTAACGGGCGATCTTAGCAACGGTCCGGAATGAACTTGACAGCTATTTGAAGAGCAAAGGTTCTAAGACGCCTAGGTGAGCCATTTATTATGGGAAGCTTGTTTAGGGTGAAAATCTGATTGCAATTTGCAGTGAGAGTGAATTCAACGGAATGTACAACAACTTCTTGAATCGTGCTTTCGTGAGCTCTTCATCGCATATGATTGACCCTTTTTTCGACTGACATTTTACCCCGATGTATAGTGTAGCTTTGGGCCTGGAGAAGGAGGCAGTAGCTGCCAACCCGCAAGCGTTTCGTATGATGCTGTAAGATCACGTCTTTCCTGCGTTGAACACTAAATTCTTACGACGTTCCCCGTTCTCCCAGTTCAATGATTATCTTCATCGTCCATAGGTGGTCGGCATACGTTACGTACATAGGGTAACTCTCTCTTGTTTGCCTGTTTCTGTTATCAACTATTCGTCGAATGTATATCAACGTGTGTACAAGTAACCCTCAACAGTCCTCGTACGAATGACGATGAACGGTTTCGTTTGGGATTCTATGGATGAAAAACGTAAACCATAGATTTACGCTCGAACGTGGTATGTCTTTGAAGGAAACGGGAACCGCTTCTTTTCTACAAGGCCAGATAAGAAAGAAAAGCAATTGGCTTGACAGTAGAATGTTGGGAAAATCGAAGCAAGCTCCGGAGTGAGATTTTCATTTTGAATGTCCAATTTTCTCTCTTCAAGGTTTGGAATCATCTAAGGAGCGTTAGACCTTGGGACACCTTGTGCCGGGCCTACGAGGCAAGAAAATGCTGCGAAGGCATCTACAAGTCTGGGAAAGAGAATCTTTGTGAAAGAGTATGGGACGCGAAGTGTTAGGTGGGAGAGGACCTTAAGGAGTTCGTCAGGGCAAATCCGTGGATGTTGACGGGCCCTTCAAGCATGAGGCGCTCATTTGCCAGCCTCTCGCTCCGGCCTGAGCACATTCTTGGTGGCATCCCTGTAAGAAATCGAAAAGACTCTACTTTTTTAAATTCTTGACACGGTCTGTTACCTGGTTTAGTAGATTTTAAGCAATTCTGAACATCACCTTCTATGCCAACGTATGTACAGCTGCTACTGTGTTTCAAAGCCAATGCTCCATAATATTCCGAGGATATTAAGTCTAAAAACAATCAGCTGTGACATCTCAAGATCGTGTGGCATCGAACATGTAATTGCCTTTGACGTGCCAGGTAAATTATGCAACGGTACTAATGACAAGTGATGTAGGACAGAAGTGCCCCATTTCGTGCATCTGCAATATGGCCCCGTGTCATCAGCCGTCTGGTAGAATGGTTAGAGTGTATTTTACGACAAAGGACAGGGTGCTCACGATGTAGATCTCCTGACGTCGGCTATTTCTTTGCTTTGGTCTCCTTCGGTTTGGCCTCCGCTGGCGGCACCTGCATGCTATCCGGTTTCAAGTCATCCAGCCATGTTACATCCTCTAAGTCCGCACCAAACTCCTCAAACTTCCTGTTGAACCTCCCCAACCTGCCAGTTGACCCTGTCTCCTCCTCCACTGACCTGTCACCATCTCTACCCGTGTTATAGATGGGATTGTTCGTCGTATCGCGTGTCAAACGAACTAACGATCTTGGTGACGTCGTCCAGTGCGTAAATGATGTCCCGTCAGACCGAATGACTTTCTGTGGAAACTTGGGCACCATTGGGTTAGGTAACACTGGTGGCCGACGTTTCCAGACGTGCGTGCGTCCATATGGTGAGTTGGATACAGCCCTACATTGCCGTGGTATCAAGTTTGTGTTGAAGGTTTGAGAAGAGGAGGCGCCGAGGCGCTGGGAAATCGCCAACATCTTCAAAGTGTAGAACAGGCGGCTCGGACGCCGACGAACAGCAGAAAATCAGGTGTTTGTACCACGGCATTGAAGCCAAACAAATGATGATCTCCAAAACAGACCTGTACCGTAAGTAGTCTTCAAGTTCTACTACTAAGTAGCGGCTGTCCACCTAAGGCGCCGACTTTTGATGTTTCCGAGGACCTTGAAGGGCCCTTCCGGGTGCGCTTTGGGAACTGGTGACGAACCTTAGCGTGAGTTGCCGTTCTAATTAGGTGCGCGTGGCATTCGGTTCACGATATGACCTCAGGAATTCGAAGTCAAGGAATACCAAACTAACCAAGGGGTGGACGTAGACATGCCGACGCCCAAAGAGACTGGGTCCTCGTTGGAAGAGAGGAAGTTTGAATACATGCACCTAGCTAATGGTGTCGAACCGTGATCGCAGACGTCAGTGACTGGCTTGTTTCTTCGACCCCTCTCTTCCTACTCGACGCCATGAATAAAGATCAACAAATCCATATTCACTCTCCTCGCAAAAACCGCGCTCGGAACAATGCCTCGAATCATTCTATACCCCCTCGCCGAGAAAAAACATAAGTTTCATAATGAACAAAATGGAGGGGATCGGAGATCCAGCTCTCATAAATTCTTGCGCACGCACAGACACAAAGCCTCGCCGTTTGCTATGGTACATAACCATTCTGCTTAACCTAACTCGCCTTGTCTTGTCTTGTAATACCATCACCACATCGAATCTGAAGGTGGTCAAGAAGTGGCCGACATACCAGAGTGAGATTTCCATCATGTTGAATGTCGGATTTTATCTCTTCAAGGTTTGGAGGAACTCAGGGAAAACCCACCAAGTTAGATCCGAATAAATGTGCTATCTGACCTTCTCATACTTTGCGGTCTTTGGCTGCGAGACTGCCAAGCGAGATTACATCAGGCCAATGTTTGAAGGGAGCACTGCAGAAGTCCTCGGGGCATCCACCAACACAAATCACATTCTACGCGTTGGGGAAAGCTGCCAACGTGTAGTGGCCAGCGGTAGGCACCACGAAAAGACTCTACTCTTGCAAAGTCTTGACATGGTCCGTTACCTGGTTGATAAGCTCAGAGGAATTTTGAGCATCACCTTCCATTCACGCACACAGCTTCTAGTTTCTTTCAAATGCCTCATAACATTCAGAGGATATCAACCCTAAAAGTTATCATGTGTGATATTTCAAGATAGTGTGGCATCGAACATGTAAACTTCAGATCGATGTTTATGTTTTTTGACAATCAATCTTTTCTGAATGCCATCCCGTTGTGGGATATTTTGGAAAGCGGCCATAACCGCCCTCCTCTGACGCATGAGATCTGCTTCATACCAGTCGGTATTGTGCGGTTTGAGGTGATATTTCTTGTTGAAGCAAAAGCAAACTGTGTGGAGCCGGTCAAACACAGACAGGTTTGAAATTGTCTCCTAACAGAATAATAGGAAGGTAGTCAAAAATGTGAGGGTTGGAGCATACCGGAGTGAGAGTTCGATTGGGCATGTTGAATGTTATTTTTTCGAGGTTTGGGAGTCGCTGTGCAATGACTGAAGGGGTTATAAGTTGATAAATAAAGGATGACTTTCGAGATAAAGATGGAGCCACCATTGAGAACTTGTGCACAATCTGTGCCTCCGGGGGTTCCAAGCGAAACTACGTTGGGGCAATGTGCAAAGAGAGTCTTCCAGAATTCCGGGAGGCATCCGCCAATGCAAGTGACATCTTTCACGTTGGGGCAAGCCCTAAGGACACGGTAACCAGCCGAAGGCACCACCAAAGTACGGATTTGAGGCAATGTTAGACCTTTGAACACTTTATGGGTTATCATCATCCCTTCACGCATCGCGAACCCAAGGAGTTGGAGAGTGCGAAGGTTAGGAAAAAGCGCTAAACACCGGGCGAGTTCGGCTAGAACTGTGTCATAACAGAAGCTCTGTAAATTGACGTTTACGACTCTGCCATTCATTTCATTTCATTTCGTAAGTAGAAATAACGACAAGAATTTGGAAGGCTGAGCGTACTGAACGTATTGCGCCAACGTTGGATCTCGAATGGTCACAATCTCTAACTGGCGCACTAATTCCGTTGCCATCTCTTTGTTGATTCTTTTGGAGGCGTTACGGTTTGATTCTGGCCTGTCGTCAAGCCGCTTGCTGGCGCAGACTTCGATGCGTCGCCAGACGTGGGGCAGGAAAATGCTGCGAAGGGATCTACAGGTCTGGGAAAGAGAACGGAGGGTGTCATGATGTGCGAGATAGCGTGCACGATAGACAGACTCCGTGTAGGAGGGTATGGGGACGCGAATGAGGTGAGAGGTGACTTCGAGAAGGAGTTCAACAGGGAGCGACGGAAATCCACGGGTGTTGACAGGTCCTGCGAGCATAAGGCGCTGATTTGCAAGAATCTCATTCCGGTTTGAGCGCGTTCTTGGTGGCATCTTTCTGTAGAGATGCAAAAAGAAATTCAATGAGTGGCAGGAAGTTGAAACGCTGGAATCACGTGAGCGTACCCCATTCATTACCATCTCCAAGAGCAATCTTCCGCTATCTTCCGTCGATTCAACGTCGATCTGGGCCCTTCTCATGTTGTTGTTGCTGCCTTCGTGCCCTCATGGAAGTTTATCGTAAAGGCGTCAAACTCGGAGTTGAAGGAAGTATATTGAGGAAAGTAATGCCACTAGGACCTTGTGTCTTCACCAAGTCTTCACTAGAAACACCGATCCGAATCGTGAGTTGATGAATGACCTTGGAGCTTTCAGTGTTGCTCGATGGGTTGAAAGGTGTCCTGACATACCCCATCCTGATGAAGAAATTGGGCCACCGGTTGAGTTGGCTAATGTGTTAGAATGGCTATCCAACGAACGACGGATGTTCTTTGAATGAGTCCAACTTAACTCAAGTTCATTCCAGCCATCCTGTAGCGCAACATATATTTCAAACATCCTGGACTCCGCTCTCAATGTGTACTTGACGGAATCTTTGGCAAAATGCGCTCGCCAAGATAAACTTCCTCTATTACTAGGTGTGTTCTCGTTTTTAGCCCGATTTCTACTTGCGACGCTCACGTCTTTCTTGGGCTATATGCTGAAGGTATGATTGGCATCCTCAATCCATTGACATCCATAATATCCAAACTATCGTGATCCCCTGTGTCGCGCTTTCCTGGTCGATCCAACTCGCGCCAAACGTTAATCTGGTTGAATCCCCAACACTTGCCCACGTCATCAGCCATTATCCAGAATACATCATTTCAAAAGTGCAGCTTCCCCCATACCTTTTTTCCGACATTGAAACATTGGGTTTCTCATCTCCCTTTGGTCCTGGACCCTCTGGATTATCTCCGTGTACACTGGATTGCCTTCGATTGCAATTCCGGATTATCTTCTTGCTTGCCTACTGCGGCAATAAAACCTCTGTCCACTTTTATTTCAGATTGAGAACAACATTTAAGTCATTCTCGATTGGCTCCAGGTTAGTGGCTCATTCACTGTGGTTAGTTTCCAGGGCGTTAATGTGCACATCTCGTCGAACGTTGGTAGAACGTCAATCCTCCTCTTGAAGGCGTGATCACTTCTTGGCAAGATGTCGGAGGTGTTGAGTGTTCCGAGCTATCATGTTCACCCTTACCTTGTCCTCACCGGCATTCGAGGCCGCAATGTGAAAGACTGCTCAGCCGGATGAAGGTACGTTTATTAAATAAGGGACTTCTCTCTTCACATCTGTGGTACCTTTAAACTCAAATTTTTCAGAGCTTTTGTAGATTGTTGGGTATAACTTCGCCTTTTTGGGGCTATCTATCGTCTTTCCATCAGTCATGCGCCGTCATGACATTGCTCTGGAAGGGCCACTGGTCACCTTGTACGTGCCCTGTCCTTGCCCCCTCAGTCCCCACTCTATCTAACAGAAAGCTCCAGGGCTGCGTTTCTTTCTTGGCGCATACGTGGACTTACATCGTATGACATCCGTATGACTGTTCTTGCTTTTCCATCTCAATCCATCTCAGGTGCATATCATTGGGCCATTTACCTGTTGTATCATCTCACTTGCCTTCGGGGTTCCAATAGAATCATGTCCAGTAATAAATGCGAGAATTTTCTGACAAGATGGACAGAGCGCTTAATGGGCGCAACGGGTCCAGTTCACACAGGCTTCTCCTACGGTTACTAACAAGGTACTTAAGTGTATAGTTACCTGAGTTGCTTGAACTGTCAGACCATGACCACCGTCATTCATCCAGGAAACCCGCACAGGCCGCCAGTGGCTTCAGCTCCCCTATTTCGGGCTTGATCTCAGCCGTTCTACTTATCGCGGCGACCGTCGCAGTTTTTGGAGCGGCGATTCGTGAATAGGGCTGGGCGCTGGGGAGTTTACTTTGGTGATGTCGTCGCACACGAAGACTTCGTAACCTGTGGCAGCCAACTGCTGTCGTGGACGCTGGAGAAAAGCCAAGATTGTGGAATTTCCACAGATCTTCAAAAGGAAGATATGGCGAAGGCACCCCGTCCACATTGGCAGAGTATCATGGTGGGCCACTCGATGAAGAGTTCGTAAACCTGGCTTCATCGTCTGCGATTATGGTCAACAGCAATAGTCACAGAGATGGTCACGACCAAAAATCCGCATCATCGAGTGCAAGGCTGGTGATTGCTCCGCCTTGTCCACACCGTCGAACTGGGAAGGTTGTTGAAAAAGATGGATGGAAGGGTGATAGAACAGGACAAAGTTTGAGATATATAAATCGAAGTGTATGAATCTCCGTGGAACGAGGCAAGGTAATATGTACGCCATCTCTTCGTAGGCATCAATAAATAGTGAAATAAATAAAGGGGGGGTTGGTATCTGAGAAGGAATCGCCAGCGGTTGCTGGGATGAGCCGGGATATCAATAATTTCCCGGGGAGAAGATGACGCTGTCATCTGTAGCCGCCCAATCACGGCCTAATCACGAAAGCTCCTGAGGGAGCCGCAAGAAAAGAGACGGTTGAGATTGCCGTCTTCAGCGAGGCCTCCGCAACGATAGAATGCAGCTGTTTTCGTCTTCCAGTTGAACTGAAAGCCCGCCGAACCACGTATGATGCAACAAGCAGTCGATACGTAACACTCCATGAGCGCGACTTTCCTCGGGCTCTGCTGATACCCTCCATCGCGCATCAAAAACCGCAGCCACGCGATCCTGATGTTTCTTGCAAAGTCGTTCCCACTCGCCCTGGAGTATCTGAGGTTGCAACGCCGAGTGGATGGCTTTCAAGACGTCAAGAACGGTGACGCCTTGAGGGTTCCGAACATCGATGGACCATTCTTCAGGAAAGAAACCGCATGATACGTGGAATATGGTCACAGGCGGAGAGGTCGCGTGTTGCGTGAGTTCTGTATCAGGGAGGGAATGATCGAGTGATGATACATGCGGGATGGATACGGGGGCTTCGCGGATATCCCATAAAATAGCACAACAATGATTGGGCTCAATTGGGTGCTGGGAATAGCAGAGGAGCGGGTGCAAGTTCGTGATAGGCATGGAGGTGGTCCGTGTTGAACATGCAAGGAAAAAAACGGGAGCGACACCTTATAGCCTTTTTGCATTGCGAGCATGAGTCAACGGCTATGCCAGAATGTTCCTCGGACAAGCGCCAGTCGCTTGCAACCCTTGGCCAGTTGCTTAGAGGAAGCGGGGTATAGGGCAAATCATCGGCACGGATCGTCTCGCGATCAAGGTGTTGACACCGCCACGTAGGTGGGGAAGATTACACAACTCTTTTTCTTCAATTGTATGATGATGGAAGGAGGCCGGCCGATGATAGACCTCCGAAACTCATCAGGCCACGGACATAGACTCTGGTAAGCGAGCCCGTTGTGATGTGAAGCGAAGAAATCTTTTTGCTGCGCGTGTATAATTAAATTTCCATGCTGTACAATGCCTGTCGATTACGTTTCAGCTCGTAATTTTGACAAGGAGTGTCAAAAGAACAAAGACAAGTTGCTCAGTATTGCTTGTCGCCATTGACGTTGAAATGCATTCCACACAGGACCTCACCGCCCGTTGCCGGGATGGTCTCAGGTGCTGTGCAATGGTGTACAGGATTACCCGGGGTCCCCGAGACGAGGAAAAAAAAACACAACGGAACGGGGAATCACGAAGATGTGAAGAGACATTGATAGGAGGTTGAAGAGCAGGGAAGTCCAACGCCGTTTGGAGGCTTCCTGTCAATTGGTGTGGCAGAGGCGCTTGACTGCGCGAGAATGGTAATCTTGAGTCAAGCTCAAGTTTTTTGCCACGCTACGATGTGTGATCAGTCAATCTATTTCTAGATACTCAGGCTAGCTGGTAAATACCTGCATTTCTAGAAAGGGATCTGACGTTTAGGAGACTCGAAGAGAAAACACTGAGTGGCATGCTTGGGCAGGAGGAAGATAATTGATTTTATTCTTGAGGATCAAGCCAAACATGGTGGTGGCAAACTTTGGTTTGACGAACTCCGACGTTTCTTGGCATCGTTCCCGATGAGCACCAACCCACCTCTGTTGTTTCACAAAAGAGGTGGACCTATACAAGACTTCAATGAGGAACCGTTACACCATCGCCCCCGATTACCCGTAATTCCGGATCTACGTTTTGAATACAGCTACCTTCGAAGCATCCAGCCTTACTTCGAAGTCCAACGAGTTGTTCCGGAACCCCGACAAGATTTTGATACGGGGCTAGGGGAGCGATATGAGAAGGTGGATGCATATAGTGATAAGGGCAAGGAGAAGGAGGTTCAACAGCTTCAGGTTGTACGTTCAGAGATGATAGAAGTTCAATGGGGCAAGATAATTTGGGTGACTACTCGAGACCAAGTTATTAGCCCTCTATTACAGGGCGCGTTATGGTGAGCGTTATTCGACTTTGTCTTTTGTCGACGCTGATGCCCTTGTGCGCGAGCAGGGCTCTTGCAAGTTATTATCTCAACCCGTTCTCTGCCCAACTTGGCTCAAGGATGGGCACTTTTGTGCGTTCACATGTACCTACGAAAGAAGGACTGGGCGCTGGCTGGCTGAGGGACTGGGTTAAGAGGCTTGGGATAACGAGTGAAGGTGGTGAACGGCGGTGATGGCATTGAGAGGTTCATATTCGATACATTCCTCACGCCGCCAACTCGACCCATTCATTGACCCACATGTAACGCGAGAATAAAACATATAACCATCGAAACCACACTAATTGGCTCTGATGTGCGTACATTGCCCGTAGCGCAGTTGCATATTCCGGGATACCTGAAACGAAAACTGGTTGGGCTCCAATTCTTGAGATACCAGCAGTTGCGTCAAATGTGCGAAGGAAGGGTATTAGCAGCCATTTGAACTGGTGTGGGAGAAGAAATTCCAATTTCACGAGCGTAGGTGCAAGAAATCCTGTGTATTTTGATGCTAGAGGAACAGTTACGAGCGTGAAAAGTCGGGGAGCCGTGTCAGCATTGACTTGTGAAAGAGACTTGACGAGGTGTGCAGCGCCGCTGGGCAGCGACTGGTGATTTGGATGGGATGAGATTCCTTGGAAGTCAAAGGTGAGGATCTGATATAAGGGTGAGAACAAAAAAGATATGTTGAAAGCATGACATACTACAGTGAATTTATGTTGAAGAAGATATGGCCTTACGACCTCGGCAATGATTGTTGGATCCCATTGCGAAGTTATATTATCTTGAAGCTCACTGGAAATACTATTAGGTGCGTTCAAAGCCTTTGGGATAGAATACGAACGGATGGTCTACAAGCCATCTATTGGAAGATTCGACTCCCAGAATATCCAAGCTGCGGGCTAATTCAGGCCGTCGCGTTTCACCGAATCCATCCGCATCCCCGGTAGACAGACACAATGAGTAAATTTGTGTTGTCGGACTTTTGTAAGCTGCGGAAGAGAAAATTTTCTGATGGTGAAAGGTAGGTTGCTCCACTGGCGCTTTTACAAGCGCTTGAAGGGTTGGTGCAAAGAACATGCACTCGTCGTCGGGATGTGCAGTCAAAAGTAAAATGCGATCATTCTTTCCTGTAACAAAAACATTTTCTGACACTATGGGGCGGTACAAGCCGGCAACAAGGAGGGATATGAGGAGGATAAGGGGAGAAAATATGAGAGGCATTACATCACGTGATTATTTGGTGAAACAACATTTCGAAATTCTCACACAACAGTCTACAACAGTCCAACAACAATCCCTGTTATTGACGATGGCGTTGACCAAAGGTGCAGGAACAAGAAGCTCGCCGATAGCGATTGACGACTCTGAAGAAGAAGTATTCCAGGAACTCTGCGACAATTCTTCTCAATCGTCCGCCTCACTTCGCTCATCGCCAAATCAGGGTACGTATAATACCAGTACTTGTTTCAAATCTCATGTTCCTCCTTAGCTGGCGCTAAAAAACGAAAACGAACCAACAGCAACGCATCACAGAGTGCTCAAATTTCTGGTCCTAGCCGCTCATCACAATCGCCACCTCCATTAGGAGCCCGTCTTTCCACTCCAACAATAGAGAGTAAGAAAGCCAGAAAGCGACGCCGCAAACAGGAACGTAAGCAACAAGAAACGCAGGAACGGCTGCAGACTCTTCATGCTCATCCTTCTCTGCCCATTCCTATTTGGCATGGACCACTACCTACTTATTACTCCCCTATGGCGAACTTGCCAATGGGATCTGATGGCTCCACAAGCGTCCCATTTCAGAGCTACTCTGACCTTCTCCACCCTCTCCCACCTTTACCGGTTTTGTTTATGGCTCAGGCGGCGGAATCCACCGCCCATAGCCAGGCCCAAAATCAGGAACTTGAAAAACAAACCCCAGCGTTTCTCCCTCCCCCTCCAATCCCCACTTCCAGCATAACACACCCCACCGAGCTGACATCCACGAGTCAAACAAGTCCCGTACATGCTCTTCCTCCAAAACCACCACCAGAAGTAACTCAGATAATTGGAATGAAACCCGACCAAGATCCTAATAGCAAGCATGGTACCTTTTACATTCCTGTTCCAACACAGAATGCGGGGATCACTCCGAAGAGGAAATTCTATCAACCTAACCCAGCGTGTACACTCGTCATGGAACAACTTCCCAAGACTCACCGTACTACTGAATTCATCAACAAGTGGAGCAAGGGGGCTTGTGACGCCCATCCAGTTCATTTGTCAATCGATGGACAAGGTGGGAAAGCTTTGATTGAGTTTGCCACGGCCGAACTAGCGCGCAAAGCTTGGGGAAGCCGCAAATTAGGTTCCGCCTATGCAGGATTGAAGTCCCATCAGCTGAAAGGTAAGCCAAGGGAGGACCTTATTAAGGTGTGGTGGTATCGTGTTGATGGCGTGGGTGCCGGCTCAGGTGTCGGGGAAATCGAAGAGGGAGAGATCGAAGGGGACGCTGTGGTGAAGGAGCTTGACATGCTACCAAAAAAGGAAACTAAAAAAGAGAAGAAGGCTCGGCAGGCCAAGGAGAGGGAGCAGAAGAAGATCAAGCTGCAGGAAACGCAGGTTGGAGTGTCGCATGCTCAGGGCGATCCTCGTCCTGTCATCCCTACCCCCTTCTTTGGTTCTCATCAAGCACCTACAATGAACGTTGGTCTACCAACAACTGTGAATCATAGGATTCTTCCAGTAAAACCCTCACCTTCCGTATCCCAAATTCCTTCTCTACCCCATCGCCCTCCGGCTTGGAACCCTTTGCTTCAACCGACCAATGGCTTTGGGATCTATTCTGACAAGGCATCATATGGGTCGTCTTTACCCGATGTGAATGGGTGCGACACGGAATCCATCGCTTCTTCAAGGGGTGGTTCCATCCCACCTGCTCGGGCTGAATACCAAGCAGCATCTAACCTTGGTACTGAGGACATGGAGATCGATGATGGTGACATGAATTTCGCCTCCCCTTCATTTGACGAAACTCCCGTTGCGTCAGGATCTTCGAGTTCACTCCCACCTTCTGCACACCATCCGCCCAGATCTTATCTACCAGCTGCACCTCCTAGTCAATCTGCCATAAAAGCGAACCAGAAGATTTGGAAACCAACTCCAGTTCCTGCTCGGAACGGGTCTGTGATGCCCACCTCACTTCGCACACCACCACTTTCATCAACGAATTCCTCAACTTCTAGTACGACTCCCAATCAAGCTCCTTCTGAGCCACGGGCGATGAAGAACCCACCTACCGAGCCAAGTTATGTGAAGCGTCTCCAATCAAGACAAAGGGATCTGGAAGAGAGAATAGCCAAGGGCAAGTTGGAGTTGGAACAGACATTGGCTAACAAGGTGTCTGGCGAAACCCCACATCCGCCTACATCTGTCACTCCCATGTCTCGGAACGCCAGCCCAATGACTGAGCAAACGTCTTCCCTCGAAAACAAGCAAGCAATGGAAGATTCACTGAGAGCATTGGTGTTGCAAAGCCAGAGGGCAAGAACTAAAATTGCTGTGCCCAATCTTCCCACAAACAAACAATTGCCTGCTGTGCCAACTACCGAGCCTCAGTCCCAGCAGATTGCTGTACCCTCTCCCCCGACAGACTCACGAAATTCTCCTTTCCCGAGTTTTTCGATGACCTCTCACAGCTTTTCTCTCGACGACCTAGCTGTTTCGTTTATCACCCAGACCATCGAGACGCTGAAACCTCAATATCAAGATTCCGCACCGCCACCACCACCATCCCGTGTAGACGTCAAGGTGGAACTTGCTGCGAAGCAAAAGCGTCTTGAACAACAGATTGCGGAAAGCAAAGAATTGATGGCCCAATTCGCTGGAGCACGCACGAAGCAGGAGAGAGACAGCATCATGGCGCTGCTAAAAGAAAAAAGCCGGTGCGTGTCGTCACTGTGCTTGTATACTTGGATTTTGGCATAAGGCTAAGTATCTTGGTATTTTCCCCCCTTTATTGCTCTATATTTTTAGGTCAATGGAGCCGGAAAATGAAGCATCATCGACCGTTCCATCTTCGGCTTCATCTGTTGTTGGCTCGAGCACACCTCCTGCAGTCCTTGCGAGGGAGCCCTCGAAATCCAGATGGCCGGTTAGTCACCATGACGCGGGGGTGCTCATCGTTAGCGATGATGAAGACGAAGATTAGCTCAAAATTTTTTGGTCCCTTTGAATGTTCTCGATTGGATCCAGGTATGTCACTCTTGATTGACTAGGCTGAGGAGAACCTTCAACAATAGGATCAACGGAACAAAACCAGGGGGCGAGGCTGAAGATCGTTTTTTTTTTTCCGGAAGTAACTTGTATATTTGTTCGTCAGCTAGATATCCTGAATAGCAGCCTAGGGAGGGTGCATCTTCACGCTCCTTCTTATGGATTGTTCTTGGTGAGTCGGAACCTCTTCTTGAGATCGTCAGGACATCGTTGACGTGTTATAGGTTTTTGATGAGTAGTATGGATTAGGAATGTGCACCACCATATGGCAGCTGTAAGTATGGGGTGGATGTATGGGGATAAAAATTTTGAGGAGAGATGTGGCCGAGGGTGCTGTTGCGTGTTTTGACGAGGCCCGGAAGATTGTATCGATGTCATCCTTTCGGGACCTACGAGCTGTTCTGACCCCCATAGGTCAGCAGAGCTATATGGTCCCCAGAAAATATATTTATTCTTTTGGATTGATGAATGAGTTCTACGCGGACCAGCCAGCAATCGCGATATAAGACCAGACGTTCTGACATCCCTTTGGAGATATGAATAAGTACTGCAGCTGTGTCCACCAATTGCACACCCGAATCGAAGCGCACACTGCTCTATGAAATACAAACGAGTGGTGTTATTTGGTTAGCATATGTGTGCAATGTGTGTGAGCTGCACACATTGACCAAACAGTGACCTGAACTTCAGGCCTCAGGCCCAAGTGCCTGAGCGCTGAGCGCCAACAGCTGCTCAAGTTACCTAAGTATAAGAACAGGTTTTTTCTTCAATATAAAAAAAAAAACTCACCATAGGTTGTTAATAAAATTCAAAGGGGGTAGTCGTGAGGGTGAACATTTAAAAGCCCAGATCGGCCTTGAGCGGGATGGGTGAAGGAAAAAGAGGAAGAGGCTGTGGAGGAAGCTTAGTCATCGGTCCCGTGTACAAGGAGATTACAAAAACGGAGTATGAATAGTGAGTAACACTGCACCTTATCCCCTCACCACCACCAGGCACTGCACGAGTCCCCATTTCTACCTTGTAAGTCTCCTCCTCCCTATATCCTCGCTCGCGGTGCTGCAATCACTCTTATATCGCTTTCGAATCGCACCGTTGCCACTCTCAATCGTGGCTTTAATCGCTTTGATCTCATGCTCACCCTTTTTGCCTCCCCACAGTACACCTTTATAGTTCCAGATGGCTCTTAAACGCATCAACAAGGCGAGTATTTTCTCCGCTCAGCTTCGGTCTTACGATCGAGGTGGCACAACAGGGGTTGCTTACGCCTTCTTCTTCAGGAATTGATTGATCTTGGCCGTGATCCACCTACATCATGCAGCGCCGGACCGACAGGTG
Organism: Laccaria trichodermophora; assembly: GCA_018417955.1. Lineage (NCBI taxonomy): Eukaryota > Fungi > Basidiomycota > Agaricomycetes > Agaricales > Hydnangiaceae > Laccaria > Laccaria trichodermophora. The sequence continues at coordinate 1,628,386 of JACTVC010000002.1, forward strand.
ACAACATGTTCCAATGGCAGGCAACGATTATGGGACCAGTGAGTCGAGCCATTTTAACGCTCGCCTTGGCTAGATCTGACTCAATCGTGATCAGGGCGACTCACCATACGCTGGCGGTGTTTTCTTCCTCTCGATCACCTTCCCTACCGATTATCCTTTCAAGCCACCCAAGGTCAGCTTCACGACCAAGATTTACCACCCCAACATCAATGCCAATGGCTCGATCTGCCTGGATATTTTGAGGGATCAATGGTCGCCTGCCTTGACTATCTCGAAAGGTGGGTCATTTATGCTATGTTGTCTGCTTCTTGCTCAATTATTCTTGTATGCAGTCCTACTTTCCATTTGCTCCATGCTCACGGACCCCAACCCTGATGATCCTCTTGTGCCCGATATCGCACACTTGTACAAGACTGATCGTACTCGTTATGAGGCAACAGCTAGAGAATGGACGAGGAAGTGAGTATATTGTTTGTCGTGGTCCATCCCCTTCTGACATTCCGCCCTCTCTCTGTAGGTATGCCATGTAGTTACAGACATCTTTGTCAATTGGAAGCTGTCGCTACACTCGCGTGGACGTGTAGATTGGGCGGGTGTACCCTGTAACATATCATGTTTTGCAACAATTCTCAATCCTTCTAGTAATTCATCGCATTGGGCTCTTGAATTCAGTAAAGTGCACTTAGTGGTGTAAGTGAATGGCCTGTTCTAGTGCAGCGCACTTTGGCTCGATGTTTCGGGTATTGAAAACGTTGTCTTGGCGACAAATCGACAAGGCAAGCGAAATGTTAGTGTACACAAACGTTGAGAGCAAGTACGTTACGCCCCAACACTCCGCAGAAAGCGAGTAAGTCCCATCCCGCGAACAAGTCCTATCTTGGCAGCTCCATCCACCGTGCCCAGCTGCTGGATTTGAGACTAAAATATATTGCATCAGCAAGGCTGCGAGAAACAAGGGAAAGACACCTACCAGGATGAGCGGGTTTGCCCTCTCTACCACGCCAAGCAGCCCATTCACCATTTCTTCCAATGCAGCCGGGTGTCTGTCGTCCATTTTCCGGCTCCCGTGAAGGACATTGGGGAGGATGCCAATTAGTCTTGGTACCCGCCGCGACAAGTCCTCAATTTCGTCCTGCTGCGAAGCATCGGGAACTGCACCATGTCTCCCGCTTTCCTCTGCAAGTTGATCATACAGCTCGGGAAGTCGGGTCATAATATGGACATAGTCCAGGAACACCTTCATCGAGTGACAATGAACACGCCTACTTTGTTACAACAGATCGCGACTGACCTTGCCACGAACAAACCAACCATCGATTTTATCTCGCCTGCCATCCTTGTCGAATGGTACGAACAACGTTTTGAGTAAGTCCAAATCTCGCCTTATCACGGCCTCTGGAGCGAGTTCAATAACAGCAAGGTCGTGGGCGAGGTTATAAAGCCCTGCAGATGTATACAGCTCATAGGCACGGAAAACCTCGCCCTGGTCAAGCGCATACATAGCCTGAATGAATCGAGTTAGTTAAAGATAGAGGGTTCAACCAAGTGATACGACAAACCTTGGCTTCGTCCACCCATGCCATTGGTATCTTCAGACTTCCGACGATTCCCCTGGTCATCCATTCATCGAATTTTGGAGCTGAGCGTGCCAAAAGGGCTTTGATGGCTTTTTCCCGTCTATGAAGATGTTAGGACAATTTGACTACATTTCAGGGCAAAGGACTTACCCAACGCTGCCTTCTACATGGAGCAGCACAAATATTGCCTCTTGAATCATACCCCAACTCTCCAGCTCAAATGCGTAGCTGCTAGCCAACAAATCGGCAGTAGGACTGTGACCCTCAACGTCACCATCCTCTTCGTTTTCTTCCTCGCTCTCCCCCCCGCTGCTGCCCCAACCATTGACAAGCCCCTTATCTGTCTTGCGCTTCCGGGAACTACGGACACCTGGATCTCCTCTGTCCACAAAGTCCCGTACTCGCATCACACGGGAGAGTATCACGTACAAATGCCAACACATTCCAATGCCCCAATCCAATCCTGAAGGAGCGAACGATAACGGGTCGAGAATGTGCGAGAGTGACAGCGCAGGGTCCGCATGCAGCTTGATCAATGCAAACAAGGGGTCATCGGGTTCCTTTGCGCGGGATGCAGATGAGAAGCTGGTGCCCAGCCGCGAAGCTCCGGATGTACCAACAGAGGAAGAGGCGGATTGTGGATGCTTCCCTTCCAGTGTCCATGTCGGGAGAGGTCTCGCTGCACCTGTCTGAGCAGCGGGCTCATACGCTCTCACTACATCAGCGATGGTGGCGTCCACGTCGGTGCCGTACCATAAATAAAGACCGAACACTCGCTTCCAGTCCAAACCTGCACATAGATCGTCTGCCGTGTCTGGTTCGTCATCGATAAGACCTCCCAAAAGGCGGTAAACCTTCCAAACGCCTTTTCCCACCAATCCATTATGTGTGCCGCCTAGTCCACCTGTTCCTGGCGTAAGCTTTTCATTTTTCCAGATTTCAACTTGCGATCGAACATCGTCTTTGAAGACGGAATCACCCCCAGCTTGGCTGATAAGGGTCGAGAGTTTGAGGTAACCTCCATCGGCCGCTGCATTGCAGGCCTGCTCCACTTGATGTCCCGTAAGATGGGTGAAAGCGGTGTCAGCTGGGGTGTATGTGACTGTAAAGGGGGGTGAATATCAAGGGATGAGGGGCAGAACTCTGAAGATACTTACCGGTACTGGAAGCCCCATGAGCTTTGGCTCGGAGATCTCGATCTACGCTCAGTTTCACAGAATCTTTGAGCCATTTACTGAGAGCGGTCTTCCTTCTCAACAGAGTAATTCGATTTCTGAGGTCGGGAGTAATTGCAGTCCCAGAGGTCGTGTCCGACCCTGGAGGTTGTCGACCAAGGTGAAGATTCAAGGGATCAAACAATGCACTTCCTAGCCGGAACAAGGCAGCAGGACTTGAGGAATCTGTCGTGGGGAAGAGGGAAGCAAAGGTGTCAAAGCTCAAGGGGTTGGAAGACGATGGTTCCGGACTTGAAGCTGGATCAGATGACGATGAAGAAGAGGGAGAGGGAAACGGGTATGCAAATGGTACCCCTGCGTCGTCTGGCAATATCGGGGTATGACTTAAGTGGTGTTGAAGAAGCTTGGATGCAAGAGCCGAGGAAGATCCTGCGATAGGTGGGGGAGGAGAAAGGATTTTGGTGAGCGTGACTACCGACGAATTGGCAGATATTGCTCTGTAGATTTGAATGGAAGCGAGGATTATGAGTGTGCATCATCCAATGAACTGGGATAACTCACGACGTAGACAATGGACCACAGATGCTGCCTAAATGTAGAAGTGTCCCGCCAGGCCCCCAACCGACGCGGAAAGAGCGACCCATAGCAAGACCTGCATCGACATAGATGCCTTCTTTGCCATTCGCGATGGAGGAGTTTATTTCGACGCGAGCGTATTTTCGTGATGGGCGGTGTAGAGGTGGTTCAATGTCGTGAGCGAATGAAGCCCGCTATAATGCGAGCGCGTGCTTAGCTTGTATCGAAGGGTACACGAAAAATGAAGAAAAAGACACACCTCCCGAGAATCAAACCGTAGTCCATCCCCGTCAGAGTCGCGACTGTGCTTCCGATTTAACGACTGTGGAGGTAAAGCTAAGTTTTGACGAGCTGTTTGTTGTGGTCTTGTGGGTTGGTCCAGCGCCCTGAGAGCAGCCGCCTCTGGCATGCGAAACAAGGATGTTTGCATGACATGCATCTTTTGCGCGTCCACCCCAATCTGTTGCGCCCATGGTATTATTGTGGGGTTCCCATTGACATGTTGGCGCGGGTTGGAAGGGGGAGATGATCTCGCAGAAGGTGGAGAGACGCGTACATCGACTTCATGTGCATAGCGAATTTCGCCGTCTTTATCCTCGACAAGTGCGTTGTGCCCTCTTGAATTGACGCTTTTCAGGGTTCGAGGAGCAATTAGCTCATCTTCATCCATATCAGAAGAACTTGAACTGGAACCTGACGACTCTCCCGCGTTGCTGAGGCTTTCTTCATCTGACTCAGATTCATGCTGCTCGTCGTGTTCCTGCTCGTCCACCAGTCGCCCTGAAGCACTACTTGATCCTGCGCGTTGGGGTTCTTCCTCGTCGCTGCTGCTGTCGCTGGTGTAAGCACGGAAGCGCGCCATAGGTGATTTTGGTTGATGACGGAGAGGCTTGTCCCATATTACAAACAAGAACAAAGAACTTGTTACTTCACAACATAATCCTACTCTGGCTCAAATGAACTACATCTAAGCGTATCAAGCCAGATGCTCCTCTGCTCCTTGATGTTCTGCATCCCCACCCAGTTTCTTGTACTCCCCGTGAGGCGCGGAAGAAGGCAGGGAAGAGTATTCGGCGATGAAGCGTACCCAATTATTCGAATTAGTTGCCCAGATGAGAGGTGGGGTGCGAGAAAAGAAAGAATATGATGTTGTATTTCGATAGGAAGTGATGTAAATGAAGGCGAGCCGTTATTGTGTATCGGCGGAGCCGGTAATAACCCGACTGAAATTTCTATGCATTGGGTGTGCAGGAGGAGGATCCGCACATATCGAAGAAGTTCCAACGACTCCCTTTCAACGTAGCTCTTCAGAATTGCATTCCTTGTTAGAACAAGGTTCATTCGAACCTGGCAGGCTCTCCATGCGAGACGAAGGGCAGTAGCTTCATCGACATCGGTGTCCTCACCGTTCGAATCGTGATCCGATGACAGGGTATCAAGCGAGTCAGATTCCAGGTGGTTTGCATAAAGCTCAAAGGTGACAAGCGCATAGTTTTCCTTTGTAACAGCACGTATGATTGATCGGACCGCCTGTAAACCAAGAGAGTTACCGTTACATTTTAATGTGTGAAGACGGCAACGCTGTGGGTCGGTTAGAAACTCCACGATGTATGGACAAGATAGCGGGGTTAAATTCATCGCCGACAAGTGAAGTACGCGTAATGATGGAGCGTTGAGAGCGGGCAAGAATATTTTAACAAAAGCATCAGATAACGGTCGATTCGAAGTAAGGGAGAGAACTTCGAGATTAGAATTATTGACAGCATTTACGAACTTGGAAGTGGTGGGAGGGTCGCCTGAGAAGCTATTCTGCTTGTGGGTGAGCTCAAACTCTGGCGTTAATGACACGATTCAGCTCACATTAGCTAGTGATAACTCTTTTAAATGTTGGTCGTCTTTTAAGAAGTCCGAAATTGCTGATAGTCCTTCGTTCCCAATAGCATTGAAATTCAGAGCGATCTTGGAAATGGCATGTCTCTTTCCGATTGTTGAGCATAAAAACTTGCAGAGGACGGCGCAACCTTCATTTCCCAGCTTATTATGGTTGAGCACCAGCCTTTCAACTGAGTTTTGAGAACACATCAGGGTGATGACCCTCTCTGCTCCTATAAATGAGTAAGATAACAATGTTGCCCAAAGAAATGCTGCTCAGTACCTTCGACGGAGTGTAAACCTGCATCGGAGAGGTCGATGCGTGATCTACCTGAGCTGGTCTTTGGCAAAAACAACTTGTGGGTGGAAGTCATTGCCTTAGCAATACCAGGACACCCAATAATTAATGGAGGTCACATGTAAAGTACTTATCATGTTCAAATTTCGCCCTCCTTGGGAACTTTTAAAGGGGATGTCCGAGTTTCCCAGCGACCCAAACAGCGGGGTGAGGGTGTCTATACAAGCCGAGTTTGCGCCTTAAATAAAACAATGCAACCAACAAGCAACCAGGATATCTTGGATGGATGGGCAGTGAATGTGATTTCGCCGACAGTAAACGAGGTATAAGTAAGAGCTAAAATATAAAGTCCACGCATCAAATTCTACAATTATATAGCATGCGGTTTAACGTCATTTGTCTGAGCAGACATGAGAACAGAGGAGAGGATAATATCAACTGCTGGATCAAGCACCACACTCTTGTTTTCGGGGCCACCAGCGCGAAAGTCGGAGGGAGCCAGGTGATCATCGCCACTTGGCCTATCGTCTACGATGCCTGCAAGGGGAAGTTGTTCTATGACCCACTCCGCACTGGGACGGTTTCGAGGCTCTTGATGCCAACACATTTCGATCACCTTCCAAATGTTGTCAGACAAGAGGCTTGTCTCCGTTGGCCGAGGTGGCCGAGAGCCTCCAACCACTTTCATAATGGCCATAATGTCGCGGGCGATTTCATGGAAAGGAACATGTCCCGTATAAATCTTCATACGTCGATGATCAGCACCTACAATACAGCCTTCGAGACAACACTACTTACCTCATAGCAGACACATGCGAAAGAATAAATATCACTGGCTGGCGTCGCCTTGGCCAATTCCTCAGAAGGTGGGTTGATCAACTCTGGTGCCTGCCATCGCAATGTGCCACCGCTCTGATGTCCAGTAGTCTCAATTGAGGTCCAACGGGGGATGTTATCGTCAACAAGGTTAGCCAATCCGAAGTCAGCGAGACAACCACGTCCACTACGATTCACAAGTACATTCAGCTGGAAGGAACCAATTATTGGTAAATGTCGAACGATTATTGATGCAAAAGGTCTTACGCCTTTGAGATCCCCGTGTATGACTTGATTCTGATGGAGGAACTGAATCCCTAGTACGATATCCCGTGTCTAACAAAGTGGTCTCTTGGTTCTTACATAAAAACCAAGAAGCATTGAAGTTTACCAGAAGTAGACGGTTCGCGAGAGGATGCCTCTTGAGATATTCAGTTACGTTTCCGTTTTCCATCCATGGAGATATGAAGGAGAATCTTCCACGCGTATCTTCTAGATGATATATTCCGTAGAAAGGGAGGATGTTTGGATGCGACAGATGTCCCCAAAGTAGAGCCTCCTTGAAAAAGCCTGTGATGTAGCGATCACTGAAGGCGCCAAACAGACTTACTTTCAATAGATGCTTGATTTGCGTCTTCTGATTTACTTTGATAACCTTCAAACAAACGGTTTGATTGCGTGAACGACCTTTATAGATCTCGCCAAAGCGTCCCGAGTCCAACACATCGCCGTCCCGTTCAAGATTCTTTATAGTCAAGCATTCGGGATACAACTTAGATAATTTCGAAAGTCGCAAAAGGGCTCCTAGAATATCATTCCTCGGTAGGGAAACTAGCTCCGAACAATCAAGCAGCTTGGAGTAATGAGATTGGTGGTGATACTGAGTAGTCGCATAACGTACCGTTTGCAGAAAATTCAGCATCTTTTGAGCGCTATCGCCCTCTAACCTGAGCAAAGACTTATAACCAGAGTTGTCCGACGAGTCTGTCAGAATCCGAGCCAGATTTTCACCAACATCTTTGAGAAATGTTTGAGAAAGAATTGTAGTCAAATCCGCATGATGAGCTTCGTCAACTTGATGCGTGTTTACAAAATTGAGAACGCTTTCGAGATGATTCGTAACAACGTTGACGCCCTGTATCATAGTATTGTCCGCAGAGTTTTCAACTTTCTTTTGCAAACTAGGTTGTCCCCAGTGTCCGAGAAGAATCCGAAGACGTTGTTGGGCCCACGGCAGCCGGCTAGAATCCACGAGCGCTTCCTTGATATCCATTCCGCTTGAAACCTGTAACAAATATGAAACGATTCGGTGCAACATTAAATCCTCTGGACAAGTCGTCCGAACAGATACTGGCCACGGGAGGTCATCCCACTTGATAATCCCGATGGTTGGCAACTCAGCCCACATTTCATCATGAATATTCTCGAGAAGCAAAATGCGGGATTCGGACGGGTCCATCTCATAAAGTCGACGTAGGCGTTCTTGAATGCTTTCGGAATGACGGACAGGGAATGGAAGTAGAGCAGCAGGTATGGGCTTCGTCGTCGATAGGCCATCGCAGTAAGTGTGGCCGAAGCAATCTGCAGAAGTGAAGGTCAGACGACTCGAAGAAAGAATGGAGTTTCTTTGTTGAGCAGTACGAACCACTTGAATTCCAGTCCTGGAAACCCAGTCTCGTGTCTTCCGCTTGCTTTCTCTGTGAGCCATCCTCCTCCCTCTTCCCCGTTTCTTCTCCTGAAGGGATTTTGTTGTGTAGTAGAGGTTCACTATGGTTCGCCGTTGTAAATGATTTGGCCGGGCTCACGGTTGACGACTGGCGATTAGTTTGTCTCGCCGACCGTCTTTTGTTTTGGAACCTTTTTTCACAGGAGTTAAAAAAGAAAAAGTATGTCAGCCGAAGTCACTGACCATATCTGGACGCCTCTTGCAGACATATCCAAAGCCTTCGCGAGAGCGTGGCGCTCATCTGTTGACGGAAAGGCGGTTCGATTGTAAGTCTCGTTAAGAACTTTCAGCTGGGCTGCATCCACACGTTTGCGCTTCCTTCTAATCCTCGGCTCTTCAGGAAAGCTGGGGGGAGGTGTATAACTTGGCGCCGAGACTTGAGAAGAACCTGAGCTGCGACTATAAGGAGAAGAGGAGCGAGGGTCTCGAGAATCGAAGTCGTTAAATGATGACCTGTCATCTGGCATCGAATACTGGTCTTTGATCGGATAACGGTACGGTTGGAAGCTCGTTTCGTTCGAGCTTGGATAAGTAACGTATGTGGTAGGATAAGAGGCTGTAGGCGAACGGATGTTTGGATACCCATGCGGTGTGGGCATTCCATAATCTGATTGCCATCGGTCGCCTCCAGGGCTTGATGTTGTCAAAGGAGGCAAGCGTCGTGAGTCTGACGGGCTAGGCAGGGAAGACATATCCGGATAATCATAATACAATTGGGAGGAGTACCTCTCATGCGTATCATAAGGGTATGCAGGCGTTGGTTGAGGCGCTGGTGTAAAAATTGTTGTGTAACCCTCGAGAAACGATGATGAAAGGCACTTACATGTGCTACTAGTTTGCCACTGGTTGGAATAAAACGCCTGAGGATTGAGATCATATCGACCAGGAGACGAGTGAGGCTGTGTATATGAACTAGAATATGTTGCAGGAACTATGCATGGCAAAGTAGCAAATTGAGTGCGTTGAGAGTTTTAACACGACATCAAGAACGGACCTGAAAAACATGAGATTGGAGAAGCTGATGAAAGAGGAGGGAGCACTGTTCGCCCACCCTACCCCGTCTCAAAAAAAACACTGCCTTGTGTCTCCCCTGGGGAACCTCTACGTGATTTCCCAATACTATTACTAGAATAGTATCGATCTTCGTTTGAAGATGACATATCAGTGAAGGAGTGATAGTAGAGAACGGTGTTACTGATGGGGTAGACTTGAGGGCGTCTTTCGAGACCAAAAGCCACGCCTTCGAGGCACCGGCTTCTGGCAACAGGCGCCAGGGGCAAACAAAAGTTTGTTGTGGCTGATTTGAGTCGAGATCAGAAGTCAAGGTGACCTTGAGACTGAATATCATTCGTTCAGATGAGCGGTTTGGCTGCTGGTTGTTTATCTAGAGCTTGTGAAAGATGCTACTTTGAATCTAAGCAAACGAAAGACTCGGAAGTCAATGATCGGTTAGTCGGCCCAGAGTCAAAAACAAATGAAATTCTTGATATCACCAATAGCTTCAAATAAGTCAAGCTTTGAGCTTCTTCAAAAGCATGTTGCAGATGCAAGTGACACACGCAAGCTACGCCTACGGACTGGTACAAGACCGTAAATACGCAATGTATTAGGGTGCCTGTTAGTTCGTCTGTTTCGGAGGTGCGCGAGTCTCCCATGAGACAGCTGAGAACCAGCTGAAAGCCACAGTTGTGGGCCCAAGAGTAACCTTGTCAGGGTTATAGCAGGCAGAAGTCATACACAGAGGTGACGTCTGAGTGACGTGAGGACGGAATTTACGAAGACGTACGGTGCGCCTTGCGTATCAGCCAGGATTTCGGTATTCGATCAAAGGCATGTCCTCGGAGTCGGACTTCAAACTCAAGGGACCCAATGCGCTTTGCCGGTTGCAGTATGTCCTGGTTCCAACTGTTTCAATTTGTCCAAGTACATACCATTCTATGTTTTCTCTTGGTTTTCTTTTTTTATGCAACTTTTATGTTCTCACCTTATGTTCCAACTTTTTCTGGTTGAATTGCCGACACATGTACTTTGTATTGCATCTAATTAAACACCATTCTTTATTCTTTCTACGGCGGGTCCCTTCTACAATGACGAGAATTGTCGCGTGAATCAGATTTCGCAAGTCACGTGTTTCATGCCAGCACTGTAAGTTACTAAGTAACGCATTTGTCCAACATTCAAGTTTGTCTTTCTCCAGAGCTCTCTCTCCGAGGGCAGCGCCAAGGCATGTTGCTACTGCCGGTTTTTTGTTGGATGGTCTGCCGCGCGCCGCTTGCGTTATTCTGGTCTTACCGTGTGACCTTGAGGGTGCGGCCACTGTCTTCTTCACCTCCCAGCAGCAAGTTGATGGCCGCTGCTCGCAAGTTTTGAAGCCTTTAATTGGTGCGTTTTTTATCTGTCTACTCTCTTAGAAGTCTTCTTCAGAGTCTTGTAGTGAAATTATGCTTGCTTGGTTCAAGTTCAGTCGCTCTCCCTCTTTCAACGTGTTGTCTGCAAACTCAGAACGCACCCTTTCAAGTACCGGCTCGAGGATCTCTGTATCTCGGTCTCCGCCGTTTAACGTGGGCGCCGCTTCGCCTGCGTTCCTCTCGTTTTCCGCCTCCTCGCCGCGTGGGGGAAAACACTCTGCCTCTGCCGTGCCTTGGCTTCTCCAACTTTCTCACCTCCCACTCCATTTTGAAGATTTCGCGTGCATCTTTGTCGCTCGTCCGTTTGGCCTCCCCGACTTCTCCTAGGCCCACGTGCGCCTTCCTCACCCATACCCAGTCTGTTGGGCCTTACTGGTCTTGTCTCAGAACCCCCCAGTCCTCTGGTGGGAGGAGCTGTCTACAATCCACGAGTTCATACTTGCGAAATTTGCTGGACTGTGTTCTGCTCGCCTCGCCTGACGCTTTGGTATAGCCGAGTGCCAGCGAGCGAGTTGCTGCTGACTTTCCAGCAGGCTCCGACAGGCTCCAACTGGGTTTGCGAATACATTGATTCACGCCAGTCCGTGAGCTCGCTTTACCACCGCAACAGCTCTTCCATTTGGCTCCACCAATTGTAGTCGGTTCCTATTGTTCATTTAGTGTATAATGACTTGTGCCGACAACTGAACCAGAAGAAATAAAAACATAAGATGACTTGAAAAAATATAAGTACAGAGAAAACATTAGCGGGTAAGTAGGAACCAGCCTCAGGAAATAACTGGCAAAGAGCATTCGGAAACGTCCCTTGAGTTTCAAGTCCGACTCCGAGGAGATGCCTTTGATCAAATACTGAAATCCTGGCTGATACGCAAGGCGCACCGTAAGACGTGAAGTTTATTTAAATCACGTGGTAGCTGCGTGTGGTCGTGCTTGCCATTGTGGACTTATTGAATCTCTTCTACATAGTTGACGAAATAAATGTCTCACTCTTACCGACCAGTACCAAACCAGTACTACCACCAAAATCATGCCCATTACTTACCCAACATTTTCAGGCCGTCAAGGAATGGCAATAGTGCGTTTTTTTCTTGTGATTTGGCCCAGCACGGAGCGCGGTTACTTATTTTGATCCGAAAAGCTTGCCCTTGTCGGAGCCACCTCCCTTCTATCTTACCAGATGACGCGGGGTATAGATGGAAGAGTCAAAGAAAAGGAATCTCAACGCGGATTCGCCGCAGCCCACCGCAGTGAGTTCTGACGAATAGGTACACTCGGGACGACTGCCGAATTCTTGCCACAGAAGAACTGGCTGAAATGCATCAACCCATTCATTTGGCGTCTGCGGCCTGCGCTACACCAAGGCCTGCAAAAAATGCCAATGTTAAAGGCAGTCAGATATCTGCGTCGAAATGGGTGTGACGGTAAATGCGATATTTCATCTATAAAACCACTTTCCATGTACGCTTTCGAACGACATGTACTTTCCATTCTTTCACGAAATATTTGATGAATTGAAGATCCCAAAAACATTGGTGACGTCGTGGTGACGTCACTTTGCTTTTCACCCTCAGATCTACATGGGCATCTCCATCGAAAGAAATCAAGTTGTCAGTAGAAAAAACGTTATGGTGAGAGGAAGAATCGAGTATCATGAGCTCCTGACCGAGCAGAGGTGATAAGGGATTGGTCGGAGTGGGGGCCGTCGTTGCGGCTCTAGCAGCGATGTGGGTTATAGATAAAGATGTGAGGGGGAAAGAGGGGAAGGCGACACCGTATGGTACGTTGGTCGTTTTGAAAACTCTATGCTTCACTCCGATTTCCCCGCAGAGCACCGAGGGCATGGAATTGGGGGAACTGATAAAGCCATGACCTCGCACGACGTCAACGCAACCGTATCCATACCCAAGCCAGGTAAGGAGAGGGTTCTGGGGTCATCTCCAGATACATTTCCCAAGTAATCGACTGGGAAATTGGGGAATTGCTTTCATCGGGAATTACGTTGGAGGACGGTCAACGCCCGTAGCTATTTATCATGCTCCTACAAAGTCATGAAGGTAGTGTAGCTCATGTCTACTCGGTATACAATAAAAACAGTACAAAGGTTCGCACAAGGCGACGAACCATATTTGAAGATTGAAATGACAACATGGTACATGTTCAGTGCATGCTAGTTTGGTACATGATGGAAGAGAGTCAAGGGAAGGAAAAAGTCTCTGACCATACCAGAAGGAAGAGAGAGGGAGATACTGCATGGGCCCGTCGACCAGCTACTGACCAACAGCATCTAAAGCCACCCTACACATAGGGCATGTTTTGCTTCTCGCAAGCCACTGAGCGAGGCAAGTATCGTGAAAGGAATGATGGCATACAGAGCTGAAACTCGCCAGCTCGCCGCTCCTGAATTGCGAAAGACAGATACCGCATCTGTCCACCGCAACATCAAACAAACTAAGTTTCAGCTTAACGCGTCCATCGGCTGTTTTTCGTCTTCGCTGGAGCTCAATACGCCCGAGCAGTGATGTATTGTCGCTGGCGCTGGCGCTCGGCGTGCATGTGGTCTGATGCGGGGTTCCAGACCTTGGTGGGGCGCTCGCTGGCCCTATGAGCTCCGAAATCAAAAGGAGAGCCTTGGGGGCTATTAAGGGCGACTCCCGGCCATCCAAGACCGCTGAGACTTACTTCGTAGTCCCCACCATCGCGTTGATTGTCGGTCATAGTTGAAGCCAGCAGGGCCAGGTCAGTGCCAGCAAAACTTCTCAATGAAGGGTCACTGGAGCCCAGAGAGACCGACTCTGGCTGACGAGGAGTTTCGGGGGAGAGATCTATAAGATCTGTAGAGGTTGGGTTCGTTGAAACTGCTGGTGGTCGAACTCGTCCCTCCTCAGTGTGGGGAGTCGTTGTACCACTAGTGGAAGATCCTGTCATCAATGATACGTCATCCAAGTCAATAAGCAAGCCCTCTGGGCATTGCGTATTAGAGCTCTCGTTGAAGGAGATATCATTGGATCCGTAGGTCGAGTCGATCGGTGGCCGAGGATGTACGGGCGGACGAGGAAGTGGTCTTCCAGCGTAATGTCGTCGAGAGGTGGGGGTCATTGGGTCATTGAAGGACGGATGTTGCGCTTTCTCAGACATCGTTGAGTGCAAAAACGGCATTAAATCTCTACCCTGATGTGGTCGGGCCGGGATAGGGGCTAAAATTGACGTCATCGCGCCTTCCCGAGAATAATCAAAGTGTGAACGATGAATTGGAGTAAGAGGCAAAGGTGTCTCCAGGGCCTGCTGGAAGAGAGTAGTCGATTGACTTGCATCATAAACGCGCCATGGGTCGATGCTGAGAGGTGAAGAAGCGTGTGCAACCGGTGTCGTTTGCTTTATTTTGGGGGTCATACGTGTGCGTACCGAGGTCAACGGCGGCCCATCTATTCCAGCACCCTCAGTGTTGATGATCGTCGGGGTAGGGGATGAAGGGGCAGGTGAGCGCTGTCGAACAGATCGCTTCACGAATGGCGTTGAAGCGACTTTGACATCCCTCAACGATAAAGGGTGCGTAGAGAGGAACGACTCGTCCTGAGTTGGGGCGTCACTTGATGAGTCGGGCATGGTTGTCGAAGGGGAGGCAGCGCGGAAAACCTCGACAGTTGGAGACCCATATGCGAAGCTTTGACATCTTGTCGGTGATGTGGCCATACTCGTCGTGGATGCATTTGCGATAGATGCCATCGCCGACATCAAGCTGGTAGGATTTTCTGCAAATTTTGACAGCTCAGGACGCATCTGTTGTCTTTGAAGTTGGGAACGACCGTCAGGACGCGTCTGTTGTCTCGGAGGTTGGGATTGGTCCTCTGAAAGAATTTCCCAGGAGTCCAGCTTTTCTTTCGCTTTGCCCTTGTGGGAGAAAAGCTTGCGTAACATGAAGCCATCACCTTTCCCCGATATTGACCCAGTAGTCAACGGAAATTTCATGAGAGATGAGCTAGCCAATGAAGTCGTACTTCGAAAAAAGGCCGTGGAGAGGGATGAACCATATGGCGACGTACTAGGTGATGGGTGGGCTGATAATGAGCGATCCTCTTCATTATGTGGACGTGTAGGAAAGAGGGTGCGCAGCGGAGACAAAGTAAGTCTACGCTTTGGTGACGACGAAGGATTGCGGTGGAGCTGTACTTCAGATGTTTCCTCGACCTCGGCTTCCAGAGCCGATGGGGAATGCGAATTTCGGATTGCAGCTCGCCCCAAAGAGGAAGTCGTTGCAAGGTTTCCATTTTCCGGCCGCAAAGGTGGGGGAGAAGGAAACTCGACCCCGCGTCGGTGGCGCCAATCATCTTTGACACGTTGCTCCAATTCATTTCCTGCTGGAAGAAAGACGTCGTCCTCGTCTATAATTTCCAGAGAGTCATCCGAATCCCAGCCAGTTTCTTCGTTCGCCTGCTGGGAGATCAATTGGCGAGAGGTGGAAGCAGCGGGGGGCTGTCGATATATTGTATGCTCTGATGCTACTTCGATCGGTGAGGGTGGAACTGTGTAAATGAATGTAGAGCTGGCGCTTGAACAAACAGACATAGGAGGCGTCAAGATAGCCTCCTGAAACGATGGTGGAGGGTAATTCGGAACTACGATTTGCTTCAACAATATTTCCT
The DNA here is from genome assembly GCA_018417955.1 of Laccaria trichodermophora. NCBI lineage: Eukaryota > Fungi > Basidiomycota > Agaricomycetes > Agaricales > Hydnangiaceae > Laccaria > Laccaria trichodermophora. Next base: position 1,643,474 of record JACTVC010000002.1, read on the forward strand.
TGAGTATGGAAGGACCTCACTTACCATCTTCATAGGCCCCCTTACGTCCACCTCGATATGAACGACGCGCTATACCACGACTGGTGTTCGCTATATTACGAGGAGATGGGGGTTCGATGTCAATTCCATCTTCCTCAGGCCGCGAGTTTCGTTCTTTCGGGCGACCCTTAACTTTCTTGGCCTTCCCCCGCTGATCTTGAGCAGAACCTTCAGGACCTGAGTTCGGGCCTTGAGAATAAGTATAGGGAAAGACTCGAGCTGCGTCCGCAACTCTTTGCGGCGACATTGGAAAGTCAAAGGAAGACGCTGTCTTGCAAGAACATGCGCCGAACACGAATATGTGGCATGTGTGCTGGTTTACCTGTATTTGGTCGGCGTGAAGATCGAAAACTCCGCGAGCGCAGCGCAACCGATTCGGACAACAACTTGGTGTTCAGGAAAGGGATCTGAACAAGAAACAGTCAGTTAAATACATGATTTTAGCTTCTTGAACGAGATGCTGCGTAAATTTCATTTCCTTTGTTGTGCAGTTTCGTTTGATGCAAACAAGAAATAGGAGCAAACACCCACTTCCTTCAAAAGTTTTTCTTCTTTTTTTCCCTCTTTCTCTTCATACCCACGACAGATGAAAAGCTGCGATGCTCGTTCCACACAGGACCGTCCGCTAGGACATCCACACTCACGAGCGGGTTAAGGTCTGAGCATTCTAGTCATTCTCGATCGGTCCTAGCAGGATCTGGCTGTAACCGGTCAAGCAGCGTATCAGAAATCCGACCGCCCTCATCTTTGCCCGAAGATGCTTCGCCTCGCTGTGAAACGGAGGGTTGACGTGGGATCTGGTCTTGGAATTCGCTGCAGTGATTGGGTGGTGCCGGTCAACTGCTGAGCATCTCGCTTGGCAGTCCTCACCATCCTTCAGCTCACTTCGCAGTGCATGTATAACCTCTACTCTCGGTGGAGGTTTCGTTGTAACTCGATTCAGACTACTCTTCGTCTGTCGTGCAATTTTTTCCTCGACACACTTGCCTCGTGCAAGTCGCTCTATAAATTGTCATGTTCCCGCGACTGCCTTGTATTCTCTACTTTGGTGTCTAGTGGAATATATCGCGCATCTTTCCTCCAACCACAACATTCTCACTGTCATGTATATGCGTTACTATCTCCCCCTCAACAAATCCAGTCTCGTTTTCTTTCCGCCCCAATCCCTCGTCGATCTGCAAGGACCGTATATCGTTCAAGTTATGATCAAACAAGCTCAGCATGTCTTTTCCTATCATGCATCAGATAACCCTACAGCTCCACGTCGACTACAGCAAAGAAGCAATTCATGACATACTCACATTCTACCTTGCGCAGCCCGAGATTACTGTATCGTCGGGTAGATAAGTTGGTGACCTGAATATGCTAATCTCGGTCGATAGAAAGCCATCGAAACTGTGCTCATAGCGCATATATCTGTCCCGCTTCCTCTAGAGATTCAATTAGACGGAGACGGCTATGTCCTGCGTGGGAGTGAGTTGTTCACTCTATGAGCCTACTCTCTTCTTCATCATCATACTTGAAATGTCCAGAACGGAAACAGTGGGATTATGGGAAAGGACTCGAGCTTAGGTGGGGTAATCAGCCTGTCCGCGTAGCTGATGAGAAATGGCTTTTCATGTTTGAGACGATCCCAAAGTCTTCGCCGATTTGAAGAAGAGGAGAGCTGGAAAAACGAGCTCGAGTAAAGCCATATGTATTCCGAGTCATAGCAAATTATGTTTGGCGTTTTGTTTGCCTATTCCCTTTCACCCAACTATCATGTCCACCGACGAAGTCAACCCATACGAGCTCCTGAGCGTCAAGGTCGAATCCACAGAGCAAGAAATACGAACAGCGTACCGCCAGCGGTCCCTCAAAGTTCACCCAGACAGGGTAGGTCCGCCCTTTTCGATAATGTCAACCAAGTTACATTTTGCATTCTAACAGCACTTCTAGAATCCTAATAACCCAGATGCTGGTAAATACTTAAATCACTTAAACATTCAGATTTTCATCTCAGCTATCCTCACACAGCACGCAAGTTTCACGAACTAAACCAAGCCTACGAACTGCTCCTTGACCCCCTCCGGAGGCTCGCCCTCGATGCGAAATTGCGCGTAAAGCAGGCAAAAGCGGAAAGGTTCAAGAACTACGATAATAAGCGGAAGAATCTTGTCGAAGAACTCGAGGCGAAAGAGCGTGAATACAAAAAGGCAAGGGTCGACAAGCAGAAGGAAGAGGTGGACAAATGGCATCAGACAGAGAAAATCAAGGAGGAAGGGAGGAAGCTGAGGGAGGAAAGGGAGAAGGAGTTGTTGATGAGGGCTCGGCAACAACGGGAACCGAGAGTAGACCAGGAAGAGGACGCGCCTCTTGCTTTAGGTCTGTCCACCAGCCTTGAGATCGTCATTATTTTATCTAACGTTGAACCGAAGGAACACACGACACGACAGTCCGACTGAAATACAAGCTCAAAACACATCAAGAACTGACGACGTCTGAATCTATTGCAGCCCTTCTTTCGCCCTTCGGGAGCGTAGACGCCGAAAGTATTGTACTATCAATCAAAAACAAATCATCTTCAGGCAAACCACCGAAATATGTCACTGCCCTTGTTCCATTTCGACAAATCGGAAGTGCTTTCGCGGCAGTATGTGCTAGTAACCAAGGAGTGCTGGATGGTGTAGAGGCGGGGTGGGTCGGTGGTCAAGAGCCGGAAATATTAGTGTGGTTGAAAAAGATGGGCAAACTTGGGGCACAACCTCCACCACCTCCACGGCCATCTTCTGGTCTAGGACCGGAAGGGGACTTGCCTCAGACCGAGACCAATCCCCTATCTTCGTTTCCTTCTTTTGTACGCCACCTCTTTTTGCTTTAAATTTACTGAACTGATATAATTCCACGCAGCCCACCTTACCTCTACGGCATCCAATACCCACATCCGCTCCTCCTGATCTCACTGCAGCCGGGATAGATTATGAATCTCTAACACTCATGCGGCTTCGGCAAACGGAGAGGGAGCGGTTGGAGCGAGAGATCAGAGAACAAGAGGATTTAGAGCAGTGAAGTTGACAAGGGATTTATGCCAGCTCTTGTTTGGTTATCCCTATAGCAGCCCAAACGGATTTTAATTCTGGACTGCCGCCGCTGCCTTGCGTTGAAGCCTCCAAGCTTTCAACTCCCTCAAGGCAGCCACGAATAACGGAATGACAGCGCTCGCAAATAATGGGGTATATACTGCGTACTTGTGTTCCGCTGGAAAGTAAAGCAGCGCCAACATACCAGGGTTGAAGAATGCGCGAGACGCCAGCCCAAGGGCTGAAGCTGAGTGGCGGAAAGTTTGTTGGAGGGAAGAGGAGGCGGATTCATACATCTGAATTCCTGTCGTCTGCAATCATGTGTTTTGCGGTAAAGTGAATACGAACCTTCGTCAATTCTTCCAACGCATCTTCCACGTCGCCTTTAACATCCTCCCCCACTGGCATATTCTCAATTTGGTCAACGAGCTTTATGATACTCTTCAAAGTGTCTTGGCTGCCCTTTGCATTTTCCAATGTCCGTCTGCGCAGGAGGGCGTCCAGTTGCCATTCGCGAATTGATGAACCTGAAGCAGTATCGCGGATTCCTGATGGTAATTGGGGAATCCCTATGAGCGAAAGGAGCTGATGGGAGAATGCCGAAAACGAGGCTTGAAGAATTGACGCGTCATTCGATTCATCGGAGCTGGAAGGGTTGTGGAGTACTATGCCACCCCATTGAGGTAGGAGGAAAGAGTTGGATGTAGAAGGGTTTCCTGTTTTATTGTAAGTTTAGCAAGTAGTTGATAGCGGTGTAAACGATATCACCATCTGCATCTAAGATTCTCAATGGCTTGCGATCCGCTGATGGTACGAAGAGGATGAAATGCAGTACTGGATCATTAGACGCGCTCGAGGCTAAAAGAGATCTATTCAGCCTCAGATCATTCAAATATAATTTGTCAAAGAACTTGCATAGGGTCCATTCTGCCGAGTTGATGAATACCGTCAAATTCTCATGTGTCAGACCATATGAGCCATCTTCAAGTAACTGAGGTGAAAAAGCCAAGGGTGCATAATATTGGACTTGGCTTTCGACGGTGAAATTATGGAACATGGAAAGACTTCGAAGTATTGGAGTTATATGACCTATATAACCAAAATAAACCCAGTGGCGGCATGGGGTAGACAAAACTCACGGTGGATAGCAGTTTTGACATCCCAATTCGGTATAACGTTGCCTGCCGACGCGTCTTCATTCAAGAGACTGAAGGCAAGACGATAGCGCGGTGAATATTGGGCGACACGGTGTTCTCGATCGGGAAGAGACGAATAGGGTACGAGAAGAGATGACAGGGCATCCGCGAGGGCGGGTAAAGCTTCGTAGAGGCTATCAAATTGATGAGAGAAAGTGTGTCGGAGAGACCTTACTTTCTTCGTCTTGATACGGAAACAACAACGTCCTGCCCTGTAGCTCCGGCGATCCAAGACTAGGTGCAACGCGGTAGACACCCTCTCCTGGGACACGGTCAAACGCGGATCATTAGAACGCGGTAAAACATACCAAGACTAGAACAATCCGAATCTCCAAATATATGTACGTCAAGGGCCTTCCGATAGTCAGTGGACCTGCTCAAGTGGTAGCGAAGCTTTTCGGGTAATGAATGGTCGTTTGTTACGAGACATATGCTGATTGGAATGAGAAGCTCGTTATGTGCGATAGCCTCGACGCGAGACGAGGGTAATGAAAGTCGATGGATTGTGGTAGTGTGCCACCACAAAGGCAGAGCGAGGATAATTACGAGCCAGTATGAGGCGATGATGGACCTTCGTGTGGCATCCCTTTGGAAGAAAAGGTCGCGGAGAGGAGGATCCATTCCAAGTCGCCGGGCTGGCATCGTCACATGAGTATATATGGACACGTGCGGTCAAGCCGAATGTCGCAACTTGAACTTGTTGCTCTATTGTGTAGATATTATCATCTATTATCATCTTGAACTGCGCCTAATTTTTCTGAGCACTGACAAGAAAATCTTCAAGTCATCAATTATCCCTCCGCTCTCCCTAGTCCAATACAACAAATAGTTCTTCGAAAAATCAAAAGGGTATATTAACGGCCGTCCAGCGGCTAAAACGCCTCCCTCCCGGTCATGAAAATGTGGTATAGCGAAAAAATAATGATATGGTCATGCTAATCGTGGGGCAGTGACGGATATGACCTACAGACAAGGGAAAGGTACATAAATATAAGTAGGTGGTCGCACTGAAACAATCAAAAGGTTGGACTCACAGCGAGATCGTGTGCTGATCAGATAAATTTGTGTGATTGAGTCTTTCAAGCAATAACACAGTAGGCGTTATTTCCACTGCCACCAGACTCTTCGTCAGTAGGAGGCAATTCAACCTCAGTCTTCTCGTTGATGGGGATCGCATCGACGGAGGTGATGTAGAATGTGAAAGCGTCCATGATAATTGGGGAGGATGAATGGGATGTGCAAAGGTTGAGTTTCAAGAAAAGAGCTGCGGTTGCAAGGTATGTCGTTTTATAGACAAAGTTACGAGAAGGCGGTGAATGCCTACACTATGTTGTCGAGATCCGTAGCCCTATTGTTTGGAATTGACACTCAAACAAACACGAAGGGTGACCTAGCGTACCAGTAATTGTCGCCGCGGCGAAAGGGAGGTCAAGCGATTAGACAATAAACCGGGTGGCGAATGCTCAATCGTGATGTGCCTTGCCTCTTGCCTTAGGAACCCGGATGTTCAAGTTCGGTCAGAAGGGATTATCCTTGTATGCCTCGAGGTAAGACAAAAACATATGTCAAGTACCTCTCTGCTCGTAAATGTTGAGGACCAAAAATGACCATGCTCGATGCAGTAGAAGGCTTATGGTATACCTGGTGTATATCACGCGCCGTTGAATCCCGAAGTCTTTCAGCGACGGGCGAACTCTGTGTTACATAGAGGATTATTGTGCCACTGCTCACAGCCTGTTCCCCAAAACTGTGTCGAAGTCTCTTTATTTAGATGTTTGCAACGAAACGGAGGAAGTCAAATTCCAGTCATAGCACTAGTGAACAAAAAGCTTATGAAATGCAGCTGGAAAACCTTAATACGACATACGATGAGAAAGGGCGAAAACGCCACAATTGTGCTTGGTCGGCGTCACCGTCATCGAAGTTGGCCAAAAGCCGTTGAGTTGCAACTGCTGACAAATATGTCATCTAAATCAAGAATATCCCCCGGGCTTCCTTTTACTTCTGGCCCCTATCTAGCCGATGAAGCGTTGCGTTTACTACGACAATGTTGGCCTGGGCTGTTCCTGCTCGCGGACATTCCTGAACAATGTACAGGCTTCAATTGAAAGCCTCGCCCGCGATGTTCGACAAGGCGTGTTTTCCCGCAAAGAAAGTGGGGATGGAGAGGATGGCGCTGTAGAGCGACACTTGCCCCAGTTTGAGGTCAACCCAGTACCATAAAAGAAGCCCTTCAAACGCGCGGAGGGACAGAATGAAGAGGAGCAAGAGGATACGCGTCTGGGTAGGTACTACTTGGCTGCACTGTGATTATGATTAGCGGACGTAGGGGGGGGAATAACGGAATTGTGTGGCGAACCAAGTTCAGTAGGACGAGCCATGGGGAGAGTACAAGTATTGTGAAGATTGCGGAGATGGGCCGCGGAGGAGGTTTCTGGTCTGGGCGGTTTTTTTCTGGTAGAGGATGAAGGACGTTTCGTCAAGGTGGATGGATCCTGTTGCTGAGTGTGGTACGACGAGATCGAAAAGGTGGATAGAGAGGGGCGAGTAGAGCAAGGATCCGATGACAAGCGTCACGTTTAGAGGCACGTCGGTGGTTGGAGGTAGGGAGAGAGGGAGCTTGGACTGAGGTGAACAGTTCAGTCAACAGGCATGAGTGAGATGTCTACAAGCTCAAATATTTAGCTTTTCCTCCAGAGGTGACCCGTATATGTTGGATGCCCCCTTCGCCTGATTTTCATCATAGAAACGAAGAAAGGTTTGGTGCGGCTGGGTGCCTTTTCCAATATCAGTTTCAAAAGAACTTTCCAGCCATTCGACGAGATTTGCTCCAGTGTGGTCAGTAAGACGTACGGTTCTGAACGCAGTTGATTGCCAGCCGAGTCAGAGACTAGCAAAAGATGCCTGTGCTGCCTCCAAGCAGCGTAAGATGAAATAGAGAGAACTTGGAGAGAACATTGTTGAGGGTCTAAGTCGGCGCGTTCTTACGTAATTGGGGCATCCGTCAACAAATGCAAAGCTCTTTGTTTGGTTTTCTGTTGACTTGTGGCTGCACCTTGCACCCATCCTCCGTCTCCAGTCCACACCCTTTGCCTGCCTGTTCTTTTTTTTGCTTCTTGTATCTCCAGAAACTAGTTCTGGAAGTATCAGCGCATTCAGGAGAATCACTGTTGCATCAGTTGTTTTGCTTGTTATTTTAAAACTCTCTGTTCTTCGTCTCCTTGACGCTTACATCCTCTGGCTCTTGCTGAACATCCCCTCAACCGTACCTGGAATGTCTTCTACCAGCTTTGATTCTCCACGTATACCTCCAACTTCCGCTCGCTTTGAAATGCGCAGATCGTCATTAACAGGTCCCGCAACTTATGAGGTTCGTTTTATCTTACTTGCCAGAATTTACACACAAATCCGTATACGTTCATGCCTTATTAGCGTCCTGCAAACTTTGTAGCACGCCGCCGCACTCCTTCTCCAGGCCCATCAAGACGACCTTACGATAGCTACGTACCCCCTGGCTCTGCCGACTTTCCAAACGTCTACCGGCCCAACAACTATAGGCCTGACTACTCTGCGAGCAGTTACTACAGTCGTTCTCCGAGCCCAGATCGATATCTTTCTCACCGTTCTGCAGAGCCTGAAGTTTGGGACCGTCCAACGTCTTGGCCTGAAAGAAAGGCTCCAGCCGCGCCATCTTCCCCGGCCGCTTCTACAAGGAGTAGAGGGCACAGAGATGACGTATTGGCGACAAGGATGTTTGAACCCTCGGAAGCATGGAAGCAGACTCACGCAGATCGGCCGCGTATCGACACGTGCGTCTCTTTTTCTTTCTTCCCATGATTTGATGTTGCAGCGTCTTAAATTCGCATTTCAACCAGCGCTTTCTCGTCAAATGACCGATACGCTGACCGTATCTCCCCTGATGGACCATCTCGTCGCTCTCCAGTCCATATTTCTGGCGGTGATCGTTACCGGCCCGGGCCGCCTAAACGAGACTTACATTCATCTTCGCGCTCTGATTATGATTCTTATCGACCTAGTAGGCGAGGTCGGACTCCTAGCCCTGCCGACGACCGCAGACGACGAGATTCTGTATCTTCCAGTTACACCCGGCCTTACGATCATTATGAACCTGCCTATGATGGATTTACGCCGTCAGGATATCGATCGCGCTCACCGAATGCAAGTAGTAGAAGCGTTTCACCGCGATCTCGAAGTGATCGTGGACGCGAAGGGTATCCCGCGAAGAGGAAAATGTCACGGCAGTCTTCTCGTTCTTCAATTGCTTCTACGCGTGCCTCAGAGCCGGAGACCGGGCCGGTTCCAGCTGTCAAACATGGTGGGCAAGACATTCCAACTAATTTGCATGTGTCCGCCGCTCCGCCTAATGTTTCTGAGGCAAACACATTCTTAAATGGACACAATCAATCTTCTCTAGATTCGAACTTGAAACCTTTGACGAGTGCTCAAACAACTGCTTCTGCTACTCAGGATAATGTGCAAGCTGACTCCACTGTTATTGCTTTAAACGGTGACCCAGGAGCGAAACGTACGATCGCACCATTAACTGAAATCTTCTTGTCTTTTACTAATTATTTTTTAACACCCTTTCGGAACCCACTCAGACCCCGCATCATCAGCGTCGACTCTTCCTCCCGTTAATTTGGTCAATGGTGATCACGATCGAAGCACTCCTCCTGGCTTCGTGCAAAGGCAGATGTCTCGACCGGCTTTGAAGCACAATATATTCCCTAGCCCGACACCTTCCGCTACGCCAATGTCTATTAGTTCTTCGGCGACCCCGGCACCAACCCCATTTGTTCATGCGCCGCTCCTTTCAGCTGAAGAGATCTTGAAACCCGAAACGATATCTTCTACGCCCAAAGCAGGTACAGAAAAACCTTTTCACCCATATAATGCCTCCCCTAATTTTCTTTTAGTGCAGTTAAATGGAACAGCATCTTCTGCGATGTTACCCAGTTCTCCTCCAACGGCGCTTCTTTCATCTACGCCTGCGAATGCCCTAGGTGATGCTTGGCATGGCAAGCTGCTATCCACGGCCAATAAATTGAAAGAAATGATTTCCAGCTTAAGTAAAGATATTGGATGCAGGGATCAATCGGCGCCACCAGAAACGGCGGACGCTATCATGACATCGGCTCACTCCCCAACCACGACGAAGACTGATCTCGCGGCTAAGTCTGACGCAAACAGTTTGCCAACAGAGCTGCCCACGTTTGCTGATGCCAAATCCACAGCAGAGGCCCTCCGGATTGTGGTCATGACGAGGCTTCTTTGCGATCGTCAAAAGCGAGAAGATCGCGTCGACCCAATTCTCTTGCAAAATCAACTCATCTCCCCCGAGTTGTGTGTGAGGGCTGATGCTACTTCCCCTGAAGCTCTGGTGGAAGAAGTGTACAGCGGAGAATGGCGTGAGAGGAGGCGACAGGCATTCCTTGCAGCCAAACCTTCTTTGGTAGAGCATTTGCGGAAGCGGCATGAGCTCGTCGCGGACAAGATTCAACAACTAAAGGAGGATTATACGTCGATGCATGAAAAGTGGAAAGCGCACTGCCTAGCTCTGAATGAGCAATCCAGATCGAGTCTAGCGTCCGAGATTGAGACAATACAACATTCTGGGCGGACGACGAGGAGGTCCACCGCTATCACTGACGCTGTTCGTTCGGATTTGGAGATGGAACAGATCATCGCAAGTTTGGGGAACGACGACGCCACAGATCCTAATCATCTATCTGTTAGGAATCTCGCAACGATACCTGACATGGTTTCTGTGACCCATGGTCAAGTCGATTATGTGTTTGACGACACAAATCACGCAGTGGAAAATCCAAAAGAGTATTACGGGCCTCACACGGGTATCCACGATTGGACAGACGAGGAGAAAACCATATTCATTGACAAGTTCGCTGCGTTCCCAAAGCAGTTTGGTATCATCGCGGATTACCTGCCGAACAAGACCTCTGCACAATGTGTCGATTATTATTATCTGCACAAAAAGCGACAGATTGACTTCCGCAAGATCGTGTCACAGTTTGCGCCCAATAAGCGTAGACGAGGTGGCACAAGGAAGAAGAAAGGAAATGGACTGTTGGCAGATATTGCACAACATGATGCAGAGGTCCATCAACGCGACGCGGCCATTCCTGCGCGAGCGACTCGTGGGAGGAAGGCGGCTCAGCCTGAGTCAAGGAAAGCTGTTAATGCCAGAAAGGCAGCAGTTCAGTTTGAAGATACGCCGACTTCTACGCCTACACCTGAACCCGAAGCAACCCGAGGGAGACGACGGAAAAGCGGGCCGAACCCCGCCCCTTCAACGCCTGCGACACCTACACCTTTCTCGGCCCAATTATCACATCCTCTTGCTCAGCCATTAAGTGAGGTTGCTTCAGTTTCCGCAGTTTCTGTCGTGTCTGCAACTGCAGATGAGGATGAGATTACAGTACGTTCATTCCCTCAACTTTTTTTCAACGGCAGCAAACCCAACTTCTGTGTTCCGCAGGAAGAGGAACCCCGACCGACAAAGAAGGCAAAGCGACCTCGGAAAACTGTTAAGTCAGCAGCCATCATAAATGACGAACCGGAGGGCCCTTCTACTGAGTCAGTTGTTGCATCCGGCGAATCAAGCGAACCTACCTCTGGGCTAAAGAGAAGTGGCGGCGTCATCATTCAATGGGATGAGAAAGATAAAAGTCGGTTGACATGACCTCTAGCATTCTAGTCTGGCTTTCTCACAAGAAATCTCGCCAGAAACTTTCTTGACTTTATTGGCTCAATATGGTGACGACTTCAAGCGGATAGCTGCGTCAATGCCCAACAAGGTATACCCAACACACTCTCGTCCGCTCGTACGCTGATACACAGGATGTCAGACATCAATTCAAGTTCGCAATTATTACAAATTTAATGGGCCCGCGTTAAATTTTGAGAAGGTTGCAGCTCAGGCTCCCAAGCGATCGCCTACGCCGGAAACACGTGACGGCTGGAAAGAGCCTCTAAGTGCAGGCATTCCGACACCGAGGCCCGCTCTTGTTTCACCTGCCGTTGACACGGCGCCTCCGATGGCCTCTCTTACACAGGATAGTCCTGCGGTCACAACGGCGTTACCCTCCACATCAGCCTTACCATCTAATTCTTCTCATCCACAGGATGCAGCAAGACATTCTGCTGAGGCAACGTCTAAGCCCTCTTTGACTTGGATGAATGGTATTGTCTCGCGTCATATCACTCATCCTATGGCTCCTGCAAGACCAGTAGACACGCCTGGAATGTCGCCAAATCATACTCGACATTACCCAACTGCGACCTACGATCCACCACCGCTCAACGTTCGCCCAGGTAGCGTCGCTTATCCGACGCCCAATGTATATTCGTCGTACACTCAACATGGTCTTCCCTATCACAAATACTACTCCATGCCTCCTCGCCCTCCGATTCCAACTTCTGCGCCTATGCATCACAGTCACCTTGATGTTCGTGCGGTCGTGACTCGTCAGGCTGGAGCCGCCTCTCCAACGGCAAACAGAGAAAATCCTTACTCTGCCTATTCAGTGCCCCCTGCGGCGACTACTTCAGAAGTGGCCGCTCTCCGCCGACCCTATTATTATCCTCCTTGATCTCTTTCTGGAGCTTTTTTATTTTCATTCCTGCACTTCATATCTCCGTGATAGAGAACTCTGCACGTATATTTATTACACCCTAAGTAATGACAACCTCCACGTAATATGTGTTATGTATTATTGTTAAGTAAAACAGACGTCTCTATAGGCGTTTGTTCACCAAAACAAAATATATCCTGTCTGGCAGTGTCAGATCAGCGACGTCCCTCTACCATGATGATGTGGTATCCAAAATTAGTTTTGACAAGACCAGATACTAAGGGTTTATCGACCGTCGAAGGGGTGAGCGCAAAGGCGACATCCTGAAATGCGCCCACCATGCTTCCACGAACCATCCATCCAAGACTCCCACCGGCTGCAGACGGTGAGTTTGTGTGTAGATATGATAGAAGTGGCATCACCTTTCGCCTTATCTTCTGAGTACTCTTGCGCGACTTTATTGAACGCCTGACCTTCCTACTTCCCAACACCTTTTAAATCAGCTGAATGAAGAACCACTGGTCGAACCTGAATCTTTTGCAAAGCCTCTGTTGCTTTTGAATGCTTCTCGCACAAGATATGACGAACATTAACGGCAGTCGCCGCCTTCAATCCACTCTTGCTCTTGCAATATTATCGGTTTAGCCAACATCTTCAGAAGGTTGATGAAAGCGCACCTCGTCCTTGCCCTTGCCATCATCCGCACTAGCGCTTGATTTGGACTTCCCCTTCTTGTCTGCAGACTTCTTCTCTGTTGACGCGGAACCCTTCTTTGCCATGAAATTGAGGTTGTCAGAATCCAGACAAGAGGACGTTGGAACCAATGCAAAAGCCGGGATTGGTCATGTGGCTGTGCAACTTATTCCTGATTTCGAAAACTCAAGTCTTTCCATTCATCTGCCGCCAGGACGCCATGGCGGACAAAATCACCCGTATCGCCATCGTCGACGCCAATCGGTGTAAACCAAAGCGATGTGCGCAGGAATGCAAGAAGGTGCGCCGCATTGCAACAGCGATCTTCAATCGTTAGATAACCTGTTGTCTCAGTCATGTCCTGTAGTGAAAATGGGTGCGGCAGACTCACGAATCACCGAAACCTATGTTAAATTTTTGTTTTTCAGGAAAACTATGCATTGAAGTAAAATCTAGCGACAAGATCGCATTCATCTCCGAGTTCCTGTGTATTGGGTGTGGTATCTGTGTTAAAAAGTATGTACTACGCCGTCGTGGATATATTTGTTTCTCAACAACGTCAGATGCCCATTCGAGGCCATTGCCATCATCAATCTACCGACAAACTTGGAATCACAGGTTACCCATCGATATACTGCGAACGCGTTCAAGCTCCATCGACTACCCACTCCACGTCCCGGCCAGGTACTAGGGCTCGTAGGGACGAACGGTATTGGAAAAAGTACAGCATTAAAGGTTCTTGCTGGGAAGCTGAAACCAAATCTTGGCCGTTATGACGTACGTTCGTGGAGTGCTCCTCACATAATCCAACACCTCATCTTATTTCAGGATCCTCCCGATTGGCAAGAAATTTTGAAGTATTTTAGGGGGTCAGAGCTTCAAAATTACTTCACAAAAGTTCTTGAAGACAATCTAAAAGCGCTTATCAAGCCTCAATACGTCGACCACATCCCGAAAGCCATCAAGGGCTCTTTGACTGTTTCCCAGATGCTAGATTCTAAGCTGGAGCTCGACAACAAGCAGAAGATGTGCGACGAACTGGAGTTGAATCATGTGCTCGACAGAGAAGTTGGTCATCTCTCCGGAGGAGAACTACAGCGATTCGCCATTGCCATGTCTTGCATCCAAAGAGCGGACGTGTGAGTTCGAACCTCTGTTATGGCGATACAACCTTAAGCCCAACTTCATCACAGCTATATGTTCGACGAGCCTTCGAGTTATTTGGACGTCAAGCAGCGTCTTAAAGCGGCTCAAGTTATCCGCTCATTGCTCACGCCTGATTGTTATGTCGTTGCCGTCGAGCACGACTTGTCCGTTCTGGATTACCTATCCGACTTTATCTGTTGTCTGTATGGAAAGCCCTCAATGTATGGCGTAGTAACAATGCCTTACTCCGTTCGAGAAGGTCTGCATCCCCTTGTGTTCATGTTCGTTGCTGCGCTCAGTGTCCACACCTTATAGGTATCAACATTTTCCTGGACGGCTTCATCCCTACCGAGAACTTGCGATTCCGCGAAGAATCTCTTTCATTTAAAATGGTAGAGACGGCAGAGGAGCTTGCAATCGACAAAACCCGACACTATTCGTACCCATCCATGACTAAAACCTTAGGATCATTCAAACTCACGGTGGAAGCTGGGAGCTTCACCGATTCCGAGATCATCGTGATGTTGGGGGAGAATGGTACAGGAAAGACCACCTTTGTTCGGCTTTTGGCTGGCGACACACCAGACGAGGAGGCAGACAAACAAACTCTGTCTGTCTCGCTCAAGCCCCAAACAATATCACCCAAGTTCCCTGGAACCGTCCGCATGCTGTTGCTTAAGCAGATCAAGCAGGCGTTCATGCTTCCACAGTTCCAGACGGATGTGTTGAAGCCCATGAATTTAGAAAACATCATGGACCAGGAAGTAAAAACACTCTCAGGAGGAGAGCTGCAACGCGTAGCTATTGTGCTTGCTTTGGGTAGGCCCGGCGATAACCTCTGGCCGATCTATGACTGAACTCGTATTCTCAACGTCTAGGCAAACCAAACGTCGCCGTTTATCTCCTTGACGAGCCGAGCAGGTAGCTCAATACTGTTTTTGACGAGAATATTTCTTATGATGCTCTTGTAGTTTCCTGGACTCGGAACAACGTATCATTGCGAGCAAAGTCATCAAACGGTCTGTACCGCCAATCACGTTTGCGTCACTTTGCGCCTGACCTGTACTGTCGCAACTCAGCTTCATCCTCCACGCCAAGAAAACGGCGTTCGTCATCGAGCACGACTTTATCATGGCGACTTATCTCGCTGATCGCGTTATTGTCTTCGAGGGGCAACCAGCCATTTCCGCCACGGCCACTCCGTAAGCCGTAATATTGTTTTTCGAAAGATCGCTGTTTACACGCTCTTTCCTCTTTCTTAGACCACAATCCCTTCTATCTGGAATGAACAGGTTTTTGGCCTCACTTGAGATCACTTTCCGACGTGACCCCACCAACTTCCGACCACGTGTAAACAAGTTAAATAGTATTAAAGATAGGGAGCAGAAGGGTGGGTCCTCCTCACTAATTTTGACCCCTCACTCAACTTGGATCTAGCTGCTGGAAATTATTTCTTCCTAGAGGAGTAGACAGCCTGCCGACATGTGACATTATCGAGTGGTGGGTAGTTGCAGCGGAACGATCCTGATTCACCTTGTATCTATTAATACGAAAGTTTGTAGTTGTAAGTTTTGGCTCCTTCTCTGTACTGAGTGACCTTCAGCCATTTGCGGCGCACTGGGTGGAGCTTGGGGGAAGAGAGTTTTCGGCAAGGGGGTGAAATGCGGAAAATGTACCAACACTCACAATTTTTTTCGTAGGCTTGGCTGACAGTCCCTACTATACAAGGTATGTTCGTTCCCCGGAGTTCTGATGTTTTTTCGAATGGTTTTTTCTTGTATGCATAGTCGTCAGTTCTTTAAAAACACTTCACCTACCTCGGTACCTGATCGATCACATGACCGAATGTCCTGACCATCCAATCCTCACCTCCAACTATCGAGATGGAAAGCAAGTTAAACACAGACGGAATATTGCTATTCGAACAACCCTTTGCACGAGTTCGTCGGGTAACATAAGATGTCGTGAACATTGCAAAACCTTTAGATTCTAGGTGCCTTATGAGAATTACCGCAAGATTTTTCGGACATCGCAGAAGAATGTCGAAAGGGAGCTGGGAGCTGTCCTGAGCACCTCAAAGGATCTCAGTTCCCGTGCTTCCAGCAGAAGCATTGACCAGGAAGCTGCTTTGAAGTCCGTTGACGGAATGATAGGACGTGTTGAAAACCTCAAGCGAAAGGTGCATTCCATGACCCTCCCTGACTCTACACTCTCACATTTGGGAACAATAGCTGTCGTATCTACACGAAACGGCTGGTAAACCAACCCAAGACGTCATGCGAGAGCGTCTACATCACCTAGCCACGATCGAGTCCCTCCAAAACTCGAGTCAACCAGAGTTCTCACGATGGGCCGATACACGGTTGGATCGGTGGCTTGTAGACTGGTGTTTGCGGAATGGTAAAGAGAACACTGCTCGAAAGATCGCGAAGGAGAAGAATATAGAGGTATGTGGGGTCTACATCTCCTGCGCAGATAACTTCAAGTGAAGCCCAAAGACCCTTGTCGATATCGAACTTTTCACAGACATAAAGCGAATAGAGGACGCCCTTTCCAAACACAGCTGTACGGACGCCCTCGCTTGGTGTAGCGAGAACAAGAGTGCACTTCGGAAAATCAAAGTGAGATCTTTCTTGGGCTGTATTGACTATCTTAACATTGTCACGTTAGAGCACCCTGGAATTTGATCTTCGCCTGCAAGAATACATTGAACTCTCCAGGTTGCGACAAACTACGGAAGCTATCGCGTATGCGAAGAAGTACCTGGTTTCATGGCAAGAGACCCACCTCCCCCAGATACAGCAAGCGTCCGCGCTACTGGCTTTTCCGCCCAACACTCGCTGCGGTCCTTACAAGGTTCGAAGGTTTCCTTGTGCATTGATTGAAGGCTCAAGTTTTTTTTAGCGACTGTATGATCCATCACGATGGAATAACCTAGTTCGATCATTCCGTCTTGCAATCTACAACTTGAATACTCTTCCCACTGAACCACTGCTCCATCTGGCGCTATACGCTGGACTTGTTGCCCTCAAACTACCGGCATGTTATGACCACGCTACGAAAAATGTCGACTGTCCTGTATGCGACGGTGAATCTGGACCAGGGCTCTCTCCATTGGGATTGGGAAAGCTCGCTGAAGAGGTCCCATTCAGCCACCACGCAAACTCAACGATTGTCTGTCGAATAAGCGGGAAAATTATGGATGCGGACAACATGCCTATGGCGTTTCCTAGTGGTCAGGTATATTCAAGAGAGGCATGTTCCCTTTTTTGGTCAATTCCACAATTATTTGACAGAGTCAGCAGGCTTTGGAGGAAATGGCGGCAAGAAATGATGGTATTGTTACTTGCCCTAGGACAGGAGAAACTTGCAAATTTACCGCATTGAGAAAAGTATTTATTTCATGATTTGTACAGAAAGTATCAATGTAGCTGTACCCGCGCTAAGGCCTAAGGTTTCATGCATTTTTCAATGTTCATTTCCAACTTACTTTGGTTATATTTGGTATGAGGCAATCTTGCGCATGTTTTCGACGATACAGAATGGTTGCTTCTTTCTCTCTCTTTACTCAGAGCTTGCTCTCTAATGGATCCTCTTCATCAAAGAATTCCATTCACTAAGGCTCCATCCACGTTGGAACGATCCCCTTCAAACGTACCGGTACCCAGCTCCAATACCCGGCTTTCAAACACCGTTTCCTGGCATGACCTCAAAGACTGGCAAAGAGACAATGAGTACATCCTTACTGGCTATAGAAGGTATGTTGTTTTGTCCTATGATTTCAAAGCGCTAAATTTCCGCAGAGCTCAACTCCATTGGAAGGGCTGCTTTACCTCTGTTTGGGCATGTACGATATCTACCACTCTTGGACCATTGTCATTTGGGTTAACGAGCTGGGACTCTTAGATCTTCATAACGAAACAAGTGCCCTTGTTCCTCCGTTGCCATACGTTTCTGGCTAATTCAGGTCACCAGTTAATATCCACTCTCATTTATGGGGATCTGCGCTCTTCATCTACTTCCTAACGACCTTTTACCCTGCGTACGTTCAACACCACGAAGAGGCAACATGGAAAGATATAGCTATCATTGTCATATTTCTACTCTCCGCTGTATTTTGCCTCACGGCAAGCGCCTTTTATCATGCTGCAAGCTGTCACTCTAAAGAGGTACGACACACGCCGGAAGGCTATCTAAGGTTTGATTAACTTGTTTGTTTTAGGTCTCATCCCGTTGCCATGCATTAGACTACTCCGGAATCGTAGTATTGATTGTGGGGTCGTTTTACCCATCCATCTACTATGGCTTCTTCTGTGACCTGCGCTTGAAAGCATTCTACTTGACCTCCATCACTTTTGTGGGCGCTTGTAAGTCGTTCTCTGATCATGATCGCACGTCGTGTCATCATGATCTTCATCCAATCCTGAACGACATGATCTAGGTGCAGCTTACATCGTCCTAAACCCAGAATATGCGAAGCCAAGTCATCGCGGGGCTCGCACGGCAGTCTTCATTGGTCTTGGATTGTGCGCTGTAATTCCCGTCACCCATCTGTCCCTAACACATGGTTTCAACGAGCTGATCTCCAGTATGGGTTTCGGTTGGCTGCTGGCCTCAGGTGCGCTCTACATAGGCGGCGCCTTACTTTAGTACGTATTCTCCGTCGCCTGAGTTCACGATCCTTCATACCATTCACCATTCATGTTGAACTTTTAATGGTTTCCGAGTCTTACTCCTTGTTCATCAGTGCAAACCGCATCCCTGAAAAACTGTCACCTGGGAGTTTCGATTATTTCTTAGCTTCGCATCAAATATTCCACGTTTGCGTTGTCCTAGCGGCGTGGGCGCACTACCGGGGGTTGCTGACGTGCCTCCATTACCGGATGTCGCATGCCTCCTGCCTGTAAGCCACCAGTTTGGAATTCCTACTCTTCGTTCCGTCGTGCCAAGTCTTGTGAGTTTTCTACACCTTGGTGAGAATAAAATACATCCTTTTGCTCACGCTTTCTTTAACGGCTCCCTAGATTCCATCGAATCCCGATTTTTCTGCGTGGCCGTTATCCCCATCTGCGTCGAAGCCAAGTTTCGCTCCCGCCTGTTGCCACCCACTTTGGGATTGCTCTTGTGAATTTGCCACGTCATATCTCGTCTAGATTATTTTTTTCCGGTTAAGGACGCGCTCGGACACACATTATGCCTCAATGCACAATAATGTCAAGTTCTGGTACTACATGGACTTCAGGACTCTTGGTGCTTGATGTCACTGTAAGCAAGATGAGGATGATACTACGTATATGTGTCTGAATGTCAGAAGCAAGAATGCAAACTCGCCATTGACAACCACACCAGACTGGGAACTTCAAGAATCTTGGTAAGAGATCACCATTGATATGCCGTCCTAGCATATTTCCCGCTGACGCGGATGCGCAATTGGTACCGATAGTCCTTTCAACCACATCCGAGTAGCTAAGTTCGAAATTGACGAATTTGCCGGGTCAAGCTGGTCTGGCTATTCAAAAATGGTCAAACAATTGCTCTGGCAGTTATGAAACACCCCCAAAGAACCTGCAGCCTCTAGTCCACACCTCCCATGTTATATTGCCTTGCCATGCCTGGCAAGCGCTCCACCACGTGCCGAGGAAGCAATAAGATTCGGGGCACCCACTGAGGTTGGTTCTGTTCACTTCGGGACCGACCTAGTTGACACAGACTGCGATCATCTAAAAAAACGTTGTCATGAGATCCTCGATTCGAGGAGGCGATTCCGCGCGTGACCGAAATGAAATGCAAGTTATGCCGGTGCCCGCTACCAGATCCAAGATTTTCCCTTTATTTCCCGGGTGCCATGCAGTTCTTGGGTATAAAACGCGACACTTTTATCAAGCTTGTTCACCCCGGCTGGAGCTGAACATATTATACCCTCTCTCGACCCAGATTTTCGCCCCACATGCCCTACTGCCTTGGCCTCCACTCTGCAGCCAGGGCCTTCTTATCCGCGGGATTCGCTACTCATTTCACTGTGGCCGTTATTATATTCTTATGCATCGTTTTTATAACCTCTTCATTGGAGGGCGACGAAGTCGATGCACCGGTATCCTTGCCAGGCAATTCTCTCTTGGCTATCTTTCCTTTCTTTCGCAAGAGATACGACTTTATCAAATGGGGATTTCACGCTACTGGGCAGAACACTTTTCAATTTCAACTCTTGCGTGTAAGTTCCACAGTGGCCAATATGTCTAACCAGTCGTCATACTCTTTTTGCTGGCAGAACAAAGTGATTGTAGTCTCGGGGGAGAGCGCACGACAGGCAGTTTTCAATGCAAAAGGTCTTGACCTTACGGAAGGTTTCAAGATTCTCTCCGGAGCTGTGCGTTCGCCCTCCATTTTACGTTTTCACCCGATTGAGCGCACATTGATTCAGATACCTATGGTGCGCGGCGTGACGTCTGATCTTCAAACGAAAAGAATTCAACTCATACACAAACGATTGGCCAATGTGCAACGAAGCGCATCACTCAGTGCCCGTAAGTCTTCTTTTCCGTGGAATTTTCTGATGACCGCATTGATTCTGGTTCTAGTTATTCCGCGCCTTCTGGAGGATTCTCGGAAACAAATGGAAAGTTGGGGTTCAGCTGGGACATTTGATCCATTCGACAAGGTCTACGAGGTTGGTGAATGTTGTATCTTAACACCGCCTCGCATTGATTAATATCGATTTTTGGCTGTCTAAAACAGCTTATATTCCAGCTTACCATGCGCAGCCTATCTTCTTCGGAAATTTCAGATGACCCAGCCACCGTCGCGCGTCTCAAGAAACTCTATGATCTCCTCGACGTCGGAACCACTCCAGCTACTGTTCTCATCCCGTGGTTTCCAACACCTGCTATGATCAAGAAATTATGGGCCACTAAAGAAATTTACGACATCGTCTCTCAAGCCATCAACGCCAGACAACAAAATGGAATCCGTCAAGACGACACTCTCCAGATGCTTTTAGATTCTGGCGACGAGAAACTTGTAATTGTTGGGGTAAAACTTTTTAGTCTTAATCTATGAACGCTTGTTTACTATTCTCAACAGTTTATTATGGGGCTTTTGATCGCCGGAGCCAGAGCTACAGGAACCACAGGTCGGTAGAATGCCCACCTTTTTCCGTGTCATGATCCTCATTTCCATCGCGTTCAGCCTGCTGGCTAATTACATACCTCGGAGGTCATCCCGAGTGGCGGGCTAAAGCAGCCTCTGAAATTGAATTTCTGTTGGCGTCCACTCCTTACTCATCAGATATTTCACAACCGTTATCATCGCGGCTTTCCACGATCCCCCTTGATGCTTGGGAGTCATCAACTCCCGTCCTTGACGCTATTATTCGAGAAACGACACGCGTCGCTCAACCTCACACGGCTATGAGACGCAACATTGGTCCAGAAATGTATATCAACAACAAAATAATACCCACTGGGGCCTACGTTATTTATCCTTTTAGTGATGTCCATCTCGATCCTGAGATATATCCAGACCCGTGGAAATTTGACCCGGGGAGGACAGCGCCTGAAAAAACGCCTTTCAGTTATGTTGGCTGGGGTGGAGGTAAGTGGATGTGTGCGCTTTCCATCAAAGACTAATTTTTTTGTTTCTCAGGGAAGACCATGTGTCTTGGAACGCGGCTGGCAAAGGTCGAGCTTAAGCTTGTGACTGCCATGTTTATACTCGGCTTCCAACATTCAGTTGTCGATAAATCCGGAGTACCATTGAATCCACTTCCTACACCGAACTGGAACGATATCCTGTTCGCCCGACCACAGCAAGGCTCGTTTACCAAATACGAAAGAAGCTCGTTGCCATTGTAAATATTCTGGACGTGCAAATTTTGTTTATCGCGGTGGGCCCCTCTTGCTAATTATTCTCTGGCCTGGCCCATGGTCGCGCTCAGTGTCCTTTCTTTTGCCTCCAATACCCATACATTATTAATCCCACCAATAGAGAGAAGAATAGATGGACTTACTGCTGTATCTATCCTTGGCTCACCACCCTTGCGCCCTAACACATTATTCTGTATGTATTGCATATCTATCCATATGTATTACGTATGTACGAGACAGAGCCAGGCTATTAGATTTTACATATGACCATCACTGATAGAATCTCGAGCGTCCCTGATTGAGAAGTGTGTCCAAAGGGACCGAGGTGTGTTTTGAGGGTCCCCGAGAAGTAAGGGAGAAAATACGATGGGGAATACATGGATGCTATTCCAAAGTCAGTCTGTCGTCGCCGTATGAAACACCTCGCGACTTTCTCTTTTTGCTCCCAAAATTTTCCTCCAAAGCTCTCGCCTCCATGCGCTCCTTTAGCCGAGATAACGTGAGGAATTGTTGTTTTTCCTCCCTCTCCCGTATTGCGTACTTCATTCGCTTCTCCCTCGACGGCTCCCATTTACTTTTCAAAATCCTCCTCACTGCTTCTGGACTGATCCTAAATTTCTCCGCTAACAACGGTGTTGTAAACTTCTCGGGATCATGGTGGTGCAGCTGACGGAGGCCATCCATGGCCTCGCGGGAGAGTTTACGGGGCGGTGACCATCCTCCTGGGAATTCCTTGCGTATGGTTTCACGATGAGCTTTCCATTCGTGAGGAGTAGGTTTCTCAGGAGGAGATCTGAGGTGGGCCGGGGGTGTATTGGGTCGAACGCCGTTAACTGCGTCGTTGTCTTCCGAAAGGTCTATAACCGCGTCGTCGTCGTCCAAGATAGAGCGTGGTGGAGGGATACTTTCGAGCCCCCACTTTCTTCGTGCCTCAGGCGAGACCGAAGTAGCGTAAAAGCGAGCAACGACGCGCTTTGCGCAGATGGATTGTAACATTGAGGGCAAGCAAAATTATTTCACAAATGCCAAGTGGATAGGCGGAGTTTGCCGATCCACCACTCTGCAGCTCCCATCTCACCCAGAAATTCCATAATGGCTGACTTGTCTGATCCTACTATAAACGAAGGCAGGTTTACACATAGATATTTTACGATCTTCTTTGACAGTCGATTTATAGCCTACCTCGACGTACGTTCTGACAAGTCCGAGACCAACTGGCTACTGCTCGACTACGAGACCGACCGGTCCGACAAGCTTCAGGTCACAAAAACCGGAACAGGGGGCCTTACTGAGCTCCGCGAGGCTCTTGACGAATCCAAGGCATCGTTTGCATACGCGCGTGTTTCCTACTCAAACGACAAGGAGTCAACGCGCGAGAAATTCATACTCGTGGTCTGTCTGTGTTTCGTCGTACGATTCGCTCCCAACCGTGACCGCCCATGTTGAATTTGACAGGTGTGGATAGGGTCGAGCTGCAAAGTAATGAGGAAAGCAAAGGCAAGTGACAAGCAACATCGTGCCGCCCGCCTATTTTGGTGCAATTCTCATGGAGATCCACATTGTTATCTGTACAGATCTCCGTACACGCTGCCGATGTCAAGAACATCCTACGCGTGTACTCGATTGAGGTTGCCGCTCGAGAGAAAGATGATTTGAATGAGGATCCCATCGTTACAAGATTACGAAAGGCAAGATGATTACCACCCTTTTCCACGGGTTTACAGCATTCTGACGCGCTGTGTAATCAGGCTGGGGGGGCGAGTTATGACGGCGTTTAACGAATGACTGTATACCACGACCTTGTAAGCTGCATCATCGGGTGTAAGACGTTTCCATCCTGGATCTTCATCTCTCGCTCCCATTCTATGTCGAGGTGGAACAAAGACTATTGTAAATCATCTACGTCTAGTAATCCTGGCTTATGACGCAAATTCCGCCGTTGGCAGACGGGTCAAGCAAACGTTTTGAGATTAGCGATTCCTTCCTCCTCGAGCCTCATGCCCATCCACTCGGACATGGACTTCGCCCCGAGTACCTTCTCATAGAATTCAATGGACGGCTTGTTCCACTGCGATGGGATCACAAAGTGTATCAAATGCGTCACAAACGTCCCGGATGTTTCTCTGATGAAACAGACTCACCTTGAGGACAGACCAGTCAAGCCTCGCGCAATTCTTCACACACGGAGACAAGGTTAGCAAAGGTCCGTTTTCATCCTTGGAGTGTTATAACGGCAAGGTGCGGGCATGATAGTTACCTTTTCCTGTGCGATTTTTCCCAGCTGGCCAAAGAACGCCTTGCCGACACCTCCACCCCTGTGGTCAGGTTTCACATAGAGATCTTCCAGCTTTAATTGGTTCGTCAGGGCGATTTGAAACAGTTCATGTTATAGAAGAAACGGTGAGAGTTGTTCGGGAAAATATTGGGTGACAATCTTACATATAATCCAGGTCGGCCCGTCCACGTAGAAAAATTGAAGAAATATAGGGCTAGGCCTATTGGTTCACCTGGCGCTTCCACAGGGCCCGAAAACGCAATCAATGCATAGGCGCAAGCTGGGGAGCCGAAAAGACTTTCGCGCAGCTATTCTTGGTGGTAGTTATACCCCTTTCCATCTGGAGACAAAACTCACAAGTTTCGGAGTTGCTTTGACCGATTCTGGTTCTTTCTCATAGGTAGCCTACGAGAACATGGTCACAGTAAGCTAATTACCGCGAGATTTTTGATTGGGATGACGAACAAGATCGATGACCAATTGCAGAATAATATTCTGACGAATGAATCAAGTTCTGGATAGAAGAATACGATATAATTCATACCACATCGTCTGGCGTAGCTTGTCGAATATGAAAAGATGGAGACATTGGTATATTGGTGGATATAATCAGGCTTGGTGTGCAATAAGCTCAGAGAGGATCGAGCTTACGGTTACATCTTGTGTGCGCGTGTTTACTTTTAAACCTTAATACGCTTTTCGTCCTCACAGGGAACGGCGACAACTTTGCAACGTCCGTAGGTTTTCCCGTTCCACGAACCCATTTTCACCATGGACCCAGCAAAATTGGCAAAACTGCAGGCCGCCGCTGCGGCGAACAGGATCGGTCAGTTTCTCTTCGTTTGAACCCCAG
Organism: Laccaria trichodermophora; assembly: GCA_018417955.1. NCBI lineage: Eukaryota > Fungi > Basidiomycota > Agaricomycetes > Agaricales > Hydnangiaceae > Laccaria > Laccaria trichodermophora. The sequence continues at coordinate 1,668,210 of JACTVC010000002.1, forward strand.
ATGTCATGGATTCTTACGCAACACCAATTTCTTCCAGGTGGCAAGGGAACCGTGCGCCGAAAAATTGTGCGGAAAACTAAGCCATCGGCGGCCCAGGATGACAAAAAGCTGCAAGGCGCATTGAAAAAGTTGAATGTGCAGCCCATTGCGGGTGTTGAGGAAGTTAACATGTTCAGGGAAGATGGAAATGTATTGCATTTCACTGCGCCAAAGGGTGAGTTTCAAATACCTATTTGAGCGCGTTGTATCCCCCTCGGGTTGTCTCTTCTTGTGGGGTGCTGACCAAGATTTTCTAATCGACAGTGCACGCCGCCGCACCTGCCAACACATTCGCTATCTACGGCACAGGACACGTGAAGGAGCTCACAGAGCTCGTCCCCGGCATCTTGAATCAACTGGGCCCTGACTCGCTCGCCTCCCTACGCAAGCTGGCCGAGTCTTACCAGGCCATTCAACAAGGCCAGCAACGACCTGCTCAAGACGAGGCGGAGGACGATGACGACGATGATGTCCCAGATCTTGTGGAAAACTTTGATGTTGAGGCGGATGTCAAGGCCAGCTTGGACTAGGTCATTACGATGGTCGGGATGAGGGTGTTGGGAGTCTGCCTCGATGAGAGAAGGTGCCTTGACTGTAGTCAGAAGGGAATGAAAAATATTGGGTATTGGGACTCGGCGAGTGGGGGACTGCATTGCGGCCTGTATCCGACTTTACTTTCGCTCTCCTTTTCATCTTTCATGCCATCTTTGCTCCAAATGCTTTGCAGTTCCTCTCCGCTCTCCGCTCTCGTCTTTCCAATCTTGCTTTGCAATGCACAACAGATTCAGCCTTGCTTTCCGTCTGCCATTATTGCATGTTGCAATGAGTATCGCCCATTTTACGCATCACTTTCACTCATCATTAATTTCAATCATCAAATTCACTTGATCCACGGCGTCTTGTGAAGCACCTTACATTCGATATGGCTAGCGGAATTTCACGACCTCACTTGACTGGGGTGAATAAGTGGTCATGAGTATTGAAACGTTGCTTTCGTACAGCCCGCGAGGACTCAAAAGAAGAAAGAAGTTGCTTTACCGAGTCGAGAGCTCCATGATTCCTGAACGTAACCGGCAACGCAAATGGCACGGTCTGAGCAGTGAGCACCTCGACGAGGGGAGGCCGCGGGCACGATATAAGTTTAAACATCTAGTAAGTGATTATCATACTTCCAGCACTCGGGGACAGCTTATCGTGAAACAAGGTACGATTTCACATCATATCGAAGCTGCCCAGGAGAGACTAGGGACAGCTGACAGAAAACGTTCAGTCTCAGCATGTCGCTTTTACCCTCAAGTTTGTATGAAGGCTTCTTTCTTCCCCTACCTTTCTCGTGTTACAAGGGTAAGTTGTCCTACGTTTTTCAGGCTTTAAAGGATGTTTTTCTTTAGGGCGTTGCACGTATGGCAAATTGGAATCCTAGATTTCTGAACCTAGAAGGTTCTGCCTTTCGGTCACACCAGTCCCTGGTGCTGCGCGTACTAATCCGACATGTTGGTATTGAAGACCGTACAATCTTGTTGACCGTTCCGTTAATTTCGAACTCGGAATCTGATGTGGTGATGGGGTTGAGGGCTTCATTTAACAGCATGAGATCTGACGGTGCTGCGTCATCGACTGATGCGCAGTTGAACTTCCAGCAAAGAGAGAGCCCAGAAAAAAAGGGGGATGGTTCAACGACACAAGCCAATGGTGCAGCCGCAACGATAGGTGCGCACACCGGCGCGCCCGGGTTATCGTAGTGCAACAATCGCTTGTTGCTCTCAATTTGTCGCAGTCTTTGAAGCTGTTAGCATGACGATGAAATAAATTATAAAATGTTCAAAAGTCTACACCAAGATTATCCATAAGATGAGCGGTGAAGATAAAGCAAATAAAATCGACGTCCAAAATAGCCAAGGGCCCCTTCAAATCTCGTTTCTCAGCAAGATACTAAAACACCGCTCACAGTATGGCCGATCGTCTCTCTGGAAGAAAGAAGGGTCTTCGAAGGGCTTTGAGCAGCTCTTTAGAACACGTTAGAATTGAACAGGGGCAACAGAAGTAGAAGTTATCACTCACGTCGCAAACGAAACAGCTCCAACACCATTTGCCTCCAAGCGCTTCAACAGCTTGGTCATTGTCCCTTATGGACCTCTTGCATCGTTTACACTTTGGCAGTCGAAGACGGACATGACAAGGCTCGCAGTACGGATGGCCTCGGAAGACGGTGAACCCTTCAAAGTCACCGTCACCACTCAATGCAAGTTCGCCTGAAAAACCAGTCATCAGATTATATTACATCAAATTCACGCAAGTGCGTAACGTACCCTTGTTGTCGGCGGAAATCGAAGGAGACAAAAACGGATCTCCACACTCCGCACAAAAGAAATGTTGAGTGTGATATGTCCGTTTACCTAACGCTGGGTCGTCCAGACTTATAAACTGTTCTTCAATGATCGCCGTCTTGCACGAATAACACTTTGGTGCGAAATTCTGACGATGCAGAAATTATATCAACCCGTTTCTCAGCTAGATCTTTGCGCACAACAAACTGACCTCGTGGTAATCAAGGTGACAATACGGACGACCGTCATGCTCATAGGAGCTCACATGCTCCAATAGTTCCTCGCATACCGTGCACCTGAAGCATTGCGGATGCCAGCGGGAGCCCATAGCGCTTACGATACGGCCGATAATAGGCCCATTGCAACCGTCGCATATCAAGCCTCCCCTCCGACTGGGCGTTCCTCCTCCAAATTGGGACTGGGACTGTGACTGTGGCCGCTGTTGCTGTTGTTGACCTCTGAACCGCGGTCCATCATCATTCGGCCCAGACACCTTAATGTTCGGACCATCATCGAATTCAGGCCCAGAAACGCTGACGCCAGGAACATCGTATACCTGCACCCTCGGAGGAGCTTCTTTGCGCCGCGACTCCGCTGGCTCGACGTTGATCTGTGGACCCGAGATGTTGATCTGCGGAGGACCAGAGTTGTTGTTGCTTCCAGAATCGATGTTGATCATGGGTATAGACGGGGGAGCTGTAGAAATCCTGGATAGTGAATCAACGTTGATGGTCGGTAGCCCATCATGCCGTTTTCCATGATGATCCTCTCCACCCTGTTCGATCCTTGGTATATCCGCCATTCTCTCCCTACCACCAATGGGAGCAGGAGACTCGATGTTGACTGAACGTGGAGGAGCCGGCGTCTGCGGTTGAATCCGAGTAGGATGTGGACCGAAAACTTGTGGCTTTGATTGCATGCTGAAAGGCGGTTGGGTATCATGTCGCTGTCGTGATTGTTCGCTATAGGAGTGATCGACGTTAGAAGAAGACGCATACATCTGGCTTTGTGGCCTTCGCTCCCTCACTGATGGCTCTGGTTGTTGCTGTTGTTTGGAGGGCATCGAATACAAGGACCGTCTCCGCTGGAGCTGCTCACCCGCACTGCTCAAAGGACCGTCGTACGGTTGCCCTTGTGGCTGTGGTAATGCCCTTCTCTGGCTAAACGCAGAAGAAGAAGCAGATGCAGCAGGCGAGGGAGAGCGAAGTATAGTGGAAGACGGGCGAGGAGGTGAATCCTCCAAGTCGATATTCCTCAGGTTTTCTCGGGGATGAATGACGGTACGTCCACGAAAGCCAGAACCAGAGCTTGATGCTGCTGCAGATGTCGAGGCGCCATTAGGTCGAGGATCAAAATAGCCTCCTTCTCCGCCACTGTGAGCAGAACCAGCACCAGGAGTGCCTCCTCCAGGTGTACGTGGAAGTCTCGGAAGGTTGGTAGGCCAGTTCCCACCACCCCCATTACTAGAATTTGGGGATCGATCTCCGTTGCTAACCTTGAATGAAGCGAACCGCAAAGCCATGTTTCGTTCATCCTCTTCGTCGTCGAAATCTCTAAGTGGAACTTTCTTCACCTTCCTCCGGATGGCATCACCCTCTCTTCCACCAACATCACGCACCATAGGTGGAGGTTGAGGAAGACCAGTTCCACGACCGTGTCTGGGACTGGGATCGTCATTCCACCCTCGCTCGCGAAAGTCCTTTGCACGCCTTTGTTCTCCTCGACGGTAATGATTATCCTCATCATCATTATACTCCTCTTCCTCTTCTTCGTCACTATACCGCCTGCCAGGCCCCGATCGACGCTGTGGCATATTGCGAATACCCCACTGAGGGCTAGGTCCGTCCCTCCGTCTGTCTTGTGGCCAGTCCAAATCTCGTGATGGTGAAGATTTCGTGGGAGATCGTCTTCGTGGTGCGTCCAGCTCGTCATCATACTCCAATCTTCTATCCCTCTCGGAATAAGAACGTTCATGCCGATAGGCAGGTCGACGGACCTCCTCTCGATCTTCAGTATACGTATACCTTCGTTGATCCCTATCTGAAGGCGGCTCTCTTGTCCGGTCTCTGTCGTCATATTCCCCATACGACCTCTGCTGCTCTCGCTCCCACTGCCGATCCTGCAAAGCCCGCGCTAATCGCTTGTCTTCTGGAGCAGGCCGTTTCTTCTTCTTCTTTGGCTTTGCAACTTGTACAGTGCCCTTCTTTCTGCTTGGTTCTTTACGAGACTCGGTGCGCAGGCGTCCCTTACGGGGAGGATCTCGAGCTTTGCTTCCCCGTCCAGAGGTATCCTCACTATTGTAGTTTGAGCCTTCATACTGGTAAGCTGACTCTGGATCCGTTTCCTCTTCGTCATCGTCGTCGTCGTCATCTTCATCTTCATCAGAATCGCTGTCATCAGAATCGTCATCCTCAGTGGTCTCTTCCTGCTGCGCAGTTGCTGGAGCTCTGCCATGCCACCCAGCCATACGCTGTTGTGGAGGTGGTGGTGGTTGGGGAACCGCAGGTTGGCGATAACTAAACTGCTGTGGTGGTGGTTGGCTTTGACCAGGAGAGTCCTGAAGGTATGGCAACAGGGACTTTGCTTCCTTGCCCTTCTCAGGGGACTTCCCTTTCCCTTGAGGGTTAGCTTTAGTCGGCGTAGCCTGAGCAGCTGGCTGAGCCGGTTTCGGATGAGGCTCTGATACCATACCAGCAGCATACCCAAATACAGGCGCCGGGTAGTCTGGAATAGTGCGTTTCCAGATTGGAGTAAACTTCTTGGGGGGTGAACTTGATTCAGCAGAGGTCGAGACAGGAAATGTTGTGGGCCTGCTATTGGGAGTTGTAGAGTTGGAAGAAGTCCATTTCATGGGTGGGGGGTTCGTCTTTGTTGGGCTGCTCGAAACTGAGGAAGGCTGGGACCGGAAAGTAGGAGGGCTTGTGCGCCTCTTGGTAGTGGCATCAGTGGCGTTCATAGTTGCGAAGCTCGTCGTGCGTGAAAGACGAGTGGGCGTTGCATCGTTGGTGGGAGCAGGCAAAGGAGCTTTCACAGGGCTTGGTGCTCGTCTTAGTGTAGATGACGATGAGGACTGGGCCACGGGAATTGGGGCAAAATTGGTAGGCTTCCCTAGATCAACAGTTGACCGCTTATTTGCAACTGTGGGTGTGGGCAACGGGCGACTACGTGTTGGTGATGGTACAGATGTGGTTGACTGAGATGAAAGTGATGTGGCAATGGGCTGAGGAAACGGTCTGGCTGGCCCAGATTCTGTCGTCGCTCGCGGGCGTGTACTTATTGGGAGTGGATTGGAGGGGGGCAGAGCTGGTGTTCTTGCAGTTGGGGAAGGTTTCGGAAGGGGGCGACGACCTGGAGGAGGTTGTGCTTGAACTTGAGCTTGGGCAGCCTGAGCCTGCTGAGCAAGATTTGCAGAAGGGGCGATGGGTGGACGAGGGATTTGGGTAAAGTTCCCGTTTCGTGGAACGGAAATGGACGATTGGGGAATTTGAGGGACATGAGGTTGGGAATATGATGAATAGACGGGCTGGGCAGGAGCAAAGACCTGAGATGGCTGAGGCTGCTGTGGTGGCTGAGCGGGAAGTTGGTATTGGTTGTACGGTGGGACATAAGATGGTACACGACGGATGGTAGGGGTAGGTGAGGGTTGTGGATATGTGGGTTGCTGAGGATACGAGTAGCCAGGAGCTTGAGGAACTTGTTGCTGCTGCTGCTGCTGCGGTTGGGTCACATAAGTTGGATGAGCCTGCAGATGAGGCTGAGGTTGTGGCTGCCCCAACTGCTGGTATATATTCTGCGGTTGATATAATTGAGGGTATGGTTGCTGATAATATCCAGCCATCTGTAAATAAATTAGTAGATGGAATGCGATCTGATAGAAATACAAAAAACCTTTCAAAGATGGCGATTTCGAGTTCAAGTTCAAGAGCGCACCAACCCAAGTGCGCGACTCGACACGTGATCACGCAACTCTTATAGCTAGATCTCAACTATGGTATCGCGAAGGCGGAATACCCCAACTATTGCCCATATATATCCGACAATATGTATAAATGTCTGGTTTATATCCAATAGACTCCTTCACGCCTAGTCGACGGAGTCCATCTCGTAGCTTGTCCACCTCTGCTTTCGACCTGTAATCTGAATTATAGACGCAGATCACATGTCGGTAATCAGGATTCCCCTCTTCGCAAGGAGATACCTTGGCGCTCGAACCCATCGTACCAGCAAGTGTCGCCTTCACGATCCGTCCCCATAGGGCGTCGACTCGATCTGTTGGAACGAACACGAGCCACTTGCCCCAAAGGACATTGAACTCTTCTGCTAATTTATCGACTTGCGATAATGCAACAGGGCCTTCAGCGCAAATTTTGTCCCATGCAGTAGAAAGACCATCTAGGTCAAGCGACTCCTCGTCCTCCATTTTTACAGCTCGATCATTGTCCACACATATCCAAGCAACTTTTTTGTTCGATGTTTTAGAAGGAGGCCATGAGTCGAGAAATCCTTGAGAAGATTTGTGGAATTCCTTGGAGTAGCCGATCCGAGGGAGACTAGTCTCGACCGCCGCAATCTCCGCTGCTCTTCGATCTGACCCGTTGACTGGTGCTTCGCCTAGGTCACCTCCAGAGTCATTCCTGTGTAAGAGGTAAGTGAAGTGTTTTTTTCTAAGTATACAAAGAAGCATACGTATCCTGGTTGCCTGTTAGCATGGTCTTTTGAAAAAGATTCGAGCTGTGACCGGTGAAAAAACCTCTCAACCGTCGGCGCTCCGACGGTAATTCCTCCCATGGTGTCTCCAGCATCATGTTCGCAAGCTCCAACACATCAATATCACCAGGTATCGCCGACGGGTCGACAACTTTCGGATGGGGAACAGTACCCGTACTCTCAAACAATCCCCTCGTCCTACGAACGATATTAACCTGCTCCATAGTCGACTCGCCAACAACAAGCCAGCCGCGCAAGCCAGCAAAGCCACAATGCCTCACCGCCTCACATGGCGGGCAGTGTATCCTCAAATTGGTGGGATCGTTGTTCGATGCGTCTCCGTCTGCGTGATCAATGACCATCGAACGGCCATTGGGGTGTGGGGATACGTAGCCGCATGCTGAACAGGTTCGCTGATCGCGAAGGAGGACCTCGGCTCGGAGAGCTCTCCATTGGGGAGATGACGTGGGGAGGGTGCGGTTCCCGTGCGTGCGTGTGACTGAAAGATGGAGATCCCAGTGGGTGCTTGGCGGTTCGTCCGGAGCAGGGGAAATGTCCTGTTCGAAAGGTGTTTCAAGACCGGGGCTCTGCATGAAGCTTTGAAGATGATGGAGAGATGCCGTCATCGAGCGCTAGTTATGAACTCAATTTATATCGTCAGATGCTTGAAATTAGACGCCCACCAGTGCGTTGAGTCAAAACCTCAAACAACATCTTCAAGAAGGGTTTGATCTGCCTATCAAAGAAAAAAACAGAGGGTAAGATTGTGACCGACGCTTGCAATTTTTCTGTGCAAATGTCCCAAAGGGTCTGACTGAAGAACCCGGGCATTCTAAATGTATTTCGTACCGTAAAATCCCCAAAATTCACTATATATCTGCACCGTCAGCAAAGCTCATAAAGATCAAAAAAAAACCTGGTAGTTACGCCTTGAAAATGGTGTTGCCACAGATACCGTAACATTGTCGTGACAGTGACAGGACGCGTCTTGATTGTTTGGCTATATGCAGGGAGGCAAATAGGACAAATTGTTGCTCTCTCTCACCCGCGATGTCGACTGAACTTGGTCCTGCAAGAGAAAGTAGCCCAACGACCAACTCTTCTCCCGGCCCTTCCAGTCCGCTTGCTAGCACTCAGGCACCAGTTAACAGCAATTTGCGTGGCACTCTTTCTGGCAGCTCACCTATGAAAGATCGTCCTCTCGCTGATATTATCTCGGAGCAATTTTCACCGTTCGACCACGCAGCTCATGTCGTTGGGCCGTTCGAGAGCGAGACAGCAAGGGATTTAGCTTTTGAGCAAGGTAAGGTGTGACGTGCTCCAAGAAAGTGCGCATATAGTCAGTGCTGGTTGATATATGCGCGATACGCGCAAGTGTAACCTCACATCGATGCGAATGCTGAATTCATCTTTTTTTCGCATTCATTCTAGATTTGAGCGATATGCTACTGGAGGTCATTCTTGAAACCCATGCCTGGGCTGCTGCGCGTCCGAAGCACGAGCATCAGTCGGAAGTCCACAAGCTGGAAAATCAGATCTCGGAAGTTATGGAGAGAGAAAAGGAGCAAGGCATGTGTTCATCGGAGTCTTCGTCCTTATATTCCTCCCTATTTCTTGGTATGCTGCGTTTGCCTATGCCTTGGATACTCGTGAACCTCCGATTTAAACTCGTTGAACTCTCTGGCTTACCGTTCTTTTCGTTGTTTCTTTGGTGACGCAGAGAAAACACGCGAGAAACTCAGCAATTTCGTTCAACACATGAAGACTGCTTTGGCGGCTCTCACTTCCCAGATCCTTTGATTATCAGATGAGATGTTGTAAGCTGTATATTAGGTCAATGAATTCATTGCGAATTTTATCATCTTTTCAGAAAATAGCGCAGCTGTGCATCCTTGTCCTGGACCAACCCCGCACGTGTATGGTTAAGCGCTTAAGGTGCATAAAATGGCGTTCACCTCGTGGTCACCGAATACGGCTACTCGCTGGAATTAAGTCCAACAGCATGTATAGCTTTTCTCAGCCTCTCCTTTCTAGCTGGAGTCCTCAATGTCACAGACCTTGAGGTTGATACGAATGCTTTTCCGTTGGCCCACCGGCATACCGTCCGCCTTTGGAGTCAGACTTCGTCTCTTTCTCCTTCGAATTCTCAGCAAGCTTGGGCGTCTCTTCAAATCGTCAAAACCTTCTCGTGGCAAAGATGAAGCTAATAAGGGGGCTCCCCGCAGCCAGGATTCTGACACCTTCTTTCCCATCTGCCCAAGTCGTGTTCCCCCTTCACTCCTCTCAGTGACTGGAGATACATCTCAAATTTCGGAGCCTACCAAGGTGGAAAGTACTGCGATAGCTTCCACACTTCTGCCGCCTACGCAAGCCAAGTCAACACCATGCTCTGCGCAGTGTTCGGCTGTCACGTTATACAAACCACCGGAGACGATCCTGGGCCTTTCAGATACAATTCCGAACCTGATTGCGGTCTCAAGCACAGAATTCGATAGGTGGGGGCGGAATGTTAAAGTGTAAGTTTTTTGTTTTTGTTGTGGTTTTTCGTTTGCCTTACTGTGATGCATTCAGACCGAAACGTGATGGGGAGATCGAGCACATAATCCAACCAATGACAACCTGTTTCCCTGGGTGACTTTCTAGAGACCTTATTATAAAATGGCCTTCTGATGTCGCTCTATAGGCTTGACGCACCAGATAACTGGCGGTCTTTTGTCCATCCCGAAGGCGCTCTCTACTTTTTCGATGACTCCCGTGTTCGTTGCTTTAGACCATCATGTCGAACCCCACTCACATTTCCTCAGACTATACCAGTGCTTACAGATGGCTATCTTTATGATAAGCCCATTTCCGACTTTATTGAAAGCTACATCAAACGCATTATGGAGTACATTTCCTCATACGAGATCACTTTGCCTTCTCAGACGGTTCTCGTCTTGGAACAACGGGAAAACGGGAAATGTGGTTACTACTTTGCTGACCATTCTCATCAATGCATATTTTGGCTTGATGATTTCGATGCAAATTCATTTGTGTACGAGGTGAAGACAAGTCCTACCACTTCCCACCTGGGTGAGTTTCCTTCTTCTTTTCCCCCTGAAATCGAGTTCATCGCTCATCTTTCTGCCTTAAGGCCAAGAAATCAGGTCTCAGTATTGGTATGTCTGTGAGATTCTTCGTTTGCTGTTCCACTCTAAAGCTGCGGCATGCTTAGGCTCCACAATGAGCTCTTTCCTCATGTACACGACGTTCCGGGTGAAGCCCTCCGGGAGCTCACAGACATCCTTACACACGCCATTGGCGGTAAGTCTATAATATAATTGTATCTTCTGATGTCTTCACGGACGCATGAGGCAGATTCTCTGACTTCTCAATCGGCAACTGTGCCATACAGCTTAGATGTGTTGAAAGATATGTTAGCACTGGTGAAGGACATCCGAGGTATGCCAGTGCTCCATGCTTATCTCTTCTGTCCATACACTCAATTCCTTGAACAGAACAGGACGGATCTACACCTGGCTCTGCTTGTGTCATCTGTGAGTTTCCAAGTTGGTTTGGTGTACTTCCGATTAATGAAAATCTTCAGATCGTCTTCTCGGCACTTTTTGTATGTGGATCCAGCCCGACCTTCAACCTGATTTCTGATGATTGTGACAGATCACGAACGCTACTTAAATCTCCATGGCGAACAGGCTGCACGACTCAATCGAGAGCAATCGATTTATCCGGAGAGACATAGATCGCTATTTATCAAGATCATGTCGCCATTTTTACTTTATGGACCAGAAAATCATTTAAGAAAGCTGCTAAAAATATCCGTGGATTCTTTGGTCAATCAGTCCTCCTGGTTCCAGTTTCTTCAAAAATTGACGGATGAATGGAAGGAGTTGACTCTATACGTGCATATCACTTTTCTCACCCATCAATGTGATCGGCGCTTGCTCACGCTTTGGATTGCAGGCGACCGTGTTATTGAATGCTAATGTCGCCTTCCTGGCAATCCAGAGCGTCGATAATGCTGCAACCAATGGACATCGTTCAAATGCTCAGCGAGCCAGCTATTTCTCGATCGTCACCAGTATTGGGGCTATCATTCTTGGCTTGCTCTTAGTGCGACAGCATCATACCACCCTTACTGTGCGTACTCCTTCTCACTTCGTTGTAAGTGTTGGTATTAACGTTGGATGTAGCCAAGTTTTTTGGTCAACCGGAGTATCTCTGGCCTTGGGCTTGAAACCTTGTCGGTGATGTACAGCCTTCCGTATGCTTTTTTGATGTGGGGGTCAGTTGTCATGTCTTCGATTTCACATTTATTGGAGAGCGCTGATCTTTGTACCAGAACACTTTCGTTCCTTGCCGCCTTTTCCTTCACGTGCTATTCATCTGGCGACAAGATCGTCATGGCTCTCATTAGCATCGCATGGGTAGCAAGTTGTTTTCTTCTTTTGTGGACAATTTCTGTTTCCTATGAAGATCAACCTTACTACTATATAGGGCCTGTTCGACTGTGGTGGCGATTCGAAGAGTTTATTCGCCAGAAGTATAATGCAGGCCGCGAAAGGATAACTCGCTCGCGCAACAAGGGGCACGCTTCTCCTGCATAAATGTCATTTTGTCTTTTCACATACATAGCTTAGACGTACGTGTATCGTAGCACTTAAGTAGGCTTGAAGTAGGCGGCGTTTCCCTGCCTTAGTATTTTCTTGGTATTTTCAAAGAAGCAAGCGCGGGAAAGTCGACGCTAAACTCCCACGTATACCAGCCACGTCTCTCGCATCGTCTGGCGCGTCGGAAAATCAGTCCTCACTGCGCCTATATCTCCCATTCTAATAACATATCCCATCCTTGGGTATTCTTTCCCTCCTCTTAATCTTCATCGGAGCCCTGCTGTTTAGATATTGCGAGCATGTCTGTTATGCTCACAAAATTCGAATCCAAAAGCAACCGCGTAAAGGGTAGGTTGTCGGCAATCTCAATGCTAATGACTGCCTGAATTTCAGCGATTTAGGGCTTGCATTTCACCCAACGCAACCTCTCCTCGCGGCTGCGCTTCATAATGGCAGCGTACAGCTGTGGAACTATCGTATGGGGGTTCTGGTTGATAGGTTCGAAGAACACGAAGGTCTGTCTGGGACTCTGGCTAGGGCGTTGTCGCTCAACTGATCAAAATTGCAGGACCTGTAAGAGGTGTCGCGATACATCCCAGTCGAGCTCTGCTAGTCACAGGAGGAGATGATTATAAAATCAAGGTCTGGGGTACGTGAGCGCATTGAACTTGGCGACGACCTGCCTAACCCTGAACAGATCTTCGGCCTCAGAATAGACGTTGCCTTTTTACTCTCAGCGGTCATTTGGACTATGTCCGAACTGTTCAATTCCATCATGAGATGCCTTGGATCGTAAGTCCTCTCCGTTGCAAGCATCTCAAAGTTCACTTATTCACGTCATCTAGCTTTCCTGCTCTGATGATCAAACAATTCGCATCTGGAACAGCACTTCCCGTCAATGTATTGCGGTTCTCACTGGCCATTCCCACTACGTGATGTCCGCTCAATTCCATCCTAAAGAAGACCTCGTTGTCTCGGCTTCCATGGATCAGACTGTCCGCGTTTGGGATATCTCTGGGCTCCGAAAGGGCTCCCCCAATGCCCCAGGGACCGGGGGTCCGGCTGGCAGCGGACCAGGCAATTTCGAAACCTTCGACACGTTCTCGACAGTCAAGTACGTTCTTGAAGGCCATGACCGCGGTGTCAACTACGCAGTGTTCCACCCTACACTTCCTTTGATCATCTCGGCTGCCGATGACCGTGTCATTAAAATTTGGAGGATGAGCGAAACCAAAGCATGGGAGGTGGATTCTTGCCGTGGCCACTTCAACAACGTTTCCAGCGCTCTCTTCCACCCAAAGCACGAATTAATTGTGTCTTGCGGAGAGGATAAGACGGTTAGGGTTTGGGACTTGGCGAAAAGAACGGCTATTCAGACATTCCGGAGGGAGCAGGATCGATTCTGGGTCCTTGCAGCCCATCCGAACCTGAACCTGTTCGCAGCTGGGCATGATAGCGGACTGATTGTCTTCAAGCTTGAGCGCGAAAGGCCAGCATTTTCGGTGCACCAGGACACTCTTTACTACGTCCGTGACAAATACGTTCGCGCGTACGACTTCAACAACGGGTCAGACATCGGGCTACTCAGCGTTCGCAAGTTTGGCAGCCCTTACGTTCCCCCGCGAACCCTCAGCTTCAACCCTGCCGAGAGGGGTGTGATATTAACAATCAGCTCAGACAACGGAATTTTTGAGTTGACGAAACTCCCTGAACAAGCTCAAGGCGAAGTTAAGGATTCCAGCGTTGACGGAAAGAAGGGTAGTGGGCACAGCGCCATCTTTGTCGCGAGAAATCGATTTGCGGTGCTTAATAAAACCAGCCAGGCCAGTGCTCTACCGTGATGTTAACAACTTGATGTTCTTACTGGGAGGTTCTTTAGCTGATTGAAGTTCGCGATTTGTCGAACTCGGTGGTCAAGTCTATCAAACCGCCCGTTCAGACCAATGAATTATTTTATGGTGGCACAGCTTGCCTCATCCTCAGTTCGACAACTTCAGTAGTTCTCTACGACATTCAACAACAGAAGACGATTGCCGAAATCAATAGCCCTCCAGTGAAATATGTTGTTTGGAGCGGAGACGGCGGTCTGGTTGCCCTCATGAGCAAGCACAGTCAGTAAACCCCTCCTCTGTGCTGTCGTGAAACATGCATCTTAGTTTCCTACAGCGATTACCATCGCCAACAAGAACTTCTCCACACATAGCCTCATCCATGAGACCATCCGCATCAAGTCAGGTGCATGGGATGATGCGGGTGTATTCATTTATTCGACGCTGAACCACGTAAAATATTGTCTTTCTCAAGGGTACGAGTCTTGAAGCATTCCTATATAACTTTATCCTAAGAGCTAGGTTTACAGGGATCACGGCGTCATTTGCACACTTGACAACCCCGTTTACTTGACGCGTGTGAAGGGCAAGACCGTTTACTGCCTTGATCGTTCTGCTCGCCCTCGTACCATAACGTTTGACCCGACCGAATACCGATTCAAGCTTGCTCTTCTCAAGAACAATTACGAGGAAATGCTGTACATAATTCGAACATCAACCCTGCTGGGACAAAGTATCATCGCTTATTTGCAGCAGAAAGGATTCCCCGAGATTGCGCTTCATTTCGTTCAAGATACAAATACTCGATTCGAGCTTGCCATTGAGTGCGGAAACCTAGACGTGGCTATGGAAACCGCAAAGACAATCAATCGTCCGGACTGCTGGTCGAGATTGGCCCAGCAAGCTTTGAAGCAGGGTAATCACAAAGTTCGTTCGATACCTCTTGCATTGTTACTTGCGCGATACTGACCCTTATCAGATTGTCGAAAAAGCATACCAGCAAACGAAGAACTTCGACAAGCTTTCCTTCCTCTACCTTGCCACCGGTAGCACAGATAAGCTTACCAAGATGCAGAAGATTGCTGAGGCACGCGGTGACCCCATGTCGCGATTCCACAACTCGCTTTATGCTGGCGACGTTGAGGGCAGGATATCTGTGCTCAGAGATGTTGGTCTTCGTGAGTGTCGTCAATACTCTCCATCCGTCTCCCTCTCATAGCTGCCTCAGATCCTTTGGCTTACCTCACAGCCAAGACGAATGGATTGGACGATTTGGCCGCCGAAATTCTTGAGGCTGCAGGTTTGACTGAGGCTGACGTTGATGATGTTCCTACATTTGGCGCTTCCTCGCTCAAACCACCACCCATCATAACGCCTACAACTGACCTTATCTGGCCTTCAGTATCCACAGGCGAAAACTTCTTTGACCGTGCACTTGCCAGTGGAAGCTTGGAAGGTGGTGTCGAGCCCGCCTATGTCAACGGCGACGCAGCTGCTGCTGCAGGTGCCCATCATGCTCTGGATGCTTGGGCCAGGGAAGAAGAAATTCACGACGAGATTGATCCCGAGGAAGGCGGTTGGGAGTTGGACGCAGATGGGGCTGAATTTGAAGCTGCAGTCGAAGGCGAGGAAGCTGCTGTTGAAGAAGAGGATACAGAACTCGGCGCTGGTGCGACACCAGGAATAGATGAGACTGACATCTGGGTAAGGAATTCACCGTTGGCCGCTGATCACGTTGCTGCAGGTTCGTTTGATACGGCGATGCAAGTGAGTACGGCTGGATATCTATCCACATCTTGAGAACTCAATGATTCTATTTCATAGCTCTTAAACCGTCAACTTGGCATCGTTAATTTCGCTCTCCTGAAGCCCTTGTTTTTATCGATATACCGTTCATCACACACTTACCTGTCGCCAGTCGCCTCCTTACCCCCCTTAATGTTGCATATACGGCGCAACCCTACGGAATCCTCGCCAAGTCGCATACTCCCCGTTGCCGCTCGCTCTTTGCAATCTATAAGATCAGAACTCGCTGACGGCTATCGCTTCGTATCCGGAAACAAGCTGGCTGACGCTCAAACCACTTTCCGCTCAGTTCTGCAGGCGTTACTGCTAGTGGTCTTGTCGTCTGATGACGAGGCCAAGCAGGCAAGTAGATTCAGTGTCGCACACCTCCCTGCTGACCTTTGGCTTTTACTTTAACAGTGGAGAGAGACCGTGACCAATGCAAGAGAGTATCTGCTCGGGGTATCCATTGAACTTGAGCGGAGACGAGTGGCAGAAGAGGAACCCGAAAACGTGCAACGCAACCTCGAGCTTGCCGCTTACTTTACACAATGTCGACTTCAAGCGCCTCACCTGCAAATTGCATTGCGTAGTGCTATTGGTGCTTTTGCGAAGGCCAACAACCAAGCCCATGCAGCAAGATTTGCAAGACGGCTACTCGAGCTTAACCCAGACCCGAAAATTGTTGCACAAGTACGTCGTCTGCTGATTTTCCTCTTGCGTAGTAAACAAACAATGTTTTAAAGGCCCGCCAACGAATTGCTGCTGGGGATCGCAACCCTCGGAACGCTATTGAAATCTCATACGATGAGTTTACGCCTTTTGAAATCTGTGCTGCAACATACACGCCCATCTACAAAGGCTCGCCGTCTGTTCACTGCCCGTACACTGATGCATCATATCTGCCACAATTCAAGGGAAGCCTTGACCCTCTCGCGCAGTTGGCAGAGATTGGAGCTGTTGCATCTGGGTTACCCGCTCCTTGGTGAGGAGGTGTCGCGTCGTTTAGCTTGGGTGGATTGTTTCTGTAGAAAAATGACATTTCGTTTTTTGCTTCCGCTTGATGGTTTAGCTCGTCAGGTGATCGTGATGAAAGTATTCTCTGCACTCCTATTACTAACAACCTGACCGTAAAGGCCCTCTATCTAATTTCTTGAACCACCAACAACCTTAGCACATCTTTACGCAGGCTCTCTTGGAGCTTGCTGATGGGGGTACAGGGTCTGACACCCTTCCTTCAAAAGACGTTGTCAGTGGCTCTTTACCGTCATCTTGCCTACCTTACACGTCGGCTTCCAGCCCAGATGTAATACAGCAATTACCTGATCGTCTGCGAGCTCTTGCCGGTAAGAAAATTGTTATGTGAGATCTTCTCTCTGTTCATTTTCCATTTTCTCACCCCAGCGCCGAGCTAGAGATGGAACCCTCATCACTCAACGCCTCCACTTCGCTCAGGCACCTCACCCATACCGACATATCATAGGCTGGTATAGGATAGCCAGGGAGGTGGAGGAGAGCGGTGTTTCTGCGATATGCGTGTTTGATGGCAAAGAACGCAATGCTGCGAAAGCACGCGAAGTTAGAAACATTCACTCCTCATAGATTTTCTGGGTGAATAATCGCTTGCCTCGCAGGTTCAACGAAGACGCGACGTTAGAAGACTCGCTACCTCTCGAGGGACTTTGGAAAACGATAGGTTCAAGCGCCTTCAAGGTCTCAAATCTGCTCTCAATAGTTTGCATGGACTAGATGTCGTCGAGAGACAAGGAGTCTCGGCTCTTCTCCAGCGAATTGAATCGGAGAACCCCGTTGAGGATCCCTCAGAATTTTTCCAAGAACAGCGGACCGTTACTCGTGCTTCCGAGGTCCCTCAGGAGAGCAATTTACAAACGGTTACCAGAGAGGAGTCGCCACCTTCACCTTCAACTCCGTTCCACACGGAGTTGTCAATTTCAGAAATAATCAACGACGATGGCCCGTCAATACAACGTCCCATAACACCAATATCACCGACCGTGATAAACATCCAAGATCGAGAATTTCCTACCGCTCTCGAACCACTTTCCTCATCGATTTCGCAAGATCTGACAAATGATGTGGAGACCCAATTGGCGTCGCTTTATCTCAGCTACAAGGACAGTGTCTCGAAACTAGCATCCTTGCCTACACCCTTGGAATCAGAAACATCAGAGGCCGAAGAGGCAGCAGTAGAGCAAGTCATGACGAAAACCCAATACCAGTTGGCGATCGATGAGGGAGAGTTGTGGCAAAATCTCACATTGTCTCCTTGTGCCCTTCCTGACCTCTTGAATGACGACAAAATTTTTGTCAGCTCTTTAGACACTCTGATGGAAAAGAGTTGTCTCATATCGGATTCCTATCAACGGCGTATCAACGTGCCTACTGCCCAAACCTATGACGAATGCAAAGAAATTCTCCAAGCAATGGGTGTTCCCTGTGTCGAGTCTACTGGTGCGTTTGAGGCCGAAGCTTTGGCAGCTTCCATGGTGTTAAACGGCCTGGCCGACTACGTCGTGAGCGAAGATACGGTGTGTACTTGCCTACACCTATATCCTTTGCCTGTTTTATTAATGTGCAAGTAGGACGTGTTAATCTACGAGGCTCCAATGATTCGCAACATTAGTAATCAGAAAGACCCACTCACCATTGTCTCTGGCGCGAACGTTCGCACGACGCTCGAATTGACCCGCGAATCCTTCGTTGATTTTGCCCTCCTTCTGGGGACGGACTTCTCCCAGCGGATCAAGAATGTAGGGCCAGCGCGCGCTTATAGATTCATCAAGGAATATGGGACCATCGAGCGAATAATTGAGGCTCAGACCAAGTATCCTCCAAAAATCTCCACCAAAGCGTACCTCGACCAAGTTAAAACGGCGCGAAGGGTATTCCGAACGCTTCCTCCCGTGCCCCAGCTCGAATTGCTCCATCAAGACAAAAAGGATGAAGCTTCTATCAACCTCATCTTCCAGCGTTATGGCCTTGGAAGATATTTGATGGTTGCTGACGATTGGGACTATGAAGAAGCTTTGGCTGGCAATTACTTTGACGATAATCCTAGCGTATTATGATATTCGCGTATTTTTGGCGCGACACGTTTGAACGATTGCCACAGAGGCCGACAATTGACTCGACTTTCGGAATGTCCCTTGCTCGTGACATCATGCACTATCGCTACAATATTGTTGTAGTTCGCATGATTAGCATTTCGCATTTCTTCTGTTCTGGCGGCGGTCTGGAGTCGATACTGGTATTTTACTGCTTGGGAGCTTAGACGTTTGTAAGTGTAACATGACTTGGCTAAAACTTCTATCATGCCTGCCTTTCATTCTGAACTTTAAATTCAGCGTGTAGCAAGCAGTTTGACTCCTGTCGGGTGTAATATTCTTCTTGTCATTTTACACTTACAAACATCTGAGCTGCCAAGCAGTAACATAACTTAGCTAGATCTTCAACAACACCAGTGGTGAAGTGGAAATCATGCCTGCCTTTCATTCTGAACTTTAAATTCAGCGTGTAGCACGTGTAAATGTTTGTAGCTGACTTAGTTAGCTCTTCAACAACACTTGTGGTGAAGTGGTTTGCCTTGCATTTCGAACTTGAAATTCGGCGTGCAGCAAGCAGGTTCGACTGCTGTCGGGTGTCATAGTCTTTTTGTTATTTTGATTTTAACTACAGTATGCCACACCATATTCAGGATGGACTCCCTTCTCAGTTTTGTGGAGTGCACTGCTAAAAATGCGAGATATCCGAGTCGGACCTGCTGGGACGTTGTTTAATTTTACCTGGGTGGATTCTGGAGCAGAGCTGAGGAGCTTAAAAAAATTGCTGCGTACTCAAAAATTATTCATGTTGATGTCACCATGCTGGAGGCTCCACCGGTGTAATTTCGACAGCGTCTTCTGACACAGCCAATTCCTCTAGAGCAGCACGTCAGCGGCCAGTGATACGTTCCATCACGAAGCCGATAACTCGACCTGCCCAAGAAAATTTGGTGGCTTTGGCTCCATTGGTACGCAGAAGTTTCGTAACCGAGATAAGAGGGAACGATAGGTAAGTCGAAACGGGGATTGCTGGCTTCGTAAACATTGGACCGCAGTTCACGATCTGAAGATCTAGCTGGTCGATTTGGAGGGGGTGTCAGAGATCATAATTTGGAAGTTCGACTTTCGTGACCTGGGGTGACTCTGGCCATCTGCGCAATTCCCAGATACGGGGCCAGTATTCCAGTCATCAGGCGGAAGAGGGGGTAAGATGGAGTTAAGGACGGCTCGAAGCACATATCTCCGGCACTATACAAGTTCTTATCAATGGTCAAATATTTGATGAATTTACCATCAACCAGAATGTGAAACAGGCCTCCGTCTAGAGGGTCAAGGCCTGGAGCATTTTCATGTCAAAGACAGTATCTCCGACGACGTTACAGACAAAGAGGGTTGCGGTGCAATCACAGAACAAGGCCGTGATAAAGATACGTTGTCGAGGTTGCCGTGAGTATTCAAACATTCCGTCTTTATCCCCCTGTGAATTGGTTCAAAACAAAAATCATTGAGCGTAAAATGTGCTGGTAATACAGTGGGTATATTTTGGGCGACTAGTTTTTCTATCAATCCTCGTAAGAAAACTGGTCGCTTATGTTCTCCGGAGGTGGCGGCATCTGAGCCTTGTACCCGTAGATCCGGCGGGCAATGTGCCTTCAGTGGCTCCACCGACCACCCCAACGGGGACGGCTGGGTGTCAGATGCGATCCCATCGCTTCGTTCTGGTTATACAATGGAATCGTTTTCTTGAGCCTTGGATTTCAGAAAGCGAGGATACAATTGGGAGAAGCGTAGGCGGGGCAGCCTACTTTGGGAAGTGGCGCACTGGAAAGCGACGACCAAGACGACAACGGCTGCAAGGCAGCCTATCGACAAATTGGAAGAAAGGGCACCGTTGATCAAGAAGATGCCGTGGAGGAAGAAGGTGATAAGACCCAAGAGATAAAAGGTGTTCGGCAGGGAAAATGCCAGAGCGACCAATTGGAATTTGAATCGCTTCGAGCAAACTCCGGTAAGGTATGCATGCTATAAAATCGCAGGTGAATATCAAATGACGTGATTGTGGGTAGTTACAACGTACTGCGACTGGAGCTCCACCGGTTTCGAGCCCCTCATGACGATAAACGAGAAGAACGGAGGTGGCCATGCTGGCGAAAAGTAGAGCTGCCGAGATGACCAAAAGTTCGGGCAAGACGGGGAAAAACATGAGCAAAACATGGAGCAGGAGAATCGAGAGCGCCTGTTGCATAGCTATCAGAAATGCTTTTTACGAAAGTAATGAATTGCCTCACAGATTGGAATGTTGTTCGCCACCCTCGTATGCATCGTGCCATGAACGGATTCCAATCCATAGCATATACAAAATGATCCGTCCATATTTGATTTAAGGTCTTGAGATAGGTCGTAGAAGACTTGAAAGTCACAAGGGAAATAACACGTTCTGTCCAGCGGATCTCATTGTCGTTGTCGACAAGAATGGGAGTATCACGAGACAATCGGGCCTGTTCTTCACCATGATGGGTGTAAAATCTGCTCATGGCTACAAAAAAAAATCAGACTAGGCTTGTCGTAGAGGTACGATATACGTACTGATCATGCTCCAAAGGCGGGCAACAACCGTAGTAATATGGCCTTCGTGGATATGGGCTCGTGAATTATTCAAGAGAGTGAGGAATTTTTGGCATTCATCAACATCGTAAGGGAACGTGGATGACGGAGAGGTCATATGATCTAGAGGGGGTTGTGTGTGAGGGGGAAAGACCAAAATGCATGTTGGTGCCAGGACGAACCGCCAATAGCGTGCGAGAAGACAAGAATCAGATCATTGATAGATTTTGTTGGGAGTCCACCGAAATGCATTGAGTAATTCTCAACATGACTCCAGTATTGTTCTTCTAAAGCCAACTCTAAAAAGCGAGGTCAGAAAAACAAATATTGCGTCGGTACAAAGGTCACCAACTGAGATGAGAAGAAGAAACGACGGGTAGCAGGCCCAGTTCCGAAGTTTCATACTGGTCCAACCAGAAAATGGTGTGCGTCGCATGGTCAGCCAAGTAATAGTTGCAATCCTCGTCATCGATCTGGATGTAGAGTTCAACGGTGTCGGATAGAACGAATCCCCGATCGGCAGCGCGTTTCTCGATGTTTGAAACCCAATACGTGACTTTTTCCGCGATTGATGGCGTGTACATGTACGAATCGGTTACAACGCGGAGAGCAATACTACGGGAAAAGTATATTTGGCCTTCGGGGTGCACATGCGGCGACCATTGCTCCGGCAAGTATTTCGGGCTGTCGGGGCTGTGTGGTTAGATCCGTGCAGAAATGTAAAACGCTGTGTAACCGCTCACACTATATCCCGAGAGGAGAGGAACATTCCTGGTTCAATAATAGAATGCGAGGGCTGAACTCTACGTTGGGACTTAAAAAAATGTTGTTAAGTTGTATTTTGCTAAAGCGCACCTTTTTGAAACGTTGTACCTGCCTGTCTGCTGTGCAAGAACTGGCCAAAGAGATCCTGTGGGAGCCAGCGAAGATGATGATCCGCTTGTCATCTTAGGGGATTCGTCTGGGAAAGACATTAGAGGTGAGGACGCCGGAGTAGGATAGAGAGGAGTACGATGATGGGAAATGGTCAGACAACGAGTAATTCACTTTATAGCAGGACAGAGAGTTGCCACCGGCGACCATGAGGCTGTTCAAGGTGATGGCAGGTGATGGCAATGAACATCATATTTACCTCTGTTGACGACCTGAATGAACCGCAGACCTGCACAGTGCCAAGTGGATAGCCTTATATCCGAAATGATTTCAACGTTGACACCAACTACACCGAGCGACAAAAAGCACAGCTGATAACATCGCACCTGGGTCGTATGTTCACAGCAAATACTAATAAGGCCCTGAAATGGGGTGAAAAGCTTTATTTGGCAACTAATTCACTTAGCACAAGTATTGGCTGATCAAGTATTGGGCTCATCGATTCGAACAGATAATCATCATGTCTTCCTCCACAAAGTACAACAAAACTAATAGGTAGCCCTCTCGTTCAACTATTGTTATCATATTGACACTTTGAAGCGACACTTCGAAAACAAAAGACGGAGTCGCAGCCACCAACGATATAGTGGCAACGGACAGCGATGTGGGTGTGGGGTCGGGGCACGCACCCTCAGGTCGCAACGATGAAGCGGCGCTTCACTCAAAGCCAAGTCAGGCCTCTGCTTGGCCTTCCAAGTCCAGCCCACCTGACAAGGGCGATGAAGACGACCATGAGTCCGACTCTGACGATGATTTTCCAGAATTTCCTGGGTTTGTTTTATGCTTTGCACCTCTACGTCGCTCATCAATTATATCTAACTTGCAGAGGTAACCCAAGAGGCAAGGTTGTCGGGCCAGTAACAGGAGGGTCGGGGAGACCTGTAAAACCACGACCCAAGTAACTTTTTCTACTCGTTCGCATCTAGGGAAATACCAGTGGATTTATTGTTGGCTTGACCGTTTAATGGACGTTTTTTCTTGTCTTGAAGTTGGAACAAGAGGAACTGCCCAGCTTCAACAGTGATCAAAGCGGTGTCAACTTCGTCAAGTGCCGTCTTATCAACTACAGCAACTTCACAACTGCCTGCATCACACAGCTTCATAGCAAACCCAGCTCTTATTAGCGGACAATGCAAATACCCAGGCTCTGCTATACTCTTTACAATCATCTCGTTCAAGCGACACAATGGGTGATCCCTCTTTCTTGGTTGTAATCTCGGCCAAGGTGAAGTAGGATATGATCACCACTCATCAATACTAGTGATGAACCAACTGCATTCTCCTCCCTGGATCTAAACTCAAATTGTGGTTCCATTCCAAGATCCAAGGAGAGAACGAAAGTGACAAGTACGCTCGACCCTCTACTCGTTTTTTTGACGCCACAACTGATTAAATCATAGCAGCCCCCTGGGTAGGTGTCATCATGGCCGATGTGCGCTGAGCCGTCTCTAAGCTACTCCGAATAAAGATACAACTATCGCGGTGTCCCCGAGAACAAGGCCCACGGTGATAAAACCAATGAAAAGAAGAAAAAAGAGCATAAGACTAAGAAAGGGGAAGAGAAGAAGCGGCCCAAGGAACCTCCGATGCCACAGAAAGTCAAGTAATCTGGATGGCGGCTAGGTGTTGGCTAAATGCTTCGCCCAACACTTGCTAGCGCCCAGACAAGGCCGGGAAACGGGCGACACGGACGTCTCTGTGGCTGCTCTAATTTTCCCCCTCCCCCCTGGCATTTTCTTTATATGACATACTTATTACCGACAGCCGTTAACATTTTCCGTTCTCTAGTCAGCGGTCAATGCTATCTATCCATGCTATACCTACGACGTTCTCGGGTTTATATATCTTTATCAAATAACTTCTGTCACCGAGTAATTTTACCGTTCCCGAACTGTCTCCCACCTGACCTTTATCGGACGCCCGGTGGACGACCTTGAGCGCCCGCAGAGTTGCACAAAGTGCCTGGCGTTTATCGATATCGAGAGGCAACCCCAACTTAGTCCCCATCTTTCAACGGTTCGAATCCCCCAATACACAGACCGTACAGAGCCTACAGTCCGGCTGGAAAAATATGCCAACCAAATCGATTACCGAAGTCGTGGGGCTAGTAAAGTCAGATTCAGATTCCTCCACGGCACAGCCATTCCGTTACTTCAAATTGACCGCCTGTAACCCTTTTTAGCGGCGTCGTCGCCCCTTTCCAACTATCCCCCCCCACCCAACTACAGAAGGAAACGGGAACGGCCTTTCGGTGAGAGCAAACCCCTTCAATTGGCTATCAATAGCCTCATGATCATTTTTGCTGTTGATTTATAGATTGCCCCCCGAGGCCGACGACTCGCTTCCTGCACCGCCTGAGTGCGTAAAATTACCATAACATTATACATGCTAGAGCAATGGAGTAATTGATTACCGTCAAAATTTCCCTTAACTTGTAGATTCCGCCCGCGCGGCCCCCAAATTAAAACTGCGGTGGGCGATAAGGGCGGAGGCGGCGACAAGGACAAAAAGGACAAGCCAAAGGGACCTCCCGGCAGGAGATAGGTGCACTGAGGTTAGGGAAGGCATATCATTTTTTTTTCGTTCTGTAAAAATAGTGTAACAGTATACAATCAAGGGTTTTCTTACATGCATCCCCAGAAATACGTAAACAACAGGCAAGGTATCCGCAGGCCCTCTAAAGATACAGTTTCCGTGATGGTATCGATACACAGGAGGGGTATAATCGCCGGTCACCAAGTTCACACGACGGTCCTGGCGGAGTCGTATGAATATTTTCGGAAGATGTTTGGCCAGATCCAGCGTGACCCTAAACCCCTTACATCCTGCTGGGATAGGTTTTTTGCGGAGCCATCTCCGTCGACGTCGACGGGGACAGCAGCGGCATCAACGGGATCCGCGGATTTCTTATCCCATGCCATCCAGATGCACCAGAAGATGAGGACGCAGATGGACAAAAAGGCTACGCCAACTATAGCACGGGTGGCAGGATTCGCCTTCTGGAAGCAATTCAGGCAGAATGCAGCTAGGAAAGCGACCATTCTTGTGATAAGTCCGGGTTAGGTCCATAAATGAAACTGACGACACATAAAATTCTTACCCCCACATTAGTAGAGCATACGGGAGGCTGAACATGATTGCCAGTGCTTCAAGACCTAATTTTGGGTGTTTCCTGGCAGACAAAAAGCGCAACTGGAAGCGGGACGACGGGCTGAGAATGGCATGTGAGCAAAGTAGAATTTGTAGTACGCACCGCGTCATCAGAGGTTCCCTCTTCTTTGCTACGGTTTTGTCGAACGAGCAGCAGCCCAAGGATGATACTCCCAATGCTCGCAATGATTGACAAGTAGCTGGCCACCTGGGTGGGTGAACGATAAGGAGGTGCGCTATCATCAATGCTTTGAATAGCCAGGAATGCAACGTTCGCATTGAGTATGACTGTAGCCTAACGAGAACGGGCGATTGATATCCAGAGTTTTCATGACAAAGCGGGCTCACATATAGAACGAATTCCTGCCACTCCTCGTTCAATTTCGCAATTGACTGCAACCAGACGGCTTTGTGCATTACACCGTCAACCCACATTTTTTCAAGATTGTGGAGATGCACATCTGGTGCATTGAAAAGAAGCGGAGAGAAACTTTTAATCAAAAGTGTCCTCTTTTTTGTGACGCCCTCGTAGACGGTCTTGTCACGGTCAAGACGTGCACAGGGTTGCCCATGGAAATCAATAAATTTCTGTCGAACTGTGACAATGGGCTGTTACTTCGGCCGTAAAAAAAAAACTACACCCCAATAACCACTTACCAAAAATATGCATGAAGCGACCTATGCAAATGTCAGTGTAAGTTGGAGGAAGAGGCGTCAATGCTACTTGCTAAGAAGGCTCACACAACCACCATATCGTGTTCCAGCGTTTTCTACAAAGAGGGTTTGAGTATGAGAAGACCTTAACACATTTTGCTTACCTTTCAAGCTATCGGTTAAGCTGAGGATTTTGTAGAGATCCTCCAGATTGTACGGAGCGGTTGAATACGGAGAGGTCATAGAGTCTAAATGGTTGTTAACGGGTCGAAGTACGCTGAAAGATAACGACAAACCTCCAATGGAATGCATTACGATATCTCTAAACTCATTCACCAACGACACGGACAGCTTTAAACACGTTGGATAGAGTACACAGTGATACCTGAATGGTAATCAGTAACTTCTCAAATGATTATGTACTTCGAAGGGCAACGTTAGAAAGATCGAGAAAAAGTAGTCGATGAGGATACCCACATGTGAAAGACTGAACCAGTATTGGGCCTCAAATTCAATTCCTAGATTCGGGAACATGGTCAGAGTGTCCGGGCGAGAGTACATAAACAGGGCAAGCGTACGAAGATGGGAAAGAGAGTTGACTCCCGGTACTTGAGACCAGGCAGGTAAGTTCGAAGACTCGAATTCATCAAGGAAAAAAATAATCCGTCTTTCGTGATCCGCGTAATAGTAGTCTGTGGCAATAGTTCCATCTTCCGACCTATTTAAATCCATGGCCAAGTCAACGGTAGGTCCTAATCGAATCCCATGTAATTGAAGGAAGTCTTCGATTGTATCGATATCCTCGTTGACTTTGTGTAGGAAATCTTCCTCGTATAAATTGGCTTCGGTGTATACTCTCTGAGATGCACAGGATGAAATGGTGAGCTAATACCGTAGGGGGGCTTAAAATACCTTTTCCGCGTGGTAGAAGTACGGGACACCTTCTGGATGGGCATAAAAAGTCCATCCTGGTGGATTCTTATGTCTAGATTGGACAGTTCAATTGAGAGGGTTATAGAGCTGTATTGACACGTACGTGGAAAAGTCCATTTGCAGCGGTTGAATCGTCATCTTTGTTTCTTTCTTTGGGCTACACCTCCTTCAGACCGGGAAGAGCCACTGAAAAAAATCTAGCTCACATACGATTGACCCTGTCGTATCTCTGAAAGAACTCTGGTGCCAAGGGATATATTCCATCATCCCCGAGGGCAGGTTTTACTTCCGAAGAAGGCGAATGAATCACATCCTCAAGTTGGATCACAACATCCCCTTCAGGAATGGCAACGATTGAAGGGCCTGGTGAAGCACTGCGAGACCGTCGTTCACGAGGAGGGAAACTTGATCGACTGTTCGGCCGTAACAAGTGAGGCGATGAAAAACTATAACCTGCGCGTGGGGATGTTGGTGAGGTGGAAGGGTCCGAGGGACTTTGGTATGTAATGGTATATTCGTTGACGGACTCTGCGCGAAGGGAATCTGGTCCGAAGACGGACTCTGGTACGAGGTTATGAGAAGAGCGCGATGCGTTTCGAGATGCGATAGCCAAATTGTGAGAAGAGCGCGATGCGTGGCGGGATGCGATAGCGAGATTATGAGAAGATCGAGATGCTTGTATGGCGAGATTGTGAGATGAGCGGGATATATTGCGAGGTGGGTATGCGTATGGATAAAGTGAGCATGAGATGTCGTCAAGAGATATCGTGTTTTCATCGTTCGTAGTAATCGTTGTTGGAAGGGGTATGGGTGGCTCACCCGGGGGTTTTTCGCTCGGAGGTTTGTCTGGCGCCGGACGACTGACTCCACCAAATCGCCACCTTGGGCGCAATAGCGACCAGAAAAAAGCTAACCGGCGTAGGAGCCCATGGAGCGCATTGTGGAAGATGGGTTTGCTAAACAAAAGTCGACGAAAGGCGAGCAGAAGTTTGTGTAGTGACAGAACCAGCATACGGAACAGCTGGGCGTTGGCAGCAGCGTCGGCGAGCGAACTCAGATGATTGCGGACGGTATGGAACAGGCCATTCACTTAGTTTGCACTTTTGGAAAAAAGCACCCCTTCGACACCTCTCACGCATGTCGTTCGTTGATCGGAATTGCATCATCTCACTCCGAACCGGAGTCGACTCGTGTAAAAGGAAAAAAATGAAAATGAACGTCTCACGGAAGTCGCACATTTCTCGCAGGTATGAACATCGCACCCAAGACGCACGCTTCTATTTCCCTCTTACCTGAGCATGCGGCGCCCAAGCCTCTGCTTCGCTTGCCTGTGCATTATTTATCTTCGACAAGGGAGATGATGGTTGTGCTGTCGGCGGGGCAGCGCCCGGTGAGAGTGCTGCAGGCACGATGTTCGGTGTGGGAGCCGAAGCAGCTGAGTGGGGCGCAGCCATCAACGCTGCGTGTTCCGCATTCCGCAACCTAGCAAGCTGTTCACTTTCCTCGCGGTCCTTCGCTTCTATGAGTTGCGCATTTCGTAGAACACGCTCCCGGCGTGCCATGTCCATTTGGAGTTCCTTTGCAAAAATGTCAATACTTATTCACACCGTACTGTGTGAGGGAAGGCTCACGTACTTCGAGCGTCGGAGGATTGGGCCGCGTATGCGATAGCCACGATGACCATTGTGCTTTGGAAGGATGAGGGCAAACTGGAGTTGATTATCATGCTAATTACCCGGAAGTCTCTTCCCACCACCAATGTATTGCCAAACTGCGTCTTCCTTGTAGTACTGGACGGTTCGTCTTGAGCGACTTGGATCTGGCATCGCAAACTAGTCAGTTTTGGAATAACTCCAGTCTAAAAGCGAAGAATGCACCATTCAGCGAATAGGCTTCATAGAATCGATTTCCTGTCGTCGACGGGTGATTTCAGTGACTACCACGTCGAGAAATAACCCACCTACTCGCCTTCCAGATCTCGTCCTACATAGCGGGACTATATAACGTGTTAGCAGGACTCGTTTGTCTTCAGAACGTTACTCACTGAGTTGCTGATAGCACTCCAAACTCTTCTCAGAAACGACATGGAATGAAAATTGAAGATTTATTTATCTTATATATAAAGGTACAATGGTCCGCTTAGCTAAGATTTGTAAGATTAGCTAATATAATGACTAAGCAACCATTCTGTCTTTATACTGAGCCACATGAGCGGCATTTGCTGGGAACTCTGGCCACAGGCTGTCCCACCAGACCTTATAACTAGATTCTGTAATATTTAAGTGCTGTGTTCAATAATTGTCATGCTTTTTTGTGGGTACAGCTCCTTCAGCAGCCTCAATTTCGCTTTTTTCCCATCATTTTCAACCTCCACTTCCCTCTACACCTGTGTGAAGCCCCTGTCAGTATATATATATGTTTCTCTTTTTGCTTATTGTTCACCTGTTTTGTCTGATGCTATCCTGTTAATCCAGTTCTTTTTGACCTTTCTCCAACCTTTCTCTTCTCATTTGTATTTTTCTATGCTTTATATGGGTGGATACTATCCTGCTTCTTCTTTTGTGATTTGGAAAAAATTGGAGGATTAAGGACCTTTCTGTATACATGTATGCCAGCTGCTATCAATATTTTGCTTCTTTTGCACAGTATAAATATGGGCAGTTCTTCCTTTTTGAAATGTAAGAGCTTAGAGGGTTAGGCCAATAAATAATAGCTAGATTTCTATGGCTGGCTACAGTTACAGTATGGCATGTAGCTCCATGTAGGGGTGGATCAAAATGTAACTTTGATGATTCAAATGGAAGATGTGTGCCAGAACTGGGAGTGAACATGTGTTGGGTGGGAGATTCAGAGGGCTTTCATCTGGCAAGCTGGCAAAGTGTGGTAAGCTTTCCCCTGGGCAAGGCATGGTCAAGTGAAGTGAGTGCTGTGCCATAAGTTCAGGTCCAAGTGTAACATTGCAGAACTGGGAAAAAAAGAGGATATATATATCCTAACACACTCCCTGAATGGGGAATTCAGGCATTCCCTAATTCTAACTGAGAACATGCAACAAAGAACACACTACCAAGAACATGCTACAATTGAACATGTCCATTAGAATTGGGATTGAGCATGTGTATAAAAACTGGGATTGAGCATGTGTACTGGGAGGTCCAGAGGGCATGCCCCCAGCAAGCTGTGACCTGCACCAGAGGCATGGCCAAGCGTTAGCAAGCACCATGCCATAGGTGTGGGTCTAAAGCTTAGGGATTTAAGGTCAGTGCCATTTTTGTTGTGACATTGGAAGGTAGGCTAAATTATTTTACATATTGTATAGTCATCTTATATATAAAGGCACAATGGTTCACTTAGCTAAGATTGTAAGATTAGCTAATATAATTATTAAGCAACCATTCTGTCTTTTACTCAGTGGTATTTGCTGGGAATGGCAGTTGCTGAGAACAGCAAGTACAAACACCACATGGGCAGGACATGTTAAAAATTTCCCCCACCACAACACATTGCATTGGTGTTTCTTGCCCCCATATCACCTTCCAAACACTCAATTTCGCTTTTTGGCACTATATTTTCACTCTCCACACCTGTGTGGGGGTCTCTGTCAGTGTATTTTCACTTTTTTGAATGAGGGCAGTTTAACTTTGATGATTAAGATAAAATGTGTGTGTCAGAACTGGGACTGAACATATGCACTGGAAGGGCCAGGAGGCTTGCCCTGACAAGCTGGCCAAGTGCAGCCATTGCCACTGCAGGTTAAAGTGTATTTTTGAAAATTTAAATAAAGTATAAGTACCAAAACAAGAATTAGTATAAGTTTGAGAAACATGTACACCACAGCTATCAGATTTTTATGAGATAGTCCAAGGGTCTTTCCTTTGGCAAGCTGGCCAAGTGCAGTGAGTGCCAAACCATAGGTGCAGGTCAGAGCATAATTTAAATTTTTAAAATTTAATAAGATGTAAGTACCAAAACAGAGATTGAAAATGTGCACTGGAACTGGAATAAAAATATGTACTGGGGGGACAGCTTGCCTCTGGCAGGCATGGCCAGGTATACACCAGATCTGGGATAAAGAATGTGTATCAGAATGGAGATCGAATATGTGTACCAGAATGTGAAGCGTTCACTCTGAACTTCTCGCATAGCTGAAGCCAAGAGGGAAGGAGGAGGCAAGAATGGGTGGATCTGGGATCAACACCCATAAGTGAGCAATGAGCAGTTACAAGATACTCAGCTGGCCCAACATGATTATGCATACTGTAGGAAGTACAGATATACAAAGCACTACATGTAGTGCAAGAGGATGGCAAGACTGCTGACAAGATGGTGGTTCAAGACAAAAGATCAATATAATATGTAAGATATCCAAATCTAGCTATATACCACTGTTTGACTATGGCCTCTGGGCATTCCCTTCCAATCCCATATCACAAAGCCCCCCAATGTCCAGAGGGCATGTAAGGAAAACAATGGTGGGGAAGAATAATAGAATAGAAATCCTCTTGCCCCCCCAGAGTGAATATCAGGATAAAATGAGACCAAAAGGTAGCAAAGCAAAGAAGATGAATAAAAGAAAGAAAAAATTTGGCCCCAAATAATTTGCTATCTGGAAAGCTGGTCACTGTAAGCTCCCAGCTTAACCCAGAAATACCCATATGATCCTCCCATTCTCTCTTCAGTGATGTATAACCATGAGTACTGGGAAACCATGCAAGTGGATGGCTTCCAGGTCATCCATCCCAACTCCATTGCCTTTCCCCATCAAGATGGTGTGGCATGCTTCCATCATACTTGTGGTCTGGGTATAAGACATGTATAGTGTGATAGAGGCTTGCGCCTCTCCACTCAGATCGTTGATCCCAACTCAACTCCCTCTACCCATCAAGATGATGTAGCTTGCTTCCATTGTGGTGTGTCGTCTGGACGTGGGGAGTGTGTAATGGGATAGAGGCTTGTGCCTCTCCTCCCATCTTCCACCTATACTCCCCTACAGCCCCCCACTTTTCCAGTGTGCGAATCTCAAGAATCAAGCCAGGGAGGATAGAGGCAAAGAGATCGTGCAGTGGAAAATTACAAGCCATGATCCTAAGTTGGTGTCTGAGTGGGTAAAGGTGGTGCCATGTTGGGTAGGAATGATAAGAGGTCGAAGGAAAGGAGGGGAAAAAAATGTTGTCATAAATTTTGCCCCCCAGAGTGGACACAGGCCATGCAACACACAAGCAGCAGTCTGTAAGGTTACCATGATTGAAGAAGAGTCCGCCGCATAATGTGCGAGCAGCAACTCCTCAACACTGATCTGCCGCAAAACATGCGAGCTGCAATCAGGAGCCAGAAGGTTACCATGATTGAAGAAGAGTCCGCCGCATAACGTGCGAGCAGCAACTCCTCAACACTGATCCGCCGCATAACATGCGAGCAGCAATCAGTACTTCTGAGGAACCCAGAAGGTTACCATGATTGAAGAAGAGTCCGCCGCGTAATGCGTGAGCTGCAACTCCTCCACACTGATCCGCCGCGCAACGCACGAGCAGCAATCAGCCTTCTGATGGAGCCAGAAGGTTACCATGACTGAAGAAGAGTCCGCCGCATAACGCGTGAGCAGCAACTCTCAACCAGTTGAGGTGTCTCCCCTGCCCATAAGAGTCCTCCAATCAAGTCTTAACACCCCAAACAGAGGGGAGATCCTGAGGTAGCCAAAAATGTGTTTGAGCATAGCATAGTGATATCTGGCCCGTTCCTGGAGATCAAATACCCGTTCGAAAGCTACGAACGACGCCTTTCCAACGGTATAATTCGCGTATCGTGACGAGCCGTGGTTGTCGAGATAGAGAGGTAATACCCAGAAACTGCAGTTCTGGAGTAAATGCATACTGCAGACCAGGCTGTTGTCCGTTATCGACGTGAATAGGTGCGTCGGAAAGGTACGATTCAGGCGTTTCAAACGGGCTATAGAGCGTCCGATGCGAGCAGGTTATGACAATAGGAATGGGGAAATGGTTGTTGAAGAGATGGCACTGTAACACAAGGACTGCTCGTCCGTTTGGCGCGTATAAGGGCTTCCCAGAAGCGCATTGACCGTGGCTTCAAAACAAGCCAAAGAACGAAAGGGACGACGAAGATTTCGCCGAGAATGGATGAAACATGCTCATCTTGGTCATACCAGGCTGAACTAGGCGAAGCACCGCCAATAGGTGACCGTTTGGCGAGTTCAGGGAGTCCACAGAAAGGTGTGAATGAGGGTTTTCCAACGCGAAAAGGATGAGCGCAATCGGGGCATCAGTTGGCGAGATATGACGTGAACAAGTCACATGTAAGTGGTTGTTGGAGGGATGGTGCTGTAACACAGGAACCGCTCGTCCGTTTGACGCGTATGAGGGCTTCCCAGAAGCGCATTGACCGTGGCTTCAAAACGAGCCAAAGAACAAAAGGAACGACGAGGATCTCGCCGAGAACGGACGAGATGTGTTCATTTTGGTCATACCAGGCTGAAGTAGGTGAAGCGCAGCCAATACGCGACCGTTTGGCGAGTTCAGGGGGTCCAAAGAAAGGTATGAACGAGGGCCTCCAAGCGCAAAAGAGACGAGAGCAATCGGGGCATCGGTTGGCAAGATATGATGTGAATAAGTCCCATGTTGATGTCCCATCAACCCCATCCAACCCAAAACCACTCCAAACCCTTCTAACCATTCAGAAACCAAGAAGAGCCATTCCAGAGAGTTCATAGAGAAGTAAGGAGGATGAGAACACTCATTCCTCAAGCAAGAAAACAGCAGAGATTGGGAGAGAAGCATAGTAGGGCATAGCACATAATTTCCAGAGCAGCAGACTGAACTGGAGGGATGTCAATGAACATCTGGCTGTTCTTGAGAGGCCTAGATGCTAAAAGACAAGGGAGATGGTTGAGGAACAGGTGGAGTCTGAGAGACAGTGAAGCAGCGCAACGCAGCAGGCAACACTGGTTGTGGGCAACCTCCTCACCAAGTCAATGGTCGCGTAGTCGCGGAATCCAGACATAGGTGAGAGGAACTCTCCTCACAGTAGGCTTTAGGCCGCGTAATCGCGAAATCCCAAAGCCCAGCTGCTCAGAGTCAGTGCAGCACCCCAATCGAACAAACCTCAACCAGCTGTGCAAGCACAAGCTAAAGTCAATGGTTCATCCAACTGAAGGATGGATGAGCCCTTTCACATGAAGTAATAAGCCCGCCGCGAAGTGCGCAAGCTGCAGCTACCATCCATGCTAAGGTTCCTCCTGTGATGAGCTGGCGCATTCCCACAACTCTCCAGCTCTCCCTCTACCAAGAAATGCAGACTTCAACCATGCTTTGGTGAAGTCTGCGGTGCCCCCACCATTGTGAAGCGTTCACTCTGAACTTCTCGCATAGCTGAAGCCAAGAGGGAAGGAGGAGGCAAGAATGGGTGGATCTGGGATCAACACCCATAAGTGAGCAATGAGCAGTTACAAGATACTCAGCTGGCCCAACATGATTATGCATACTGTAGGAAGTACAGATATACAAAGCACTACATGTAGTGCAAGAGGATGGCAAGACTGCTGACAAGATGGTGGTTCAAGACAAAAGATCAATATAATATGTAAGATATCCAAATCTAGCTATATACCACTGTTTGACTATGGCCTCTGGGCATTCCCTTCCAATCCTATATCACACAGAAGTTGGATTAAACATGTGCACTGGAACTGGGATAAAAGATGTGTACCAAAACTGGAATTAAACATGTGTACTGGGGGTCCACACCATAGGTGCAGAAAGTGTAACTTTGAGAAACATGTACACCACAACTGTTAAATCTGTATCAGGTAGTCCAAGGGCTTGCCTCTGGCAAGCTGGCCAAGCACAATGAGTGCCACTGCAGGTTTAAGTGTATCTTTGAAAATTCAAATGAAGTGTAAGTATCAAAACAGGGATGAGAGATATGTACCAGAACTGGAAACAAACACATGTGCTGGGGGATAGCTTGCCCCCAGCAAGGCATGACTGAGCAGAGTGCTGTACTATAAGTCCAGGTTTAAGTCTAACTATGTGTACTAAAAGTGGGATTAAATATGTGTACCAGAAGTGGGATTAAACATGAACTGGGATAAAAAATGTGTACCAAAACTGGGATTAAACATGTGTACTGGGGGGTCCAGGGGGCGTGCCCCCGGCAAGCTGTGACCAGCACCAGAGGCACAGCCGAGCGTTAGCGAGTGCTGCGCCATAGGTGCAGGTCTAAAGCTTGTCTATACATGAAAACACAAAGGATTGATGGCTGACAAATTCAGCTCTATTTTACTAAGCAGTTCACACCCTCACGAGACTTCTCAACACGGCTTCAGGCTGCTCCTCCTGCCTCACTTTTCCACAAACCACCACAAACTCTGATACATTATTTTGTAAGTTTTTGGATAACATCTTGATCATTGTGGAAAGCCTTCAACTATTTTTAGACACCTTCAATTGACATTTTGTCCACTTGGATTGCTTCTGATCACTTTTGATGATAAGATTTCACAAGGTTTTGCTGATTGGTTAGTTGCTTCAATATGTGGATCTTTTTCTCTTTTTTTTGGCTAATCAGAATATATGCTTTAGTTGTCCTATTGGTCTTGATGTAGGATATTTCTTTTGCTCCCTGCCTTTATTACTTAACTATCATTTATTCTCCAGGGATTCTCCTCCTAATACTCCACAAAGGCATAGAAATATTGAGAGGGCAAGAGAGCATCAAGGAAGGATGTTGGAAAGTCCTGAGCATAGGAGAACACCTCAAAATCCTGCTGTTGGTGGTGTACCTTTTATTCTTCCTTTCCCTATTCCACCCCCTGTTGCTCCTCTTCAAATTCCTCAAGGTCCTGTAGGTGATGATCCATTTGTTGAGGTTCTATATAATGGTCAAATTCTTCACCTTACTCCTGGGATGGCTGCACAAGTGGGTAATTTGCAAAATCAGGTAGGTTGCAGAGTTATATCTCTTTTTCTAATATTTAATATATCTTTTAGGCTCATGCTGCCCCCCTTGCTGCCCCTCCACCTCTATTTCCACCTGCTGCTATGGTAGATGTGGTAAGAAAAACCATTAGGCTATTTTCTATCTGTCTAACAACTTTTTTCCAGAATATGGGGCACCCTAACCAAAATGGTATTCAGTATCCACACTTACCTGCTCATTTACAGGCATTGGCTGCAGCTCTACCTCTTCCTCAGCCTGTAGGAGCAAGAGGGAGGAGGGGGAGAGGGAGAGCACCTGCTCATGAACCTGCTCAACCTGGAAGGAGAGGCAGAAGAAGGCAGCCTTCTCCTGCACCTCTTCCTGATCATCCTCTTCCTGTACCTGCTCCTTTAGTTGCTGCTGTTCCACCTGCTGACCACCCTGCTATTCCTGCTGCTGCTGCTGTTCCTGCTGCTTCTGTTATCCTCCCACCTGCTTACTTGCCTGTGGTTGAGGCTCAGTGTGAAAAGCTTAAACTGGGTAGAATGAATATAATATGCTCTAAGTGTGATGCTTTACATTGGAAATGTGAGAGATTATCAAAGAGTACTGTAGCACTGCCAGTATTTGGCACATGCTGTCTAGATGGAAAAGTAAAGATTCCACCTCTAGAAAAGCCACCACTGGAGCTCTGGCATCAGTATTTCCTTGATCAGACCATTTTGACAGCTCGGAATGATGATGTTGATGATCTCAATGAAACTATACTTCAATGCATGCATGGAAATGAATTAACATTTCACTCAGCAGACTCTGTTATGAGAGAAGGAGGTGTGGATGGTGAATTTGAATACCCAGTAGAATACCTCAATTCCATCAACCTTAGTGGAATGCCTCTAGCAAAATTGAAACTCAAGATAGGTGCACCAATAATGATCCTTCGAAATATTGATCCAGCAAATGGACAATGCAATGGAACCCAGGCAATCCTCACCCATGCCTCTTCCCGAGTTTTAGAAGTACGCATTCTGGGAGGAGAATTTGCAGGACACACCATCAGCAAAACCTGATTTTCACACATAGACAGGCACAGTGCTTCCACTGACATCATAGTTTACCATAGTTACACACCAAGCTTGGCTAGATGTCCTAGAGCACCACAGCCCTGTGTGGACGTAAGCTGTGCTATACAGCACTACAGAGACTTGCGCCGTTACTATAGGGTGCTATAGAGGGGCTTCCACTTTCTACCCAGCCCTGATAGGGAATTAAACTTTTCTGCACCATTCAGTAGAAGTCGGTACGGTCGCGGGAAGTCACGTGCCGCGCTCAACTCATTCATATGATTTCGTCAAAATTTAATTGCTACAAGTTCAACGTACCTACCCTAAACCACCATGTGACTCGTTCACTGTCTGAAATTGGAAAATGTAAGTCGCACCATTCTTTCTTTCCTCAACGTCAACCATCACCACTGCCTTTCCCCACATCATTGCCTTTGCCTGTTCCAACTACTAAAACCTCAAGAAATAAGGCAAGTAATTGTCCACCGCTCAGTGCTGATGTATGAAGCTCTACTTAGGTAGGAGTTTGTTCGACAGCCTGGCGCATTGCTGGCACACTCCAACTTCTTCAACGTTCTGTGCCCCTCCTGAGTTATCCCCTTCCCTCTTTCCCTTTTCATATGAGATGTTGGGCCACGTTGCCAATGGTGATGTGGCTCTCTTCCAACCAGCAGGGTACAACGACGACCAACAGACTGCCACCCACGACCATGACTACCACAACTAAGACACAACGACCACAAAGATGACCACGACGTGTTCATGACAATGACCATGACCACCACCACACTCACGATGACGTGTCCACGTTCACACCCACAACCATGACTCCTCCATCCACGCGACCATGACCACAAACCATGACTCCTCTATCCACGCGACCACGACCACAAACCACAAAAACGACGTATCCACAACCATGCCCACGCATCCACAACCACAACCAAGCACCATCAATCAACGCCACGAGCGCCCACCACCACCATGATCGACAAACAGCGCCCAGAGCCCAGCTCCACCACCATACACACGACGATGAGCGTGCCCCGTTCCACCACCTACACATGGCGATGGGTGCCCATGACGATGAGTGTGCCTGGCTCCACCACCTATGCACGGCGCCTCTTCAGCCCAATCTGCACTGACCACTTGCTTCAGCATTATCATTTTCTCGCTATCGTTATATTAGACTCACGCAGCAGTACTATGTAGAATATTAGGATATGTTGTATAATGTAGTTAGACAATAAACTTATTTTTTCATAACACCTGTTCTGTGTAAAAATCGTGCAATATGGTATTAAAATGAGTAGAATGTACGCCCCCCTCTAGGAATCTGCAGGCCCGAGGGGTTGCTACTGAGGGCTGCAGATCTGCTCCGAGATTCTAGGGAGCACTGTGTAGTGGCTGTGTGTTTCTATGTAGAGCTGCATAGAACACGCAGGTGACTGCAAAGGTAATACCCCTTTCTATGGTGCTATGGCACTGCATAGCCCTGCCACGTGCTGCTTAGCTCACCCAGGTTTTGCTGATGACAGCATTCATTCCCCACATAAGATTTGAGCCTTCAAATGGTGAACTTCCATTCCAGTTATGCAGAAGGCAATTTCCTGTTTGCCTGGCCTTTTGCATGACAATCAACAAATCTCAGGGACAGTCAGTGAAACATTTAGGACTGGATGTTCGGACCCCAGTGTTTACACATGAACAACTTTATGTGGCCCTTTCACATTGCACATCAAGCAACCGTATCAAAGTTCTCTTTAAAGATGGTTCACAACAAACTGTAACACAAAATGTAGTCTATCCAGAGGTATTATTAGATTGATGTAAATGGTAAAAGTACTGATAAATGTAACTTTATTTTGATTGAGATGTAAGAAGAGCCAAAATTGAACATGTGTACCAGAACTAGGATTAAACATGCGTACCAGGGGGTCCAGGGGGCGTGCCCCCGGCAAGCTGTGACCAGTGCTGGAGGAACGGCCAAGCATTAGCGAGTGCCGTGCCGTAGGCACGGGTCTAAAGCTTGTTTAAGCAATTGGGTTACGTCAGCGATGTTTATCTTATCAGCTAAGGGCAGATTGAGGTCAGAAGGACTGCTTCTCATAAATTCTAGTACTCTTTTACAACGCAAAAGAAGATTAAAAGTCGCCGCCACCAAGATCTTCGTCATCCAAATCTCCATCTTGAATTTCCTTAGCAAGCTCCTTCTCTCGTTCCCTCGCCCCCTCAGCAGCAGCAAGCTCTTTCCGATGTGCATTGAGTGGATATCTCATCGCCTACAGGGAAATTAATGAAGCAAAATGCCAGGCAACCTTCAGATAGGCAACTCACCTTCACACTCTGATTGTGTAAATCCAAACAAAACGCAATTCGTCTCCCAAACACCTCACTAACCTCAGGCCCATAACCGCTCTTCTGCGTCCCGCACTCCATCCACCCTTTCTCATGGACAATACGGCCCTCAATGACCCCATCACGAATAGCCTTGCCCACGATATACTCAGCGTCCTCCTCCGAATCCAGATGGAGCTTGACGCAAATGTCGCGAAGAGAGATACGTGAATACGAGAGGGAGAGCCTCCGAATGCCTGTCTTAATGACATTTTGGCGGAGGCGGGCTATGAGGGTGTAGGTGTTGTCTTCTTCGAATTGGTCAGCGTGTTTTGAGAGGGTTGTTTGGAATTGGGAAAGGGAGCCCGTGCGTACGGCTAGCGAAAAAAAAAATGATACAGAAGGGCAGGGATGAGCCAGGCGACCTGCTGACCTTTAACGATATCAAAGTAGGCGATAAGTGCCTTTTCTAGAACGACATGTCTGAATAGCGATCTGTCTGGGATATCACCCATGAGCAACTCGACAACGACAAAGTACTTGTGTACGGCTTGGTAGAAACCTGGTGCTACTTTTGCTGCTGGAGCACGCCTGATAGCTTGCTGGAGATTGGTATGTGCCTCGGTGTAATTTAGTTGCACGGCCCTTATACGCCCGAGATAGAAATGGTATCGAGCATATTGAGCATTACTGGCAGACACGGGGAAGGTTGTTTTCGACACGAGCTTGTCGGCTTGGTCATAGAGGTTGTACTGAATGTAGCTGCGCAAAAGACAGTTGATGAGTGCGGCCTGAGCTTCATCGTCGTGCCGCAAAGACGCCGTGCGCTGAGCGGCGAGAAATAGTCTGAAAGTGGGTAAGGAACGGGGACTACGGACGAGAAGATCAAACTCACGGTCGTGCATCGGCCAACTCGCCAGCAAGATCATACGCCCTGTCAACTGCAAACCAGATCTTTGCAGCAATAGCGTCCATACTCCGTCGATTGAGCGCTTGCATCTTCTCCACGGTTTCATGAGCAAGTTCAAGGGCTTTGCTTTGAGTGTCTTCCTCCTTGAGCAGATGGTGAAGCATAAGGAGACGAATGTAGATCTCAGCCTCTGGCACGGGTTCTGGCGCATCCGACTTGTCAGAGAGATCAACCTCCATTGAATGGTCGGTCGTAATGGGACCAGTAGGAAGCCATGAGAGAAGGGTTTTCTTCACGGGTCTATCACCTTGAGAGATTTGTTAACCATAGTTAAGTGAGATAGAGATGCCCACCTTTGCCGTATATTTCTTCGATGGCTGTTCTTAGCACGGTGTCGTCGACGCGTTTCCTCAAAGCCGTTAGCGTGCGCAAGACACGATTGGTGAAGCGCGGCTCGAGAGTTGAGACTGCGCGTTCAATGAGAGTAGTGTTGGACTTTATCTCCTCAACTGGGGTTGGTGGTGGCGGGAGGGTTGTTTTGTCGTCTTCCTTCTTCTTCTCGTCGTTCGCCTTGTCGGCTGGCTTCATCTCAACGTCGGCCATTGTTGGGTATGTGTTCTGGAAAGTGAATGGAAGGTGACGCGTCGCAGGGCTTGTTGAAGATTATTTACAGTTGAACGCGATTATAATAGATGTCTACTTACTGCTTCACAACGTCTCCATAGCTCAGTGGTAGAGCATGCGATTGCAGCGCTTGGAATTGCTAGTTGATATCGCAGGGTCAGGTGTTCGAACCACCTTGGGGACTTAATCTTTTGGCACAACCTCCTTTTTCTTCGACTCTCAAATGAGAGTCCTCATAGTAAAACCAGAATACACGAGCTCTAATCACGCCTTGCTTGCACAACGAACCTCTTGCCCCTCCCCTGCTGCTTCAACAAGGACACCTCAGCTCTCAAGTTGTTGCAGAGCTGATATTGGCATTCTCCGAATACCCAATACCCTGGGAAGGCCGCTACCTCGGCAAGCTTCTCTCCGTCTCCTGCCATCATCTCCGTGAGCGTGCGTGTCGCAGAACTCAACCCCGCATGGACTTACTTCCCTCTCAATTCCGCCTACAAGCACTTCGTCGCATTCAGGTGGGCTGTAGTTTCGCGGATAGGCCATCGAATGAAGGCCGATGAGCTCAACGCCCCGACTTTTGCAGTTTGCCTATCCATCCTCATCCCTAAGCTGTATCCGAATGACGGGGAGGAGGATGAGGAATAGGTTGTGATAGTTTTGAGCTGCTTCCCTCCCATAGTCTCAGCAAGAATACGACCCCCTGTTGGAGAAGGAGATCATGGTATGCGAGGACTCAGCAGGGCGAGCATGGCGATGAGAAGAGTTGTTTGAATGGGCTTGAAATAGAGGGGCAAGACCAAGGGTGAGACGAGGAGAACGTCAACGACCTGTTTGCTTTATCCACGCCAGAATCCGAGGCTTCGCCAGAGCAGGGAGGGGGACCGGACCTTTCTGCTCTGGATGACGAAACAAACCAGCATCCTTCACATCATAGGTCTAGAAGTCAATCTCCTCTTCCAACGCCTTCATCTCTCCATCTTACCAGCAAGATCTGGAACGTCGCCCCAAAAGCACAACCTCATCAGTCCAGCAACTCCCCTCCTCAATTCCCTTCCGTTGCTTCTTCACCATTCTCAAGGTACCGCTACAAGTTCCGAAAAACCTCGCCAGATATATGCTCCACCCAAGCCACCTCATATTATTCAAGAGGCCATGTATATATCTCTTCCCCCAAACCTCAGCCGGAAGTAAAGTATGAGAGCCATCATTGGCTTTCAAGCCTTGCTCAGTCGCTGTCGCCGCTGGCTGATGAAGAAGGCGATAGCAGCCTTCGCGCCCGTGGTTTTGAACCCCGTTATGACGATAGCGATGACGCGAAGATCGTTCTGGTCAAAAGAACGCAAGATCACCGCAGGTCACCCCAAACCTATGAGGATTGACCTTCGAAAGATTGTGAAGATTGAAGACACCTTCGTCTAATTTGGGAGATAGCGCCGCTACCAAGGTAGTGAGGAAGAAAAGAAAAGTAATGGTGGACGATGGGGATGAGGAGCCGCCGAGAAGGGGAAGGGGGTGAAGAAAGATGGTTCTCTTGGGTCAGTGAAGCAGGAACAGAAGCCGAAGAAGAGGAGTGGAGTAGTGGATAGGGATAGGTCACCTTCTGCTTCAGAGCCTCAGAGCCACGTTCAGTGAGGTCCCGGAGGGGGAAACGGAAGGTTAAGTGACCAGTATTGAATGAGCTGCGTGACAATGGGTTTCATCGCGAGGTTCGCATTCTCTCATTGTTTCTCACCTCTGTCTCTCATCTGATCTATTTCTGGATCTGATTAGTTTGTCGAATGCGACTTGTAGGTGTTTCTTGATGACATTCCATACTCGTTTTTTTATGTCTAACATCAATGAAGATGCTTCGCCTGGTTCCATTGCGGCTGCATCGGTATCACTCCAACGGACAGAAGGCGCGATCTTATGGAAATTTTCTTTTGTTGGTCCGTCCTCGTTCTTTCTATATTTGAGTCCTTATATTTATGGAATCTTGATTTGTTAGTTTTCGTTAGTCTCGTTCAAGGTGACGCGCTATGGTCTTTGATTGTTTGTGGTTGCAGAGAAACCCGCCGCGTATACAGAAGCGACGTTCTGTGGACGGCGAGATTGCGGCCACCGTGAGGCACCTGCAGATGAATACTTTGTGGCTGGCATTGGCAGGAGGAAAATAATTATGTGGACATGGTCCGCTACCAAAGTGGCTGGTCAAGTGGGACAGGTAAGTATTTTTTGTATAATTGTCCGCGTTGCAGGCTGATGCCACCTCACAGCTACCTGATAAATCAGTGTATTTGTGAATACTATGAGAACGCAATGCCCGACCCGCATAAATTGATCGAAGAATTCGAAGAGGATGCAGCGAAGGAGGGGGTTGATCTTGACGCAGACCCCTACTAGAGAGTGTTGTTGCAAGAACTTGTGATTGAGGAGGATTGGTCACATCAAGTTTTGTCATTATGAACTCTCCGTAAATTTGAAGCATATTTGTAAGGCGTAACGTAGGTTATCTTTGCATGTTGAATTACGTAAGAACACGTCAACGGTCGACGCTCCATCTTGGCTTCGAGTCCATTACGCCGGTCAATAATGTTCTCTTTACTCCATCTCTCGCTGCTTGCAGTGGCAGCACAGGCGTCATTGCTATCCCTGCATTCCCCTCGGCTTACAGTCTCCGACTCAACTGGCAATCAACTGCGTTCAGAGACGTGCGTCTTACTTACCACACTTGACACTCTCAACAACATACACCTAGAATCTCGCTAGCTCAAGACTCGCAAATCCCCGTTGAATTGGCTGCAAAAGATATTTTGAAACTCACTTTCCAAGTTGTCGAGAAGGATAGCGAAAAAGGCGTCCAGCCGCACCAAACCTTCCTTCGCTTCTACGATGAAAAATCCGGCGAAGAGGGCATCCAACCTATACGTGTCACCCCTGGAGGAAAGGCTAAATTCGAACTTGTAGATATTTCCCTCACTCCAACCTCACTGAACTAATCACCTCTTCACAGAACATGTCCAAGCCCCCACTCTCCCTACCCCCAACCACCGACGCGCCTCTAAAAGTGACGCTTCTCATCGGATCCTCGCTCTACTCGCCTCTCTCTATCGACCTTTTCGATCTCGTCGTACCACGCTCAGCACCAGCACCCATCCACCCCGACGAAGCGTCCTTTCATCCTCTACCAGAAATAAAACACACTTTCCGCCCAGACCAAAAACTTCCTCCCCGGCCCATCTCCGCAATCTTCGCTGTGCTTGTACTCTCCCCATGGGTCGTGCTACTGAGCCTGGTTCGCTACACAATTCATTTATTCTCCTCTTCGTACACTAATCATATATCCACAGTGGACCCAAGTAGTACCCGTCCAAACGCGTCTACTCTCGCCCAACGTCCTCCCCTTCATTCTGTCCCTCGGCGCGTTTGAAGCGCTTCTTTTCTGGTACTGGGTCGACCTCAAACTGGGGCAAGTGTTGCTCTACGGCGCCATCCTCTCCATCCCTACTTTCTTTGCGGGAAAACACGCCTTGTCGAACATCGCGAGCAAGAGGCTTGGTATTCGAAATTAAACAACAGTAATATACCATCTGTAAAACGATGACCTCCTGCCATCTAGACCATTTGGAGGGTATCGCAAATGAATATGGATTCACGGCTAAAACGAGCCATACTATCAAAATACGATGGCTTTCTGAGTGATCTGGGATTCTGATATCCTCAAGTCGATCGAACTTTTTTAAATGCAGAGTGGTCAAGGAGAGTTTATTAAATATGCCGTGGAATAAGCGAGTGTATGGTATCTAAGCGAGTGGCTTGCTGCGATTCAGCGTCCTGTTTTCCTCCATTGCTCAAACAGGTCAAAGGCTAGCACTAGTGAAGGAACGCCTGTGCTTGGATCTGCGGCTCCTCCTGTTCGGTCCCCCTGTTTTGACGGCACTCTCCACCCCGCCAACCGCATTAGCAACAACGTTGCCCATGTTAGGGATGGGGCTGACAGCGGGAATGCTTCCCGTAGTGGTTTCAAACGGTGTGTTGGACTTGCGCAACTTGCCAGTTCCATAGGTGGCATCTGCTGTGCCAGAGGGGACTTTGAGAGGGTGGGCTTCGGTGCTGAAGACATCTGTTGAGAAAAGTGGAGGTGAGTTACTTGTGGATGGAGTTCAATCCACCTACATTCGTCAAGACTGTATCGTGACGGGTCGTCGAAGGTC
Organism: Laccaria trichodermophora; assembly: GCA_018417955.1. NCBI lineage: Eukaryota > Fungi > Basidiomycota > Agaricomycetes > Agaricales > Hydnangiaceae > Laccaria > Laccaria trichodermophora. The sequence goes on from JACTVC010000002.1 coordinate 1,712,899, forward strand.
AGGTACCTGTAGTATCGACCCATTTAATCTCGACATCATCAATAAATGAAGACTGTTGAACATACAGATATTTCAAGACCTCCGCAAACCAAAAGCTCTCTGTATCATCGATCCTCGATGACTCCTTGTTATTGACATCATCAATACCAGCATAACCACCGGCAGTACCGTCAGCATTCTTAATACTGAGGTACTCCTGGAAAGACTTGATAGCTGAGGCGGCACGATCCAAGTACTTGTCATCTCCAGTGACACGCCAAGCATAGAAATTGGATTCGAGAACCTCAGGTCGAAGAACGTAGTCTGCAGCCGTGATGTAGAAGCCGTTCTGTTCATAGAAAGCAGTTTGTTCTGCACTTTGAGGGGAACCACCAGTATAACCCCCATCTTTGGAAACGAACGCAAAGACTTCTGGGCCAATTTGGGTTCTGCAAGATATCTTCTTTCAGCCTATTGAAACTGCATTGAAGCCCAAAAACTCACGCTGTACGGGCGTACGTATTCCAGCAGGCGTCTGTAAGCTCCAGACCGATGTCGACTATGGTGGCATTATTCAGCAGCTGACCACCTGTACAACAAGGTAAGAACTGATGAGAAAAATGAATTTACAGAGAGTCGCGAACCAAGTAACCAGTTTCCACCGTGGAAGCACGCCAAATGAGAACTGACGTGCCGGATTTTCGACCCATCGTAATCAGCGAGGTATACGTGGTCACCAACAGTAGAAGTCTGGGAGAGAATTAACGACCAGTCATCCCAGTCAATACACATGATTCCACCTTTCGCAGAACCTTAATCGAAGAATCGACGGCCGTTCTCCAAGAGTCGGCAAAGTCGGAGCTAACTGAGCTATCCATGCGGGCATACTTGATAAGATATTCAAAGTAGCTGTCAGAGCCTCCGCCCCAGGTCTATGCAATGGCAATGGGTGAGTGCTTTGTAGAACGACGGCGCCAACGCACGATGTATTTCCCGACGGATAGGCCAGTGGAAGGATCGATGCCTTGCGCAGGGAGACCAGGGAATTGCACACCCTCGCAGAAGCATCAGCCTGAAGAAGCTCGTCGGTAATAGAGAAAGAGCTTCACCAAATTGGCTATATGAAGTGCCGCGTTCTCCGCGAGGGCCTTATATGTCGTGTTTCCAGTATACTGGGTCAGCTTTGCCCACTCCAAAGTCAACTATTTTCAAGGACGTTAGTATGACCGGACTTCTAACTTTCACTCAAGACTCACTGTTCCAGCCTCAGCAATGTTCGACTTGAATTCATAGTCAACTTCGGTGTAGATCAATCATCAATGAATATAGTTCACCGTGGCCGTGCTGGGAGTATTTGTACTGAAGTCGATGTGACCATAGGGGATGCTATTTTTCTGCCAGTTGTCATTTGAGATGAGTAGTATTAGAGTCAAAGCATAGGCAACGCACGCCGACCCAAGCATGCGCCATTTTATCGGCGACTTCTTTGGCCTTGTCTAACAGCTGCTGATATTGATTGCCGCTCAATTCATATGCACTGAGCAGGCCACCAAGGTAACGGATCGTTGTTTCAAAGATGCTGGTAACTATAGTGAGTCAAAAATGTGCAGATATGTACAACATGCCGCATATACCTGACGGTGTCCGACGTCTGTGATTTGTTGAAATCAATGTTGGATGCGAATTTGACAGCATCAGCGAAGAGGTCCTGTTGCGTAAGTGGGTATAGAATGAAATGGTATCTTGACAATGGGCGCATACATCCAGGTCCATGATTTTCTGTACAGGGTCATTAGAAGGGGCGAGGGTGTGGACGGGGGGAAGAGGACTGACCATTGTGGACATCGCATCAATGATAGTCGCGCCTGCATCCTTCAAAGTCAAAAGAGGTGATTCTTACTCAGAATACTACACACCCCAGCCATTCCGTCCGTCACTAGAAGCTATTGAGAAACAGCATAAGCGGTGAACTTCAAGGTAGAGGCCAGGCAGGACGCACTCTGGCTCACAGGGGAGACATCGTCATGGCCATACGTGAACTTCCTGCAAGTTTGTCAACTCTCCAATTTTTTACCAGGGAAGAAAAGACAGACTTGTAAGCGTTATAGCTGTCAAGAAAAATTTGCTTGACCTCCCCTTGGTGTGAACCGTAGGCAGGGGGAACAGCAAGACCCTGTTTCTGGACTAGCCCACCAATTGTAGCGGAAGGTAAAGAGAGGAACGCTCCGAGAGCAAAAAGGAGTGTGGGGGTGGGAAGCATCATGACCAGAGGAAGGAAAGAAACGAAGACGAACCATTTCTTTACTCGCCAGATTATAACTGGGTTAAAATCGTCAAAGCGAACAAGTTCCGAACAAACAAGCTTGACTTCGTCAACGATCGGTGATCGGGTCAGAGATCTTCGATCACAATTTGAAAAAAAAAATCGAACAGAAGAGGAATGACGTAAGGTCGGGGTAAGGTCTGGCATGGCAGTGACATTTGGACAAAACTTGTAGATTCTTGAAGCGTTTATATTCCCTGTGGGCCAGATAAGGAGCAACACACCCGAGCAAGATACGCTTTATCAACTCAGTCCTTGTGCGCAAGGAAAAGAAAATCCCTTTGCCGCACCAAAAACACTTGATTTTGGGCGATCACACTTTCAGAAGGCTTCCTCGCTATCACCCACCCAGTCTAGCCCAGTCTGCTGCAAAAAAAACTCAATCGAGGTCACGCGTCCGCAAAATGGTTGGTTCAGGTGATTCCCTCGAAACAGTAACTTGAGCAACGATAACGCCCTCAGTGAGCGCATCGCCTTCAAGAGAACCTTCTGCCCACCGGATCTCCTAAGTTAAGTCGCCTGGGCCATAACACTCTGTCCATCAGGTTTTTTAGTTTGAAAGTTGTTTGAATTAACCCAGTTCGACATCAAGTGCGAGAAGCGATGTGGTCTTGGGTCAGTGGCAGTCACAGGGCGAGCTTCAATGTGAAGTAGATCCAGAGAGATATCTCCAATAAGAAATGCCCATTGCCCACCGAGTGACACGAAAACTGAAGTGCGAAGTCTCCTTCCATTTCATCAATCCTTGAGAGCTAGCACCGATATATTGGATGTCATCATGCACGTAGGAGCCGTGAATAAATAGACATAGCCTGCACTTCAAGAAATTAGTAATTTACAGATATTGGTTGATCCTGTTACGATGAAGCCATGGTAGACCACGGGTGACGTTACGTCTAAGAGGCTATTGTATTGGCGACAGTGACGACCTCCACATTTGCAGAGCTGGTCAACTGCCCATCTTTCAAACCAAGCCTAGTAGGGTATCCGTGAGCAGCAGACCAGGGCCTCGTCGTAGTAAACGCAATACCTTAAGAAACAAGCGATAGTCGGCGAGATAGAAGTCAGCGGCCAAGACAAGAAGAAAAGAGGCCCGGCTCAGGCAAGTTCTGGAAGAGCAGATATTTGTCAGTGATTGGCAACTCCTTTCTCTCGGATTCTCTCCTTGGCAAACGACGACCATAATTGTGGCATTTTTGTTCGCCTTTCTCATCAAACTTCTTTTCGGGGCTTTATTTATAACCTCTTTTTTTTCATTTGGGATCTGATTTTCTCCTCCGTTTCGCTGCAGACGTCTAAGTGTACCGACGTTGACACCTTTTTGCGCAATGTTGGTGAACAGGCCGTGAGCAGTGGCACAATATTCCTCTATGTAACACAGAGTTTTCCCGTCGCCTGAAGATCTCATAATTCGCGGCGCATGATATACACCAGGTATACCGACGGCCATTGGTCCTCAACCTTCCTCAACATCTACAGAAAGGCACCTGACATATGCTTTTGTTTTACTCCGTGGCAATTAACGAATACAAGAATTTTCGACAATCCCTTAGGGATCGACTTCATTTCTGAAGATACCTCCCATCCTGTCCACTTGCAGCTCTTCCCATTTTCCAGAGTGTAGACTTATGCTAAACGCCGCCGTCACTCTTCCAACTTTATTGTCTCGGAGCATCATCTTCGTCGCGTCTCGTTCACGTCAAGAAACGGCTTGCTAACAATCACGACATAGAAATCCCAGTCCAACCATGGCTACGTACTCGATTGAGTACGTCTTGTGGGCGATTGAATGATTTTCGTAACTTATACAAGTGCTAGATCAACGACTTCAAACATACCTGACTCCCACACGGGATAACGAATCAAGAAAACAGTGTTCTTTTGTTTTCTTGACATGTCCTTATCCCGTTCAATGACCGATCTTGGACATCCCGTGTTCCTACTAACGGTCCATATTCAGACAAGAGGCAAGGCACATCACACTGTCAAATCGAGCACCCGCCACTCCGGTTATTGTCTTCAGTCGCTTCACTTCCCTTCTGTGGCAGCGACAATTACTCGTGCGCCAGATCATCCGGTCACCCTTCGTATTTTCTTATCTGCCAATTTCTAAACAATAGACCTATGAATGTCAGCATAGTGTAAGCGTTCACCGCTTTCTCGTGACCTTGTCTATAAAACCACAAAGATTTCGCGACATACCTTAGGCTCATTGCAACCGCAGCTCTTTTTTTGCAACTCAACCTTTACTTCCCGTTCATCCTCCCCAATTATTATGGACGCCTTCACATTCTACATTACCTCCGGCGTTGACGCGATCCCCATCAACGAGAAGACTGAGGTTGAGTCGGCTCCTACCGACGAGGATGACGGTGGCAGTGGAAATAACGCCTACTGCGTTATTGCTTGATCCCACACTCTAATCAGCACACGATTCTCTGTGAGTTCAACATTTTTATTATCTCAGTGTGACCACCTACTTAATCACCTTTCCCTTGTCCGTAGGTCATTTTCAACACAACACCACGATCAGCATGACCATATCATTATTTCATTTTCATCATGACCGGGAGGGAGGAATTTGAGCCGCTAGACGGCCAGTTGCATAATCTAGCCTTTCGACTTTGTAAAAAACTAGTTGTTGTATTGGGCTAGGGCGGAGGGATAATTGACGACTTGAAGATCTTCTTGCCACTGCTCCGAAAAAATTCAGGCGCAGTTTAAGACGATAATATCTACACAAATAACAAGCATTCGAAGCGAAAACACAGCCGGCCAGAAGGGTATAAGATGTATCATACTGTAGCATGAATAATTTGGAAAATTCTATATCACAAGTGAAGTTAGAAGGGTTAGTAGTTACACTTTTACCCCATGAGGCTGATCGCAGAAGAAATCTTCGTCCCGTATATATTCTCGATCTTATGCCTGCGGGAAAGCAAACTGTCAGCACAAGCAAAAGTAGCGAGGCACACAGCACCTACTTGGCTTTCAGGTGAGATCGGACAAACCTCTCTGCCTCGCTTTACGCCAAATGTTCTCATTCGATTTCTCTTAAAGTGTGCTGCACAAGAACTTGCAATTACGGGCAACCGAAAGTATGTCTCCTTAGGGGTGTTGAGGTCGCTGGATCTCTGACAGAACTTCGAGCGGGAGGTGGACAAAGCCATTGGGTGACGCGGATGAGATAGCGCGTGGTGTGGGCGATTCAACGCGAAATCTCTGTCATGCTTAGTAAACCAGCTCTGTAGCACTTGGTGATGATGAATTGCTTAGTAATGGCTTTGTCGTCGCAGTACGCCCCGGGCAACACAAAACCTCATATTTCTCTCTGGACAGACGACAAAAATTCATTAATGAGGATAAAATTCCCGCCCTTCGTCAATGCACAGGCCCTTTGTCACTGCAGCAGAAACTTGCTGAAGGGCTGAAGGATGCGATTGATGCCCACTCAAGGCAGATTGAAGTGAGCTCACTTTCGAGCCTGACAGGAGGCTGTCATTTTGATGTAGTCTCCATTCAGGACTTGGGTTTTCTTGTAGATGATCAGCAGGGTCAGTGGACCGGGGTCGCGAAGCGGCTTGCGGCAACGTTCCCCTTGGAGGAGTCCTCGTGCGCTGATGGATGCCTACATTTTTTGAAGGGGGCTATTGGGTGCGTGCATTGTGTCTTTTGTTTGAAAGTTATGTTTGACGAAGGGAGTAGTGAATGCCCACTGCTCCTTAGAGTCTTCTACAAGGTCGTTCGCAGACAACCGGTTTTCTCTAAAGATGATCGTCTTCAAAAAGCACCATCTCCTTCTCAAAAACAGGCTTTGCCGAAAAACATACATTCCTTCTCCAAATGACGCCCACGTTTATCCCTCCCATGTCAGTATGAACCACCACCGTGACCAACCAGAATTCATCCACGTTCATTCATGGAGAACGGCTTTTGGACTCTTCGTCGCAAAATACCCCCGATACGACAATCCTCGCCTGGGCTGTCGTTCATTCCTCTGACATTGAGCTGAAGGCTTTACTGGCCACCATATCGTTGGATTTGACAGGACTGCAGAAGATCCCTGTGCCCACTGGTACATGCGTTTTCATTTGATTATTCTGACTTATCGCTCTCTAGGTTTATCACCATTGCGATATCTTAAACAATCACTGTTACCTAGATCTCCGATTACCTACCGTCTTTTGACTCTTTCCAGCCTTTTTTTCCTTGCACCCCGATAGGAAGTCTTTGGCCTTCGCTTCTATTTCATCTTCATGCTACCAAGCGAATGCTGCTACCCTTGTTGTCTCATATTTGACTGTCTGATTCTGTGCACTAACCCTGTGGAGTTGGATGGTGGGTTGGGCTTGGAGAGGACCTGGCGGGGAGTCGTTCCCGACTGAGGGTGATTGTTCACATTTGCCCACTGTTCAGCTCCTCCGAATAAAGAAGAGGCGTTCATATGTTCTACGTCTGCTTTTGTGCATAACTTCTGCGTCTCCAACACACTCTCCTCCTGTTCATTATGTCATGTCGCTGTTGCTTGTACTGCTGTTGCTCCAACGCAGCTTACTGCTGCTGTGTATATGTAGCTTGCTGTTCAAACCTCTCGCTTCACGGCTACGTTGACCCCTCGGTATACTGGCAATGAATGTCCTTCGTCGGTTCGCGGCAGCTTTCTGCGTCTCCAACACAATCTCCTCCTGTTCGTTATGTGGCATGTTGCTGTTGTTCCAACGCAGCTTACTGCTGCTGCGTATATGTAGCTTGCTGCTCGACCCTCTCGCCTCACGGCTACGTTGGCCCCTCGGTATACTGGCAATAATTGTCCTTCGTTGATTCCCGCAGCTTGGACAATATTGTCCCAGACCGTGATAGGAGCAATCGGTGTTCGGATTTATTGATTTATAATTGAGTGTCTCTGCGCCGACGTTGTCTCAAGTATGCACACTCACACATTCCGCTGCCTTATTGAAGGCGACAACAAGGTTTTCAAGGTTGAAATCGCCACCGACGAGGAGATATCTGACTTGAAAGACAAAGTTCACGAGAAGGGCATTGGACAGCGCCCAATTCTTGCCAAAGACCTAACCCTTTTAAAGGTGATTACCACCCCGAGTCTTGTAAACACTCACCTTTCTATGTTCACGTAGGTTGAAATTGACCTTTTGCCACATACTACCGCAGAGTCCTTAAGTCAAGTCGCAATCAACCCAGTCGGCACTGAAATCTTAGACTGGATGGAGATTTCGGAAGTCTGGCAGGAACCGCCCGCCCCCCGTGCACTCCACATAATTGCCAAACTCCCACCCGCTACTGGTGAGCTTGCCCTTTTGTCTTCAATGTTGTTACGGTTTCGAACCCTACATGCTGCGCACCCATGTCCATGCATTCTATGGCTCTATTCCGATTGTTGATTGTTGATTTACAGGATCCTTGTTTTTATGCAGTCATGTATAGGCGCAGTTCAAGACGATAATATTTACAGATAACAAGCATTCGAAGCGAAAACAGAGTCACTTTGAATCGCCAGAAGGGTATAAGATGGATCATACTGTAGCATGAATGATTTGGCAAATTCTGTATCACAATTTGTGAAGTTAGAAAAGTTAGTTATTACAATTTTACCCCGTGAGGCTGATCGCAGAAGAAATCTTCATCCCTTATATTCTCGATCTTATGTCTGCGGAAAAGCGGACTGTCAACAAAAACAAAAGTAGCGAAGGACACAACACCTACTTGGCTTTCAGGTGAGATCGGACACCATTAAAACTGAATAGCTTGGGTGGCTTCTCCTTCCTCTCGTTCCTTTCCTCCTCTCCAGCAGCGCCAGAGGGTGGCGGTTGTTCCCCCGCAGCTGTATCATCGTTTCCGGTTGTTGACGTTAAGTGGCCAAAGCCGTACCCCCCTCCCGCCGACCCAATCAACGTCCCTGCCCATTTCGAAGTTGGCAAGCAATGTCGGCACCCAAAAATGATCTTCTCCTGTACTGCTTTGACTGTCCTATCAGGACCCAATAACTTTCTTACAAGCCCCCTTTCGACATCGTGCGCGCCCATAACCAATGGATCGTATCCGGTGATGGCAATCTGCATCTTCATCTCTTCGTGTCGATGACTGTGGCCCGCCTGTGATCAGCAGGGTCAACATCCTCTTCGGAATAAAAGAAAACTTGGATACGCACAACGCCGGCGGTACAAACGTACAAAGGAGGGTCACAAGAGACACAGAGAACGTAATTTTTACGGGACAGAACATCCTTGGCGCTTGACTTCTGGTTATCATGACCAAATATCGCAATCAACTGCTCTAGGGCCGCAGAAGCCTTTCCAAAATATCATGGTCTGTTGCAAGGCGGTGAACAAAGAAACTCACTTTATCATCCTTCTTGAAGTTTGAAGCATTCCATTTGGCCTGTCCGTTCTTCTTGGCTTTCGGGTTTCCTACCACACACTGATGTGCACATGCACCCGCGAAATCCAAACATTCGTCATCGCGATATTTGGCAGGGAAGTACTTGCATTTTTTGCACAAATACCTCGCAGATAGCCGCTCTGCTGGATGTACTATGCTTTTGTTTGCGGACTTCCATTCTGCCGGATAGCCGAACATGACTCCAAAATCTTGCCTAGCTTTGTCTGTCCACTGAGCCACCTGATTCTCGAGAATGCAAGTCACGAGAGGATCCTTTTTCAGAGTCTTGGAAACGCTAGCACCGTCTGGTAGCGATCCAGGGGATTGCAAGAGGTCGAGAACTGGGAGCTTCAGGAACGCAGACACAGCGGGTACCGTTTTTCGCGATTCACCCTGTGCAGGTATGGCTGAGCGGAGGCGGGAATGATGTTGGAGTGCTTGTTCTCTACTCTTTCTATGGGCGGCTTCTGCTACTCGACGTTTCCGTCGCTCCTGCAGCGCAAGGAGTTGAACCTCAATTTTTGGTTTCATCAATTCGAACTCTGGCGCAAGGTTGTCAGTGGCTAAGTGGTGGTCAGCTTGTTTCCCAAGAGCTCACCGACGCCTCCAACTTTCTCATAGATTCGGGTTTTGTGCTTGTGGTAAGGTCCATAAACGGTACAATTCATCATGTCCCAGAAGTCCCATCCATTTAGAGTTGCAAGACCTTTTCCGCTGAAGGGCAAAAAATGTGAGTGCAAGTCTAGAGATAGGGAACTGACTCACGCAGCTTCGTTTTCTTTCTTGAGTAGACGGAAAGCATCTTGAACGCTACTTAACCAATCGTATATGTTGACACAGATCTGTAATAAAATAAAAAAAGTGCTGTTAGCAGCAGCTATAATTGATTAATTAGTATCATACCGGCATCCATTTCTTCTTGCGATCCCTCTTAGCTTGAGTGCTCTGGTCGTAATATAAATGATAGAGAAAGAAAGAAATTTCACAGTACCGACCTCGGCATACGAGGTACGGTCAGTCATGTTTTCATATTCGTTTAACGCAGTCGTCCAAGCCGTTCGGCGACAAATCGGAGTGACCGAAGGCCCTTATATATAACATCAGTCCCAGCGGCAAGAGTTTGGGACAAATGCGACCATACAATGTGAATTCAGCCCTGAGAAAACAGCCCTGGGACAGAAACCTATGTTGTGATATTGAAGCAGGGAGACTTTTTGCGTAATCTGATCTCACCATTACGTTTGGTCGACTCCACCTGGGGGATAGAAGATAACACAACTAAACGGGTTGTTTCTTCCAACCCAGCGATCTCGGTCGGTTTGATTGCCAACCTGTCCCAGATAACGTCAGAAAGGACGCGTCGAATATATGCACCAGGACGCACGTTGTCAAAAACACCGTCTTGCAATGGTCCTGAGCATGCGCGTTAATGTCGCAGCGTATAGGAGGTAAGAAATCTCACGTTCGGACACAATCTGAGTCGCAAAGCGAACGATACATAAGGTTGTCCCGTCACATTTCCGCATACCTCACAAGGACCACCGTCGAAGAGGAACGAAGCATACGCTGCCTCTGAGAGCAGTCCTTGTTGATCTGGTATAGGTAGAGGTAGAGCTCTCTCCCTCGCTTTACGCCAGATGTTCTCATTCGATTTCTCTAAAAGTGTGTCGCACAAGAACTTGCAAGTGCGGGTAACCGAAAGGATGTCCTTGGTGGTATTGAGGTGGCTGAGGATTTCTGACAGAACTTCGAGCGGGAGGTGGACAAAGCCATTGGGTGACGCGACTGAGATGGCGTGTGGTGTGGGCGATTCAACGCGAATTCTCTTTCTAGATGGTGGAACACATTGGCCAGCGTCGATATTATCCGTCGCTTCTGCCATGCTTGGTACGAGTTGAGTAAAACAATTGTCAGTGGCACAGAAGAGGCACCTCTGAGTCTATATGCACATGTTTAAAATAGGTGATGATGACTTGCTTAGTAATGGCTCCCCCTGTCGACAGCAACAATGCCTCCCCTTCCCAGCACGCTTGCCCAGGATACACAAAACCTCATATCCTCTCTCGACAGACGGCAAAAACACATTAATGAGGTCCAAATTACCGCTCTTCGTCAATGCACAGGCCCTTTGTCACTGCAGCAGAAACTTGCTGAAGAGCTGAAGGATGCAATTGATGCCCACTCAAGGCAGATTGAAGTGAGCTCACTTTCCAGCCTGACAGGAGGCTGTCATTTTGATGTGGTCTCCATTCACTAGGATTTGGGTTTTCTTGTAGACGATCAGCAGGGTGAAAAGGCTAGAAGGGAACTAGGGGCTATCGTTGACACATTTCGCGAAGCTCTCGATCGGTATGGTTTTTCTTCGACTGAATGAAACCGCCCTCACTATTCATAGAATGCGCAAAGACACACGATCAGCGCTTCTTCTTTCAAAGAAAGCTATCGAGTCGCAGACAACATCCCATCGAGACGAACTGTTAAGTTTGGCTGGCGTACTAAAGGAAAAGGAGGGAAACCAAAGCAATTATGGGGCCAGCAACGAGAAATTTGGGTGAGCATTTTCTTTCTTCTATGGGTTTTAGCATCTGAAGAGTATTTGCCGTAATGCAGCGAAGACGCTCTCATGAAAGCCAACGCGGATGTGACAGACGCGCTCCGCCGTACTATTGCGGCAATGCAGAATGAACTGGAACGCTCCGTCCTTTCCAATCAAATGCTCGAATCATCCTCAGCTTCCCTCCACGCGACCTCCTCTCAACACGATAAACTCTCCAGCTTCATGATCACCTCTAAGCACCTCGTCACCGCCCTTGAAAAATCCGACTGGCTTGACCGCGTTATAATCCTATCGGCATTTTTGTTCTTTCTCCTCGTCGTCATGTTCATTCTGAAACAGCGCTTCGTGGATCGAGGCTTGAGGATGGCTCTTTGGTGGACAAGGTTTATACCGGACTTTAGTGGTGATGAGGCACTGCTGAAGTCGGAGGATGGATTGGCGACGCAAGTTGTTGCTACTGTCACGTCAAGTTTATCGCTGGCGGCATCCGCTGCATCGTCGACGCTCTCTCCATATATCTGCAACGTCGACTTTATTGCCTCCCGAAACGCTAAATGTTGTCTCTTCGCTGATATCTACGGAAACGGGCCTAGCTGCCCAGCATGAAACGGATCACACATTACAGCGGAGCATGATCGTGTTTCTTCCGTGCAAACAATGTCTTCGGACATTGTGCACGCTGACGGGACTGCTTATGCACATACCCTGCTCACGTCGAGCTATGATGGATGTATCTGATACCTTTATTCTCTCTGTAAATTAACATCTTGAAAATATATCTGTTCTAACGAAAAGTCTCTGAGAAATCTTTCTACATTCCACCAAAAATTGTGCGCATTGTGGCAGTTGGACTCGAATGAATAGAAAATGCTGATCTACTGGTATACGATATCAACTTTGGCTTTCACAAGTGAGTCCCAGCCGGGGCATCCGGCGATTGTTGCTGAGCACTGTTGATCATAACCTCGCCTTTTCCTCCAAATCCTCCTCCTCTCCCTTCTTGACCATCCACTTCATGAGCTCGACCCACTCATATTTACCGCCATGGCTGACACCTCTGATGCACTGTTCGTCCTCCCCAGTTTTCACAAGAGCATTCCACACCTTTCTCAACAAATTCTTCTTCAAATATATCTCCACCTCCCAGCTCTCAACCCGCGTTTCATCACCAGCAAACGCGCACATCTGATCCCGATACTCAAATTGCTCTAACGGTTCAAATCTGTGCCACAATTTGGAGATTTTTATCTCCTCATCCCCTGGCGCGGAATTGCTGTCCCAGAGATGTGCGCGTAGCTCTTGGTACCGATTCATGACGTCAACCGCCTCACCTATTTGATCGAGTTTCTCTGGTTGGCAAAGGCAGCCAATACGGCTTTGGCTTGTGCTTCGACCAGTGCGTTTGACACCAGCACCTGTCATTTGTCAGTCTACCCTGTTAACGTTACTGTCTTGCTCGTTGCTGATCCGTAACCATTCCTTCTTTCTTCCCTCCATCACCTTGGCTGGACCTTCACTTTTCCTCAGCTTGAACTCATACACTCCAACTCTCGTCTTTGCCCCATGTTTTTCCCCCGGACTCCCCTCACGCTCTTTGTTTGCCTTACCCTTATCCTCTCGTTGTCAGAGGCCAAGCTTCAACAACGTGATCACGTTAATCTCAATCGTGTTGTTAAGAAACGTGCTCCTTTACCACAGGTCAACGGTAATGGATCACCTTTTGGCCCTGTAGCTGGCGCAGCCGCAATTCCTAGCTCTTCAACAACGTCAACCTCCGTCACATCCGTATCTGTTAGCTCTACTCTATCAGGCTCTCGTACAGAGAGCGCCAGCTCAACTTCCTCCACCCTTTCGGTATGTCAGTTTCGTATTTATTCGGGAGAACCAACATCTCAATAGCCTTTCAGGCTTCCAGTGTCAGCACAAACTCTACGTCGTCGACGAGCCAATCCACTTCTTCAACGACGACCTCCTCAACATCCACCATCGCCACGACGACGTCACAGGTTCTTAACCTTAGCCCAGTCCCCGTTGCTGAGGTTCCTGCTAGCACGGCCAAATCAACTGTGACTCGTACCCAGTCGGTCGGAGCAGAGAGCACTGGAGTTCCTGCCCTTCAATCTGGCGCGGCTAAAACCAAAAGCACAACCCTTACCGTTCTCATCATCGTCGCGTCAAGCATTGGTGGTGTCGCCATCCTGTGGACCATTTTCCGGAAATGGAAGCTTGGCCGTTCGGCTAAGTTTGATGAGCGTCTTCAACCTATTGACTGGCAACCGACGAATCCTGACGAAGGCATTATACCCTCTCATCGCCGCGCCCCCTCATCTGCCTCTTCTTTCCATTCTGGCTCAGGTCACGGATCTTCCGCCAACAGAAACGTTGGGTTCGCTATTCCTGATCATGACTTCACTGCTGTCCCATCGCACTCCGCTCCCATTGGTGGTTACGCCGATCTAGCTCGCGGGTCAGCCACCCAACCACCTATGCAAGAGCATTTGGCTCGCGGTCCTAGCCTCGCTCCCAATTATGATATGGGTGTTCCTCTTCATCATCAGGTGGGACACGTTACCAACGACCCTTACGACTACAACGGCGCAGTTAACCCGAGATACTGAGGAGTCGAATTTCATCTCCACAGTGATAAGGTATCATTGAATAATGTATGGCTTGTGCCCGCAGTCATTACCAGTTTTTTATCTCTATTTTTTCCATGGTGCCGCTGGAATTCTGCGTTACGGCAACCTCTTATCCCGTCGTTTTTCTGACAATATATTCTTGACAATTTCGACTCTGGACGAAATGCCTTTAATTGCGTTTGGTATACTCGGACAATATATACTCTTCCCCACGTATTTGTGTTTCCTTGCGGCTTGCTACGACCACCCGCTCAGCGCCCAAGATGTACAATCGACCCTGCTCTCCAATTTGAACAGCAAGTTCAATGTTCAGTATGTGTCCGTCAAATCCTCATTATCGCAGTGTCCGAGCACTGTAATTCCTAGTGATACATTATGTATGCCACACCCACGGATGGCACTACCAGCAGACTTAAGCAAACCAGGTACCACATACTAGAACCGACATAAAACTGTATGTTTCTCTGTTGCTCGCTCCCGTCTACCCTCATTGCGTCATCCTCCAATTTCGTTCGCTCAAACAGACCTTCAAGCCCAGTGGGCTTTTCTGGTGCAAAAAACTGTTGTGGCCGCAGCCAAGACGCAGCCTCGTCTGTATCTCTTCCCGCTCTGCTGTTATATGGTGTGCCGTTCATGTTCGTCGGTGTCCAGTCCATTATATCTTCGTTGTCCTCATGCGGGACGGAAGTGGGCATGTTTGAAGGTGAAAGTAGAGATGGAAGTCCAAACACTGGATTCGACGAAGTGATAACCGGTTTACTAGAAAGGGAGAGAGATGCCAGAAGGTCTGGTTCTTTATTGGAGAGGAAGGATGGGGTACCCGCTCGCGTGCCAGGATTGGGTGTAGCTGACCGAGAACTAGGTACTTGATGTGTGTTCGTGTTCAGTAGACGTATTGCAGGTGGTTGCTGCACGCGCAGCACCAGGCATGAAGATACGAATGTCTAGTGAAGAAATCAATACTCTTCCACAGGTCATTTCGGGAGAACAAACAATGATTTCAATGAGAAGCATTGTCGTGAAGTAAGTCCGGTTGCGGAGGGAGGCTGGGTCAACGAAATGCAGGTAATCCAACTGGGGATTGAACCAGCACAAAGAGAGGGCGACGGATGTGATGAACCTTGACAGCCAACCTATTAGCTGATATGTCTGACAGTAATCGGGATGATTGACATGGGCGGCGAGGAGAAAAGAGCAACATACAATATATTTGCTCTTGCCGTGTATTCGAATATCGCGGCCCTGTAGTTGAGCCTTGCGAAACGACAGGTAAGTAGGATCCCATGCTGTCCATAGGAGGGAAATCAGGATGAAAAGCGGAAGGACAGCTTGTAAAGACCACAGTCGGCCAGAAATTGGATGTCCCAGAGCGGCTGAGAGAAGTTTACTTGGAGTCAACACAAGAGATTTAGAAATAACACACCTCTGGAATTTACAACGATAGAAAGAACGATAGTAGATATCCACAGAAAGCCCCGCAACCTCCAGAAGAGGATCTCGACAGTGATCTTCTCTCGGCCCTTGACCGCACCAGAAACCCTGCGTTGGCGTTCCTTCCCTTTGCTGTCCTTCAGCCATGCGCCAAGAGCTTTCGTCCGAGCCATCTGATCCTTTTTCTGAATATCCTCTTCTACGAGAGGAAGGCAACTTTCGCACACGGGGGGGTACCTGAGGTGCAGCGACTCCCGATATGCAGGAAACATTTCAAGTCGTCGCTCATATTCTGGACTCTGCAATGAAAATGAATTTTCCGCGAGAGCATCATGTAAGACACGTACTTCAGGTGGCGGTAGGTAATTCGACAATAGATTGACGAGGAGCATCTGGTTTGTCTGGCAATTGTGGCAGAATGGTCCTGGGCCATACGAAGTCGGCAACCGATCCTTACTGGGAGAAGCTATTGACGCGTTGTAATGTTTCTAGTGTTTAAACATTTTTTAAGCAGCACCTACCACGCTTTGCGAACGATCTCGAGTTGAGATGTTCGTCGTGCATTGCGGGTTCGTCGGACAAAATTTCGCCCTTATCATCGTAGCGGTTCCAGCATGCACAGGTTGGGCATCGAAAATTCCGAGGATTCTTGGGCAATGGCAAGGGCGAGTGGCAGAAAAAGCATTGAATGTTGCTATGCCGCCTAAAGAGATCGGGCATGCTTGGTGAGTACTCAGTACGGTTGAGATTCGAGGTTGTTTGTCAACACGAGATCAACCAAACTAACAGCAGCGGCATACCTTGCCACCGTCGGTGACGGTCGCGACGTCCACGCGTTCAGGGCATGTCTCTCGCCCCAGCTCCGACCGCGACTCGCGGAGAGATTGTTTTGCAGCCAAATTACTTTACTTCCTCCATTTACGTGCAAGCCCTTCGTGACGACATCAATACCCTCATACACCGCTATCACGAAGCCTATACAAATGCCCAATGCGGCCAGCCTTTTCCGCTGTTCAAATCCATCTGGTGTTTACAAGGGTGGCATTGGCTAATCTTCAAAGTCTTTGATCGTCGCACGCGCGATAGATTTCTTGATACCACCCTCCGATTATTTCTCGGTGCGTTCCTTGCGTCTACCGTGTCCATAGACTCAAATTCCGGTGCGTAGAAAGAATGACGACACATGAGTCTCCATTTACTCAAATTGTTGCTCTCTTTGGGTTGTACACATTTTTTTACAGCCAGCCCAAGGGAACCTCACCGCCATTATATGGCGTTAGCAATATTCCTATACCGCTCGGTGCGTCCACTTCTTAATCTTTGAATATTCATTACAAAAGATGAAACAGATCAATACGTGTCGCTCAAGTCTTTCCCAGAAACATTGACTACGCCACTACTACAGCCATTTCAGCCCTCCGTAATCTTCATTTTGACAAAGCTGCTGAACGATCAAGTTTTCTTCATCGTTCCTCGATCAGATCTGGGTACCTTGAATCCACGAGATCTGCCTCGCGAGATCTTTGTTGATGAGAGTTCTGTCCATGCAGTTGGATCGACTGCACCAAAGAAGAAAGGCCGTCCGACAAAACGTGACAAAGCTAAAAAGGCCCGGAAGACGCTCAATGAACTGGAGGAGTGGCTGACGCAAGAGCCTCCAACGGGTTTCTCGTCGGCGATGGACGAATACCAAAGCGTCAAGCAACAGTTGATGGCTACCGTGGACCACTCAGCCATTGAAAAGGCCAACGATTTGGTGCACGAGCGGTTGAAGGAGGCGCGGGCGGTTGTAACGATGGGCTCTGGCGGAGATTGGGGAATTGAGCGTGTGGAGAGAGCGATATCGGAAATGAATACGTCGACTGGCAGTTATGGAGTTCTGAGCCTATTGTAATAAATGTACGGTAGTTTGTTGAAGCGCTTAAAATAAACGTGTGAAGGTGGAGCATTGTTGCCATCCTCAGCTTCCACTGTCGCATTTTGCCCGTCGTTCGTTTCTCTTCACTGTCTTTCTGAGTCCATGTCCTCCTTTGGCCATTCCCGTCGTTATTTTCCGCAAGTATCTCCATCGAGGACAAATCTGATATCGCCACAGCCCCTGCCAAGGACAACAGACCAACGTGTTTTTGCCCGATTGCCGCCATCACCTTCATTGCCCAGCCTTTCCAGTACCACATCCCTGGTACTTATTTTCCCTTCCAATCCCCTCGCCAGACCATCTCATTTACAATACATAGGGCGACTCACCATACCACTACGCGAGCAAAAACAGGCCTCCCGTTGCACCATCAATCTCAGACAAAGTTTGTCACAACATCCCCCGTTCACTTGGCGCTCGCTGAAATATCACCGAACAGTATTCCCTCTCCCCCGACCCAGCTGCATGGGGATCCAATCTTTCTCCTGACTTTCCAGAGCCCGACGACTACCTCCACAATCCTGATCCTCGTCGCGATCGCAAACATGACACTGGTGGTCATTTCTTCACCTTTCGAGGTCTCACCAACTTGGGATGTATGATTGTTTTATGTGTCGGCCTTCTTACTTTATTGTGCGTTTCACATCGTCGTGGCCGTAAATTTTGCTTCATTTTCTCTTTCAGCGCTGGATATCCACTTATTTCACACTTTACGGCTCACCCCCTCTCTACCTTGGGTGGTTTCAATCTTGGTGGGATCAACGCCAGTGGCCAAGTACATGCCTTTCTTTTCTTAGTACCTACATGCTAATCTCATCCCCCCCAAGGTACCAAGCATGGCGGGAAATTGGGGATTGGTAGACCTTGAGACGCCATCCAACCTCTATACCATACCTTCATATCATGATCCCACCCAAGAACTCCAGCTCGTCTTTAGTGATGAGTTCAATACAGATGGTCGTACATTTTATCCTGGAGATGACCCGTATTGGGAGGCAGTGGACCTCCATTACTGGGAGGTGCGCATCTCCTTCAATCGTTGCGCGATTCTCCTGCCTCATCCCTCTACAGACAAACAACTTGGAGTGGTACGACCCCGAAGCCATCACCACGAAAAATGGCTTTCTCCAAATCACCTTGTCTAAGAAAGAAATCCACAACCTCAACTATGAAGGCGGTCTTATGTCGACTTGGAACAAGTTTTGTTTTACTGGCGGTCTGTTACAGACCTCCGTTAGTTTGCCAGGCGCAAACAACATAGTTGGCTTATGGCCCGCAGTCTGGACCATGGGAAACCTAGGTAAGAGTCTACTGTTGGGCAACAATCAAGGGAAACTTTCTGACGAGCCTTCGTTTTTAGGGCGTGCCGGATATGGCGCAAGTCTGGAAGGCATGGTACGTTCAAATTTTCCGACGCTTTGTCCACCTGCTGATTCGTCCTAAGTGGCCCTACTCCTACGACGCTTGTGATGTTGGCACCGCTCCCAATCAAACTATCAATGGGCTGCCCGTCGCCGCTACCGTCAACGGCGACCCTTACAATGGGGATGTCTTGTCATATCTTCCTGGACAAAAGTTGTCAAGATGCACTTGTAAAGGAGAGTCCCATCCTGGTCCCATGCACTCTGATGGGACCTTCGTCGGTCGTTCAGCGCCAGAAATCGACGTTTTTGAAGCTCAGGTACCCGTATTACCTTGGAGCAGAGATGTAAATAGCTAATACTGTTTTAGATCACGGGTAATCCTTTGTCGGGGCAAGTTTCTCAGTCTGCTCAGTGGGCTGTGAGATCAGTTCATATTTACTACAAGCTCATTACTAACATTTCATGCAGCCATTCAATGCTCAGTATATTTGGGCAAACACATCGAACAATTTAATTATCCCTGATCCTTCGACCACGTTCCTTAATCCCTATGTTGGAGGAATAACCCAGCAAGCTACATCTGGTGTCACAACAACGAGTAAGGTTCATCGTTGCCCAGCTTTTCTTGCAATAACCGGGATATGTAGACCAATCATGTTATGAATTGGAAGCAGGCTGCTTCTCGACATATGGATTCGAGTATAAGCCAGGTAAATGATGCATCCCAATCTCACTCCGATTATGTGCTCATCCAAATCCTCCCACGACAGGGTTCGATACTGGGGTTTGGACATCTTATTTGCATCATGTGCACTTGTTTAAATGCTACCCCATGCAGTACATTACCTGGATAGCAAACGCAAAATCAGCTTGGACAATTATGGCGAACGGCATGGGCCCAGATACCACAGTGGAAATATCCGCTCGCCCCATCCCTCAAGAGCCATTGGTGCGCATTCATATACATAAACGTAGCCCCATAATAAGCTAATGCATCGCAAAGTATATCATCGTCAACCTGGGAATGTCGAAAAACTTTGGTGTTGTTGATCTCCAGCATCTGACGTTTCCCACCACGATGCAAATCGATTGGATAAGAGTTTACCAACCTAAGAATGCCATCAACATTGGCTGTGATCCCTCAGACTTCCCCACAGAGGCCTACATCAATCAGTTTGTTTCTCTCGCCCTATTGCTGTCTTTGAGATTTAAACGTTCTATCTAGGTACATTGAAGCGTACACAAACCCAAATCTCACGACTTGGCGGAACGATTACCAACAGCCGTTTCCAAAAAACAGTTTATTGGATACATGCTAAAATACGTACATCAAGAACATTCGGACTCGTCTCGTACCCGCCCTTCCATTGTGATTATTATTATTGTGCATGTACAGCGTTCTGTACTCTTAGCCAGAAGGAAACATTAATTCGAGGGTTTGGAATCCGCAATACTTTGTAATTTGTGCAATGTCCGTTCCAGGGTAATTATTCCTCCAGAGCTCAGCCTCGGTACAGCCATATCCTTATCCTCGGCGGAGATGTCTGGGTCCGTCTTGCTGTTTTCAATTAATCTTCGCGCATCCCGAAGAACCTTTTCCAGGCGACCTTTGTTGTAATACAGCCAATTAATCTCTTCCTCAAGTCCGCCCAAGGGTATCTCGAGAGCACGACGAACGAATCCTCTGGAAAGAACATAAGCCTTCTCACTGTAAAGTCGACTGTAACGCGTTGTCATTGGAACAATACAAATGAGTAGTAAAAATTGCGAACCTGTTCACGCTTCCCTCTTCAGTACCCCGTAATTTATCATAAGCTGGCTCACAAAACCACCTGTAGCAGTGAAGGTCAGAATTAAGCAACTGAAGATATTCGACCAGTCCTCACGGCTCCTTCACAAGAACGAGGCCCTGTATAGACACAAACGTTTGCAACAGCGAGGATCGAGCCGAGTTCCAAACCTCATTCCTGTCCCCGGCCCAAGTGCCAAGAATGGACAAGCAGACCTTTCCTTCTTCATACAAGTTCCTGTTGCAACCGCTCGCTCTGAATCAAGTTATCTTCAAATATATAGAGACTTACGGGTTGACTATTAATTTGCCCAACTCAGATTAAGTTTTTGACAATAGAAAAAATACAGAACGAACCACGTCCGTTGCCGTTCGTCCAACTCAGAAAATGAGCGATAGGAGGACTATGAGGAAAGTTTGAATCCAACATCCAGTCAATCACGAAAGGTGCATCCTCGTAAGGCGTGTTTTCAGGACCAATGATAAGACAACGCAAAAGATCACTGCGATCTTCGTAAGCCCGAACTATTATAGAATCTGTGTACCCTCGTGTCAACAAGAAATCCGTCATACAGCAGCAATCACCACTCACCAGGCAAACTACTGGCGAGGACGCGATACTCTCTTATAAGACGACTGGAAAATGACTTAGACGGTTGTGCAGGAGGAGATGAAAGAAATGCGTGATCTGGGGGTGCAGTTGGCAAGAGGTCAAAGCGCTTCCATGTCAATTCTTTCGATTCATGAGAACCAACGTCCCCAGCCAGTTGCAGCGGAGCAACCTCAAGTCCTTTTGAGGAATTGATTTCAAAATGTGCACTTGTGGCGGATTCATTGTCAAGGTGCATTCCATCGGAGTCTTCGGTCTCTTCCTCATTCAACTCCTCCTCTATTTCCTCCCATTCGTTGGCATCCCCGCGTTCTGGTTTCCACCTACCATCTTCAAAATCCATAGCCCAAACCTCATCATCTTCGTAAGAACCACGATCGTCGGAAGCATCGTCCCATATATCATCTTCGAGTTGTTCGATTCCGTCGTATAACCGAGTGAGGCGCTCGAGCGGATAAAGACTGACAGAAAAATTGGGATGTGTCACCATAACAGTCCCGTCAAGATTCAGCTGCAGGGCGATTGAACAATCAGTAGGCTTTGATGGGGACATGTATAGGAAGACATACACTAGTGACTTCGCCGATCCATGAAAAGGCGTCGTCGTCGGCAGGACGCTGAATGGGATCCTCAACTAATGCCCCGGAGCTTCTTTTAGAAGCTATCTCAGTGCCAATGTCGTACATTTCCTTTCTCCATCCCATAAAATGGCCATCTGAAAACGGTCCTTCGCGAACCCATGCTTCTAACTCACCGATACGAGGAACTCGTGGCTTCTCCAACCCATTTGTTGTTTCTTCGTGATGTATCAGAACAAAATCACCCCGACGTACACCAAAGCCTTCTGAGGCGGACTGGGGGTCGGCTCCCAGATCTGAAGTGCCATGTGGATCTAACTCCAGCACAGAAATTAGCTCTGTAGCACCGCTGTCCGGAAAAAGTACGAGGGCGGTGCGCTCCTTTGCATTGACAGACTGAACGATAGCTGAACGCTTCTCTTCTTCACTCTTCCACACGACGTGGTCGCCGGGCCTGGTAAACGCCATCAGTGTCAAAGGAAGTCAAAGGAAGATATCCTTCACCAGCAATCATATTCGTCCGGGTTGAGATATGGGATGACATCTGTGGATTTGAGAGTTTCGTGAACACCGTCCTGCCACAGCACGTCCAAGGATGTCTCGGTTTCTACCACAAGAAATGCTTGCACATGAACAATGCCAGCTGATTCCCCTTCTCGGCCATGTTGTGTGCTGGGAAGTCCTGTGACATTCTTCAGATGTACGCGATCACCGACTCTCATCTCAAAATCGGAACGACCCCTAATCAAAGTGAGTTTTCCTATGTCCTGTCCTGACCAGAACCGTTGAGGTCTCTTCTTTTTTTCAGCCAGAGACACATCAAGCTCGAAGATATGAGCATTACAACAAAACGGACGAGAAAAACACAGACCTACTTTCTGGTTGACGGCGAGCCATGCCACCGCATAAACACTATGCTTCACAGCTATCACCGTATCGGAAGAACCTTGCGATTGACCCCCGAAGTAGCTGAGGTAGCTCTGCATTCCACTCGCGGGGGGAGGTAGAATGTCCTGTCAACAAAAGTTAAACTATGTTCAAGAGAAGGGAAGAATTGATTGACGTTTCCCTTTTCCCCCACATTTAAACGAGATCCTAATTCCGGAAGGCGAACAAGTTGCTTGGTTGAGAGTTCAACAATAGACTCATCAAATACCTATTTGAAAAGCGTAAAGCCAAAGGCGGTATAGACATGGGCGAGGTGAGCTTACCTCAATAACCTAAATTCAGGATAGGACACATTGTACCAGGGAACAGACGAAACAAAACACTTGCCTGCCCTATCCAATCCTCAAAAATGACATAGTCGCCAATTTCAGCATCAGGCTTATCCTCGATGTCGTCTACCGTCCACCAGCCTTCAACTTGTTCTCCGCTGATAGCATGCTCCAATCGGCCTTTTACCCTAACGGCCACAACAACTCCGGAGCATACATCCTCTACGCTTCGTTTGCAGTAATCACCTGGCTGGAAACTGCGATCGACCAGTTTGAGATCAGACTCCGGGAGAATCTCTCTCTCTCCGCCATCTGAGATGAAGGAGACGCCAACTTCTCCATGTTGAAGTGGACGCATTAGAGGATCTGTGAATGATGCATTTTGTGGGACCTCCTCGGGGTCATGCCAACATCTCTATACAACGACTGAGAAATGCATCTAGGAAAGCGCAGGGCCTGTCGTACCAATACTATCCCGTATGAACGAGGACGAACGACATGATAAACGATATCCTGCTGGTAAAGCTGGAAAACGTTGAGAGAAGAGGAGAGTAAGTACAAGAATTGGGGAGTGACCTTGGTAGGCTGACGCTTTTGTTCGCGACTGATATCCATGTGAGAAGGAGAGGGATGAGAGCCATGTGACTTTACTCAACTCCGTCATGTCCAAGTTCTCTCTTTTGAATTCTCTTCCACTTGAGCTCGTCCTTAGTATTCTGGACCACGTGTCGGACTATAACACACTCCTGAAGTGCAGGGAGGTAAGAATTACGACGTTCCCAATCTCCTTCAAATGACATTTTCAGGTTTGCCACAACTTGAAAGATTTGGTTGATCAAACACCTACTCTACAATATACCATTAATCTTGCTGTCGCGGGACAAGAATCTTGTTGCGCTAATGTTGAGTCACCCGCTGCTCTTCTCGACGCGCTCAAGCGGCACCAGAACGCCTGGGATGAGTTGAAGTGGAGTCGGCAATCGCGTCTGCCCATGCGATCAGGAGGGTTGTGGGAGCTGTACGGTGGCGTACTTGCTCAAAGCGACGAAGATGGTGGCATCTATTTTATCAGGCTTCCATCAGACCTTCGCTCTATCGAGGAGAAACAGTGGTCTCTTGGCCCGAGTTTTCCTTGTCCTGTGCGTGATTTTGGAATGGATCTCTCGCAAGATCTGCTCCTTCTCATCGAGAACCCTCGTTGGTGCGTCATATCTTCATTTTTTTAATTTTTAATTTGGTAACTTTTCTCGTATTGGCAGGGTGGGACAGAACGCTGACCATACTTACCGACTGCACATTCGCACCTTGACCACAGGCGAACCACATCCCGAGGCTAGAGGAGGGAAAGTCTTATCTCACATCCAGACTTTCAGAGATGCGGATGTTTCACATACGATACAGATATCTGGTCATTATGTGGGTGTGCTATTCAACAGCGTACGTATCAATGGGACCGAACTCATCATTTGGGATTGGAAAACGAACCAAGTGCAAATGGTAGGTGGGGTTTTTGCTCTTCAATCTCAGATAGCTCATCTTTATGCTCAGCACCTCGTTGGAAATCAAATCCGATCTTTTTCTTTTCTCTCCCAAGCATTTGTTGTGATATGTCTGTTCAGGGAAGTTGACGACGGCGATTACATACCGGTTCTTCTTGTAGTGAACTTTCAAAAGGAAACCGAGAAACGTCAAAGCCCCAGTGACGTCCAGTATTCATTCTCTTTCCATCTTCCCCATCTCGAGGGAGATGTCCACCAACTCGCGTTCCAAATTCAATCCGATCCAGCTCCTTTATGGCAGGCACACCGCGATCCGCGTGTTCCATTCTATATGGACAAAAACAACTCGCTATACGTTGTTTCGCTGTGGGTACAAGTCGAAGACGCTGTTCGGTGTGTCACCACACTCGTGCCTTCGACCACCTTCCTCGCCTCTATCAATGGGGTTACCTCAAAAGACCCAGCGGATAATAAGGTGGATTTTGACTGGGATTCCTGGGGTCCTCGTGGTACTCGGATGATAGAGCTGGCTCAACCACATTCGATCGTTTGGGTCTGCTACGTATACGGCTCAAAATATGTCGTTTCCGAGACAGGCGAAAATGCTAGTCTTTCCATCAAAATTTATGATTTCAACCAGTTAGCCCTTAGAAGAGGCTTATCAACAGCGCCACACACGCAAACGACGGCATCGTCTGCGAAACTCTTGCAGCATGATGTTTCACTTGGCCAGCAAACACAGTACCAGATTTTCCCGACACTTCTTGAAGGTGGTGACATATTCGAAGAAGACGTTCAAACGTTTTTGCCATATCGATCACGGACGTTGGCTCTGCCTTTTAACTACAAATGCTCCGTGATGTGCGGTGAGGATAGCATTATCATTGTTGATGTGAGTGTCTACGTCAGAACAATTTGGTTTGCTCTGACGATCAAGTAGTCACGTCTCGATCACAGGGAATACACCATCTTAACCTTCTGAAGTCTATGCCTCGAGGTTTTTTCTTGCTAGGAAAAAGGCTCACGGAAGGCGCTTTTGTCCTCCGATAATTTCAAGGAGCGCCGTCACGGGAAAAACACAAGGGCGTATCAATTTGACACCGGCGTGATTTTGGGTGACCGCATTGCTTGAGGGGAATAGGCTATTTGTAGCCTCTTTAGTGGAAAACAGCATCTGATTCAATCAGATGAGCTATAAAGATTGAAACATTATAAAGAATGGTTTATATGAGAGTCCTGTAAGGTGCTGTGAAGCGCTTCTTTAGCTATAGCCAATGGCGGTAAATGCTGTTGAACGTCCTGACTCCTGAGCTAAGAATGATGTGATCGGCCAGATCTTATCTGATAATAATTTACAGCAATATGATCGGAGTCATAGGTCCCTCAACTGCCTTCAACTTTTATAAAAACCTGCGTCTACTCATGCCTATGCAATTACTTCCCCTCCCCCTCCCTTTTAGCAATCTCATATAAGTATGAGTTCGGTGTCCTTCATATCTGCTCTCAAGGCCCAGCGGGCTCGAAGCTACAGGGCATTCTACGCCGTATGTTATTTCTTTTCAATGCCTCGTGGAGTTCTCATAGCTTAGCAGACAGTTCGCGGCCTGCGGACACCGCCAGTTGAAAGCGAAGATACTCCGACTCCAGATAATGTACAACTTTTCCATTCGATCTGTCTTAACACTCACGGAAATGTTCAGGATTTTATTTTATCAATTTTACGGGCGAACCCTTCACTGAGGGACACTAGATCGTTCCTTGCGTCTTTTGGGCCTCGACCTACCAAACCGTTGCAGGAACAGTCTCAAGATATCATCATCCCACCTCCCCCATCTACTCCTCCTGCCTCAACAACTGCTACCCCCACTATCCCCATACAGCCTACCCCTAGCCCGGTAATCACATCAATTCTCAACCCAGTTTACAACCGCACTGCGCTGGTGAAAATACAAGGTCCATTCACCGATGTTCAGCTCGACAGCATCACTCGTGGACTTGTCTATCTGTCCAAACTTGGCCTCGTCAGTGTAATCGTCGTAGATAACGATAATCAACCAAGAGGCGATCAAGATGAACGGCGCGTCATCATTGACGAGGTAATGCGAGTGGTTATCAGTCTAGAGAAACATGGTGCCAGGGCACGTCCCATCACCGGTGCCATCGTTCGCCTTGGCCCAAAACCAGGCTCGGAGGATCCCACATCAGAACTTGATTTCACCCCCCCAGAAACACATACTTGGCCTCCAGACCTTACGCCCCTTCGCTCTGCGCTTCGAGCAGGAGAGATTCCAGTGGTTTCTCCATTTGCCTTGGATTCGTTCTGCCGCTCAGTCCGCGTTGACTCGAATGATGTCATCGCGGGGCTTGTTCGCGGCATGGTCGAGGCATCTTCCCTTGAGCTTCAGTCTGCAGATGCCCCTTCAGACTTTTCAAAGGAAGTTGAGCTTGCACCTCTTCGGCTCATGATCATCAATCGGCACGGTGGGATCCCGTCGTACGCTCGTTCTGGCTATCCTCATCTCCTCATCAATCTTTCCTCCGAGTACCAACACATCCACGAGACTTTCCGCGAGGAATGGAGGCACACCCATCCGAGTGCGCTCTCGAATCTTGCTCTTGCTCGTACCTGTCTTGCATACATGCCGCCAACATCATCTGCCATTATGGTTTCTCACAAATCACCAAGCTCTCTCATCGGAAATCTCATCACAAATAAGCCCGCTGTTAGCTCAAGTCTACCTCATGCTCTTCTCCAAGGAAACCAGAGGCTTACGCCACACACGCCAACCCTCCTCAGACGAGGTCTTCCAGTACAAGTCTTTCACTCTGTCTCCGATATCGACAAAACCAAGTTGAACGCCCTGCTTGAACAGTCTTTCGGGAGAAAACTGGACTCCGCATCTTTTTATTCTCGCCTCGAGAAAAAACTCGACTTTGTTATCGTGGCTGGTGACTACGTCGGAGCGGCGATTGTCACTAATGAAGACGATTCTGTTTCTGGAAAGCCCATTTCTTATTTGGACAAGTTCGCCGTTCTACCCAGTCACCAAGGTGATGGGACAGTTGATTTTCTTTGGGTTGCTCTTCACGATGAGACATATGGCCTCGGGCATCCGTTTTCCGCCAACCCTAACGGAGGTAAAGGGGGCAAAGGAGAAGGCCGCGACCTGGTCTGGAGGAGCAGATCAAACAACCCCGTGAATAAGTGGTATTTCGATCGAAGTTCAGGTCACCTTCGAATGGGATCATGGGTCTTGTTCTGGTGTGATGCAGAGAAGCGACTAAAAATTGAAGAAGGGCGACGCGGGAGTGCCGGTCTATCATATGTAGAAGACTGGGAGGAGGGAAGGCTTCGCACATGGGCAGAGGTAGTATCTAGAATACCATCAAGTTGGATGTAGGAACATAGACAGACCCCCAAAAAAACATTGTAAATTAAGGATGGCCCTTACATTAATGCTAACGACTGCTGGTATAATCCAAGGTAAGAACAAGGTACCCTCTACAATCTAATGGACTCCATCCGACGACTGATCTAAATCCGTTGTCTCTTGTGAAGATTTGCAAGTTTTAAGTCCACTCAGAAAAGACCATCAAGAACCTTCCTAGAGGCTTCTACTCCAAGCTATGATCCTAAGTTAGTCCGGCTCATCACGAGAACAGAGAATTACTTACGAATGTTGCGGCATTCGCTGGGAATGCCTGTCACGGGAGCGGTAAGCAAGAAGGGCGTGTGAGGAGTGTCAAGTTTACTTACCCTAGCCATCGCAGGTCCAAAACCTTTCCAAAGTGCCCGAGCACCATCTTGAGCTATGGTCTTACGCGCGCAGTCCATAAAGCCCGAATATGTCCCCGATGGTGCCGATTGCAGGCGGGATTTCAGTACCTGTTTTTTTAATAGAAAATCAATAGATAATCTTAGAGAATGAAAGTGGAAAAACTAACATCAGGAGGGATCGCTATCGCCCACATGGCTACACCCGCCATACCTCCTGCCACGATGATGGCACCAAGGTTCAATTCAGCTGGAGATGAGCCAGCCGGGGTTAAGGCTTTTTTGGTGATTTCATACGCCGCAAAATATCTGTTGCGAGCAGGTCAATACAGAACCAGACGACGGAAGTGATGTAATAGCATACGCTGCACTTCCTGGACCATCTCGAGCCAAGGTGGCCCCTGTCCCACGGTAAATGCTTCGCATCCCGCCCTCTTTGTAAAGATGCTTCAAAACGTCGGTGACTCCCTTATATTTGTGTTCCGAGCCTCCTTGCCCCTGAACCTGAGGATCAAGGGATATCGAGCATTCATAAGAGTTTTTAACATTCAAATCCCGCAACGCACCTGCAAAAGAACCTTCGCTCTCTCCACTGGGGCTGTGATTAAAGTTGTCGGGACAGCAGATAAAAATCCAGCCAGAGCCAACTCCGATATTGACAGTGCTTCATTCGCTCTCTTTGGTGTGGCGGCGTAAATGAGTTGTTTTGATGCGTCGTACGCCTAGAAGCGCAGATAAGCTGAATTCCCCTGCGAAATGAAAAAGTGGTTGAATGGCATACCCAGAAAGAAACAGCAAATATTGGTGTGACTCCAAGAAGAGGCGGAACCATCCCTCGATAGAGCCTTAAAAGACGGGCAGTCAGCGATTATACATTTCTCGGTTGTACCTATAAAAAAAAGTTACCCAGAGAGACCGTCCCGAGCGAGCGTTTTTTTAACTACATCGACTGCACCAGTGTAAGTTCCTGGGGGTGCCGTTTGCAGCCTCGTTTTGGTAAGATCGAATGGATGGCCTGTGTTCCTAATCAACGTCGTGAAGCCCGGAAGTAAAGATTCGTACGCACCAACTAGGACAGCACAGACACCTCCAAAGCCTCCGGCGATGAAGGCTTTCACAGAATCGGCTGGGGATGCAGTCACACGAGTCTCTTCCGCGGCTGGTGCTTCACTGCTCTAGAAAAGATTTTAGTAAGTAGCAAAGGAATGTAACACGATGTAGCTTGCCATCTTTGACGTGCACAGAAATGAAGTACGATGAGGTCAAGGAGAGAGGATTGCAGGCAACGGTTAACCGGATTCCATACAGCACGTCCATAAAGCACCGGTGTTCTTTCACGTGAATATCAACATGGAAATTACATACAAAATTAAATACATCCTGTCTATAATAAATCTAAGAATCGTCGTCGTCGCGACCAAATCCACCCAAAGGTTCGTATGTAGCCTCCGTAGTGTCCCGCTGCCAAATCAACCTGACGCCATAGAAAAATCCACAAATGATCAAAACACCGAATCCGCCGACTGTGCTGGGAGCTCCGTATTGAATCCACCAAGAAGGCTGATACGGTATCAGCACTCGGTCTATTTGTATCACCCCGCCAGTGCCCCCTCCGGTCGTAGATCGACCCCAGGAGAGGACGCGAGCAGAATCTGCCTCGCCTTTCGTCCCTCTTGCATCCTTTATTCCTACAATATACTCCCCAACATCCTTTCTTCTGCGAAAGACGAGATCACCGTAAGCCGACGAGGACGAATGAATGGTGGTGTAAGTGGCATCGTCGAGAACAAGCGGTCGGTTATTATTGAGTGCGTCGTCATCAGCTTCGAGGTCCACCAGAGCTGGGGAAGGAATCAAGTGCTGGGTGACGATTGACCGCAGACCATCGATGTCAGAGTACAGTCTAGTCAGGTTGTACTCTTTGAAGGCGTCATCTGTAGGACACAACAATGTCCAGCCTACACCGTCCGCCCAAGGAGAGTCTTCAGGTGGGGCGGTCCCATTTAGCACCCATTCAAACCCAGCCTTGTTGACCAGTGTAGCCATCGTACTTCCTTTGGCAGCTTTCACAAGCTTTCCGATTGACAATTCCACGGACCTTGGTATAAGGATGTCTGACAGTTCATGTATAACTCCAGTTCGAGTAAGCAAGTTGCGGGGATGAAGTTGAGCCGTCATGCCAGCCCAGCCGCCACTTGGCCCAACAAAGACAGAACCATTCTGGAGACGCTCGATCTTGATATCGCTTCCCTCGAGAGAGGCGAAGGTATGTTGTGAACCGCCCAAAATAGACTTGGCGTATTCGACAGTGTCGAGGGTGTGGTGAAGAAGAACGTTTTCTAGGTCTTCTTTTGATGAAGAAGAGAGAAGGTGGGCACTGACGAGCAAACCAAGACGTTTAAAGGCATGGTTACGAGGTATCAGGAGGGTGGTATGCGGAGCGGTCCTCAGCGTTTCAGCTTGCGAGGTCGAAAAGATAGCCGCGAGAAACGATGACAGCTCGAGGAAAGGCAATGCAGTCTGAAGCGGGTCCGATGGCGGTACGAGCGGCCGCGATATAAAATATATCAGGGCATTGTTGATTTCGACTGCATTTTGTGATATCAATTGATGTCTTTTTGAGACGTGAGACGCTTACTAAAGTCACCAATAACACCTGCGCCACCAAATCTTATCGTCTTCTCGACCGCTTTCTTCTTTTCGTCAGAGGTGACTTCTATACTAAGAACTTGATGACCTCCAGCGAGACCGTCTTCTTCCAAAGCAGTTTGTAAGAGCATTCCGTCCTCCAGTTTCTTTGGCGTCCATCTTCCTGGTATAAAATGATATTGAAGCAACCTCTTCAATTCCGCTGTGCCACGACCTGGAAGTTCACCTTCTCCGAATACGGTTAGAATATCGTCGCGAGGCGCAAGGATTGTATATTTAGCATCCGTGTCGTTGATCAAAGTGGTAAGGTCAACGGAATGAAGGAGTGAGACAAACGTTGTGCATTTGAGGGCGAGAAGATACTTTTCTGGCGTCAACTTTAATACGCCATCAGGTATGAGGAGAGAGGAAACGAGGTGGAGAACACCATTGGACGCATAGATGTCTGGGTGAACTAAGCTGGCACCCGAAACCGTAGTTTTTTCTGGAGTGACTACGATTTCAAGCTTCATACCGTCTACCGTGGTCACTGGATGAAGAATGTCAAAGACCTACGAATAAGCAGAAAAGGGGATGCATACGATTCAAGGACGGAGTAAATGAATCGGACCATGCGACGCTGTCACGCACGACGGAATGCATATCCAAAATTCGCATCAAGTCATCGGCGGCAAATTCGCTCTCCAGATACAGTCGTTCATAAGGATCTAGGGCATCCCAAGCTTCGTTGACTGGTAGGAAGAGCGTGAGGTTCGACGTTGTATTGAGGCGGTCGATGACGTCATGGGACAAAATCTTCTGAAAGTAAGATAATGAAGTATGCTGGGAAGTGATTGTTGCTGGAGAATGCATTTGCTGAGTAGGGCACGTAGAAAGACTTTGTAATCACTTACACAAGTCCAGAGGAGGCTCTAGAACGTCATCGATCCCAAGCAAGACACCATTTCCAGCATCCTGTTGGCCTTTTACAACTTTGACACCTCCCTTTCCAAACGAATCGACACCAACTCGAACTTCTTCGCCATGAGCCGCCAGTCGGAGCCTTTGTGGTTCACCACCCAGAGTGCCACCGGGACTTGGCATCCAAGGAGGTTCCCGTGAGGGTGATTCAGAGGGTTTGCGAGGAAAGAGCAAAGTTTTATGAACTTGCACGTCATTGTCGACTTGAGAAACTGGAAGAGAGTAATTCAAGAGATGGTAGAAAAGTTGTTGTCTTAGTTGTTCTTGGACGTTGTCGGCCAAGATGTAAGAATCATCGTTGAGTACGGAGTGCCATAGTGGATGGGCTAAGCTATGGCGTTTTATAGCGTCGTTTGTTGGAGCGAAGAAAGTGCTGCCATCAAGCCTATTGAGAGTCGGGATGAGACGAGCTCGTTGGAGCAGGCGTAAGACTGAAGTGTAGTCTTGGTCTGCGGAGAGAGCGTCGACGAGAGTGGTTGAAGATGAGGAGGGTAGACTGTGTTCCAATGGAATTTGAGAAGCAAATGCTGAGAAGGGTACAAGGGCGACGAAGAGAGTGAATGGGAGGTGCATCATGGATGAAAGGGTAAGGGAACACAAGGTAGTAAACCGGTAGTAAATAAACTTGGCAATCGGCGTCCTCATGTTGCAACTCCAACAGTCTTGTACAGCTTACCCTGCTGCCGGTGTTCAATATCTATCTCTTCCAAACCAAACCTTTCTTGTCCGTGTCGTTCTCCCTATTGTCCGTTTTGTCTGACTCGTAGTCCAGCTATTTCCGTCCGCCGATGCAATCATCGTCCTCGATGCCAGAACACTTGCCTTCATTCGCGTTCTAGCTTTCTGGGAGGCTTTTCCATCCACAATAAACACAAACCAGAATATTTCATGTATCTCAGTGGATTCAGGAATGAAGCTTGTAGGTTTGACCTCTCGTTAGTACCCGAGGTGTGCATGATCACAATACAGGTAGTTGCTGCGATCAACACACGAATTGCCGCTTGGTCTCTTTCGGGTGTGCAGCAAGACGCGTGGCGGATACATTCAACTCTGGTCCTTCCCGAGAACCACATCGTTACGTCTTTGGATAATAAAGCTGGTACGTTTCCCTTGCTACCTAGTCGCCTCTTTAGGTGCTGACCGAGACAGGTCTTCTCGCCGTTGGCACTGGACGAGGGCTTTCTGTTTATACCCTAGTCTTGGAAAATGACCTACCGACGTGGTCACAGAAATGGGCTGCATCGTACGCCTCCGACCTTTGCTTTCACGTCTTTATTCTGACTTCAAACAGAGTCCCAGCGGTTACCCTTGCAAGCTTCGCCCCGTCCCTTATGTACATCGCGACTGTGTCCAACGTACCTACTCCCTCGAACCACTTGAAGCCATTATCGTTAGCTGACTAAACAATTAGACAGACAATTCAGTCAGACTATTTTCCACAACTTCTGGTCGACGAACACAAGTTCTTCCTCACCCGCGGCCAGTCGTTAAAGTAGCATGGCGGCGTTCGCAAGCATCAAGCCGGTTTGTTCACTTTAATACATTCTGTGTAGGTCCCGCTCAAAATTTCAGACAGTGATGACCTCATTCTCTACACAATCACGTCGGATTCGACGTTGCGAATCTTCCTTCCCGTCTTGGACGCTCCAGAACATCTTCAGTTGCACGCATCCTTAGATGTTTTCTCTTCGTCTCCCCTCTCTATTTCCTCAAATCAATTGGCTTTGGGCGCACCCACGGTATTCTGGTTAGACCGGCGAATCGTAGGTACCGTGTTGAGTAGAATTTTAGAATCAAATGGAGCGCAAGATGACGTGCGGATTACAAGAATTAAGGAGATTTCTGACGAGGGATGGGATTTATTTTTCCGCGTCTTGGGAGATGGCTCCGTTGTTATTACCGCCGTTTCTGTGCGTTCGTCTTTCCTTGTCGAAGCTGTCACCATTGACGGGTGTTGTAGAATATTGACCGACGCCCTCCTACCCTTCTAGGGCAATTCACATTGCATCAAGCGCAACCTTCCGTGTTTTCATGCCCACCCTCTTACCTTTACGTCTTGCCCAACCCGGATTTAAATCTGCTAACACTCGTGACATCACCACCTCTCATGTCCATCGATCTCTCCCCCCTGCTCTTTTTTGGCGCTCAGTCACGAGCCATTCACATTTCTTCCAAGGCCGTGGAGAGAATACCTGCTGAAGAATCAGAGATTCTTCGACTTGTGAGGACGCCAGAAGGAAAGGGTGTAGGTGTTCTTCGCAAAAACGGTGGAGGAGAGGCTTGGAGGATTACAGAGCGGGGCACAAAACTTGTTAGATCTGTAAGGTGGAGTGATGCCGATTTTATGGTTCCTTTAGAGCATGGCAAGTCTTGTTCCTTTTCTGTTTGCTGCGATGGCTAAGCGATTCCGAAGGGTGCCAGATTGTGACATATTCAAAGGCCGACGGGCTTTTAACGCTGCACTCTTCACCTCCTCAAATTTTGTCATTACCCACACTCGAATCTTTATTCACCCTGCCCTCTCCAAGCGGACATGAGTATATCATCGGAATTACCACAGAACTTTCGATTATTCAAATTCATGCGCCGACAGGTTCCGACCTTACCATTCGGTCTCTTGATAAACTCCCACTTCCTTACTTGCCAAAACTAATTTTACCCGTGGACCCAATGGCTTGGAGACTCACTCACGCCTGGGCTGAACATGACGTACTCCTCAGTGTCTCCGAACATGGGGAGTTGGCCTTTTGGGTTCCAGAAGCCACCGGGGAATCTAGGTGGAGGTGCACTGCGACAGTCAAAACAGGTCGGACAGGCTTTAAAAAGGCGCGTTGCAGTTCTATGAAAAAGACAGCTTTAGGTGAGCAGGTCTATCGCTTGAAGTCGTCCTCATCTCACATATTTGCCATAAGTTGTTGGAGGAACAGACGGAGATGAATTGACTATTTGGGATTCAACCGAGTCAGAGTTTGCTTCAGGTCTAGAGTACATCGGTATTCATAGGTACGCAGCTCTTCCCCTCGCTCTGACAATTGTTTGAAACCTTTGGTGAAGTGAACCGATTCTTGATCTAGATTGGAGTTCAACGCCAGACATGCAATCTATATTGGCTGTTGGCTACCTTCGCCATGTGGACCTCCTCTGTCAGCAACGAATGACTTATTTCGATGAAGGTCCTGGATGGGCGTTGTGTCGAAAAATAGAGATTCAAAGGTTTCCATCAAGGGATTCATCGCTTTCCCGGAGCTGACCTTGTTCCGCTGTACAGCTGCACTCCGTACCCTATCAGTGATTCCATTTGGTTGGCTCATGGGTCATTTTTGGTAGCTGCTGGGCAACAAATGTTTTTGTTCAGTGAACCTCCGCAACCGAAACCAGAGGCAGAAAGCTTATTTGAGTTTGTTGCACGGCAAAATGGACCCTTGGAAGATTATCACCCGCAGATGTTGCTGCAGTGTCTTTTATGGGGTCAGCACCAATTCATCTGACGTCTTTGTTTTCATTGTTTATTCTCTTCACAGAGAAAGTCGAGCTTGTAAAAGAAATTGTGGTAAATCTGGCGCACGACGTCGAGAACCGCGGAAACAATCCAGCTTATAAATGGACCTCGCTTCCTGTTGACAAATTCTTTCAAACGGACAGGGCCGCAAGCGAGGTATGTGAGTTGTTGCCCTCTTCATTTCTTTGACTTCACTTAGCGGTATTTCAGTATGTAGCCAAGAAACGATATAGCATGTTGTTCAGCGAGCCAAATCCAAAAGAAGAGTGAGCCAACACGATCTTACTCGCGTCCTTCCACTCATATTGATACCAGCCAAGAAAAGGAGGGTTTTTCCAGGCCACTCGTCACCCGTTTAATTGAAGCTCTTGAGACCAACCCACTTCCTCGCTTGACAGTAAATGAGCAAGCACATCTCTCGGTGCTCATTCAAACTACGTTGGAGGCATGTCGAAACAATACAACGCCTCGTTCTTTCTTAACATATTGTGTAGATCGACGAGCAACGGCGTGCATTAGATTCAAATGGTCTTCGATATCTAATCTCGATGCGATCATTTTATATACTCAATCGCCGGGTGTCTTCGAGCAGCCCACCCACCGCTGGTTCCATTCCTCTGCAAACGGGGAGGCGTGAGCGGCTTCGTTATCGTGATATGATATGGGCTTTTCACAGCGAAAGTCAGGAGCTGTTGTTGGCCTCGTCGACAGACGCCTGCAACAAAAAAATGACCTGGACAGATGCAAGATCACTGGGAATTGCGCTATGGTTGAACTCTCCAGAAGCATTGGTACTTTCTCCATCACATATCCTGATATGGTGCTAACCTCCCCCCTCCCCAGAGGTCACAATTTGAAGTAATAGCACGTAACGAATATATGGCTGGTGATGCTCGAGACCCAACGGCATGCTCATTGTACTATTTTGCAATGGGAAAGCCGAAACTTGTCCAAGGACTGTGGCGGCAAGCTGCATGGCACAAGGAGCAGGCAATCATGCTGAAATTCTTGTCCAATGACTTCACCGAACCACGATGGCGGACTGCTGCACTAAAGAATGGATATGCCTTGCTCAGCAAGCGCCGTTTTGGTAAACCAATTGATCCATCATTATTTTTAGACTGAAATGTGTTCAAGAGTACGCGGCAGCCTTTTTCTTGCTTGGAAACGCCTTGAAAGATGCCGTCAATATCTGCATTAAGCAGCTAGGGGATTTCCAGCTCGCTGTTGCTCTTGCACGTGTAGTGGAGCAGGCTAATGACGGGCCTGTATTGTTTGATGTTCTCACGAACACAGTGCTCCCAATTGCCTTGCAACAAGGAAACCGATGGTTGGGTAGTTGGGCCTTTTGGTTGCTGCATCGTCGAGATCTGGCTGTCAGAATTTTGCTAGTATGTGCCGTTTGAAAAATTGACTTGCAATACCTAACTAACCGATTGTTCAGACGCCTTTGCAAAACATTGCCACAGCGTACAACATCATGGTCACAGAGATTAAAGAACCTCATTACGACGATCCTAGTCTTGCACTGCTATTCTCCCAGCTGAGATCGAAGACTTTGCAAGCGGCAAAGGGGACAAGCGAAATTTCGGGTCGAGCAGAGTTCAACTTCGTTTTACAAATGTCTCGTGTGTTTTGTCGAATGGGTGAGTGTCGCATGCTTTTGGTATAGTACTTTCTGACCAATTTCTGCAGGCTGTCATGCCTTGGCTTTGGATCTCGTTCGGTCCTGGTCGTTTGTTCGACCGTCCACAGCCTCCCGTGAACCAAGAATCTCCAAAACAGCGGCCCCTGTGCCACGGCCACTCTTCCCATTGGAACCAGCCTTGCGCCGACGGTCCTCAATTATAATAGACATGGACGTTATCTCCCTCCCACCAACACGCACAGCTTCGCCTGTGCGAGATACGGAGAAACCTCTGGTCATGGAACCCATTCAGGAAGAGAGCGATCTATTCGCAAGGAAGGCTGGACTAGGCGACTTGATGAAATCTGCCAAACAAGATGTGAAGGTACCAGAGTTCGACATAAATGCCTTTTTCTAAGCATTAAATAATTATGTCCTCTCGATCTAATGGGTTGAACTTGAACCGCTTTTATTACTTTGCTTACCTGCGGTCCTTCAAGTGCTGTTTGCTAGATCAACGCTGCAAGCACAATTTCCCCTCATGATGTATTTCTCGAAAAAAAAAATTATTGATACAAGGTGCCAACGGATTTGGCGGCTTCTACTCTGTGACTTCGACTTCGCGCTTCTTCAATACCAGATCAGTCCCAGTTACTCGCTTGAAAACGTCTTGGACGTCTTCAACGACGGTCTCGAAATGGGACGTCGCGTCATAAGACCGAGTGATGAAAATATTATCAGATGTACCCGTGCTTGTGGGTGTGTACAAGGGAGTGATGGTGACGAATCTGTTGTAGGCTGTATTAGCGATTGACTTCAGACATGTAGAATTACCAACTTTTCGTGGATAGGTCCTAGAAGGTTGAGACCCGGGGCTATTTCAAGCTCTGGCTTGTCGGTTTCAACGATTGTGCTGACGATGGCAACAAAAACGTCTTTAGCGCAAACATTGTGCGTTGAAGAGACCGTTGCGATGTAGATGTCTGTGGATGACCGAATCAGCGTCCTCGACGATCACGTACGTGGGGGTTAGAAAATGCACCGTTACGCCTGCCAACTTGATTCTGAGGGATGATAATTTGACAACTATCGCTATCGTCGGTTCCAGGGACAGGATGCTTGAGGAGGCATATGGCCCGAACGACCTTGCCTTCTTCAAGAACCCTAACTTTTCCACCTTCCCCCTCTTTTCCAGCACCAAAGTAACTGGGGTCACCGATCACTTGTTTAGCTTTGACGGTCTCGCCTCCGCTAGTAACGCCGACGAATTTCCCATCCGCGTCGGTGACGATTGCATCAATCTGCTTATCGAGCATATAGGTTCCACCATATATAGCGCTGAGGCGAGCGAAGGATTGGGGAAGCTCTCCCAAACCATAGAGTGGGTAGATATACGGGGACTTTCCGTAGCGTGCCATTGATGAGGTATATAAGATGATGCGGTCATAGGTTGGACGAGCAGGCTTTGTGATGTAGCTGGTCGCAGGATGAGCAGGAGGTGACCCATGTTCAAAGACGTCACCTACTCGTCATCCAAGTAGAGAGCCATCGCATGTCCGATAAAATCCTGAGTTCCAGGCTCCAGTCCAAATTTCTCATAAACAGTCTTCATGCTGTCTTTGTCCAGATTAATTCCTACAAGACCGTTAGTATTTTACTACTTGAGTTGGATCACCGATACCTTGGTGCGTTGTAGGGTCTTCGTCCTTCCATCCTTGCAAGAACTCGAAGAACTTCTTCGCGCGTCTCTTCTCAAAGAGACCCATCAAGGGGCTCCTCACAGCCTCCATTTCTGTGCTGGGGACTTTGGAAATCCTGCCATCTCGATAAACGAAACTCCCAGCGATCTGCTTGAATTCAAGATAACGGGTGACGTCGGTGTGCACAAGGATTTTAGTCAGTTCCCCGGACGCAATAATAAACTTGGGAACAAGATCGACGGCGTAATCACGATCACGGCCTAGCGCTGTTGGTGGGGCTTGGTCTGGCCTGAACTTGCGATAGAGCTGCGGATGGAAGATGAGTTTCGGTCAGTGCCCACAGCAGTATGGGCCACCTGGGTCAGATTAAGACTGGCGCTGTCGCCACCGTAGTAGTCATTACGATCCATGTGGAGAACCTTCTTCCCCTCTACAGAGAGCAAACCTGAGAGAATGCATTCAGTCAGCCCAGTTCCTAACACAATAACCTAGAAAACCGAGGTCAATGATAGGAAGGCGCGATTGCTGAGGGATATACATCGTATTCTTCATCCATAGCAGGAGACTATGTGGGGGGTCGTTGGATGGTATCGGATGTAAGTAGGGGTTGACGTTGAACGTTGATGGTTGTGCTCGTTCTGTTATAGTGTCGCAATGTTATCGATCACACGTGAATGGAATAGGGGTAGACAGACTACTGTGTCGCGTAGCAAATTATTTACGAAGAACCATACAAAGATTTACAGTAATCATATCGTAATATAACTGGTGGCAGATGTAAGGCCACATGGTAATATAGGTCTCAACTCCAAGAAGGCAAGTACAGTAGTCCGCTCTCGTAGGCTGATTTTTTGGAACAGCTTACGACTCAGGCTCGTCCTTTGCTCGCTTCGCTCGATCCAGAATGCCTGTTGAGCCGTCATCGCCCATGTGAAATTTTCGTTTCATCCGGGGTGGTGTACGAGTCGGTCGTGCGCATTGCGTGTGAATCACAGAAGATTCACCAACTCTTAGTTTGCGAATCTTACGCACAAGCTTTGTAATGTCTGGAGGTATGGTAAGACCTCACGATGAACTCCGCCGAAATGGCACCTACGTACCGCGCTCATATCTGCGATAATATTCTCCCCACGACTTTGCAGAACGTTGAGGAAACTATGGGAACACTGAGTATGCATGAACAATACCAGTTCCGGATGAAACTTGCCTTTTCGCTAAATGGTGTCCATCTGTCCTTGGCTGTCGCCTCGTCCCAATTCGGAAAGGAGACAATATATTGGGCAGTCACATAAAGGTCAGCTTCAGTGAAGGGACTACCTTTCGTTCCCATGTGGCGTTCCTCCCAATGGCGGGGGGGTACGCCATCATCCTCCTCGTCGTCTTCGTCGTCCTCCTCAGACTGACCCTCTGGACCTTCGTTTTCGGAGCCTGACTCTTCCGACTCTTCATCTGTACTTAAATCACGATAGGTTGGTTTCCGTCTAGTTACAACGTTCTCTTGTTTAGCTTCCGTCTCGCTACCAGATTCGTAGTCGTCACCCTGCGCAGCCGCGAGAATCTTGTCAGGAATGTCATGATTGTTTGACCAATGCGATGCCCAAGACTGGGCAGTATGATGAGGAGCCTTCGCAAACAAACATGAGATAATGTGAATTGAAATAAACAAATACTAACCTTCTCTGCCAGTAGGTTACAAATATCATTTCTTGTTAGTGACGGATCGCCTTTGAGCCTCCATCCCACAAAACGAATGAAAAAGTCGCGGTCCTCCTGCGTGTACTTGTTGCCTCTTCCCTTGGGTATGACTATGGTAGGAGGGCTTGGTGACCGTGAGGGGGGATCGGGTATTTTGATTTCGGAATTAGGTGCTGGTAGACGGCCACCAAAGACTGCGGTGGGAGCGGTCAAGCTGTTGATGGTACTTCTACGACTGCCTGAAGGCTGAGGTAACTGAATAGGCGGCGTTGAGTGTTCAGAATGCCTTGGTCGTTTTGCAGGGACGGAAACCGAAACCGATGAAGGAAAGCCCGGGGATTGCTCCAGTTTGAATGATGCCGGGGAAGGTTTTTTCGTGGTTTTGATCGATGACCGGGATAGCTCCTTTTCCGCGACATGTGGTCGATGA
The DNA here is from genome assembly GCA_018417955.1 of Laccaria trichodermophora. Taxonomy (NCBI): domain Eukaryota; kingdom Fungi; phylum Basidiomycota; class Agaricomycetes; order Agaricales; family Hydnangiaceae; genus Laccaria; species Laccaria trichodermophora. The sequence continues at coordinate 1,753,534 of JACTVC010000002.1, forward strand.
GCTTCTTTGGGCATTGCAACTTGGCTCTTTTCTTTTTGCAAACACATCGCAATCCACGCATCCAAACGATCTTTATGGTCCAGATAATAGTCCTTCCAAAGGCTAGCCGAGTGACCATTTTTCTATACCGATGGATGGAAAGCTGAGAAAGGTTAAACATAACATGTGAAGTACAGGCTCACCCCATGGAGGCTGTTCAACGCCTCTTTGTAAGTTTCTCCCTTGCGTTTGCTACTCAAGAGAGTCTGAACGAGACTAGACTCGTCCGCTGCCTCGACGGGGGCTGACAAAGCGAACGCGTCTTGTAGCACCTGGTGGGGAAGAAAGGGCAAGTTGAACCCGGCCATAGGCATTCCATTCGAAAATGGCTGAGGATTCATCTGATTCGGCCAGGGAGATTGATTAAACGGGAGTTGTTGAGGCGGTAGTTGATGTCGAGGATCTATTGGGGGTGGGGGATTCCAATTCTGTGCCATGTGATGAACGGGTTGAGGCTGGTGATGCACGCCTATATTGCCAGGGAAAAAATGTTGTTGATTTGTATTCATTGGGGGAGGAAAGTCCTGGTAAGAGTTTGAGCTAGACGCGCCAGTATTTGGGTGGTAGCCATTCATCGCGTTTTGTGCGCCTTGATTCATGCTAACCGCGTCAACGGAGACAGAGGCCCGCAATGAGGACCCGTCGGATGAATCGTCGGACTGGGGAAAAAAGGAGTTGAGAGGTCGTCACCGTCGCCGACGACTGGTAGGGCTTGAACTAAACTACGTCGAGCAGATTGCAGGTCAAGCTCAAATTCTGACAGGTCACGTGTACACTCAAGGTCCGGTCAGGGACTTGATATTTAAGTGACGGAACTCCATACCATGTAAGCTGGAAAGTTGCTTTGCTCTCATGTTCTCTCCAAGATTCCCTCAGTTGCGTTCAATTCGAGGCCGGACTTTCGCAACATCTACTACATTGAGTGCTCTCAATGCTGTGGCCCGCTCAAAGGCCCAACAACTTTCTGCCGATTGGAAAGGAACGAGTGCCACAGGCGGTACCACAAAGAACTTCATTGGAGGAGGGTTTGTCGAAAGCAAGACCACAGAATGGATCGACTTGCCTGATCCAGTGACTAACCTGCTACTCTTACTCGCTTATTCTTGAATTTTGATCCTCAGTCCACACAAACAGTGCTTTCGCGTGTCCCGCAAGCTACCCATGCCGAATTTGAACAAGCTGTCGACGCTGCATCCCAAGCTTACAAGACATGGAGTCGAACAAGTGTGATAACTAGACAACGATTCGTCATGAAGTAGGTCTCTTCTTATAGCCTGATTCCATGAGGTGTCAACGAGAACGTAGCCTTCAGCAACTCCTCCGTGAAAACGCAGACTCGATCGCGAACAGTATCGTTTTGGAACAAGGCAAAACCTTTGCAGGTTTCGTATATTGCGAGCTCCTAACTACAAGTTTGCTGAGGACCTGAACATTCAGATGCACGGGGGGATTTACTGCGGGGATTGCAAGTCGTGGAAACAGCTTCCGCAGTGTCTACTACTTTGCTCGGAGACAAACTCGAAGGTGTGTCTACTTCGATTTATTTGTTTGTTGATTCCATTTTATAACCCTCTCCAGTGAGCAAGGATATGGATACATATGTCAGGAGGGTACCGCTGGGCGTTTGTGCAAGCATTGCTCCATTCAATTTTCCAGCGTAAGTCCCCACGACTGGTCTGTTTGCTCATCAATCAAAATCAGCATAGAATGATTCCACTGTGGACTATTCCAATCGCGGCCGTGACAGGTAACACTCTCGTCTTGAAACCTTCTGAACGTGATCCTGGAGCAGCAATGATCATCGCGGAGTTGTGCCAGAAAGCGGGTTGGCATTGAATTTTTTTGCATTAGTTTCTATTTCACCAAACTTTTCTTTTAGGTTTGCCTGATGGAGTACTCAACGTCATTCATGGTGGCGTTCCTACTGTCAATGCCATATGTGACCATCCTGCCATCAAAGCGATTAGTTTCGTGGGCGGCGATAAGGCTGGAAAGCATATTTACGAGAGGTAACGCTGTCCACTCAGATGAATCTTTCATATATATAACAAAATGAACCTTTAGAGGAACGCTGAACGGCAAGAGAGTTCAGGTTTATATGATTTGGAATCTCCCATTTTACTTTCCTTGACGCTTTTTAATCACGCCAGGCTAACTTGGGAGCTAAAAACCATGCCATTGTGATGCCTGATGGTTCGTGCATTCCGAACATTTTTCCCTGACTGTTGACATGATGCTTAAATCCAGCCAACAAAAATCTTGCCTTAAACTCTATCGTTGGAGCTGCATTTGGGGGTAACGAGGTGCCTTTTACTACCAATATTCAACGTTAATGAACCAATTTAGCGGCTGGCCAACGATGCATGGCTCTTTCAGTCGGTAAGCATTTTTTTGGTAGTGTGCTTGGAGCTGTCTAAAACTGGCGAAGCTATTCTTGTTGGAGAAGCACAATCATGGTTACCTGAGCTGGTTGAACGCGCTCAGAAGCTCAAGGTTAGTGGAGGGTTTGAGCTGGGCGCCGACCTGTAAGATTTTATTTTTGTCAATCTCTATCGCGTTCACTGCATCTATCTTTTTAGTGGCCCTCTCATCTCTCCAGCTGCCAAGGAAAGGGTGATAGGACTCATTGGATCAGCTGAAGAAGATGGAGGGAATGTAGTTCTCGATGGTCGTAACCTGACGGTTCCCGAGTATCCAGAAGGAAACTTCGTTGGTCCTACGATTATTGAAGCCGGGACCAAGATGAAATGCTATCAGTAAGTTATTCTATCTCTCCGTTATAGAACTAACTAGATTGTAAATCAAGGCAAGAAATCTTTGGACCAGTCTTGATTGTCCTTCGGGCTGAAACGATGGACGATGCACTCGACATTATCAATGAGAATAGATATGGAAATGGTGCTGCCATATTTACACAATCCGGTGCAACTGCCAGGAAATTCGAGGCGGAAGTCAATGTTGGCCAGCTTGGCGTCAATGTGCCGATTCCAGTTCCATTGCCCATGTTTGCATGGAGCGGAAACAAGGTGAGTTTGCTCTATCTTGCGAAAGAATACGTTAACTGGGTGGTCTAATTTAAGGCGAGTGTCTTGGGTGACATTGGCTTCTACGGCAAGAGGTATGTGATCTTTCTTGGGCATGCTTTTGGCTCCGATGCCAACCGGGGGTTTTTTTTTCCCCAGCGGAATCAACTTTTACACCCAGAACAAGGTATTTTCTCCATTCGCTTCTCCGGTTTCTCAGACTAAGTTGAAATTTTAGACAATAACGAGTCTTTGGAGAGCTGAAGATGCAGTGGGAACTCGAGCATCTGTGAATATGCCAACTCATCATTGAGCGCTGACTCCGCTGAGTACTCAGGTACAAGGAAGGGTATGTAGTCTATGGTGATAGTTGTTCCAGCTTTACATCCTCTACAAATTTGCTTTTGCTATCACGTCATCCAAGAAAGCGTTTGAAAGGCGAACACACTGTTGATACACGTTTTCAAAACCATTCTGGAGAGCTCTTGTAAAATCTCATTTCCTTTTCCTTGGTAAATCACGAACCGTTCGTCCATAATACGGATCTGGTATTGATTTTCCATCGAGGTATGATCCCCAGAGCCGAACTTCTGCGGTCGCATTTGCCGGCTTGACGCTGATGAGATTCTTCAAATTGTTCTCGTCGGACGCTAGGATATGAGAAAATTGAGTGAAATCCGATGTTGCCACCTGGCGCGCGTGGCTAGAGATAGGAACACCGTGCTGTGGAGGGATGTCTTTAATGTCAGGTCTATCGAATTGAAAATGAAATGCCTTTTGGCAAACGGCAACAGTCCTGTTGAATGGCTCAGGGTCGTAACTTATAAGGAGGGACGGGGATACGGACCTTTCGTCTGGTTTCTCCCCGACATGATATCCAGCAGTCCCACAGCTATCCACCACGATGTCCAGACCGCGTTTCTTCGCAATGTCTTGGAGGACTGCTTCGCCCATCGGTGAGCGGCAAATGTTACCTAGTTGTTGTCCAAGGTGTTCACGTCATTGCCAGAACGAAGAAAAGAGGTACATGCCTAAGCATACGATGAGCACTTTGAGCTGGGGCGCGTCTGGGGTGGAAGCCATGAGCAAGTCCGAATTGAGTAACTAATTTATGATCGATCTGGAAACATATCTACGACTTGTATCCAACCCATATCATGCCTTCGCCGCCTATATCTGTATTCTTAACCACGATCGCTTCGCAACCTGCTCTGAGGCAACGTCAAGGTCTGATATTCACTCCAAGGCACGGAGTACCCCTCATGGACTGACACTGTCTCTGCTACTAGAATACCTCCTTCGGATACTTCAAGTGAAGAAGATCCCTTTCACATCCTATGATTTAGCATCAGACGAGGAGGCAAAGAGCTTGTGGAAGCGGAAAGCTCCGCTAGGTGGGTTACTTTATTCTATGCCGATGTTGGGAAGTAATTAATCCGCATGCGCAGACAAGCAACAACTACCAGGGATTCTTGTTGGTGGAAAATTCCCAGGTGTACGAACACACCCATAATAATATTCAATTCATGCTGATTGCTTCTCTCTCGTATAAAGACTTTCACCGACTTGTAAGTGCTCATTATCATCGCACCCCCGACAAAGCCAATAACACAGCTTGGTAGTGAAGAAGCCGTCGAGTATGCAGAGCTCGATAAATTCTTCAGGTTGAATGAAACATGGAATACGGACATTGACGAAGAGAGACCGCCTCCCCCAGCCAAACCCATCGGTGTTCCAGGCGCGGTGTCGCCTTTACAAATGACACCGGACCATCTCAAGACCAAGATCCTCGCTCAGAAGTCATCTCCACTCCGAGGAAAGGGATCCGCTGTCCCGATAAAGAAGCGTGAGGGAGAATTCGACGTTAGCACGGAACTTTCTGGGTATGGGCTACAGGGTTTCACTGCGACAGAGGACGAGCTTAGGAATCTGATTGAAGAACTCGGGCTTGGCGGTGATGATGCTGGGGATTTGCTCAAAGGATTAAGCAGCAGCAGTCCAGAGAAAGGTGATACCACTTCAGAGAAAGGCGATACCAAATCGGAGAAAGGTGATACCAGATCAGAGGCAGGTACCAAAGTGAGCGAGGTGGACAGCGGTTCCAAGCCGACAGCCCCCTGAAGTCAACGGAGAGGGATGTGAGAGAAGCCAGGTTGGACCCGAGTTGGATAATTTATGATCATCCCAAGTTTCGAAAGACCCGTCGGAATGTAATGGACGTCGATCCCAATTGCCTCATTGATGCTCAGAGAAGCAAATCACCAATTGATTTGTATGCATGAGAAGTAATGCAGCAAGATAAAGAAGCTCCAAAGAATGTGCTACGAATCTGAGTCCGAAAATCCGTCTGTCCCCTTTGAAGACGATGGACGACGGCGTAGTCGATCCGTCGCACCAGCTGTGGATGGCGGGATGGTGATGGGTGGTGCTTCCGTTTTGACCTTCTGTTAAGTGATAATATAAGGAAATGCAGACACAATTCCAGAATGCAGTTACCCTTCTTTCACTGGAGCTTCTACTAGAACGCGACTTCCTTCTCCTTCGAGTAGGCTTAACGTCAGAGATTGGACGCAGAGGTTCAGATTTGATCCGTGGATAGCTCTTTGCGTTGTCAAGTTGTTGGAGTGAAATGCGTATGACGCTGGGCAAGGTGCACGACCCAAGAATAAGGGCCAGAATGGCAAGAAAGAGGAATGCAGCGAGCAAAGAAGCTGTCAATGGAAAGCGAATTGCAAGACCTCTTGGAACGTTGTCAAAAGTGTGTTTTTGATGTTTTTGGCATCACGCTTACCGAACACCATGTGGAACGGCCAAACCTTGCAATGAGGCGGATAGGATGCTCAGTTCACGACCCTGTCCCTCCGCTAGGCTGGTCCAACCATCGCGTCTACCTACTTCAACAGTTGCTGCCAAAGAAGAGGAACCGGCGACAAACGACGACAACAGGGGTATCTGGAGACGAACAAGGTTTGAACTTGTGAAAAAGAAGGCCGAACGTGAGGCAACGGCGATTGCCTGTTGAATGTGGTTAGAAAAGATCGACTGGGGATTGTGAGTTCAATTACCGGGCGACGGACGGAGATGATGGTCTTGTTAGCGAGCGTAGAAAGCGTGAGGGTGGTCATGAAATTTCCAAGAGCCAAATTTGATTGGGACGCAGGGAGTAGCAAGTTGACGGCGACGTCATAACGCTGAGTGGGGACCAAGGACGGTATAATGAGCTGCGCATAAGGCGGCACACCATCGCTCCAAAACAATCAGGACAGCGACGAAAAGATATAATAAAAGGGCTTACCCGTACTGGAAATAGAGCGGAGATTCCCAACTGACTGAGAGATTTGTCCAGACGATGTAACCCGCAAAAGCCGAGAGAAGAATGGCAAGGGGAACAAAAAATGCAAAGACTAGAATTGGAACAAGCTGGGGAGCATAGGGACGAAGAGCAGAGATGACATTTACAACAAATCCGTATAAAAGAGAGATCGCTGGTTGCTTGGTAGACATGAAGAGGAAATCCTATTGTCACATGATTCAATTTAAATGAAGTGTTCGTCATCACATGACTCTAGTGTTTTTCGACCCATGCAACATCTCTTCGGCTCTCATCCATCCTCTTCAGCGTTGGCTGATTACATCTCATCCCTTTTTACTCTTGCAAATCAGCATACAACACCCCCAGAAATTAAATCTTATCCGGACGCTGTCTACTTCAATTACTTTGCTGTGGGCTTGAGTCTTCTATTCTCCCCAATAAATGGATACAAACCGGCGACAGAACTCGGCTTGAAAGACTTACAGGACAAAAGCCTTGTTCTCGAGAGCATCGACCTTTACAATGTTCCCAAACGCAGCTCTTCAGATGATCGGTCCAAAGCTGCATCATCGCGATCGGCCGAGCTCGCGTTTTCAACATTTCCTGTCGTCCCTTTCACCTTGAATCTTGCAACGAAGGTGGATGTTGAACGGCCGCTGACGCTGGATGTGCTACCGGAGACAACTGGGAAGGAATTTGTCATGACGCTGGGCGAGCCAGATCGCAAAGGAGGTGGTGCTGGACCATCGTCTGGGTCGATTGGGATATGGTGCGAGTGGTCGAAAGATGGCATCATGGTTGAGTTTGGTGGCGACGAAGCCAAGGGACCTCAGGCGTGGGAGCGAGGAAAGGACGCAGTATGGAAGATCATGACAGTTTTTCGTGTTGACAACGTTGAACGTTGAGCGCTTGAGGCTTGAGGACAAATTTAAGGCTAATCAGGTGTCATAGGAGTGTCTTGAGTAACAGCGCTTAACCGTGACCATGTGATTCCCGCAATCTCTCAAAAACCATGGTGTCCTCTGATTTGGTCTTACTCTGATCTTACCATCTACGACAATGGCCGTTCCCGCAGACTTCACCACTCTTAACCTATCCGGCACATTCCTCTTGGTATGCATCTTATCTCGTTGACCCACGATCATGTGTAACCTGTGTCGCAAATCTAGAACAGAACCCTCACGGATCCTCGCACCGATGACATTCTCGCTTTGCAAGGTGTCGGCTGGCTCAAGAGGAAAGCTATTGGCCTGAGCAGCATCACTCTCGCCATTAAGCATTACAAGGATGATGATGGTGTCGAGCACATCGATATTGACCAGACCCTCACCGGCGGCATCCCCGGTACTAGCGAGAAGCGGACACTTTGGTGGAAGGAAAGAGAGAATAACGATCACCTATTTGGTCACGTCATAGGGAAATCGAGGAGGATCAAAGTCGATGAGCTTGATCTTGAGTTTTTGAAGACAGGTTGGACGACTGATACGATTGAGCATGGAGTTGTTCAATCATACGTGGAGAGCGACACCCCAAAGAGCGGCACTGTTTGGATTGCCAATCAGGTATGTCGTCATCATCGCATTTGGCACTTGATATCGTTATTTACTCGTTCCAACAGACCTGGGGGGTCGAAGAACTTGGGGACGAGAGAAGGTATGTCAGGCATATCAAGTTTACTGGGCCCAAAGCGGAGGACATTGAACTCCGAATGGTATATGACTATGGTGAGTGTGCTTTAATAGAACTTGTCACAGAAATTGAGCTGTCTATGCTTGTAGTCCCATAGTGATTGCGAGTGAAGTGAGCCCTATCTAAGCAGCAAAATACACTTGTTTGATCATATCGAGATTCATAAAGGACTTTTGTAGACGTTAGAAGAGTGATGTAGTGATGGAAGTATGCACTGATACGCGTTGAAATAAGATACTTACATCTTGTGATTTCTGCATGAAGGCCCCTGTGCTGCAGCCGAACACTTATCTCACACCCTCATAATCATGGACGATTCCACAGTCGCTGGCTCGAGTTCGTCGTCTTCGTTCCCGTCTACTAGCCCGTATCGAGTAGACAACATCTCAAAGTCCAGCCTGGGTCACCGTGACTACGAACTCGCAATCCTCTCCACCGACCCTCTGACATCTTCACCACCCAGCAATTGGTTTTCGCGGTGCTCTCATAGATTGGCAAACAGATACCCCCACACTCATTCCCGTTTTCTACGTTTTGCTCGGTATGCTAGGGGCCCTAGAGAGAAAGTTAATTTTCCCAGTGCGTAGCTTGATTTCGCCACAGGGTTGCCAAGGGCTAATTTCACATACAAAAGACCCTACACCACTTTTAAACATCCACCTCCGCAGGCTCGACTTACCCATCGAAGAATGGTTGATTAAAGCCACCCGAAAGCTCACAGCTCCCTGGTTAATAGTGTTGCTCGGCGCAGCATACATCATCGCACTCGCATTTTTTTCACGCGAACAGTCCTTTCTGACACCTGCAGAATCTTTTATTGGCTGCACCGCTACATATTGGATCGCAAACGATGGTTGTGGCCTCGACGGCCAAATTTGCGCCCCTTTTGATAACTCTACTTTTGACTTTCGTTGTCCGGCCCAATGCAGCAACGTCATTTTACAAAACCCGCGGACTATTGGCGACGAACAAATTGCTTTTAAGCCACTTCTTGTAGGAGGTGGTGATTCAAACAGGACATATAGAGGGGATAGTTTCATTTGTGCTGCTGCGGTGCAGGCGTGCGTCGTTAACTCCCTTTTTTACACTTCGCTAACGTTTCTACCAACAACACAGCGGCATCATATCCAACTCTAAAGGCGGATGCGGCACTTTACAACTCGCAGGAAATTTCACAAACTTTCTTCCGTTCACTGCCAACGGTCTCTCGTCTCTCGGCTTTCCCTCCGTCTTCCCACTTTCCTTCCGCTTCCTGGACTTTACATCACTCACGCATTGCCAAGACCTACGCAATGACGCGCTCGCTTTCAACGTACTCATTACTTGTGTCCTTTTCCTGCTCTTGCGCCCCAAACCCATTGTATTATTTTGGTGCCTCGTTTGCATCGGCTTTTGGCATGTCACGCTCTTTTCTCAACCCCAAGGCCCACCTCCAGCACTAGACGTCGCATTTGGCACATTTTTACCCGCGTTATATATTGCATACGCATTTTGGAGGTTGGCCTTTCGCTTCACCCTCCCTGCCTTTGCGCGTTCCCCCCTCGAAGCCTGCATTTTATATATGGGTCCATTCTGGGTCGGGCTCCTCAACAACCTGACTTTTGACAAGCTTCCACTTAGTCGATTGACCTCATCTGACATCCATAAACGTTCGGGTGCGGTGACCACACTTGTAGTCATGTTGGTGATTATAATCGTGCTAGCCGTCAACCAAATCCGCGTCATACGCAAGACGGGCTGGCTACCGTACTATGCGGCCTGGTACATCTTGGGAGGCTTCATCATTCTTGTCCTGGCACTTCTTCCCGGACTATCACTGCGACTACATCACTATATTGTTCCCATGCTGATCCTTCCTGGAACAGCTTTTCCGACAAAACTGTCTGCTATATACCAGGGTCTCTTATTAGGCCTCTTTCTAAACGGCGTCGCAGCATTCGGCTTTGATTCCATTCTCCAAACTGCAGCTGATGTGAGTGCGTTCACGGATCGCAATGATGTTATCTCATATAGAATCTAGCTTCGACAAGATGCAGCTCAGGGTACGGCGCTCCCTACGTTTTTAACCAACTCTACGACGTATAATGCGTCAATACCTTTAATCAATCAAACGATTCAATGGGCCGCTCTCCCTCCTGATTGGGACGGTTTTGCCCTTTTAGTCGATGATGTAGAGCGATACGTCGGAACAGCCTTGAATTTCTCACTGGCCAGCCTCAATGCAAGCATTCCCCATTTCTTTAGGCTCGCCGTATGTTTTCCCTTTTCCAAAAATTTGGAGCTTTTATATTCATGCTGCTCGTATTCTAGTTTACGTCTGGATCGGCAAGTGGGGATTTCACCATGCCCGCGACATTATGGACGAATGGGACATGGTCAGACCCGCTGTCTGGTCCATCATAAAGGGTCCCATTTGAGGGATATCATGTATAATAATTTATGTGCGAGCGCCTCAAAAAATATATCATATATCGATTAGGACATTGTAGCCAGATCGACGGAAAGGTAGTCATCGGCCTGATGGTTATATACCACGGATCCTAACGGCCATGACATCCCAGCTTTCACGCTCCTCGCTCTCACTATCAGGACAAGATAGTGTACAGAACTCTCTGCGTATGCGAGGACGTCATGGTAACTCCAAGGTACTAAGAACCGACTCTGCAGCGCTCAAATCAAATCAACGGTATTGTAATCTATACATGGGTCTGTGCTAAGGGGCTTATTATCTACACTGTCAAAGCCCGCCAGAAGATGCTCGAGATGCTTGGCAGCCAACATGGTGGGACACGGTGGATACAGATGTGGAGGCGTGGGGCAAGCCAATCCAGGAAGACCCACCTGCGACGATAGAGGAGATGAAGCTGCGGGACAGTCAAATTCACGTTGATCTAGTGCGAGATATGGTTCCATTCTGGATTAGGAGCGTGGAGGCTGCAGAGAGGGGAGAGGTGCTGAGGCTTGAGGAATTTCTGGAAGAAATGGCGCAAAGGCAGGCGTCGTGGTCGCTTGGAGATTCGGGACGGCGATGCGAAGAGTCGAGTACTAGGGGATGGAGTAATTGCGATGGATGGGGTGAAGGGCCCGGGGTGGCATGGGGAGGGGAGAGCCGGAAAGAAAGTGATTGGAAATGGGTGGATGAGAAAGTCAAGCGGAATGATGGATTCCAGTTTGTCGAAAAGGTGGCGAATTCACAGGCAGCTGGCAAAGAACGCAAGCAACAAATGCACACTTTTTTTGAGGTGAGGTTTCTTGTATAATTCTTGAGATGATTCTTGACAATTGTTCAGATGCCGACAGATGAGAAAGTGAGGAAAATAGACGAAGTAATTCAGCGATTGCGTTCCACTACGTAACATATGTAATGATTGAAATATAAACTCACCCCTTGCCATCGCATCCCCGGCTATGCCTTCAGTTCTGCCCTCTTCACTCAGTCCCCACATATGTATTCTACCGTCTCCTGATCTAGACCAATTGTTGCAATCCTCATCCTTACCTCCTTTGCCTAATATTTTGCAGTCATTTTCACCACTGCCTGATGGTGACTCTTCTTCGCTGCTTTCCATAGTATATCGCTAACCTTTGATGTTGTATCTCTAGTAACAACCCGAACAACATCGCTTGTCTCTATTCCCCACACTTCCTTTGCATTGCGCTTCTCGGATTTGGCTGAAATCGAGCACGCATGCAACGAAGACGAAGATGAGCGCGCCGTTCGTATGCTCGATTGGATCTCGGCTCGCATCAGTAAGCGTTGCGCGAAGTGGGTGCATGATATCGAGAGGCTTGGAGGTGACTTGGATAGCCCAAGGACGCCATGGTGGGACGAGCTTAGGAGATGTGCAGAAGGTGACCACGTTCCTGCGAAGACGGAGGGATGGAATCATCCAGTAGCGGGTATATCATCTCATTTCAACCGAGATTAGTATTCAATGCAACCCCCCTAGTTATCCTTGCTGTCTCCACCACAGCTCCAAATCCCCTGCAAGCCATAAACGCACTCCATTCACGAGCTATTCAGTTTCCACCTTGGGTTGACTCAACCTTCCTCAGGTATACTCTCATCGTTCATCCCAAGAACTCTCCGCTTTCCGATGAAGAGTACGTCTCTCTGTTCCTTTTGTTCCTCAACTAATTTCTGACAGAGCTGGTGCGCTCTTCAATGCCGTCAAAAAGCAGTATGGACTACATAGTTATCTGCTTCCTCTGAACCTACCTGCTACCCCGCCTCCTCCCGTTCCAGTACCCGCACTCATGCCTCGTCTGCCGCCGCAGCCATCCCCCGATGCATCGGTGGCCAAGCCATTAAACCCAGATCCAAACGAGCCTACCAGCCCAACATTTCCGACCGCCTTAAACACTTTGAGGATGGAGGAAAACGATATCAAACATACGGCGCGTTTTACGCGTGAATTTGTTGTTATGAGCTTGGTGCCTTGGATGGAAAAGTGTGTTGTAGATTGGAACGAAACAGTAAGGTATCTTCCTCCCAAGACAATACCTCTTAATTTTAACACCATCATCAAAGTTCTCTTCCAATCGTCGTCTTCCTTCTCGGCTATTTTCCTCTACACGTCGATTGTTTGGGTCTCCATCGCCATCACCTCCAACCCATGGCGCGTCTTCCTCAATTTCGTCCCTCCCAGGTCGCGCATCGCCATTCACCCTCTCGAATGGGGTGGCCAATCCCCCCTCTCAGCAACGTCGGTTAGCCGAGTTTTCTACAATTTTGGGTGACTTTAAACTTGCGGTGACGGTTTGGGAAAGTTTGCGGAAAGAGAACAAAGGCGGCTCAGTATGTTACCCAGCTTTTACCTTCTCGCTCGTTCTCAACCCCAACAATTAGGACATCCTCCCGTTATTGCTATCCCCCTCACCAACTTTACTCCTTCACGCATCAACCGCGCTTTCGAACATACACTCTCAATCCACTGACCCCCCTCCACACGCCCAGCTACGAGCCCTCTTGTATGCGGTCCGCTGGGAGGCTGGTATATCTACATCCGACCTGCTGAGCAATGTTTTAGAAGGGGAGCGGTGGATTGTATGGGCGGCTGGTAATGTCTGTGGATGTCTTGTTGAAAAAGGGTAGTGACTGACGCTTCCATCAAGGCAGAAGAAGCTCCATCAGCTCTGCTACTGGCACATGCGGCCCTTTTGAGCACAAAAAAGCAAGCCAGAAGAAGAGCAGCATTTTGGTATGTTGATGCTGCCAATAGACTAGAAAAATGTGGTATTGTGAGCTGATTCGAATCGTTTTTTCTGGAGTTTAAGCTCACGTCGCTATCTTAGAAACCCTTGACCATGTATTTCCTTCGAAAGGCAAAAGAACAGTACAAGATGGAATCGCCCAAAAACCTTTCACCATCGTTTTGGGAGTCGGAGGGCAAATCCCCAAACAGTTTGGATGATTTTGGGGGTATAATATCGGGAATTGAGCATCCTCTGGGTAAAGTCCGCCTTTCTTTTAATCACTTCACCGTTCTAAGATTTATCGATAGGGCGGCTTCTGTATACGACAGGCGACGTCGCTGGCGCTGTCAGAGTTTTTCTTGGGCTTCTGAGTGGTCCTTCCAAGCTCCAACACCCATTCAGCGCCTCTTCGGACAATGTATCGAAATGGACAGAAAGTGATAAAGCGTATCTGGATGACTTTCGTGTCGCATATGCGGTATGCATCCATCATCTTCACTCTTTTTGTTTATAACCGCTTGTTTCTGCAGCACCTTAGTTCCACTGAACCTGATAAAATTGCAGCAGTGGACCTACAAATTCCCATTCGCTTTTGCGTTGAAGGCCAAACAAGAATTAGATTCCTTGCCGACAGCGTGAACGACGATGCTAGTACCTGGGACGAGCTCGAAGAGACATGGAGGACCTTTTGGAAGTCTCGAGGTGGCAAAGAAGGATTGGTCAATAGGAAGAAAGCATGTACAGGCGGTGAGCGTTGTCAATCACCTTGATTGCCCTTATTGACATCTGTTATAGAACTTATCTGGGTGGATTTGGTGCTGCGAAACCCCTTGGATGCAGAACTGAACCTCACGGAAATATCCCTTGTGGTGCACGAGAAAAGTGGCGCAGAACTGACTTCGACAAATGCGTTTGTAGAGGTACAGACCATAGACGAAGTCATTCTGGGTCCAAGAGAGTTACGCACAGTCGGTTTTCTGCATTTATCCATGTCTGGTGTTCTGACTTTGACAAGGTCCCTGTATCGTTAAAATCGCAACGTGCCACTTCGTTGGTTATCACAAGCGCAACGTATAAATTTCTTTCTTACTTGCGGTCGACAGAGCATCTGGCGTTGCGTGGCCGACGACTGCACGGTACGGTTGCACAACGTCAAAAACCTGCGTATGCGCCGGATATTCCTCTTCAAGTAGATATTGCTCCAGCGGACCACAAGCTCCTTGTGAGCTTTGTCGAAGATTCCCATTTACAATTGATCCAAGGCGAGACCAAGGTGTTGACGTTGTCGTTATCGAACGCGGGGTTGGCACCAGTTGAAGAGATTTGGATGGTTGGAGGCGATGATGGAATTTGGTTGCACTCCGACGACGACCAATCTGAAGGTGAGTAAGGGTCGAGCACACTTTTTTCTCTCTTTCGCTCATTACAATTATAGCAACGCCGACAGCCGAGGTTATACGTTCCCAAAACTCCCTTAAACCTCAAGAACCATTGCGATTACCGGTAACTCGAATAGAGCCTGGTGAAAGCCTGAATCTTCCCGTCGTCTTACATGCGGAACGGGCGGACACTCATGAATTGAATCTTATGTTTGTGTTTCGAGAGGTTCGTACCCTTTGACCATACATTGAGTTTACTTGACGCAGCCCAGAGCAATATAGGTCCATTCCATTGCACCCGCCTGACCTGGAGCTATGAGGTCCAACCCCTCTTTGAGGTTGTGGCGACCGCAGAACCTTCCCGTGCGCAAGGCCGGTCGTACGTTGTCAATGTCGATGTGACAAATCGGTCGATATCGTCAACCGTCAAATTATCACAAATTACGACCCTAAGCCCTCTCTGGCGGTGTGGCCCTCTGACGGATTCTGATTTGTAAGTCGCTTGCGTTTCCATGATCCTTTGAGATGTCTCAAGAGTTTACAGCGGGACTGTTCCACCGCATCAGTGCGTGCGGTTGCTTCTGGAGGCCAATCCATGGCAAGACGGTGTTGGTTCTCAGGAAACATTGGATTTCCTGAGTGAACAACTGGGCAGTGTCCTGCGTGGAGAAGACATCAAATCATCAGACCCACCGTCTATCGATCTGTTGTGTAGCCATATATCCAAGGTGAATCTAGTGCTATTTTCGCAATTCTGAAGAGTAATTAAAAATGATCAGTTTCCACCGAAATCTGTTCAAGAAACTTCCATGCGCCATTTTATCCACAGCAACCGACGAAAATTCACATCCCACAATGTTTCACAGGTTCATCCCTATATTTCCAGCACGACATATCCATTAATATTCCCACTCTATAACCCTGCTTCTGTGGATATCCTCGTCTTCTGGGAAATGCCAACGCAGCAGCGCTTCGGATATGTCAGTCTGTATGGCCTCACCCTCGGCGCACGGCATGGCGTTTTGCAATCTATGATAGAGGAAGCGGAGAGTGCCAAGGTGAAGCGTAGCATGTATACTGAAACGCACAAGGAAAACTTGGAGGTGCTCGATGCTATCAAGGGCAGCGAATGGAACATGGAGATGGACCCTGTCGTCCTGTCCATACAGCAACCAGATATAACCTCGCACGACTTTAGCAAGGGGTAAAGTGTTATTGTTTTTTGTATAGGGCTTTCAGCTCATCCCCCAGATTTAGGCCCTGCAGGTTATCAATAGCGTTCAACTTGCGCAATCATTCTCTGACTCATGGGGTGCGATGTACGCTGAGGATGAGTCCCGAACCAACATCGCCGCCTAATTCATCGTCAGTCCATTTACTTGCAAAAAAATAGACAGTCGCTGACGTGATTGATAATAGTCCCCTCCCTGCACCCTACTTTGGTCGTCTTACATTTCGCGATTCCATACCACCATGTCAAACAGTAACGATTAGACCCAAGGTCTGGATCAGTCAACCAGGGACGTATAGTTTGGACGGATGGATTTTAGAAACGGAGGTATCGTCGCCGGTTAACAACCAAGCCAGACAGCAGCGTTACCGACAAGAAGCACCTTCAAGAGAAGGAAGCTGTTTGATAATTCATGATTCTCGTACATGATACCACGAGTAAATGAATGAATATGGTCGAATTCCTCTCAGTCCTTGCGCTCCCGCTTCTCCTGCTCCGCTTTCTTGGCCGCTGCAATCCGTTGTTGTTTCACTCGCATATTGAAATATGTCTATAGCCTCGGGTGAGTAGGGTGCAAACAACAAGGCGGAGCACATACCCCCAGGACGAATTGAACACAGTTAAAGAAGGGGACCCAGAGCTGCCAAGCAATTAATTACAGAGTTGAGGCGGAGATTCCCTCGTTAGCTCACCTCCACGGGTATAAATTTCTGGGCAATGATTAGAGATAGAGGAGATACAATCCAAGATATCTTATTCGATTGTGTTGGTGAGCAGACTGAAAAGAAAGTGAACATGTAAAAAGGTACATACCCGGATGACAGCAAAGAAGCCTCCTTTGATGGTCTTTATGACCTCATCAAGTGTCGTCGCGCCATTAATGATCGCCATTGACGCCAAATAAGCTGGAGAGTAAAAGCATGAAGTACCCCTGTGTATGAAGGAAGGGGGCAACTAAAAGCTGACCTGCGGTCTGTATCGGAGCCACAAGCAAATTGTTCGCAACAACCTGCGCGATCCTAGCACCTGGCGAAGTCTTGCCGGCGAAAGCCTTCTGAAGGTATTGGACGAGGACGTGGCTTAATGGGGCGGATACGAGGAAGCCGTAAACAGCCATCTTGACAGCTTTGATGTTGATGTGAGCTTTGGCCAGAGCGCGGAGCGGGGCAGGAACATCCTTGGAGGGCTTAGCTGGAAGCCCTGAGAGGTGGCTTCCAAGGACTTCCTGGAGGAAGCATAGCGAGCCTTTTGGTGAATGAGTCAGGAGATAGATGGGGACGGAAGAAGGACACAACCTACCTGTGGTAATGGCCTTTGTTCGAAGGGGATGGGCAGAGAGCTGAGCAAGGTATTTAACCAGGAGGGGATGATAGGTAGCTACAGCACTCATCGTGGTCGCGCGCCAACTGGTTATACCGGTTACAATGCATTATGCCAGTGATCATGACTGACGGGTGCAATCACGCTGATCACGCTTGTTCATAACTATGCCATGGTATAATATTGTAACTCTATAAAACAATGCATAAAGTATCACCCCTCTACTGTCTTCCCTTGACCCTGTTCTTCCTGTCAGCTGTTGTATACAGAGAAGACAACAATACCATCCATACCAGATTTTCACGTAGTCCGCAAATGACACCATGCAAATCGTCTGCCAGATACCAAGCGCAATACGAGGTGTTACACCGCGGTATAATCCCTTGATCCCGTTTTCAGTGTAAATGAACTTGAGTGTGTTGAGAATTGTCAGTTTGGCGGGTCGGTTAGCGTTTGCGGTTCCCTTTGCCATACTTTGCATCTAAGAACAATGGCGTCAATTCCGTCCTTGACCATAGCCAACAGACTTGATTACCTCCACACGGATAACCTCGATAGGTTGGTTCCAGGTTGCCAGAGCGCCACCAATCGACGAAGAGAGAATTTTGTCGACTGCACTACCCGGTTCATGCTCTCCTCTGCCCCTGATTTTGCGAATGGAATCCTCTGCAAGACGCGCGAAACCCATACTGCCCATTGTTTTAGACTGAATTCAAGTTCAACGTCTCCAGCATTTCTTACCGAGATCCCCAGTTTGTGCATTGTCGAACGGCGACTGCGTTGACACCCTTGTTAACACCAGCGAGACCCTCCCGACGATAGATGTCCGCGAAGACGGCCCATGTTGAAGGTGGCTTAACTCCCGTCGATGCAGTTTTCGCACGAGTAATCTCCGCCGTCTTCATACACGTCGTGAAACCTGACAAAGTCGGTTGCGAAAAATTATAGGTGGTTAAGAATAGAGAAAGGAAGAAAAAAGAAACGAACCCATGGTCGCGTAGGCCTGAGCAACACCTCCCGTCATTCCACCCAACAAGCCAGCGAGCCCGGGATTGATGCCGGCAGAAAGTGATGCCGTTTCGACTTCAGAGGCAGCGAAAACCAGGACAGCTCCCTTGGTGGAAGCCTCAATCCAAGCCTGCGTGGAAGGAAAATGAGATAGAGTGGACCAAGCCTCAAACGCGACTTGCCCAGGGGATAAGACCTTGATAGAAGCCAACAACTCCACCGCGCGCCCAAACGTCCTTGCAAGCTTGGACCATTGTCTGGTTTCGGTTGGCCGCCATCTGCGTCTTGAGAACCTCCAGAGGTTGGCCCAAGGTTGTGACCTGAACACATTAAAGTTAGATTTATTTATGGAGTGACCGGGCACGCGACTTGCTTCCTAAACATTGTAACAGCGCGTTAGTATGTCAATTGCTCGCGAACTCGGATTCCACTTACAAACTATAAGTTGGACGGGGCGTGGTGGGCTGGTTAGTTAACGGTCTATAAATGATTGAATAGGTATAGGCACCATGTTCATTATTCCACCTTGATTCGCTGTCAGTCCAACACCACGTCGAAGTAGAAAAACTACGGACCAACGGCAATGTTGGACCAGTTCACGCCTTTCTGGCCTGGTTCTCTTTGGACGCCCATGTTTGAAGGGTAGACAAAGGTGGGGAGGAAGAAGAAAGAAGGAGATGGGCAAGAGAAGGGAGGGTCAAGCTTGGACCTGCGTAAATACTTAACATTTTTTTTCTTTGGGGAACTGCAACAATCGGACCATTTCGGACTTGGCCGTGGCAAATCAACATTTGAAAATTTGCAAGGAATCCACAAGGAATTCCGTCAGAATTCGAAACCAGTATTATTGAATGGGTATGTGAAGTGCGGGATAAAAAAACATTGCATGGATCCATCGGATATGAAGGTATAACAGTTAACAAAAAATAGTATAACGTTGATCAAGAGCGGTAGGGTAGTATGTGGCATGGGGCGGTTCAAACGATCCAGAATGTTTATTCAGGACCAGCTCCGAGCTTCGCAATCTTCTCCTTCATAGTTTCAATATCTTCATTAAGTCTGTTGCGTTTTCGTGGTGAGAAATGAAAACGGCATAATCACAAATTTCGAACGTACCGTGTAACTTGTTCTTGGCTTTCATCTTGTTCTTGCTCAAGATATTGAATTTCCATCGTCTTCCGATCGACCGCTAGTTGAAGTTCGTCGACTTTGGCATGGCGTGCCTCAAGCTCTTCCCTTATTGTCTTGAGGGCCTTTTCGTGTTGGGCTTCCAAGTCGTAGATCTTCAGATTATGAGCCTCGTGCATTCGTTGTAATTCCTCTTTGGTTACTCCCGAAGTTTGAGCATGCGGCGCCCCATTGCCATTGCTTTTCGGAGCAGGCTCCTCGGCATCCAACGTTGCCCTGGTTGTAGCTAGTTCACCCTCCAAGTCCGACAGCCGAATCAAAAGATCTGACTTCTGAGTAGCTAACGATGCGACTTCAGCGTCATGGGCAGCCCGCAGTTTGATGACCTCTTCCGCACGACTCTTCGCCGCCTCTTCCAGCTCTTTCCCATGGTTGTCTGACATCTCTGTCAGAGATGCTTTCGTCAAACCCAACATGTCTGCTGCGGCGGCGAGATCGTCCTTCGCAACAACGAGCTCTTGGGTTAACCGAGCTATTTCAGATGCAGCTTCAGGCGATATTGAAGGGGAAAGTTCCGCAGCCGTGCGGGCTTCTTCGATTTGAGTGGTCAAAATTTCCACCTCACTGCGAGATGTTTCAAGTGCAGACTTCGCCTTGGATAAATCATCTTGGGTAGCCTTGAGGTCAAGAGTCAAGGTGTTGACCTGCTTAATCAGATCCTTCACTTCACTCTCAAGAACCGAGGCGTGCTCCGCTTTGAGATTTTCCAATGAGATTTGATTGGCTTTCTGGATTTGTTCAATCGTCGCATTGGACCCCTCGCGAAGGGTTTGCAACTCCTGACTATGAGCTTCGCCTGCTTCCTTCTGAATAGTGAAAAAGAGACATGTGTGAGGAAACTATCAGGATCAACGAATTCCCTACTAACTTTTGCACGTTCAAATGCTTCTTGGAGCAGATTTTCGTGCTGACGTTTCGCATCTTCAAGCTTAGATTGATAAGTGGCCTCTTGGCCCTAGCACTCGATTAGATAAAAATCGTTGTAAGATTTTAACCATCCTCACCTCTAACTCTCGTTTAATAAGTTCCATTTCTTCAGAAAGTTGGGCTTTCTGGAGAACATGTGCTTCCTCGATTTCCTTGATATGGGAGCTATGGCTATCTTGAGCTGCAAGGAGTTCCTTGGCGGCTAGTTCTTGAGCGGATAAGGCAGCTTCAAGTTTTGACTGCAAACTGCCAAGAGACGCGACTACTTCTTCGTGCTTCAGAGACGCCAGTTTGAGCTGTTCCTCATGCGAGGTCTTAAGCTCGTTAAGTTGAGACAAGTGTTCCGCTTCCTTTGATGCCGCCTCCTCGGTTGCAAGCTTTATGGTTGCGGAAGAGTTAGCCAAGTTTTCTTCCACTGCGCTGAGTTTGGCCTGGAGCCGCTCCCGGTTATCTTCATACTCCTCCTGCGCCTCCTTTAACTCGAGAACTTCAACTTCGAGTTCAGATACTTTGCCAGCGTTTTCCTCCTTCTCCAGATTCAAGGCCGTTACTTGAGCTTCGAGTCCCGTCAGCTGCGCAACTCTAGATTCAAGCTCAGTAATGCTATTCTGGGCGTCCTGTAACTCAATTTGGTGTTCAGCCTTGAGCGACTGCGTTGCTTCGACCAATGCTTGCAGTTCAGATTGAACCTTTGAAAAAGCTACACGCTCAGTTTGCACCGATTTTTCGGCGTCAGAGGCAGCCGTCAAGTGACTGGCTTGTAAGGTTTCCAAGTCCGCGTGTGCCGAGGCAATCTGCGCTTCGAGAGTTTCCACACGAGCGTTAAGCTTATCGACGAGCTCTCGTTGTTGAAGAGAAGTAGTGTTCGCGTTCGCCAGCTGTTGAAGAAAGGTTCGTTACAATCAAAATTTATATCAATTTTATAGGATGTACCTCTGTCTGCAACAATTCATTCCCTTCTTGTTGATCTTTCAGCTGACTTTGAACATTTTCCACTTGCGCCTGAAAGGTATTCTTTGCATCTTCAAGTTCTGAGGTGATAGAAGATTTGAGCTCGACCTCAGCATGGGCCGTCTGCAGTGCACTTTGTAGAGCTTCAACTTGCGCCTCCAGTGCCGCAACAGCGTCAGTCTTCGATTGCAGGGTATCCGCCATCTCTTTCAGCTTAAAAAGAGATGTCATTCGTCACGGGCAGTTTCTTTGGGGAAAGGACATACATCATTCTGCAGCTCAACAACCGCCTTTCCATCTTCCTTTACTTCCCGGATAGATGAGATGGAGCCGTTGGGTTTGGTGGGCTTAGTTAATGTCGGCGTTCCGGCCGATCTAGAAGAAGGGGGAGGCTTGCTGGAAGTGATAGGCTTCGTAGTTGTTGCAATTGGCCTCGAAAGCAGAGGTGGCTTTTTAACCGCTTCAGACACCGACGCACGAGGCCGATTCCCCGAAGCTGCCTTCGTCGACGCAGTGGAACCAGTAGGCGAAACGACTGCTGCCCGAATGGCTTGATTATCCTGTCCCAATTTCCCGTTCACAGATGCGGATAATGACGGCTTTGGTGTCGGTATAACACCACTTTTCGCCGTTGGCACAATGGATGTCCTTCGGTTTGTTGTTGAAGACGTTACAGAAGGACGTGCGGCAGGGGGGGCTGGTGCGGAACTTACAGCCTTCTTCAAGGAAGGCGCTGATGGGGCCGGTTTGGGGATAACGATAGTTCCAGAAACTGACGCTCTCAAGCTGGCTGGTTTCACAGAGCCAGTACCAAATGTCCCAGAGTTGATGATCTTTAGAGTCCTCAATTCGCAAAGACATAAGAATAGAGAGTGGGTTAAGGAAGCACCTTTTTAACAAGAGGCGTTGGTGGGTCTCCTTTCGAAGTCACCGGCGGTTTCGTGGACATTTGTCCCTTGCTCTTCGAGGTCGTGGTCTCCTTGTCCTTAGCGGTATCCACCTTCAGTGATTTAACGGGAGCAAGGGCTTCATGAACAGTTGGAATTTCATCCGTCCCTAGAATCTTGCCATTTAAAGAGTCCACCGCAGCGCTGGTATCAGCTGGTTCGTGATCTTCAATAACCACGCACGCATCCTCCTCGTGTTCACCATGAGGATTTGACAGCACAAATTCGGAGCCGTCCATTGTGGGGGGACTACCGACCACCGCTGAGCTTTGTGAGTCACGCTCCGACATGATATGAGCGGCGAGGAAGGAAGTGATATCCTCGCGGAGGAAGTTCAAGTGACGTGAAGTATCACCACAATGAGGATTATCGTGGGAAGAGAAAATAGAATTTAACAGGGGTTAACTGAAGGTTAACTTGGTATCAACTGTGCATAAAGTACATTACAGTACTCTAAGAAATCGTAGCAACGAGATTGAGTGCGTTGAGTGCCGGCTCTTCAAGAGAATTATGGTTGTAACCGAGAACTGCAACCTAATTTGACAAAATCGTCAAGTTGTGCTGGAGAATGGTGCTGGAAGACACTGACCGATCCGGGCTCAACGTTAAAGTGTGTACCTAGAGGAATGTAAGAAAAAATAGATCTCAAAAACAGAAAAGCCTGTGGCTCTTACCGAGGCAAAGGGGAAACTTGATCCAACGGGAGATAAGGACGCGACTAAAGTGGCCATGTGCAACGATGAGAACATCGCGTGTGTTGATCCCCTGCTCCTTGTATTGTTTATGATATTCCCGAACCTAAGCAGATGGGGGGTAAGCTGCGATTCAATAGAGGGAAACGCGCTATGAACCTTGGAAATAACACCATCTACTCTGTCTTGCATGTCCTGGACTGACTCTCCGTTGGGGCATCTACACTGGATGAATGATAGGAAGATAAAACGAAATAAAAGTCACCTACCCGTCTTTCCATATCGTCCAGTTTGGATTATTCTCTTTGATTTCTGATGACAGAAGGCCTTCGTAATCGCCTGCAACCAGCGTCAATTTTTGACAAAATATCGACGATATTTTATGAGGTAACCATAGTCCCATTCTCGGACATCCTCTGTGAGGCGATATTCGGGAGCATCCTCCAGATGTTCAAATAACAGGTCGAAGGTCCTGTGAGCACGCTGACGTGGAGAGACTAGAACTGTGCAGAGATT
Source organism: Laccaria trichodermophora (assembly GCA_018417955.1). NCBI lineage: Eukaryota > Fungi > Basidiomycota > Agaricomycetes > Agaricales > Hydnangiaceae > Laccaria > Laccaria trichodermophora. Next base: position 1,776,953 of record JACTVC010000002.1, read on the forward strand.
CTTGGGATCGATCGCAACTAAGATAGGAATTGGTAAGGACGCCGGGCTCACGGTGTGCTATTGCTTACATCCTTGTCCGACCAGGCGCAGCGCGATCTGCCTTATCTGCTCCTCACCTCGCTTGGTCAGCGGTATATCGGACTTGCCAGTCTGTTGGGTCATTTGGGTTAGATCGATTCACGACAAATCAATATTCCTTACGTGTCTCCTGCAATCCAGACTTTAGCATGTAATAGTACAAAGCCTAGGATTCTCACCCATTCAAGGACCATGCTGTTTCGCCTTCATGAAGTGATGTTTGAGATGAGCAATTGATAAATGTGATTGCCCTCACCATGACGAATGACAAACAACCGGGGCATGTCGGTGGACATAACTGAGTGTGGTGTGGTGGACAGAATCGGCTAAGTCGAGGGGAGAACAGTTAGGATGTCGGCGTCCTAAATAAAGCTGCCTTGGCCCACGGTAATGCAAATAATGTCACATTGCGTTGCAGCAAGTAATAATCTACATAGTAGTGAGACGCACGGGCGAGTAACATCGCCTTTTATCTCAAATTAGTGTGGTTGTAAGATGTGTATAGCTGTAAGGAACAGGGAATGTGTGGGGGGAGAGGTGCAAGATGCAGCATCGTGACCAGTTGCTTTATGATAGTAAATGTGACACTCATAGCACATACTCTCACCTTGCTGTCAACGTTCCAAGTATTGAACAGATACTAAACTCTAGTGGAATGTTTGATGAATGTAAGTGCTTTCAATTCCTCATCTCTGCCCACCCATACGTTTCTGCACAGACGTAGAACATCCCACCGGAAACTCAGGCAGGCAAGCCGCGGGCCTGGCACCCTTGCCGCAGTTGCATTTTGAGGGTTTTGAGCCTTCGCCATATCACTCCGATGACATTCGTGCAGAGGTAGACGACATTACGGTACGTGATCAGGCTTATATATATGAGTACTAATTGAGCACCGCACAGGAGACTGAAGAGCATGTGTCTGACGCACCAGTTTTCGATCTTGGACGAGTTCAATACGCCTTCCCCGCCCCTCTAATCTCTTTTGTTGTCAGTTCCGACATGCTTGCCATGGGGTTTGCCTCCAACTCCGTTGTGCTTATAGAACTGTCACATGCGGACCAAGTCATAAAGGTCCAGATCCCGAGAAAACCCACAGAGATGACCATACACAAGCTCTTTATGGACCCTTCTGGACGACATATCATCATCACATCTCAACAAGGAGAAAATTGGTACTTATTCCGGACTTGGAAGAAGCCCCGCCAACTGAAAGGCTTCAAGATGGTAATTGAAAGTGTAGCATGGAACAAATCAGCTCTGCTCTCTTCTTCCCATTCGACCTCAACCAAAGAAATTCTTATAGGAGCTAGGAACGGCGTTGTGTACGAGGCCGTTCTTGACGCAGAGGAAGATTTCTTCAAATCACAAGAACGCTATCTGCAGTCGGTATATTCCCTCCCAGAAAGGCATCCGATCACAGGCATTAAGTTCGACTATTCCCCTCCGTCGGACCCCAAGCACGCCCTGGTACTTGTGACGACTCTGACTAGGATATACCAATTCTTCGGAGTTGTCGATCGAAAATCTGAAGAGGGAGGAAGAGTTTTCTCTGCCCTCTTCGCTCAGTATCGCGAAACAGTTCCAAGTGAGTTTATCATTGTTATTTATTATGCTTTTCCTTTCTAAAGACGTCAAAGAGATCCTCGAACTTCCTGGAAATCTCAATTCTTCAGAATTGCAGTTTTTCACACCGAACTCTGATCAAGCGCTGTCAACACCGAAACGTTTGGCGTGGATAACAGGTGGAGTCTGTTGATTTCTATTTCTCGACGGATTGTTATATTGAATTTCAAGGGCCTGGAATTTATCATGGAAGCTTGAAATTGGAACCCAGCACTGAAGACCATATCGATGCCGCTCAATTACTTCCCTACCCATCATTCGGAGCTTCTTCAAGCGAGATACCAGAGGCTCCTTTGTCGCTATCTTTGACTGAGTTCCATTTCATTTTGCTCTATAAGAATCGGATAGTGGGAATCTGTAATCTGGACGATAAAATAACTTACGAGGAGACGTTGCCTATTGTGAGTATCATGAAATTAAGCGTCCACTGTTTTGATTATATTGTAGAAAGCCAACGAAGTAATCCGCGGTCTGGCATCCGATCCCGTTCGCAAAACATACTGGGTGTACACCGATCAATCCTTATTCGAGTTGGTGGTCGGTAACGAGGATCGGGATGTCTGGAAGATATATCTCGAGAAAGGTGAATTTGACACTGCCCTTCGGTACGCAAAGGTAAATTTTGTGCCTTTTTGTTTTTCATGTATATTCAGAGGTGTGATCGTAGACAGCTGGCCAGCGCGACCAGATTATACTTGCACAGGCAGAAAGTTTTTTCACTGAAGGTCGTTACTATCAAGCTGCGCAATCGTACGCCCGTTGTTCTGCTTCGTTAGAGGAGGTCGCTCTAAAGTTGCTGGATGTTGGGGAGCGTGATTCTTTGAGGTCATATTTGATATCAAGGTTGGAACGAAGTCGCAAAACAGTAAGCATCCTGCGTGACCTTATGCCACCCCGCTCTTACAGACGAACCGTTACAGGACTTTACACAAAGGATGATGCTTGCAACTTGGTTGGTTGAGTTCTACCTCAGCAAGTGCAATGAATTGGATGACATCGTGGCATCTGAATCGGTTTCTCATGATGTCGACAACCTAAAAGCTGAACGGATCATTGTTGAGGATGACCTGCGCCAATTTTTTGAGACTTACAAGGCGGGCAATCACAGCTCTCATTTATTGACAACAGCTTTCTGAACTATGCTTTATCAAAACAGAGCAACCTCGATAAAGAAACGGTCTACGAACTCCTTCAAAATCACGGGAGAGTCGATATGTATCTTCACTATGCCACCGCGGTCGGTGATTTTGAAAGGGTTGCGGAGCATTGGATTCTCGAAGAGCAATGGATAAAGGCCATCGAAACCATCAATCGCCAGGTACTTGTCATTTTGCAGTTGTTAGTGGTTTTTGCTGACCATTCTTGACAGTCAGACCTTGACCTTTACTATCGTTTTGGTCCTGTTCTCATTCGCCAAGCGCCTAAAGAGACTGTAGATGCCTGGCTTCGTCAACCTTCACTTGATCCTCTTCGCCTCATTCCTTCCCTCCTCCAACTTCAGCATGCTCATCCTGATCCGTTATCTCCGAATCAAGCAATTCGCTACCTCAATCACGTCGTATTCGAGCAGCAGAGCACGTTGCCCACTATACATAATCTACTAATTATCTTCTACGCATCGTCATTGGAGGACGATGGCCCTCTTCTTCGGTTTCTATCCTCAGCGCCGACTGATGCAAACACGGGAAAACCTTATTACGACCTGGATTATGCATTACGTCTGTGCAAATCGGCTGGTCGCACCCAACCCTGCGTGCATATATATTCCAAGATGGGTTTATGGGAAAATAGCGTGGACCTTGCACTGGAAAAAGGGGATCTGGAGTTAGCAAAGATCAACGCAGATATGCCCGAAGACGACCAGCCTTTGCGCAAAAAGTTATGGCTCAAAATCGCTCGCTATGTGGTCCAAGATAAGAAGGATATCAAATCGTTCGTTTCTTTGCCTTCGTTTTCATCACATCCAAGTAATAACAATTTCACCAGGGCTATGCGTTTCCTGGAAAATACGGATCTTCTCAAAATTGAGGATATATTGCCCTTCTTCCCTGACTTTGTGGTGATTGATGATTTCAAAGAGGAAATAGCCCATGCTTTGGAGGGCTACTCTTCACACATCGAAACACTGAAAAGCGAAATGGATGAAGCTACACGGACCGCAGAATCCATTCAGCAGGACATCGCTGCGCTCAAGCAGCGATTCATTACCATCGATGTTGGAGAACAATGCTCAACATGCTCAAATTTGTTGTTGACCAGGCAGTTCTATGTATTTCCTTGCCATCACTCATTTCATGCTGATTGTCTGATTGGACTGGTAAGCTGCCTGTCCTTTCTGAAGAAAAAGTCGGACTATTGATAACATCATCTAGGTCAAAGAATATTTACCAGCACACGCGTTACGGAGAATCATCACGCTACAAGACCAGCTTGTTAAAAATGTGCCTGCAAGCAAAGGCAGACTGAACGGGGCAGGCATAGGAAATCTAACTCCTTTGGCCCCTAACCTGCAAACGGGAAAACAGCCAGCAAGTCAACGGGCCCTGTTGTCTGCCAACTTTGGACCCATCGCAAACCCTCTGCAAAATGGTGCGAGAGCGGCGAACCTGTTGGGTCGTAGTGTCATCTCGGCGGGTGATCGCTTGCGGGATTTGATCATCCCAGATGCGCTCGCTGCTGTAGTTTCGGCTCCAACATGGATACCTGGAATTGGCGGGAAAAGGACGGGAAACGAGATCGAGGGAGGGGTGAAGGCGGAAAAGTTGAGGGCGGAGCTTGACGACTTACTTGCAAGCACCTGTCCATTGTGTGAGAGTGTTGTCTCTGGACTTGATAAACCGTTTGTAAAGGAGGGAGAGGTGGACACATCATGGGCGTTATAGGTGCATGGACCGCTCAGACAATAATAGGATATCGAAACGATGGGCTACAAAATAAAGACTATCTGCATACCATCATGTCAGTGGTTGACTTTTTTCGTTCTCCCTGTCCTTCGACGTAGCCGTGCAGCTTTTCTTGCGCCCATCTACACATAGGATGATGTTAAGATTCGTTTCCGAAAGACGGCTCATACCTGCGCTTTCGCGTCCTCGAGTCTCCTCCTTTCCTCTGCCGCCTTCTTGCGCTCCATTGTAACCTCCCTCCGTCTGGTAACGAAATTAATGGCAAGAAACGCTATGTGAAGGAGAGGGTGAACCTTTGGTAGTCAGCTTCTTTTTCATCCTTGAGCTCCGTCTGTAGTTTTTTGATTGCCATTGCCTTGGTAGTTTTTTGCATACGGTCCTCCCATTTTTTAGTCTTGACGGCGTCTGGCAGATTGGAACGGCTGTTGGGTACGTTAGCGTGAAGCAAGTTGAAACGGGAATCGGCTGACACAGTGGCAGTTTTAGCTGTCTTCCAGGACTTTCCGGATACCCTACCCGCTGAGGAGGATGCGATGGGGATGGGAGAAGACATTTGAGTCACGTGAATTGATAGTAGAGTTGTAACTATGGACTCACATGTTTGTGAGGCTTGCCTGACCTGATTTCCTTTTCATCCCCGCCGGCCATCGACCATGCTGAGGTCTCCGCCGGACGCTCACGACGATCATTTGCGCCTTCTTTTGGACCAACGAACAACACGCGCTGAAGTCCACGGTCGTTTTTCCGCCCTTTCCCAATTTTCAGACACTCCCTCCGTGTACAGTCGTGCTGTTTTCTCCCCAGAGGGCAATTATTCATACCGGTCTTCCTCGCCCTACGCCGCCGAGGTATTTCCCAATCACGACGAACCCGCCGTCAGTATGCTCGACTTGGACGATGACCCTCGTTCTTCCTTTGCCTCCTCCGACAATCACGACCATAACTATTCACACTCATTTGATAACGAAGACGATAATGAACCACTTCCTCGCATGAGCTATCTTGGGCCCAAAATGCGTTTTCATTCGCGAGCACCTTGGGAATTGGATGAAGCAACTTTGGAGGAAGAGGAGGAGGTTGAAGAAAGTCCGCGCCATTTTGCAAGCGGGTTTCCTTTTTCTCGCGGGAATGGACCAAGAAGCGCGACGTCTGACTCACCTAGCCCGCGGCCCAGTAATGGAAGCAGACCTAGCGAAGAATCGAGCCGTTCCCAAGCTTCACACAAACCCTCTATCGAATCAACTAGCTCACAGATATCATACCCACGAGGTGCTCTTTAGTAAATGCATTTGTTTTTCATTTAAAGAGGCTATCCTGATGATACTACCGACAGTGCTCTTGCTCAAGAGAGTTTGTCCACCTCTTCACTTGGCCGCCCTTCAAATTCTGGACAAAAAGAGGGGTTTCGAGGCAATTTCTCTATCGGACGTGTCCGTTCCCGCTCTCCTGCAGCGCGTGCTATTCCTTCTCCCAGTCTTTCCCCTACTTGCACTCCCGTTCACCCCAGCTTCCCGCCTCAAACATTCCTTCAAAATGGGCATCACGACGAAACGTGCTTACCCGCGGAATCTGACTCTTACAGAACCCGTTACCCAGCGCGACCTTCGTCCTCGTCATCTTCCGAGGATGATCGTCACCCCTATGCCAACCCGGATTTGGTAATATCATACGCAGTGGAGCCACTGCCAAAATCCCCACTTCGGTCTGCCATGCAATTCCCGCCGCGTAATGACTCTAATCTGACAGTCACCGACTCTTTCACCACTTTGACATTGTCAAATTCTGGGACGCGCTCTACGCTGTCAAGCGATAGCTTATCAACGTCTTCATTTTCGAGAGACCGCCTCTCGTCGCTACAGGGCCGAGACATCTCCTCCCCAGTCTCCGCGCACAGCACTTCGAAGGACGAGCAAGTCCTGCCGGTTCCTCCACCAGGCGTTGTCAATCTTCCTGGCTGGACTGATCGTGCCACCGCGCCAGCCTTCTCACTTATTTCTCTAGAAGAAGCAAGGGCTCAGCGTATGCATGGCTCTTCAAGCCATGATGCAGCCTCCCGATCATCAAACGGCAGCGCTCTTTCATCAATGACCCCATTTTCGAACGGTGAGCATGAAACTACGAATATAGCAGACGTTCCTTCATCCGGTGGTACCACCTCAAGGACGCGTGGGCGAACTATAAGTGCTGGCGCAAAAGCCAAGAATGCTCTACAAACAATTGTAGGACAGAAGCCAGATAGACGAGGGTCGGAACCAGCAGTCTTCGGGAACCAGCCTACCCTTGGCGCTCAGCCGAACAAAACGCTCAAGCACAAGAAGAGTGGCTTCATGCGATTGTTCAACGGCGGTAAAGCGAACGAGAAAGATGAAACAGAGGCCCCTCCTGTCCCCTCCTTGTCCGATGCTTATGCGGCGCTCAACCAACATCACTCGCGGAAGGCGACGTTACATCGTATTCCCGTGCCAAGTATATCACCTTCAATGTTCGAAGCTTCGCCTGTTCATGACAATATGTCATCATTGGGCGATAGCTCAACCTCCGTGAGTGCTTCGCCCAATCCCAGACGTACGCCCCCGTCTCTGCACATCAACACACTCTCGCGGGGTCCCGTTCCTCAAGGGGCAGCATCGGCTAGAGGCGGCGATGAGTTCCATCCGAGGCGAACTTTGCCCGCCTCCTCCTCTGAGACTCCTTGGCAGATTGAGAGCCAACCACAAAGCGCGCCCGCCAACGTATCCCAATTCCCATCACTCAAATTGCGGCCTGTATCCACGCTATTCAGTACCCATTTTGCGGATCATATCGTCAGTGACCCTCAGCCAATTTACGAGACAGACCTGGATACGCCAAGATCATCCAGTCCAACTGGACTTGTGTCTCCAGTGACGCCAGCGTCGTATTCTCGCCCAAGTAATGAACAAGCCTCCAAGACCTACATCTCTGGTGACTCTTCATCGCTTGTTCAGGCTCTTCAGGAACAGATCATATCCGCAAAGAAGGCATCGCAACAGCATATTTGGGAGCTGGAAGGGCAGGTGCGGGATCTTAAAGCTGAAGTGGAAGAACTCAAGGCATCTGGCAAGGACAACACCTTCTGCAGTACATGTGGAAGGGGCGAAAAGCGTTCACCCGATGGGCCCAAACACGATATTTTGTCAGCATCTGGTGCGGGAAGTGTCGTTAACAGACCTAGAGCGAGAACAGGAACATCATCGCGTTTCGGAAATGCGATGCCGTGAGCACTAGTGACCTTGCGATCTTCTGAAGAGTATTGTATTGCCAGGACGGCTTCATTGTCATCACTTCTTCTCACCTATCTTGACGTTCCCTACTCCGCACTTGTAATCAACCTTATTTCTTACTCTTCTATTATGTTGTACTTACCAAATTTCGTTCGTTTTACCTATACCACATTTTAGCCATCTATGTAGTAGAGCTCCCACACATTACTTAACCCCTACTAGGGGTCCCACTTATCTGTTCGCATTTATTGGAGATTTTAATTCACTCCACTCACTCTCGTTTTGTTCTTATAGTTAAGCTATATATATATTGTTGAAACACAGTAAACTCAAAGGTCATCAGCTCCTATGAGCCATCCAATCCCTTTCGAGAAGGCCCTAGTGGCTTGGGAAGAAACATTATCGACTTCCCCTCTTCTCGAACTGCTATCTTCATCCATATCTGGGTCATGAGACCGCCCGTGATGACCCACAGAGAATGGAAAGTTAGCTGCGACACTTCTCAATGTTCGGCTGGCAATGGCGGCAGCATCTGGTGTGCTGAGGAGAGGTGGAGTTGGCATATTGAACTCATGTAAACGTGCGCGCAAAGATGATGCCACGGTGGGAATAGAATCGTCATATCCTTTACTAGGAACGGTCGCCCTTGTGGAACTGCGTTCATGGACTAGTCTCTCTTCACGAGCTGCAATATCCTCTTTATGTAGACTCCGCCAGGCGGTGAGAATGTCATGTAGCTTTTCTGGTGGACAGAATTCCAAGGCGTGACCTAGCAAAAACGACCTCTTCGCGAGGTCGTCAAACTCCGGTTGGCGACCCAGCTGGAAACACGCAATCCAGCATACTTCTGTGGCATCAGCTATCGTAGCGTCGTCGGACCCTGGTGTGGCGGATGAACGGAGTTGGGAGACAATGTCGATCATCCTTGCGCTGTTCTCGTACGCTCGAGGCACGTCTTCAGCCTGAAGGGCCGCATCTGCCAGCATGGCTAGCGCCTTGACTTCCGCAGCGGCGTCACCCCTAAATCCAAGCTTGTAGCAAAGGTCTAGGATGACCTCTGTGTGCTTGTAAGCGTCGATGTTGCTCGACAAAACCTGTGAAACAAGTGAGAGTCGGTCTTTTGTCAACCGGATTTCGATGGGAGAAATAGGAATCCCTTGGCGTGATATAACATTGAATGAGCATATTCTTGATGTTGCTTCAATAAATTCCTTTTCTCTTTGAAGGCGATCTGAGGGAGGAGGCACATCCAAACTGCAACCTTTTAGCGACCACGAATTGGTTAAAAGTCAAAAGCTTTACCAATCGTAAGCCAACTTCATGTCACCAAACTTGTAGTTGCCTGAGCTTGCGTTATCATAAAGCTCACGATATGTGGCCAGGCACAGGTCTTCAATCTTATCTGCTATCTGACTGAGCTTGCTGTGAGGATCCTTCAGCAAAGCTTTGGCGATCGTGAACCCTGTGAAGGGGTCAGAAAAAAAAAGCAGCGCCTAGATATGAGGGTTTACTAACTGCCAGTGCTCAACAGGCCCCCAAAGAAGATGCCAATAACCTCGGCCTGTGACAACAACCCAAAGGCTTCCTTGAGACCCGATTCACTTGTTTCTGTCAACTTGAGCATATCTTCCAGAAGCCATTCCCAATCTTCTTTGGTACTAAGGTGGTCTTCTACGCCACCTGCACGCCGTGCCATCCTATTCGCCCAAGCACGCTGTTCGTCCACGTTCTGGTAACTTTGCAGAAACCAACAGAGGGGTGCTGGAACGCTCCAGCGGGAAAGGATTTCTCCAGACTCCAGGTGAACGTCAAGAATGTCAAGGGCACGAGATAACAATGCCCGAGTGAGAGGTTTAAAGAAGAGCAATAATTCACTTGGCTTGCAATATGGGTGACCAGTCGTTGGCATCAGGAATGCGCTGAGAGAAGCGACAGTCGTATCAACAGCATCCTCGGCTTCGTCCCCGTCAGCCGAGTCCCAAGCTGGTAAACATTCAAAAATGCGACTCATAGTGGACCACTGATCTAGACTAGGGCTGCCGTATAGGCAGGCTAGAGCGACTCGGGCAACATCCTCGTCATCACGAATCAATCGCTGCGCCGCAGGGAGTGTCGGCTTTGAAGCCTCGAATATAACTGCGGCCTTTTCGAGCGGCAATGAGAGAATATACTCGTACAGCAGACGGGAAGAAAGACCGGGATCAGGGGTCCCCGCCCGTTCCGCGCGCGACTCCAGTATAAAAAGATACGGCAAAACAAGGCGAGAAATATCCTGAGGGAGTGAATCCGGGGTAGAGTGCGAGAGGTACGCTTGCACGACTGTGGGTGGGTCCATGTCATACCACCGACTTAACGTCCAATCGTCTAATATTCTCATGTGCTGTGGAGCATCGTAAACGAGGCGCGAAAGAAGACTGAGCTCCTCTCCCAGCTCATCCAGGCCAGGGATTCCTTGTGACGCGCCATGCTGGATAATTTCTAGAGCAACGTCGATCATACCAGTAGACATAATGACGTCGGTAACCCGACGTTTGTACCATGCTGACAATTCCTCCGGCGTTAGTGGGGGGACGATGGGCGTGCTCGAAGGCGATCCCCTACATTCGGGTGGATTATGGCACAGAGACGCGGAAAGTCGAATAGCTGACTGTGTTTCCGCCCATTCTGACACATCTTGTTCACTGCGCCATCCATCATCCGAAAGGAGTGATTCAGCATTGGTCAAGGTGTTGAAGGATGGTAGAAGGTCGCGATAAAGTGACGGCGAAACATACTCTGGAATGCTTTCAAGCACAGTGAAGCGATAGGGCCGTAAGGCTGACGCGTGTTTTTGGAAGATGACACGAAGTGCTCCAAAAGATTGAGAGGAAGCAAATTCACAGGCGGATCGGACAAGGTCATTGAGAAGGAATTCAGAAAGTGCAACTGGACGCTTGGAGGCATGTTGTGGGTGGATTGTTGAAGATGAGGGGGTTGTGCCATCAGCCCAAGGATCGTCCTCCCATTCTTCCATGTCATCGTCCCCATGCTCCCACTTTTCCGAAGCGAATTCCTTCTCTGCAAGAACGTATGTATTGAGTCTGTCTAAGCGCTGGAGTAAGATTGAGCGTAGGTAGCAGAGGTCGGCGTCGGTGGCGATGGCCAGGAAATGAGTGAGTAGGGTGTCATGGGTGAGCTGAGAGTGGATATCGTCTGCACGTCCTTGAGATGCAAGAGCCAACACATCCTTGCAACGTTCAATAACGGCCTCGGTTCTTGAGATCCCAAATTTGAGCAGGGCTTCTTGTACACGGAGGTCATCCAGAACACGATCCAGACACGCAGTGACGACCCATAGGTCATCTGGCACGGATTCAAGAATTTGGTGGACGTGATCGGTCGTAAGCTGGTGGTCTTCCAAGGATTCCCACTGTGTGTAGGGCGTAGTCGAAGTTGAGGCCATCGTTGAGGATTGCTGTCGTGTTCAGCAAGATGAAGCTTGACAGATGCTCCTCCAACACGATCACACTCAATCGACATCATTGACACGAGTAGCAAAACAAAACATTTGAGAACGCAGTTGTGTACCACAGGAAAGTTTTACAAATGGAATAGTTTCCCCGACTCAAACCAAACTACAAAGAAATAATGTAGAGAAAAATAATGGATATGGTTAAAACAACGTATCCTGAAAACGTTGAACATGGCACCGAAGGAGGACAAAGAGGGCAGACTTACTTCATCACGCAAATATTCACCCACATCCCTATTGTCGAGATTAGGGCAACAAGAAACAATGGGAAGTAAGATGGAAGACGTACGCTTGGTGAAATACAATTATCGATGTTGGATCCAGTTTTCGAGTATCAGTAGTTGAACGTGCTGTCACCCCAAACCCCTGGGATTCACGGAATTAGAGTCATCTTCTCACTCAACGTGAAGTGTACTCACTAATGGTATGTCATTCATACTGAAAATTACGACGCCTTGGTGCTCCGGTATATCCTCAGTTATTCTCCCCAAGTGTGCCTTTACAACATGATTCCCATATAGGAAAGGCATCTCGCCATTGGGTTTTATCCACACCTGAAATTTATGAATTTCAGCCACCAGAAGGAAGCCGTCAAGATAGGTGACACTACTCACCTTGTATTTGGCGTACTGTGCAATATAATCAAGTGCAGTGATGTGCAGTTTGAATTTGCCACTTTTGCTAAACTTGCCGAAACATGTACCGAGGCTAACAAGATTTGGCCTCGCTACTGAGATCCCCAGGCGCATGGAGGACTCGGAGACATAGTAGACACGATCCTTTTGTAACCTAAAACAATATGGCTCGTCTGGTCGGTCAATCAGATGGACGAGATTTTTTCCCTAAAACGCACGATCAACAGGATTTCATTTTTTGTTCGAAAATAGACGAACGAACGATATAGTTTGCGAGCTTGGTAAAAATGGCCTTAGACTCGTCCTCCGTTAGCGGGCGCATCGTATAACGTTTTGTAGTTGGGTTCAAGTTAAAATTTGTGAACAATTTGTGAAGGATGCTTATATAAGCAACTCTTTCTCAAGGTTCTCAAGTTTATGTCGGTACCTTCGTTCAATTCCTTTCCCCTCTCCTTCTCCTCCTTCCCCGAGCTAAACCCCGAAAGTCAATCTAAATCATCTGAAGCAGGGTCAAGCTCACGAACCAATGGAAATTCGAAACGCAGCAAAGACGGCGAAAGCGAGAGGAAGCGTCATAAGCACAGACGAAAGCCTCGATCCAGCTCTCGCTCGCGGCATGTCGAGAACCAGTCACCCGACGTTGTCACTGCTCCAGACCGGGATGAAGTTCAGCGTATATATTACTCCGACCGGAAAGGTGACTTTCTGAACATGCAATACGGCAGTTTGCATGCTGGAGACGTGCCAAAATATCGCCTAGCTGGTGGTACGTTGCGCCTTCTAATCTCAGGTAATATATAATGAAAGAACAAGGGGGTAGGAACGTATTGGGATTGTCAAACTCTCTTGTAGTTGTTCGGAGAGCTGGGAAGGGCGTTGAGATTGGCGTAATGGGGCGACGTAAAGTGTGTCTTCTGTCTATCGTAAACTGACAATTTCTCAATTTCTTGTTTAGTTGACGAGCTTGACGGACTCGACTTCTCGAGCACTTCTCGCTGCTCCGCCCACCCGACGCATTATCCACTCTGATAAAGAACACAAGTATCGTGAAGTTGACGGGTTTATCCGAATACCTTCCCGGCGCAGTCGACACAATCTCGACGAATCATACCGGTCCATCGTACCAGTTGTTGAAAATTCCGATTCGGAATCATCTCCAGAGTCCGATTACGGTCCGGACAACGACGATGACACTGATTTAGAGGGTGATACAGCTTTATCATTGACGTCTCACCAAGAAACGCTCAAAACTTTGGAAAGGGCGCTGGCTGTCAACCCTGGTTCTATTGACAACTGGGTGTCTCTTCTCAATCATACATTGTCTTCAATCCCCATAACTTCGAAGAACGCCACCAAGGCTCGGTCTGAAATAACAGTCTCTCTTCTGACGCGCGCCTTTTCTGCTGACCCCCAGAATTCAAAATCGAAGCTTTTACGGCTGAAATACTTAAAGGCAGGGGAAGAGATGTGGCACGAGAGCAAGTTAAAGGCCGAGTGGGAAGATGCATTACGGGTGGGCGGAGTGGAGATCTGGATGGAATGGCTCGAATGGATGACAAGGAAAGGAAATAGCGGCGTAGAGGGCGTGGTTGACTCTGCCGTACGAGCCTTGCAGTTTTTTGGATTCGACGAAGAAGGACAATTAGCAAAAGTCAGAGTTTTTTGGAGGACAGCGGTGGCTATTCGAAATGCTGGTGTGCTTTGTATCATATTGATCTTCAATTCCTATTCCTAATACAGGATCTTTCAGGGTATTCTGAACGTGCGACGGCCATGTTTCAAGCTCAGACGGAGCTGTATGTCTCTTCCGCACTTCTAATGTTCCGCCTCTAATGAGTGCAAGGTCGTTCAATTTGCCCAAATCGCTCTCAGCTGCACCATTTCAGACACAACTGAACAAGCTCGAAGAATTCTGGGAGTCAGAAACCCCACGGGTGGGCGAGGAGAATGCGAAAGGCTGGAACTCCTGGTATGCTTCAGGCAAGGCTAACATGCCCCCAGGTCTCACTACATTTTTGAAACCCTGTGATTCTACCGATCTCGATCCATACCGCCAATGGGCTGCCCAGGAGTTGAAAGCCGATCAAACCTCAATATATCCCATTCGTGCTTTGTCTGGTGACGCCGGATGTGACCCATATGGCACGATACTTTTCGCTGACATACGCCCAATGATGTTGGATCTTTGTGCGTCAAAAGCAAAAGATGCTCTGCGGATGGCTTGGATATCTTTGCTCGGTCTTCATATCCCTGGGCTCTCGCTTTCTTTCTTTGGTTCTGCGGACTTTAACTGGGATGATCGGTGGAATATGACTCATTTGACGAAATCCCCTCATCTACACGCACTCATTCCTAATTCTGGCATGCGTCACAGACCTAAGCCCCGGTCTGTTGCGGGCGTCGCTGTGGGACCAGAACAAGAGTATCACAGCGTTTTTGGGCCAGTCCGACATTGGGGTATGGGCGTTCTCAATTCTTTGGACATCATTTTGGTGGGTCGAAAGGCATCAGCAACCCTGAGTGCGGTTTGGGGTGCAGACGATGTTTCAAGTGTCGATGTTGCACTGGTTAGGCAGGTGTTCAAACAGCTCAGAGAAGGAGATTGCGATCATGAATGGGACTCTTTGGCTCTATCTTTTGAAGCTGCGAACAATATAAAGAGGTATGTGCTGTCCATGTACATTGATCCAGCTTTCTGATCTCGCAAAGTGCTTTGAAATTATCCAAGACGTTTCTGTCGACTTCTCGAGAGTCTCTTATTCGTTGGGGGACCCACGCCCAACTTGAGAGGATACGGGGTCGTGTAGACGAAGCTCGAAAGGTGTTTAAAACAGTCCTCACTGCGTCGACTTGTGATCCCACTACGGCAGGTGCGTCCCAGATTTGGTGGAACTGGGCGGAAATGGAGTGGCTGGAGGGCGACTCCGATCTGGCTGTAGATGTGATCTTACTTTTCGCTGGAATTGAAGGGAACAAGAGTGGTGCAGCAGTATTGCGTTGCAGACGTATGCTTGAGGATGGGATCCAACGCGCTTTTTATTGGAAGGACCGCGAAGCTTGGATAAAACTGCGGGCTTTGCTCGAGCTTCTCATAGGAACGGCTATGATGGAGGTGCTGGGAATTTTTGATTCACACATGGCTACAAATCGTGGTATGATTGCTCACGAAAGTCTTACGGTGGCTTCTTTACTCCTGCTTTACCGACATGGGATATTGCTTCGGAACGCGATGCCACCTGCCATTCTCAGACAACGAGCCGAGAAGGCCCTCCAAGATTACCCCAGCAATTCTATAATTCTGGGAATATTTTTGGAGGGGGAAAAAGGACAAGGAATTTGGGGCAGGGTGAGGGGACTTTTGGGAGGGAGCGACGCGAAGGTGAAGGATGTCGCGCGACGGATTGAGGAGGTCTGGGTTGCTGGATGGGAGAAGGGTCGGTGGATGAGCGAGATTGAACGCACACGAAGTGGACTGTCTGCAGCGACAGAGCATGAGCGGTATGTACTATTTTTCTGTAGCGATGCGATACGCCCATCTTGGTTCCTGACAGGACTAGAGCAAGCTCCGTGATCTGGAGAATCTGTATTGAGTTGGAGATCCAGGCAGGGGCGCTTCAAAACGCGAAGAAGCTGCTTTTTAGGGCGCTTGGAGAATGTCCCTTAGTAAAAGGTAAGGGCTTGACAGCAATGTAACGGCCGCTAACATATCTTTGCAAATAGAGTTGTACCTGCTTGCGTTTGGCTCGCTGAGAGGGGTGTTTGACGGCCGAGAGTTGAGTAGCCTTGCAGACGTAATGGCGGAGCGAGGGCTACGGCTTCGGAAAGGGTTGGATGAAGTCGTCAAGACTGGTGAAGTTACCGACGAGTTGAGTAATCTAGGGGGCGGAAGCGAAGACGAGATTGAGTACAACGCACGCGAGTTGAGACGGTTAATGCCTTACTAGGTGCCAGAAATCAATAACATCATTCACTTGAAACCTCAGTTGGCGTAGCAACAGCTAGACGCTCCTACACCTCGGCGAGACTGATCATGACCTTCTTTACCGCCGGGTTCAAACTTCAAATAATGGTGAAAAGGACTCAAGGTAATTTTTTTTGGACTGTCTACTCCATTTTATTGAGCTTGTTTAGACGAATCGCGGTTCAGAGTTATTTTGGAGGTTGGCATCCTTCGTCTCCCTGGCCTGCCGTTGTACGAGTATTACTTACATGCAAGTGGCGCGGTCACGTGTTGTTCAGGAGTAATCTCCAGCTTCCAAGCTTCCCAGTCCATTTCATCTTAGTTCCTTCGCTCACTTTCTCAGCTTCTTCTTCGTCCTTCTCATCATCCTTCACCACAGTAATGATCTTCCCCCTCGTGCAAATCACCCTACCCGCCCCGCAATGTGCACATACCACGGAACGCCAAAATGAAAATGTGTGTTAGTTCAGGCAAATCTAACCCCCCGCGTTGTGGCAAGAAGAGAGACCAGCAGCGTCGGATCTTCGCTCACCGCTTCACCGCCTCTAAGTAAGTGTGACCGTCCTGCTATTTCAGAATGGAGATCCAAGCCATAGGCATATACACCCAAACTCGTAGTTCGTGTACCGCGCGCTGTAATGGGGATGACGCAGGAAGCACCAGAAGCGCAACGGAAGGCACATGAACCGCAAAGGCTGTGGCGATGGCTTCCAACGCGTTCGGATTGAGAGGCGACGTGCAGTCGAATAATCTGATCATGCTTCATGAACTAATACCATAGAAATTTTCGAACCACTCACTTTCAGATACTTTTACATCCACATCGCCATCATCCTGTGGACCAAATACCTCTTTTCGGAAAACACGCTGCCCACTACCTTCGCCCTCGGAAGAATCTTCAATGTCGCGCCCTTTGTCTCATGCTTATCAATTTCGAGTTTGAATCTCCGGCAAGGTTTCATTCTCGATGACACTGACAACCTCAAACCT
Organism: Laccaria trichodermophora; assembly: GCA_018417955.1. Taxonomy (NCBI): domain Eukaryota; kingdom Fungi; phylum Basidiomycota; class Agaricomycetes; order Agaricales; family Hydnangiaceae; genus Laccaria; species Laccaria trichodermophora. The sequence goes on from JACTVC010000002.1 coordinate 1,793,896, forward strand.
TAACGTTCATCACCTCAACTCCGTCAAAGAAAAATCGAGAGTCACTCGCTATGTCTTTCCTCCTTCAACGCCGCTCCAAAGCGGTCGTACCCACCCCCGACCCACCTGTGAGACGGCAAGTGCCAGACCGCGGAATAATCGAAGCTTCGGTTTTGGTCGTTCCCCCAGATGGTTTGGTACGCACAACGGGGATGAAATACGAGGAGTTCAACGTTGAAAGCCTGTCTGGTATGTAATTTTCTTATTTTACTAGGCTTCTATCGATACCACCAAGCTCACCATAATCTCAGAAATGTTTTTGATGTATGATAAAATTATTGGACTGGTACAAGTGGCCGAGTGCAATTCTAGCGCGATCATCATTGCCGACGTAGTTTCCGTGCCAATGAAACATGTTGGAGAACAAGTTAAACCAGACACCTGGTACCTGCCATCAAGGCATACATGGCAATATCCTATTGTTCGCCGTGATCATGCTCAGTTGCTCACTCGCTCAAAGGTTGAGGTTCAGCACCATAGCACCATGGATCATAGTAACAATGATTATAGAGGTTTCAACTACCAGCTATTGGAGGGCCACCGTGTTTTCCTGGTGATCCATCGGTTGGTAGACCCTTACAGTCAAGACACGAGAATTGCATTGAATATAAGTGCAAGTATAGGCTATTACAAACGGTAGAACACTTTAGAGATGTATGTAAATTGTAGTAAGTACAGCGTGACGCATCACAAGTGTGACTGTTTACCTCCACGAGGCCTTGCCACCATCGCTCACGGTGCTCTCTGCTGCCACGCTCCTTCCTCAATCCTTCCTACCTTAGCTCCTGCAATGCTCAGCAAACTTTGAACGACGTCGGGACCGTCACACTTACCCATCGCAAATCTCAACTCCACGCAAGTACTCCCCACAATTCTTGTTCCAATCGACAATCCTTCGGCTCCATCTACGTTTCGATATTCTTCACTTGGAGTCGACAACAAATTCATCAAGCTCACTTTCTTTCCTTTTCCCCCCCCTTTATTGTGCCCGCCCATCATCGCTGGGTGTCTATATATCTTAATAACAATCCGACATGGCCGCCATTCCCGCTCCGACTCTCATACCCCGCGAAGAATGGCTAGACGCCGACTTCGATCTTCCGGAAGGTGCGCTAATACATGCGTCTTCTGATAAAGACGATGAAGACGAAGACTGGGATCTCGAGATGAACCTCTCCCGGCCAGGAGGTGCAAAAGCCAGAGCCGTCGTTGACGGAATGGCAGCCCGATTGGAAACCTCCTTGAGGCCCCCTCCGTCACAAGCGTTTAACATACGTCCTCCCCTCTCACCGTTGGATGTCGACGAGGAGGACGATGAAGGCGTTTCTACCATTAAAGTCACGGCCCTCTCTCACTCCGTCTTCGCCAAACCTAGCGCCAAACCGACAGCGGATGTAATCGACGAAGATTTTGAGGATGCATTTTCCCTCCCTTCGGATCTCACACAACTTTCGTTGGCACCTTTGTCTCTCAACCATCGATCCTCAAAGAACTCCCTTGAATGGGGAGACAAAGACAACTCCTCATCCTCGCAATCTTCGGATGCATATTCAACACTGGGGTTCGCAGAGGCGTCCCCTTCTTCGAACTCAACCTCTTCGGTGTCGTTACCCGAGATTGAAACTGAGGATGATGACGACGGAGATCAACTTGAAGGGCTTGTCATTCCTGCATCCTTATTTGAATCTAAACAAAGTGGTCGGCAACTCACCAAGTTGTTGGAGACAAAGAAAAAGGCCAAGTTGACTAGCACTCACCTTAAAGTATCGGCTCCCAATCCGGACGATGACTTTGAGACGGGTCTCATAATTGACGATGATATCGACCTCAGCCCAAGCAGACTAATGTATAACGCCCAGCATCAATCGCAGCGCCATTTCAATCGAAGTAACAGTATGCCTCCTCAGCGCCCCACTTTACGGCCACCGTCTCGACCCAAGCTCGAACGAGCCAAGTCTCCCGCCAACCCCCCCACATCTTCTGCGAGGCAGCTTCAGAAACTCCGATTGTCCCCTTCTCCTCCTTTGCTCCCACCCTCTAGGTCGCAAACATACCAGTCTCTCTCCTCCGCTCTTCCCTCTCCCTCTCCCCCATCCTCGAGTAGCTTCCTCTCTCCCAAGCCTGGAAGCCTGCGCGGTCAAAAGTCTCACTCTGGTCTCAAACCACCTACCCCTCCTGCAACAACACGGAAACTCACTCGCAAAGCCTCTTTGTCTTTTTTAATGGATTCTAGCTCCCAAGCATCCGGTTCTGGCTTAACTGCTGAAAGTTCCAGGCCAGCTCGTTATGAGGAACCAACGGCTGCGTCTCGTGCGAAGACTCACAAATCCTCTACGAGTCGATTGTACGACTTCACAGTTCCTCCTACTCGCCCATCCACTCCATCCTCTAATCCTGCTGCACTCCGTTTAACTCTTCCTACTCAATCCCGTCTCAAATCAAGACCTGCGCTGTCACAAGTTTTTGGAGGGAACACTGCTGCAGCACAATCACCGCCACCGCCACCTATCCCTCCCAGACCTCCATCCAGCCTCTCATTACGAGCTGCATCACGACTATCAAACAATCCCCCGCCTCCCAGTGTTCCCAAATTGCTTCGCCGACCCAAACGTCAAAGGACGTATGGGGATGGTACAGAACTTGATGGCATTGATGATCTCCCCACAGACCGCGAGAAGGAGGGCCGTTTTCGAGTGCAGCCGAAAGCAATTGGGAATCGCATACCTGGAGCCTCTTATCCTAATACCAATAAGAGCGGCGAGAAACCGTCGGAGAAAGGAACCATCAGGAGAAAGGGGAAACGGGATGGCTCTGCCACCGACGGTAATTTTGCAATATAGTGCCACAGCCTTTGTAGGAACTGACTTGCTTACTCAGAATACCAAGTGGCTTTGGCTCAATCGACCAATACTTTACGACGTACAACAACGCGCATTGATTTCCTGCCGAAAGCATCAGCTCACACTGAGAGCGATGTACTACCCAAAAGGAAGAAAAATGCTTCTTCCCCATCAAACACCCGTCGGAAACCCACATTAATACGAAATTTAGGCGGAACTGGTGGTCCAAAAGGTGCGTCACATTAAGATAGTGATGATGATATTGACACTGCGTTCAGTGGTTGGGGACATGAAATGGAATCCGCATGGCCTTCGGTGGGAAGGTAATGACCAGGTCCTTCGTGACTTCGATGCTGCTGTGGGAACGTCAACGCGGCCAGCTCTCATAACGCAGCTCACGGGATCATCGATCGGCTCGCCAGCTGGCTCATTCGCATCCGGTGCAAGGGTGGTCGGAAACATGTTTTTCGATCCAGTACGTATGTGTTGGATATCTACACTGCCACCAGAAGAAGATGAACCCGACGTCTTTGCCAATCTCGCAGACGATGAAGAGGATGGAGCAGCATGGGAATCGAAAGGTGGCACCATCAGGGCAAGCGTACACCAGCGAGTCTCCGATGCGGGTAGTGCTAGCACTTCCTGTGCCAACTCTAGCGAATCTTCGGACTTGCGTCTGGGTGCTCCAAGCCCTGCGCATAGTCATACACGGACTCTTTCAGAATCGGGCAGTGAGCGAGGCTCGCGTGCTTCGATGGTGGTGCGTGACGTGGATGAAACCTTCCTGGAGAAATGTCGAGACGCAGAAGAGCGACATCGCGTGGAAATGAAAGGCTGGAAATCTACGCTCGCGAAACAGGACTTGTATGTCAACCCTGATCGCTCTCACCTTTATGAGATCAGGGCCCTTGCCACACGGAAATATTGAGGTTCTCTGCCTTTTTCTTTATTCTAATTAAACTTATATTGACGCTCCTTACTGTATTACTTCGCCTTTGGTTCATCCTACTACTACTAAGACTCATGATCATTAGAGCCTTGACACACTCGTTTGTAATCGATACGGAATAGATCCATGGAAAGTCTAATTGAAGAAATTCTTGTCAGATTTTTGTCTTGCAGCCTTCTGATCAATGAGCACCCTGTCGTCACATTCCAAACTATACTCTGGATCTGGCCGCATTGTATTGTCCTCGCATAATCAGAAACCAGTCTTCGCCGAACTTTCATCTTCATATCCCCTCAAGCTCCTCTCTCCACGCATCACAGAAGATGGTGTTGCCGTCGTTTACATTGTCACGTACGGAGGAGGTCTCGTAGGGGGTGATCACATTCTCTTGTCCGTCGATGTCCAGCTTGGCGCAAAGCTTGTATTGCTCTCTCAGGTTCTCTGCTTGCACTTTATTTCCTACCATCGGCTGATTCGTGGTTAGGGCTCTACCAAAGTTTTCAAATCTCGTTTGGGAACTCGACTTGCCACCGTCAAAGCTGAGGTCGGAATCACTCCCAACAACATTGCCGCGTTTAGCTTGACCACTCAACGCATCCGGTTTTCGGTTGGAGCCAACAGCTCTCTATTCTTGCTACCTGAACCGGTGACATGTTTTCGGGATGCCTCTTATAATCAGATTCAGACGTTCGATCTCACAGGGACCGCAACGGTTGTGGTTCTTGACTGGATAACCTCAGGTCGTAAAACTCTGGGCGAGGACTGGGTGTTCTCTCGCTACTACAGTGCAAATGAAATTACAGTGGATGGGAAAGAGGTTGCTAAAGATATCCTCTTGCTGGATGATGAAACACTAAACTTTCAATGTCCTCGTCCTCGGCGATCCATGGCCACTAGGTTGGCGCCTTACTCTTGCTACGCCACCGTGATCTTATATGGTCCTCGAGTCCGAGAAAATATTAGGACCCTCAATGCACAATACGACACGCTCTCTGTTTTCAAGACTAAAGCTCCGACAGACCTAATTTGGTCGTTTAGCCCCATTGATAACAAGAAAGAAGGCGCCGTAGTTAGGGTGGCGGCAAAAGACACAGAGGCGGTCAGACTGTGGTTAAGGCAAGCTTTAAAGGGGCTTGAACCTTCCATCGGTATCGATGTGTTTCGGGCGGCATTTCCGTAGCCAGTAAGGGTTTCAACATACTTCAACCAAAAGTCACCTCTTCTTGCGTTGACAGGGCAATGTGTTTGTATATCCGCGATCTTGCGCTTAGATCATCGAGTCCTATCGCTTGATGCATAGACTCAACACTCGTTCTTTCCCAGAATTAAGCAATATTGGAGCTATTGTTGGACTTGCAACTTCCTGATTATCCTGATATTATGTGGCTGTCCTCTGAAGTGAAGGCAATGGTACGACATTCTCTCTCGATGGTCCCTATAGCTGAGAATATAAGCATCAGGCCATCAGGGTTTAGTGACCACCCTTTGTTAACATTACGGCGCACCCAATCGCCCTGAATTCATTTGCGATTGAAACATATCAGCCGTTTTAGTAATGTTGTGAAGAGCCCCTTGTCTCTGGACTATCACCCATTGATGTGTTCTTTTGCTCAATGATCTCCTGCTATCACGCTTCCCAGCGTGGATAATGTGGATAGACATTCCTGTGCTGAAGCAAGCGATGAGTATATGATGTCCTGGTTTTGCGTTGAACTGCCCCCTATGGCAGACATTCACTCTTTTTCCAAAGACGAGACGCATGAATGCAACGGGCGTCTCTCGGCGGCAAAGCACCGCATTTACTGCCCTGAGATCGACGCTTCTGCTGTCGTGGAGCAGAGACTGATGCGACGAATAGACTTACACGTCATCCCTTGGTTATCCGTCTTGTATATACTGAGTTTCATGGACAGGGGAAGCGTCGGGAATGCGAAGGTATTTTCAAAATCATTCACAACTACATCTTTGCTGACTGGCCAGTAGCTTTTCCATTTAGAAGAGGACATTAATATTAACGATGGAAAATATTTAATCGCTTTGAGCGTGTTTTTCTTACCTTACGCGGTATTCGAGGTCAGTCAACCCATTGGCCGTTTCTGCTATATGTTACGTCTCTTCAGCCGGCCAGCAATGTGATTCTGCGTAAATTCAAACCTTCGTTGTGGCTCTCTACAATGGTGCTTCTATGGGGGGTGGTTATGGTTCGTCAATGGGATTCCTTGTTCACATCAAGATACACGGCATTTTTTTTCCAGACCTTGCATGGCTTTATTCGCAACTATAGTGATCTCATCAGTTCGCCAATATTTCCTATTTTTCGGCTGCTCCACCAACTAACGAGTGTCGGCGTAGTCCTGCGCTTCCTCCTTGGAATTACAGAGGGTGGCTTATATCCTGGTATTGTCTTCTATATTTCTAGGTGAGTGCCGTACTTCAAGTCTTGTATGCTGCACTACGTCGTTTTACTGAGATGTTGGTATCCTTTGGAGTTGGTACAAGCGTTCCGAGATGGGGTCCAGAATTGCGATTTTCTTTTCGTCGGCGGCCATTGCAGGCGCTTTTAGTACGTCTCTTTTTGTGGAACATATTCAGGCTAATCTCAGCTGTCGTAGGTGGACTTCTGGCTGCTGCAATTGATACTATGGATGGTGTCGGTGGAAAACCAGGTTAGTTCATTCTGAGATCACCAGAGACTTCTAGCTTATGCACTCAGGATGGTCCTGGATATTCATACTTGAAGGACTGGCGACGGTTTTAGCATCTTTCGCGTCGTTTTGGCTTATCCAAGATTTTCCAAACACCGCAGAGTTTTTAAGTGAAGCAGAACGTTTGTTACTCATTCATTAGCCGCAGAGTTGGGACACTGGCTTACCGCCGAACAAGGTGTCTTTGTCGTCCGACGTCTCGAGAACGATATGAAGCTGAGCGCGGCTGGAGAAATATTCAAGACACAGTACTTATTGCAGAGTCTAACTGATTGGAAGACCTGGGTCGCAAGCATGTTTCACGCTCTAATGTTAATGGAATGGTATCTGACACGTCGGCACAGTGGGCATTTTCATGGGTTTGTGAGTGCTTTATCTGCCTTTTTGCTAAGCATGACTCTAACTTTGAAGGGCTAGTGACGGACCACTTTACGCATTCTCTTTATTCCTACCTTCCACTATCAACCAGGTGAGTCATCTAAGTTTTGAAAACCCGTTTATGTTTGGTTTATATTTCATTCCGTGCAGTTAGGTACGTTACTTCTCTTGTGACTTCAATCGTCGAAGTCGATAATTTCATTCGAGGATTCCAAGCAACCGAGGCCAATTTACTATCTGTCCCTGTTTACGTATGGGGCTGTATTGCCACATGCACCACTGGTTTTCTAGGGGATCGCATTGGGTCGCGTTACTACATCAATCTGCAAGTATTTGTTCCAAACCACTGCATGGCGAAGTTGACACTCATTTCTTCCGTAGTTCCCTCTTTGGTGTCGGATTGGTGGCGTACATCATTTTAGTAGTCTCGAGGTCACCAGCATTATCGTACTTGGCTGTTTACTTGGCCGTTTGGCAAGTGAAATTCCATCTTGTTCTCTCGTCATGCACTCATCTGAGCATACTCGTTCTAGCGCAATCTATCCTACGATTCGTATGGCACATTTTGATCCCACTCCAAATATGTTTCACCCATTTCTATAGCCAACTCTGTTGCTTGGCTCGCAAGCAACGTCGAGGGTTCTTATAAGCGAAGCGTGACTCTGGGCATGGCAATTGGTTTCGGCAATATTAATGGGGCGGTAACAGCAAATATTGTGGGTATGAACAGCTGTTCCCGACCCCTGGCCTGATTGGATTGCAGTATCGTGCAGGAGATAGACCATGGTATCGGTTTGGCCATGGGGTCGTACTCGCTTATATCGCGATTGGGTTTGCATCTTCTATCCTGTTTGCCAGACTTCTGGAGCGTGAAAATGCTCGTCGAGATCGTGGTGAACGGGACGAGGTCATTGAAGGGGTAGAAAATGAACACGCACACGAGCGAAACGGGAAATTTGGATGCGTGGAGGCTGCAAGGGCTTTCAAGGGGGATGAGTGGAGTGGTTTCAGGTATACTCTATGAACAGCGATCGTACGCTCTTTGCTCTACGTCATCTACAACACAACTTATCAGGCATCGGTCTCGTAATAATCCAGAGAATGAGTGGATTGCGTTGATGAATATTAGATACTAGAATACAATGATATCGCCTATATCTATAGAAGTAAGTTAGAGCTTCAATGTGTCGTCAAGACTTTTCGCAATAGCCGCAGGAACAGGTGTAGGTCCTTCCACTTCGGGAGGTGGTGATTCGAGAGGAGGCGGTGCACTCTTCTCGCCACGGTTCTCGTCAAGCCATTTGTCCATGTCATCAGACCGGCCGGCGAAAGGTCGCTTCCCAAGTAGATTGATCATGTCCTCGCTGAAATGACATCAATTTCTTCAGTCAGCGCCAATTAAAACCAAAAGGACATACCGCGTAATGACTTCTTTGTCCAGCAAGAGCTGAGCGACTTTCTCCACGTCTTCTCGATGCTCCGTTAAGAGAGTTCGTGTCCGCTCGTAAGCGTTTGTGATCATTTTGCGGACCTCGAAATCAAGCATCTCTGCTGTTTTCTCGCTGAACGGTTTCGTCCAGTTCTCCTTCGTTGCCCGGTCACCTCCATAACTTACAGGACCTATGACATCATTCATGCCATAGTTCGCACATGCCTCAAAGGCCATGCGAGTAATTTTTTGCAAATCATCCTGTGCACCTGTCGTGATGTTCTCCAAGCCAAAGAAGATCTCTTCAGATACTCTGCCTCCAAGCGTCATACAGATACGATCGGTCATTTGAGGGGTGGAGAGGAGATAGCGGTCTGGGGGTAGGTACTAGAAAACTGTAAACATAGAAAAAGATGGTGTTTTACAGAGATACTCACTTGCGCATAACCAAGCGCCCCTGCTCCCCTTGGAATGATGCTGACTTTGAGCAGAGGATCGGCGTGCTCCAAGAACCAGCCACAAATAGCATGTCCAGCTTCGTGATATGCCACAGTCTTCTTTTCCTCAACACTCAACACCCTGCTCTTCTTCTCCAGCCCAACAATAACACGTTCGATGGCTGTGTCGAAATCAATTGATTGAACATATTCCGAACCTTTGCGAGCGGCGTGGAGGGCTGCTTCGTTGCAAACGTTGGCAATGTCAGCACCCGAAAAGCCTGGAGTAAGCACGGCAAGCTTTTGTGCAAGTGAGTCGACATCGTTCTTCAAGGTGTCTTCTAGACGCAAAGGCCGCAGGTGGACAAGATAAATGCCTTTACGACCCGAGACATCAGGTCGATCGATGGCTATGTGCCTGTCGAATCGCCCTGGACGCATCAGAGCGGGGTCAAGGACATCAGGTCTGTTGGTACCCGCAAGAACAACAATGTGCTCATCGGTGCCAAACCCATCCATCTCAACAAGCAACTGATTCAACGTCGACTCCCGCTCATCATTCCCCCCAAAGTTGCCGCCCTTCCCTCTCGATTTGCCAATAGCATCGATTTCATCAACAAAGATGATACATGGAGCGTTCTTCTTGGCGGAGGCGAAAAGATCGCGGACACGGGATGACCCGACACCGACAAACATTTCCACAAACTCGGAACCAGACACCGAGAGGAAGGGAACGGAAGCCTCCCCTGCTGTGGCCTTTGCGAGGAGGGTCTTACCAGTTCCTGGAGGTCCTGACAAGATGGCGCCACGGGGAATCTTCGCACCAAGTTTCTCGTACTTGGCGGGCTCCTTCAAAAACTTGACAAACTCCATAATTTCCTCTTTTGCCTCGTCCATACCAGCAACGTCCTTAAACTTGATTTTGACCTCGTTGTCCTTGTTAAAAAGTTTAGCCTTGCTCTTGCCGATGCTGAATATCCCACCGCCTGCGCTGCTGCCTCCCTTTCTGCTAAGCCAGTAGATGACACCAACAAGGAGAATGGTGGGAGCAAAGTTAAGGAATACGCCAAAGGTGGACATCTCGTCCTGGTATGCGACGGGAATTCGCTCATGACCTGGGATGCCAAGCTCATTCTGGGCCTCCTCAAGCTTGCGCTCAAAGGCCTCGACACTGCCAATGGAGAAATGGTATTCGCCTCCCCCCATGCTTCCAGCTGGGTACATAGAACCAGCTGCATTTGGATGGAGTTTGACGCGAACCTTGTGGTTGTTGACGACGGTGAGCTTTTCAACAAGTCCTTTTTCAAGGAAAGCGGTGCGGAACTCCTGCCATGTGATCTCACGCGAGTGCGATGCACTCGAGTTTGAATAAGCGAGATACGCTACGGCAGAGGCAGCCATGAGCGCTAACTGAGAATTTGAGAAGCCATTGTTGTTTGGTGGAGGAGGGGGGTCGTTATTACGGCGATTTCTCTGTTGGTCTGAATTGGAATCGGATTCAGATGGAGCAGATTCTTGCTTCCGCTGTGACTGCTGGTACTGCTGAAAGAAGCCTTCAAGTGCCTTTGGAATATCTGGCTTGGGGGGCGGGGTAGGCGATGACTGTTTCTTGTCGGATGATGATGGTATGGACGATTCTTTTTGCTCCTTCTGCTTGCCTTTGTCGGGATGTGTAGCCAATGAACGAGCTGTTGAGAGAAGGACGACGCGATTATTCCGAAAGAGCGAAGTAGCTTTGAGAGAACGAGAAAGCATTGGAGGAGGAGAAAGAAACGACAAAATTCTTTGAATGGATTTCAAAGTTAACTGCCGGGGCTCCTCGTGGCCGGCTTACGTCACCCGGCAAATTTCCATTGCTTAGTTATATAGCTTAGTACTCCTCTACCTCAAATGCACAGCAAAACTGTTCTCTACCTAACAAAACAATCCCTTTGCCATCGGGAGCCCATTTAAGATCTCGACTTTCAAAATTTTCTGTTTTCAGTCTGTAAGCAAATGTGCCATAAGTGGGTGGTCAACGTACTGGCTGGTATACCGATACATTCCGCCATCTCCTCTTCGCCCCCTTCGCCAACCCATTCGTCACTCCAGGTATAAACGCTTTGGCCCCCTGTGCAAAGCGCCAGGCTGCCTTTCCGTACAGGATTCCACCTTGCATGTAGAATGGGACGTGCTTGTAGCAACACACTTCGAAGTCGAGGTGAAAATTGTGCTTGAGAGGAGGGGAAATCGAAGATGTGAACAGCTGATGTGATGTTTTCTACAAGAATCGTTGAGACAATCCATGAGGGTGATTTGACTGAATCCCTCACCAAATCGTGCCATAAGAAGGCTTCCAGTAGTGTTCCATTCGAGCTGGACAGTGCCACTTTTTGGATTGGGTTTAGTAAGGTCAGCGCGTGTGATGTTGATTGAGTGCGTCCCCTGAAGTCTTTCGTCTAGGTAGAACAATTAGTCCATGTCTTGATCCGCCAGATGTACCCACAGGACAGAAAACCACGGCCCTCCGTTGTTTCCAACCATTTCGAGGGCTCCCGCCAAACAGCCTGATGGTAATTCAGGGCATTGACATCAATGACATCAAAAAAAGACTTACAACACTAGGTGGTATTCTGGCCGACAACTCTAAAGTCGCTACAGGCGACCAGCTAAGGCTATCTAAAACATAAATCTACAAAGGATCAGCCTCGATGTTCTGTATAGGCAAAGGATATTATACCTTGTCATCATATCCTCCAACAACAAGGAACAAACCACTGGGATGCCAAGATACGGTTCGAATACCAAAACCTGGATCGGATTCTGGGGAAAAGGATGCAAGGATTTCACCAGCCAGAGTTAATATATGCAATTTGTACTGGCTTCCTGGAATCAGACGAAATTTAGGTGTAAAAGGTATGCAATACCCACCTCTAAAGGCCCTTCCCACACGGCAATGTGATTTCCAGTGGGCGACAAGGCAAGAGATGATACGAATGATGTTGGTAGGGGAAAGTGCTGAGTTTCTTCAGTAAAATTACATGTTAGACTGGATTAAATTTACCCGAACGAGTTTATAGGCGGCAGACGCTTCGTATACACCTATCGTGTCCTTGGATTTATGTCGTTCAGCCAGAACAAAATACCGTCCATCGGAGCGGAAGGCATAACCTGCAGCATGTCAGCTATGAGCCTGGCCAAAGGCAAAAAAGAAACCTCACCTCTGTCGATATGAATGGGAAATTGAATGTATGTAGCACTCCCCGTGGTCAAAGACCACATTGAAACACGTAACTGAGAAAGTTCTCAAGGAGGCCTAAAACAGCACAGCAAAACTTACCCCCCACTCAGAAAAGCATACCACGGTACGTCCATCGGGGGCCCACTCCGCCTTAACGAGACCTTTTACCGTCAAGTTGCATCTGCGTGCATGAACAGCAATGGTGGATTACCTTCAGCGCCTGAGTCTATACGGCCACTCCATTCCTCGTCGCGTAATTTAAGAAGGTGCACAACGCCTCGCTTTGCGCAAGCCGCAAGAATGTATTCAGAGTCGGAAGACCAGCCTGCGTGAGTTATCCATGAGTCGATTTGAGGTGTTGCAGAACTTGAACTAGAAGCCTTCTGTTTCGACTTCAACACAGATAACGCGGCTTGAGGTGGTGATGGAGACGCATCAACAAGCCAAGTTCGTGTGATCTGAAAGTTATCGGTGCGGCGGACAATAATCCTATCCTGAACAGCAGTGAGAATAAAGTGGGCTCCGGGACTGAACGCGACGAGAGAGCCAGAGTGTCGATAGATTTCAGTAAAGTCCATGAACACGATGCGTCACACAAGTTGCATTGTGATGGAATCTTATCTTATCTCCTCCAATTCACTTACCCACGATCAAATTGTTACAGCAGCTTGACATCGTACCCAAGCTGCACAAAACCTTTGGTTTCCACCATGCCGCCTATGACTCTCAACGGTATCGTCACTAAAGCAGGATTTATGAATAAAACCGCAACCATAACAGTCTCGCGGTGGGTGGAACACAAGTTGACCGGAAAGGTGGGAGTGGCCATTCTCGATCTCTCTTGCATGTTGAAACAGCCGCCTCGTAGAGAATCGTGCGAAGCAAAAAATATCTGGTTCACGACGAACTCAACCGTACGTTTCATGCAGTCGTCCCTTGTGTTTTCACTGATTTCTACATCAACACAGAACTGCGAAAGGACGATGTCGTTACAATCCGCAACTGTCCACCTGTATCAGCCTTGAAAAGGTTCACATTGCACCAGTTGCTGAAGAGTCCAGAGACAGAGCGCGACGTGGCGCGTGCACGCAAAGCTCAGGAGACTTCAAAAGCCCCGACATCGACAAGCGTACCCTCCACCCTTCGATCATGACATTCACTCTCGCCTCAACCAACTGCGTTGTCCAAATTCGCGTAACATAATCATCAATTTATACTGCGAGGGATGGTGGTGACGCTAGGGATGGGTCTTGGCCAGTTCTTGTGGCCGCTCCTGCTGAAGAGCTGTTTGAATATTCACGAGCTGGACAAAGAGAGTTGTGTTATATCAGTGCCGGACACCAGGGAGATAATACATACTTCTTGCTTTTTGATATCCTGCTTCTGCTCAAAATCTTTGATTTGCCCTTCCACCCGTTTACTGCACCGACTCTTAACGGAGAAATGCGGTGGACAGCAGGGTCACTTACATCTCTCCGCGTATGAACTCTAGCCGAGTCTCAACGTTGGTTTTTGCTTCAGCTTGATCCTGCTTCACCAGCACAGGCCCAATTTGCTTGTAGACGTCGTTTTCTGCTGTCAACTGAGCGAATTCCTAGAGTTACATACTTTGAAATCAATCGCATTTTTTGAAGGGCGGAAACTAACCTGCTTCACCAGCTCATTTTCAGAGAGCTGCGCGTCAAGTCGTTGCCTTGCCTCGATCGCTTTGGATAAATCGACCTGGAGTTTCTGATATTCTCCAGAAACTTGCTGGAACTTGATTGCTAAAGACATTTTGAAGAGATGATGGTGGCGATGACTTTCGTCGAAGCGATCACAATCTTCGTGTACTAAAAGTTCCTTTTCCGCTGAAATCACCGTGTTCATTATCTCTGGCTCCGCCCAGCATGTGGATCCTTGGCTAATGGCGGCTTATGCACCTACGATTAGCCGGTGACGATTCTATCAACTGGACATCAATATCTTCAAGCCCCTGATTCCTTCTCTCTGGACTGTCTCTGCTAAATGTCGCCCGTTGCCATCGACTGGTCCAAAGTGGACCATCCCGCCCATGTCTTCGACCGTTTTCCTAGCCGCAGATCAGTTGTATATGGAGTCAAAGGTATCGTGTCCTCATCCCAGCCCTTGGCAACCGAAGCTGGCCTCGAGATCCTCAGGAAGGGAGGAAACGCCGGTGCGATCTTGATTCGGTGCAACATTGATCAGGTACTAATGAGGGTGTGTAAGACAGCGGATGCCGCAGTAGCTACCTCTGCAGCCTTGAACGTGACTGAGCCAACCTCCTGTGGGATTGGCGGGTTGGTCTTTGCTGTCGTTGAACGACGACCCTTCAGACTGATAAGCCGTGATTGGAATAACAGTGATGCTTTTTGTCTGTTCTATGACGCCAAAACAAAAAAAGTGCAAGCATTGAATGGTTCTGGGCGTGCACCACAGAAACTTTCCGTCAAGTACGCGCAAAGCCGCGGGCTAGCGGGTTCAATCCCCCACACTGATCTCAACTCTGTGACGGTTCCAGGTTCGTATGATCGTTAAATATCAACATCGACTAACTGTTAGTGAAGGTGCTGCTGCTGCATGGATTGATACAATCGAGCATTTCGGTAGCGGAAAGGTATCCATTGCCGATATTCTCGACCCGGCCATCCGATTGGCAGATGAAGGGTATTTATTTCACGGCACTTCAACCTCCTAAATGAACTTCTTATACCACCATAGCGTGCCAGTCTCTGAAGTTCATAGTCATGCTGTGCGCTGTTCCTTCATACATGTTTCTCTTGCTGAACTTAACACCTTATTACAGTGGCAACTCTCCGAGGTAATTGCCCAGACTGGGTTTTCCCATGTGTTTATTTATTTATTTTATCGCAGAGCCTACTCAAGACGGCGTCCGCTAATGGCGATGAAATGCTTTTGAATGGAAAGGCTCCCTTGCCTGGCCAGATTATCAAATTACCAAACCTTGCCCAAACATTCCGAGAGTTGATTGCAAATGGGAAGGATGGATTTTACAAAGGAAGAATTGCTCAGGCGATTGTTGACCTCGTCCAAAGTAAAGGTGGGGTCATGGAACTCACCGATCTTGCGGAGCACAAATCAACGTTTGTCGAGCCAATTCAATATACCTATGCAAATGAAGTCACTGTATATGAGGTGAGATCCTACTTGGGTGTGGCGAATACTTTTGACCACTTCTCAGTGTCCTCCCAACGGCCAAGGTTAGTGATTTGCCATTGCTGAGAGTATGAAGTGTAATCGGAACATAAGGGATTACTGCTTTGATCGCTCTTGGCATTCTGGAGAGTATTCAAGAACAGGGTCTTGTCAAGGCGCTGTCCGAGATGGAACATAACTCTCCAGAATACCTCCATACGCTGATCGAGGCCTTGAGGTGGGTCCTTCAGCGTGACTGGTGTATTTCTTTTTAAATCTTCGTCTCGTCCAGGCTAGCGTTCGCAGGTGAGAAACATTTTGGTAACAAGAAACGTATACTAATTCGAATCAGATAGCCAGTGGTATGTTACGGATCCCGACGTGAGGCATATCCCAGTCAAAGAGCTTTTGAGCAAGGTTTCATCTTTCGCTTCATTCACTCCCTTTATCTGAAAATCTCATATTGGTTCTTGTTCTAGGAATACTTGGTGTCGAGGGCAAGTTTATTCAACCCTCAAAGGACTAACCCTCAAGTTATTCATGTGAGAAACAAAATATCGCGCCTTACTCGTGCTCAAACGTAACCATAGGGGAATCCAAAGAATTCATCGGATACCGTTTACTTTTCTGGTTCGGAGCTCCAACACTTGAAGTTGACAATGTGTCCTGAACCATTGCTTTTAGTTACAGATCAATGGGGAAATGCCTGCAGTTACATTCAGAGTAACTATGCTGGTGGGTGGCAATACCTTACTTGCGTGAGATGGAAACTGATATGACACGGCAAGGTTTTGGCACAGGTGGTATGTCGAGTTTGATTGTGGTTGATAATTTCATAACCGCCTTGGCTAGCTATCCCCAAGGGTTGTGGTTTTACTCTTCAAAACAGGGGAAGTGCCTTCGTCTTGGATGAGAATCATCCGAACGGGTTAAAGGTCATTCTATGCGACGCATGCAGCTTCCTTGCGTGTTACGACTCATCACGGCTTACCAGGGAGGGAAACGCCCTTATCACACTATCATACCTGCGATTGCCACTCGAGGCGGTGACCTATTCCTCAGTTACGGGGTGATGGGTGGCTTCATGCAGGTATTGAACATTTTCTTCACAAGACACCTGACTTTTGACCTGACATCCGAAAGCCTCAAGGTCATGTTCAAGTGCTCCTGAACATCCTCAGAGGATTTACGGCCCAAGCAGCCCTTGATGCGCCTCGCTTCTGCATCTCAGCCAGCACTCCCGATTCGACGTCAGCACAAAATAATAGTAAAATCTATCTTGAGGAAGGAATTGATTCAGAAACGGTGAACAAACTTCGGGGTATGCTCAACATTCCTCTCGGGTATCCATTATATTCACGAACGCGTAGATATGGGGCACGACGTCAGCAAAGCGGTTGGTTTTGATCGAGGGATGATGGGCCGCGGACAGGTCATTCAGAGGATTCAGGACATATCAGGCAGGACGGTCTGGGCGGCAGGGTCCGATCCCCGAGCAGACGGACATGCTGCTGCACAAATTTAAGAAATGTACGATTTAGATGGCCCATCACATTCTCCTCTGTCGTTCGCTTCCCTCTGGAATGTAATTGTAAATCAGGGGTGTTTGCCGAGTGACACAGATACGAACCTGCTTGTTGGCGTCTGTACTCGCGAAGTTCCTTTGTTTTATCGGGACCTTCTATTTTTCCCCAGCCAGCTAGGGGGACGACAATTGCTGTGGCATTGTCTTCTCCTCCCAAATCTTGAGAAAATGATAAGATACGTTCTGCCGCCGCCTTTGGATCAGGAGCGTCTCGCGCTAGATCGACCACTTCGTCATCCGAAAGGATCGACGATATTCCATCCGACACAAATATCAAGTATGCCCATTCATCCCCTTCACTACGTAGTCAGACCATGATCACCAAAGACATTGAATTTACAACGCCACCTTTGAGAAGCTTTGTCCTCACTTCTGGTTCTGGAGTGACGCCGAATCGTTTGTAGCGTAGGTCGCCAAGACTGGGCTTTTTGATTAGAAGGAGAGAAGGCTTTCATCAATCAACTTGCCATCTCGTGTTCATAAGAGCTCCCATCCATCTAGACGCGAGATAAGCAGGCTGAAAAAATAAACTAAAAACCTACGACTTTACCGAGATTCGCCAAAGGAGTCCGTGATCAAGGACGAGCCCATCATTCTGCGGAGCCGTATGCTTTCTACATGAGCATCCGCATGGTGGTTTTCGGTCATGGGAAAAACTCTTCCGCCCTTTGTAGCACATAGAAGTACTCTCGTGTCTCTTGAGAAAAAATCATTCGTCAAGATTTGTCAACTTGTCGTATTCACATACCCGCAGTGTGCAACAGTGAGTGCTAGATTTTGCGATGACAAGAATGATGTTGCTGGAGCATCTAAAGAGTGGAGAATGGCCACTGAGGCGGTTGCCCCACAAGATTGAGTAACTTCGTCAGAAGATAAGTTTTTGTCTACCTAGATGAAATGAGAAACTGGAGAAGGAATAGAAGAGACCATCTCACTTCGAAGAACGCCAGAGTGGCGCGTGCCTCTAGATCTAGCAATTCTGTGTTGTGACTGGGGTCAATCCATGGTGCAAGTGCCCCTCCTTTGAACCGTTTAAAGTAGCCGCCGATTTCCTTTATCCATGCGAAGAGGTCAGGTATGAGTGACTTGTCAACGGATTCAAAGAGGCCGTGAAGCTCCTGGCGTAGATACTGGGACACCGCAGATCCTCCATGGCTGAGAACGTTAACTTGTTGGGTGGTGCAGGCCTGGACAAGGCTTACCCATCATATATGCCCACGAAGACTGCTTGCCGTGCCAGCAAAGGTCCGACGCTCTCTGGGTTCCAATCGACGCCATGAGCTTTCTTGACGCTGAGACGGAGTTCGGCCGGATCCAACGATAAAGTGGCAAAGCCATGGAAGTCTTCCTGGTGGCTGGGCACAGAATATGAGAATCCATGCTCTGAAAACAACACATTTTACTACCCTCTGTTGCCGCGAGATGTAGCTACGCCGATAACTTTTGGGGAAGCCAGTGGAATGCGAACTACGCCAGCTGAGAGGGCTTGAATCCGACTCGGGAGAGCATAGAGTGGGCGACCGAAATACCTTGTGTTCCAACGCGTACGTAGTCGTGATATCTTGCTACCGTTGTGCGATTAGCGTTTTTTGGAAGAAGAGAAGAGCGAAGGAATTGGTTGGCCATTTATTTAAATCCAACTCGGTCAACATCCCATGTTAAAATGCTCAAGTCGTTGTGAGCAGACAAAAGGTAAATGTAATAAACTGCTAGTATGTACTAAATTTGTCATGGATATACTTAGTGCAGGCTCAGTCAAGGGCTCAGCAGTCGCCAGCCGCAGGATATCTTCTTGAAGGTTTTGAGCATCTGTACCCAGAAATGGTCGTCAAGTCTCATTATACTCCCTTAAGAAAATTTGTGAACCCTCGGCCTTGACTGTAAGGCAAGTGAGAGGAGACCCCATTGGACCCCACTGCAGTGACTAGGCACTTGATCGACATCCTGCACCATATGCAATGTGCCCAATGATAGCCAATAATAGCCGATGATAGATTCAAATTGAACGTGTGCGTTTCTATGAACGTGATCCGCTCAAGTTTCAAGTGCACTGTAAGTAGACTTTCGAAATCAGTCGCCTCGGAGTGATCGCGATATCTATGAAGTCTGAGGGTAGGAAGGCGGTAATTGTTACGGTAATAACTATCACAAACCACAAATATCTGCCCTGGTAGTATCACCCACCGTAACGGCTGGTGTCGAGAGTAATCCATGAGTTGAGAGAGGAAGAAAGAAAGTTGACAGTTGTGAAGCTAAATTTAGATGCTAACCAAGTAAGTCACTACCTCCGAAATTCGCTTCTTTTGCTTCTTTGCGCTGTATCTCGCCTTTATATAAAAGCCTACCCCAATCATGGCATACTTTGACTGCCAATGCATTCTGCAAGCAAGCTTGTTCAGGTTCTTCTCTTAGCTAGCTCGCCTTTTGTTGTGGCTGCTGCCCATTCTGCCTCAACATTTGCCGGCTCTACCTCGACGGCTGTATTTCCTCCTCCAAATGCCACCGTCACAGCAACAGATACCTTTTTCCCTGATGGCTCTCAGGTCGGCTTCGCTGGCCCAACTCCTAGTTTGTCAATTATTCCATTTCATTAGCAGTTTTTGACCTATTGGACATCTTAGCGGGTGACGAAGCAGAAGCCATCGCTACAGCACCTTCCAATTCAAAGGTTGACTCCGTTTACCCCCTCGTAAGGCCAGCAGCAGCCGACAAGCCATCCAAGGCTTTCGACCTTCTTAAACATCTCGCCAATCTTGCTCCTTGGCAGTCCGTCGATTCCTTTGGGCTACCCTCTTCCTCACCATTAATTCCCGATGGTTGCAATCTCCACCAAGTTCATCTTCTCCATCGTCATGGTGCGAGGTATCCTACCTCAGGCTCTGGTCCAGCCCACTTTGCAGCAACGCTACACGCCGCCGCGACTGGCTCAGGTTTTTCTGCTTCTGGTTCTTTGAAGTTCTTAAATACCTGGACCTATAAGCTTGGTGCTGAAATCCTGACGCCCTTTGGAAGGTCGCAATTGTACGTTGTCACGTTCCTTTGCTTTTCTTCCTTACACACTGATGAAACAGATTCAACTTGGGAGTGGGGTTTCGGGTCAAGTATGGCAAGTCGATCCTATACTACTCGACCTGACCAAAGTCGTGACTGACTGATTATACTAGGTGATCTTTTAAAGGGCTTCACAGATCTGCCAGTCTTTCGCACTACATCTGAGGGTTCGTACCTCATAACTTTATATTGCAACTGGACTAAGCGTACCCAAAGCCCGCATGCTCGACTCTGCGTAAGGACGCTGTTCTACTACGGTTCACCTCGACTGACCTCATGCTCCCTTGATGTAAAGCTTAACTTTTGCAGCTGGGTTCTTCGGGGTTCAGACCTATCAGCAAGACTATCACCAATTGATAACTGTTGAAGATTGGGGTCAAAACAATACGTTGGCACCGTATTTCAATTGCGCCAATGCAAACAACAACATTAGCAGCTTTGGCAACGTTCAGGCCAGCGCATGGGCAGCAGTATACTTACAGCCAGCGCTCCAACGCCTCTCACAGGAGATCAAAGGAGTCAATTTGACTATCTCAAATTTAGTATCAATGCAGCAGTTGTGTGCCTATGAGGTTCGCTGTTCTTCAGGTATGCCCTCATCCTAGCAACTGACCCATTGAAGACCGTTGCTCTTGGTTTTTCATCCTTTTGCGGATTGTTCACTGAGGTCGAGTGGAAGGGTTATGAATATTATATAGGTGCCACAACGTCCTTGTCATTTCTCGTTTGGTTTTGTCTGACTTGTCATTTAGATCTTGAATTCTGGTACGGAAATGGCCCCGGAAATCCGGCAGCGAGCGCCCAGGGGATCGGCTATGTCCAAGAGCTAGTGTCACGGCTGACACAAACGCGCATCACCGAGTTCAATAGCTCAGTTAACGAGACGATTGTAAGCAGCAATGTGACCTTCCCTCTGGATCAACCTGTCTTCGTAGATGCGAGCCATGATACCGTCTTGTCGAGCAGTTCGTTTTGTCGCTGTCTTTCCGTACATACGCTGATAAATCACAGTTTTCGTGGCTATGAACTTTACCAGCCTAGCAGCGAACGGACCGTTGCCCACCGACCATATTCCGAGCGGACAGGTAGGCGCCTCTTGTATAAAACGTTCACGTCACTGAAGCAGTGCTCCATTAGACCTACTTTGTCAATCAAATAGCACCCTTCGCCTCGAATATTGTCGGCCAAGTCTTGTCTTGCCCCGCCAATGAAAAGCCGAGCCATATTCGTTGGGTCTTGAATGACGCGGTGCTCCCGCTGACGGGCATCAATGGTTGCAAACCGAACGAGAATGGGCTTTGTGAACTGTCCACTTTCATCGCGGGGATGAAGCAACGCATACAGGAAGTTGACTTTACATTTGACTGCTTCGGTAACTACACCATACCCATTCCCGACTTGATCGTCGACGGACAGTATCCAAAGAATCTGAGGAAGTGACGATGAGGGTGTAGTGATTCTTAGATGTATGAAGTAGCAAGTACTTTGAAGTTACTGTGTTCTTGGCAACATTGCTGTTGTGAGCTTCAACGTAACGTTTGATAGTAACGCTTGAAGCACACCAACATAGGCAAGTATGATCCTTTCTACCCCACGACATGGGGGGAAACCAGTCTACTCCCAAGATAACCCCGCAAGACCGCGCCATTCTGGAGTTCGTACCCTCCCTGTCTTCCGCCTCCCGTCTGACTATTCTCTAGCCTCAAATTGCAGCGAGATAAGCTGCGACAATACCAGAAAAAGGTTTTCCTATCCCAGCAAGCCTCGGACCATTTCTAACTACATATTGGTAGATTCAAGTGGTCTTGGACAGGGAACATGCTATTGCGAAAACCCATATATCAACGGGTCAGAAGGATCGAGCCATTATAGCATTGCGGAGACGGAAGTATCAGCAAGGACTCTTGTTAAAGACGGATGGTCAGCTTGAGAACCTGGAACAGCTTGTGAGGCCTATCATTATTCTCCTGCTGTATCCCCTCAAAGTGACACACATCCAGGTTTCTACAATCGAATTCTCGTTGGTGGAAGTGTCGGTTCTCCATGGCTTGAAACAGGGCAACGAGGTTCTTAAAGAGATCCACCGAGAAATGAATGTTGAAAGTGTCGAGAAACTTCTGGAAGAGACGACTGAGGCCAGAGAATATCAGAGGGTGAGTGCGACTCGAACATGTACACCCGTTTCAATTCTGATCTGGAAGCAGGAAATTGGCGAAATGCTCTCAAACAACCTGACGTTGGATGAGGAGGATGCCGTTCAACTAGAGTTGCTCCAACTACAGGCTGATCTTGTCTGTATCCACATCTCAAAAGTTAGGCAAGCTCTAACTTGTACGCTTCTAGGAGGCACAGTCAGCTCCTCAGCTCGAGTTACCCGATGCCCCGTCGGTGGCGCCAGTCACATTGGCTCCACAAGGTTTGCAGTTCATAGCCAGTGATACATTTATACTGCCATCTCATGATCATAATCAGAACAGGAACCAGACCGCGCCAAAGTGTTGGTTGCAGCTTAATCACACCCGTATCGTAATAGCATATATAATATCAAACACGATCATACTACCAACCTGCAAAGTCTCCAAAGCCAACCTTGCGCTTCTTTTTGGGCTCGCCCGCGACAGAACCTTCTCCTGCTGCATCTTGGGAACGCTTCAGCAGATACTTCCCTACACTGGCCCCAGTCTTCTCCGAACCAAGTGTCGGATTTACTGACCCAACTTTCACACCAAACCAATTGATGTCATCTTTTGGTTTTTCTTTTGTATCAGCCTGGCCATCGGTAGCCTTCTCAGCCTCAGCTCGTTTGGCCAGCTTATTTGCCAATCTTTTTTTGTACTCTTCGAAGGGGTCCTGGTAACTGCGGCCTAGGGTAAAGGTTCACGAAAGAGAGAAGAAGCTTCAAATCTTACATCACCACTTCACTTATTCGGACAGTCTTCGCCGGTCTGTCTGAACCAGGTTTGACCGGAAGCTTCTCAAGTGCGTCGAGAACGTCTTCACCCCCAACGAGTTTGCCAAACACAGTGTGCTTCTTGTCCAAATGTGGAGTGGCTTTAAATGTGAAATAAAACTGGGAGCTGGAAGAACGTTTGAAAAGGTCCTCTGTAGAAAATGAGCAATTTACCTATTTGTATTTGCGCCCTTGTTGGCCATCGCGAGAACTCCTCGGCCATCATGCGACGCGGCTCCTTTCACATCATACTCATCTCGAAAGGGAGTACCCCAATGTGATTCGCCACCTGATCCAGTCCCCGTCGGATCCCCAGTTTGAATCTAATCGATATTAGTCAAGGACGTGGGACCTTCAATGAACACACCATGAAGCCAGGGACAAGTCGATGGAATAAGCAGTTATTGTATTTTCCGGCTCTTGCCAGCATTAAAAAGTTGTAGCACGTTTTGGGAGCCTGTAAACTGGACCGATCAGAACTATACAAATTGAATGCATAATTGATGTATACCTTTTCGCAGAAGAGCTCTAGGTTTAAACTCGCACCACCGAGGCTTGTGACAACCCGAACATATGCTCGACGTTTGCCAACATCTTTTTCTTTTCCTTTTCCCTTCAGTGGTTTGGAAATATCCTCAAACATGAGCTCTTCCTTGAGTTCTTATTAGCAAAAGTAGCCCGAATCAAGGTAGGAACATACTTCATCCCACAGCAATTGAGAGCTGTTGAGTTGTGGATCGATAGAGGTTGATGTCAAGGAAGCACCTGGCATACCACTCGAGTAGGGAGAGACATTCCCTACACAGCGTCAGATTGATCGTAGATACAATCACTACGGAGGCATACATGGAACGCTGGCCTTGGCTTTGACAGCCGTGACAGCTGATGACGACGGCTTTGCAATTTCTGACTTGTTCACGCTTTGAGGAAGCTGAGAAGTGGTTACAGAGGAGACTGATGCTGGGGGAAATCCATGCAGATTTTGCAAAGTTATAACATCTTCTCTACGAGCACAAAGTTAGTCAAAATTACGGGACGAGGGAAAGCAAATACGCACTTTTTGAACGCCACATCGTTTATCAGATCCTTCCCCCCTTGAATGCTTTCTGCTAAAAACACATTTCCGGTTGTTGCGATCGCGACGATATGCGAGTGTTCGTTGAAGGGCTTGAATGAGATTGGGTCATGTATTTCGCCTGTGGCCTCTTTTCGAGAATAATTCAAGGTAATCAGGTCGGAGGGGGTGAGAGGCTGTTTGGTTATTGGATTTGTGTTGTTGTGTTGTCTGATAGTTCACTTATTACATCAAGCAGTTTCCCAACTGACGCGACTTACTTGAGCCAAGGTATTATGTTGACCAGGTCAAAGACAAATCCCATTCCATCTGAATTTCTCGCGCAAACAGGATGCGTAAAAGGTTGGAAAGAGAGAGCACAGCAATCAAAGGGGGTTGTTGAGACGGGGCCACCTTGCACCTTTCTGGTGGTAAAGTTATAAACGCAACTATATATAACCAGAAACATACTCACGACTTGAATCCTCTCGACGACGAGTGAGATCCAAAGAGGCCTGCGTGCTCCGCGTGGGTGATGTAAAGTTTGTCCGAATTACCGTGTCCCATGGTGGTGGTGGTGGTGGGAAAGAGTTTGGATCCAGAGCCGTAACCAAACAAAATATAACGTCAAATCAAATTCTGTGCACAAGTGTAATGTCCTTATGCTTGCGCATGCCTCAAAACTGCTGCTGACACCCGCCTTGCAGACTAGATCGTTTATATCTCCCTCCATCTTTCTTCATTATCCTTCAACACTTAAACCTCAAACTAGAATCATTCCCTCAAAAGTTCGCCCCTCCGTTCCAGATGCAATCGTCTCGGACATCTCTCTACTCCAACGCGTCCTAACTGCAAAGGATGCTCAGTCATTTATTACACACTGGAACGCCCTGCAGGCGAGAAATGTTAAGGCTTTTCTTGGAACAGCCAAGCTAGTTTCTCTGTCCCAACGAATTGCCTCACTCCCAGGGTTTAAGGGATGGGACTCTGAAACCAGGACTGCTATAGACAACATAGCTCTAAAAGTGTCAAGCACCCACAATACAGATGGTTTGTATGCCTGTATGCGGTTCCATCTCAAGAACAACAATCCTCAGGCCGTGATTAACTTATACCAGAAGCACATGCAGAGTATAATGGAAGGAGAAGTAGGAGGGCAAGTCGAGGGGGCCGAAGATCATCAATTAAATCAAGAATATCACGCTTTGCATCTCGAAACCACGCCAGCACCCAAGCCACTCGATCCAGGTCGTGTCTATCTTCTGTTGGCGGTGACCACCGCCCACGCAATGCGAGATTCTTATGCGGATGCATTGGAAACTTGTCTTGCAACTGTGGTTCGATTTCACGACTACACCACACTGGAATTCTTGCGTCAACTTGGGCCAAACGCCCGCCTGCGTGCCAAGGTTCAAACTTATGTGGAGCGGCTTGCCGTTTCCCGGCTTGTCGCTCGCCCGCCTTCGCTGTCAAGACATGTTTCGGCTTTAGCTAAAGCCAAATCCTTGCAATCATTAGAAAAGTTGTATGAAAAAGTCATTCAGGGTATTTTAGGCCTAGAACCCTACCTCACAGCCGATACTTCTCGGAACACCCCTTCTCTATCGATTTCGATGACAGAATTGGGTTGGACCTCCTTCCTTGCAGCATTCCTCAAATGCGAAAGGCGAGATCTAGCCACGAAGGTGTGGGACGACCTGATTCGCTGCGGCGTCCGTCCCGGTACCTCGACGTGGACAGCATTGATCGACTCATTGGCTAGGATTGGGGCTACCAAGGATGCCCTTTCCGCATGGGAGATGATGCTCGCGCAAGGGGGCAAGCCGGAAGGTCTCACATATCGTGCCATAATATCAGCATTATTCCTTGACCGTCGACCAGATGCAGCAATGGAAAAGTTCAACGCATTTCGAAGAAGTCATGGAAACCCAGAGATGGCTGCCCATACACTCGCAGTTCACAACACAGTTTTAAACGGTCTCCTTCACACCAATCGTCCGATCACCGCAAACGAGGTCATGGTCAATATGCATGAAAATGGACCAAGGCCAGACCTTGTATCGTACAATACCTTCCTGGGGTATTATAGCCGATTGGGCGACTTTAAAGGACTGGCAGCGGTCGTTAGCAAGATGTCATCGGAGCAGATTGCTGGGGACGTTTTCAGTTACTCCACAATTCTCTCCGCCCTGCTGAAAGTCGGCAAGCAAGACGCACCAGAAACAATTCTTCAACTTATGCGAAACCAAGGAATCCAACCAAATGTTGCGATTTATACCGCCATTATTAACCACCAAGTGCGCGAGAAAAATGAAAAGAACCTCGCTGCAGCTTTCTTCATGCTTCAGACTATGGAACAAGAATCTAGCGCGCAGCCTAACGAGGCAACGTATTCGTCTGTTTTGGCCGGCTTGTACCGAGATGGCTGGCTTGCACCCGAGAAGGCAGAAGAGTATCGAAAGAATATTGTCGCAAGGATGAAAGCTCGCGGTGTTGTTTTCAGACTCCCAACATATCACATTCTTCTCAAGGCGTGCTTAGATTATCCATATCCGGAGGGGCTTAACCACGCCCTTGCATACTTTGAAGACATGAGGCGGCACACCCCGCTTGTTCAAACTACATGGTACATCTTGCTTGCTGGGCTCCTCCAAAGGGGAGAGTGGGCAATCGCAGAGGAATATGTGAAGGAGATGAAAAACTCGGACGTTTCTCCATCCGCGAGTACACTAAAGCTAGTTAGAAAGATCAGAAGACGGGGGAAGTAGAAGTATATATGTAGATACCTGAATTTGTGTCCAATTCCCGTCACAACTTTCCCCAGAAGAAAGCTTTTCCAAGACCGAGACGCAAGTATCGCGCATAAACTGCGATAAAGTGAACATGGAGAGGATGTGGATAGACGCCGTTCCTGACCTACATGGCTCCATCTTCTGCCGAGCCATTTCCCAAGGAAGGGGAAGAGAACGACAGCTAGAAGCTGTTGCAGCTGCTGCAGACTCTCTTCCCACTCCTCCTGTGCCAGACGATAGTCGTCGTCCGAGTCGAATGAAGCGTTTGAGGAGAGATCGTCCAACGAGACGTCTGACCGTGGCATGTGGTTGTATGGATGCTGCGAGAATGTTTATTTGCGCACTTATACTTGTTCCAAAACAGTACATGCCAAATTGCTAAAGTTCTCCTAAAACCCACTCTGCAGAATCCATGCATCATGGAAGACGCGACCACACCCCGCTCCAGGCTGGTAGGCCAGCCTCTTCTCTACGCCATCTCTGTCTTCGCTAGTTTAGGCGTATTTCTGGTTCGTTTGTCTATCGTTTACATTTGCACAATTTCTCTGATATTCGAGCACAGTTTGGGTACGACCAAGGGTATATTATCAGTTGCTCTCGTTGCGAACAAGGTTCTAACATCGCCTCAGTGTGATGAGCGGCATAATTACTGGTCCCTACTTTCGAAAGTATTTTAATTATCCCGGTCCCCTCGAGGTCGGAACCATGGTTGCAGTACTAGAAATCGGTGCTCTAAGTACGCAACGCGTCCCCCTATTTGGATCTTTGGCTAACCTTGTCGCGAAAGTAACATCCGTAGCCGCAGGACGCGTTGGAGATATAATTGGTCGGAAGGGAACTCTATTCGTAGGGGCCGTAATTTTTACTGTCGGAGGCGCCATTCAGACCTTCACAATTGGATTTTGGACGATGATTATTGGCCGAATCGCTAGTGGCTTTGGTGTTGGTCTGCTTTCGTTCGTGGAACTCATCATTGGCTGTCTCAGGGGCTGACGTTCTGTGAATAGAACAATCGTACCAATCTATCAAAGTGAAATATCGCCTCCCGATCACGTTTGCTGCCAGCCCTCTTGTTTCTTCTATATATTGATTCAGAACAACAGCGCGGCGCCCTGGCTTGCATGGAATTTACATGCAATATCATCGGCTATTCATCGTCTGTTGTGAGTTTCTCCGTGCATGTTCCAACTTTCTGTAACTCTTCAATCTTAGTGGACGGATTATTTCTGCTCTTATATTGAAGGGAATCTTTCTTGGCGAATACCGCTTTTCGTACAATGTGTCATTGGCGCTATCCTTGCTGGAGGTTCATTACTCATGCCTGAAAGCCCGCGGTAGTTCAAGCAACATTTTTATCTGGTTTTTTTTCTCACCTAACTTGCACTTGGACAGCTGGCTTATTGATGCGGAAAGAGAAGTAGATGGTCTGCGAGTCATCGCCGATTTGCACGGTGGGGATCTCGATGATCCAACTGCAATAGCCGAATACGACGAGATCAGAGAGAAAGTTCGGGAAGATGTAGGTCTGCCTCGCCATCATCATCTTCATTTCTAAATACCATGGCCCTTAGCGTGAATCCGGCGAGGGAAGATCGTACGGAGTGATGTGGAGCAAGTATAAACGACGTGTTTTATTGGCAATGTCGTCTCAAGCTTTTGCCCAGCTGGTGGGTCCTGTCTCAACCATTCCATTTCCCCCTCATTGAGTATTTTCTGAAGAATGGCATCAACGGTAAGTTTTATCATTTCAACCCTTTGTCTTCTGAACACTATTTCGTAGTCATATCATATTACGCACGTAAGTTTATTTCGATTTTTATCAAAAGGTATCAAGGTGATTGAAAAGTGTTTTAAAGCTCGGGTGTTTGAAGGTCAGCTTTGAAAGTTACACGTTTTAAGGGTGACAGGGCTGAATTCGGTTTGAAAGAGGCAGGCTGGATTGGGCGGCAGGCTATTCTAATGACTGGAATAAATTCGGTGATATATGTTTTGAGCACCATTCCGCCGTAGGTGGGCTTGCCCCTATGATCTTTCCATCACTAATGCCGTGAAGGTGGTATCTTGTTGACCGCTGGGGGCGCCGTGCAATTTTGCTTTCTGGCGCGGTCATAGTGCGTTCGATCTATGTTCCATTCGATTAAATTCTGACAGCGGTCAAAGATGGCTGCTGCATTGGTCGCAACCGGTTGGTGGATGTATATTGACGTTCCCCAAACTCCGAACGGCGTGGTCATCTGTGTCATCATTTTCAACGCTGCTTTTGGATACAGGTAAGGGTAACGAATCAATTTTAAGGTATCTAATTTTTTTTCAGTTGGGGTCCCATTCCTTGGCTGTACCCTCCCGAGGTGATTTTTTAAATTTACTTGGTCAACCTTTAACTGAATATTTCCAGATTATCCCCCTCAACTTTCGGGCAAAGGGTGTATCATTATCGACGGCAACTAATTGGGCATTTAACTGGGTTGTGGGCGAGATCACACCGTATCTCCAAGATCTCATTGCATGGCGACTGTACCCAATGCACGGTTTTTTCTGCATTTGCAGCTTTATCTTAGGTCTGACTTTTTACCTTTTGTTACAAATTGAAACTGATAAGTTGTTTCCGTTCAGTCTATTTTCGTAAGTTCATCATGGAGGTGTCAAGCTTGATTTCTCTAACGCAACGAAGTGTACCCGGAGACCAAGGGCGTTCCTTTGGAGGAAATGGATGCTGTCTTTGGAGAGGGTAGGCTTGGTCCCGAACGTCAAAGGATGGAGTGCTCATGGTTTTGGCTGCAGACGCATTGCAGGAACAACTTGAAAACGAATCTGAACGGACTTCGCTGATCCTTCCAAGTCATGATGTGCCATCACGACTCCCGCGAATCCCTAATGAACAGAGCTGGTTCTCACGACTAGGGCGGACAACTGAACACCCTCGTTATGAACCGATTACCGATGTCACTGCAGATGAGCAGCGGTAGAATACTGTAGAGTTTCGCAGCATTCAGTGCTGTGATATCATAAATCCGTGTAATTCCAAACTACATAACATACTTAATGGTGAACGTCAGTGCAGTGGTGGCTGTGTCATGAAATTTCTCTTTTCTCATTTCAACTCTGTCGCTCGTTGCCAAATTGCTTGCCGCCGACAATGGTTGTTTCACAGTGCTCGTTGTATGAGTCGTAGCGCAGAAGATTACGCTGATGCGCTCGCAGCTCAAGGCACTTCAATAGTTGACAAGGAGGGTGAACGAGCCACATTTGAAGATTTGGGACTTCATGCACCGATGGCTACATCATTCCGGACTGCCTTTCCAAATGTTCTTTATCCCACGGAGACGCAGAGGGAATTCATTCCTGCAATTCTAGAGGGAAAAGACGTGATATTAAGCGACGTGACTGGATCTGGGAAGTAAGTGCTTGTTGTTTTACAATTTTTTCTGGTGAAGTAACATGTGCAGGTCATTTGGCTTGGTTATTGCTCTCCTAAACAAACCACGTACCGTTCTTAAAGGCACGAAGACAGAGAACGCGGACAACATCACATCACTGGTCATTGTACCTCACCGAGACCTTGCATATCAGCTTTTCCACTGGATACAGAAGGTGGTCAACGTAAGTAACACGCCTCCGTCTCTTTCCTCTGTAGTGCAAGTTTTAGTCCGCGACGGAGGTTCACATCTTGGCAATGGTCTTTCTACGCTCAAGGAACAACCTCCACACATCCTGATTGGTACGCCCCAAGCCCTGGTGGACATCCATCGTAGCGATAGTCAGGCGTTGCAACTTTCCACGCTCTCAAGTGTTGTTGTGGATGAGGTTGACTATTTGGTGGAAACTGTACCAAGAAAGGACCCTCAGAAATCCTTTTACAAAGCTACGAAAAAGGCTGAGCAAAAAATCCAAGCCCACCCCGGTGTGACTCGACAGTTGCTGGATATTATATTCGCACAAAGGAAGGAACTTAACGAGCGACGACGAGATGAACCGGGCCTTTTTCAGCAACGCAGGAGGGCAAACATCCTGGATGGGCCCATGCGGCAGCTTGGTACACCGCAGTTAATTCTGTCGAGTGCCACACTACGAACGCACCTGAAGAATTACCTGTTTGATGAGAGTGGGTGGCTGGATAAGGATAACGTTTTGAAAGTTGCCGGCAACAAGGTAAAAAGGAATGGAAGACTTTCTAGTGCGAGCCATCAGAACGATGATGGAGCTAAAGCTACACAACATTCTGTGATCCTTGTGTCTGAACATGATATCCGTAACATTTCCGGTGCCATGCCGCCAATTGAAGATTCTTCCGAGGGCGAAGGTAGTCGTGTTTCCCCAGCAGCCGTGTTCGCTCTACAGGACGAGGATGGAAAAGTATCTGAAAGTGAGTGTTTCGAATTCTCTATTGTATTAGTTAATGAAGCATGATCAGACTATTCGACTACACGTTCGCCTTTCAATCCGAACGCGTTGGAAGCCATCGCCACAGCCTTTGCGGTTGATGTGCCTTCCGTTGCGCTTCTGGTGCTTCCTGCCTCATCCCCATTACAGCGCGCAGTACACGAACTGAGAGAATTGGGTGTAAATGCCCATGGGTTGGATCTCCATTCTGGAACAGCAGGACGATCTCACTTGCTTAGCGGCGGAGAAGCGGTGAGCGAGAATCCGACGCTGCTGGTGTCTACGCTTGCCACGACGCGGGGGCTAGACCTGCCTGAACTAACACATGTTTTTATTTTGGGAATCCCAGAGGGACCGAAGGTGAATGCACGTTCTGTGGATGCGTACGTGCACATTGCGGGGCGGGTAGGGCGGTTTGGGCGAGGAGGGAAGGTAATTACTGTGGTGGAGGACGATGAGAAGGAGGAAGAAGCTGGGAAAGTGGTGAGCGAAGGAAGTAAGATGAAACGAATACTCGGAAGGCTGGAGATTACTCCTGTTCGATTTGAGCCATTTGTATGACCGCGGAGGTATAAGATGAATATAAAAAGTTTGACTCGTCCGTCCGAGTTTGATGTTGAATCACACGCGGTGTCTGTCGCCGCGCTCTTCGTGCGGCTGACTCTGCCCGAGACTCTCTCTCTTTTCTTTACTATCATGTCCTAGTCCTCCTCCAATGCGTCTCCACTTTATTTTCTCTCTCTTCGCCCTCGCCTTGGCCCAGTCGAACTCTTCACTCCCAGTCTCCTTGACAACCGCCTCTCTCACCATCACGATTGCCACAACTCGCTCAGGAAACCAGCCAACTCAGATCGTCACCGTTATCCCAGTTGTCTCCAATGTCACCCTCACTCCCACCACCACCTCTTCTTCTTCTACATCCTCTTCTGCTACCCTCCAGTCGGCCTCTGCTTCCTCTTCACCCACCCCTGCACCCATTGTCCTTGTACGTCATATCTGTCATTTCAATTCATATCATTGACTCGTCTTTCAGGCTACAAAAGTTGATCCCGCTTTCGGTGTATTGGGCGCCATCCTCATCATAACTGGTCTGCCTTCTGCCTTCTGGGGTCATAAAAATCGTTGGTCAGTATCCTCTTACTTTGTCTTGTGCGTATCTAATTATATTCACAGGACTTCTTTCTTTCTCATCGGATTCTACACTCTCGCTTTGGTATGCACAGTCTTGATTCTCAAATTTGGCGTTCTGCCCTCCGTCAATCCTCCAAGCAAGACCCTTCGTGGCATGTTTGTTCTCGCCTCGTCCATAGCTGGTTTTGCTGGTGGCGCCATCGCCATCTTTTTTTGGAAGGCTGCTAGGTTCGGTATTGGAGCTTGGGGAGGCTTTGCTTTCGCCCTTTGGATTCAATGCTTTCAGAACGGCGGCCTTATCAAAGCCATCGGCTTTAGGTGGTTACTTTATATTGGTTAGCACCTTACACTCTTTCACGATTCTAAAAATAAACCCTTCTGTCGATAGGTTGCGGAGTCGTTGGATTTGCTCTCTGCACAATTCCAAGAGCGAGTCCGCGTCTTTAATCACGCTTTCGCCTTCTGACCTGCATCACACAGATTCATTACCATGTCCTGCTTGTCTCCACAGCCATTGTTGGTTCCTCTTCGTTCATTTTGGGAGTCGATTGTTTCACAACAGCAGGTCTCAAAGAGGTCAGTCCTAAACTTGAGCTAAATACAAAACGACATCCTCACTTGTTGCACTTGACCAGTTTTACATTTGGAATCTTGGCTTTCCTGCCTTGTTTCCAAAATATACTGAGAAACACATCCAATTTCCGGTCTCACAAACAATGCAAATAGAGCTCGGTCTCATTGGGGCTGTTACACTCATGGGTATTGCCGTACAGCTCCGCATCTTGAAGGTCCTACAAAAGAAGCTGGACGAAATAGCGCAGGAACATCGAGTAGATGAAGAATCGGAGATACAGGCCGCCAGTAGGTTCAGTGGGATCAAGCGAGAGCAAAGTGCCTGGGAAAAAGAACACCCTACCCTTTCCAAGCATGGGCGACAAGAGAGCGCGATATCCTGCTCGCCTTTGATGAAAGAACGAGAAGGCTCTGCATCTCCGACCACTGGAGATCGTCTTTCTTCGTATGTTCAACATGATGAAGGTCGTGTGCGGGCTTTGTCAGGCGTATCCGATTTTAGAGTTGCGCCGACATCAGACGAAGACTTCAGACGGGCATCAAGATATATGCAAAATCCGGGAGCACTGCCTACCTTGGATCTAGGTTTGGGAATCAAAGAAGACGTTCCATCAAATTTCATTGCCGAGGACCCCTTCCGAAGCAAGGCCGTCTCCCCTGCGGATTTGGAGGACCTCAAGCGCAAAGAAGAGTTACTTGCTGAGATTCAGACTATCCGTAGGTCGATCGATGTATTGAAGTCCGAGACTCCTGTTCCACCTGAGCAATCTCGTCGACCTTCTATGGCTTCCAGACGTACCCTTAGCGTTGATGCCACCAATGCACTCATGCCGTCCACCTCTCACTTGCGACCTCCCCGTCAGATTGATCCGCGCGCTCGGGTGCGTTCGCTGGAATTTTCTGCCTTAGCGCTTGATTCAGCGGGCGATCCTATCAGTCGGCCAACAAGTGCACCCCTACGGGATAGTGATTGGGATACATACATACAGGAACGTAAACTCTTGCAGCCGCCAGCAGGTGTTACCCCTCCCATTGCGACAACCCCTCTGACCGTCCCCGTGCGGCCCCCGATCTCTCCAGCGGTGCAAGACGCGCTCAGTAAACGCAAGAGGCGGGAATTTGCGCTTGGATTTTCCGAACCTGGGACCGAGTCTTCGGAAGATGTCCCTCTCGCTAGAATTGTGCGGGAAAAGAAGAATTCGGAAGGGCTCGCCCCTGTAACGATTCTTCCGCCCCGCCGACAGTCTGGACCCATTGTTGCTCCTGTTCCTCAAGTTCCGGCTGCTACGCGAACGAGGACTTTTGAGGAATTAAACGAAAGACATCGGGAGAAGATACGGGATATGCAGGCCCCACTAACTCTGGCGGAGAGGGAACATGCTGAAATTGAGGCGGCGAAGCAGCGCTGGGAACGGTCGAAAGGCTTGGAGAGGGAAGCCGTGACGCGGCGGCAGGCAGAGAAGATGGCCGCTTTAGAGAAGAAAAAGAGAGTGGAAGACCAGCCTGGGAGAGAGAGGCAAAAGGAACGACAGCCGAACGAGATACGCCGTCATTCCCGGTCTCTGAGCGCGGATAAATTGGCGGCGGTCGGGAGCTCGTCAAAACGGCTTTCAACTTTGAAAGTGGAGGACTGGCAACGATACCAGCAAGAAGCGGAAATGGGCGTTCAAACTAGTGGGTCTGGAAAACGCAAATCCCGAACGTTGCAAGCGGATGGTATACCATTTCCTAACGCTGGGAAAGGCGGAGGTGGCCGTGTTCGTCAGGGGAGCGGTCGGGACTCATCATGAACTTATACCAGCAGACTTTTGGACATTATGACATACATCATTTCACATTGGACAATTTCATCATCAAGCCAGTCATTACCATACCAAGTAGATAATTTAACAA
Organism: Laccaria trichodermophora; assembly: GCA_018417955.1. Taxonomy (NCBI): domain Eukaryota; kingdom Fungi; phylum Basidiomycota; class Agaricomycetes; order Agaricales; family Hydnangiaceae; genus Laccaria; species Laccaria trichodermophora. Next base: position 1,828,458 of record JACTVC010000002.1, read on the forward strand.
CGTTTTAAGCTCATTGGAGTGGCAATAGAAGGGAGGTCAAAATCACATCATGCGCTGATTTGGAACATTGAATCTATACAAGAATGGAGTGTACCTGGCATGAATGCAAATTGAAATAACATATAAGCAACTAAGGGGCTCATTTTGCGGTTCCCCACAAACGACCATGTCCCTTCAACGGTCTAAATCTGCACCACACATAGTTGCATCCTCAGTGAAGACTGTTCATCTTCCCAGGTCGACATCACATCAGCAGCTGCAAAACGGCGCTAGCAGCACTACTACAAGAGGGTATACACCGAGAACAGAGAGGGAGGATCCGTTCAGTTTAGCCGGGTTCTTCCCAACAGCGCTTGTGGAGGAGGAGGAGGAATGGAGATGGCTACATGCAGAGGAAGGAGAGTCAAGCAAAGAGGACGGTAGTGGGGACCGGACACCGTCGTCGGGGATATTTGGACAGGCCGAGGACAGGAACACACGGGAGGCAATAGAGGGGGAAGATAAACTGGGAGTGTTGACGCTGGGCCAGTGGCGTCAATCTGATGGAGTAGACGGTCCAGACATCGGATTATTATCGCCGTACAGAGAGGTTGTCGATGAAGAGTCACTCTATCTCGCCGTCAGTGGCCAACGGGAAACGGCGGCGTCGGGGCTACGGGTGGCGGCAGAGTCGGGGTCACTAGGCTTGTCACGGCTGTTCTTCCCGGCAAATGGCGGATCGGAGATTGAAAGTGTAGACTTGTAGATAAAAGGTTCCCACGTCTTCGCACTTCTCCCACGTTCTTTCTCCCACGTCTTTCTCCCACGTCGTCTTTCTCCCTCTCCTTCTCACGCCTATAATGTCGATGGACCCGTTGTCCACTGTGCATCCTTTCTTTCTCCCATCACCTCATCATCTCCATATGCCCTCCCCCGACTCTTCCCCTCATAACCTACTTGTAAGACCTGCTTCTCTCTCGCTCTCCAATACACTTTCATTGACATTTTGGTAGGCAACAGCGAAGAATACTCCATCCACTTCCACTCAGGCGCCTCCTCCACCTATAACTGCAGCGGACCCAAATGCATCTATTCACTCCATATTGACGGCGTCTAAAAAGGATCCCCCCGCAAACTCGCAACCTTGGGCGTCTAATTCCTCTCTCCCAGTTGCACCAGCCGTCCAATCTCAGGTGCGCGCGCCGTCATTCACTTCGCTCAACGTTAATTATTTAATGTTTCCCCCCCAGTCGTCTGCTGGAAAGCGCAAGCTAGATGAATCAGAATCAGAGGATCCCCACTCAAAGATTCGTCGAATCGTCCGTGACCATGTATCTCAAGATCCTTCAAGGGTCATGCCAATGACAACCGTCATTTGTTTACACGCCGCCGTCGCTCAGAAATCCTATGGTAGTGAAAAACGTTTCCTCTGTCCTCCTCCTGTCGTTCACATCGAAGGTCCCGTCTGGCACATGCGTACTCAACAACTTGCGATGGCTGTTGTCTCTGAGAGTGGTGAACGTTCTTTTGAACAGAAAGCGCCCCTTGACAACAATATGACTGCCAGCTTCAAGTTTCTGCATGTCACTGGTACCGCAAAGGCCAAGAGTTTTCAGCTTTCTCTGGACATCGCCGAACCTCCACCTCCAGCCTTGAATCTCGAGGGCAGTGATCCTCCCAGTGGACGCGTATGGGCCTCATTTGACTCCGCACCTGTTACTATCATTTCCAAGCCTTCGAAAAAGACCGCGAAAACTCGCAACATCTCCTCGTGTATTCTCGCAGGTGGACCCGTTTCTCTTTTTAATCGAATCAACTCTCAGACTGTACGCACTAAATACATGACAATTGACCATGCTCAACTCTGTGCAAGCAACGTTGCTTGGTCTGCTTTCAACGTAAATGTTGTCAGGAGGCCTTCGACCGTCGCAGCCGGTATGTGTCATGTGATGAGAATTTAATTCTTTCCACACTCACACCCACCCCCAGGTGGACCCCAGCCAGTCACATACGGTTGTGAAATTGTTCTTTCCGACACCCACTCTGGGATCTCCACGTCGCCTCTCGTGATCCGCAAGGTTGACAAGGGGCGCGTTTGCGCTGAAGATGGGGGGCCTGTTAGCCAGATGCAAAAAATCGCTTTGCAGCGAGTCAATCAGGATGGCTCTAGACACTATCTTTCAGCTGCTGGCCCCATCCCAGGAACCCCCGGCGTTGTTGCCCCTCCTGCACCCGGAATGTCCACACAAGCTGGAACGCATCCTCTGCTCTTCCAATCGCCTCGAATACGCGATGAAGTGAGAGATGGTGAACGCATCATATCGGACGAAGTTGATGATTACCTGTGCTGGACTATAGTCGGAATTTGTGAGTTTCAAATGTTGGGATGCATCTCTATGTCTAATCTCGAAAATGTAGCCAAATTCCAGTATACGTTCTTTGATGCCTTTGGACAGAACAGCAATATACCCGAGCTACCTATTACTCCCTTCCCAACACTCTTCCAAGCGCCTGTATATCGTCCAGCGAACAACACCGTGGAGCTTACAGTGTCCAACTTTTTCTTCGAGAATCTAAAAACTAGACAACAAAGCCCTCTGGACGTTTATCTCGGTAACCTCGGGCCCCTCCGTCTTCGCGTTTACCAGGCGACACCACCGGGTCCGATGACCAACCTATCTCCGTACGGTCAAGCACCACACGGTCTCGATGGTGGAGGACCATCGTCGGATAGCTTAGGACTGCCAATCGGCGCTGCCAGTACGCAAAGATATGTGGCGTCAGGACCGTTGCACACGATTGTTATCGTCGAGATGCCTCCATTAACGGACGTTATCAAAGCGTTGGAGGACGACGCTTTGCCAGCGCACTCTGACGGCTCCGCACCTGCCCGACAAAATCCCGAACAAGCCAACCAAGAAGCGAGTTCGACCACTGCGCCCCCTCCGCCACCCTCGATCGCCGGACGCAGTCTGCCCCTTTTGTTCATCCGTGCTTCTGACGGCGTAGGTTATCACTCGGGCCGAACTATCGCATGCGAAAATGTTTTCCAAACCATGGATCTAGCAGGTATTCCCGGGAATCCGCCAAACGGTGTCCCAGGTAACATTGATACTGGATGGTTAGCTGCGGCTCAGGCAGCAGCCGCAGCTGACGGAGGTTTGCACGGCTGGACTTTGAGGGTTATGTGATCGTTGCTTTCTTGCTTTTTTTTTTTTTCATCAGTCATGTATATATTGTTCGTCGTCGTCTATTTTGCTTTGTTGTATATTTTCAAACGTCTTTCAAGGAACTGAACAAATTGTGCTACGCATGGCAGTCTGTGCGACGCCTCAGTATTTGACCAACATCTTCCCTTGCTAGCTCAGTTAGTCCTAAAGTCTCCAACATAACCTGCTCCCACTCTGCGTTGGTTTGAGTCCCAAACGTGGCGTTGACAAGGATTGTCCATGAATCCCCATCAGCTCCGACCAACCTCCCAGCTTGCAGCAACTTGAACCAAGGAGCTTCGACCCGCCGTCGTCCGCCGCCGAGTGATCCCCGAACAGCCGTATGACATGTCTCTACCCAAAGCTCACATTCTGCGCAAATAATTTTGCCCTCTGTGAGATCAAACTGGCCTCTGTATAAAATTTGACGGTGTAAAATATGCTCTGCTAGGCGAGTCGCGATGCGTCTATAAAGCGTCGTGAACATGGACTGCGGCAGCGTTGTTCGGAGGAAGGTGAGATGCGAGGACAGCAGGGCCAAAGGACCCAGTAATGTTTGGGAAAGCGAGATTTCGTCCCCGGAACAGTCATCTGTCTCCCTAAGAATGAGAATGCTCTAATCAAGTTGTGGATGATGGAAGAAGGAAAGAAGCCCACGTTATAGAAGAAACAAAATGAGCTTTCAGATAGCTTTCGATTTCACCACAGACTTGCTGGATGACCATCTCTGTTGCCCTTAGAATAGTCTTTTGGTAGCGTGACATTATTTCTTCAAACAGGGTCTCCTGCGGAATTTCATCTGCACCAAGTGGACTTGGATTCGGTAAGAGCGAGTTTGACCCTGAGCGGCTGCGCAAAAGCGAGTTGCGACATATGTCTGCCCACAGCTCCAAGAAAAACTATAGGCAAAGCGAACCATAGGTACCTCGGCCACCCAAGAAAGAGAAGGCTCACCAGTTCTTGAGCCCAGTCTTGCAGCGATGCTTCGATGTACGCTGCGCTGAGCAAGGCTTTACAGAGCCGCTGAACCCCCTCCACTCCACTTGTCAGCCTCTGCGATTCGTCGTGCGTAGAATCCTCCCTTCTTGTCAAGGATACTGCGAGAGCACCTGGAACGGCTCGAACGAACGCTGAAGAGGACGTCTCAAAAGCTTCTAGGGAAGACGAAATGCGTAGTCGGTAGGCCTCGAGCAGTGGAAGTTGTATAGACGTAAGGAAATAAGTTCTTTGAAGGACGTGAGGGAGTGGCGAGAAACGGTCTACAATGATGTCGGGATCGTGTATGAAGTAACCAACAGAAAATGTTACCTGTGACTTGGTCCACAAGCGATCGAACTCGTCTTGAAGAGTTGGTGGCTTTGACATTGTGTGCGAGTGCAACATCATCATCTTCTTCAGCGATGAACCAGGCATCAGGGGCATTAACGATATCATGATACTGGTCCTCCGAGACTGTGCGCCGAGTATGTTAGGACGGGAAACTGAATTGATAGGGACGTACACTGTTTCTCCGCTGTGAACCAAGCCTCAAACCATTCAGGATTGCCAAGTATCACCTCTCCAATGCCGTCCCACTTGGCCGCATCTGTGTCCGGTTTCAAAGCCGAAGTTCCTCCCAGATGAAATCCTTCTTCTACCATTGAAGCGTCGAATGAAATCGCTTGATATATTGTATGCGCGAGTAAGGAGGGGCGGGAGAGAAGCAGAGGGACGGTCTTCTTCAGCTTTTGAGACAGTATCGGCATGAGCAGATACGTAAATTCGCGCTATTTAGCCATATTATTGGGCCGCGCAAGGTGGGGTAAACATGAAAAATTTACCCATGCGGTAATCTCTTTATACTCGGTCGCAGCAAGTAAGCTTTGGATAGTGGATTCAAGAAATTGTCGTTGTTCATGGACGACATTCAAGATATGGGTAAAGTACCACTCAGGCTGAAGAAGGGAGCCATGAAAATAAAAACATTGGAGGATGATGGTTATTTCACGCACCTTTTCCAGTCGATTAGTTTGCCTTGTTCCTTGAAAGTGATATTTAAAACGCAAGGAGACTGGCTGAACAAGAGCCTGCAATGGATAGAGACCCCCCTCCTCTAACTGCGCGCTGTGAATATTCTTTCCACTAAGATGAGGGGATGAGAAATAGGTACATGTCCAACTTGAGAACACGGACATTGATTGCAATTTGGTAAGTTTGAGGAAAGCCGCCTCAAATTCCTTTCTAGATTGAGGTGCCACAAAAGCATAATCGATAGGCATGGGCCAACCAATATTTTCTGCAGCGCTTATAAGCGACCTGCATATATACTCTCAGAAGGAGAAAGTTCAGCAGACGAAGGAAACTGACTTTGACAATATCACTGTCATATCCACCCAAGTCTTGTCCCTCAAGTGGTTCAAAAAAGTCACCAGATGGAGGTTTTGGTTGTCATTTTCAACCTCGACTTTTGAACAGGTGGTGGAGACCTTCGCGACAAAATCTTGAAGTGATATATACCCACTGATGGAGGCAGTAGTCAAGACGGAAGCCGACTCTAAGTCTCGGATCGCAACCTCGCTGGTCATTTGGAACAGCAATCAGTTGTGGAAATGCTACGATAGACGGTTGCGCACCTCAATTTCAGCGCATGTTCGACGACTTGAACATATCCCTTCACACTTTCAAGCTCCTTTAAGTTTCTGTGCAAGGTTTCTAAGTCCTCCAGCAGAGTTGGCTGCCCTCGTTCACCAGACATGGACGATACAAAGTCTGACGACAGCTCTGATAACTCATCTGCCAGCGAATGACGAAGGATGGCCAGCTCCTTCGCAGATCGTAAATGTTCCTCCGCTGAAGAACGGGTATTTGATAGCAAGGCATCGAGGTAAGATTGAGATGAGGAAAGCTGAACTAGCATACAACGATGGGTACTGGACAAGTCTTCCAGTGGTGGTGAACGCACCTTTGGTATGAGTTCATCATGGGACTGTTTGGCTTGCAAAACGAGCGACTCAAGTTGGTCGAGGTCTTCGAGGGATTGAAACTGCGCGTTCAATGTCTCTGTGGCTACCCTGTCTGCTTGGATGAGATCTGGCGCGGCTAATAAAACCTTTATTTGTGACGAGGACATGGTTGGGTTGCAAGTACCAAGTCAGTATGGTGCAGCGGAGTATGAAATATTGAGCCCAATCAGGCCAACTTGATCGTCTGATCGATCATTCAAATCCCAAAGTTCAAACCAAGTTCAAACGCTTAAATGTCCTTCGCCGCATCCAAATTACAACTCGAGTCACCAACAGCTGAGCTTGCGGACCCATTTGCCTCGACTGCGGTGTTGAATCATGAAGCAGAGATTGAAGCAGACGCTCTCGAGAAGCTTCTTGACCTCCCATCGACGGCTGCTGGACCAGTCATTGCAATCGATCTTGACGATGTTTTAAGCCAAACGAATGAAGTCGTAGCGGAATGTAAGTCTATAGAAAACAACGCCTCTCCCCCCAGACCAAACCTACTACCCAAGGGCATAACGAAATATATGGAACCCAGATGGAGATATCCCACTTTTACTGTAAGTCGACGACAAGAGTTTATGCATCGAACACGCTGACCCTCAGGTTTTTAGATTACTATTACTGGAAGGTGCGGATGACTTGCAATGGAAAGTCGGGCGATGGTACAAGCATATTTAGAACCCCTTTTGGGGAACACCTCAAGTGACATTTGATAAGGTCAAGGAGTTTTATATGACGGATCGGATTTATCAAGCAAAACCAGTGCCTGGCGCAAAGGAAGGGGTCCAGACACTGCGAGAGTTGGGATATCGACTCATCATCGTGACGGCTCGGGCGGAGGATCATGCGGACGAGAGCTGGAAATGGGTGGACCAACACTTTCCAGGTGAGTTGTAATTGTGGGTTGTTATGTATCCAAAACTTGAAGCAAACAGGAATCTTCGATAGCATAATTTGCACGGGCCAATTCAAGGACGCGCACAAGACTGGGCACGAGGTGGTTACCAGATTGAGCAAGGCGCAGGTGAGGACACATGGTGAATGAACGTTAATGAACTATCACATGAAATGCGAGAATAATCCATTCCAGGTTTGTGAAGACCTCAAGGCAAAGGTGCTCATTGACGACTCGGCCGAAAATGCGCTCCAATGTGTTACTGCGATCAAACCTACGCCTGTTCTACTATTCGGCGACTACGAATGGAATCAACGGATGTCGCGGCCAGGTGATGCACGAGATGAGATGTCGTTTGATATACGGCTGAAGGACTGCGGAGGGCAGGAGTTTTGGAAGGAAGAAAAGCTGGATATACCCAGTGGAAGCCCATTGTGGAGGGCGAAGAACTGGGACGAGGTTGTCCTCTGGGTGCAGGCGAAACGAAGGGAAGGTAGATTGTAGTCGGATCCCGGCCCGGTATAAATCACATGCTTCAATGTCGCTTTAATGGTTGGTTTGGCAGCATTTGGCAGTCCTTAGATGGCCGTTCTCTCTACTCTCAACAACCGTTTCCCATCCTTTTCAAAGGCATATGCAGCCAACAGGCCCGCCATACAGCGCTCTCTCAACATCGCATTCATCATCTACGTTCTTTCGTCCACTTATCGTAGTCTTTCAGCTCGTCCACCCTCGAAATCAACCTCTTCCGATCCCTCCAAACCCCCTCGCGTTGCCGTGCGTTTTGTCTCTCTACCTCCCTTGCATTATCTTATTATTGCCGTCCAGGTAGATGCTCTTTTTTATCAACGCCTCTCTACCATCCTTCGCATCGTGATTCCAGGCATTAGGTCCAAGGAAGCGTTATTGTTATTCATGCACTCAAGTTTGCTCATATTTCGCACCGCAATCTCCTTGTATGTTGCTGCTCTGGATGGAAAGTACGTCCTCTTTACTTCCGACTCTGATTCATCAATTCTCAATTCTCTTTGCAGGATTGTAGCCAGCCTTGTGCGCGCTCAACCTGTACAGTTCTTCTGGAATATCCTGCGGTGGCTTCTCGTCGCAATTCCCGCAACTTGGACCAATAGTTGGCTTAGTTACATTCAGAACAAACTCGCCATCGCATACCGGACGAGATTAACCCAAGAAGTTATGAAGCACTATCTTGGCGAGGAAGGAGAAGGTCCAGATGGCAAAGTTTACTATAAATTGTGTGAGCTTTCACCTTTTTTTCCTTGTTCCTTCACGCTAATCGCTCTTTAGCAAATTTGGATGATAGAATCAAAAATCCAGACCAGTCAGAATCTTTGCTTCCGTCCAACGCGTCCTGACCATTTCACAGGATGATTACACACGACATTCAACGATTCTCCACTCATCTTGCCGCCATATATTCTAATTTAGCCAAGCCTGTCTTAGACGTCATTCTTTACAACTACCAACTGTCCCAGAACGTTGGAGCGGAAGGCCTCATGGGCCTGACCTTTTTGGTGCAATTGACTGCAGTCCTATGTGCGAGTTAATTCTACTGCCTTCTCGGCGAGCTGACATGTCACGGACAGTGCGATACCTTACCCCTTCTTTTGGGATGTATACGGCGTTATCTGCTCAACTTTCAGGATCTCTACGGCACACTCATTCCCGTCTCGCCGAATTTTCAGAGGAGATCGCTTTCATGGGTGGGGAGCAAACCGAGAAGATGCTTATCGAGAGGGAATATGCTAGCGTCGTTGAACACGAGAATAAAGTTTTGAACCGAAGATGGTGGTTCGGCTGTGTCGAAGAAGGTGTTATCAAGTGGCTATGGGGAAGCTTTGGGGTACGTCAATCGCTTCCCTTCTCCATTTTTTTAATCTTCAAAATTGCTAGCTTGCCCTCTGTGCTATTCCAATATTTTTCAAAATCCCAGGGGTGGGACAATTGGATCTAGGAGGTCGCACGGAAGGTATGGCCAGTCATGATTTGAAAACGACACATGGATTGATCCCGCACACACTTCCACAGGTTTTGTTACCAACAGGAGATTGCTTCTCTCCTCATCAGGTATAAGGGCGGCGTTTACCTTTACTCAACAGACACTCAATTACTTTTTAGATGCCTTTGGTCGTGTGATGTACTCGTACAAGGACTTATCAGAGCTTGCTGGTTACACGGCTCGAGTTTCTCTTCTCCTTGACACTATGGCGGATGTCCGAAAAGGAAAGTTCGAAAAGGCTCTTGTCAGCAGCGCAAGCACAGAGGAAAACGGCAAAAGTAAACTTTTTCGATTTATCCACCTACATCACGTTTATTTTGAACAGTACTCAGGGAGCGGGGAGAAATCATCCAGTCGGAGGATATTCAGTTTGAAAATGTTCCCATCGTGACACCCAACGGCGACGTCCTCGTGAAAAGCCTGAGTTTTCAGGTCAAGCCAGGGGTTTGTTATTCCACTGTATAACATGGCGAAACACCGATAAAACTGTCTTACTAGCAACATCTTCTTATTGTTGGACCCAACGGTCTGTTCTCCTATGCCTAGATCATCAGTTTTTCTAATTTATCTCAGGTTGTGGGAAGTCGTCCCTCTTTCGGATTTTGGGTGGCCTATGGCCAGTGTATGGCGGGATTGTTCGTAAACCAGCGGCATCTCAGTTCATTTTAATTCCTCAAAGACCTTACCTGTCGCTCGGAACACTTCGAGATCAAGTTATCTATCCTCATTCGAAGGCTGATATGGAAGCTCGTACGTCCCAGCTTGAAAATGAAAGTCCTTGCCTGCTTAGCTGTACCTAGGTGGCGTCACTGATCATGATCTCCTCCGTATATTGTCTGTCGTCCAAATGGAAAGTGTTGTTGAAAGGGAAGGTGGATGGGAAGCTGCTAGGGAATGGCGGGAAGCTTTAAGTGGAGGCGACCAACAGAAAATTGCTTGGGCGCGGCTGTTCTACCACAATCCCAAGGTCAGCCTTGTTCTGACTTTTCTTGGCGAAGCTTAACAATATTCTAGTATGCCGTTTTAGACGAAGCAACATCTCTGGTACCCATCGAGATTGAAGCGATGATGATGGAGTACGCCACAAAATTAGGCATCACGCTCCTAACCGTTTCGCATCGATCTTCACTATGGAAATATCATGCCCTTATTCTGCACTATGACGGTCAAGGGGGTTATGTATTGTGAGTCTTCTTCTACCTTCACTGAGCGCTCTGACAAGTTTTGGACAGCACAAAGCTTGACGCCGAGAAACGGCTTGCTCTTCAAGAGGAAAAGCAGACACTGGAGGCCAAGCTACTAGAAGTGTGAGTCGAATCATTTGGCGTATGTGAATGTAGTTAATTTTTTGATGCTCTCAGACCAAAGATGAAGGCGCGGTTGGCAGAACTGAGGGCTTTGGCGGAGCATTAATTACTATATAATACTTGAGGCGACTCATGTGATTCTTTTTGCATCGGAGCAGGGTAGTCCCGTGACCCTAAGCCGGGACCTTGCGTAAAGATTTTCTTTGCGTCCGCTTTCCTCACACGACCAAAATCTACCCCGCTTCCGTATTCCCTTTATCTTTATCGGACTCGCCTTAATTTTTACAAATGCACTTCTTCTCGCAAGCCTTCGATTATGAGTGGGTCTAACGATGTTATCATCATGCCAATGGGACAATCCTGACAGTTTCAATAGACACCCATGGTCCCATGTGGTCATTGGAATGTGGCACAAATACCCCAATTCCAAATGCACCCATGTTGTTAGTGTCGACGTTTTAGATCGCTCAGTGGATCCGAAGACTGGAATCATACGCACGGAGCGCGTTCTTGGATGCAAGCAAAAGGCGCCTTTGTGGATCGTGAAGGTCTGTTACGCCTCTGGAGTTTCCACATTTAATTCTAACAATGCGCCTTCAGCTGTTTGGCGGGTCAGAAGATGCATTTGTACGGGAAATATCCTTCGTCGACCCAGCATCTCAAAACGCTACCATAACCTCTGTCAACTTGTCCCTCTCCCAGTTCGCCACATGCTTTGAACAAATACAGTATTCTCCCATATCTCCACATCGAACCTCTTTTTCACAAACTGCGGAGATACAAGCGAGGATGGCGCTATGGCGGTCTGCGGCTGATGGTCTAGAAAAATGGCTAGTGCAGCGGTTTGAGCAAAATGCACAGCTGGGAAAGCTTGGGTTCACGGACGTTCTACGAACGCTATGGGAGGAACGGCATAGGGTGCCTGCCTCCTAATAGAGATGGGTTAGAGGCTTCACCAAGCCGTGTATCGTTTTATTTCGGACGTTGAGGAGCATTAGATACAAAAAACAATTATGCGTATGTAGTCTACTAGTCACACTAGACGTTGAGCAGAACTGGTAACATGATGGTTTTGCCGTTGAGCTAAGCCGCTGAGCGCTGCTGACATCGATAGTCACATCTATGTCACCCCGTCACGCCGAATAATCTGATATCATCGACTCCTCAAATCTGCATTAGAAGCGTTTAAACCTGTCGAAGGGGTTCTATCAGAGTTGACGGTGAGCACCAATGAAAGGCGGTCAGACATGATCGATCCCAGTTATTCACTTAAAACCTCTCCTAATAGCGCCTCTTCACAGTTTTCTCCCTGGAGCGATACACATCAGTGACGACCGACGCACCCCACTATGGACGAGCTCCTTCACCACTGTCTGCGCGAGCTCTCCTTTGATGGAGATCTTGGTGAGTGTCTTCACTATCATCATGTGATGGTCGCAACCTGTGTGCGGGTTCGAACCCCATCCCAACCACCATTCTTCTTACTTCAGATGGCTGAATCTATGAAAATCAGGTTGCAACGTTTCTCGCTTGAGAGACTTCGTTGTTGGGTTTTATTCTCAGTCTGGTGTACCACATACACAAAATCCAGACGACGCCTTCTGCGCTTTTGTGTGGTCATTAATAGTACAGCAACCAACGGTTTTAGTCGGCACGATCTCGTTAGGCGACTCCTCGGACATCTGGGTAGCGCCTCAGACTAGCGCGAAGCGCAAAGCAAGAGCAAGAGGTGAAGACCATGTGGATACAATACCTCCGAAGTTGGATCCTGTACCCGCCGCCAAACATACTGCCCTTGATGAGCTTCAAAGACTTCACGGAGATCGTTTGAGAATTGCTGTCGAGCCGGATGCGATATTTGCGGCAATAACTGGCTCCCACATCAGAGTAAGCTTTCCCCTGACGAGGCTTTCCCGCCTCACATTTCTAATATCCATGTCACAGTCCTCTAAAATGAGCCCGATGGTGTACTCGGCCCTCCAAATTATCACGCAGGGCCGTGACAATGGAGTAACCGTCGTTGAACTTGGCCGAAAATCCAAATATGATCAAAAGACATGTTTTTATCTTGTCAGACAATTGACCGAGCTAGATCTCGTGTAAGCTGCTTTCTTGGAATTGAACCCTTCATTCTTCGCTCATCTTGGGCAGTGTGAAGGTCAGGCGCGGCGGCGTCGGCACTCACTTCTGTATCCACAAATATTTTTTCGACCGCAATCCATCGTGGAAGGCTATTCGGGACGAAGAAACCCTAGCTGAGGATCTACAGACGAATGGAAACCTTGATACAGCCGTCTTGGATGAAGAAGAGGCCGGCGTAAATGCCACGGCGCTCAAATTTACACCAATTGACGCACGCCACCTTTCAAGTCTACCTCTTATCAGCGCTCGCGTCGTTAAATTATTAAAAGCCTCCAAGAATTTTATCCATGCATCTAATAATATGTTGATAACGCTCGTGAGCGTCAGAAAACTCTTTTTCCATTCGGAGGCCTCATCCTTCCGGTTTTACAGGGGTTTTCTAATCCGACTAAAACCGACCGCCGCTTTTTTCAGAGTCGGATCCGCGAAATGATCCAACAACGACTTATCGAGAAAGTTGTTGTTCCAAGCAACAGGAAAAAATCCGTAAACGCATCCGTGAAGTGCTTTCGTTTAGTGACTACCGGCGATCTGGAAAACCATGGGGCAGTTGTTGATGAAGACGATGAGGACGATCCTTTGCTAGGCGAGTATTTCCAAATGAAGGATTACTCATTTGTTCATCAACTTCCGCAGATGGCCAAAATGGGATCAAAATGAATATTACGATTCACAAACAAATTATAGATCTAATAGAAGAGTCTGGGACCACTGGGATGACTTTGAACGTAAGTTCACTCCCATCATCTCAAAGTCACGTTTGGAGCCCTATGTTTTGCACTGCTATTAGGAACTCTCAGCCGCCCTATGTAATTTTGATAAACGCACGATTGAACTCCTCTTGGCTCGCGCAGAAAAATATCATCCCCCACCTCACTTGAGTGACCTGGGCATCGCAGCGCTGATGGAAACTAGTGGCCGTGAGCGGCGTCACAGATACTACACTGTCGCATGCTACCGAAAGCTGGTATCCAACGAGCAATTGGACAAATCCTCCGCAGGTTACGGGGACGTTGACCTCAGAACTGTTGGGGGATTTTACGCTTTCGACACAAAGATTTTTTATGAATCGGAAAGCGAACTTTTTAATTATCAAGATTCCTTCAAGGACGAAAAAATCCGAAGCAGAAACCCAGTGAGGAGGCCGCAAAAAAATCCCATCTTACCAGACGGCAGCGTAAAACAGGGCAGGCCGCGAAAACATCCTACAGAAGTTGAATCGGGAAGTACAGCTAACGGTCAACAGACATCAAGGAAACGAAAGGCGGCACAACTATTTCATCCTGATCCCCTTGAAAACGACGATGTAATCCGGGAGACCGCCAACAAGAGAAGACGGCTCATATCAAACCAAGCTAATGACTCTAGTGAGCGCCTGATGTCTATGCACCGCTATTGTTTAATTGCAATCGGGGTTCAGAAGATGAAACTTCACCAGTGCAGCCCAAAAGACGGGGCCGCCCCCCCAAATCGAAGGTGGACACTGTCACAATTGCTGAAAAAGGACAGCGTCGTGGGCGGCCGCCCAAACGAAAGAAGTCAGTTGAACCAGATGTTGAAACTTCGGTGAAGAAAAAACGGGGGCGTCCGCCGAAAGCCACACGAGATGCACAGCGACATAGTTCGCCTGATACCGCCGATGACCCAGTTGAAGCAACTGATCGGCTCCAGATCAATTTGGAAGACCCCAACAAGCCGTCTCTGCCTGAATTGGTCGCCACAGCGCCAGAAACACATCCATTCCAGCTCAACCTCGAACCTCATAGGGAAAAGATGACACCTATTTTTACAGTCCCGTCCAATGTCGAAACTGTAGAGTCTTTCTGTGGTATTAATCCTCATCAGTTGGATAATTGTACCCAAGAGCCACTGAGTGGTGACTCTATCAATGGTACTCTGGATGGCTCGAACATATCCCACATTACTAGTACAAGCCTGGCATTACCTGATTTAGGGCGTCGTGTCCTCACAGTTGAAGCAGTAAGTTTGTCACATGGATGGATTAACTTGTGGGTTGACTCTGACTTTACACTCAGGATGTATTGACATCGGCCTCTTATGCTCCATCCAACGCAGACAAGGCGGGCGAAGCGAGTCTTGGTCAAGCATCAGAAGCTTTAGCTGGGGCGGTCTCTACAGGATCATCCGAGGAAAAGTCCAGCTCAGCCTCACGCTCCCGCGTCAATGTTTCACACCTTCGCCGAGAAAACGAGCTTTATCGCGTCGTTGAAGATTTTGGTGGGATAATCAACATCCAGACGAAGGAATTTTTTGAAGCCCACATGAACCTTCTTGAAACACTTTCGAAAGCTGGGGAACCAACCAGCGCACCAATCGGCACTAGGACCGATAAACGAACGGCGACTGCAACATTCAACAGTTTGGAGATGAAAGGCAGAGTCAAGCAGCTCCGGACATCTGTCACAACACACACGGGAGTTAATCGGCCAGCTTGCATCGTTTACCTCCCACACATCGATCATGGCAAATTGAACGCCTTTCTTGCAGATTTGGCACGGGGGACCCAGCCAACTCCTCCGCAACTTGGGACATTCGTGAAATTTGACCAACCCGTTGAATACGGCGCAGACCCTTCTTCCACTATTCGAAACGCTTTGCCTCTTCAACTACTACAGACGGAACAACCGGGCGACAGCAAGGAGAGGTGGAGCAAGAATGTTGCCAGAGCTAGCCAGCTCTTCACGTATGATGATTCTACTATTCGAGAGGTTCTGCTTGCTGAAAGGACAACGCTGGGGCAGCTATATGGATTCATTGTTGGGAAAATCATTCGGGCGCGTGAGCTACATCTTTCCGTCCTGAGTGCTTTTGAGACAGGAAGCCCTTGCCGTAACGTCATTTCTTGCGAGGGAAGAATTATCGACCTGGCCTTCTTTTGTCACGATCTGCCGCTCAGTCTCTACACTTCACTGGTATCCTCTTTATCGCATGATGATGAACTCACTGCCTTTTTTGGAACTGAAGAGGGTCGACAGACGCCTGTTCGAGACCTTCCACAGCATCTGCACTCAATCCTGCAAATTGGACGATCACGAGCCCGTTCACGCTTTCTAGATATCCTAGAAACTCTCAGGTGTCTGCAGTTGGTGACACCTCTGCAACCATCCACGGCAAGCGTTCCATGGATAACATGTCCCCCTAATGGAGATCACCCAACGAAGTTTGATCCAGCTTCTCTCGATGGCTGGACAATCAACACTCCAATGTCTGCGCCTGCATATTGGTACTTCAGCGACCTTGCACCCATCCACTTGTGGGCCGTTTCAGAAACCCAACCTACTTTCTGGAAGGATACTTCCGTTGGCACCGCTGCGGATGGTTTGAACTATTGGGAGTCTCTGCGAGAAGCATGTATTAACCCGCTTATCCCTGTCAACGCAAACGTTAGCAGTAAATTAGACCCTTTGAATCCGAGCATCAGTGTGGCACGTTCTCTGCGCCGTACAGTTTCGTGGAACCCCGATTATATCCTCACTTGGCATCAAATGCAATACCTAAAACGATTTATAGATGTAGCATCAGGGAAAACTCCTCTGCAGGACGATGAGGACACTTCCACGAGTCAAATCGAAAGGATCTGCAGGGTTATCAGCGCACCACGCTCAACGATCGAAAATTATTTCCGTGCAAGTCGCGTTAAATTACTCGGCGACTTGGAACGGATGCGCCGGAAGGTCAAAGAACGGAAAACTGAAAAGCGATCTCGACGTGCCGCAGAGACCAATGTGTCCCTGGCGAGAAAGGCGGAGGAGGCTAGATTGAATCGAGAGCAGGAGTGGAACATGTTACTCTTGCGTGTGCACCCCGACACTCTGGGTCCAGCGACTGTCCGTGTCGATCGGGTACGCAATCGCTTTCTACAGACTGGTTCAACCAAAGATATTGAAAAATGGGAAAAACAAATTAACGACGCGGTACGGGAGGCAGGGGTAGTCGCAATGAAGACCTTGAAGACCTCTACCAAACGAAACTCGACGGACAAACACATCCTTCCCATGATATTGCGGGATTCCCATCCACAAGTAATCGAAGTTCCCTGTCCGTCTATCAAGACTTTGATAGAACAGCAAGGGCCACCCATACTACGTCAGAAGGAAGGTGCAAAAAGAAAGCGAAAATCGAGCGCTATCAACGAAGGTACGTTTTTCTTTGCATTCTTTTGGCACTCTCGTAGTTTAAATGTAAATAGACCCAAGGGCGCCCGATGCTCAAAAAAAGTCTACTCGACGGCACCGATTTCAATGGTCTCGAGACTATGATGAGCTTGCGAGGGATGCCTCTGCCATCATTCGAGCCCGTTGCCGAGGTTTACCAAGGCTCGATTGGGCCGCCTTCGAACAAGTTTTTCCTGCAGTGCCTCGCAACACTGTGCGGCAGCGTTTGTCTCACATAAAGGAGACGCCTGGAAATGAAGCGTATCTGCGCCGGTTGGAAGAAAGATGGTACGATTTGTGGATCAAGCACAGAGGGACCAGCATTCTTCCAGACGAGTACCTTGAGAGTACGTCGAATTTCAATTTAGTGAAACACGTGGAGTTCCTTCGAGCTCACGTCGATAAAAATGCTTTGTAAGTTCTGAATCTTTCAAGGATATTCTTTCTGAATTAATATCGGTATCTAGACGGGTCGGCTTGGCTGAACCAAAAGAGAAAGCTGGTATTCTTGTCCCACTAAGCATTGAGCGGCTGCTCGACGAGTTCGAAGTAGCTGAAACAACACCAGCCGCACCTTCGTGGGATTTCGTCTGGAATGCTGCCGTCGAGGAAGGTCGTGAGAAGCGTCTCTTGAGACAACCTTTCACGAGGGAACCCGGAGAGTTTCCTCCCCGTAGCATGTGCGAGGAAGAGGATATATTTCTCGCCGAATCCACTTTGAAGGTGTGCCTTTTTGTATTTCAAATGCGCCTGGCTGATAATGTCCCACTAGATGGCGATGGGTACTCCCCCTGAGCGTTATGACTCTGAGTCCGCCTCGCTTCTGCTCCGCAGCGCTGGGGAAGATGCTGTCGCTACTGCGATCAAGAACCTTCTCGGCAGGGGTGTCTTGTCGAAATCTCAACGCGATCCTACAAAGCAAAAACCTGGGAGGCAACTCAAAATATCGGAGAGGTCAGTGTCGTTTACGCTTTATTTCACGCCACATTAGCGAGACCTCCTTCTTAGCAATCAGAATGCAATTGGTGGAGTTATATCCTGCGACACCTACCAGGATGCTGCATCATTGGTGGAGGCAGTTACTACAAATGTGGTCACATGGCGAGAATGGCCCCTCACAGCCACCGACGGAGATTGTGCCGCCCTCATACAACTCGTGTCCGAAAACCAGGTATCAATCATTGAAGTGTTTCAAAGCATTTCTTGTACTGATCTTCACAGGTTGATTTCAAGGTTGATACCTCTCAACCAAGGGCCGCACGTCCGATGCTGGATTGGAATAGCAAAAAAGCTGGTTTGTGCGCTACAATTGTCAACGAGGCGGTTACTTACAAAAGAATTTGAATAGATGATGATCAAATTGAGACTACAATCTACGTCCAGTGTAGCGCTTCTGGGAGCAACCAGAAGTTAGCTTTGGAGTCGCTGGAACCCTTTACGACGCCGGAGGCAGGAAGTCACGACCAAGGAGAAAGCGAAATTCACGGAACGACTATAACTAGTGGTGATGCGTCCTGTAGAAGGATGCTCCGTAGTGGCGTTGTTGATTGTGTCAACTGTCTCAATAACGCCTGGGCAACCTTCCGCGCCACCTTGACCGGCCAAGAACAGGAAATCGCACACCAGGTCCTTTGTATGATTCGTCAGGCAGGAGAACGTGGCATCAGCAAGGCAGATATTGCTGCGAGTTCAGTCCACATTGTTGCCTTGTTTTGAAACTTACTGGCTCTTTTCAAGTCATCTGGGGGGAGCATGAATGAACATCTATTTCTTCAACTTACCCATCGCATGACAGAGTTAGAGACGCCTCTGTTATACTGGGTGGGTTACTCCTCGATTGTGATTGTGTGCGCGCGATTTGTAGGGAAGTGGAGTGCAATGACATCTCTGCAACCTGTCACGAAAACCTTTCCACGACGTTGGCTGGATATTGTGGGGCTGAGGGTGGCTGATTTCTGGCAGTCTGCACTGCGTGCTGTAATGGGATTGGTTATCTTCAGGCCTGGGATCTCTCAGGTAAGTTTGTGAAGAATGGTTCACTATGAGCATCCTATGACTCCCCTGCAGGCTGAGCTTCGATGGCGACTTCGGTCTGTATACGACCGCCAGGAAATTAACGAAATTCTCAGATATCTACGAGTTGAAGGGCATTTGTGTGTTCGCCAGCAGTTTATGTCGGAGTGGGATCAAGTTGGCGTTATGGTTCCGCTCGACGATCAAGAGGAGAGGACAGCTTCATGGGTAATCGGAGAGAAAGCCTGGTATCAGGTGTAATCTTGTTGTGTAGATGTAACGGGTTACGGGTATAGCTGAAATTGAACTGAAAAGTAATTTTGAATTTTGATCGTTGTCTTGTTTCTTTGTCTCTATGCAGGGAGTCCTGCATGCACATGGACCATCGCTTGGCGAGCGTTGTCAGGCTTTCTCACCTCTCTCTTCATATTCTTTTCTTCTCCTTATCGGCTGGTCCTCCTCTGAATATCAGGATATTCAGATAGCTTCTGTAGCAGCTAAGAATTCTTCTTCCCTGGGCCTTTGCCCAAAAGGCACTTTCTGTTAGCTGCGCCTTCACATGTCTTTCCGGCGGTGCTGGAATCCCGCTCTCCTTCCAGCGAAAATAAGATTCGTTGTGAGTGGGGCTGCAAGTGCTTAACCAACTCTGACGAATATTCCTTAGTGGAATAGAATTACGTTCACGCGATCGACCACCATCTACTTTGCCTTTTCTGTGGTTCATTTTCTTATCCAACTTTCGTTCCAAATCAAAGCTTTCAGTATCAATGCACAAGCCGCACAATTTCTAACATCCATAGTTGTGCAGGGCCACGCGGCGGGTAGCAGCTTGCCCTTTCTTCATGGGAATACGCTTCGATTGTGCAGTTGGGTTCCTCCCAACCTCAATGTCGATATTTCCTCATGCCCTTTGGTTTGGAACGGAACCATAACCAGCGACACCGAAGACCATGTAAAAGATTTTATTAGAACAGCCGCTGCGTCGACAACGACGTCCCTTTCTACCTCACACGATTTCTCTGCGAGTGCGCAAAGTTTACCTTCAACATTCTGAGTGGCCATAGTACTAACCACGATTTTTTTCATTTTTCATTTAGACTCTTCATCGACCACCTTTACCAACCTGTTGCCCAGTTTTACGACGTCTCGTCGTTTCGTAACAACTGCGATCTTCGTTCGACCTCAACCTGATCAGCCCTATCTTCCCACCTTGTTTGAAAATGACAACGACAATAACGAAGTAACGTCCAATTTTTTAAATTTACCTCCCCTTCTCATTTTTTGTAGGGTTTTGTCAAGCGTAGCGCCCTTCAGATAGAGTCGTTCCAAGAGGGTGGTCAGAACAAACTCGACCTTGTGGGAACAGGCGACCCAGGTATACTCGACGCCACTTGCCTTTTGGCACTCAATTGGCCGGTTTCCGTGTAAGCTTACCCTTTGGAGGAACTTTTACGTTTCGTTGATCTTTGGTAGATTGCGGAATACAAAGCGTGAGGACATGGTATTCATTGCCTTTCAATTCTGGCTGCTTGGCATGTCTATTGTTGCCCTTCTGAACGAGTCTATCCCTCACATTTTTGCATCATTGTTGACGCATATGCTGGCGACTGGATGGGCGACTTTTCAAATCACACACACTGCAACTTTCCGCTCAGAATTCAATCGGGTTATCGCGAAGGGAGCGTGCAAACATATAACCCTTCTGTCTCATTACTGGGAAGCGAGGGGTCAGGCCGAGATCCCCAGCCTCGTGATGCACGTTGTCGCGTTGCTGGTATCATGCTTCCTAACCTGGCGGCTGATCAAAGTGTGTTTTGCCTCATCGCTAAGATTCCCGCTAACGAGATGGATAGTTGTTTGGCTGGCAGACATTCAAACGAGTCGGCGCCTCACTCACAATCAACCGCTTGTACAAGATCGTCCTCATTCTATCCATCGCCATTCAATTATCTCTATTTTTCATGGTCGTCACTGTGTCTCTTTGGATCGATCAACTGTTGAACAGTGTGATCGGGGATCTGGCAAATTTTCAGAAACTCTATAAAGTTTCTTCTTTCATTACGCTCGTGGTAAGTTTGCACGATCAGACTCTCCCTGGAACACTAATTGTGTTTTTCTCTAGCTTTTGGTGCCTTGGTTGATGACGGTAAGCTCTCAATGTTGTCCTCAAGGCTGTAGGAAGGCTGACGAGGATGAAGGGATGGTTCGCTGTACGTCGTGAACTTCGGGCACCGATGTTCATTTTCTTGCTCCTTTCCATGCTCTACCTTGCTGGATGGGGGGTCATGTTTTTTTCAACCACATTCCGCTGGACCTTTACCACTTGGCGATTCTTTTCTGTGATGGCGTCGGCTTCAGTGTTTCTGACTTTGTTGTCTTTTGTGTTGGGCGTTGTTTGTCGCTACAACTTTGGAAAGGGCTTACTTCGCTATCGTATGTTCTTTCGATTCGGCCTAAATGAAGCTAACAAACCACAAAAGTAAATGCCCATCAATCACTTCTCGAAAGCGACTTCCCTTCGTCGTATGCGGGCTCCGACGTTGAAAAGATTGCCTTCCCTTCCAACGAGAAACCTGTTCCCACATACTCCGCCGCGTTCACGTTTGTACTTCCTCCGGATCAGATATCCCTCTCCCGAGACCCCCGGTTCTTCGATCCTTCTGCAGATCCATCCGAATTTGCATCTAAGCTGGCCGCACCCCTACCAGCACTTACCAGAAATTCGTGCAATGTTTATCAAAGTGACACCAGAAATAGCCACCAGAAGTCCAGTAGTTATGGGGCTTATTCTTCGACCGATGGTGGTCACTCCCGTAACACGAGTCTGGCCTCGACCCATGCCAAACGATGGGTTATCGAATGATGTACCTACATATATTTTATTAAATGGGATTTCTTCGTTGCTTTTGGTGGATTATATGTGAGATTGCGCATAACACCTTGGCAAGTCGGCTACGCTACATACACGGACTCCGTAAATGGAGGGGGCGACGGATGCTTGATATTCTCGATTTCATTTTCTTGGATAATGGCTGCTTGCAAAGCAACGGAGGCACTCTCATATCTTTCTTCCGATGGAATATTTGTGGCAGAGTTGGTCACCATTTCTGCCACCTCGTAGCTGAGAAGCGCTTCGCGGAATTCAAGCATCCACCGATGTTCCATAAGCTCCGTCGCTGTTGGTCGTTTCATTGGATCAATAGTCAAACACTGTTTGATAAAACTGATGCCAACTTCGCTCAGTTGACCTGGCTCAGGTAACGGAGGATGCTGCGTCGCAACACCAATGTGGAACATTATCGCCCTGCAAGCAAAGTTTATATTGTGATATAGGTGAGATCTCAAGACCTACCATTCATTGTCCAAATTACTCCAAGGCTTCTTCCCTGTTGCAAACTCGAGAACAACACAGCCGAGTGACCAGATATCCATTGCTCCGTGTCTCCCACGTTTATCATTTTTGATTATCTCAGGTGACATGTACATTGGTGTCCCCGTTAAACCATTACTCATCACGGCCAGGCCATTAACGTTTGCAAGGCCATTAACCGATATGTCTGGAGCTCGGCGGGACCGTTGGATGGACCGCTGGTTCTTGGCAAGAATCTTTGCTGCACCAAAGTCAACAAATTTGATGACGCCCAAGTGATCAAGGAGGATGTCTGTTATGTGTGAGATGGAGTAAGAATGTCTGCGCAAATAAACTCACTGTCTGGTTTGATGTCCCGATGGACAATACCTCTGGAATGTAGATAGGCAAGTCCCTCCAGCATTTGCATCGTGTAAACTTGAATGATAGCCTCATCCTCAATCCTTCCATGTTCTAAAAGTGCAGCCAAACTACCTCCTTGACAATATTCCTCGAATATATATACCTTGTCACGGTGAACTTCAATTCCGTAGTATTCCACCACGTTTGGGTGGTGAAGCATTTCCATGACGCTGAGCTCATCTTTGATTTGTGAATAAAGATTGGGTAAACCCGATAGCTCTTGGAATTTGATCTCCTTCACAGCCATCAACGAGCCTGAGTCAAGATTGACAGCGAGATAAACGGAACCAAAAGCCCCCGCTCCGATAAATCTGCCTTGCTGCCAACGCATAGAAATGTTGGAACTGGACGATGCCAAAAAAACCAAAGAACGATCTTCAGGTTTCTCGTCATCAAGGACCTTTCCCAAGGTTCTGTGCTTTAGCCCAGTGATGGCTCGAGCCTCGTCGAGTTGATGGATCGCCCCTGACATTCTCTCCCAAAACATTCGAGTGCTTGAATCAATGAAAGCGGCATCGCGTTGTCGTGGAAAGGAAAAGTCTTCTTCCTCGTCCAAATGAATTTTTGAAACCTGCGATTTCATGAGTTCTTCTTGTTTTTCCTTCTCCTTCCTAGCCTCCAACGTTGAGCGGGCTCCAAGAATATCGAAATGGCTGATGAGCAGCGTCATGCAACTAGCGACTTTGTGTCTAAGCATTTCAAATTGCTCGTCTGGAAGGTGCAGAATATTTCTTCTCGTTCGATGTAGGGTAAATTCAAGGGCATTGACCGCCCACTTGAAAGTCTTGCGATCTGTAGGGTCACAGTCATCACAAATGAACGAAACCCAAGATATGGCCAACTTGATCAATAAGCGGTTGAATTTGAGCAACGAAGGGCGGTCCATATATCGGTGTGCATGCTGTCCATGTTCCGACGCAAACAAATACCAGTTCCCAAGAAGTTCTTGACAACCGTTTGCTGCTCGCAACGAACTACGGACGTGGTGCACAGAGTCGACAGTCGATTCGGCAAGACGGTTTGTTGCACGAGCGATCTTCCTCAGCTCACGATTCACACTGGGAAGATGAGCTTGGACGTCATTCAGACAGGTCAGAGTCATAGGCTCTAGGAGAGATTCCCCATCTTCGTCCATCGGCTCGAGGCTCTCTTTAAACGCCTGCTTGGACAACCCAAGCCGTCGCTGAGGTCCGTCAGCGACCAATCTCACTCTACCATCCTTCATATCCAACTGAACCTTAGGGATATCAAGCACCATCACCCTACCATTCCACAGGAAATGAGTCTGCGGAGAAAGGACAAGCACATAGCTCGCCTCGTCCGATTCACGGCCAAGGAAATCGATTCCGATCACACGAGTTCCATCCTCATTTGTGATTTCATCAACGTGGAAGGCTTGAGTCAGGATCTGTCTAATAGACTCCGGACGATCGAAAAGAGTGTTCGACGCGACGACGTAAACCCCATCCTCCTCCAAAGAATGGGTATACACCAAGAAGTGATCAGAAAGGATCAGAAGAGAGATGAAATGGTCAAGAGGAACATCCTCGATGCTGTACTCCGCAGAATTGCTGAAGCGCTGAGTAAGGACCCTTCGCAGGGGGAATGGTTAATAAACGTATGTTGTCCAGGAGTCGATGGCACTTCATACCTCGCAAACCGTTGCAACTTCCGATAGCGCAGTCGCACGCTGTCTAAAATTTTGCCATACCAGCTTATTATCTGTTCATCTGACATTTTCCTGCCTGATAAGGTCGAGCCTTGAACATGAGTTGAAAAACTCGATTTGCCAGTAAAGCCTGCCCCGTCAGAACCTTGAAGATGACTTGAAGAACCATTCTGGCTGCCGTCTTCCGCTATAGGAACACGCACTTGCGTATCAAAATAATTTGTTACACGCACCATCAGCTTGTTGGTCAGTGAACTACACTTAATGAGAGAAAACCTTCCCAGCTGGATGAAAAGGTCAAGCGTACCACAATTGTTCAGCGACTAAACTTGAACCCCCGGCAGTCAAGCTAACGTCATTGAATGTTGCCCATTGTGCTTCCAAAACGTCTGTTTCTTTGAAGTAAATCCCTTTAGCCCCGCTTTTCAATTTCCAATGGATCAACTTGAACAAATTTGTCAAGGCCTCTAGGATCGTTAAATCATAATCTTCGCTGATGCACTGCGGTAAATTCCAATTGCCTCCTGGATCCGGTGCCAGGAAGGCTTCGTATTGTCTTTTTAGAGTGCAAGCCAGCCCGATGCTCAATTTCAAGTCTTCCGTCATTTGGTCAATAATGAGCATGTCCGGATCCTTGAGCTTCTGAACGTAGTCCAACCGCAAGCGTAGACCAGCCTGAGCGAGCTTCGTCGGAAAAGATATCAATGGTACCAACTGATTTTCAAAGGTGGGGAGATTCATCTCTCTGAAGAGGGGGGAGAGGTTGACTTGTGCATCGCGCACAGAACCAAGAAAAGAGTGGACCGTTACGAGAAAACCTTTTTCAAAAGTGCGTTGCATGGATTCCTCTTTCAGCAGACGCTCAACAAAACTCGTGCCATCAGCGAGTTCTGACGTGTTACGGCTTCCAGGTTTCGAGGCGCCGTGGGTAGCAATGGGAACTTCGTGGCTAGTATTGGGTTGGTTGACATCCAAAGTATCGCTTCCTGTCCAACGACGAAGAAGATCAAAATGGTGCTTTAAGGACACGAGAACGGTAGACCACGTATTCAGAGTGTCGCATCTAGCTTGGAAAGGACCTTCGGCCGCAATAGGTTTATCAAGATAAAAGGCTTTAAGGTTTGGATAAAGGGATTGGACGACCTCGAGACGTTGAAGAACTGCTGTAACTTGCTGAAGCGCAGACGTCGTCATATCTTTGCCATTGTCTTCTTCATTCCTTATTGCCCGAAAGTTCATTATTTCGCCGATAACAGCATCAACTGTTCGTACTCTCCTCTCTTCGAGTTTCATCCGCTCCTCCTCTACCGAACGACCATGAAACTTGGCACGGACGCCCAACCAAATACTTTGATGAAAATTGTTCTGTTCATCACCCAACGAGTCGAGCGCAACTGCTATGCGGGTTTTCTCAGACTTTAAAACATCTCCCGAAAGAACTGAGGCAAGCATAGATTGCCATTCGAGTCGTTCCCTTTCCTGTTGAGATGCAGGTTGCATAGGCTCGGTCTCGAGTATAAGGCTGGAAACTCGGTCGATGGGCCCATCGCCGGATGAGTTGGATATCCGGCCAATATCTTCCTCGTCGCTGTTATCACCCGCATCAATGAGTTGTCCCAGACCTCTCTGAAAATAATGACTATCAGGATCACTGCGAGGATCGTCGGATTCGTTATTCCCGCCCCGTTCAGTAGACCGGTATCGTCGCACAAATTGAGAATATATATCAGTATATTTAGAACCTGACGGTGGATGTGCTTTTGGATAGATGGTGGAAGAAGAGCGAGACTTGGTCGAGTGAGGAGTTCGATTGGAACTGGAGGAAGACGGAATCTGAGGAGGGGTGGGATAGGGGAGCTGCTCGGCTGTATCCCAGATACTGTGAATATCGTCGTCATCGTCGTCATCGTCAATGTTGCTGATTGCGTCCTGCTCTGGGTGTGGATATAATGTTGGTGTGTGTCGGCGCATCATGACAAGACCTCGCAAAGTAATTTATTGACGTGACGTCAAAACGAGAATTTATGACGTAAGCCAACAACGCTTGCTTGCTTCAACACACTAGCTACCTGTGTATAGTCGCCATGGGTGTCGTAGAAAAGGTTCCGTTATATCATTGTGCTCTGAATATTAACGCTCATGGTCTTACTTTTCATAGATCAAGGAGATCGAGGGTGAGCTGGAGAAGCGACCGCCTCTTAGGTTCACCATCTCACATTTTACTACTCTTGATCGTCAGAGGAAATGGCTCGTAGTACGCCTAATTTGTGTTGAGCTCAATTATCTGTCTCTAATTTTAACAGCTCAGAAGAATAAGGTGGGCAATTTTACCTTCGCCCCACAAGTCACAATTGATTTAGGACTGGAATTAGGCGACGGAGTATCATCTAGGTCTTCTAAAAGCAAAATTAGCACGATACCGCGCTCAACTTTTGGAACCTACCACGAAATCAGGCCCCGCTGGTACTGGATTTGATGTGCAGAAGTCTGGGGATGCCAGGGTTGCTCTGATTGGATTTCCCTCTGTTGGAAAGGTTCTTCTTATGTCATGTCCTATCTGTTCAATTGACATCAGCGGCCTTAGTCTACTCTCCTTAGCAAGACTACTCATACAGCATCCGAGGCGGCTGCATACGAGTTTACGACATTGACCGTAAGAAAGATCATCTCCTTTTTTACTTCGACTTTTCTCAGCAACGCAGGCCATCCCTGGCGTCATAGAATACAAAGGAGCACGTATCCAACTTTTAGATCTTCCGGGGATTGTTGAAGGGGCTAGCCAAGGACGGGGGCGTGGGCGTCAAGTTGTGTCCAGTACGTTGTCTTTGGATCGTCACAGCACTACTCAAAATTCCCCGCAGCGGCAAAAACTGCCGATTTGATTCTCATTATGCTTGACGCTACAAAATCAGAAGAACAGCGGAGACTTCTTGAGTTTGAGTTAGATGCGGTTGGCATTCGACTCAATAAAACCAAACCCGACATTGTTTTCAAGAAAAGGACGACAGGAGGTGTACGTGCTCAATCTTTTCGTGTGTCGTAGTTGATGAAGTAAACTGAACACAGATCACATTCAATACGACTGTTAAATTAACGAGGACGGATGAAAAGACGATAAGGACGATTCTCGCTGGATGTATGATGTTTGTGTTGGTCTTTGTCTTCTGGCTGATGGCCTCGATAGATAAACTGCACAATTGCGATGTAATGATCCGGGAAGACGTATGTTGACTTCATGAATCACCGACGTACCTCATCGTTTTCAAGATAACCACAGATGAATTCATCGATGTTCTTATTGGTTAGTCCTCGTCTTCACGTCAACTCTGTTCCCAAAGCTAATCAAACAATAAATCCAGGGACAAGAAAATATATCCCTTGCCTCTGTTAGTGCACACTGTTTTGTTCTTTTGTGATTAACATTTATGTTTCGTAGACGTGTACAACAAAATCGACTCAATAAGTCTCGAACTAATGGACAAGCTTGCTCGACAACCTAATACGGTTGTTATCAGTTGTGAAATGGATCTCAAGTGCGTTGTTAACATGACCAGCTCTTATTATGGCCTCTATCATTTTGACACCCCTGCAGTCTGACCTATCTCATCGATCGGATTTGGGACGACCTTCGGCTTGTCAAAATCTACACCAAGAAGCGAGGGGATCATCCAGATCTGTCAGATCCCATCTGTCTTCGGAAAGGCGCTACCATTGAGGTACAACGACGGGCGATCTTTCTTACGGACTGACTGAGTATACCCACGCAGGACGTTTGCAACGGTATTCACCGTTCCCTTGCCCCTAACTTTCGATATGGACTTGTTTGGTGCGTAGAGTTACTACTCCACCCGTGTTGTTGTGACCTTTCTTTCAAAATCTGCCCTTGTGATCGATAGGGTGAGTTGTTCATTGTGGAGTCTTCCCACTTTCATCACAGTCAAGCAGGGAAAATCAAGTAAATTCTCGCCCCATGCCC
Source organism: Laccaria trichodermophora (assembly GCA_018417955.1). Lineage (NCBI taxonomy): Eukaryota > Fungi > Basidiomycota > Agaricomycetes > Agaricales > Hydnangiaceae > Laccaria > Laccaria trichodermophora. The sequence continues at coordinate 1,856,602 of JACTVC010000002.1, forward strand.
AGAAAGTGAGTTTGGCGCATCAGGTTCAAGATGAGGACGTTGTTTCAAGTGCGTTTCATGGGTTTCATAAAATGAGATTTCTTACATATAACACCCTAAAGTCTTTACCAAGTGATTGGTGAAAATGTGAAACAAGTGCAAAGTTCGTCAGAATAAAGTACGAGGCGGCGGGTTCCAATTCCCCGATAGTTGGCCCTTGAAATCAAGATTGTTGGCCTCCTTGATCTTCATCTATTCACGATCTTTAATTTTACATGTACCTACCCATGACTGAAAGACCACAGAAATGGCCAAGTGCTGAGACGTAATGGAGTCGATGCTACATGAATAAGAGTTGGATCCAGGCTGGTGCTTACTTGCAAACAAGAATGAATTGCCACCGAGCGGAACGGGATATCGTGACACGTGGCTGTCGTGACCGATCGCGGTTTTATTACAACGTTCATTTGTGCAAATTTCAAACCAGCATCTCGTCATGATCTTCTTCACATCTTCAACCCTGTGTATACCCACTATTTCTACCAGGACGCCAGGACTCCCTCGCCAATTTCTTCGTCGCATTCCGCTGCAACATCATGACCTATCACTCCCAGCCCATTGAACTTATCTTTTTGGGTACAGGAACCTCCGCGAGCCTCCCCCACATTGAATGCCTGACTGCCTTACCCGGGGATGAAACACCACCCTGTAAAACATGTCTATCCACCCAGACACCTGAAGGCAAGAAAAACATCCGCCGGAACACAAGTGCTACCATTAGAATGGCAGACAAGAATGGTCTACCTGTGTATGTATAGCGCATACATCGTTTTTCTCTCCAGCTTTGCATATCTTGCGACTTATAGGACGGTGGTCATTGATGCTGGAAAGAATTTTCAGGCAGCCGCTCTGGAATGGTTTCCGAAGTACCAGCTCAGGAGGATTGATGCCCTGTTGATCACACATGCTCATGCGGATGGTAAGCACAATGCTTTTTGTGGTTTTTCTGCGCGAGTCTTCTGAACAGTATTAAGCCATGAATGGTCTAGATGATCTCAGAGGTCAATCTATAGTTTTCTCGGAGTATCGATATCCTGACCTCAACAAAGGCTGGACGCTGAGATCCGCAATTCAAGACCACATCGATGTCTACGTATCGCAGGATACTTTCACGGAGGTTCAACGGTCGTTCCCTTACCTGGTAGCCAAAGAGTTCGCGTCGGGAGGCGGTGATGAAAGTGTCTTTTGCTTTCGTGCCTTTGCCTGTATGGGTTCTTACTTTATTATAAACATGACAGGTACCTGAGTTCAAATGGCACATTATCAGCGACAGTGTCTCATTCGAGATTGGGAATACCGGCATTCATATTACACCATTCGCAGGCAAGTTCATTAATATCTCCTGTTGAAACTTTTGAAGATACATCAGGCAGTTCACCACGGGCGCGTCTTTTCAGTGGCCCCTCCACCTTCGTATATAGTTACGCCGACAGCAACTCTTCCATCGACACCAGTCAAATCGGCAATATCTCTCCCGGGCAGGCAAGCCTTTGAGAGTGAAACCGGGGAGGAAGGCAAAGAGACGATATATCCCTATCTTTCTTTTGGCTTCAAGATCCAGAACCACATTGTCTACATCTCAGATGTATCTCATATACCCGACAACGTGTGGCCAATGATTGAACCTTCGGATGGTCCGATTCCAGTAGCAGTACTGGATTGCCTGCGCTTGCAGCCACACCCCTCGCACGTTGGTCTCGCAGGATCTATCGCGTTGGCCAGAAGAATCAAGGCAACGAAGACATATTTGACAGGATTTGGACACGAGGTCTCTCACGAAGAGTACGTGAAGATTGGGGAAGTGATTGGTGGAAGAGCTGTCGACAATGACTCGGAGGAGCTCACTGATTCTGAGAGGAAAGGCATTGAATTAGTTGGAGAGGAACGGGGTCAGTGGATACGTCCTGCACATGATGGATTGAGGGTGTTTGTGGAAGAGAATGGACAAGTAACGGATGAGAGTTATATATAAACACGAATGTGACTCTCGGTCATCCTTTGTCACAGCGCAAGCTAGCGGCTTAGCCAAGTTAAAACACTCCCTTACATAAAACACAAATTGAACGCAACTCTTTTGAACACAACTTTTCTTTTCAGCAGGGGCCGTTGGCCATGAAGTTCTTCTCTCAATCCTTCTTGTACGAGTACGTCAAGCTTTCACTTCCTTCCTTGTTCTTGCTCTCTTAAAAGTCTGACAGCGATCCCTGGCCTATCGTCTCTCTCGCGTTTTTCCTCCGCTACCCTAATCCCTATGCAGCTCATGTCATCTCATGCGATGTCATTTCTAGAAACCAGACTTCTTCAGGTTCTCTGCTCACAACCCGACTCATCCTCAAAAGGGGCGCCATGCCCAGGTGGTTCCCCAAGGGCATTGTTTCTAGGGCAGAATCATGGGTCATTGAGGAAAGCGAAGTAGATCCTCATGGAAAGGTTGTGAGGTGTCGCACTAAGAACCTTGATCACGTCAAGGTGATGCAAGTTGAGGAAGCTGTGGAGTTCCGTCAGACACCTGAAGGGTTTGACTCTTTTATCATGGGACTACATTGTATTCATTCTGCATAGGAAAACTCTTCAACATACCGAGGCCCGCATCGTTTCAGGCTTCGGATGGGGTCTCACGAAGAGAATAGAAAATCATGGTTTAACGCGTTTCAAAGCCAATCTTCAAAGGGTCTGTTCATGCTTATCCTTTGTTGTTTTTGCTGGTATTAATATGTAAAATTTAGTCCCGAGAAGGGGTTTCTTTGATACTCAGTCTTTTACGACAGTCCCGACTTCAGCCCATGACTCTTGGTGCCCCCACGTCGGTTCTTGGAACGCCGAGCGCAGAAGAGTTCAGCGATGGTACATGTCAACCCAAAAATGGCACATGGACAAAATTCAGATATTGGTTTCATCCACCCTCTTAACTTGTTTGTTCCCTTACTTTACATAGCCAACCCCCAAATGTACAATATATTATGTAGCTGCGTGCGACGAAGATCGTCTAATGTAGTTGACTCTTGCGCCTAAACCTCTGAGAAAAAGTTGTTCGCTAAGCTGGCGCTAAATCTCCTTGGACGAGTATGTACTTCCCAACTGCGGTTGCCAGACAGCTAGTCACCAATCCTGGACTCCCCAATATTCCACCAGAACCTGTCGTGGCGTTGGCCTCTAGCCCCCGCAAGACACTCTTTTGTACTCTTACGAGGAGTGGTGTCGCCTTGTGGCTTGTTCGGGTGTGTTTGAACATCAATCCGTATGCACTCGCACTCACACCCTTCCAGCCGTCAGCCATCTTGTCATTCCTCTCGCGGACACCAACCTCTATCCTAGAACACGGCGAGAATGTCGACGTATGTTGGTCAATGGATGGTAATCGAATAATCATAACTGCAAGTTGTTCCAGTAAACTTGTATCATGTAACCCAGGTCTAACCGTCGGCCCAAGACGTCGGAATCCTTCTTAGTCTTGGTCGCCGTGGAATATAAGCCAGAGAATCTCGTTTACCACCCTCCAACACTGCCGTTGAATGCTCAGCGAAGTTTTATGGCAGGCCCTGGTGAAGGGCACCCTTTGCAGTCCACTATTCTCCATTTCGAAGGTGTTATTCGTGTTGAGGGAACCCTTTTGAGGTGAATACTCCTACTTCACACTCACACCTTCTCTCAAGATTTTTTTTTTTTGAGTGTCTCTCCAAGGAGACACTATCTTCTATTCTCCACAAAGAACCCTTCTACTATACAGCGTGTGCCGTGGCCCTCGGACAAGGAAAACGATTCTGTGGAATCGAGGAGGCGACCTCTTGGTTACGACACCTGGCTATTGAATGGCGAAGATTTTTCGTGGTTTATCGATTCAGATGGTGGGTTCTGAATCGCCCTTGATATTCCTTTGCATTAACGAGGGGCAAAGTTTCTGTCAATAAAATCATATTCTCACGAATCAGCAGTGGGGAAATTTGGGTGACATCAGATGGGAGAGCATACTTCGTTCACCTTCAAGAGGATATCGACAACGAAATTTTTTCAGACGAAGTTCTTTTCTCGGGAGAAGTCTACCATCGGGCAAGTTCTTTCCCATGTAATCCGGCGGTATCTTCTCATCGCGTTGTAGGATGATGTGGGCAAGGAAAACCAACCTGAACATCTCAGTCGGCTATTCTGGCAAGGGCATTGTATTCACGACTTTGAAACTCCAAAATGGGTGCAGAAACAACGACAGTTTGATCCTGACAAGCCAAGACATGAAAGGGGGCGACTTTACGAAGAGCCACGACACGCAAAGGCGATCGCTATCAATGCAAAATTATCTTTGATCGCAATTGGAACTCTCGGGTATGTTTTGGTATCTATTTCCATAAGATGTCTAAGCCGGAGATAGAGGTGCGCTAGAATATACCAACTTTCCTGTTCAGGATGGTGCCGTTCCACTATCACAGAATGTGCACGTCCCCAACCCATACAACCGTCAAACGGGTCCAGTCTACGCCATGGAATGGAGTTCAGACGGCTATGTTCTTGCTGTCGGCTGGAAACATGGATGGGGTATTTTCAGTGTTTGTGGAAGGTGCCTTGCATCAGGTTTCGGAGTTGAGGATCCCATCGACCTTGAGAAGTGAGTTCATCTTTGATGATTTTTCTCTCGCTGACTTTCTTGTGGAAGGTTTCAGGATGTATTCATGTCCGGGGTCCGCGATCTCGTGAGCCGTTTTCGACTGGGTCATCACGCTAGCCATTCTAATTACTTCAGTCTTGGGGACCCGGAAATTTTGAACTCCTTGTCCTAGCGCAGCCGTTGGATCAGGGTAGGATTCGCATCCTCGTTTCAATGACCACATACGTAACTATTCCGGCAAGGTGATAATGGTCAGCTGTTTGCCATTCCTTTCGCAAAGAGTTCTACTACAGGTCAACATTCACCTGTAGGCCAGTCAACAAAAAGTATACTTTTGGGCCGCTCACCCTTAAATTTCAGGACAATACGCGTTATGCTTTTCTACAGATGGACGATCGCGCGCTTGTCTATAGAGGGGCTGATCAACCCGACATGAGTGTTATAAATCCAGAGTCTGATGTATGGCAGCACATCAAGGTTGTTCTTGCGTGCCTGCCCTGTGTGTGCCATGTTTTAAACATCTGGACAGATTCCGCAGAAATACCTGTCTTCGAACTGGCCTGTTCGATACTCATCGTTGAGCAGCGACGGTAGATTGATTGCCATTGCCGGCAGAAGAGGCTTCATACATTACAGTTCGACTTCTGGTCGCTGGAAACTGTTCGTGGACGAGATGCAAGAGCAGGCGTTCACAGTTCGAGGAGGGTTGCTTTGGTTTCATCATGTGCTGATAGTGGCAATGGAGGTTGCCAAATCATTTCAGGTTCGTCTTGCTTTCTTCTAGGCTCCTGGCGCCTCTGAGGCCGGCAGACAGATCCGCTTATATTCTCGAGACATGGAACTCACTGGACAAAATATCCTACACCGTGAAATTCTCTCATCACCGGTTGTTATTCTCTCCTTGGTCGACAATTCCTTGTTGGTGTACACATTGGACAACAATCTTCACCATTACTTGATTGTACCGACGGTAGATTCAATAAGACTCCACTTATGCGGCAGCATATCCTTCACTGGCATCATCGCTGCTCCTACTGCTGTTCGTATGCTTAGTTGGATGATACCCAGTGCTCAAAAACGTATGTTGCCTCCTCTTATGCTTCCATCGTGCCGAAAAAATGACTTTTCAGAACTCGGCGATCCTGTCGATGATCTTTCTGTTGCAGCAGTCCTGATGGTTGTGGGAGGACAGCTAGTGCTCCTTCGTCCTCGAAAGGTACCCTACTGATACGTAACCTCCGTGGAAAAGTTGTTGATTGCGTGAAGTCTGCAGACCAAGAAGTTAAATATGACATGCAAATATTTGCAGACCGAATCGAGTTTTGCTGGATCCATCTTCGGGGAATTGGTTCCCTTGAAAATTCATTGTGGGCGTACGATGCCCAAGGTATGCGAGTCTGGTTGAATGCCTTGACCATAGAAGCATCACACTCGACATCCGACATCCACGAAAATATCAAGGAAAGCGTCAATATACCCCTTGATTTTTATCCCTTGTGTAAGCTTCTCTTTGACCTCTCCATGTATCGCATCTCATTCTGCGTACTCTAGCCGTACTAATGGACAAGGGAATAATAATTGGGGCAGAACATGAAACTGCTACTAGGTTAAATCTACCTTTTGCGATGTTTAGACATGCGACAAGTGTAAGTCCTATCTATCTGACAGTGGGAGAATTGATATATCGTGCTCCAAGTCGCACTTGTTTTTACAGCACATCCTCTTGTACCATCTCAGCGCTCGTCAAATAAAGGAGGCGATTCAGTTCGCCTCAAACTACAAAAACCTTGTTTTCTTCGCCCATGCACTCGAAATACTTTTGCACACAGTTGTAGAATCGGAATCTACTGTCTCAAGCTCTGGCAGAGGGGAAGGGACGTTCGTGAGTCCAGATGCCATCCTGCCGACCGTCATAGAATTCCTGGATCATTTTGACGTATCACTCGATGTCGTGGTTGGCTGTGCGCGAAAGACTGAGCTGACGCGATGGCGGCGTCTCTTTGACGTCGTCGGAAACCCGAAGGCGCTTTTTGAGGTGAGTTTCCCTACCCTTGACTGACAAGCCTCTGAAGAGTGTGCCAGACCTGTCTCGCCTCGCAACGGCTCAAAACGGCAGGGTCTTACTTATTGGTTCTCCACAACCTTGAGCAGCTGGACGAAAATAGTAGTGAAGCCGTTCGATTGTTGAAGAAGGCCGTGGAGGGCAAGGAATGGCAGTTGTGTCGGGAATTACTCCGATTTCTGCAGTCCATTGACGACAGCGGAGAGGCACTGCGGACGGCTCTTCTTCAAGTGAACCTAGCGATCGGGTTGTGACATCCTTTTTCTCAGTTCACTCTTTTACTCGCCCATGAGCTTACATATTACATAACATGGCACTCAAGCCGTAGATAGCAAGTAGATAGTTGGTAGATAGCGGAGTTGAGGGGGAGTGGATGGACTCCGTTGAAGACTCTTAGGAAAGGGTTCGATGGGCGATCGTTCTTTAAATAAACTTCAGATTCTGTCCTTGAGCACACACCATCGATACTATGGACTCGAACATATTACACACCCAGGAGGGCGTTGTCATTATATCCTACACCACATTAGTATCATCTCCTCTGTCTTTGAAAGACTCCATAGGTCAGGATCACTTCGAGTGTCCAACTTGGAAGTACCATCACCAACATTGATACCCCCCAGAGCATGCGTTTGGGTCCGGTTCGAGATCGTTGGGAATCATCATCGTTCGCGATTTACCGCCCGTCTATATCACGTATCGGGAACGACTGTTGAAGCTAGCCTACCGTTTTGCAAACCTGGACGAAAGCACTCGCGATAAGCATGTACATGCAGAAAGTAGATACAGGTGAATACTACCATTGTCTAAGGAATCGTCTCAGTCAACCATTATAGTTTTGGATGGTCTCATGGGAAGGTAGCTTGCCCATCATTAGCCTCCTGAATGATTTACCATCATACGCACCAGGAGATAATGAATGGGAAACCCGGTTTGTTGAACTTCAACTTGAATGGAACGTGCCTTGTTCATGATACTTATGGACAACCTTGCCGTTCTTAGACACCCTGAAAGCTTCCTTTTACGCGAATCCAGTGTTCGACAACCCCACCGTCACCTTTGACGAACAACGCGCATTTCCTGAATATTATGGGAGCAATATCTGTATGAGTAACAGTATACTATCTCACTTCAAGTTGTCTTCATCCATCTTGTTCAGGGCCAAACAAAACCGAACCAGGTGTCGAAGGGTTTGAGGAGGCGTTCAAAGACTTGGGAAGGTGAGGGAACGGAGAACGTTGAGAACGTCTCAACGCCATTTCCCCTTTCACCATAGTTCACCATGGTTGACGAGTTGAACAGCTTCGTTTTCAAAGTGGGTTGCGAGCTGGCGGTAGCTTGTCAGCCGTTTGGTATGGTCTGTGCCAGCTACAGTCGAACAAATGCTAAAGTTTTTACAAGTCGAAGAGGTTTCGGACCTTTCAGATAAGATATCCCTCCCACATTTAATTAGAACGTCGCAAACTACGAAGGCTCGTCTTCTGCATTATTTTCCAACTCCGCCAAGCACGAGTTTGCCCCGGGATGAACCTTTGGATAGCTGGTGTGGGTTCCATCTTGACCACTCCCTGCTAACAGGTTTGTGTTCGGTACGTTTTTTTTTTTGAATTAACCAGCTTCCTTCCTTTTGACATGTCGAAGGCAATGTATCTCGAGGCGAACGATGGCGCTGAACCAACTGTTGTACCATCGCCCTCTCTAGCATCTGGTCTTTACATTCGGAATCGTGGGGGTGATTTGATAAAAGTCTCCATTCCGAGTGACTGTCTGGCGTTTCAAACTGGAGAAGCACTTGAGATTGCCACCGGTGGGAAACTTTTGGCGACCCCACATTGCGTTAGGGTAGGAGGGCTGCATGTAGAGAGGGTCTCACGAGAAACATTTGCGTTATTCATGCAACCAAACACCGACCAGCCTCTTTCTACGTCAATAACGTTCGGAGAATTCAGCAAGCAGGTCTTTAACGATCATTATGGAAGTCGGTTGATGTAATCTATGATACAATGTTACGAATATGTATATGCAGAGTATCTTTCCAGAATGAACGATGAAGTCAAGATTTCTAACGGTTGTGAGGTGAGTTGTGAGCTGTACGTCACGGCGAGGTAGAAAGCGGTCGACGCTGGGACGATCCTGACGCAAATGTGTCGGGTAAGACAGATAGCACCGCGGCGGTAAAACTCGTACGTTTGTCTTTATTATTCCTTCGCGAACCAATGGAGGACCGACGATCATCCTGATCCGAGATCACACTCCACTCCTCACTCGGTGCTCCTCGTACAGAACCGCTGGAGTTGTAGCCCGAATATGATTCGGGTGAGTAACTAACACGATGGTCGTGATCACGGATAGTGGAGAGGTCTGTCTCAGCTTCACCATCGCTCTCTTCGTTTCGCTGTCGCTTGATAAGAGAGCGAGCGTACTCCAAGTCCCGGTATATGGATTCTATGGCTGTAGAAACACCTTTCTCCTGTAGACGCGGATCAGTCAATAGTGCCCGACAGAATAACAAGAGCATTACCCCTCTAATTTGTTCCCCAATTGCTTTAGCACGATCTATCTGCTTTTGATCAGTGGTTGCAAGCACCAACGCCTCGGTCAAGGATTGAACAGTAAGCTTTCTGACGCCAGTACCAACACCAAGAGCTTCGACGCGGTCTGCCCAAAACATCTGATCACCGAAGAATGGTCTAATTATCGTTGGTATTCCCGCTGAAACTGTTTAACCCCCTGAATATCAAAGGCTATTGATTTCTCACCTCTTAAGCTGGCTCCAGTAGTACCCGCCCCGCCATGATGACAAGCTGCATCAATGCGCTGGAACAGCCAATCGTGAGGTACCGATGATATAGGATATATTTCAGCAGGTAACGCTTCTTCTGATTCGACATCGTCGCCGGATTTCACATGGAGTCGGTCTGACCAACCCTTTGAGAGGATAGCACAGACGCCACTCTGCAGAACAGCTTCCACAACACAACGGGTCATTGTTTTTGGGTCCGAAACTACAATGCTTCCAAAGCCAATGTAGACAACTTTTTGTCGAGATTGATGTGCGTTGTCAATAAAATCAATAAGATCTTGAGGAGGGATCCACTTTTTAGAACTGACGTCGGCATCATCCAGAAACCAGTAGCCTAATATATCAAAGTTTATCAAGTGAAAGTAGGAAGTGAGTTAACGAACCCGTCACCCGAATCCACTCTGGCCAATCAAGCGGTGGGGGCACCACATGGGGACTAAAGTTGTACAAAAATGGAATTTTGTGTGGTTCCATTTTGTCAAGACTTGTTGGTCCAAGGTGTAAGAGATCACGTCTCCACCGGTTTATTTGACCTGCGGTAGCTCGCCAAAATACCTGATCGAACATGACATAAGTCTGATGAGGGGGAAGTAAGACGAAGATTTCTGCAAGGCATGCATAACGACACTCAACCATATAATTGTAACTACCGCCCATCTGAAAAAAAATTGCGTTAGAGTGGCACATTCTGAAGCTGTAAAACCTGCCTTGCGCTCTGGCACAGCAAATGCATGGGGATACGCTCTAGGTCGTTTTTAGTATGTACCTATCGATGTGCTTCACCACCAGGTTTACCTTGTCCGCGTCCACGTCATTGTGAATGCCCTAAAATATGGGATTGCTAATGCTTCAGCTATGTGGTAACCACCCATTGCGCTAGGACTTTCCACCAAGACGTCAGCCCCCTGGCAGGCTTCCCAGGATGTCTTGAGGAGGTCGTCCAACCACCCTCGAAACTATCGCTTCATAGTGAGTCTCGAGAGCACAAAATTCCACAAGTTATGTTACCTTCTGCAAGCCTTCTTTGAGGAATGACACAGTAAATGTTCCATTTTCGACGCATATTCGCATCAACTCAGCGGGATCACCTCCGACATACCCATATTCGATACCATGCTGCCTTTTGATTGAGTGGGCAGCAAATAGAAGTAAGCATCAACGTACAGATTCAATCCAAGCCTGAAATTCGCCATGGGTTGCGATCTTGCACTTATGTCCATCAGCTATGAGGCCTTTAGCCAAGGCTATGTAAGGTTGAACGTCACCACGTGATCCGATCGTCAGGAAAGTAAATCGGAGTGACTTGTGAGGCTTGAAATTCAAAAAAGTCGATGACGCTGAAGTGAACATGAGAGCTGGGAGAGAATCTGCCATATTCTCTGGGGGTGGCGATGGGTCGCAATCACTACCAATAGATCTCGTTTCGAACGCTTCTAGAGTAAGCGCGTCTCGCTTTCCGGGAGATGTTGTTGCTGCGGAAATACCAGCCACCATACGTTTCCTGACACTCTCCATTTGATTCTCCAGCAATTGCACAAATGCTGCCCGTTTGTCCTCAGCTCCAAATTCAAAGAAAAGTTCCTCGTGGCCCTTTACAATGATAATCAAGCCATGATGACCAAATCGAGTCGCTTTCGATTTCTCCAAGGCGAGAATATCCCGAAGGGGCAACGTCATCTGTCAACAGAGGTTGAACGTGAATACCCATGATTTATGAAAACAACTTACCCTGGTCCGAGAAGTCAATGGGCCACTTGACTTGAAACAGAAGAAATTCGTGGAAACATAGAGCCTTCCGGATACTGGCAGAAGCCTGTAGATGTAACCCGGAAAGTCTAGATAACGGTTAACAGCAAATAATATCGTCCAAAACAAGACCCACATCCTAATAAGATCTCTTTCTCATCATACGCGAAAGCCGCACGGAATTTATCAGTTGCTTCTTGGTCAGCGGCGATGTCCGGCGTTTCGAGCACACTGAATGCCATGTCTCCGGTACCGCCTGATCTATTAATTGGCCCAGGCGAAGAGACAGTTGCAGCTGAGTACACCTCTTTGACACCAACAGAGTCGAACGGAGAATCCTGGTTGTTGCCAGCCAACGCGCCAAACACTCTACGAGATTTAAACCATGAGGGGACGCCGACGTTCCATGAATTGGTGCTGTCTCTGCTCAATGAAGATTCGTTAGGATATGTGGAGGCACGGGAGGTGGAGGGTGGGTACGTGTGATTAAGTGGAGGTAATGATTGAACTGAACTCTTCGATGGATCTTGTCGGGATTCAATGTTATCTTGGGAGGTGGACTTTGGAGACGTAGTTATTGGGATAAATGAAGAGTTACCCCTTCGAGATATATGTGTGTACTCGTCACCCTGTGTTTCTGGAAGAATGTTCGATCCTGAGCGGCCAAGAGACAGGGTATCCGAAAGGGGTTTGAGAAGGGAGGACAACCTAAACCCCGATGCCGCTTTTGGAATACTTATATCTAGAGGGTTCGTTGGCGGCTGGAGGGAGATAGGGGATGAACGTGAAATTGTTGTGTCCAGGAGTGCAGGATATGTTTCTTGTTCCGGAAAGCTACGGTGGCTGCGGATCACATCACGTATTTGTTCAAGAGATGCTGAAAGATCCTGAAAGTAGGCGAAGAAGTATGAATCGACGGAGTATTGCTCTTGTTCTCCTTTGTCGACGACTTTCACTTCAATGGTTTCACTGAAATCCATTGCTGAAGACCGTTCCACGTCCAAAACGACGGAGTATGGGATTGCGATCTTGAGAACGCGAAGGAATTTAATTGGATACGTCAAGAAAAAAAGAAAAATGCACACCTTGACGCTATCTCCCATATTTTGGGCTTTAAAAATAACCTTCCTTATCGCTTTCACCCATTCTTCCTGGCTGGGAACGGAATCCGCGGAGAGAATGACCGTCTTTTGATTGGTTCGCAACCGAAAATCCTTTCCACCAACAGCATCACACGAAATGGCATATCGTAAATCTACGATGCCATGAGGGAAGTATGGATCCTATAAATGACTCTTTGGTATTGAGACGAGGCAAATACGTCATCATTTCTTACCGAGGAGGATTGATACCAAGAGAGTGCATCGTTTTTTAAAACGAACCAATGCTTTATCCATCGTTTTGTCCGCTGGGCCTTCTTGTTGAGAGAGCCGGATTTCAGGATTTGGTCCTGTGGAACGTTAATTGATCAGTGGCGCGGCAAGCACTGGACTTTGTAAATCCTAACCTCTCTGGTGGGCATATGCGCAAAGAAGCATAGATGAGAATTCGTGAGATACATGTATCCCTGTAATACTGGGACAACTTATGTTTGCGATCATATTCGGGGGAAGGCTGGGGACTTACACACAGAACGCAAGAGCCAGCATGGCATTTCTACATATTCATGAAGATAATGCCACAAAGATACGGGAAGAACTTACCAGCGCAAACTTCCTGGATGTCGTCAAGTTCGTAGATGTCCCTAAGTTTCTCTGCGAGACGAGCCCTTCGATGAAGCTTCACAGTTGCCATGCTTCCGGTTCTGGTCATCATCGATTTGAAGAGAATTGAATCATGAGTTTCAACTGGGGTGGATTGTGGGATGGATTGGTGTGAAAGAAGTGAAGGCCTTGACGACGAAGAGTGAGAGGTATCTTCAAAGTCCTGCTCTATTTCTTCGTCCGATACGACAGTGTCATCTATTGCAAGTTCTTCCTCAATCACAGCAGAATGTGCTTGGATTCCATGCTTTGGAAGTCCTGGTATGCTAATGCGACGTGATCTTGCGAGCGGTCTATGAATGGTATGAATGGAAGAGGAGAGCTGCTGGACTAAAGGGAGGATACGTAAGCAGTTCGTGGAGTGACGCTGTTCTGGATTCTTACACTGTGGCCGCTGATCTTCGTCATCACTGCCTATATCCATGGGACTCAAAGCGTTGCTTTCATCATCGTTATCTGGATTCATCCATGGCAGGGCTTGAAGTGCCTGAATAAGAGTTTGCGTGCCGGCACGCATCTGAAACGGGACAGTGCGGCGTCAGAAGAGGAGAAACGCGCGAAATTGATCACGCACGGATCCGTCCCCTCGAAATGGGCTTAGCGACGGCCGAAGTGGCGGAGAAGGAGGGACTATGAAAGGTGAGTCATCCGGCACCATTGTTGCGCTTTGTGTCAGACGCAATGACCTGGGAGAAGCACTGGGAGAAGATGAACCTGGGTCTTTGATTAAATATGACCCAGGGTGTGATTACGAGTCAGCACGCACCCTCATTCTCCGCAGATGCATGGCCTCTGACTTTCCGGTTCAGAGAGAATAACCTGCGAGCGCTAGACGAAGATGAAGGCGAAGGTGCAGATTTTCCCCCAACGCTACGACTCAGTTTATCTACGGTCTTTTCGACTGCGGTGGACAACCGTTTGACACGACTCTGTCCTTGAAGAGAATTGGGTGCTTTATCATCACCTTGTGGTGCAATTCCTAAAGCCTGTTCAGAAGTATCGATGGAGTGTAGGGAGGATTTCGGGGTGGACATTGGGGGTAAATACGAGAACAAAATGACCGAGGCTGCGGCAAAAGGAAAGCACTGATAAGCGCTGAGCGCTGAGCACTAAGTGGACAGTGTGTGAACAGAGGTCACGTCGCCTTGTGCTTACGTAATAATCGACCTCGACACGTTCATGTCGCGCGCAGCTCTCCTCACTGATATATAAGTACCTTGGATATACCCGACTCTTACGCTCTCAACGATATACCACAACTTTTGACGACACATACCACGATCTGTGATTTCCACTTATTGCCTTACCCCGATGCGCGGAGAAATATGTGTGGGCTTTGCATCGTTCCTGGCGTGCGTCGTCGCAAGTCCCTACGACATCCAGTGTACTGACAATATTCATAGATTTACCTCTTTGCTGCTACTCATATTCGTTCATGTCAGGCTTTTTAAATTTGATCCTAATGTGCTTCACCGACCAACTCTCTACAGGTTGGTCAAATAACTACATCTACAGTTCCTCGTGGAATATGGATGGTGATTGTTGCCTTTTTTTCATTGGCAATCCATTCCGCTGATAGGTTCGCCTTAGGTTGAAGTCAACATGTCAACATATGGGTAAGTATCATGAAGCATCGCCCTTGTACTCTTGATCATCGTCTCGTAGAGCGTCTCTCCAAAGCGCAATATTCAATCCTATCATGGGCCTCTACACAAGTAATGCGAGCGCACCACTACAGGCTGGCCTGGGGTTGCGACAATTTTACAAATTTGGCTTGTATTCGTACTGTGGATACATTTCCGAAAAAGAAGGCACCTGCGGGAACCATACAGTTGGGGAACAGTTCACGCCGTTCGACGCCGTCATTTCTGACATGCTTCCACAAAATTATTCGATACTCACAGCTAACCTTATACCAGGGAATGTAACCCTTCGTGATTCCAAGTACCTTGGCCAGTCTACGAAAGCGGCGTACTGGATGTTGCTTTTGGGGACCCTATGTGCTGCGCTTACATTGCTCACGTTAGCCGTTTTTCCACCGCTGCATCCAAATCTTAACCTATCTGTAGTGGCATTGCCAAGAATCATTTCACATTCTTCGTTTCCACCATTTTTGCCATTGCCGGGAGCCTTCTGCTTTTAATTGGGGCCAGCATATGGACTGTCCTCATAAAAAAGTCAGAGTCGGTGAACCACCTTCTTATTCCGGGAACGCAAATTCCGAGTGGTATCAGCGTTTCTGTGGGACCTGGGCTGTTTCTCACCTGGGCGGCCTTCGTTGCGCTTGTCGTGTCCATCATTCCATACATGATCAGGTACGTAGAGAGTTTGCATGTTTAGGAGATTGTTGACGAAGCTTCCCAAGTTGCTGCACCTACCGAGGATGACTGACAGGTCTCCACCGGTCATTGGACAAATCTAATTTAACGATCTAAACTCTACGTAAATAGCAAGACTTGTAGACGTAGATGCGAACTACCACGAAGGGTAATCCGATACCGAACCAGTTGTCCCGATCTCGATCAATGATGGGGTTTGTTGTCAGCCTCCGCCAAGCCTACTTGTATTATTTTCTTCTTTCTACCCAGTTTCTACCCAAAGTATAACCACCTTCTCTTGACCACTGTAGTCCGCCGTTCCTTTCTCTTCTCTTTTCAACGACCTTGCAATGCTCAAAGCCATCAGAGCCTTTGTGCTCATCTCGGCGGTCGCCACTTTTCTCGTTGGCAGCGTTCGTGCTGTTCCTAAGGTTTCTCGTGTTGGACGGTACTTGTACAACGCGGATGGCTCTCGCTTCTACATCAAGGGAATCGCTTACCAGGAACAAGGTTTGTTTACCAACAGTTTAACCTATCGACGCTGCCTAATGTTTCACGCCGCTGGCATTAGGGACTGTCGTTGCTTCGGCTGACAACCCGTTTGGCGAACCCTCCAGCTTTATAGACCCCCTCGCACAGGGGGATGCCTGTGCCCGAGATATACCGTTCCTTTCTGCCCTCGGCGTTAATTCTATTCGTGTCTACAGTGTCAATTCATCCTTGAACCACGACGCTTGCATGAATGCGTTCAGTCAAGCTGGAATTTATGCTATGTAGGTTTATAATTCGTTATGTTGATTGTGCTTATCCGTTTATATTCAAGTATCGATCTCGCTCTACCACTGAATGGCTCCATCGATCGCGTTTCACCCTCTTGGTCTACAAATCTTCTCAACCAGTACATTGCGACTATTGATGTGTTCAGCAAATATGACAACGTCCTGGCTTACAATGTTGGCAATGAAGTTGTTTTACAAGATGGCACCGGCATTGCTCCATTCGTCAAAGCGGCTGCGCGAGACATAAGGGCATACTTGTAAGGGTGAAAGGAAACTTCAACCTGCCTTTACTTAATGATAACAGGTCGGCCAAGGGATCATCCGCACTTGTCGGTTACGCAGCTATCAACGGTGCGGCCAATTGGAGAGACGCCCTGGCCAATTATCTATCCTGCGATCCTTCGAGCTCCAACTCTGGTGCGACTGCCATTGATCTTTACGGGTTAAACGATTAGTACGTTAATGGTTCGTTCTTCACATAATGATGTCAACTGATTTTACTGACAGTGAATGGTGCGGAGATTCAACCTTTCAGGCGTCCTATGCTGGCACCACAGGGGATTATGCTGGCTACAACGTTGCAGCTTACTTTAGTGAATTCGGTTGCATTACTTCGCCTCCCCGTTTGTGGACGGAATCCGGGGCAATCTTCAGCTCTGACATGTCTCCAGTGTGGTCAGGAGGTATTGCTTTCTCGTACTTCCCCGCTACAAGCGCTCAGGGACAGTTTGGGATGGTTACTATTTCGGCTGACGGGAAGACTGTCACTACGAGCGACGACTACGATAAGTTGAAAACCCAGTATGGACTAGTTTCACCTCCAAACTCTCCTGCTCAAGCCTCTGTCACCGCTGCGGCTTATCCAACATGCCCAACAACGAACAGCACTTTTTTGGCGTCAAAGGTTCTTCCCCCCACTCCCAACCAGGCTGCTTGTGGTTGCTTGGAAAATGCCCTGAGCTGCCAATTCACACCAACATCAAATTACAGTGCCATCGCCGGTACTCTTCTAGACACTGGTTGTAACCTTCTTGGACAGGCAGGTGGCTCTTGCTTGGACATCGGCGGCAATGGCACGACTGGTGTTTACGGGCGCGTCTCAGACTGTGACCCTGGTAAGTCGGCTTATTTATGATGTATGACTGCTAATTGGGTATGTATGTAGCCGTGAAACTGTCATACGTGATGAGCCAGTACTATGAAGCGAACAAGCGAAACGCTCAAGCCTGTAGCTTCGCGGGGAACGGCACTGTCAATCCTCATGCGTCTTCCTCTGTTTCTGCCATCGCTGTTGCGAGCTCTTGCATCTCCAACCCCGGCGCTACGTTCGCCCCAACAGCCGCTGCAACCACTGGCGCACATACTTCCACGTCGTCCTCTACAAAAGGGTCAAGTGCCAACAGTGCAGTTGGAAACACACATACCGTCGGTGGTTTGGTTGCGATGACTTTTATTGGACTGGCGAGTGTCATGTTGGTAATGGCCTAAATTTGTTCCTATTTTCTTGGATTTTATACCTTCGCGAACATTGTTTAATCATATTACGCACGGACCTTGTCGGACTCTGAATAATTGGAATGCATATTTTTGTGTTTATGTGTGTTTCAACGTGGTGGTTAAGACCGTCTATCTTGAACCTTGACACTCCTTTTCATATCCTCTATGGCTGCCCCAAATCCAGCCGACAACTCTCCAATGCATACGAGCAGCTGGGCCCCTGACCAGGAATTAGACATGGGTCCAGGAGGCAATGGTCAACCTGTCAATGGAGCGCCTCTGCCTGTCGACGACCGTATGGCTGGTCAGGATCCAGAGACTGCAGAGTATCCTCGTGGTTCCAGTGTAGGCGACGTCAGCGTCTCTGGTAACAAGGGCGACTCATACCGCGAAAAGCAGGTCAAGGTGCTTAGGTCATTTCTGTCTCTTGCACGTTAGACGCCCTCCCCGAGTTTGGCATTGGCGTCGGTGTTGGGCTACTTCTTTCTTGAGCTCCTTCTAGCGCTCTTGTTTTACTCTTCTGCCGTTCTTCGGGAGTCTGTTCTTCACTCGGGGCTCTGAACTTCTTCTGTTTCCTGTCTCTTGACTGGTGTTTAACTTCTGCTGTGCAGCCGAACAAAGTTTATATTGGTGGCCTTCCCGAACATACTCGACAAGAAGATCTCCAGAGCTGTTTTGGGAAAATCGGTGTCATAACCAACATTGAACTAAAGTATGTGTTTGGTTATTCGTCCATTCTATCAAAACTCATTGTTTCCAAGGGTTGGCTATGGTTTTGTGGTAAGTTGCTGCAGAAAGGATTGGTAGTTAAACCGTCTTTTGTGACAACTTATACAGGAATTTGATACTCGCGAAGCAGCAGAAGAAAGCGTTGCTAAATATCACGAAGGTTTTTTCATGGGTAACAAGATTCGCGTAGAATTATCCCATGGTGGTGGACGGACTGCAAAATATGCTGGTGATCCAGGCGCATGCTTTAAATGTGGTCAAATGGGTCATTGGGCGAGGTTTGCTCAATCAGTTAGGCCAAAAACGTGAATGACTCGACTTGCTTTTTTCAGGGAATGTCCAAATCACACTGGGTTGTAAGTTTGTGAATATCCCTTGCGAATGTCTGAGCCAACAACTTCCTAGAGCCCCTCAACGTCGTCACCACATTGAAAGTCCTCTCATTGATCGCATTCAACGAGAACATCCCGTTCATCCTGCAAGATTACCCCTTCCTCGGGACGATTATGGTCCGCCCCGCTACCCCCCTCGAGACCTCCGATACGATTACCCCCCGCCGCCAGCTCGAGAGTATAGGAGACCACCCTCGCCTCGAGACTATAGGGAGTATTCGGCACCTCCAACCCAGCATCGTGAAGAGTACAGACGGCTCCCTATTCACGAACGAGACCGGTTTGCGCCTCCCCCACCAGCTGATTTTGCTCGCGGGCGATATCCCCCTCCTCCTGATCATACATACAGGGGGTACGCAAATCCGCCACCTCCCCCTTCCGTTTACGATCGATATGACAGAAGGCCTCATGAACGATATCCACCATCATATGCTCCAGTGCCCGGATCGCGACCACGGACCCCTCCTAGGGTGCGAGAAGACTTTGAGAGATTACCCCCTCGGTACCTTGATCAGTTATCTTTCTGTTTTGAAACCTTTTCTGAATTCAGATCCAATCCAGGGATTACCCTGAATATCGGGGACGACCTGTTACTCCTCCTCGATATGTTGCTGAGTATCCCCGTGTCAGCGCTGAACCACCAGCCCAAAGATATAGGTACGTAATATATATAAAATCATGATCCAAGCCTCTCAATAGTTGGCAGACGTCGATCCGAAAGCCCTCCTCCCGGGCCTTATGATCGTTATTCGAGCAATGGCTACCTTGCCAGTGGTGCTGGCAATGCTCAGCCCGCTCCGCCCCACGGTGTTGGACGGGATTATGTTCCTCCCCGCAACGGACGAGAGCCCCTTGAATCTGTCAATAGCTATAGGCGACCTTGACAAGGGATATATTTTTGAGATATATAGCAGACTTCGCAACTTTATATATAACCTTTGGTATCTTTTTCTTTTCTTATTGTACCAGTTTGTAGGATGTTTATGCCGAACGTAGCGGTGACGGGGGTCATGACTCAATTGTGTCACCTGTGACATTCAATCTACAGCACTTGAAGCCAGTCTGAGGCTGAATGTTGCCCTCAACAACATTCTAACGTTGAGACCATTAAATGGAGCCTGCTCCGCCTCCGTCCCGACCTTCGCTCTCAGACCAGCCCACACCGACACAAGGCCCGATTCCCCTATTTGATACCCATCTCCGTTTCTTGACGGACTCATACCTTGGCTTTTTCCAAGAACGGTAATCTCTTGTTCCATGCTTGCATCCCGCCAGTAATCTAATCGTTCAACAGGCGACGTATTGAAGAGGCCTAGTGGGTATCCAATGTGAACCTATCACTAATTATGAACTATTATTGTCTAGTGTTGATTCACTTCGAAAACTCCATCGAAAGATGACATCCACCAACACTTCACTGGATGATCGCGGAGACTTGACCTCAACAAGACGTGTGTGGGGCGAAATCATTGATAATGTGGATCGAGGCAAGGCATCACGCACCCGTTTTTCTTATCCTTACAAATGTCACCCAGAGTTTCAAACCAGAGAAGCGTTCTGCGCTACACTCATCTCCGATATAATAAGTCCGCTGATAACGCTAAAGGTGGGATTCCTGTTCGCCCTATTGTTTTCTATTCAAACAACAAAAGCAATATAGGAAACTCAAGAACGTACACGCAAAAGAATCAAGGAAGATCTCAAGGACTCAGGCGTTGCCTACAACGAATACGCCGAAACTGTGCTCCCCAGGTTGAAAAATAGATATACGAAAAAATTCTCCGAGGTCGAGGTACTTACTTTTCTTCTACTCCAACGTTTGACTTATCTTACATTATTTACAAGGAACAAAAGAGAGCCACGGCAATTGCTCCTTCATCGTCAACCCTTACATCTTCGACAATCGGGTCAGAGAATAACCAGTACTTCAGCAATTCCAAATCCAATCCATCCATACCGTCACGACCAACTGTGACGGCCCCTCAGCCCCTTCGAGCACTAGACCGTCGCCCGTCAGGGAGTGCACCGCCTCCCCGTAATAGATCGCCCTCTTCTTCAACAGCATTCTCCGATCTCGCACATCAAGGTATGATAACGATATCTACTGCAAACCAATCTACTCGATGACTGTTAGGAAAACGACAACTCAATCAATTGATTGGTTTTCTCGACAAAGGCGCTTCTGGAAAAGATGGTCTTGGAAGCCGTGAAAACCAGGCTCTTCGTACTGTACGTGCAAAGAGAGATGCAGACGAAGCAGGTAACGCGCATTTATTTTTTTCACCACGACATTTATTTTTCGGTTTTTAGACCGGGAGTACCGTAAAGGTGTTCATTGGCTAGAGACGCTCAGACTACGTCGAACCAAGATATTGGAGAGCGGCTACAAGGTTAGGCTTTTGTTAAAGCCAACTACACTCGCTGAAGTATTCGCAGAGTCTCGAAATGTTTGTCGAAGAATCCTCCATGGTCGTAAAGAAGGCTCTCGAAAAATATACAGATAATATGACGTGCGGAGTCAACCCTTTCACTTTTCCATTGTCTTACGGTGGCCAATAGAGCTACCAGTTCCACCCAAATGCAGTTATTTTCACACGCGCGCTCTATGGTAGACAAGATTTCGCCAGAAAAAGATATCGCCAAACTCAACGCGAACATTCCACGCTCCCTGGCTTCTGCGATTCCAGAACCGATTTTATATGAGCATGGTCAAGTGGGCTTGTGCAACGACCTCATCTTCGGAATCAGTTTGGTTGATTATGCAACTGCTAAAGGCCTGCAGGAAGGCGAGGTCCCTAAGATTATACGTATTTGCATCGAAGAGATTGACAGACGGGGACTGGGTAGCGAAGGAATTTACAGGGTCTGTTACTTTTTTTAAATCACCCCTGGCTGCCTTAACCGCCTTCCCCGAAAAAGGTTTCCGGCCGTCATGCCATTGTCCAAGCTGTAGGTAATCCACTGATTGGTTGAACGCAATTCACGCTCAAGGCACACTAAACTAGCTTCAACATGACATCGAGAAGGACGAATCGGACTTTGAGTTCTCGCCGAAAGATGATGTGTATGCAGTTGCGTCGCTCCTCAAGGTCAGCACCCTTCCAAAAGTTTTTGTTATCAACTTCAGAAAATCATTGACTCATCAACTGCAGTTGTATTTGAGAGAGTTGCCAGAACCAGTATTTAGATTTTCGCTGCAAGATCGTATTCAGCATACTGAAGATAGAGGTAGCCCTTGTTAATTTTCTTCACAAACATTTTTCAACTCAACTCTTTGACCTTTCCAGCCGATCACCAAGCGAATAATTTCATGCTCCTACGCTCGAAAATGCGGCGCCTTCCACCCGTACATCAAGCAACCGTTAAAGCGATTGTTGAACACCTTGCCCGAGTGGTTTCGAACAGCGAGAAGAACAAGATGGACCCAAAAAATCTTGCAATTGTATTTGGTGGTGTTATATTCGGTGAAGATGAAATGCCCAAAGGCGGAGACCTTCTCAGTGTACAAACTTATAAAGTACTTGGTTTCGCCACACCATATCCCGCCTCTAACGTCTTTTTGCTAGGATTCCCTGATGGAGGATCTCATCATACATTCGGCAATCCTTTTCGACGATCAAGCCGGGCCCCGTTCCCCTCCTCTTCCTCCAACACCTGTAGGCGAGCCAGTACCTCGCTTTGCATACGGCTCCAAGACTACCAAAGTCATGTCCCCTGCACAACCCATTACATCAACTGTACAATCCTCTCCTCAGGACTTTACCCCTCGCCTTCCTCCTCGTCCTGGCAACAGCATACATCCGTCATCGAGGGGAAATCAAGCGACGCCAACTGCTAAGGGGCACACGGAATTGCACTCGCCATCGCTCCACAATGATGATCTACCATCAGAGGGTTATTCCCCACCATCACCGTCCGCTGCGTCCACTGCAATTGAGGCGAGATCTGAACAACGCACCCAGTCAGACACGCCACCAATTCTATTCCCTAAATCGACATCCCCAGGATCTGTGCGACCCGACGACATCCAATCAACGACAGATGATCCATTCACCATTGAAACGGACAGGTAGCAGATTAGGACATATCTTCCACTCTCATCCGTAGTTTATCCTCATATATTTCGGTTTATTCTCAAGTTAAGGGCTGTATTTCTATAAAGGTTGTACCAAGATGAACATGTATCGTACTTGGCACTCAGCTGGTCACTCTACTCAGCTGGTCAGTCTGACATTTCCCAAAATTGTTGGACGGCCTCTTCCGTATCCATCTCCTCTTCCAGCTCTAAACTTTCCTGGCCATACCCAGTCCAAAACTGTTGCCAGGCCAGCACGCGAGGGTGAGCCTGGACCCTGAAATACAAAAGAGCATTCTTGGTGCAAATGATCCCTTGGAATTGATGCCACTTACTTTGAGGGCTGAAAATTTTCTATTTCAAGTCCATCCATACTGGTAGCTCTTGAGAGTGCAACATATGCTGGTAGGCATGTTACACTGGCACTTGACGGTAATTTGACATACACACCTTGACCCTTCTCGAAGACCTTGCCAAGATCCACCTTCACCCTTGTCAAGGTTTGTCCCTGTGATTTGTGAATTGACAACGCCCAAGCTAGTATGAGGGGTACTTGAAGTCTGTAGGCTTCAGTGTTCCCCCTAAATCCCTCCACCGAGAAACCAAGAGGAGCGCATAGTAGTTCCCGGCCACTTGGGAAAGAAACCAACGGCCATGGCTGTCGGTGGTCAAAGGAATGATCATCAATTGAACGCAAGCTGGATTTTGAATCCCCCTTGAGTTGATCCTCTAGATCCTTTTCCACTGCTTCGTTAGATCTGTCTGTCATCTTGCGGTCGTTAAGTTCAGCCACGGCGATGTTGCGTTTCAAGGCTTCATGAATGGTCAAAAATTCGACCACCCTCCCAACACTGCCATTCACCAAGTGGCCTTGTTCAATATTCTTGCCATGAGACCATGAGGCTAACAATAGGAAAATATGACACATCATACTAACTTGTATCAACATCACTTGAGCTCCAACCTGCCACAACACAGCATAAGGTAATTTTGAATAATAAATTATGGTAAGTTACCTTCAATGTAATTGTCGAAGGCGCAATTAGTCGGTCAAGCAAATTCTGAGCACTCTCTACGGAGATAGCTTGATTTTTCACATCGTAGCCGGCACTATCCACAGAGATAAAAGTGTGATCAGGACCGGCTAATGCAGCAAGTCGGTTGTTGTTGCAGCTTTCAACCTCCCTTCGCAACGGAAACCTAACGCACACTTAATTTCAGCAATACCTTTGTTGAAACATATCACGCACAACTGACTGGGCTCAATACCATCAGCGTAATGAAGGGGCCGCGAGAGGCGTTGTAAATGATGGATATCTTCTTGTTTCAACTCTCCTTTGCGCAGAGAAGCAAGTATGCCGATGAAGACTAGAAACATGGAACAATGAATGTCTAAGCACGCCATGTGATATGCTCTTACCGTCATCTTTTTGACGAAAAACTTGGCTGAGGAAGACAGGCCGTGAAATGCACCTGGGCCAGCTCTTTGCATCAAAAGCAAATGTTGCCGGCATTCTGTATTCGTGACTTTGATCGGGGACCGGTGGCAATTGGAAGAAGTCGCCAGAAAGCACGAGCTAAACAAAGGAATTTAATAAAACAACTTGAAAGGCATGGATATTCTGCACCTGTATACCCCCAAACGGTTGACAGCAATTTCTGACAACACGAGCAATGTGTTCCTGAGGGAAATGGTCAGAAGATCACAGAACATGTAAGGGGATCGAGGGCGAAACGACACAGCATACCAGTTTATCAAACAACACCCCATCTAACATTGAAACTAATTGAGCAAATAAATGCAAGACTTATCAGTTGAATAAAATACCACAGACTTTCGTCAATGACGAGGACCTTCAAACTTTGCCAACGCTGTTTAAGGCGCCGTGATTGCAAAATTTTTCCAGCGAGCTTGTCTGCTGGTTCTTTCCCAAGACCAATCCCTGCAAATGAGTGGATAGTCGAGCCTCCAATATTCAAGCCAGCTATCCCAGTGGATGCGGTGATTGCGATGGCATCGTATGATAACCGATTTCTCAGCTGTGCAATGACTTCACGGAGCAGCACCGATTTCCCAGTACCTATAACAAGCCGGGATGCAAAATTGGAACTAATTGCACCGCACCCAAATTTACTCACCGGCAGGACCCGTAAAGAACACATTCTGCTGAGTTTTGACCATCGCCAGAATGCGACGCTGCTCCACTGACAATTGAATGCCTTCTTCTGGCTTCTCCAACGTAACCAACATTGCAGCATGACCTTGACTGACATCAGAGTTTTCAAATGACGATGGGGTCCTGGGGTTGGAAGCAGATTGGCCTGATGGGGTGATACATTGGACAGCGGCCTCTGCGAAGATCCGAGGAGGTGTTGAAGCGTTTGTTGAGGAGCCCATAGCTGTCAGGAGAAAAGACGTTAGACATGTCATACTCACTTGTGGGAGATATGTTGATTTGTGACCAGAATGTGATATACGACGTGTTCCGTGTGCTGCTCGTGCCGAATCAAGCCAACACTGAGCTTCCTCATAACTCAGAAAGCCTTTGGCACTTGCGCCGCTGACGTGTAATATCTGCATTGAGGAGTGAGTGACAGACCAATGTAAAGTCGCACGGCGTCCTTACTGCCTCGCGGAACTAATAGAAGTGGGTAATGGTTAGAAATATAATCAGTGACAAGCGTAACGAAGACTGATTTACTTCTGCTTGGTTGTCAACCACGCGGGGTCCGCCTTTGCCATTGAGTATCGCGTAGAACTTTGATGTCGCCCTTTTGGGCATAGAAGTTTATGAAAGGTCCGTGACAACAGTGGCACACTCTACTTGAAATGTCACGGCCACCTGAGTTGTGACCTACGCGAACCGACAACTTGAATGCCCCGAGCGCAGAAGAAAAACTATTATGCCGTCTTGGTGGGCCGAGACGGGCCAAAAATATACGATAACTGGAACCAAGTGTGTGTTGTCAAATTTCTTTCTCTGCGTATTTAAAATTGGATCAAAGTGTAGCTCAAAGGTGCTGGCGGGCACTGCTGCTAATAACGATCTGCACCTAATGTTTTTGCTGTCTTAGGTTCTAAGGTTTCCGGGGGCTATTCACAAAGGATTTAGCTCTCTTCAAGAAGCAGAAAATTGGCTGGCTGCTCGTAAATCATCAACGCTTCCTGTGTCAAGGCTGGCAACGGACGGTTCGCAATCCAATACTCACACAAGTTTATCTTCCACCGCACGACACCGACATCAAATATCGAAGAAAGATTCGCAAGCTATAGATTCTCAGCCGAGCTACAAGTCGGCGCTCGTTCATGATGACGACTCCAGCCTCCGACCAACGACTTCTGCTATCACCCTTTCACCAGAGCAAAATGCTGTCTTAAACAAAGTCAAAGCAGGCAAGAGCGTATTTTTCACGGGTTCAGCCGGTATTTTCTATTATCATTGATGATCTCTTGATCGTTTACCTATTTGCTGAGTGAAGGAACCGGGAAATCTGTTTTGCTACGGGAGATCATACAATTCAGTGGGGGCTCTGCATCGTCTTCGCTTGGTATAACAGCATCAACAGGAATAGCTGCCGTAAATATTGGCGGTGTCACATTGCATTCATGGGCCGGGATTGGTATTGGTAACGAGACAGCGAAAAATGTAGTCGGCAAGTTCTTCGGCCAAGCTCAACTTTTCTCCAATGTCATCAACCGTTGGCAGTCTGTCAAAACTTTGATTATCGATGAAAGTAGGCCCTCGCTTCTTTTTATTGTCTGGCATTCTAAAGTCTTTGTTAGTCTCGATGATCGATGGTGAACTCTTTGATAAATTGGTGAAAGCCTTCTATTGTTGCACCTTATGTAACTAGCGTGAACTAACTACCTGTACGCAGGAGTATATGGCTCGGGGTATGAGACACAGCGAAAAACCATTTGGTGGGATTCAGGTGAAGAGTAATTAAAGTCAAGTCGCCCTTCCACTAATATATTGTAGCTTATACTGTGCGGCGATTTCTGCCAGCTGCCACCCGTTGGAGGCCGTGATGCGAAAGGGCAGGTGGTCATGCCGGCTTTTGCATTTGATGCTCAAACATGGAGTGACTGCGTTGGACCTCCGATCACCCTCACGCGGGTTTTCCGCCAGAAAGACCAAAGTCAGCAACTTTTTCCCTTGACATTCAATAGGATCTTAAAAGTTCATTGCAAGCCTTTGTTGACATGCTCAATGAGATGCGTTTTGGAAGGATGAATCGACTAACCATTGAAACTTTCAAATCATTATCGCGACGGGTTGCATATACAGACGGAATTGAACCAACCGAACTGTAAATACAATTCTCCATCTTCTTTTTCGTAAAGATCTGATGCTACACCCCCAGTTTCTCCACCAGGGCAGAAGTTGACCGCGCCAACCTGTCGCGTCTTCGCCAGCTTCCTGGAGAATGCTTTTCTTATGATGCAGCAGACAGCGCTGGTGTCGATGCAAATGGAGTGAGAGTGACACAAGTTCAAATGGATCGGATTCTCAAGCGTTTCGTAGCCCCACAGTCCATCCAACTCAAGGTTGGTGACGAATTTTGCTTGTTTGTCATTCGACTAATATTTATTTCTTTCCAGGTTGGTGCACAAGTCATGCTAATCAAGGTTTCTTTTTCTTTTCTTTTTTCGAAAGTCGACCTCAACATTGGCCTAGAATCTAATCCAAGGCCAATTGGTGAATGGGTCTGTGGGACAAGTAACAAAATTTGTTTCACTGGGAGCTGCTCGACTTCAGGATATCCCGGTCGCAACAATAGAAGGTCAAGAGGTCAAATCTCGATTTCAAAACGACGCCATCCTCTGGCCCATTGTGCGATTTATTGGAGGAAGAGAAATGGTTATTGTTCCGCAAGACTTCACTGCAAATAATCCTAATGGCGAGGTGGAAGCCCAGCGAACACAAGTAGGTGTAATAACGGACGCACAAAACATCTGATTGAGAACACCTGCAGATCCCCCTGATTTTGGCGTGGGCTCTCAGCGTCCACAAATCCCAGGGTCAAACACTTGAGAGAGTGAAAGTTGATCTCGGGCAGACATTTGAAAAGGGCCAAGGTAAAGCAATTTCACAGACAACAGGCTACAGATTTTTTTATTTCGTTGCAGCCTATGTTGCCATTTCTCGCGCTACCACAATGGAGCAGCTGCAAGTCATTAATTTTGATGCGGCGAAGTAAGTCTTTTCAACAAATTCGGAGCGCCGACGACTGATAATTTTTTATCAGGGTGCTAGCTCACCCAAGGGTGCTTGAGTGGTATCACCAGACCCAGTCCTCGTCAGTGGACTCCGATATGGATAACGAGGAGGCAATGGCAGCTTACTATGACATATAAAATTGTGCATAATATACATTTGAATATCCTATTGAAACAGATTCATAAACGGCATAACGCGGTGGTCAATCCTACTATACAACTTCCACGAAATTTGCGGGGAAAATGCCTTCATGGCTTCCAAGTTTACCTTTCCACCTGCAGAAAAGTATATAGCTCGCAGACCAGATAACGATTTGATAGCAAGGAGCTCACCAATCATCAGTACTGCCGCTCTTCTGGGTGATGATGATAACATCGCCTTTCGAAAACGATAAATCTCCTGACTGAATGTTGAAAGTCAATAAATGGCAAATCATTCGATAAGATCTGCGAACCTCGACTGCTCGGAAATTATACAGAGCAATGGCCTTAGCAACGCCTTCATGTGGTAGAAGTGGTCGCGTCAGTTCGGGTTTCGGTTTAATGTAGGGCAGCGTGTGCGAAGGGACGGAGAATGGATCGATATCGGAAGGCGGTGAGTATGGGGAAGAAGCATAGTCTAGACTCGTCGACTTGAAGTGGGGAGTATGGCGCTGCTTAGCTGTGATCTTAGGTTCAGAAAAAGACGAATTTCCATTCGCAAAAGGATTCGATTTTGAGGATATAGGTTGATCCAGACTAAGATCCGAATCAAATCGTGTTTCAAAGGTGCTGGGGATGGTGGCGTGGCCGTCCCATGTCATGTTACGGGAATGGGTACCAGGCCTTTCGTCGGTAAAGTACGATCCCGAGTCTGATGCTGTCCCCCACGATTGAGGAGGAAAGCTGTCCTTTTCGGATTTTTTCTTCTTCCGAAGAAAGGATGGTGTACTTGGACCAGCACCCGGACTAGCTACACCTCCGAATATATATGTACCTCCGGGGGTGCGCGGCCGTTCATCGTAGACCCACTCTCGACCGCCAGGCATGCCTGTGCATGCCTCGAGAGTTCTGATGAGTGGCGTCGCCCAGGTTGGAGGTTCGACTACCCCCCCAAGAAGGATTCTGGCGGTTACGGGTGAATTGTAAGCCTGTACGTTGGCGTCTTGTCTTTCCACGATGACGGACCCCTCGATGGAGATGCCGCCAAATAAGCCACGAGTCTTGGAATAGCTGTACCTAGAAAAATATCAAAGAAAGAGAAAAGAAGAAGGAACAAAGAAAAACATACATGGCGGCAACTTTTCCGTTCGTATTTAAAGCACCAGTCGCTTCCCCATTGCGTCCAAGTGGGCCAAGAGCAATGCTCATATTGCCACCAAGCGTGAGAGAGCCTGCAGCCATAAACGAATTCTAAGATATCCTTTCAAATTCATGTCAATATGAGAAGGTTGGGACGAACGATGGCCTTGAAAAGCGCAGTCAGCGAAGAGAACGGACAGCGGAGAAGATAATAGCCGGCTTACAGAGCGAGAGTTCAGCACAACGAGAAAATCGGTCATCTCAGCCCCGGCCTGTCCGCCCACTCCCAAGCCTGCAGTTCCGATGGCGCTTGGAGCAGACCATGCTGGAATGGGGTTGAGGAGAAATTTTGGGATGAGAATGCGAAGGACATACACCCATTATCGAGCTTTGCTATCACTATTCCACTCCCTGCTCTGGCTGAGAAGATAAAACCGGCTTTGAAGATAGTAAAGATGGCGAAGCCTTTTGCATTCTCGAGGACATAGCGAGGAATGACACCATCAAGGCCGTTGTTTCCATTGTCGACGAAAGACCGGACTATAGGGAGGTGAGAGATAGAACGAACGGTACGGAAAGAGACCATACAGATAGATGCAGCCTTTGTGCACTCTTTTACTAGGGTTTGAGGAAGAGGGCTGTTGAGTTTCATGATATGTATGAGAGGGAAGAAGA
The DNA here is from genome assembly GCA_018417955.1 of Laccaria trichodermophora. NCBI lineage: Eukaryota > Fungi > Basidiomycota > Agaricomycetes > Agaricales > Hydnangiaceae > Laccaria > Laccaria trichodermophora. The sequence goes on from JACTVC010000002.1 coordinate 1,886,579, forward strand.
GGAAAGGAAATCTATTTTTAAACGACCCTGATATGGCGATTCTATTAGGTAGTTAGTAAGCGGATTAGTACTTGCTAAATTCGATGCATTGACAGTACTTGCAAGTGCAATATGAATGTCATTACTTGGTTGTACTACTGTTACTTACAGTACTTAGGGCCCTACTAAGGACAACCGAAGAATGGTCCCAACTAATTACTCCGATTTTAGTTGCACTGCCTCCAACACTGCCACCCTGAATGCCTCGTCGTCTCCACCAGTGATCATGAACATATGCCGTCGCTCACTACAGTGGACTTTCTGGGGATTGACTAGCGTTCGCCTTGCGCATAGTGTCGCCACCCCTCCCTTGCCACAGGTTCGTTGTACATACATTCATTTTCGTGCCTATTTATCTTCCCTTTTACATAGTCTTTCTTTTTTGATTGGAATGCGCCTGGTCAACCATATCCCATCCCAGTCACAGGTCTGCGTCCCTACCATCGCATTCCCAGCATTTCGTTCAAATTTTCTATCTTGAGCCCAATGCGAGAGTATCCACATCGTTTGGCAGCGAAGTACCGCAACGGGGTTCGTCCCTTGCTTGTCTTCCCTTTCAAATGAATGTACTATCTCCCCCCAGTCCGAATAACGTTGCTCCCTACTACCTTCAAGTCTATACATCGTCAGTGAACGACCCAAGGCTCTCTCTTGCTATCCTTACCCCCCACCTTCAGGATTTACATCGTTCCGATCATCATCCCCGTCGGTAATGGCTTGATTTTTGTAAGCTCCAACCAAGATCGATTATATCGTGCTGATCTTGTTTAGGACTGGGCTGTCCCATTTCCTCCGGGTACCCTCGTGAGTATCTTACTGCTGGTGATACAATGTGCAACTCACCTTGCTCATAGTACCAAATATGCATGGTGATTCTGGTTTTAATCCCCTTAATACTTACCGTGAACTTCTCAACACTATCTGCAAGTTTGACAAAAACGGAAACACTGGAGGGTGTCAAGCAACGTATACAGTCATTCCGGCTACCACAACACCTACTTGTGCAAATGTTACGTTTCCTCCCCTCCTTTCCGTTAACGCCCAAGTCGATAATGGTCCAATGTCGCAGTACGGCTGGATCGATCAAGTTAGTTATTTCGATCTGTTCGCCTTTTTTGCATTTGCTTATTTAACTCTCTGCCAAAGTGCAGTGATATCTCCATTACTCCGAAGAATGGGACTCCTCCCTATACCCTTACAGTACGCTTTTGATTTTCCCCATCTTCTCATTGATTGAGAGGCTTTACCTTCCACAGATTGCTCCTGCTTTGCATCCTCCATACAATATCACTAGCCCTGATATGAGAAGCATCAATTGGACGGTTGGCTTGTCATGGGCAACGCCATTTTTTCTGAGTGTTGTTGATTCAGCTGGTAGTATGTGGGCCAATGGGCTCCTTCACAGTGGTGCTGGGACGACTTCGGCGTGTCTTACTGATAATCCGACTCGCATTTTGTGAGTGGTCATGTAAATCACCACGTAACCTTCTCAAGGAGGAAGCTTTAGGTCCAAGGACACAGTGAAGCCCGCCGTTGTCGTCGGTGCTGGTTTCGGCGGACTGGGTGTTGGACTTTTTGCCGGAATACTGATAGCTTTCCTGTTCCTAAGGCGGCACTACAGGGGCAGGCGTCGCGAACGATATGCTGATGTGGCCGGTTCCATAGCAGGTTCTCCCCAGGTCACGGCATTTGGTCTTCCCACTACCGAAGCCTCTTTGCAGTACAGGCCTGTGCCTTCGACAGCTTTTGGAGGCCTTATGGACAATTCAATGGGAAGCAGCAACCCATCGTCTTTGGGTCATACCATGGGTCGTGTAGGTTCAACGCCTTACCATGTTGAACCCTTCACAATGCCTGGAGAAGATGGTCGTCTTATTCACGAACCTCTTTCTCCCGTTCCCTTTGCCCCCACTCATGCATCCACTGCACACGAGCCTGCATATGGTAGTTCTTCCCATCGATCACAAAATCAAATTTACGTCGTCCACCATGATAGTCAGGCACCGCCTGTTACCATTTATCACGAAGATGGCACACAAATTGTTGAATTGCCACCCAGATATCCAACCGGGGCTTCTTCGTCGAGTCAAAGCGAAGGATTGAGTGACGCCCGTAGTGTAGGACGCAGTGCAAGTGTCAACAGAAGCGACGGAGGTCGAACAAACGCAACGGAACCACCAACATTTCTTCAGGAACAAAGACGACCAACTGTGGCTAGAAAACCAGCTCAGGAAACTGGACATTCGAGCAATTCAGCTACATGATAACCTATGATAATTTCCTCTGTATACATGCGTCTCTCGGTTGCTTAGGTTCCTATGCTCATGTGGTGACAATTTGTCAAACGGGGACTATTACTTGCTGTTTTCCTATTTTACTTTTTCTTTCATGCTCAATGGTACACATATCGGGGGGATCTTTCTAGTCGACAATGGAACCTGGTCTAAGTTTACAACATCGAATTTTCAGGCAAAAACACCGATGGGGCATTGTTTCCATTCCCTGTCTTCGTCAAGGACCCTCCACCCTGCCAATTGTAAATCGAGACTTTGCCCTTGTGCAGTCAACATCCGTTTTGGAGGTTCGGGCAGGAAGATTGATTGAAGGCTTTGCAGCCTTTCACTCATTACTAGGAGGTCTTGTGGCTCCCAATCCTTTTCGATGGTCAGTTTGACGATCACCTAAGTGAAACATTGCTTACAGCAGCAAAGTTTTGAGGCGGACTGAGCAGCAGGGCAAGCGTTCTATCCATTTCTTGATCTCGACAGATTCTTCGTAAAAGTGTAGAAGCCCTAGGATCGCAGTGAGATCAGCCTCGAATTTTCAACGGGATATTGCATCCTACGCAGTCTGAGGGTGTTTGGATGACAGATGATGGCCAAGTCCCCGCACCAGTGCTACAGTAACATCCCTTTTCAAGTCAACTTTTGACCATAACTCTCCACTCCACGTCTCAATAGCCCACATTACCCAAGAAGCCAGAAATACTTCATAAGAAGGATCTGGATTGGTTTCCAGCTTTGCGTCGTCGATAATCAAAAGACGAGAGCAGATGACATCGCAAAGCACAACAGCAAAGTTGGAGCGAACACTTTGTATATGTTTCAAAAGTGGACACCAGAGCGAGATGGCATTCTTTTGTGGGGTGAAGGTGCTTTCTTCAAGGGTCCTCTTCCTTCGTGTGTGTAAAAAATATGAGGGTTATGACAAGAGATTCGCCTACTTTTTCGCCAGTGGAACCAAAGCACCCTTTTCCAAGAGAGAATCGCATAGTCTTTCTAGTGCCCATCTCTCTTTAGCCGAGGACGAATCATTGGACTGACTTGGTTCCCATCCCTCCTCTTGCACGGCAAGACCAGCCACCACCTCGGCCTCGGCTATCCATCTCTCAATGTCCTTCATAACCGTGACAATGTCGAGCCTGTATTGACCGGTTACGGATGCGTCTCTTGTGACGATTTTCATTAGGCCTTTGTATTGTTTCAAAACGGGCGTAAGTGAACGTAATGGGCGTGCAACCTGCTGTGGGGCAGAGAATGGATTTATGGTGGGTAAAAAGTAATTGTAGAGAAGCCAGGACATCGACTGCCGTGGATAGATTGAGTTCCGCAAGGCCAAGAAAGATAATTATTCACCTGCCGAGCTGCCTCGCGAAGAAGGCCGATGCTGGGAAGGTCTTCGTGCGTAGCGGCATGTCGAAGCTCAACAAGCCATGAAGGAAAGCCAAGTTGAGTGGCTATAGACGCGATCGAACGAGCATAGGCCCCAACTTGGAGGGGGTCGACGAGACCATTGACAAGTCGAATGATGGCTGTCGCATAGCTCTGGCGAAGAGAGAGGTGGGAAGGTAAGGCCAAGTGGGGGACATCTTGCGCGATCACAACCAATAATGATAGTGTCGACTCGAGGGCGTGCGGAAGGGTGGTTATGTTCTTCCAAGAAGATAGCTGTTTGACGTTAAGCCAACAAAAGCAAAACACGGATATTTCACATACTCTGTTGATTGCTAGCAAATTGGAGCCTCTGTTATCGTCGTCGGTGTATATCCATGAGCAAAGTTGCTCCAGTTCGTTGACGGACGCCCATGGGACTCGACGAGGAAGTCGCATTCAATACCAAGAGATAAAACGAATGTTCACGTGCTCTCACTTCCCAAAAAGGAAAATATGAACTTGGTGCCATACTCAGTTTAAGCTTGGTTTAAGCTTTACTTGCTGCTTCACGAATCACGATATCAGAATACCCAACGCGATACCTTTCACGATACCTTTCACGATACCTTCCACGATACCACTAGGAATCCCTCATTTCCTTGGAATATGCCACACCTTGACACGAGAGGAATCATCTCAGCGGTTGAAATCGTTTTCTATACACCCATCGCCTTGCTAACGGTTTATCTCGTGTATCGATACGCCTTTCGGCGTGATGCTGGATGGTTGTTTCTTTCTATCTTCTCCATGGGTAAATTTGTCAATTCTTGCAATATCATCTCTCAAACTTCTCAACAAATGCAGCTCGGATAGCAGGAGCAGCCTTGCTCGTAGCCGCAGAATCGCAACCAACCAAAATATCTCTATTTTCTGCCGCGTATATCATGGATCCAGCAGCACTAACTATGCTATTATTGTCGACGCTTGGTTTTCTCGGGATGGTGTGAGTTCTGTCGCCTAGGTTCATGTTGGTTGTCTTTCTGATACTTCTTGGGTTGGGAAGAGGACAGCACACTTACAGCGAGCAACACCGTGTTACGTTGATATTCAGGTTTTTTGGACTGCTCGGTCTCATTAGCCTGGCTTTGTCCATAGCAGGGGGAGTGTTGAGCACAAAAGGTGCTCATCCGAGCACAGCCCTGACCGTGCGCCGAGCCGGCGTTTGCATCCTGGCTGGACTATACGTTCTGCTATTCTTGGCCCATCTGGGCAGTTGGGGGTACCGCTGGTACATGAGGACTTACCGTCGAAATGTGAGTGAATCCACCTTCCTAGCAAACCTGTTTCCTAACATACATTTGTCACAGCTTCTCTTTGGAATTACCGTTGCTCTGCCGTTTATGGGCGTCCGCATAGCGTACGCTGTGATGGCTGCCTGGTCCTCGTCGGATCTGTATGGAAAACATCTATCTTCAAACCCAACACTTGCCAAGATGAATCCAGTCACGGGTGACTGGGTTCTTTATCTTGTTCTTTCTGTTATTATGGAATTTATAGTCGCTGCGATATACTTATTCTCAAGTACTATTCTGTCGCAGAGACGCCATTAGAATTGTGGGAGAAGGGTGCTGAATGATAGAAACGATATGTTTGAGCCCCGCGTCGGCACTGTAATAGGCTTGTTCCATGTGCTACGACACTAGTATCTTGTAAAGACCTTAGTATTACAAATGATAGTCGATTGTACTCTACGACACGATGATATTGTGTTTGAGCTGCATAGTCAAGCCTCTTCCCTTCCATTATTTTACAATGAACAACTGCAGTTTGGAAGAAGCTCCGGCTTAATTGAGCTCAGATTCCATCTCCCCTGTCAGAACCACTACCCTTAGTCACGATTGAATGAGAAAGAGTTGTTCTCTGGCTGCGCCTTGAGAACTGCTGTGAGGGTCAGGAGAGAAAACAGATTTCAAAGATTGTTGAACTTTCGATGAATCGGTCACGTGGTGGTATGTAGCGCAAAATTTAAACAGCAGCATCTGCCTGCGTTCGCCGTTCGCGTCAATGTTCACAACAGTATTCAAATATTCACGTTCAACGACTGTCAAGTTCTAGCAACTTCGAGATGTGAGCGGCGAATTATGATGAGTCAGACTCAGAGTGACTCACCAACCCCGAGCTTACTCACCGCAAGCTTACGCGTATTGACGCGCGTTCAGCGACGTTTACCATCGTTCACCAGCGTTCCAGCTCTTTCTACCATATACCATGTTCAGCTATAAAAGCCCAAAACTTTTTCCTTCGATCGACATCCAATACCGTTTAATCGACACTGAATATGTTACCTCGCACTTCGATCGACCTCTTGCAGTTGAACCCCCGTGATCGGTATCTCTTTTCTCTCGCTCAAGCCAGAGCGGCAGAAGCTGAGTACATCGCCTACGAGGCTAAACGCGAGGAGGAAGCTCTCCTCCATCGACTCCAGCTTCAGCATGCTCGTCGTCATACCGCCCCACTTTCCAACTTCAACTATGGGCCGTTGCATTCCAACCATAGATTGCGGTCACCTTACCAACAGTTTGACCAGTCCTCGTTGAAGCAGCAAGTCCAGGCCCGCTGCCGCGAGAGGGAAGCAGCCTTGCTGCGAGAGCAGTTGCGTCAGGTAAGTCGTGAACTACGTCACGGAAATTTAAACTGGCACTCACCCAAGTCTAGGCTCTGCTGGAAGACCAGCAAAGCTCCGTTCCTGTGAACTGCTCAAAAAATCTCATGGAGTTTCGTATCACTCGAGCCCGTGTGGGTTCCGCTCTGAAGGACCCTCCAGGACTGCAAAAGAAAATGTACGTCACTTCGTTCAGCTGCACCATTTATTTTCTTAAATTGCTCCTGTTAGCGTCAGTTGAAATATGAAGATGTTTCTCTTGGGTTGGGACTGGAGGACGAACTTGCGACCGAAATTCGTGATACCATACACGCCATACTTGCGTCTCTTGCCGATTCATCTGCTCCCCGTCCAAACCAGGCTCAAACAAGTAGCTCCAAGAAGGGAAAAGACAAAGAGTCCGTTACTGAAGCAGGATCCACATCACCGTCACAGAACGCGACGTCCGAAGATGTCGTTCGATCTTTTGACATCGTCGAACGTATCGAAACCGCTCTTGAAACTTTGAATGACGATTTTCATTTCCCAACCCAACTCGACTTCATCTCTACCCACGTCCACGATGTTGGTGACGGACTTGTCAAAGGCACGTCCCGCCTGGCATTCAGCGCTCGCAATCATCCTGTCAGGTACTACGAGCAAGCGTTAACTTCCCTCCTTTCTCGGCTTGACTCGATTGATAGCTTTGGGAACGAAGCGCTGAGAACGAAAAGGAAGGAGGTTGTCCGCAGGGTCGAAACAGCTCTAGACGAACTTGAAAGAGGCATAGAGGCATCACACAAGGTTGCTTCCGATGCGTCAACGCACGAGAGGAAGCCGGAAGAGGCTCAGGTTCTGCCCCTTTCTGACAGCCTCCCAGATGTTAACGCCACCGGTAGCAGCACGACTGTTTCGGATGATGTTGCAACTGAGAAAGAGGATGTGATCTCTTCATCAAACACCGAGACGATTAGCACCCCCTCGGACATTTTCATTACCGACCCGGAAGAAGGGTCTTCACCCTCTGCGGTATCTGTTTCTGGATTGTCACGTTCCAGTGATGACGAACAGGAGGAAGAAACCAACGCCTCTCAGCCACCCCCTCCTGGTGGGGAGGTTGGGGTTGATGCCCACGCTGTCTTAGATGTTCCTATTGAGGCAGCAGTGCCAATCGTTCCAACTGCCCTCAATCTCGGATCTGCCGTCGAACCAGAGGACGTCAGTGCGTTTCTGTTGACTGACGTGACGGATGTGCCGCAATCCCCGGGGCCGTTGCCGTCTCATGCAACCGATGACCTTGGTAGTGATTGGTCGGATGTTGAAGAGGAACAATCTTAAGTTGATGAGGTTGATGTCAAGGTCCACTTGTAAGATTATCTATCCCTGGTGATTATGTATTTTGTACCTACTTAACGAAGATGATATCCAACACGCAATGCAAGTACTATGTTTGTGTCGGTGTGGTAGATTTCGAACATATCAGTTCTTTAAGCCCTGTTGCCTTTCTTCTTCTTGTTCACTACCTTGAAACCCCATTCTGGCTGCGCTGTCTTTGGCGTTGCTTTCACCACATCAGCGATCGAAACTGGTTTTGCCGGGGTCTTGCTCGTAGTGCTGACACCCTTGGGTCGGGCTGCGGCATCAGCTTTACGCTTTGAGACAAAGTCAGATGCAAAACGGCGGCCGTCGAGTGTCGTACTATGTTCATATATTGTGTCGGAGATGAGCTCGATAGTCGACGGATCAGGATCCAACGAGAAAGACAATAGCATCGCCATGATTTCCTCAACTAAAATTGAAATGATTGCTATTAATCAAATGAAAATGGACGGCAGAGCAGTTTACCGTTGACAGTTTTGTTGAGGCCCTTCAATGACTCGCTTAGCCATTTCAAGAAATCGTGAGACGGTGTTGCAGGAAAGTCTTCTGCCTTGGGAGCTGGTGCAGTTGGCTTTAACAGGGCTGCTGGAAGGGCAGCACTTCTAGCTCCATTGACACGAATGGACGGCGATGAGTTGATCGGAGTGGATGATCCAGAAGGAGATAGCACAGTAGGCCGGACGGCTGTCAAAGCTGGGGACGATAATTTGCCACTTGGTCCAACTGTGGTCCAGGCATTATTACTCTGCGTAAGATTAGGGGTGATCACAACCTTATATCATAAAAATCAAATCATGAAGGCGAAGAAAAATAGTCTACATACCTTGGCCGTGGAGTCTGCGTAAGCTCTTTTGGCTGTGGCTGTGGCACCAGTTTCCTTTATCGCCAGCTTCTTGCGCTTTTCCTCTTCCTCCTGGATTTCCTTCATCGTCTTCGCCGCTGGGGGCTTCACGGGTGTTGTCCAAACAGGAAGGGTGATGTTGTTCGGAGCGGCTGAAACGGTAGGAAGCGACTCCTTGACGGATACACCTCCACGTGCGCCTGTCTGAGAGGTAGGCAGGCCCCATGAAGCGGTGAAGGGTTGTACATCTTCTTTTCCATCTACAGCGGTAGATCCGCGAGCAGCACGTTCTCGCTCCCTTTCTGCAGCTTTACGACTTTCCGCTTTCTTTGCTTCAGCTTCTTGTATCTCCCGCAGGCTCAAGGAAACCCCGGGGGCCCGAGATTTCTTTTTCTCTTCCTCTTTAACCCAAGCAACTTTTGGCGTTGGCGGCGTCGGTGCCGATGATTCGGCAACTTGGCAAGTCGGCTTCGAGTGTTGAATTGGCGTGATAATCTTGCTTTGGACAGTTGGGACAGACAAATCTTCAGACGACGTTACAGGCTCCGGGATTCCTTGTGAGGAGATAATTTGGTCTTGTGTTTCCTTGGTGGAAACCACTGAGCATTCCGGCCCTTCATGTTGTTGATTGTTCTGACCACCATTGCTGACTGTTGAACCGCTGGGTTCTGGGTCCTTCCAAGGGTCTTCAAGAATGCCTTGAGATGCGACTACCCACGGAGAAGGCTCGTTTGATTGTGAACTTGGCCGAGAGATATGATTGCCTCGACCCCAAGGTGATGGTTGGGCGTGAGTAGCGGGGACTGAGATCGTATTTGTTGATGTGGGGTGAGGAACTTCGAAGGGCCCTGGGCGTCGAGACTGAGATTCTTCCTGTACACTTTTCCATGGTGTAGCGACTTGAGCAATTATTGGACTAGCGCCTTGACTACCCGAAGGTGGGGTGAACGTCGTGTGATCGGGGCTGATTCTGTGTCCAGTGTCTGGCTGCTGCGCCGACAAATACTCCTGTACAGGCGAATGTGAAAGCAATCGACGATCAAGAATTGTATTTGAGGGACCATGAGTCTGGTTGTCCTCGTGTAACGCATTGTGAGGATTACCGGCGTCGCCATTTCCATATATCTGGTGAGCACGATGACCACCAGGCAGGCTATCACTGGAAATTATGGTTGGCCTGTTGGAGAGATCGTTGTAAGTGGAGGAGGGAACCATTATAGCCGGCTCAGCTCCAAAGGTGTCCTGACTCCAAGGTCCTTGCGCTGAAGCGTAGCCAGTAACGCGTTCGTATACGTTCAACAAGGGGCCTTGACCAACTGGGATGTTGCCAAACGATGGTGAACGTAATGCTAGCGCCGGATCGTGTGCATAATCATGGCTAGGTCTCCTGCTGGCAAATAGAGGACCTGTATCAGGGGTTGCAGGATATCCAAGCCCAGCTGAATCCCCCCCAAAATATAGGTTGTTGCTCGCTCTTCCCCCGAATGAAGAGGGATCTGGTGATGAATCACCAAAGCGACCCGTGCCAAATGATGATGAAGGAGAATCAGACGGATTAGAGCCACTGCCAATATGAGAATCGAGTGTTGAGCTACGCAACGATCGAACTGGTGCGGGTTGATAAGGGTTGGAGAAGACGTTTTGGTTTGCGATTGAGTGGAGGGGCTGCGGAGGAGAACCATTCTGTAGAGGTAAGCCTGGTGGGAGAACCGGAACGAAAGGCGAAAGAAATATTTTATCGCCATGTGCAAGCTTTGCCAATTGCTCAACAGTGATCCATTGCGAGTCCAAGTGCGTACGTTTCATGGGGAGGTCGACGGAGAAATACCCATCATCATACCACTTCTGCATCAAGTCAGCGCGAAACGGGCCTGAGACGTCGTTAGCCTCATAAGAGGGTGAGACAGACTATACTTACCTTGGACCTGACCAGTTGGATCCTTGTAGGACCACTCGATACCTGCAAGATCGCGCACATCTGAAAACGAATTGTGTATTCCTGTGGCGCCGAGAGGATCAAGTGGGTTTGCGTAGCCAAGATGTGATTGAGCATGCCCTCTCGACTCAGAGTCAAAAGCGTCTGACGACGGATATAAATCAGAACGGCTTTCACTTTGTGTATGCTCGGCAGCGAGTGAGGTCACAAGTGGGGGACGAGTCCGTCGTTCTGCATCTGCACCAACTTCTTCCTCTTTCTCCTCCCTGATTCCTGCGTTCTTATCATCATGTTCCCAATCACCTCCAGAGTCGCGATATGTAGCAGCTCCAGATTTCAATGACGCCTCAGACGCACGACGTCGAGAAGTCCACGAATCTCCATTATTGAGTACGCCATCGAAATTCGGCATAAACCCAGCACGCGAGCGGGGGGAAGGAAGAGCGACGTTTCTAGGAGAAGCCGCATGTGTTTGGAGCGTTGAGAGCGACTGTTTGCGGGAAATGTTCGAGGCCGGCGGTTCTGATGAAGGGCGTTAAGAATACTGAGGGGGGACAAAACAGCAGGATCGCACCGGTATTACTGTCACGACGCTTGAGCGTGCCAAATCGTTCTCTAGATGGGCTACCAGTGGCGGAGGTTGTATTAAGAGCTATTCGAGGGCGCTCAATCCCGAGCGCGGACGTATTCAAGGGAGAAAGATAATCGGTAGATTGACGTCGACGGAGATCGGAGTTCAAAGGACCTGTGAAAAGCTGAACAAACGGTGAGGGGCGATGAAATAGGTTGAGAGTTCATAATGGCGACCGCTTGCCTTCCTTTCTGCATCACCCATTTCGCGCAGCCCTATTGGTTCGCTTCCTAACTCTCGGACAACACCCTCCCATCGTTCGACCTCTAGCGCAAGGCCACCCTTGGTACCTTCTCTGTAAATTCGAAGGAGATCATTCTTTGAATAACGGAATGGATGAGCTTCGTCTGGTTTTTCAGGATGTGCTTGAGAGACCGGCGAGACGAGAGCTGAGTAGGTGGACATGGCTGGAGTGGCCGCAGAGAGAGGTGGTGAGGGTGGTGGCTGTGAACGCGAAAGAGGCTGGTGCTTGGTGCGCATCCATTCAGGCCCAAAATGCATGGTAGTTGTAGACATTTCTATTTTGTAGATGTAGTTTGTGAGGATGAGGTGTACGCGGTATTTTTCAAAATTTCTGAATCAGTGTCGGTTCAGCTAAAGTTTCTTCACACACGTGGAAAATCATTCTCATTGCTGAGTTTTAAATAGCATAAATAACAACCAACTCCATCCAGTCTACACTCTGCTCTGAAGTATATACATTATATCAACTCATTTTAACCCGCCAAACGGACGTTGGTAATGCTACAACTCAAGTCAGTCGACATCCCACTTGAACGAAACGGCAATCTGACCTTGAAGCTTGCGAGCCGTCGGCAAAATGAATGCCAACAGAAAGATGACTCCAAAAGCCATGCAAATCGCCGAAACGATGTAGTATCCATCTTGCTCCGTGGTACATACGCCATTGATTTCGTGGCACAGCTTCTTTCCATGATCCGACACGCATTCCGTCGCTGCAAAACCGACATGAACGTAAGCATCAGAACGGCTTAAATGAAGTGTCATACCTTGAACTTTGACATCCATGCCAGCATCAGGCACTTGGCATATCGCGACGCTGAAGAGGTCAACACCTACTAGGGGGTCAATTGATGGCCTTGCAAGCAGGCGGTAACCACATTCCTTTGAGAACGAACCACTTTGGCCAAGTGCCGCCCATGTTGGTAAAGGTGTTCAGCAGCTAAAAAAAACGAATGAGATTTGATGAGGACCTAGCTGTGAGGCGTACCGTCATGTATGTCCCTCCAATTAGTGGGTCAGATACTCGTGTGTGAAACGCTGAAATGCCAACAAATTGAACGGTCCTGTATTCGTTCATTTGAGTATTAGCACTCCTTCGAGAGCGGAGACCGATCTTACGAGGCAAAAGATGATAGTACTGTGTGGAATATGAGAAATGCGAAGAAACCAAGGGTTATCGGGGGTTTCGGGAACCAGTAGACAACGAGGGTGGCAATCAGACAAAAGAGAAGGCGAGGCCAAAACGCGTGCATCCATGGCCTAAGAGGACGATCGCCCCTAGACCACTTGGCAGCTAGCCACCCGCCTGTTATTTGAAACGGAAAATCAATCAACACAGCAATCGCGAGGTCCTCGCGTCTAAAACCCTTCTCCACCATCTTAAGAGAAGTGGCGGCCTCGTTTGCTGCGAATCCAACCTTAGCGAATAGATGCATAAGGATGAGGAGTTGTACATCTGGTTGTAAATATGTTAGAGCAACCCGCAAGTCAAATGGAATATAATTCTGATCACGTTTTAGCTTGCAGATAGTCCAGATTGTCTTGTAAACAGCTGTTATGCTCATATCTGCTTCACTAGCAGGTTCTTTGTCCTGTGATGTATATTAAGACTGAAATGTAGGAAAAACAAAGTCGCGCACCTCTTTCTTAAAGAATAGCAGCCAGAATGTAACTAGATAACAAACAATGCTCCAGAACCTCAAGTAGCCGCTCAGGCTTAGTTGAGGAACGCCCCATCTCGCACTGCGGACAGGTTATCAATATTTCGAAATATCTATCGGACGGACATACGCAAAAGCTTCGCTGTTGAAGGCGAGGAATACCGTGAAGGAAGCGAAGAAGCCAGTATTGAGTCCAATCGTTTGACACGTTGATGCGTACGATAAACAATCTTGCGAAAGAAGGGTGAGTGCCCAGCCTTGAAAAAGATCATTACGGGGTACAATCAATAAACTGGAGGAAGGTACCATCGACGGCTATATCTACATTGATCACGTCAACGTGCTGCACGGAATCAAAGAATTATTGCTTACCTTGTGTAGCAGAAAACAACACAAGCAGCGTAAAGATGACGGTAAGTTCAGTAACATTGTTTCCCGGCTAAAACTGGTAAAAGATGACATTACACAGGAATATGAGGGTGCTTACATCGTCAAGAAGTTTTTGGACGTTAAGCGAGATGTAAAGCATTAGAGTTCCCACAATCAGCTGCATTGGTATGATCCATGACTTTCGACGCCCAACGGATCTGATGAAAACCGAGTCGACGATGGGCGACCAGAGAAGTTTGAGGGAATACGGATAACTTGACAACGCAAATGTCGCAAGTTGCGAGTATGACAAATGTTCTTTGAGAAGAAATGGCACAGATCCTATACACAAAATAAAATAAGGACGGTAGTATGGAACATGTTCAAAGCACGACAGACCTAAAGCAAGCCCAAGCTGATCAACAAGGGCTTGATAATTAGCGCAATTTTGCTTACGGTGATTTGAGTCGACCGTACCGGAACACCCTGAATAAGATCTTTGTGCACTTGAGAAGATGTCAGAGTGACTAGGAGAAGAAACTCACAGAGAACGCAGAGTAAAACCATACTCCTCTTATCCCTCGCTGAAATCGGCCGCTTGGATTCGGGGAGAAGTTCTTGATTCTCGCGCTCACCCAAGTCTCGGGCCGCTTGCTGGCGTTCATCTTCACCGAGAAGTGTCAACTCTAAGTCTTCTTCCCCATCCTCCAATGTCGGCACACGCGGCGTCCTTGGAGTACGTGGAGAAATGTGTATGCTGCTCAAAGACGAGGAGACTGCCATTGAATCTGGACGAGATTTGCCTCTCATAGCCTTGTTTTTGCGTTCGGTAGTTCGCGAGAGACTTGTTTTGGAGAAACGCTGGCACTGACACGTGCCAAATCTCAGTCACGTCGCGACCCAACCTAAACTAAAAACTTGACTAGCTTGACTCCCTACAGACAGACTACAGACAGACACCTACGCACATCCATAGTTTCCAACGTGTCAGTACGCGGCAACAACTATCCGCACAAAGCGGCATTCGTACCCCTAGCTTCTAGCGTCGTCCTGATCTCAAAACTATCTTGAGCATTACGGGTCACTCGGACGAAGCTCATACCCAATCTTTTGTATCATTTCTCGCCACAACTTACGATTGCACCTGTCACGAGCGACTTTCAACGATTGTTGATTATGGCTGAGGCTCCATTACAATCGAGACCGCTCGATGAATATATAAGCTGACCAGGGAAAACTCGAGCGACCATCTCACTTGCTTTCCTCCTATTTGGTGTCCATGTTTCTCTATCTGTCTTCAAAACTTTTCCTCCTTAGCCTTGGATTCTTGATCGTCTGTGTGTCCCGTTACATTTTTCACTTGCTCTTGACAAGACGCGTCCTCTCTCGGATTCCTGGGCCTCCACCGTCATCTCTTCTCTGGGGCGAAGAATGGAATCTATATCAGAGCGTACCTGGCTTCCCCTACGTCGAGTGGCACAAGAGATATGGAAAAGTTGTCAAATTTTCGGGTGCCCTTTGGGTATGCGACTTGTCAAATTCGTTCAAGTTGCGCCATTGATGTTTCTAATAGCACCCAGTCGTATCCATAACCGATTTCAAAGCTATCTCTTTTATCCTAGGAGAGGGTATCTATAGTCTTCCCAAACCTCGAGGCGTCCGTGCCTGGTTTAGAGCGACCCTTGGGGAGGGTATTCTTTGGGTAGAAGGTCGGCGCAGCTTACTTCATAACGTTTCCTCTGACCTGAATAATATGCTGGACAAGGGAAACTTGCTCATGAGCAGCAACGGCGTATTCTAGCTCCAGCTTTAAGGTATGATTTCGCCGTATCCCATTTTGTTCAACCAAACTCAAGGTCCTGACCAAAGCCAGCAAGCCGTTCGTGGCTTGACACCAGTTTTTTTTGAGACTTCGGCAAAATTAGCAATGCAATGGACGAAGCTTTTTGATGCAAGCTCAGTGGACGAAATGGAAATTGATATTACCAATTGGGCTGGTCGGTTTGCGTGCGTTCACGATCTATCCTCTATCTTGCTGAAGTTTTGACGCATTTATATGCCCATAGGCTTGACACCATTGGACGAGCTGCGTTCTCTTATGATTTTGACTGCCTTTCAGGCACGCCCCACCCTCTAGAAGAGGCCCTAAATGGATTAACGAACTCTGAACACAAAAGTTCGTCCTTCTATATGAGAGCGCTCTTCTGGCTGTTTCCTCCTGTGCTTTCCATGGGGAAGAAGGGTGAGATGATCCAGAAAACAAAATTTGAACTTGGTGTGATTGCATCCAGGATGTGGTGGGACGCAAAAGTCGCGGGGGATCGTGACAGCAAAACCGTAATGGCACACATGCGTAAGATCAATTTCCACTCTTGCATGTTTCAACTACATTTATTTTCTAGTACGACGAGATGACTCGTTCCCCCATTCTCTTCTGGACGAGCAACACGTAGTTTCTCAGATGCGAACCATTATTTCGGCTGGTTATGAGACTGTGTCAGCTGTCGTAGCTGTGAGAATCTACTCATTGACATTCGTGCTCAGTTACTAATTCTCTTGTGTAGTGGTTACTCTATGAACTAGCTTCCGATAATCAACTTCAGGTTGCCCTCAGGGAAGAAGTCTCTTCTTTGCTCGATCACTCGATGGACTCTGTCAACAGCCGGTGCCCCCTTCTTGATGCCGTTTTGAAGGAGACCTTGAGATTACATCCCGCGATCCTAGAAAATCATCACGAGGTATGTCTGCCTGATAATTTTTGCATCGTTCAAATTCTAACTCTTACGATCCAGACTGCTCACGATATCTGTCTCCCTCTTTCAGAACCGATTCCCGGGATGAATGAACTGCAACTCTTTCTACCGAAAGGAACGCTGTTGGTGATACCAGTGAATGCGATACAGTCTGACCCAGAAATATGGGGGCCTGATGCAAAGATTTTTCGGCCTCAACGGTGGTTGGAAATGAAGCAGAATGGCAATCGTCGCGGCCGCGAGCTCCTAGCATTTAGCGAGGGGTAGGGCATTTGCCATTCTAAGAGGATTTAACTCAAAGCGTTTCACAGACCCCGCTCATGCATTGGAAAATCGTTTGCAACAGCGGAGATCAAGGTAAGAACACCTTCATTGGGAATTACCGACACCCTCTGATATGTATGTTTCCCAGGCTCTCGTTGTAACACTCGTCCGCCAATTTTCCTTTACTTGCCCCTACGAGATTGAGGCTTTCCAAAGTTTTGTCGTTCGGCCTCGCGTCAAAGATCAAACTGCCAGTTCACTTCCTTTAATTGTTCGCAGACTGTAGAGAACGCATTCCAGCAAGCGATCTTTAGCGCTTATGATAACTTCAATGATCTATAATTCCTCCCCCTTATCTTGGTCAATGTCTCATAAATATTAGGGTATTTTAGTGTATTTTATAATTGCATATTGGTCTATGAATGGGTACGCGGTGTAAGTTTGAGTTTACAACCATCTTTAGGGAAGCAAGTCGCAATAATCCTGCGAGAGATCGTCAAGCTAAGATTAGAAGCTGTGAATTCAAGACTTACTCGACAGTGTTGCTAAGAGGAGTGACCTCGTGTTCCCAATCCATCATAGCGCATGCAGTAGCAAGCACCAGGGTCATGTTCATGGTTGCGTATTCGAGACCGATGCAGCGATGAGGTCCACTCCCAAAAACGAGATAATTTTTTGGATTAGAATTCGCCAAGCCCTGAGGATCTAACCACCTCTCAGGGTTGAAGGATTCTGGATCGGGGTAAACGGAGCTGTCATGAAGGGAGTTGTAAAAGGATGGGATGACCATGCTGTTGGCCGGAACAGTGTAATCATCAGTGATGGGGAAAGCTTTGGTTGCTTTGTACGGGACCTAAAATAATTCATAAACAGGAGGGTGGAGGACATGAATGGTGACCGACAAACCATCAGAACGGGAGGTTGTACTCGCATGCTTTCTTTGACAACAGCCTGAAGATAGGGCATTTGGGCCAGCGTTTCAAGAGACAATGGTCGCTCGTAATCGCCCTGACGAACTCGCTCCTGCTCTTCTTTGACCTTGGCCATAACCTCAGGATGATCAGCGAGATGTTGAAAACCATAGATCAAACCGCTGGACATGGCATCTTGCGATGCAAACAAGAACGAAAATACGACCATGGCCATCTCGAGGTCGCTAAATTCTTTTCGGTAGTTGTACGTCGGGTCAGCGAGTACTTGTACCCACTCGTCCAGCATGCACTCCGGCTCAGCGCCATTAGCCATCGCGATTTTACTGTTATGGGCGGCGAGTTCGAGCCAGCGCATGGCAACTTTACGAGCTTGGATCGCTTTGTAAACTTTGGTTCCAGGCAAAGCTAAGGGGAAGTTGACGAGTTCGAGTGCTTGTGTAATTGCCCAGTATTTCTCGTTGATTTCCCGAGCGGCGTGCTCGGGGATGTGATTTCCACAGAAGACGCGCAAGGAAGTATCCATGTTCATGGCTCGGGCAGTCATCATGATGGGCTGAGCTGCACCCGTCTTCGCAGCCTCCGCAATCCAGTTTTTGAGGTGCTTGCGCGTGATGCTCTCCTGAATGGCGACGTAGATACTAGAGAATATGAGGTGAATATGTTGAACAAAGTGAATATCGGACGTACCCAAGGGCCTTGCGAGTGAATAAAGCATTCAAACCACGTCTATATTGCACATGGTCTTTCCCGGTAAGGAATACCCTGAACAGCATTAGGTATGGTGAACATGTTGGCGACGTAGAAGAAATTTACCAGTTCTCAGGGGAAAGAATTTGTTTACCAGCATGAACCAGGGCAGGTTCTGCGAAGGAAGGGGAGTTGAGAATCTTGCGTGCGTATTCATTTGAGGAGGCCATTACGATGAAGCTTAAGCAAAATCAGCAAAGAGCGGGGGACGCGAAGAAAGTTGAACCAACATATTGAAGACGCTGACCGCGCTAAGAGCACCAGAATTCCATTGTTTCTTGTAGGATTCCATGGATGGCGACATGGAGTCTGCAAATTTACCGATGAGGGGGATTGTCCACTTGTCGCTGGGAAGATGGCGCTTCTTGAAGCGATAGACGGACTGTTCAAGGACAAGAAGAGCAATGACGATTGCGATGGTAGTATAGAACCATGTTGCAGACTTGCCGTATGCAACAGAGGGAACAGCAAAGGAATAGAGAGAAGGATTGGCCGTGGAGGCTGGTATTTTGGCAGAAGCTAGGCGATCCATGGAGAAGTGAGGGAAGACCCAAGGAATATAACAAGAATATAAATATACTTACAACCTGCTTACAACTTTCTGGAGAATCGTATCATTCCTTTCTTTTTTTCGGTCATTTTCGGGCCGATTTTAGGCTAAGCCTTGAGTGTGTCCAACATCACATGACCGCGACCTCATGCCTGTCACAGTCCAGTGAAGTCACATCATCATGCTCCCATTACGGATCTCAAGGCAAAGTTTTCCAAGGTTAACGCGCCTATACTCCCAATCTTCCTTGGAAGCTAAATATGCCCAAAAGCTGCGAAAACGAGCACAGGAGTGAGGTCCACGCTTTTGTGAGAATACCTACATAATAAATTATTCGTCGTCTCAGAGCAGGAACCACTGTAGAAGAACTCAAAGCAAAGATCAAGTCGAACCAACAAGAGGCTGGACGCCAGAATGCAATTCCAGTATATCATACTGACGGTCTCTCCATAAAACCATCTTGGAAACCTTCCTCGGAAGCCAAGGGCCGAAAGGACAGCTCGCCTGTAAAGGTAAGTTCCGCCTATTTTCTTTAACCAATTTCGCTAATCATTATCAGCCATTGGACACAATTCTCAATCTTCCGCGTATCATGGCCACCCCGCACTCTGCTGCGCAGGTTTCTTCCCTGTGGACTGCCTACCATCTCTCGCGCTCAGGTGGGACTGGCCGCGGATATCTCTGTGCTTCCATTCCATTGCCTCTTTACTTGAAAATGGAAGCAGTAGGCCAAAAATATCCATCTTTCGTAGTCGCCTTGCCGCGCCCAAAGAATCCCTCTGATGACCAATTGGCGGAAAATGGTTCTGATACTGCATATGAGTTTTACTTTTTGCAGTGGAATTTCCATGATCGACCTCCCGCTCCCTCCCCTGAGAACAATCCCTTTGTGACTACGACTCCGGCACCCTCAAAAAACCCACAAATCTCTACCGTGCTCTTCACACCCTTGCAGGAATACAAGCTCCGAGGTGCATACGCAACCCCATATCTTGTTTTGACACACTACACAGATCTGGCATCCACCCACGGCATTTCCCTGTTGAGAGGAGAAATTACTGCGTCCTCTACAAGTAATGATCGCTACCTGTTAGGCCAAGCCGATGCGCAGTTGTTATCAATGGCTCTCCAAAAATTTTATCTCTGGGGAGAAAACAAGGAGGATGGCGACAGCGAGCGTCTCCTGCGCACTTTCCACGACAATCCAGGTGAATTTAAATGGAAAGAGTTACTAAAATTCGCGAGCTTGAATTTGTAAAACCTTCTTTCTAATGAAATGCCAGCATATCGGAATTATAATGGTATCTATTTGTCCAGGAAGTCCTTGGTTCCGTGAGAGATCAGCCAACAGCTAAATACGGAAACGAGTGACTACACCTTTTCTAGGGTGCTGAAATCATAGGAGCTTTCTTTACCCACTCTCTCTTCTCAACCTCTTCTACCATGAACACCGCAAAGGCGAGCCTAGGCAAGAGGGTGCCCACTTTTCCATCGCCGATGTATCCTCCAACAACGGCCCTCGTCTCTGTATTCGTCAAGACCGGGACCCTGACAATGGTCCAGTCAAGATCTTCGCCTTTGGTCCTTACGATGTCGCCAATTGCCACAACATCTTTATACGCGCTGTGTGCGAAAGTGGAAACAAATGTGACAAACGATTTGAAGATGAGACTAAATTTGTCATGTTCATCTGTAATAGAGGCGGTACCCAAGCAGAGAAGGCGTTTTATATTATGCTTGTGCATGAGGTCGATGAGGTTGGAGTAACCCTTGGCTATGGGTGTATCGGAGGGATGCCACGGTCCGGGACCAAGAGCAGAGAGAATGACATCAACACCCTGTAAAGCATTCTCGAGGGCGTCGAGATCTTCTAGCTGACCTTTGACGACAACCACGGAAGGATTCGTTGCAAGATCTGCAGGTAGTTTTTCAGGAGACCTAGCATATATGACAATAACGCCTTGAGGATAGGCTACAAGGGCTTGGTGGACGAGAAGGAGACCTGAAGGACCTGTAGCGCCCAGGATCAAGAAACGCATGATGGTATGAGGCAAACCAAGTGTGACAATGTGACGCTATGAGGGTGTGCTATTCCAATTGCCCAGTGCTTGGGCTTCCTTTTCCAGCGCCAAGATAGCCTTTCCTATCTCTTCCTCTTCTTTATAATCCAATTTCACCATCTCCCTCTCATACTTCCGTCCAAAACACCCAGCGAGCCCAGCCATCTCTGTTTCAATCCCCACTGCGGCCCCCTTCGCCGTCTCGATACTCCCCGCTTTGACATCATTTAGCCCACACGCGATAACCTTGTCAAACCACGCAAGTGGTTCTCGAGTGACGTTGAGCGCAAAGCCATGCGACGTCAACCTGTGCCGGACTTGCACACCGATGCTTGCCAGTTTTGTCGTCGCGTCGAGGAACACACCAGTATGCTCTGATGGGCAGTGTTTTATCCTGTGTGCTTCGTCTAGGTGACGTTCAAGCATTTTTTGCATGCGGCAGACATATTCTCGGGCACCCATGATGGGTGTGTATCGCCCAAGGTCCATCAACGGATAGCCAACGATTTGGCCAGGCCCATGGTATGTCAGCTGTCCTCCACGAGTCGCAGGTACAAAATCGGCGCCGATGGCAGTGAGGCGGGTTCTCTCATCTTGAAGAGATGGATCAGTCTGCCGACGGCCAGACGTGTATACGGGACGGTGCTGAAGAAGGAGAAGAATGTCCTTGTGCGCAGAAAGGCGACGATGAGATAGCTGGATATTGTGCAGTTGCTCCTGAAGGGCTAGCGTGGATGCATAGGGCAACGGATGGCGGAAGCAGTGGAAAAAAATTGGAGGCAACATGGGGATTGTTTGCATTTGCTTGAAACAGAAGGCGTTGGCACTCCTGGTCCCTGGAATCTATGACATGCGATCATTGCATGATAAAAATGTCAATCGCAAATGCATCCGCTCCGTCCCTCTTTTTCTCCATCTCTCACTCCCTCACCTCCCCCCACTCAGCCCCACCAGCTAATTTTTCTCGTGTATTTGGATGGGTTTCAGCCCTGATGGCTCAACTAGCTCATACAGAGCCTTTTTTTCCCGTTCGTTGCCCGTCTTCTCTTACGCATACCACTGACATCCCCTCAGGCGCCGTTAACGATTTAAAACAGTGAATGGCTTCTGATCAGCTCACCAGGTCAGGTTGGTTCTTAACCTTTACGTAGATATGACCACGGAGATCTCTCCTTCATTATTATCGCTGGAGCTATGGTCTCTTTCATGATCCCGGGATTGGGTGTGTAAGATCTTAGCAATCAACAAATCCACCCCGCTAATCGATCATCTTCTGACAAGCCTTCCTTTATTCCGGTCTGTCACGGCGAAAAAGCGCTCGTACGTTGCGTTCCCGAACTAGCCAGACCATTATTATCAATTTCCCTTTTCTTATTCAGTTTCGTTGATATGGGCTGTATCTGCAAGCAATGCTGTCGTCATTTTTCAATGGTACTTCTGGGGCTATTCTTTAGGATTCTCAACGACAGCTACAAATGGGTTTATTGGGAACCTCAGAAATTTCGGTCTCATGAAGGTCCTGGCAGAGTCTTCGCCAGGTTCGCCTTTGATTCCCGACATTCTCTACGCATTTTTCCAGATGGAGTTTGCCTGTGTGACGGCTTCTATTCTAATGGGTGGCCTTGCTGAGCGCGGAAGAGTCTTCCCTGCGATGGTCTTTACTTTTATCTGGATGACGCTTGTCTACTGCCCTCTTGTTTGCTGGATCTGGAGCACCCATGGATGGGCGTTCAAATGGGGCGTTCTTGATTTTGCAGGTCAGAATATGACATTGGATTTTAAAAGACTGCATTCAATTCCTTTTTTTATTATCAAAAATCAGGTGGGGGCCCTGTTGAAATCGGGAGTGGTATCGGTGGTCTTGCATATTCGTGGGTTTTGGGTCGGAGACATGAGAGGGAGTTGCTTAATTTTCGCCCACACAACGTCTCTTTGGTTGGACTTGGCAGTGAGCCTTTTGAAACCACCCATCGCAAGCATTCTTTTAATCACATACAGCTTCCATGTTATGGTTCGGGTGGATCGGTTTCAACGGGGGGAGTGCCTTTGGAGCCAACCTTCGTGCCATTTTTGCGATTTGGAATACCATGATAGCTGCTGCATTCGGCGCGATGGTTTGGTGTTTGCTGGATTATCGTATAGAACGTCGGTGGAGTATGGTTGGCCTTTGCTCTGGGACTATTGCTGGTCTGGTGGCCGCAACTCCATCGTCAGGATACCTGAGACCCTGGTCATCCGTTATTGTTGGCACACTATCTGGCGCATTTTGTAATTTTGCGACAAAGTGTAGGTCTTCAGTAACAATACGTCCAGCAAACCGCTGATACACCGTAGTGAAATTTTTGATGCGGATTGATGACGCTTTGGACCTTTTCGCCGAGCATGCAGTAGGAGGGATCATTGGTCTTATCCTGAACGCATTCTTCGCATCTTCGTCGATTACTAGCATGGACGACGTTAGCAGCATTCCTGGGGGATGGGTAGATCACAACTGGAAGCAACTGTATAAACAGTTTGCTTACGTTTGTGCTACATCCGCTTACACATTCACGCTCACAGCAATGATAGCAAAAGCGGTAGACACTGTCCCTGGCATGAGTTTAAGGTGTACGCCTGAGGGGGAGATGCTTGGCATGGATGAAGTTGAGGTAAGCAGAATTTGTCGGACTACACACCCACATTCCTCTCACAGTGCTACAGATCGGAGAGTTCGCCACAGATTATATCGAAATCCGCCGGAATGTCACGGACAGCGGCACATTTGTGTCGCAGGAATCAAGAAATGGATTAAAGTTCGTTGCAGGCGGTGACCACCATGACCAGGCAGACTTCACCCCTCAACTTCCCGAAACAGAGCAGGCGAATGGCAATGGTCACCACCACCAAGAAAATGCCGATCCTGGGCAGGAAACTATCGTTGAAAAGGTAGAAGCCAATTCGGTGGCAGCAACATAACTTGCATATCACTATAAGGAACTATATACACATATCTCATATTCATTTCACTACGAAATAGGTATCACGTTGTTCTTTTACTTCGTCGTGAGTTACCATCAACAATCCCATCCGAAGACGGGATCTTCGCCTGCACTACCCTGTAAAGTTCCAGAAAATAGCTCCTCACCAGGTATGGGTGACGTTATATCACATATACCCGAAGAAAACTCCTCATTTAGAAGGAGATCGACGACATTACGTGATGCGACCGTCTCCGTTTCCATAGTGGATATAAACCTAGAAAGTTGCAGACTGATTCATATACTGGAAAACACGATAAAGGTCCACACTTACGGTTCGAAAGCGTTGACGTAGTAGAAGCCATGTTCAAGCTTTATTGGCGGAAAAGAACCTGTCGGTGGGAGCCTTGGATATGCGTCCCACTACAAGCGAAGACGAGTTAGTAAAGATAATAGAGTGTTGGACTGCGTACTGACTTCTTTCCTATGAACCCAGCCAACCTGGCCATCAAACATTTGCTGGAGCCAGCCGTCGCTTATCCTCTCTTTTGAAAAGATTTTCACAGCCCATTCCCCTTCGCGAACCAAGCCATGGTAGGAAAGTGAATTGAACTCGGGTTTCTTGCCACCTGTTCGAGCGCCAAAATTGGTTGTCAGCATCATGGCAGGCACCTCCGACCCAGCTGACAAGTTGAAATATGCAGGGTTGGCCGATGGTGATGTCGTGGTGAGTAGAGTAACATGTAGATGAACATAAGGGACCTGCGGGATCTGATCGGACACGGCTGAAGGCAATGCGATATCAGTTGTGTGGAATGGCGCTGCCAAAATGACAGCTGTGTAGATTGTAGACCCGCGGTCACTTCGAACAACCCAGTTTTGAAATGTTGCTGACTTCGGAAGAATGCTAGTGACCTATAATTCTAGGTTACGATAAAATTCGTTGGCATCACTGCGTGTTGAAACCTTACGGAGGTGTTGAGATAGACGTTTGCACCTGAGTGGTTTAGAAATTGTTCAAAGAGCTGGTAATTGCCTCCTTTGATGTGAACTGCGCCCTCAGCTGCCATCGAAACCACACCCCCTAGAGCGTGTATACCATCGACATCCTAATAAATCGTCAATTTCATCTAATGTTTGAGCAATAGAACGAACCTGTCCGTAATTTACTCTCGTTGAAGCTTCGACTAACTCATTTACGTAGCTCTCAGAAACTCCCTGTTTGACAAGGTAACTAGAAGTGGAGGTTTCCACTAGATCCTCCCAACCAAGATGTACGGCCAGGTCGGACATGTTGTTCCACCTTGGTGACTTCAGGGTATAGAGAGTCAAGTATCGAGAGATCATATCTCGAACTCTGGCGTGATATAAGTCAGTTAGATACCGAATGAGGTTAAGGGGGCATCCAGCTCCTTACAGCGATGAGGTGCGTCGAGGGGAAAGAAATCCGTATCTCCAGAGAACTTTAGCCGTATCCCACCACCCACCACCAAACTACCGAAAGCGTCGTCGCATATATGAGACACCCTAAAGCGAAAGGGTGATGATACTCACGGACAGCAGCAATTGGTCTCCGTCCCATATACCGAAATTATCCTCAACGTTGTCTTCACGTGTCAGGTTAAACTCCTTCGCGGCTCTCCAAAGGTTTTTGTTGGCCGACACAAAAATGGAGGCTCCCAGTTCGAGCGGAGGTAGACTTGAATTACTATATGGATATACGACGGTGCTGCCTTGAAGGAGATTTAGCAGCGAGCAAAAAACGGGTGAAGTATCACTTACGGCCTCCAATGTAATCCGCTCTTTCGTATACATCTATCTCAACTTCGAGTCCAAATCTTTCCTTCGCCTTGGAAATCCAAAATGCCGCTGAGCTGCCCCCTGCACCAGCGCCAATGATAGCTATCCTGGAGGATGGCTGAGAAGGTTGGATATCGTCTTCTAATGTAGAGTAACTCTTGGCCCTGAAAAATGGGATACTAAAGGGTAACTGGAAAGCAAGACTCGGGGGGAGAAGAAGGAGAATTGCGTGGAATCTCATTTGGAGTCGTAGTTGGACCAGTTTAAGACGTGCAAGACGGTTTAAGCATGCCAACACAGCCACCCTTTAAGTTATTATTACGAGTCCCACACAAGTCCCATAAAATGTACTAAGTCTAGCATCTCGTCAAGTCCTGCTTGCGTTTAATTCTGAAGCTGATAAATTGTAAGATTCTTGATTTCCCAATCTGAAAGAATGTGAGGGATTGGTTAAAATCACGGCGTCGCGCAACGTACAGGCTTGGGCCATGGAGGCACCGTTCGCGCGGACAAACGCCTCGCAAGTCGCAGATCCTGTTCTTTGTGCACAACTTTGCTCCTGCCCTGGAATACCAGTAGAGCTCCACACTGCGGCTGCCCAATCACCACTAAGGAGATGCGGATCAGGCCTGCCAAAATAATCGGGAGAAAGCACATACCACAGAGTGGTGTCAAAAATCGCCCGGTGGTTGTTAAAGAACGAGAAAGGGGCACAAGATGCGGCAGGCCATCTTGCCTGGGCTGCTCCCCAAGTGTCTGGTAGCGGTGCGCCAGCGGTTATATCGGCTGGTATCGACGTTCGAGGGAAAAAATATATCGCTATGCCGGTAGAGTCCCATTTCACTAGAAGTAATGGAAACCCCACATCAACGCTTAGCCTTGAGCCGTATGTAATTATGAATGACGCACTAGCATAAACTCCACCTTTGTTAGCGTTAAACCCAGGTCCGTAGGAGGTTGCCGAGTTGGAACGGATGCCACAGCCTTGGTTGCCCGTCGTAAGAGCAGCGCAGTTAGTTCCACCTATCACGCTGCCTGAAATTGCAAGGGTAGCTGAGCTTGTACTGGCGATAGTACATCCCACATTGGTATGAATAGTCGCTTGGTTATTTGTGTAGTCGTTAACGCCCTCGATAATGTCAATTTCTCCCCCTGCTGGCCAGTTCGGACCTGCCCACTAAATTTGAGGTAGTCAGGTGGTGAGATTAATTATAACTTTACCATTTGACCAAAATGCACTAAAGCGTGGGCGTAAGTTCTTCCATGCGCTTGCGGAATCTTCGGTGAGAACTTACGGCCAAATTCCACAACCTGTCGGCATGTGGACCGAGTCCATCACCAGAAGACCCCCCGTATACTGGTGTTGAGTAGTGATTCGTACACTCTGTCTATTAGCAGAAACGGTGGGAGTTGTCTCCACCCGCATAACTGCATTGCCTGCAGAATTAACTTCCAAAAGGCCGCTTGATCGCTATGATACATTCGATCAACTCAACACTAATTCGCTCAAGAAGACCTTACTGCAGTGTTTTCATCAACGTAGGTCACGATACCTGGATGTTTGAGAACGGGACTAGGCATTTCATACTTTGAAGGATGCAGGGAGACGGACCTTGTGTAGGATCTGATCCTGTAAAAAAATCCCATCCGTCAAAAAAGTTATTTCCAGCCTGAGTTAGACTATCAGAGCTGTCTACCTCGCTTGGAGATATGAACGCACAAAAGATGCGGCAACCTTCCAAGGTGAAGATGGAGAAGTTGTCGTTGGATTAGCAGTAGCTGTGGTCTTGGTGCTGGTGGCTGTTCCACGAGACGTGCCAACGGAAGACGTGGTGTTTCCACCCCCACTGCTATGACCTCCACCTAGAACGCCTTGCTTTCCTGGTTTGCAATAAACAACACGGTTACTGGCTTTCGCTGGGACTGCCCGGGAAGCTGAAGCGCCTCCGAATGCAACACGGAGATCGCGTGCTAAGTTGTGGGTGCGATGAACTGCACTGTGATGGATCTGCTGAATAACGAGTGGCACGATCTTTGCAGAAATTGGTGTAGGGTCGATGACAAGCAGCAGGAGCAGGCTGACAGTGGCGGGAAGTGATTCAAAGAAGATCATGATAATAGATAAATGCTTGGTGGAATTCCAAGGCGCAGCCGTGGAGGTACAGAAGACTCAGTATCTAGCCTGAGGAGAATGTGTATGTCGAGGCCCAATACCCTGAGACGAAGAGGAAGAAGGTTAAAGGTTTTATCGATACAAAGAGAAGTCGGGTCGTCTACGACCCAGTTGTCGTGAGGCGACAGTGAGGCTTTCAGGGCATCATAATTCGCTAAAAGGAACTTGGCCATGAGGCGACTCATCGCGAAATGGTCTAATTCCAGTCATCATTGTTCTTTCTTTGCTCCCGACGTAAGTATCATTATTGGCATACAAAATGCATACTCGAACCTCGTGAATCCCTCGGCCATACAGCCATACAACAACAGGGAACGTAATAGAAGTGGATGGTAGAAAATAGGGGCACAGAAAAAGAAGGGAATAAAAATTTAATCAACAATTAGACAGATCACTCAACCAACGAAACGGCAGAAATGTAATAAAAAAAAGTCCATACCAAGAAGAACAAGGGAGCGGAATTAACGGTGCGATCCTGGCGCAAAGGCTTCACGAACGCTCCGCCTAAGTTCTTCGTGGTCGCGTCCGGTCGAACTGCCGACTGAGGATCCCGGCTGCATGTGAGAACCAGGTACGCTTGAGGGAACTAATCCATCAATATCACCATCAACGAAGTCTAGGATTCTGCGGGCGAGGAGCTGAATTTCTCCTGGACCGTCGCCGGCATCGGTATCTTGGTATGAATGTTGGGAGTGATGTGAGTGTGGGGTCCCAATGGATGAAGTAGGAGACGAGGTTCGAGAGCTTGCTAGATTACGGATGTTCGGGATCAACAAGCTTGAGCTTCTGATATTACTGATTAATTGAGGATCTGCGTAGAATTAGAACGAAGGAACAGGCAAGGAGGCAGGAATCAACATACCACCGGATTCGAGCAGCTGCACAATAGTCCAGACAGCGATGTGCTGGAATGTACCGTCTGGGCTAGTTAAAAATCGATACAAGTATTTGTGCATTCCTCCATCAGGCTTGTCCCAAACATCATTGAATGACGAGTAGTCATCTGTCGCCGCCCTTCCATCTTCAAAGATATTTAGATAATGCGTATGTCAACTAAGCGGATGCGAAGAAGCATACCCTTGGAGGAAAGATTACCCAGCGCTGCTGCACTGTTCCCTTGAACCTCCGAACTGGGTGAGTTGGTCAATGGGATCAACACCTCACAAATGCCCATCTCCAGTAGTTGGCCCTTGAGTTCGTCTGCTGAAGCCGTAAGTAATCTTTACAAGGTGATGAGAAGGCACGCTTACCACTAAGCGCGAGTACAGCCACGCAGGCCGTCATTTCACTCTGCACGTTGATAGGAACTTCAAGAACCAATTCTTTGATCGACTGGACCGCGCCTGCTTTCACAATCGCTGTCTTATTCTTCTCGGAACTTGCTGCTAGATTACGAAGCGTTGAGATAGCGTGACATTGAACTTCCTCGTTGTCTTTGAATGATAAGAGATTGATGAGAGGTTGCAAAAAACCGGATTCGATAATGGGAGATTCGTTTTGTGGATGAATGGAGACATTGCGCACACATGCCGCGGAAGAGAGGATAAGCGGAAGGTAGGATGATTGCAAAAGTCGTAGTAGGGATTGCAACCCATCAGCCTTTACAATCTCGAGCTGGTATTTCTCTGAAGACGGAGTTGAAATCATTTAGAACCTTGACGATTGAAGAGAACTTACCATCGCTAGCCAGATTTCTGAGAGCCAAGGCTGCCTGGCACTGAACCTTCAGGCTTGAGCTATCCATGAGCATGACCAGGCTTGTGACCAATCTAGGTTCACTTTGAGCCAACTTCTTCCTGTTGGAACCTAAAGTAGTGTTTAATAGGACGATTGCAATATGATAGAGGGGATCGCACCGTCAACCGCAATATTGCTTAAGGCGGTAGTACAGTAGTACTGTACATCAGTATCAGGTGAATTGAGGAGGCTCACGAGAACTGGAATTGCGCCTGCGTTGACCAGTTGTTGCCTATTTTCGTCTGATTGAAACCCATTTTAAAAAATTGGCGCAGTATAATTATGAGGAGATCCAAGCTGACCTGAGTGGGTCATGTTGAGGAGAGCGCCAGTAGCGTTTCGCTGGACCCGCATATCTTTGGAGCGAGCAAGTCGAGTTAGGGGAACCAAGGCACCCGATTTGGCTATCTTGGTCTTGTTGTCATCTATAATCAATTCTAAATCTTCTTTTCGTAAGGGGGTAGTCTGAGCAACGAACCATGGGTAGCGAGGTTTGTGACACAGCCAACGGCATTGCATTGCACTTCCACATTAGGACTGAGCATTTGGCGAATTAAAGGCTCCAGGCCGCCCAGCTTCACGATCAACAGCTTGTTGTCAGCTAATTTAAGATTAAGATTGGCCTACGCTTTTGAGTAAAAACAAGCATACTGTTAACAGCCAAATTACCCAAAGCTGCGCTTGCAGCTCGCTGCACTTCTGTGTCATGGCTGCTTAGTAAAAAGAGAATGGGGTCCAAGGTATCACGACCGACGGGTCGTACTTCCTTTTCCGTGATCTCTGCAAATGCAAGCGCGGCACTTCGTTGAAGATCGACGTTGTCAGAAAAGGAGAGGGTCGTGAGGGCTGATAGTGGAGAGCCTGTGAAGAAGTTGGTGGTGGTTCGGTCTATAAATGACTAGCGTCAAAAGCGACGAAGTTCCAGAAAGAAGTGGGTGCTACTTTCGAGGTACTGAAGCAAGTCTGCTACAGCTTCCCTTTCGTTCTCCAGGAGCAGAGGCTCGTAAGATTGGGACCTACGTCCCTGGACTATTGTCGTCATTGGTAGAGCTCAGCAGCGAAGATAGAGATAACGCACAGCATGATTCGCAGCAGCTCGTGACGTTACCCATGGCAGACGAAATTTGAATCAGGCGAGTATGAAGCCAGGAGAGCGAGGAGGGGAGGAAGAGAACTGAAAGAAGAACGAGGACGAGGAAGTGGTTGCCTGCTAGTTTTTATTTATTTAGTTGTCAGTCACCTTGCGTTGATTGTGGGAAAATTGGAATATTATTCGTTTTTGTAAATGAGTGGGTGAAGTTCTTATGATACGACCAGCCAGAGCTCTAAAACAAGTCAACATGTCTCTTAAGCACCGCCCTACTGCCCGCATCAAGATGCCCAGTCCCATGAAAATAGAACTGACCGAAACCGAAGCGAAATTGTGCCAAATACTGGACGAGTGTACAGTGCATTTGCAGAAGGAACAAGGTATATCTACGACCTGTAGAATTGCAGGAGGTTGGGTTAGGGACAAGGTCAATATGACAACTTCGCTATGAGGACTGTCTGTGCAAACGCCAACGCCTCACCCACGGAACAGCTCCTAGGCTCTCAATGCAATGATATCGACATTGCCCTCAGCAATATCATGGGTGTCGCTTTTGCTGAGCACCTTGCTGCATTTGCGCAAGCAAAAGGCGTCCGGGCGGGAACTATCAGCAAGATCGCGGTGAACCCAGACCAGTCGAAACACCTCGAAACCGCGACATTCAAAATATTTGGTCTAGATATCGATCTCGTCAATCTGCGAAGCGAAGAATATTCAGAGACGAGTCGCATTCCAACTGAAGTTGTATGAATAATGTCTCTCTGGAAATATATCCATGGCTAATTACGATTTAGTTGTTTGGAACCCCTTTAGAAGATGCTCGCAGGCGGGATATTACGATCAATTCCATGTTCTACAATGTCCACAACCATGTGGTTGAAGACTTTACTTCAAAGGTAGGTATGACACAACCCGAGATTATTATACATTGATTATCTTGATAGGGATTGGTCGATCTGCACGAGGGTGTAATTCGAACGCCCCTTCCGCCAAAGGAGACCTTTCGTGATGATCCACTCCGCGTTCTCCGTTGTGTCAGGTTTGCGAGTAGGTTCGGTTTTGAGCTGGTTCCGGACATTAAGCAGGCCGCTCAAGACTCTGAAATACAGGTATGTGATCTCTTATCGATGAAACCCTTCATGCTGACAATATTCCCATAGAACGCCCTTGTTACAAAAGTTGCGCGGGAGAGGATTGGCGACGAGATTTCAAAAATGATGAAAGGTACAGTATATCCATCTCTTTCCAAGAACGATTTTGTTTACACGCATGCAGGACAAGATCCACTTCACTCGATTAGACTTATCCATGAACTTGCTCTTTACCCTTCTATATTTTCAGCACTTCCGCCCGAAGTGTCGAGCACTCTTTCATCTGCCCCTAGTGGATCAGAACGGGCTGTATCTGCAGCAACTATTCTGAACACCCTCCTTCTCCCTGAACAACCCTTTGTTGCCAAAGTGCATAATCGGCTGTTGGGCGCTCTTCACACAGATCCATCTTGTCGTCCACGGCTATACCTTGCAACGGCCTTGATCCCGTACTTGGGAGTGACTTACCGTGATAAGAAGAAAAAGCTTTGTCCCGCTGTTGAAGTTGTTACTAGAGAAGCATTAAAGCTTGGCAAACAAAATCACTATCTTGATGGCATTCCTTTGCTGTTCAGCGCCGCAGAATTACTTGGAAGTTTTGTTACACATCACCTAACATCACCACCAGCAAAGGAAAGGAAAACAATCGGTAGTGCCTTTCCGTATAAATTTTGACTCCGCTTTCTAAATTTCCTTAGGGCTTATTCTTCGCGATAAAAGCGTTCACAACACGAATGCTGGAGCACATTGGACAGCTTCCCTTCTTTTTTCCCTTGTGGTACAACTTTCAAGATTGAGCGAGTCGACGACGGATCTTATTGAAAGTAAGCGAATATGTAAACCTGTGGATTGCTGTTGACTTGCGTATAGGCAATGCGGCTGCTAGTATAATCACATCCTATAATTCTTTTGTCGAAAACATCGAAGCACTGGATCTCACAGACGCAGCGGAGGCGAAACCGATCCTTGATGTATGTTGTGCACCTTTCAAAGCCCTCTCTTGTGCTCAGACTCCTTTCCAGGGGCGCGAAATTGTATTGGCTCTCGGTGCTAAAAAACATGGTGCTTGGGTTGGCGAAACCCTGGCCAAGGTTGTGGAGTGGCAGCTGGAGCACCCACAAGGAACTCATGACGATTGTCTCCTGTGGTTGAAACATGAGCGTAGCTTAGGGAATCTCTGTTTTGATGATGATTTCTCAGGACCTGCGAGCAAGCGGGCAAAAACGAAGTAAATTGTAATCTCCTGCAAGATGTCTGCCTCTCGCCTGCCTCCACGGTGTCAAAAGGTCTGGCAGGAAGAGAAATTCCAAACGAATAAAACCATGTAGTATTTTAGCTTCTTTAGTTTCTCGCTTACAGCTGAAATCGGAGGAGTCGGATATCTGCACCAGTTTAGAATCAATATTCTGCTCTGAAAGGACACCCCATTCAATCTAAGTAGATGGAAGCTCCAACTATAAGCTGCAATGATACGCTGCTACACACTAAAGTCCAGTTGAACAACCAGGTGATTGTCTTCAGCCGAAAGAAAAAACATGATCAAGGATTTTCGACAGATGTTTTTAGATCAAATTGTCGGAGTTGGCGACGTTGTGAACCTTTGATCATATCCCTGGACATCGAGTCAACAAGGGCGACCCTCAATCGCCAGAGAAAAATACCTCAATTTAATTGCATCCTTGCGGCCTACTCTGCGCGCGGCGTTTACAACGTCGGGGCGTTTCACCTTCCCCATTTGCTTTCGTTTCATCTTCGAAGGTTTAGGGAGCTTGAGAATCCAATCAGGCACAATATATCCGGACTGGAGAATGACATTCGCAATTCTGCAGAGGAGTCTGTAATCGTCCAAAAGTCAAACGTATGGTATGCTCACGTCTTTAAATAAGGCCCGTCTTCATCCGTAAAAAATGTGACAGCCTTCCCTTCTCGACCAGCTCTACCCGTGCGACCTGGAAAGAAGAAATTATCCGCCTGTGAGTCAACGTGTTGTGTTATCCAAAAACGTACCGATACGATGAACATAACTTTGTACGCTTGTCGGAAAGTCGTAATTGATGACTTCTCTAACTCCTTGAAAGTCCATACCCCGAGCCAAGACTTCTGTGCTAACCAACACCCAGCTTTGTCCCTGACGCATTCTATTGATAGTATCTTCACGTTCCTTCTTAGTCAGCCCTGCATGAAGACAATCAACGTTTGAGATCCCGTTCAGCACTAGTTCTTCTGCTAGCGACGTTGCTCGAGGTTGTGAGGAAGTGAAAACAAGCACGGGTGGGTTGTATGGCTGCGAAAGGTACGCCAGAAGACTGGGAAGCTTTGAAGGGTCATCAGCAACATAGGTTAAAGATTGAGAAATCAGGGGAAGGGGTGTGTCCCTGTTAATGTGACAGACTTTGGATGAGCACTTTTCGCCACGCAACAGGTAAAACATACTTCAATCCAACGACAACACGAATGGGATTACGAAGCATCTCGAGAGCAAGTTTCTCGATTTCAGCAGGAAGAGTGGCACTAAACACCGCCTTCTGTATTCCCGGAAAACTGCACGCTCCGACGATTTCTTGGACCTGAGGCAGAAATTCCATATCCAACAGGCGATCGGCTTCGTCGAGCACGAGATGCTGAACACTTTCTAAAAATGAAATGTGGACTTGAACGATGACATGCCACATACCTGTTTAATTCTAGTTTTCCTTCTTGGTAAGATGAAATCAAACGCAATGGCGTGCTTATAATGATGTCTGCGAATGTAGTAAGAGCCACCCCCCATGCCTGAAACAATGAGTTACTCACCAACTTTGTCACGTACAGCTTTGTCCGCCAAACTGTTGGCTGTTGCCTTGCTGAAGAGAACTATCCTCCATTTCCGACCTTGCGTGAGCCTCAGACATTCGTTGTGGATCTGATGTGCCAACTCTCTCGTTGGTGCTAAAATCAGGGCTCGTACACCTTTCTTGGTAGGGACCCGAGAAGCCGAAAGAGGAAAGGCTAAATTTGATAGGATTGGGAAGAGATAAGACAAAGTTTTCCCTGTGCCAGTTGGGGATATGGCGGCAAGGTCACGAGACTGCGGGATGGCTTCGTTTATAAGCGTTTGAGCGGAAGGTGGAAGACTCAATACCTCAAATAATACGGGCATGCCGCTGGACTGAATGCTAGTGGGGTGAGAATAACCGCATTTCGAGAGATTCGAAAATAAGTGAGGGGGTATGTCGTATCGTTCCTTCATCTCGCCAAAGGTATCAGCTTGGCTGGGAACGCTCGAACCCTTCATTTTGACTCGATGCCGATGCATTGGTGGGGCTGATACTTCCTCGTTGCTCTTTTCAGCGCCATCGTCTTCCTGTCCAGTATCTAACCTTCTCTTC
The DNA here is from genome assembly GCA_018417955.1 of Laccaria trichodermophora. Taxonomy (NCBI): domain Eukaryota; kingdom Fungi; phylum Basidiomycota; class Agaricomycetes; order Agaricales; family Hydnangiaceae; genus Laccaria; species Laccaria trichodermophora. The sequence continues at coordinate 1,921,495 of JACTVC010000002.1, forward strand.
TTTCTTGACACTTCAAAGTCTTTCTCTACTGACTTGCGTTTTCCTTGCTCAACTTGCGCGTATTTGAAGAAGTTCAATGCCGGGGGAAGGTCGGGGTGACTCTCAGAAGATGTAGATTGTTTGGAAGGGGATGTCTGCTTGATTGAGCGTGAATGTTCAGATATAACAAGATACTAACTTTGAGGGACTGGAAAGCGGGTTGGAATCGGTCCTTGCTGAATTGGGCGCCCCCACGGGAAAGCAACTGGAAGGCCTCCATCACCAAGTCAAGTTGAAGAATTTTGACATTGAACGTTGATTGGACGCTACAAATAACTACAATTATGTAATACTAATCACATTTTCCAAGGTGAAAAATATTTACGGTACTTAAAGTAAAGTAATGGTGGCAAGCAATGTCGGTGTACATTCTAAATCTATGGTATGAGGTGATCTATCTTCCTCTGTAAATCTAGATTAGTCCTCAGCAAACGATGATCTACGAGTACATTGCACTTGTCCAGGACTTCTTGAGGTACTAAAACGATCAACTATAAGATATTGTAGTGGACAAACTCAAGAGACTCTCACTTCGAAAAAAACAAAGAGGAGAACCGTATTCGGAGCCAGGCGAACGAAGGCTGGTGTCCAACCCTTGAACAAAAATCGAATACCCTCCTCTCGCAATGACTGGGTCAATACTTGACTGAAAGTCGAACCAGATGACTACAATCCAAGTTAGAAAAAATCAAAAGGAGAAGTAAAGTAGACAAACCGACGCCATGAGCCGAGACCGAATCACATCAGCCGGGGAACATATGGCTACAAGAAGTCAGAGCCAAAAAGAAAAGAAAATAAGATAACAAACTAGTTGCAACCGTCCCCGCGAAACAACTTGCAATGAGATGCAGCAAAAGATTGTCTTGTAGTTGGTAGTCGATGATGGGTATTGGTCGTAAAAGCAGTTGAGTCTTGAAGAAATCGTAGCTAATCAAATTGTATGAAATGGACAGTGATACGTGACTGTTGCTGATAACTTACGATCCTACTTGCGATGCCTTGCGTCGTGATCAAAAAGTATGTCAAAGCAGAGTACACAACGACCTACATTCATTAAAACGGCTCTGACCTATTTCCTGGCATTAATATTGGATTTCGACACACAAAATATCCAAAACATACAGTGTTCGTCCCAAGGCCTCGTGCAAGGCCTTGCAATCCTTCTTGTTTAACAAGGCTTACTAGACCGGCTAAGGCATTCGGGTACGCGTATCGTTTGTCTGGGGCACGCGTCAAGTCGCTGGTCATTCTTACCAATATGATGTCTGGATCTCGTCAATATCACGCTCCGAAACCACCATGCAACATACCTGCTGGATTCCCAGCTATACCACCTAGCCCCCCAGCCAGACAAGCGGCCGCAATGAGGTGGGGCGTTGAAGCCCTACCATCCCGCGACAAGTAAGCTTTCATCTTTTCGTAGCTCCCCAACCTCACAAGTGAATATGACATCTGGCGCATCAAAGATGCAGTCAATCCCGCGTAAAGGCTAGGAAAACCGGATTGGACGAGGGACGCCCGAATGATTGCCACAGTCGAAGGTCGTTTTGATCCTGCGACAGCGTTTATAGTTTGCATGCGACTAAAGACATGTATGATGAGACGTTTTGCAGACAAAATCGAAAATACCTACACTTTAGTGACATCAAGAGGGTGGGTACATGACGCAGCCACTTGTGGGAGAATGAGTTAAAAACTAGTGTCCAAGAAACGCATACACACTTGATGCTGCGAGCCCTGCGAGATAAAGAATAAGCCAACAAAGACAACTTTCAATTTATTGAACATACCCCCAAGCCTAGCAAATGTGTTGAGTTGCTATAAAGAGTTCATACTTAGAATGCTTACCAAAATGGATAGGTGGTTGCCATCCCAGCACAACCTTTGCTTGAGGAAGAATCGTTGGTGGCGGCGTTCTAGTCCAGCTATGAACTTGTAGGTAACGCAATGGTACGGCTGTAACATAAGGCAGTTCGGAGTCAGCCGCGCCGCAGATACCGCTCATGGCGCTAATTTCGTATGTCCTCTTAGTAAAATCAGGAGATTCTTTTGCTTTCATTTTGCCCAAATAAACTAACTTGGCGTCGGTGAAGCCACTGCAACATTGAATACTTATGCGGCAAGGTTGAAGTGACGAGGGCGACGGACTGGTTAATGGGAATTAAAATTTAAAATATTGGGGTCCGTGCGAGCCTGTTCGTGTTTGGTTTCAGGTCAGCCAATCAACGCACACACTCTTCAGTGCTCACCTTTACCTGCTTTTTCCTCCACAATGAGCGCACACGACAACGAAGACCTCATCGACTACGAGGACGAACATGAGGTTATTCCTGGAGGAATCGCCGCTTCTACAACCAACGGTGCCCCTTCTGCTGTTGACGGCGACGACAAAGACAAGAAAAACTTCTCTGGCATACATTCAACAGGTTTCAGGTGCCTCATACATTATGCACTGGTCTCCGCTCCTGCTGAACATGCTTTCTTTTCAATCAAGGGACTTCCTACTCAAACCTGAGCTTTTGCGCGCCATAAGCGATCTTGGCTTTGAGCATCCATCAGAAGGTGCGTTGAGCCTGACCAACGCAATACTCACACCAACAAATATATTTTAGTTCAGCAAGAGTGCATTCCGCAGGCTGTGCTCGGCATGGACGTACTTTGTCAAGCAAAATCTGGCCACGGGAAAACTGCCGTTTTTGTGTTGGCTACCCTACAGCAGCTTGAACCTGTTAACGGGGAGGTTTCGGTGCTTGTCCTTTGCCACACCCGAGAGCTTGCTTTCCAAATCAAAAACGAATACACCCGCTTTGCAAAATACATGCCAGATGTCCGTGTTAACACCTTTTACGGTGGTACACCCGTCACGAAGGACGCCGAGATTCTCCGCGACAAAACGAAATGCCCTCATATAGTTGTTGCTACTCCCGGTCGTCTGAATGCACTCGCCAGAGACAAAGTTTTGGACGCCAAAAACGTGAAACATTTTGTGTTGGACGAGTGCGACAAAATGCTCGAACAGCTCGGTTAGTCGGCGCCTTCCACATCAGTCGTATTTCTACTCGTCACTGCCGTCCTGGCTGTCTGCCTCACGATGACAGCTATTGATCAAAGGGCAGATTGAGGTTTTCCAAATTTCGCAGCGGGCTTATTCCTTCAAACACGATGTGATGGAAGAATTGCTCCAGGATCGATTGTCAAACACCCTTCGTAGATCTCTTCCTACATCTCTTTTCTTTTCCTGCCACATCGTTGTGCACCTTATCTAATCCCGACACCATCCATTAGACATGCGCCGCGACGTCCAAGAAATTTTTCGGACCACCCCTCACCACAAGCAAGTAATGATGTTTAGTGCAACCCTGGCTAAGGATATTCGGATTACGTGCAAGAAGTTCATGGCCAACGTGAGTGACTTCTTTTGCCTTTGTTTCTGATGAATTATTGACTCCACACTGATGTAGCCTTTGGAAATATTTGTTGACGATGAAACCAAACTAACCCTGCACGGTTTACAGCAACACTACGTAAAACTTGAGGAAGTTAGCAAGAACAAAAAGTTGAGCGAACTTCTTGACACGTTGGAATTCAACCAGGTAATGTCCATTCATATGCGAAGATATCTCATATTGATCCTTCCAAGGTTGTGATCTTTGTGAAATCGGTTGCTCGCGCCATTGAGTTGGATAAGCTTCTTGTGTCGTGCAATTTTCCTAGTATCAGTATTCACTCTGGTTTGCAGCAAGAGGAGAGGTGAGTGTTCGACATCCTGGTACCATCTTCTGCCTGACGCGTCACTCTTCGCCATTAGGATTAAGCGTTATACGGCATTCAAAGCGTTCGAAAAGCGAATTTTGGTTGCCACTGATATCTTCGGAAGGGGTATCGATGTGGAGCGTGTAAACATCGTGATTAATTACGACTGCCCTCCCGACGCGGACAGTTACCTGCATCGTGTTGGGTACGTATACAATCAGTTTTTTTATGTCCGCCGTATTTTTATACCGCTTTTTCTACAGCCGTGCTGGTCGATTTGGCACGAAAGGGCTGGCAATCACTTTTGTCTCTTCGGATAGTGATCAGCACGTTATGGGTGCTATCCAGTCTCGATTCGAGGTTGCTGTTCCGGAGCTTCCTGACCACATCGATCCAGCCAGTTACAGTATGTCGCCCCTTTGTGCAGAGATTTAAACTTACGTTCCAAAATAGTGACCTCGTGAAGATGTTCTCCTTTTTTTCTTGCTTCTCGCTTTTCGTCGTATTACTTTAACATACGAGAATTTCTCCATTTTTGCTGTCAAATGTATATCACATAAAGATGGGGTTCAAGTTGATATCACCACTGACGTCACCCCTATATAATCGTGGGCAAACTAGAGAAGCAAAGCCTGGTTCACCTCATACCTACATCGACTCCCTATCTCGTCAGTACTTATGAGACGGAAGTTTGGCCAACCATTCCCAACGTTGTATTTCAAAGATGGTATCCTTTCAATACCTGGGTATACATTGGAAAAAGCACGTAATCGGCACACTCCTTATGCAGCCGTTTCTCATTTCGATAAAAGGCTTATCCTTGGCAAGACACTGGAAGTATGACTCTTCTTGCCGAAGGGAATAACCTCAAGGACGGTTCAAATGTGCTGGCCAAAATCGCACCTGCTCAGTCCAATGGTTCCATGTGCTTGGAGAGGGAAGCCCATATGTACGGCATATCGTTGGTCTCCTGTGGCAGTTTCCTTGGACTTACGTGACACAAGCTTAGGACGGATGTCAAGCTCTACTAATGGTTACAGTTCGGTTTTGCGGGTGATTGATTTTTTTAAGATTCCACGAGACGATGGCGATTGTGTCGTCCTTCTCCTCGTCCACCCTGGTCTCAATCTTCTGGGACATTATCTACCTCCCTCAAAGATCAACGACCTTCTTTTAGCCGATATACCTCGTGTGAGACCTGTTTCTATGCATGGCGACGTACATATGATGGGAATCGAAGAACACGACATGGCGGAAGGAGTGGAGGCTCTCGACATCATGGATCTTGCTTCATTTCTAGAGTACGCTCAATTAAGTGGATTCATGGGCTCTTTGGTAACGATGCTTCTAGATTTGCCATTCAATCCACTCGGTGTTTAGAGACATTACACAAGTTGAGTCAGAACTCAACAAATCGCTTACTGGGCTAACTCCATTGAATAGAGCTGGCGTCATTCACCGTGAAGGTGATTTTGACCTCATCGCTCTTTGCGTGACTGGACTCAATCATACTCTTGTCCTTCTAGTTCGTGCCAATGCTTTCCATCTAAATTCTCACTCTGGGATGGTGAGACTCGTCCATTTTGGCAATCGAGCGATATCCTTGGAAAACTTTGGTTCCCCCTCCTCCCTCGTCTTGCGCGCTCATGAAGAAACAGAAAAACTGAAGGTGAAGGAAGCATTGTGCTATCTAGCGCCTGAACAGACTGGCAGCATCGAAACGATGGCTCAGGATCATCGGACAGACCTATACTCTCTTGGCATTCTATTTTGGACTCTTTTGGTGGGTAGAGGACAAATGCCATTTGAAGGGGGGGCGCTGGAGTTGCTGCACTCTATTGTGCAGAAGCGCCCTATGCCCGTCCATGAAGTCAGACGTGACGTCCCTCAGGTTCTAGCCAACGTGATCGATAAAGTTTGTCATCTTTGGCTCACAAGATATCAAAAATCTCATGGCAGGGCACAGCTTTTATCTAAAAGTCCAGATTCAAGATACCAGAGTGCCTATGGATTGAAGGCCGACCTTTTAGAGTGTCAGCGCCGCCTTCTAGCGACAGTTTCCTCAACATCTGGGGAGTCTGAGGTACTTCGCAGTCAACATTTTTCCATAATAACGGTAACAATCTTATATTTTAGCTAATCCCGTCATTCGAAATTGCATTGCAAGACAGATTCATGGTAAAACGCAGCTATCTTCAACAGACATCTTTTCTTGATGCACTTTGCTATAGGAATTTACCATGCCGATTTCTTTGGTATGACTGTTCATTTCCGCCACGAATATAATAATCTTACTCACCACAGTTTGGCCGCGACAAAGAGTTAGAAGTCATTCGGAACGTTAGTAAGTCGTTTCAGTGTACTACTCGGTTTTAGCTCTGAACGTATTCGAGTCCGAAATACGTCGACAAGTTTTTCTAGACACCATTCAGCATCTAAGGACCAAGTTGCAGTAACGACAGCAACCAAAGAGGATACCCCAGAGGATCGATCAGAATCTACATCTTCTCTCAGTGATATGCAAGGAGATCACAGTCACTCGATGGTCGTACCTTCGGTGTCCCTAGCGGCAGATCATGCTTCGTGGCCTTCATCACACCGACGACTTCCAGGAACTTGGCGCAGTCGCAGCCGAGTCGCTCGTACTCAAGCAGTGTTCGTTGTTGGACCTCCAGGGTGAGTTACTCCGCAAACTACCCTGGTTTAAAGACCCTGATGCACGGCAGCGTTGGCAAGAGCTCCATGATTCTTGCTAATCAAGCCAAGTGGCGATGTAAAGCGTTCTTTTGTTTTCCTAGGCCATTTTTTTACTTACTGCTTGTGAAGCGCATGGACTTTGGGGGCAGGCCAAGTTTCAGGGCGCCGACTCTGCCCCCTTTGCGGCCTTAGTAAGTGTTTATTATCTTCGGAAGTTTGTTCTTACCTTGTATGAAGTTGGGATGTTTATCTTCCGTGCTTCGCCAACTGATGGTCTTCCACACTGATCTGCATCGATTTGTCACCGGGCTCCGTGACCGCCTTGGACCACAGCTTCAAAATATCCCGCTCCTCTACCAGGGAACTCCGGAGCTCAAAGACGTTTTGACTTTGTTCGACATAATTTTGGAAACTCCCCCCGAGCCTCTCAACACACAGGATCTAAGGGCGCGGTTTCAGTCGCTTGTCGAGGGCGTTTTTTCCGTCATTGCGGAGACTCGATTGTTTGCGCTTTTCCTTGACGATCTTCACGAAGCCGATGAATCGTTAAGCTGCCCCTATTTTCCCTTACGCCTCTGTGGCTGACACCTAGGTTATAAGGACGTTGGATCTTCTCTCGACCTTGTTAAACTCGAGAAGCCGGATGGTTCGTTAGGTTTCTGTCCTCACATCCGCCTTGATTCATGACAATGTTCCATAAGCTTATTTTTGCCACACTGCGCTCTGACAAGACGTGAATTTCGAGCCACTCGCGGCATCGTGACTACTGACATTATCCTCAGGGAGGTTGTTGATCGAGTCCGGTCCATGTTCACAAGCAGGTCGCGCCCAACATGGATAACGATGGAACCACTATCTTATTCTGCGATTTCCTCCCTCGTCTCTAAAACTCTGCATAGGACGAAGGAAGATTGCTCCCCATTATCTCGTTTCATTTATGCGTCTTCTTCTGGTAATGCATTTTCAGCGCGAAGCATCTTAACGACTCTTCAACGCCAACATCATGTACGTATGCTACTTTCTGTTCTACACTGTCGATATATCTCATCAAGCGCAGATTACATTTGATTGGGAACGTAATCATTGGGTGTAGGAGCTTCTTCTTTCTTGATTATTCAATTAGATATTGAATCGCTTATCAGATACAATATGGCGGAAATTGAAGGCAGTCTGGCCAACCAAATGGTGTCTGATCCAAGTGATCTGTCCTTTTTGATCGCCCGCATGAGAGAATTACCAGAGGAGGCAAGGAAATACCTCACATGGGCCGCCTTCTTCGGCGAGACGTAAGTTTGGCCATTCCTTACCATTCCTTTTGTTGCCCACATCCCGAATCGTGCTAGATTTAAGGTCACTGAAGTAGCCTTGATGATGGACTGGGAAGACTCAAGTGGTAGCAGCAGCGAGGAAGAAGTGGAGGACATGTGGAACCTCCACAAAGCTGTCTTTGATTTACGCGATCAAGGCTCCACAAACACTCGTGGATCAATGCGCGGGCTTCAACTGGCTTTGTCGGAGGGGTGGCTTATCCAACGTGCAAGGGATATGTGTAGCTTTTCTCATGACAGATATAGGCAAGCTGCTCAGGCTGAAGCTGATGCGTTGCCTGAGAGTTCAATTGCAAAGATGTCCTTCAGGGTAATGTGGACTATACTTTTCTCAGGATCCCCAGAGGAAATTTAACATCCCTTCGCAGATTATTCTAATGATGTTGCACGAGATACCAATAGACATTTATCGCGTTGCTGAACACGCTGAAAAGTTTGTGTGTGCACAATATCGTTAATATCAGCTCATGCATACGCCCAGGTGTCTTCCACTTTTGCATGAGCATCCAAAACGAGAGGAACTCTTGGATGTGCTCATTGATGCAGGCGACTCGGCCTGGGCCAGAGGCGCTCATGAGGTGAGTTGGGTTAGAATAATTACGGCATATACTTCGTCACTTACTGCGTCGAAGCTTGCCATCCGATCTTTTATCAGTGCTAGGACGCTTCTACGAGCGGACCCGTGGTTGGAAAACCCGTCCCGAACAATAAGTCTGTTGAAGAAACTTGCTGCGTGAGTGTGTCTAAGGTACATCCGAACACTCTCACCCATGGCTACATGCAGCTTGTTTACATGGAAAGGTTAGGTTGGCATTCTCCTACCCACTTTCGCTAACTCAGCACGGTCCACAGGGAAGCTCGAACAATCTGACGAAATAATTCGCGAATGCTTTGAGCACGCAACACAGCCAGAGAATAAAGGCGATATCCTTCGTCTACGCTCTCGTAACCACTGGTTGCGCAATAACCACGCGAAAGCTTTCGATGATACGCTCTTGGCTCTTCAAGTCTTAGGCATTGATATCAATCGCTCACCTACTAGAAGGCAGGCAGACTTTATGTTTGAGCAAGTAAAAAATGAAATCATGGCCGTGGGCTTTGATGAAATTCTCCTGATTCCACGGACAACGGATAAGAAGACCGAACTTGCAGTGACGTTGTTGAATGATGCTGGTGGGTTTCCTTGCATATCATTTTACAAAGCCTTCTAATGTTTGTAGGCACAAATGCCTACTGGAGTCCTTCGCCGTCCTGTTTTGTAGACGTTGTTGGATTGACTGTATGTCAAACTCCGTATATTCCATTGGTTGTTACCTAACATCTAGTCACATGCATAGACTATCCAATTGGCGTTACGGTATATTTAGTCAATCCATGAATCATTTTTGTCTGTTAACGTAGTGTCTTTTTCTCCTCTTCCGTCCAGATCTGGGATGGCTGCTGGCACAGCGCTTGGTTTTTTCTGGGCTTTGGGAGGTATGGCTTTTCTGATTGTAATTGACAGATAGCTTGACTGTCTAACCAGTCGCCGCAGAAAGGCGGGAGATGTACCGATTTTCTGTGGACCTCGGAAAACTGGCTCTACGCATTGCTGACCGTCATGGAAGCTCGGGAGAAAAGTGGTACATTTTACCTCGACTTGTTCCATTGATAAATCTCTGATTGAAACTTAGTCGTGCCCAAGTTCTGTTCTGTGGATTGGTATCTGGGTATGACAGTGCGCATATCCGAGGAGTTCTTCCCCGATTGGAGGAGGCTGTTAAACATGGCAACGGTGCTGGCGATCGGTGAGAATATATGATAAACGGAAGGTGGATTAACTGATCCATTTTTCTCAGTATTTACACAAGTTTTGCCAGTATTCATATCATTGCGACCAAATTGTACCTGTGCGAACATAGTGAGTCGTTTCTGCGTGAATCTGTGGGTTTGAAGTTAACATCCGACAAGTCAACGAACTCGCGATTGCTGCACAAGAGGTCAGTGTCGCGTCTGCCGTCTCATACTAGCTGTTCGAGCTCACTTGTACACAAGTGTGTAAATGACGTTAGGTTAACGTTGCCTATGGGTGAACCTATGATTCTTGCTATGGGTGCGTATAGTTATGTTTTCCCGAATCTTATAGGCCCTACATGTCTGACTTAGGTCTTCTCAACTGTTTACGTGCGTTGGGAGGGCTTACGAAATCACAATCTGCACAAACTATTTTTGATACCGATTCTTTCGTGGAAAGCGAATTCCTCCAAGAGATACATAAGACATCAGGAAATGTTCCATTGGCCCTTAATTGGTACGGCGTCACCGACGCACACTATATTTTTATACTCACAGTTTAGCTGCAGGTATAATTCTTACAAGGTATGAAGGTCCCCTGAGCCATATCACTTTTGCCAATGGCATCGTCAGCTTGTCAGTTACTTCTCGCTGGGATTTGTCGAAGAAGCTGCCTCCCTTGGGTTCAGCATCTACAACACAAGGAATGGACACCCTAAGTGCGTAGGTCAAGTCTCTCGTCAACTATTCACGGGTTCAACTTTCACAGTCACAGACATGTTCGCTACGCACTCTTCTTCCATAGTCTGGCAATGATTGCATGCATAAGAAAAGGAGGACTTTCGGATACTCAGTCGTCTGCATACCTGGCACAAGTCAATGCTAATCAAGTATATATCAGAAAGTTTGTTCTCGTCTCTACCTTCTTCTGGCATTGTTTGACTCAATACATGCTACACCAGATGGTTATCATCAAGTCCGGTCAATTGTGCTGCGTGGATTGCCCTCGTGGTATGTTGCTTGCTTAAAATCGATCGTGGTCCACCGGTAACATCTTTTCATAGGAGGCCGAGTTGGCAGCATTGCTGGGGCGGGCCGAAGCATTCAAACGCTATGACGTGGCTGTAACGTAGCGTTGTCCCCTAAACGCTTCTCAAACCCTTTTGATCTTTTTTCAGGCTTGCTGTCGACGATAATTGGCTTCTAGAGGAAGGTTGGGCATTGTACCTTGTAAGTGGGTATCTAAAACCGCCTTCTATGTTGTTTAGTCTCCCCAGCAAGGGTCGCACTTCATTCGATGTGGCGTGGAAGGTCTTGGAAGCGAACTCCAGCGACAGGGAATTGCGCGTCAATCACAATGGGGCGCCCAAGGGATAGTGTATGGCTGATTTGAATTTATTAGCTCTGAGAACTCAACAATACTGACAACGACAGAAATTATCTTACAACAAATGCTGGTCTGAAATCTCAACACCCCTTGAAGAGGCCTCTCTTCTCTTCTGATGTTGGCGTCCAGACGGAAGTCATCGCTGGCGGGGCGGGTTCGCCAACACATACGTACAATATGGATGTCCAAGACGACCAAGAATCTACGCTCAGCGCTGCTGACCTGGCATCTATCTTAAAATGGAGCAAGGATATATCAAGTGATATAAACTTATCTTCAGGTTTATTTTTATATCCCTCTGTTGTTGCGCGTCTAACAGGTGAACTCGGCATAGCCTTGCAGAGACTAACGGAGATCGCTGCTGGTAAATTCATTCGTACTCTCCATCAGTGTCAACTTCTTATACAAATACAGAAACGTCTGGCTCTCAAAAGACCTGCGGTATGTTGCGTGCTCGTCTTTAACAAGTCGAACAAATTCGACCGAATTGTAGTTGTCATTGCCCGCGAAGCCGGCGACTACACTGTCGCAACAAGCATGATTCCTCCAGAGCCATGTCAAGTTCATGAGTATGTTCAGACATTTCCGTTTACAGAAATTTGAACCATTGGTAATATTTAGGAATCCAAAGCCTATCCGAGCAATTGGTGATCCACTCCAAAAGGCTATCATACAACATAGTCTGTCTTACTCCAGGTCTTTCTGAACTCAATTTCTCACTTTTGTTAGCACTGAACTCGAAGGAGCGTATATACTACGCAGACGCTGCGCTCGATTCGCGTTTTTCCTCTGAAGCTGGTCAAACCGCCCATCGCTCCGTCATATGTCTCCCGATTTTCAGCAATCGTGGACAAACATTTGGCGCTGTTTATTTCGCCTCGAAATATCCTTTCTCACAAAACACAGTGACGATACTCACGTTATTATGCCAACAAGCTAGTATCAGCATCGCAAACGCTCTGTTATTTCGTTCAGTGCAAGCGGGGACAAGGGAAAATTTGAAAATGATCGCTGCTCAACGGGAAGCTCTAGAAGCTGCTCGTAAAAGCCGCGAAGATGCTTTGAAGGCTACAAAGGTGGGAGCAAAACAACATCGCTTTGATGTCCACTGACTGGACGTTCTTTAGATCAAAAGTAATTTTTTGGCATCCATGAGCCACGAACTCAGAACCCCGTTCAGGTAGTCTCCTCCTTCAGTCTTTTTTTAATAACGTTTACGCATCATAGCTCGTTCTATGGTTTGCTTGATCTCCTGAGCGGTACGGAACTGAATCCCGGACAAAGCGAGATCGGTTGGTCTGTTTCGAGTAGTTTTCAAACTCCATCATTGACTTCTTTGCCAAAGTACAAACCGCAAAGCAGTCGTGCGAACTATTGTTGAAGGTAAATTTATGGTTTTCAGAGTTTGTGACGATATATATTCAAATAAATTCGCATAGATTATTGACTCTATCTTGGACTACAGCAAATTAGAGGCATCAGGTGCGCCATCCCTAGGCGTATTGACGTCCATCCTCTTAATGCCAATCAAGCTGTTAAAATAGAGCCAAGCGGATTTTCAGTCGAGGTATGTAAAGTCAATATCAGAAATTGTTCTTGTTGTTGACCCTTTCAACTTCTAAAAGAATATTATAGCAGTTCGTTGGGTATCCCCCTTTCGTTTTTCGGGCTCACCATATAATCCAGGACTGTATGGAGCTATTGCTCCCGATGGCGGCGAAGAAACTGGACCTTTCCTTCAATATCGAGCCCAACGTTCCACCATGTATGGTTTCTGCTTCCACTTTAAAAGTTACATTTAACATTGGCAGGGGTATTCGCCGACTACGCACGAATCCGTCAAGGTGAGATTGCAACTCTACTGCCCAATTTATTGCCTCCTTCTAGTTCGTTGCGCTGATATATTTATCACGGAAGTTCTTATGAACTTGATTGGAAATGCTGTTAAGTTCACCGCCAGTGGCTTTGTTCGCGTCATTTGTTCCGTTGGGCATGGACCCAACTCTACAGACGGCGGCGTCCATCTTAAATTCGATATTCAGTAAGCAACCTTTTTGTGTGGTATTGCAGAACTTTGCTTATAGCACCAAGGGATACGGGCATAGGCCTTTCCGCGAGTGACGTTGATCTCTTGTTTGTTCCATTCCAGCAGGCAGATGTGAGTCATTTTACATGTCACAGTTCCTTTAGTAAACTCTATATTCAGAATTCATCCACTCGTCGGTTTGGTGGTACCGGATTGGGCTTATCAATTTCGCGGCAGCTTGTCAAACTGATGGGTGGTGCCATCGGTGTCCACTCTGAGCTCAACGTCGGATCCATGTTTTGGTTTACGATTCCCGTTAGCATATACGATTCTGAAGAATCTCGAAAGGTGTGTACCCAACCCGCTGCCAACAATGATAGAGAAACCGAGATTAGCTTGAAAAAGTCAGGTCAGGATATCCAGAACCTCAAATTAGCCTTAGCTCCCCTCCAGATTCTTGTCTCTTCGGCTTCTGAAGCAACACTCGCCCTTCTGAATACGATGCTCGAGGGATTCGACGTTGATCTTATTTCGTCTGTCGAAGACGCGAAAGCATATCTGAACACTTACCCCGCGTCCAAAAGAGCTCTTGACTTCATTATTCTTGACGAACAATCAGAAACTCACACGAAAGATTTGGTTCGGTACCTTCAATCGTCTCGTAGTGGCCCCACCCAGGCAACCAAAGTGCTTCACCTATATACCCCGACCACAAGCCGTCCAGGTTACCCCGTCTTTGGAAACAGCGGCACATCCGGTGTAGTCAAGTTGACCAAACCTCCACGAAAAGTCCGGCTTCTGCAAACTCTCGCGTCCTTGAAAGACCTACCGATCTGCTTCACTCAGCCAACGTCCATCAGTCAGGCAACGGAAGATTTAGCAGCTGTTCAACAGTCGCTTTTCGGAAACGTCCTTATCGCTGAAGGTTGTTCCCTCTTTCTGTTCTAAACAAATGGCCTTTTAACGCTGCCTCTTGTCAGATAACCCCATAGCACAAAGCTTGTTGGTTAAGCAGCTCGAGCGCTATAACCTCAATGTAACTGCTACGAATAATGGCGAGGAAGCAATTGCAGGTCTGTGTCTGTGGATATCTGAAGTGCAGGGTGCTAACTCTAAGTTATACATAGCATGGGAGGCTCACGACCCAGGCTACTTTAGCGTGGCCCTGTTTGACCATCGTATTTCCTTTCTTCCACGATTCTGGTTATAATCCTCTCACTTTTCATTCCTTAGATATGCCAGTATGTGATGGTGTCGAGGCCGCGAAACGGCTCCGTTTATTGGAAGCCAAGTGCAAAGCTCCTTACACACTGCCCAGTGCGTTTTCATAGATTGATTCCAGTCTTACTTCTTTTAAACTCGTTGAGTAGTTGTAGCACTCAGTGCGGATTGCCAAGACTCGACCAAGCAACTTTGTTTGAGTGCTGGTATGAATATCTTTTTCAGCAAACCATTGAGAAAAGGTGAGGAAAGGGACTCGTTATCCTCCGCTGGTCGCCTTTGATTCGTGACTCAACAGCCGATTTGATTTCTTTGCTGTCGACTTTTGGGACAACAAATGCGGGTTGAAATAATGTGCACGAGGACTTTATCCATGCAGCGCATAAAAGGGAGAGAAGATGAGACACAACAACTGAGGGCAATGCGTACTATTACAATTTGTCATGAGGCGGTATACATAACGTCCAATTCTAAGGGATGCGGGAATATTTCACGAATGTCTCTACCTACCGTGCGCCATGCCCATAAGATGGATATTGTACCCCACTGTAATGTGCCTGTTGTTGAGCCATGGCTTGGGCATGAGCACGGGATTGAGCGAGTGGGTCAGGCTGAGGCACTTGAGCGTGGACTTGGGTCTGAGCCGCTGCTTGAGGATGGTTGTACACCGGCATGGATGGTCGAGAGTACTGTGATGGGTGGGGCATTTGTTGCTGTTGCTGTTGGCCATGGGGGTGAGGGAAGTTGAAAACTGGAGGCGGCATTGAGCCAGGGGACGAGTTCAAACCAAAAGGAGCTGTCGTTGGGGCGGTGGTAAAGTAAGGATGAGAAAGAGCATCGGCAGCCGAGATCCGCTCGGCGGGATCGAACTTGAGCAGTCGTTCTAGTAGGTCAATGGCTGTAAAATAGAAATGTGCTCAGATGCGAGACGTTGGAGAAGCTGCTAATCACGTACCCTGCGGCGTCGCCTTGGACAGCACTTGGCTAAAAGGCATCTTGGCGTATTGGGGAAATGTCTTCGTCTGAATATCTGGCTGGGTGATGGTTCCTGGGTGAGGAATGCGTTGTTGTTTAATGAAGAAGCTCACAGTTTCCTTGGCCATCTTCTGTAACTGTGCTGGTGACGGAGTCCCAATTATTCTCATGATGTGTAACAACTGATCTTGATTATCACGTCCTCGAAATAGTGGAACTCCGGAAATCATCTCCGCAAAAATGCATCCACAGGACCACACGTCGATCGATGTGCTATATGTTCGCGAACCGAGCAAGACATCAGGAGCGCGATACCACAAGGTGACCACCTGCAGAGAATAAGTGGTGAGAAGGATGTATATATATATATAGAGAGATGAATGGCGTACCTCATTGGAAAACGTATTGACTGGTACGCCAAATGCTCTCGCCAGCCCAAAGTCGCCCAACTTCAGCTCTCCCTTACTGTTGATCAAAAGGTTCTGTGGTTTTAGGTCTCGATGCAAAACTTGATTTTCGTGGCAGAAAGCAGTTCCTTTTAAAAGTTGAAACATGAAGCTCTTTACTGTAGCGGGATCTAGTGCTCCGCGATCGCCTTTTTGATCCATGTATTTCTTCAAATCTTGTTCGCAATATTCGAAAATGAGGACTAGCTTAGTTTCTGTATGTATGACGTCGTGGAGGCGAACAATGTTAACGTGCTTGAGTTCCTTCATGAGGGAGATTTCGCGAATCGCAGTGGATGGCGTTCCTTCCTCGGCGTCGAGATGGATCTCCTTCAGGGCCACAATCTCATTGGTGGTCCTTGATCTTCCCTGTAAAATATTGATGAGCCACGCCGCAGACGTGGATAAGGACGAACCTTGAAGACTGTTGCATATGTTCCTTCACCTGTTTTGATGTTAGCAGGAGAAGACGGCGGCGAGTGGAAGCCAACCTAGTTTCTCTAGCTAGAGTACCATTAGTAGGAAACTGCGTTATAAATACAGTGGATATTATACCTGAATATAATTCATGTTCGTGGTTGCGTTGAGCGGGGGAAGAGAAGAAAGGCAGTTATATAACTTATATTGCCACTTGATGTCCTGATTAGGTCACGGTGTTAGATAGATATCACGTGCCTTCCACAAAAAAAGACAAACTTAAAATCTACCTTTTCCAAATTACCATGTCCCAAAAACTGAACAAAAGCGGTCCCAAATCGTCTAAAGGGAAAGCCGCATCAACGTCCATTATTTCGCAACCGTCCGTGGAAGACACTTCAGATCTTACCGCACTTTCTTCCTTCTCTGCAGATGGAACTCTCTTCGCATTCCTTTCCCTAGCTGTCGATAAACACCGCCTACGCGTTTATAACACGACCTCTGCTCAGTCGGTTGCAGAACTTACTGTAGACTCGGCACGCGTTTCGTCTCTTACATGGATTTGCTTGAACCTCTCCGTGGATGGCCAGATTCCTTCACCTGACGATTCAACAATCCAGCCTAGCAAGAAAAAAAGAAAAAAACGGAATAGCATTGCAGAAGTGGACGAACAAATCAGTGGGACACAAGTGGTAGTTTTGGGACTTACAAACGGTGTTATTTTGTTTTTCTCCCCTACTCATGGACGGGTTTTGCGGGCTCTTTCTCATCCCACGAGCTCATCACCTATCCTATGCGTTGTATTTGCGACGGAAGAGGATACTTCTTTTGCTTGGGCGTCAGCTGCCGATGCCACTGTTTATCTTTGGGATATACAAAAAAACGAATTGTTGGACAGATGGAAGAATGATGATCGTGTTGCCTATTCTTCCATGGCAGTCAGGTACACAGCAAATGCTGGGCAAGCAGAGGTTTTATTTGCCCGCTATTCGTTGCGCCTATTATCAAGTACATACGGCAATGCCGACCTCTCAAGACGAGAACAAGTGGCTTCGTTCACGGGCCACGCCTCACCGATTCAACTCCTACGATGGGAGAATTCAAAAGCGCCTTCAGAACAATTCATGTCCATGGCGGAAGGTGATCGGTTCATATACATTTGGAAAGTTGCGGATGGGGTTTTTTCCGAAGGAAGCCCTGCTGCTTCAATAGCCCTTGACTCAGACGCGAGAACGTTTTCCGTCACTGGATCTACAGCAACGGTGGAAAAACATACCCTTGCAACCCTTTCAGCCTCCGGCAAAGTATCAATATTTCCTCTACCCGACGAGCTCCCCTCGCCAGTGAGCACTCGCGTGACACCACACAAAATACCAACGCTTCTCCCTCGCTCCATTATTTCTTCGTCCATCGCCAGTAATGCAGTTACGCCAGTTGTCGCTGTAACATTGGATCAATGTGATCAAGGATCCGTTCGTGTTGCTCGCCTTGTAAATGGTGTTCGGCCAATTTTCGATCTTGTGGTAGGTTTCTATCAATGGTTTACCATCAAACATTTATCTCATAGTGCACACAGCGCTATTCAGATGACTCCGGTGGCTTCATACAAAATGTAGAGCTTCATGAACCCGACCTTAGGTTTCCCAATCTAGAACAGGTCTGTTTTATTTATGCCTCTCGAAACAGTGACTCCATTTGTATTTACGTGCACTCTAGACGGATCTGAATCACCGATACGCCGAACCGTCATCCTTGAAGTTAGGCAGCGGGATGGATCTTGTTCACGACCAACAGACGGAAGACCTCGAATTCAAGAACGTTGATGGTCATCTGGAAGTCGATCTTGCTGAACTCTCACTCGGCCAACGCCTCACAGCAGTCACTGAAAACAAAGGACGACCAATGTCGGATAGTGACGAAGATGACGACGATAGCGAACCACATCACCAGTCAAAACCTACCACGAGAAAGACTCGAGAGGATATTGCAGTTGTTCCCGCGAACACCCTGACAAGAACATTGATCCAAGCTTTGCACTCGTCGGATACCCGTCTACTAGAGACTTGCCTTGCCCATTCAGACCTTGATGTAATTCGCAACAGCGTTCGCAGATTACCCCCTCAACTAGCGATCCCATTGATAAATGCATGCGTGGAACGGCTTGGAAGGGGCTCCCGGTCTACAAATATGAAAGGCGGTGGCGGAGGTGCTAGCTCTCAGCGTGGAATGGGTCTCATCACTTGGGTTAAGATGGTACTCGCAGTACATGCAGGTCACTTGATGACGGTTGGCCATTCCTTCCCCTTGCTAATACTTGTTTTGACCTTTCTCTTGGCAGATTCCTGATCTTGTTGCACGTCTTTCGGGCCTACACGCCACTCTTTCTGCGCGATTGGCTCTACATGAAAGCCTCCTGTCATTGAATGGCCGCCTGGATATGGTGCTCGCTCAGATTGAGATGAGATCGTCAGCTGCACCCGCACCTCTTGCGCCACGAAAGGGCAAATCCAAGGCCGTCGCTCTAGAGAAGAATGTTAAGCGGTACGTTGAAGGAGAAAGCAGCTCGAGTGACGACGAGGGGGATGTAGATGTGGAGGTTGAGAGTGGCGACTCTGATGATGGCAGCATTGAGGATGTCGAGTTAGGAGGAGAGAGTAGTGATAACGAGACAAGCGACGAGGGGGATGAAGATTCTGATGAGAGCTCTGAGGGTCGGACAATGAACGGATTTATTGACGATGAAGCGGAGGAGTACAGTACAGATGATGAGAGTGTGGATGAATAGATCTAATCTTATCTACGTATGTTGTTATGTCAGCATAGTAATTGAGAGGCTCCTGATCTTGCTTGTTGGTCTTTTCTCATAATGAGTGGCTCTTCCCCGAATCCGTCAACTGTCTCCCCACTCCCGGTGTCGTCGCTGATCACCAGCAGCATAGAGGGTCAGCACGCGGAATCACAGCGAAATCTCTACCAAGCCTCTGTTGCACTCGAAGCTGCATATGATCGCGTTCGCCGAGTCAGGCGTAGTTTGCTGCAACTCTCGGGTACGCTGACAGCCTCAAATTCTCAACCTCAAACATCCACCTTTGACAATCGTCAAATTGGGCCGTCTCATGAAGCAATCATTCTGACCGGCGATCCTCTTGTTAGGGAAGACGAGCAGTCCACATCGGCCAGCCCCCCATTCTTTCCTCCTTATCCATCCCCAGAGCAAGAAAGACAAGCTCCTTATCACTCGCGAAATTCTCCGGCGGAGAGTATGCGTAATCTCAGCCTGAACAGCTCTAGTCCATCCACTACCCGTCGAACCTTGCAACCCCATCCCAGTTCAATTTCGCAACCATTTCGTTCGTCTGGCAGCCCTTCACATTTTCTCCTGCACAGACCGTTGTCCGATGCATCACAAAGTCTGCAGGTGGGGATCCATCGCGATGATCCGTCCACTGCTTTGGGTAGACGAGTTGCGGCCAGAGAGGCGGCAGGCCGCTTAAACTCCTCCGCGTCACACAGAGACAGCAATCCAGCGGACCCAGGAACGTTACAATATTTTGGACATTTTCAACGTTCGGACTTGGGAAGGTTAGATCCTTTGATAGAGGATGGTGAAAGGGAGGATATCATATCTCGGACTTTAGCTTCAGAAGGTCGAAGGTTGGGTCGTCCTCACCCGGTTTCCTTGCGTTCTCAGGAAGCTCGGAGGTTGCAAAGCGTGCGCTCGGATACACGCCAGCTCTCTCGTTCATCTTTTTCGGACCGCTCAGAAAGACTTTCCCTATTGTCGAATTTCCCGGCTCAAAACCTCACGACCCCGCTATCATCTAATATTCCCCGCCCTTTACTTTTCGATGAACCTTCGAGTTATTCTTCGGCTCGAGAAGAGATATCGGACGAGTCACCACTCAGAAGGAACTATGTTGTCCATAGAAGACTCGGTCCAGATGGGGAAGAGCGAGTTCATAATATCAATCTGGAATGGAATGATGATGATCTCCCTTCTTGGTTGCTTTCCAGAGGTCGGGATCAAGAGGATCTCCCTGTCTTTGCTGCGGGACCCCTTCGAATGAGCCCTAGTTCAAGTAACGGCGACCAAAGTTCATACGACAGCCGGGTCCATAGTACGAGAACAGCCAATACCTTGGTTTTCCCTCCCGAAGTATTGGCTCGTCGACGAGGTTGGGGTATGTTCCCCCAGTGCTTCCAACTTTCTTACCTCATCTGTCTTCTGCAGCCCGACTGGATCCCGACGGAAACGAGATACCATCTGACGAGGAGGAAGAGCTAGAACGTTCAAGGACGGAATATCGTATACGCGCATTGTATCAAGCACGAATGTCGGCTCAAGGTGCAAGTGGCCCGGGGACACGCTCAACTCACGGTCAGGCGTCTTTTGACGGCGTCACGGCAAGCACGTACAATAGAAACTTTCGCGTGCCTCCCGTCAGCTATCGCACACCTGAATTCAGCCGTGAGGCCACACCCTTTCTTGTGGATCCGCTTCCGATGTCACTCTCTGAGATGATACCTTCATCGAAAAGCGGCGAGACAGACGATCACATCATTATCGTCCCCAAACATGCCAGCTTGGCTGGAAGATAAATTCGATCCAACGCCATTGGGGTTTTGTGCAGAGCAGTTCCGGCACTACTCAGACAAGCTAACTTATGGTATTTACATTATGGTATTTACATGGCCGTGTTGTTAGATATTGTGCCAAATGTATGAGCCAGTCATGGCACTTCAGGTGTTCACCCAGAAGATTCCACAGGCAGTTTCAAGCCGAAGCCTCTATCAGTCAAACCTTTGATATATTCAGGGGCCAAACGACATCAGAAGGCAAGTGAGTATCCTAGGTTCCAGACCATGCATTGCCCATGCGTTCCAACCAAGCCCTAAATCCTCGCGTGCTTGCCGTGCTCCTCACACTCCCCACGCTATGCGCACTTTTAGCGGCCGTACTTTGAACACTACGAAAACTCTCAAGCGATGGCGCGGGTCGCAGCGAAATACCGGATTGAGCCATGTCGGTTGACTTGCTGGGGTTGATTGTGGAGGTGGTGGAGCGCGGTAACGAGTTAAAGGTGCCCAGTGCGTATGGGCCAGATATCGTGGGTCGAGGCGATGTCGAAAGGAGTTGATTTCTGGAGGGGGATAGGGTATCAGGTGCTCTTCGGGTCATGATGAACCGTTTCAGACTGCTGGCTTTTTCCTTCTCTGGGGTAGGTGCACTGGGCTGAAGTTCTTCGCACAGGTGGGCTGGACTAAGCTGGTGGTCTCTGCCTGGATAGATGCTCCTCTCCATGGACACCGGCATGTCCATGTCCATCCCATCTACATCTATTCCCATGTCCACACCATGCCCAGCAACATTAAGATCGATCCTTTCGTCAGCACTCCAATAGGAGGGTGCCGCATAGTGGACAGTGGGTGCGTCCACAAACTTGACCGATTTGTGCGCGGTAGTGGTAGAGTCCTTTGTGGAAATAGACGATGTTCGTGTCAAGATTGATTTGGATGGACACGAGGCAGACAAAGGTGGCAGTCTGGGGTCATTATTCCGGCGTTGGTATGTTCTGCGTGGCTTGCTGCAAGGGACAACAAAACCAGGCGAGGTTGGTGTTTCGGGCGTAGAAGATGAATGCGAGGAAGTGCTCGAAAGTGTTGATGCGATCGATGCAGGACGAACACGCACAGGCCTTGATGGGGGCGTGTGGTTCAAAGTGGAGAAGGAGGAAATAAAAGTGGGAGAAGGGGAAGCAACGTTAACTGAAGGAATAGATTTAAGCAAGGGGGCGGATCGTTCGGAACGGGACCGAGGACGGAGGATCGTTGGCCAGAAGGGACTGATTGAATCAGATGAAAAAGTTTCGTCCTGCCGATCCCTCTTGGGGGCAGGTCTTGGGCCAGTCTCTGTGCGGGTGCTTGAATTTGAAAGGGACCGAGAGACAGAAGAGGGGACATCTTGCCCGCTCCGGTTACGAGGGCGAGACGTCGTTAAAGAAGGGGAGTGGGTGGAAGTACATCGACGAGAATCGGGGGGAGATTTGGGTCGGCGATAAATCCACTCGGAACTTGGAGCTGAAGCGTGAACAGTGGCAGAGCGGGAACGACGGGGAGGAGGTGTTGCAGGTCGGACACAAATATTCTCGGGGAATAAAGGTAGGTTAGTGTCTTCACAAGATATTGGTTTCTCTGACAAAGGCTAGTTGCCGGTGTCAGTTGAGAGTCACTCTAGGCATAACTCAAAGCTCACTGGAAAGTCGAAAATAGCACTGGCTTCTAACCACCGGAGTTCGTCGATACTCAGCTCGTTGGAGAAATCATCCGCAGCCTGACGAAAAAAAAAAATGAGATGCAATGGAAGGAAAGTTGTGGACGACGACTCACGTCCAGCATTGTGAATGGGGGAGCCTGGGGGGGCAAAGCTGGGAGTAAGGAGGCTCTAAAAAGAGAGGAAGTAGTGCTAACGCCACACGCTAGCGTCTTGGCGGCGTCTTGTCGCCTGGTTCTCTTTGATACATACCTAATACCTCGCGATGTACACGTGTAAGAAATGATGAAGGGGGCGGAAATGAACGAGGTGATGATAAGATTATTAAACCCGTACAGCAGAATTAGTGTCACGTGGGACTACAACGTTGGCCTATCTGCATGAAGACCGCTCCATATGCCCCTCGCAGCCTGGGTAGTACTCTCCACGGGGCGACGTTTGAGGGGTTTAATTTTTGCACCTGATGAATCTAGCAAAAGGCGGACTTTTTTGTGGATGCCGGTGACCTCGAGGGAGTTGAGGGGGATGACCTTGTCGCGGTTGTTGACTACATGCCGTCATGAGATACTGGTGTAGAATGAAAGGATGGAACGAACCATAAAAGCCACGGACGATAGGCTCTTTCTGACTGCGCTGCCTGACGACGATTTCTACATGGGGGTTTTGGCGTGCCAGAGACTGTAGGTCGTTGAGAAGAAAGGTGCGTGTTTTTTCAGATGAGGGCCATTTATTGCAAAACTCAAAGACGAGCTTGCGAATATGTGGAAGAAAAGCTGCGTGCCCGTTTGCAGGCGTCGAACGCAACTGAGCACGAAAGATGGGCAAAGGCATAATTAGTTTAGTCGGAGTTTCAAATTGAGTGAAACGCACTTGCAATATTTTATTATTGCAACGTCAGGAATGGCTAGAGCAACGCGGTCAACGACATCAACCCACCAACAACAACAGCGACAAGACCAACAACGAAAGCGAAAACGAAGCCATGATCACTATGAAGAAGACTATCTTGCAACAAAACACCTTCGTACAGACGACGACACCGTCAATGATTTGAATATTCATCCAGAACACGGTCTTCAAATCCTCACCGTTCTCGAGTTGGAGGACAACCAGGGCCTGCTAGACCGCGTCTTTGACTCCCATTCTCTTCGCTCTCTCCTCACCAACCCCTCGCAGTTGTCTATCGTACGCGACGCAGTTCACAATCTCTTCCCTATCTCTTCTTTGCCTCGCGCCCGTCCTTCTGCTGCTGCTCAACAACAACTTCGTTTCTGCAACCTCGCCCTCTCTCTTCTCGACCGCATTTCAATCCCAACTCCTCTCCATATACAATCCATTTTATCATCCGAAGACCCACTCCTACCACCCTCCACCTCTCCCACCAGAAAATATGCCCTCGTCCAACACCTCCCCGCAGGTGACTATTGGTCATCTCTTGACGCCCCGCCTTCCTCCCAATCAAATATTTCCCTAAAAGACCTGCCTACCGGCCATGCAGAGCTCGTCGCTATCCTCCCTTCTTCATTGAACGCCACTCCAGATACTCCTCAAACCCTCGCCTCTTTGTCTTCAAAACCCCTCGGCCACAAAAAATCACTTCCTTTGCAGAGACGCGTTACTACCGGTTCTTTCTTGGACTATGGCACTTATGCTAGTTTTGCTCCTTCTTTTGACCATGACTGCGAGCTCGTTGGCAGGAGACAACTAGGCGAAGTTCTATACCGCCAAGAACAGAAGAGAGTCCAGACAGCGAACGCCAGGAGAGAATCTTTGGAAGGTAGAGGTAACATTCAAGAGGTTGGAGAAGACCTAGCCGTTGTCGCGGAGCCTCCTAAAGATGTGGATATCGACCTCAATGCCTTGTTGCCACGAGAAGAAGTGGATGCCATCAAAGCAGCCATGAACAGTCTAGAGTTGGAAAATTCAATACAACAACTTCTTGAACGAAATCGTCTCGCTCTAAATCGTTTAGAGGAGTTGCAGATCCTTCGCCTTACCGAAGGCTCTAATTTCGCGGCTGAAGAGGGTTCAGAGGAATGGGAGACAGGTTCGTCTTTCGGCTCTTTTTATTCTGATCCAACTCACAGAACCCCAAAGCTCAATGTATTGTTGATTCGCTTACTGTTCTTTCATCCCTTCGCCCACGGCCCTCTGAACCCAATCTTCCATCCCTTGTCCCTCCATCTCCAATTCTCAGGAAATTGCATCGCACCCTTGCTCTTGAGCCATCACCTGGATGGCATGGTACTCTGCCTACCGGTCGAACTACAGCACTACGCGACGATTCGACAGTCAAAGTCAAAACCTCGGCCGTAGGACCTACCATCTCCACCACCTCTGGCCCTGTACCTATTACAGCCACACCCGTCACGGCTAACCAACCTCCGCCCACTGCTTCATATCAGGGCTATCCGTACACGTACGCAGCCAATTCCCAGCAAGCACAGCAGGCCTATCGAGCTCAGGGTGCCGCAACCACCTACACTCCATATAAGCCATCCCAAGCTCCAGCTTATTTTCAAGGTTATGTCCCACCAGGGACCCAGCAACAACAGAGTTACTATAACCAACAAAGTTACGTTGGAACATCTAACCAACAGCCTTACGGCTCTGGGGCAACAACCCAACAGCCTTACAACTATCAAAGTTGGTTTACTCCAAGCCAATATCCTTCGCAAACGACGTCTGGCAGAGGAACGCCACAACCGACCGTCGCAACGCCTACAACGTACGGCAATTTCTTCAATGCCGCTACTAATCCTGTTGCGAACAACGCAACTCCGACACCCACTGTTCGTACTCCAGCTGTGGCCAACACCGTTGCGAGCAACAAGATCGCTGCCCAGCAGCCGATAACCACCACTGCTTCTTGGATCGCTACACCACAAGCAGCAGCGCCGACATTGCCTTCCCATTTACGAAGTGCCACATCGTCCCCCGCTGTAGGTTATTTAGGAGGGTATCAAGTGCAGCCTCCTCCCGCCACGCCTGCACAATAGTACTGATTGGTATGTACGTAGATAGATGTCGTAATAAATTTTTGATGTGATGGGTGCAGATTCAACATTCGACCTGGCTTTGACGTCATATCTCTGCAGCTGACACTCCGTAAAGTATTCCTTGTTGCCTCCTCAGTATCTTGCACTGGCTATAACATGCTTAGGTTAAGGTGCTGACGAGGTTCCGCTTGATGTGCAAAAATCTCACCACATGTGTCACCATCTATGACCTTCAATGTCATGGAATCCACACATTTCCTTCCCATCTTGCCAGATTTCGGGAGCATGGAATAACGAGCTGGCTGGCGAGTTTGGTAGATTGGGTGCCTGTATTGCAAGGATTCCCCAAAGTCATATATGGATGGAACAATGACCTGATCAAGCAAGGTGTAGATGGTGCTTCTGAGTATAAATTGCCAAGAGCAGCATGAGTGCTTCACAACACGAGATGAACATGACAAAAGATTGGTCACCAAAGCACACAGACAACAAGTATTATGTTACATCTTCAACTTCCATCCAATCATCCTCATCCCCCTCGGAAGCACCTGACATCCATCTTGCAATCGAAGAGATGAAGTGATCCTTGAGTAGAGTGCTATGGGGGGGTGGATAACATGTATTGACATTTGACCATGGTTGCATTATGGTCAATCCGTTGATATCCCTGGTGCGAGGATGGAAAGAGGTGACAATGTGGGTCTATTGGATCATTGAGCACATGAACGAGAAAAGAGCATAAGTGCTCTTACATCGGGATGAATGGAAAATAAGTGTGCATCAGATTGGATATCGTGCGTAACACAAAGCAATAGTCCGTTGTCGGTTGAGTTCATACGGCGTGTATCAGAGTTCTGGTGATTAGAGCTGCGGATAGCAACTGAGTATGGATCATCTGTGAATACTCTTTTCTATCCCACTGAGCAATATATTAGTGAGACTACTGCAGACAAGATGAAAGCGACGCATCGAATCATAATACTGCACAGGAAATACTTATGTGGGCCCCAATAAACAACTCGGAATCGGCCTTATACAAGTACGTCGCATCCTCATCCTGGTCTTGTGCGATACACACAACGCAACCCTTATCACGAGCAATTAGGCGAGATTTGAACGCAGCGCTTTCCTTAGAGTTATTCTAGCGAGACTGTATCAGAAAACACAAACAGGTCTAAAGTTGAGTTGACATACACGCTGAGATCGCCCGCCTTCACCATCAGTGGTGGAAAGTTTGCGAGAAGGCGTGCCTCTAAGCAAAGGAGCTTCTTGTCCGAATGTTAGCATAAGTATAATGGCAGTCATACTGCTGGGCCTCCCCAACTAGATGCAGGGAAAGTTTAATAGTGGAACATAGTACAGCAATATAAGCATTAACAAGATCAAGCATAATAAAGAAACTGGACATACAGATTTTAGCTACAGATTTATGCGCAAGGTATACGGTTATGTCGCGTGGGGGCCTCTTGAAGTCGGACACATGCACCTCCATAACTGATGCAGAACGTGATGGAAAGGAGATTAGATAGACGCTTTATTTTGGTTTGCATCCTCCAGATCTGAGATGACCACTGAATCGTTCACCATCCTCGTTCCCGCAACATCTGCCAACATCGGTCCTGGCTTTGACGTCGTCGGCCTCTCGTTATCCCTACAGCTGAAGCTCTCCGTAAAGTATCCCTTGTCGCCTCCTCCTCAGTATCTTGCACCGGTTATAACATACTCAGGCGAAGGTGCTGACGAGGTTCCGCTCGATGCGTACAAAAATCTCACCACACGCGTCGCCCTCTACGTCCTTCGATGTCATGGCATTCGCATGTTTCCTTCCCATCTCGCCATCCATGTCGAGAACGAGATCCCCTTTGGCCGTGGGCTTGGCTCTTCAGGCGCCGCCGTTATAGCAGGCGTCCTGCTAGGCAATGAGCTCGGCCACCTCAATCTGCCAAAAGAGCGTCTTTTAGATTTCGCGCTCATGGTCGAACGCCATCCAGATAATGTTACCGCCGCCCTGATTGGCGGCTTCGTGGGGTCCTATCTGAAAGAGTTGGATGAGCAGGCGAGCGAGGCGGCGAGTGTACCGCTGAGTGAGGTTCTACCTGAATACCCTCTCGACGCAGGAGAGGGCTGGGGTCTAAACCCACCTGTCCCACCACTAGGTATAGGCCACTATGTGCGTTTTGGGTGGTCTGAAGCCATCAAAGCGGTCGCCATCATCCCGAGGTTCGAATTGAGCACTGCGAAAGCGAGAGAAGTCTTGCCGACGCACTACTCTCGCAAAGATCTAGTAGGTTGTGTCTTTTCTGTCTTGTCCTATCGACTTCATCGGTCTTGCCCAGGTTTTCAATTTACAGCGCTTAGCTGTTCTTACAACGGCACTGGGTCAAACTCCCCCCGACCCAGACCTCATCTACGAAGCTATGAAGGATCGTGTACACCAACCATTCCGCAGGTCTTTGGTGCGTTTTGTGTGCGATTTCTCTACCTAAGCCCTCATACCCTACAATTTATAAGATTCCTGGTCTTCCAGAAGTTACATCGTCGATTACACCTTCTACGCATCCCGGTCTACTTGGTATTTGCCTTTCGGGAGCAGGTCCCACCATCTTGGCCTTGGCTACACATGGCTTTGAAGCGATTGCTGAGGATGCGCGTAGCGTTTTCAAGAAATTCGGAATTGAGATTGACTGGAAAGTCTTGGAGGTAGCCCCTGGTTGCACCATCCATCGATAATAGAACAATTCCATGGTATAGGGTAATTAGATAGTCTACATGTTGTGAATGTTGTTCCATGCCAAGAAAAAATAGGTAGATCTACACGTAATAGGATGGGGTATCGAGACTCAATGTAATGTATCCACTACCCTCCAGCGGTAAGGCAAACGGCTCTCATTGCCACCAACGGACCT
Source organism: Laccaria trichodermophora (assembly GCA_018417955.1). Taxonomy (NCBI): domain Eukaryota; kingdom Fungi; phylum Basidiomycota; class Agaricomycetes; order Agaricales; family Hydnangiaceae; genus Laccaria; species Laccaria trichodermophora. Next base: position 1,949,733 of record JACTVC010000002.1, read on the forward strand.
GAACTGCGGTCAAATGGCAGATCAACTGTAAACAAAACGTCGCTTCGATCGTTATTCAGGTAAACGGGCAAATTGACGTGACCATCCCGAGCGGAGTCGTCAACCTGCACCCAACGGAGTTGGGATGGATTGAGTCGAACGGTATCTCCGTCGTTCAGAACAAGCTGGTCGGTGGACCATGATGCACCTTCCAACGCCAAACCTTAAAAATTTGCCCGTGAGTTTTTCGTCCTACATCCAACGAACCTTCACGTACCATCGACAATGAAGGCACTAGGATCATTGACACGCTCGAGATCGAGGCGTAGAGTCAACGTCTCCAAGCTCCACTTCTTCTTATGTGCAACGGACTGCCGGGTGGCTGTCACGTAGGCTTCTGGGAAGAACAAGCCACCCAGCCAAACCTCCACGTTGTTTAAGTTGTCCAATTTAGCAATAGAATCCAGCTGTGACAATCGTCGTGAAAAGTTGGCAATCCATCCTGAAACTGCCATCGCTTTGTTCACTTTGTAGCGCCGCCAATGTTCCGGAATTTGACCTGCTTTCTGGTCAAAACTTCACTAAAGGTAAATTCGAAAGGCTGCATACCTTTCGTCAAAGCGCTCATCAGGGTTCGCAGATGATTGGTTTGTTTTAGAGCTCCTTCATAAACTTTTACAACATCGGTCAAATCTTTTCGAACTTGATCCAGAAGTTTTCGGCCAATGGATCCCTCGCGAGAAAATAGACGGTAAAGTGGATCTTGGTGTTCGGCAGATTGTGGAGTAAGAGTATTGAATTCCTAGAATTCAATGGATAAGATGACCATTATGAATGACAAGGAAGCGAAGCTTACAGAGGGTAATTGAGAGAGCCATTCACGACAACGGTCCAACAACGTCCTCATCCACGCAGGCTGTTGTGACGTCTGGGATTTGGCAGCAGCTATGGTCGCAATATCTTCGTCATCATCGGCCAGCATTCTCATTTTGCGAAGCTTTCCCAGCAAGTCATTACCTGATGGATGTGAGCGGTGCTGTTAGATTGATATATAGAAGATGGGCGTTACCTTGAGCAATAGCGATTACACGCTCAGCGGTCGGAGGAAGACTCAGCCAAGATGGGGGTTCCCGGTCAGGCAGCGCTTGCACCCAGGTCAAAAAATGCTCCATCTTAGTGCCATCTGGAGCCTCGAGCAATTGGTCCCCAGTCAACGTGGGTACGAGGTTAAAATCTACGTTGTACGCCTGGGCGGTAAATAGTCCGTCAACGAATGAGTTGAGGATCCTTTGATCAAAGTCACTGTCAACTCTTCCTCCATAAACTGACTGCTTAACGAGCGTTCGTAGCGCATCCCAAGGGATCGAGGCGGGATCTATGTTTGCCCGTCCCTTGGAAACGGAGTTCAGCCAGGCGTCGATGGTGCTGAAGGCAGATGCCATATCGGAATCGTTGAAATCATAAGTTTTGCTCCAGCCCAAAGGAACGTAACGGAGTCGCTCCTGAACAACGGCATGGAACCAAGCAAGTAAGAAGTACAAACGTATTTTCTCCGCAGGACCGTGAGAAAGGCGATGCGAAGGAATGTTGCGCAGCGAATCTAAAAGATTGGCTTTTATTCCTGGTGGAGGCTCGTTCATGATTAGGCGAGACTGCCTCAGAATGTTGACTGGGATAGAGGGATTGGCTTCCATAGTCAGGAATAACCGGAAATTACGATGGGGATTGAGTGTTTGAAGTTTCTTTTCTAGTTGACCAAGCCAGGAAGGTGCCAGATGTACATTTTTGAGCAGAACCCACGTCCCTTGCCTTGCAGCTGCTGCGATGGCTTGGTCAGCAAGTGTGAATCCCTCTTGAGATCCCATGGCAACCGATGTCGAGCGAGCTCCTGTATACTTGATAAGGTTTTCGACTCGGTAGCTGGCGTCGTAACCTGGAACCGACACTAAAGCAACTGCGGTGGCAGCAGGAACTTCGTCAGAAACGATGGAACCCAGTTCGTAAGTTGACTCGGCAGAGATGTCTGCTTCAAAGACGGTTCTCACAAATATTGCGGTGGACTGCAAGAGACGGTCCGGCCGGAAGCATTTCATAATTAGCAACGCTCGTATGGCTTCAACAGCGGCTAAGGTGGAACTTAATTGAGTGGAGGGATTTTTTAAAAATCGATAAACTCACGTGTGCTTGGCTCCCATGGGGTTGGAACCAGATGCTCTGGGGTGTCCGATTGCAGGAAAGGTATCCAATGATCCTCGTGTTCCGTGATGTGAGCTTGTACAGGTTTGAAAAGAGTCTGTTTCGCAAAGTTGTTCAAGCGATTTAGCTGATCAGGCGACAGCAGAGGGTGTTGCTGCTCCTGATGCGAAACTGCCACCGCAGGTGCAAGCCCATCACCACTCTCTAGAAGAAACTCTAACTCATCTGTGATTTCTTCCACACTCCGCAATTTGACCTGAGCAAGGAGCATTGCGAGCATAAGGTGATCGCGGTAGAGCAAGGCACGAGATGTACGCTTGTACACAACCAAAAAGAGGTCCTTTAACAGGATTGAGCGTCGGCTGCTGTAGTCTGCGACATTTTTGAGATTTGGATTGTGGTGTAGGATATAGTCAAATATGTCTAGGAAGAAGCGGAGAGAGAATTGATAAAAGTGGTTGGCCAGATTGAGTTGCTCTAGAACGAAGAACACCGAACTGCAAGCTTGAGCGAGAGGGAGGTATTCCGCTGTCACTTGTTCAACTTCTCTCATGACAACATCTGTTTCCTCCACCTTGCGCGTGATCTCCGCAGCTTCACGCTTGAGAGTTTCAAGAGTGTCAATGACCTTGTCGTCGTCAAGGATGTTTCCAGATGATTCATTGAGGGCTTGGAGTAGGAGCTTCTCAAGAGTTCGCAAGCGAAGGCGGAACTCTCCCTGGACCTTCATCAAATCTGTCCGCTTCCGTTCTGTATCAGGCCGTTCAACCTTCAATACCTGATCGAGAGATTGGCTTTGCAAACTGCTTCGGGTCATCGTGAAGTTGACAAATGTGACACGGCTGCAGATATCAGGAGAAAATTCGACGGATGGATCTCTGGTGGACAAGAACATTGTGAAAGACGGTGAAAAATCGATGTCTTGGCTTCCCAATCGAATAAGTACTCGACCGCCTGTGCGTCGAATTTCTTTGTTGAGAACAGCGTTCAGAATGGGATCCAGATGTTCAACGTCTTGAATTAAGAGTGGGTTTCCAAAGCGAAGGGCACTCTCCAGGACTTTCAGGAAAGCTTCGTCTAAGAAACTCGTCACGGTTATCTTGCGTTCTTTGTATTCGTTCAGTAAGAAGGTGGTTGCTTGTCCAGTTGGATCGATAATGAGAGGATAACGATTGAAGCGTTTGAGCATGATGGCATTTTCTGTTGTTAAATTGTCTGAGGGCAAAGACTTTGATTGCCAGCTTAGACGGTCATCGGCTGTCGATAGATATTCCGTGAATGACAATTCGGGTTTGAACTTGATGTTTGCTTCAGCGAGATGGTTGGACCATTCCTGCCACATTACTTCGCGATAGTGTTGATCGAAGAATCCCCCGTATGCGAGGAATGCAGCAGATAAAAGGACATCCCCGACAATGGTGCTCATCTCTGCTTCAAATGTGCGACTTCCATCCTCCCAGCGACTACGTTCAGAGGACAAGCTCTCCAAAAGCTTCATGCTCCGGTCGACTTTGCTTTGAACACGCTCCATCTCTAATTTGATAGCTTGAGTTTCGCTGATGAGGAGCGCATACTCGTCCTTGTACCGGGCAATCTTGGACTCCAGCTCTGCGATCATATGTATGATTGCACTAGCCTGCTTTTTAGTAGTCTCGGCTTGGATCTCCAAGGATTGCACTTCGTTCCGTAAGGGTTCGACCTTGTCGAGAATTTCTGAGAAGCGGACTTGAGCCAGAGCCCATTTGACAAGAGGCCCACAAGCTTTGCTTGCCCGCTGAACTGTTTCGAAGTTGTAAGAAGGACGGCTAAGAAAATCTTTCTTCATCGTATCACGAAGTTGCCTCGTCATTTGAGTGGTGGTATCAAAGTTGACGATTCGCTGAATGAAATCGTCCCGACGAATGATGCCTTGCACGGTGCGCCAACTATCAATCTTGTGACCAAGGATGGTACAAACTGATTCCATGGCCAATTTAACCGCCTCTGGAGGGTTGGCCATCGTACGTACTTCTTGAAGATGTTGTTTCTTGATGTTGCTAACAGCAGCTTGGGCGTCAAGAACCGCGGGCTCGGCATCTGCTAGATCCGCCATGACAACGGCGCGACGTTGTTCTATGTTGCGGTCTTGCTCAACCAGTGCTGCTTGAATTTCGATGGACGCAGCCTTTTTCTGCTCCGCTTCCTGCTGATCAGCAACCATTCGCTTGAGCTTCTCATTGGCCTCTGCATCTTTCGCTTCCAACTGTGACCGCTTGATGGCGAGACTTTTCCTGAGTTCCTCAACTTGAGTGACAGTGTCTTTCAACTTGTCTAGACCGACATGGAGATGGCGTTGTTGTTCTTCCAGTTCATCACGTTTTTCCGTGTAGAGTCTGACGTAGTGGTTGATGCTACGCAATTGTGAGCAAGATGATCAGGCCGAGAAAGTGAACTTACAAATCCAAGTAATGCCGTGGTGTGACATAGTTGTAGCGGCCTTGACGCCGACTGAGGCGTTGATTGATCGGATGCAAAGATGAGTGTACATAAACCAAGGCGTTCACGACTGCCGTTCGATGGACTGGAGGCATAGAGAGTCCACGGTATGCGACAGGGAAATGAGCAGGAGGGCCGTATGAGGGCAAATCAAGATCAAGGGTGTGGGTGAACTCCATGCCGACTTGGTAGAACGCTTGGTCAGACCAATCCCCAAACCAATCGAGAACGCAACGATTGAACAAGGCTGGAGATGTAGCAGCTCTCGACGCAAGACCGTTTTCAGGAGGATTCATTGTGAAGACCACGTGAAGATTCTTGGCCACTTGTTGGGTGAACCATCGATACAATTCTTCTGGAGAATCCAACATCAGACCATCACGCTGGGAACCCTCTTTGCAAGCAGTCATCAGAGCCGCATGCTCATCTCCTTCAAAAAGACCTGGAACCTCAGCATTGGCCAATAACGTATTCATGCGTTCCAAGAAGCCCGAGTCAAGCACGTTGGATTCATCCATGATAAAGCAGATCTTTTCGCCCTTGCAACCCGATCGGCGGAGAACCGTCCGCAAATCATCATCGAAATCATCTCCGGTATATTTATTGGAGACTTTGATCTGGAAAATACTCAGGCCATTCATCCAAGCAACAAATCGAGACAATGTGGTCTACAGAACAGTCAGAAAAATGGAGGGAATTACCATCAAGAGATACATACCTTTCCACTGCCACTAACACCAATAAGTAGAAGATGCCCTTGAATTTGCCGAAACACACGGTCAATACGGAGGACATGGTCCAGAACATCATTGAAAAGGACGAGTGGGACATCGAGTTCTTCCTCATAGAAAACGCGAAGGCGGGCTTTCGTGTACTCTCGCAGGGTTTCTCGATCAACTGGAATATAGTTCTTTGATGTCCAATTGGAGAACAAAATGGGACGAATCAATGCTTCGTCGCGGTTGATGGTCGGGAAATGCTCCAATGCTGCTGCATCAATGTTTTCGTCCGTCCACAACCTTTCTTCTTCAGAGACAAGACGATCTTGGAATAGGCGCAATGCTTCATGGGCCCAAATACGAACAAGCCCTTCAACGGAAAGAATTTCCAGCGGGCGTATGGCTTCGTAAATGCCACGGACCCAACGTGTAAGCTCTCTGGGGCTGTAGACATAGTGTGCTTGGACATCTGTCGTGAAACGCTTCTGTGAGGCCAGATAGAACGAAACCATCGCATCCGTCAGTGGTTCGGCATACGCACGAAGATTGGGAACCACTTTGAGAAGTGCTCGATTATAGGTTCCATAAATTTGCTTCAACGAGATCTCTCCAGGATAGTCAACCATTACCAAGGGGGCATGGCGAAGGAATCGGTGACTAAGCGGAACGCGACCAGGATCAGTTGGCGGGTTGCAGGCTCCAACGAATTGAATGCGTTCCAGCTTGACCCATGCCATATCGCTCGCTCGCCAGTAGCCTCCGCATTCTACCAGCTGACGGAGAAAAGAAATAACTCGCTGCGTGCCGTATTTATCGGCTGCGGGCAAGTTGATTTCATCACAAAAGACAACGAGCCAGCGACCAATCTGAATGGGTGCCAAAATAACACCATTTGGTGTCTTGCGATATTCACAATACTGTTCAAAAGTCTTCAGGATAAGTTCGGGTGTAGTTGCACTCGAGAAATTAAGTCCAACGACTTCCAGGTCGGGGAGTTTTCGCAAAGCACTAAACAAGGTCATTGTTTTCCCTGAACCTGGAGGGCCACAGAGCATAAGCGGTTTATGTTCTGAAAGCCAAGAGTAGAGCACTTCTTCGTGGCGTACCGTGTCCATGGTTGGAACCACGACGTCCGAAGCTGTTACCGCATGAGCTTCAATCTCAATGACAGGAACCCTTGATTGCCAGGCGATCCAGTCGCCACTGGACACCTGAACATCGTAGTCGATTAATGAACTGCCAGGCGCCAATGGTGGAAGGTCGATGCCCGTCTGTTTGCGCAGAAACTCACCCATCTCGGCTCTTAAATCTAGTTTGGCATCTCCTGAAAAGGCCCAAATGATGCTTATGAGAAGCCGCTTTGTGACATATTGCTCCACACGTTCGAGAGTGAGTGGGAAATCGGAGTGTTGAATATTGTATTCGATAATGTTTCGAACAGTTTTGTTCATGAGTGAAAACAGTGTGTTAAGAGCACGAGTTGTGGTGAAGTCCATGATGTGTTCAATCGATTCGGCAAACACGAGGGCAGAGCTGACGAGTTCACCCTCTGCAAAGTAGCGATCGAGAATTGATGCGATTTGCTTTTGTGTCTCCAGATTTGCTGACGCAGTCGCGTCTGAACTTAGCGTGTCCACGCGATGGCCAAGAATATCCCCAGCATCTTCTTCGTCTGCGTCTAGGGGCATGGAAGCTAGGGTGGCAAGGTAATTTCGATAAACCATGTATGGTTCGACCACGTCCTCGCTGAACCAAATCATCCCACAACGACTAACGGTGGCTAGGGTTGCGTACTTCAAGTGCTCGACTTCGAACATGATTCGGACATTGGGAGGTAGGTTGAGACGTTCTCCGTTAGGTAGTGTGAGCAACTTGTTATCGTCAAGGACACTAAAGTAATTTCAGCTGCCCGATATCACTACATAGGCAGAAATCATACCTGTTCAAATTTTCGACCCATTCTGGATCTACATCACCGTCAAAAATGATCCAATGTCTCTTCCCACTTTCTCCGCGAACATCGTCCACAATCTTACGCAAAACATGTGTGAAGAGCCCATCATTCCACTCTCGAGTGGTTGGATCTAAAGTGCCGTACAATGCGTCTTTGTGTATGGCCTTGGGATCAATGACGTATGAGACGCCTTCTACACCGTCGAGGCGTTCGAGGGCAGCGAGCAAAACTTGCCACGCGTTCGTCTTCCCGGTTCCTGACGGGCCAACCATCATCAAACCATGCTGAATCTTTTGTATCTGGTAAAGCTGAAGGATCTTTGAAACCCATCGTTCTCCTTCGACTAAGCGCCGTTCCTTGCAGACTCTAAGAATCTGTTCGCGTAGAGCATCTAAATCTACCGGCATGTAATCAACACCTGGGAAAACGTCGGCTAGAAGGCTGAAGACTACAGCATTAGCTTTACCAGGATCTATGAATGGAATTCTGGTACCTTGTAAGCAAGGGAACGTCATCGGCCACCAGTTTCGGAACAATAGTTTCGGTAACGCTTTGAATGAGAATAATTTGTTCAGAAATATTGTCGGACAGCCCAACAGCTTCATCTCCTTGTGCTTTTGCTCGGGTGCTTTGCAGTCGCTCTCGTTTAAGAATGCCGGCACTGGCAAGCACCGCTTTGAGTGCCCTGAGACCGAAGTCGTAGTGAGGTTGAGGAGAAAGTTGTTCGTCGCAGAGGTTGAAGAAGGGGACAATTTTCGACGCGAGGGATTCGGCTGTCCGGAAACCTTGTGAGAACAGCATTACTTGAGCGATGAGCTCGCGGTCAGGACGTGTCATTGCCATCCTACAGAAAAGACTGAGCTAAATTGGATTGTCAAAGTAAAGTCGACATACGGTCTGAAGAGTTTGGTGAGGTTTGGAGGTAGCTGTGATCGACCAGCGTAATTCGGATTGGTAGTGATGAATATACCTGAATACAAGCGAAATAGGCTGAGAAGACTCAATCAAAACAGAACAACTTACCAATATTCTTGTTGATCTTTAAATTCTTCCCCACCAATTCAATTTCCACATTTGGGTTCTTAACCAAAGACGCCAAGCCTTGCTGAATGGCTTGGACTTGCTGAGAAACAGCACTGAGGATCCGTTCTTCAAGACGATTGAACTCGTCAAAACACCCCCATGCACCGACTTGACAAAGACCAACAAAAATGCGCCCCATAGCTTGGAAGTCAAAAGTCTCATCGCAGCAAAAGACAAGAACGAATCGGCCTAGTTGCACTCCGAGAGCTTTCACAGACTCGGTCTTGCCTGAAATGCTGAATCAGCTCAATTATCCCTTGAAATACACTCCGCTTACCCGTTCCAGCAGGTCCAAAAGGGGCTCCACCCAGCTGATTGTCGAGAGCTTGGGTCATGGTCAAATACACTCTATCCGTAAGAGGTGTTTGAACGAGTCGATCGGGAACTCCAAGATATTCCCAACCATACGGGAATGAGGCATCTGCGACCTTGATCGAGAGTCTGTCTAAAGGATTCTCGATGGCCTTGTCTAGGTAAAAACGCATTTGATACAACCACGTAAACCCTTTTGCATCGAGGACGCGTTGCTGAACAAGAGTACGTGTCACATCGCGCTGATGTACTAGTTCCGTGATGAGATGCTCGCACTTTCGCCGCGTAACCGGGGCAAGCTCTTTGAGAACTATATCCGACAGGAGATCAAGGGCTTGGTGGATTGTATCCAGAGATGACTCGGGAGCTTGAGCAGACTCTAAAGAGGCTTCCACAGTCGATGTCCATGCAACTTGGACGGCGAGCGTGACAAGCTGGGCTGGGTATTTCTCCATCCATGTCATGAACTGCTCTGCGTCAAGGCTGGAACCCTGGCCGTAAAATGCTTGCAGATCGACAACAGCATCTGTTAGCAAGTTGGCCAAAGACAGGCGCATCATGCTTTCTATCCTCGCCAACCAGTCATTGATTTTTGGGAAATCCTTGAGCAATATGGGTTCGGAAAAATGAACTGCCTCTCCTTCTCGAGACGACATTCCCTGAATCTGGGTCAGGTCATCGTCCAACTGGATAGTTGAAATGCCGGCAAACATCTTTTTCAGGTGTTTCATGATCCGCAAGATATCCTTGCTATTTCCAATGATTTCCAGCAAGTCTTCATCTCCGACAAAATAAAAGCGAGGAAAGGATGATCTCTCGCGTTCCAAGTACTCTCCAAGCGCCTTTTGAATCTTGTTCAGTAGATCCGCAAGGCGCTCCAAACTCTTCTGTATTCCTTGGATATTCATGACGTCGATGACGAAAGGTGATTTGTAGACCTTTTTCATCACGGTCAAGAACTCCGCGTTGATATTTTGAAATCGAGCACTTTCCACAGGGAGAAGATGCTTTATATCTGCACTTCCCGAGAAGATACCTTCCAAGTAGACCCACTGGCGTTGCACATCAATCCAAACATCTACCGGCCGCCATATTCAGAGTGAGAACTTGAAAAGGCAAAGAAAACGGACCAAAGAGAACGTGGACCCTGTTTAGTTTCTCTTCCCAAGAACCAGCCTTATAAATGTTAGTCACGACCAGTCATTATTAGTGTTGAAAACATACCTCCTCCTCAAAAACTACAAAGACGTAATTAGACTTGTTTGAAAACAACAAGCGGTAACCTCACCTTTATAGTAAGGAGATAGTTTCATGGCAGTAAGGGAATTCAAGTTCTCGCTACACTTGTTGAAAAGGTCATCCCAACCCCTTAAAAAAAGGAATTAGCGTAAGAAAAAAATGCCTGCATTACATCCTCCTACCGAATGAGACGGCATTTATTTTGGTAGTTCACCAAATCCAACGTGTAGCTTGTCCAGGTTTCCTTTACTTGTTTGATGTATTCTTCCAATGCCATCTTTTCGCCGGTCAATGACAACCTGAATTAACCTGATATTGAGGTAACCCACCTCTCCCTGGGCTTGTACAATTGTTTCTTTAATGAGCGACTCGTTCTTCTTGAGATCCAAGTCGTAGACATGCCCAAGGGTCATTCTTGTTAAAAGCAGTTAGTTATGCTGTTAAAATTCCTCAGAATGTAGGTCACATACAACGTCAAGCTGATTTGTGATGGCAATCGTAAGTTTTTGAAGAGTTGCTTCCAATGCCGGTCCTTCAACGCCTCAGATTTTAGTTCTGACACAAGCGCATTCGACTTCAGCAGACCACGAAGCACGTCTTGTACATATTCAAAGGCTGCATATTGCCGCATTCTGGTTGGCATTTCCTTTGTAGAGCTCAAAAGCCCGTCAATGTGTTGCCTCAACTTCCTAGGCTGAACCGTCGCCCAAGCCAACTCCCGCAATTCAGTGATCTGGCTCCAAATCCCGGAAAGCGCTGTCCATACGGCTTTCAAGTCTCGTAATTCTTCAAACACAGGTTCAAGTCTAGTGTGCCGCGTCAACTCGAGATCAAGAGCTTCTTTGGCGCGACACACAAGGTCGTATTCTTCTTGAACGCGGTTTAATTTCCCCTCGAAGACGTTGATGGTATTCATCGCTGTGTCGGCGCGCATATTCCCTTGCACAGGGCGTGTCTGCTCCCATTCTTGTAGGATGTCGTTAATTTTATTCTCCACAATCTTGTCTTCAGCCACTATCTTCAACTGCAATCCAGCTGTAAGATTGGACGTCAGTTTTTCATCTGGGAACATAAGTTCAAATGCTTTCACCAAGTTGCTCCTGAATGGAATCGTTCTTTCTTTTCAAAATCTCGTTATAAGCACTCCACTCCCCTCTAAGTTGATCGCTATAGAGCCAGTCGTCTGGAAATTGGTATCTAAATCGTTCGAGTGTCTTCTCCCCGTTGGCGCATAACTCTATCATGGGACCCCATGTCTTGGTTTTCTTCTTCAAGTCCTGTACGAATGTGATGAAGGTGACAGCAGCTGCTGTGGACGAGTTTGCAGGAGCAAACACCTGGACACGAACATCAGAGCGAGTCGCGGCGCTAGGTAATCCAGATAAAACTAACCTCCATGTTGCTGAACAAACTGACGACGCGTCGTTCACTGGAAGGCAATAACTGTGCCACGTGAGCAGAGTTGTGTAAAGTTAAACCCTAACCCAGCCCTAACCTCACACTTCTCAATCCATTCAATTTCTTCTCAATCCCTCATCTCCCTTCACTCTTTTACGACAATGTCCGGGCGCCAGCAGCGTGTGATGGTTCAGCCCATCGTATGCACTTCAATTTTTATGCTGCGGAAACAAATGACTGACGTACTCCAATAGAATGTTATCTTCAAAAACCTACAACAAGTCCGTCCAATCTAATATTGATCAGTCTATGCCTTACCTCCAGACTGTAGAAAACGAAAGTGGTTATTTGGCTATACGACAATGTCGAAATGCGGATCGAGGGAAGAATAATAGTGCGTAACGCTGCCGTCCATCCAGACGTCAAACTGTCGCTCATTGGCATCAATTACCTAGGGATTTGACGAGTTTATGAACATTGTCATCGATGAGGCTGCAGAAGTATTTGTGAAGGACGCAAAACCGCGAAGGGAGTTGGGTGAGCCTTTTACCTGACATGTCTATCCAATAAATCTTAGTTACTCACTTCGACAGGCCGCATTCTCTTGAAAGGGGATAATATAACTCTTATACAGCAAGTATCATAGTTAGGTTGTAGAGCCGTCCATTTTTGTACAATTCAGATAAATTTCCAACCACCTTCACAAATTATGAATGGGAAGTAGGCGCGACAGGACAAGGGATTGTCGACACAGGGGACACTCGGCCTATGGGAAATGGGAATTGAAGAGCATCCTAAGCGAGACAACAGCTTACCTTTTCCCTACCCCAGCCAACTATACAACTCCAGCAAAATAGATGCCCACACTCCGTCACGCAGCTGTCTGTCCGCTCTTCGAGACAGAGAGTGCAGTTACGAGATGCTCTTATTCCGCCGGGGATCACAGCGATATCTAAAGCAGTTCTTTCATCTTCCTCAGCAGGTCGAGCGGGTTCACTTTCAGGATGCTCCCTGGTCAAAAACGAGGAAATACGATCCTCGTCAAGAAAAATATCCTGATTCTCCGGAGTCTCAACATCTACGTTGGCATCGCGGGGAGAGGCAAGAGAAGGGAGGTTTTGCTTCAATCGATAGAGCAATCTTACACCTATGAGGACCCCGAGCAAAGAATATGATGGAGGTCGGGTGTGTGGATCTTCACGAAAGGACGAGATCTGGGTCAAAAGTTCCACGACTGTTGAGGGTATTGTAAACCGAGTACACGTACATGTTGAATCCCCATGAGTCGCTTCACAGGGTCGTAATACGTTCCTCTCAAATAGAAGAACGCCAGATTAAGTTCCGCTGCCACCTCTAAAGCAGTTGGTATCCCCTTGAACCATTTTGCGCGTTCTGGATGAGATGCGTTGTTCAAGGCATTTCCCCATTTACCCAAAAGGTAGGTAGGTACGACAGACAAGAGAACGAGAACGGCGCGAGCCAGGGGAGAAGGAGGCGTTGATTTGTTAAAGATAGAGTACTGCCATATGTCAGTGTATTCTTCACCCAGAGTTTGAGTTGCTGGGGATCGTGAAAGGTCATTCTTGTGTAAACAGTAGAGAGAGGGAGATACCTCGTCCGGTGGTGAGTCCATAATAAAGCAACTTCACAATCATTCCGACCTCCTTGTCCCATCTGGTTAGCCACCGTGTTCCTGCTCTTGTGAGCTCCCGCGTTCTGGATTGATTGAGTGACTATTCACCAAGCCATGACCTCAGAACGATGTCCGTTTGATCCCTTAACGAGGAAACGTGATATACGTCGCGCTGGTTAGCCCTAACTGCGAGAAACCTGGTAAGAAACTGAGTAGACCTTTGAAGACGAACTCACTGATCTGGGCTTGTTGAGCATGAGGAAAGGAAGACATACTCCGGTGTTTATGTTGGTTTGGATAATATCAGGTTTAGTTTTTTGCCACTCCACGCCAAGTAAATCCAATGCCACCTGTACCTCAACAACATGGCCAGGCGGGTCCCTCTGTATGGCAGAAAAGTCAGTCGCTTCTCGTATTTTTTGTTTCTTCCTAACTTTCCACCCTCATTAGTGAAGTATTGGAACTTTGTTTGTCAAGTTTGTCTCACAGCTAACATATGAGCTTGTTAGGATGGGTGCAGTAATGGGTGGAGGAGTGGGTCTGACGATAGGTTTTATATTTGGTTCATGGAGCATTATTAGGTATGTCAACCCGAGCTATAAAATCTTGGCCTCATTGACGCTTATAAAGGGGTGGTGCTGGACCTCGTGGATTTATGGCCACACTCTCGCAGTACATGTTAAGCAGTGCAGCCACCTTTTCCTTCTTCCTGGCAATTGGATCAGTACGTACCCTTTGCGTCCATAACTTGCAATCTTGACCTAGGTTATCAAGGTGATTCGCAGCGATGCTCTTATTCCGCCCCATCTGCAGGCCGCCCAGATGCAGCTTTTATCTCATAGCCCATTGGTTAGCTCAAAAGCCCAAGGTTTGCGCCTCATGAAGGCTCGATGGGAAGCAGAGCACAAACGTCGATCCTCTACCCAAGCGTAGATACATGCTTCTGGACTAGCAAAAAATCGTTCATTTTCACCGAGTCGCGCTCAAGTTCAGTTACAATCATTCCGCTTTCATACTTCAGACGTCCAGTCTCCAACAAAGAGCTAGGTGGAACAAACGACTCAATACACCAGGTACTCAAAAAGCTACGAATTACAACTGCTTGAATGGGGGACTAAGTACAGTTCCAACTAGAGGGCTCTTGCCGAGTCAGAGCGAGCGATCATCCGCCTACCCTTGCCGCCTCGCCCACCCCCTCGTCCTCCATTTGCTGGCGGAGGCGTTCCTGTTGATGTCTTGCTGCTGGCGGCTGACGTTGTTGATGCGGTGGTAGCACTGACAGAAGCAACGGCGGCGTTCTATCAAACAAGATGAGTCATGAACTCCTAGAAGCTAGGATGGACGTACTGCCGCAGGTTGCCCGTTATCAGTAATCGTGAACTAAAACGTTTGTTAGAACAAAAGCCAAACATCCGTCTGATATCCAACGGTCACTCACATAAACGGCATCATCTAAGGATCCGTGCTGAGCTATTGGAACAAGCACTGGCTGATGATTGGCAGCTGTGTTGATAGAAGAGAGCTTGTAGAAGCCAGACGGAAGCCCATTGGTGACATCAGCTGTCAATATACCATTCTGCGCGGCCGCATTCAATCCCTTGAAGAAGGCAAAAGTCTTCGGATTCGTGGGAGTGGTTTGATCAAGTGCGGTGAGTTGTTCTACCACAACATGCGAGTGGCCAATGATCTGTCCTTGGCCATTCACTTGTTGTGGAGCTGCGAATTAATTTTCCTGTGCATTGACAAAGGCGCCAGTCTGGAAATTTTTCACAGCCATGCTGATGGTGAAAGCTGTCGTCGCCTTGATAGTATCACCATTTTTGGGAAAAGTGAATTTGGCAGAGGGCATATTGTCGGACGATGGAATAACTCCCATCGGCGCGGGATTGCATGAACCTGTCGTGATCTGCTTGCCGTTGGTAATTGGAAGGTTCGGCACCGTGAGGCAGAAGTTAATGAAGTTGTTCGACGATGTGAGCGACGCTACTTGGCCTGAAAAAAAATTAATACATCTCCTCAAAAGACAGCCAACGCTCACCAGCTTCGGGAACATCTAAATATTATGTGATTAATTGGGCATGCACAAGTAAAAGAGATGTTGACGAGCCTTGTCCGTTGTTTGCGAACCCTGTCGCGATTACTTTGGGATCCAGAGCTTGATACCGTTCCAAATAAGTGGGAATCAGAAGTTGACTCTGAATCGTACGCACTGAGGGAAGTCTGAGGATCTCCTCCGTTGTTTCCAGAATTTCCTCCAGTAGCTGCAGTCGAATTTTGAGCGGCAATTTGGGTAGCGGTGGCGCCAGCGGTGGTACTACTGGACGTAGCCTGATGAAAATAATTTTGTGAGCAGCAACTCGCAAATTCCTGAACCATTTGATGCGCACACCAGCTTGTCGACCTTTGCCAGGATTCTTACCACCTCTACGAGCCTCGGATATCTGTCGGCCTTTCATGATTGGCCCAGGAGTAGCAGTAACGAAAAGGCCCAGGGTCAGGGCGACAATGAATGATGAAGTCTTCATGCTCCACTGGCGAGTATTGAGTGCAAGAGGCAGTACTAGCTGCGTCGACGATCGCTGATCGAAAAAAAACTGAAAGAAGATAAAAGAAAGGGCAAAGAGCGGAAGGGAAGAAAAGAGGCAGGGGGTGCTTGGAGAACAAAGTCAAGCCTGAGATGCGTTTTGAGGGGATTTATAACAAAACAGTCAATCTATTTTTAGCGCAATGTGTCTAAAATTAGGTTCTTGATGAACTGTTGCAAAGGCAACCCTTCCTTATCGCACTTACTTTCGACGCTCGAGCCTCTGTTTGTTAACGAACGCAACGGTCCGTACAGCGTCTTCCCCAATTCTTGTCATGCACGATATGACGTGGCGGACTTATTCAATGGTCCTGGCAAAGTACTAGATCACCCCTTTGTTCGCCGTGAAGGTCAAGTGTAGCCAAGCGTCCACTTCAATTGTTGATGGCTCGATGGTGGCTGCCCCGTTATAAGCATTGAAATTTGACCATTGACCCCTGAACGGGATTTGCCACTCAATGATCCTGGTTGGCAATGGCATCGAGCTGGTCCCTTCGTTACTCTCACACCTGCCGCAAAGCATATCCAGGCATATCAGGGCATATCCCAATGGAAATTCCAATCAACGCTCAACTGTCAACGCCAGGAGACGTCAGGTGCCTCCTGGGTACCTCACCTCACTCCTTTAGAGAACTTTCGATGAAAAGCAACGCAAGCTGACCTTTACCCAAGTTGATCCATAAATGGCGCCAATCTCCAATTGCAAGCCCTCAGGCCTCAGGCCTCATCGATCATCATCCACATCAGCTATCGTCTTTGACTATTTCCACCACTCCTTACTAAGTTACCGTTGCACACTGATGCCGACATCACCGAAAACCACGGCATTGTTATGTATCATTGTATGTAGTAAGTAACTACCTATAGAATATTAATGTCTACTTCCACCAGAAGTTTAGGAGATCGACTATCATCACCCTCATCATAGGAGCTGCCTACGGGAGACTACCAGAAGTCGCCTCGATATGAAAACTTTGAAAAGTGACTACTCAGAATAGTTATCGTCTTCTACGGAATGCACTTGATCCACCGGGCCGGTTCCCACACGAAGCAAAGGCTGCAAAGTTGGAACTCCAACCACGAACTAATCTCTCATCGCCAATCCGCTTATTTTGAGAAATTCGAGATGTCGAACGTTATCCTTGTAGACGCTGTACGTCCCATGATATAAACCTGAGAGTCGATTTGGATAAATGCTGCCTTTAAGATCTTATTCGATATGGACGGGTAAGAAACTTTCTTACTATCCTTCTGATCTCCTTATCTATTTTTTGAAGCACCCTTATAGATTCTACACCTGGCGTCCTGAAGGCTTGGGCGACCTTTAGCGAAAACTATTCCCTCGGCGACTCCCTTGCCATTGCCCACGCTACCCATGGAAGAAGACTTTACGATACCTTGAAGGAGTATTGCAGTATTACTGAGGAATCAAAACTCCAGGTTCGTAAAGGGTCTAGTGTCCAGTTGTTCTCGCCTCACCCCTCGTACCTTTATGGCAGGAAGAGATCGATCGCTTTGAAGACGAGGTCATCAAAGGCGGACCTACCGCTTTACTAGGCGCCAATGAGTTGATCTCACAGGTCAGAATCATATAGCTCGCTCTTCAACAAGTGCATGACTCGCCGTCTATTCTAGCTTGCTTCGCTACCTAATGCTAAATGGACCATTGTCACGTCTGGTAGGTTCCCGAACGACTTGTAAAGGCGAAAGAAAAAAAATTAACGTGTGGACTTTCCCCCTTTTTTTCTTAAAAAAACAGCTTCCAATAAGTTTGCGCCCCGGGCCCTCGCGTGTGTTGATATCCAAACGCCTGAGCGAGGAATCATTACATCTAATGACGTGAATCGAGGAAAACCGCATCCTGACCCGTACCTTGCTGGGGCGCGACTTTGTAACGTGGATCCGATTAATTGTGAGTTTCTAAAGGTGCTCACCATCAAGGCTCATAAATTTCTTTGTGAACTCTAGGTCTTGTGGTAGAAGATGCTATTTCTGGCATCAAGTCAGGCCGCGCTGCGGGGTCTCGAACGCTTGCGGTGTGCACTTCGACAAGTCGACAAATACTTTTGGAGTCAGATGCGAGACCCGACTACCTCGTCGAAAATCTCACGAGGTGCGCTGGTTACTCTTCCTCTAGGAAATTTCCTGATCTCATCTGCAAATGCTACAGCGTGTCGGTGAAGAGTGTGGACGGAAAGCTGGAAGTCACAATAGACTCGGAAAAAGCCGAACGAGTGTAATACTCGTTTTACTTTTAACAAAAAACCTATCGACCCATACGCAAGCAAAGCCCACTGTTGGCAACGGGGGCGGTTTAGATTTTCGAAATATACCAGCATGTGGCAGCTAGATTACTTACTAGAGCGGCAATGGAATGGTTTGGGTAGACTTGACTTGGACAGATCATATACTTACCTCTGGATGTAAACCTCCCGAAGAAAGGCAAATATGGTAGAACAAGTTGCAGATATTAGAAAAGTCAATGTCCGAAACTCCACCCGGTGTTAGCTTACTGTTTGGCCATCTGAGTTTTATTCATCGAAACCGCGACCCTATGTACTCCTAACCACCGTTTCTTAGAGCGACTCCCAATCTTGCATAAGCCATCTCAGAGTCAAGTACAGTTGTTCTGCTGCTATATATTTTTTACTACATTCGTGTACATGCAGACGGCAAATTGATGCGGGATGCGACCTGGTAAAATTACTTGGGGGGCTCAGCCTCCTCTAGTGGGGGAGGACCATCATCATCTGAATCGTCATCGCCTCCCTCATCGGCAGCGCTTGACGAACCAGCACCGAAGTCGGGGATGCCTCCGCCCGCTCCTCCTCCTCCAAACTGTGCCATCATCTGTGACATGTATTGTTTAGTCGCGCTCTTGAAAATGTGGAAGATCAAGATACCTTTTCAAGATCCATGCCACCCATACCACCCATGCCGCCCATACCACCCATGCCGCCCATGCCACCCATGCCGCCCGTTGGGTCGTCTTGTTCAAGTGGCTCAACGTCATTGCCGTCTTGTTCATCCTCATCGACCCATTTGCTGAAGTCTGTTTTGAGGAACGCGTTTCTAACTTTTTCCTTGGAGAGACGGGGCCAATACTCGGTCTTGTTGTCTTTCTTTCGGAGAATCAGAGAAAGGGAGCGAGAAGACAGCTTTTTGGTCGATTGCTGAGATCAAGATCAGATGAGGGTGAGTGATTCTAAAGTCAAGACACCACCAACCTCTGGCACCACTTCAGCATAGAAGTCGAGGTTGAATGCGTATTCCTTTTCCGGGATGGACTTGGATTGACTGATGGTAAGGAGAAGAAGTAGAAAAAGGAGAAAAAGAGGAAGATGAGAGTAGGGTTGATTGAAGAGAGAGAAAAGCGTACTCTCCAGTCTTTGCCTTGAAAGAGATGGAAGAAGGGGTCAAGTTGTACTCGAGGGTTTTTTCCTGGATATCTGGCAAGTTCACAGTGACATAGATCACGTTCTTGAGAAAGGGTTAAAATAGGCAGACGCGTTGAGATGGATAGAATGAACCTTTTCTGATTCAAACTGGGAGCTGCGTTGTGCCCATAGAACTTCAGGATGTTGGACCATGATGATTGCAGATTTGGGATGTCGTGGAATCGTCGAGAATCTTTTAAAGAGTTGGGTGCTTACGTGATCCAACATCCCCACCTTCCTCGTACATTACTGTCCAGCAAGTAATTATACAAGAAAATGTGGTATGTTCCTTTTTATATTGTTCCCCGTCTTTGGCTTATCTTTTGCCAGGTGTACCCGTTGGTTTCTGCCGCTTTTACTTCTGCCTTTGCCCACTGCGCCGCCGTACTTTCTCATTCTCTTCCTCTTCTCATTAACTATGCATGCAAAGCCATGGTGAGCTGCGCTTTCAATCTCCATATCTTTGCGTCTAAATTATCAACATTTAGCTTTTATTGCATTGTGCTGCTGACCACCCTCTTCATATCGTCATGCTACTGGCAGCCTTTCCCGCTTGACAGTCCATTGGCCACTCCTTGGTCCGAAAACATCACAACTTTTGCAGAAGCTCTTAATGCAACGCTTATGCCCAACCACTCGCAGCCATTGCCGAATGTGATACGCGCTGCTGATCGGTGTTGGTGTGATTTCTCAGCAGGTGGATTGTTTGAGCCGTTTAATATATCGCGCTGGGAACACGTCAGCGTTGAGCGCTTGAGGGAACAACTGGAACGACAGGAAGTGCAAGCGGTTCCTACACCCACTGAGTTGGAGTCAAGAACTGAGATGCCACGGACGGCAACTCCTACGGCAACGAATGGGTTCTGGCCACAGTGGCGGACGAGGACGGTTGAAAACGAGACGGAGACGCAGCAGGAAACTATGGAGTATCCAACAGAGTATATGCGCAAAGAGTATGATTTGCGACCATTTGGACTGGGTTTGATTGTAGATGTTGGATGGTCATAAATATAATTAAGCGTGAGAAAGTTATGTCAAGTCCTGTTGAAGTGCTCTGCTCCAAGTCTGCGGCTATTTTCCAAGCAATGCAATGTCGTCGAAAGAGCAACAGCAACAACAAGAAAATGGCCGAGATATTTCATCTAAACTAGCCATCGTTCAAAAGGCTTTCATGGCCCCTTTTGCTCACAAGAAGACCGACTCTACCCGCATTCTCTCGGATTGTATGTCTTTTACCTTTTCACTTACTCCTCCTCTCACCTTTCTATAAAAGTGGCTCCTGTCATTATGACCCCGAGAATGATTACCTCTGCTACGAGCAGATCACGTTCCGGCGTCTCCTCGTCACGCATATCCGCTTCCAGAATGGATTTCGCAACCTTGGGTCGTGCTCCACTGCGTCTTGGCCTTGGTTCGCGACGGATTACTTCAGGCGACCTCCAAATTGTAGAGGCTACCGAGGAGTTGCTTGAAGCTGAAGTGCCAGAGCTAGATGGCGTCGCAAGCAACGTAAGTTTGTTGCGCGGCTTCAAGGCAACCATCCCGAGTGCAGAGAAGGGTCGTTCCAGGAGAAAGCAGATGAGGAACATTGAAACTCCAAGGTTGGGCTTGAAAAAGCTTGGAATGAGTGCTCGCGGTTTACTTGTCGAAGAAGAAGAAGACCGCGATGCTCGCAGTACCACCAGCGAGGACGATTTGGTTCTTGTTCCCGATGTGAATGCTAGGCCAAAATCAAAAAAGCGGGGTCGCGAAAGTCTAAGCACCCAAAAGACCCTCGGAAAAGAAGAGTTAACGCGTCAAACCAAGGAAATTATCCGCGACAAGGAAAACATCCATGTTCGACGGGTATGTTGTCCTCTTCTGTCATCTCCTGACCCTCATTGTTCTTCCAAAGAGCTTGATTAACAGTGAAATTGCGGAAATAACTCACAAGATCGAGGCATTGGATAGTATCAGGAGTAAACTGGAACAGGATCTGCTTAAACTGCAAGAGGATGAGCTTGAATTGGATGATGAATGTCCGTCTCATCACAAACTTTTTCTACTAACATGCTGAGGCTTCCTAGTGATCGGAGTCAATGAAAGACTTGAATTTGAGCAATCATCAAGCCGATTGCAGACCACAGCTTCTCCGACCCTTCATCTACCACCAAGTTCTCGGCGACGGAAAGGTGCTTTTGTTATAATAAAAAATTATTCACAAGCTCTGCTAAAGCGAATAAATCAAGGTCCCGCATTCTTGCCGTCAGAGCATGAAGAACTTCCGCCTGGTGTTGCTTTCATGGTGATCATCCACTCGAACTTCTCCCGTGCATGCCTAACGCAGTGCAGACCCTTGACAGTCATACAACACCCATAACCGCGCTAGATTTTTCGGAGCCGTATGGCACACTGGTCAGTGCGTCGCAAGAGGATGCCCAGCCCCGCGTTTGGGATCTTTTATCGGGGTCTGAGATTGGACGATTACGTGGGCACAGGGGCGCAGTAAAGTGCATTCAGGTCGAGGATCACGTATGCCTAACTGGTGGCGAAGACGGGAATATCAGGCTGTGGGATCTTAGAAGAGTGGAGGACGATGACGATGGGTGGGGGGTCGGTGAAATGGTCAACCTAAGCGATGTCGCCGAAGAGGACGAGGCAGAAGAGCTGTTCGATAGGCCTAATGGAATCAGGGCACATGAAAGTGTTGCTGAGAAGGATGGGCTCTGTGCTCGGGTGTTGGAGGGGCACAGTAAAGCTGTCACTGCGTTATACTTTGAGGATGAATGCCTAGCACGTTCATTTCTCTGTCATTTCATCTTGTCGATGCTCATTTGGCTTCTTTCAAAAGGTGACTGGAGCGTCCGATAAAACTCTTCGACAATGGGACCTGACGACTGGGCAGTGTGTCATGACCATGGATATCCTTTGGGCCATCTCCCATCCACCTACTGCAACACCTGGCCCTACCCATTCGTTCTCCGGCTCATCTTCAGCTTCCGGAGCATTTGCGATTCCGATGCCCCCCTACGCTGACGGTACTCATGACCCATACGAAGATTTTGTGGGAGGAGTGCAGTTCTGGGGTTACGGGCTCGTGAGTGGTAGTGGTGATGGGGCGGTTAGAATGTGGGATAGTAAGTTTCTAAAAACCTTCCTGTCTCTGATACGGTCTGACAATGTTTTACAGTGCGTACTGGACAGGCTCACCGGACACTGTTGGGACACACAGGTCCTGTTACGTGTTTGCAGTTTGATGAGATACACATCGCAAGCGGAAGTCTTGACAAGACTCTAAAAGTGCGTTATTTCAATGTTTTTCAGCTCCATACTCATCCGTCTAGATTTGGGACCTCCGGACTGGTAGTATATTTGAAACCATTAACTACGACCACGCCGTCACTAGCTTGCAGTTTGATACTAGAAAAATTGTAGCTGCTACTGGCGAAAACGGTGTCAAGGTATCGTTGGACTTCAACGTGCGGAAGCTTGGGACTGAAATATATTTTTCTAGATTTATAACCGCACGACCCTCCAACATTCCACGCTCCTTACCAACGGGCATATAAAGCCTGTTGAGAAACTTCGATATATGGATCGTTATCTAATTACCGGTGCTCGGGACACTACAGTAAAGATATGGTCGTTATAATCATGTAGCTGCTTGAGAGGGAACGTTCACGTGAGGGTTAACGTACGCGTCGAGTCACCGATCACTCAGAAGCTGTCACGCCATCCACGTTGGACTTTGTGAATATCTGAAAGCCATCTGATTCTTAGTCCTCTACTTTTTCTGCTCTCTTTCTGGAAATGTTCATTCGGAAACCTGCATGGGTTCGGGAAGTCATTCCCGATAGCGAAGAGGAGCGCCTGAGGTAGCGTCGTGAAGCAATTTGAATGGTAGCTAGTTAACCTACTCAGTTGCCACCAGGACCAGCGGGGGCGACAGGCCAGGACCTTCCATGCACAATGATGTGATTGAAATATCCTCTGATGAGGATGATTTGTGAGGCTTCTCATCGCCCGTTGTCAGCGTCGAATGACTCTCTTCGTCCAGGCCACCCCTAGCTTCAACGCCAAAGAAAGGCATTTTGCGCGGTTCAAATAAAACGCAGTCTGGCGCTGAGTACGCTACAGCTATGAGTCATAAGGTCCCAATATTTAATTGCATTCCTCCCAGCAGAAGTCCTGCACTTGTGACGTTCGAAACTCCGAAAAGAAGGAATTTCCTCCGTTCGCGTATCGTTCAAAGCTCCGATTCCGACAGCGAGGAGGAAGCCGTTCAAGTTCAGACTGCGATTCTGGAGCTTTCGGATAGCTCTGATGAGATTGAATTTGTGCAACCCAAACCAGCAACCAAAAGTGCAACGAAGACTCCCGATTCAGCAAATCCGCATATACCAGAAACGAATAGGTCAGAGGACGAGGACGATGGTGCTATCTTCGTTTTGTATGCTTTCTCTTTCAATTTGAATGGTCATACACTCAGCGGATGGTAGGAATGAACCGAAAGGATCCCGCAAGCCCACTCGGACTCCAAAGAAAACCCCTCAGGGGACCCTAAACACCCAGGCGGATATTCAACTCAGCGTCGACAAACATCCGAACTTTGAACAGACAGCCCCTTCGACTCCAAATAAGAGCGTCTCCGACGTACCACCGGCGCCGTCACAGCCATCGTCCAGAAAGAAGCCATCGGGAACTCCACGATCTGGCAAGAAAGTGCAACTAGCGACCGAGCAAGAGAAGAGGCATGAATATGCTGTTTCTCTGTTCAACGACCTCAATCGCACCATTTTCAAAAATGGCTTACCTGAGGATACAAAACTCAACTGGAATAAACGGCTGTTAACGACTGCTGGTAGGGCAAAGTGGCATCGGTCAGCGATTCTCTTCCTTGTGTTTTCTACTCTTGTTAAAACGTCGTTCGCGTCAGGTCACGAGAGGGGGTTCAGACGGCAGAAATTGAGTTGGCTGAAAAGATTCTCGATTGTGAAGGTAAAGTTTTCATCCTCGTCACTGCGAAACTCGCCTCTCAATACCAATCAAGAGAGGATCAGGAATACTCTATCACATGAAATGTGTCACCTGGCATCTTGGATCATTGACTCAGAGTTCAAGGAAGGTCATGGGAAGTTCTGGAAATCATGGTGCGTTTGGGTCATTGACGATTTGTGATTTGGTTCCCCCTCAAAATCTCTCTGGTAGGGCCTCGAAAGTTATGAAAAAGTATCCTCATATTGAAATATCGGTAAGGGACTCGTTCGACTCATCATCTTGTATCTGACCTATCCCCCCATTTTGTTACAAGACTAGACATAACTACGATATATCTTATCCATTTGAGTGGAGTACGTCCTTCCGTTTCATGCCGAATGTCATTTTTATATATCTGATAATACAGAATGTGAGCAATGTGACAAGATGTAAGAATACTTGCAAGATACGAATTAAGTCCTGCTCAACTCGTTTAATAGATATGGTCGATTTAGCAAATCAATTCGGCCAGATGAATGTTGTGAGTTGATCTTGCAACAAACTATCCGTTCCTCTTCTCAGTGGATCCCTTCAGTATGCGGAGTTTGCAAGGTGGGGAAGCTGGTGCCTTTGTTCTCCACAGCAAACAGAACGCCGAAAACCCCAAAGACTAGCCGGATGGCTGCCATTAAATCTCAAGGTCACTTGTCTTTACTTCATATATATTTGGAGTTTTTTTGAACCCCATTGATAGACTCTCCTTGCTCGATCCGCCAAACTGACCCAGATGAAGACAAGGAGCGTGAGATATACTTCGTCGACTCAGATTCAGACGTGGAAACACTGGGTCTGGCACTAGGAGCTACCTCAATTAGTTAGATCTTTTACAGTTGCGATATGAAAATGTACACAATATATACTACAATAATTTACTCAAACTGCGCGTAACTTTTTGACTCGGAGAGGTAGTTGTGTCCCAAGCTCCCATTTATCTGAAATATATGGTCGGGTCAAGATAGAATTACACTTGGTGATTTGAACGTCGTCAACTGGGCTAAATTCGAACCGAGGGAGGATGGTGGCAAGGAAGATCTTCATCTCGGCAATAGTGAACTTGTAACCAAGGCAGGAATGGGGACCGAATCCAAAGGTCATCATATTTTCTAGACCGGGATATGTCGGAGAGCGTGCATTCGGAGGGAGGTTCGACCAACGATCAGGACTGGCAACATATCGTTAATACTGGTCGAAGACGACGTTTAGCAAACTCACTTGAAGACTCGAGCATCATCGCCCCAAATGTCGGAGCAATAATTTAAGCCTTCTATTGGAATGTGCACATAGCTGCCTTTACGAATCTTGATGTATTGTGTTTCTTGTGTACCATCCGGTAACGTGATAGGATGCGAAATGGGAATGTGATCGTCCATAGTTGCAACGCGGATTGTCCCATGAACTGGCGGGCATAGTCTCAAGGCTTCTCGAATGACGCTATTCAGGAATGGGAGGCGTTCTACCGCAGCCGAGTATGCTTTGTGTGAATTGTTGCCCTCTGGTATAGGTCGAATATACTCCTCCGCGAAGCCCGAATCCGCAGAGCAATCAGAGTTGTCCCCGTTGAGGGAAACGTGAGAAAGACCGTATGATGACAAGCCCGACGATATTTCCTCGCGCAGACGGGTCTGAACAGATGAATGAAGGGCGAGAAAATGAAGACACCATGAGAGGGCTACGGAAACAGAGTCTGATCCGGCAAGGAGAAAGGTAGAGCATTGGTCAAGCAGTTCAACGTCGGAGAGACGCTTCAAAGGGTCCGATGATAGATTAGACTTAACTGTAAGATGATTGAGACATATGAAGGCCGCCACAGAGAAGATACGAACTGAGAATACTCAAGAGATCCTTCTCTTTGACTTCTTTTTGCTCCGTCGTCAACGAGTTCTTCTTTTTGGCGATCAATTTCTTCCCAAATTTGTCAATTTGCCTTAAACTCTGGTCAATCGCTGTCGTATCTCTGGTGGGCTGTAAGAGGTAGAGGTGAAGCGTGAGTGAACATCTGCTGAGACGGCCTTCAATAGTGCTTACCCAAACTCGCCGTAATTGAGGAAGGTACAAGTCCAGCAACCCTCTCAGGTTCAAGCCTTTGTCACAGATTTTAAACATACGTCGGTAAGCCAGGTAAATTTCCTCTGATTCATCCTCCAAAGCATGGAAATGGTAGTTGAAGCCAGCGAGACCGATGACATCAAAAGATGCTCGGGAAAACCAATGAGCTACATCGATTACGCCTTCCACTAGTTGGTTAAAGACCTCTGTATCAAGGGTGGGTGCGGAGACTTCGTCAGATAGTATAGAGTCCCATCGTTCGCATAATTCTTGGGCTTTTTGGACAAACACTGGGGTCATGTTCCGAATGGACAGTGAGGTGAATGCCGGCCCGATGATTTTGCGTTGCAATTTATGCTCTGATCCTTCCATGGAAAAAATCCCTACAGAAATTGTGTAAGATAAGTTCTGGACTTATAGACTATTTTTCACCTCGTCCAATCAACCTCGCAAGCAGCCTACGTGTCTGCCATGGTTTCTCGAAGGCAGGTGAGTTCAACACATGGGTAACGGCGCGGAAATCGAAAGACATTAGCCTCAGGTCATGCTAAGGAGGAATCAGAAGCAGTCAAGTGAATCTATAAAGCCAAGAACCCTTCCGAATCCGTGAAATTTGAACGTTTTGCCAAATGACTTGGTCCAGCGCTCATGAGTGTCTGGAGATTGAGAGGGACTAGCGCAACTTAGTCGCGTTTTCAACAAATAACTTTTGTGGCACGTACTTCATGACTTGAGTGAAATGGTTCTGCAAAGCAGAGGCTGAGGGCCCTGGCAGGTGGCGCAAAGGATCGAAGAGAGGAAGAATGAAGAATTGGTGAATGAACCATGAGGCAGCTGCGAGAACAACGGCGAGCAATGATGCCTTGAGAGCAATTGATAGGACGATGAGAGGGGTGGCCACCTGCATGTCGGCGGTGGGGAAGAGGGTCGTGGGTGAGAGGGTCGCGACAAAGTCGCGATTGCCGCATCTTGTACTTTCTTGAGGTTGCTGCTATGGGACGCACTTCAACACTTCCCTTATTTGGACTTCCCTTTCAAACCCTGAATTAATAACACAGCCAAATATCGGAGTATGAACCTTAACCACCATTCTGTACAGATTACATCAGCATCATTCTCTCTCCTTCGGACATAATTTGTGAGATACAGTGCCGACGTTCGTTATCCTTGGCTAAACCTCTCTTTTCTGATTCCATAGACCTCCTTACAAAATGACACACGACGCCGTTTGGTTTTCTCGCCCAAGAAAGTTCGGAAAGGGTAGCCGTCAATGGTTCGTTCATTTCACTCCGATTTTACTGTCCTCCTTTAACACTTCGTTATCAAGTCGTCTTTGCGCTCACCAGGCTGGTCTCATCCGTAAATATGGTCTTGACCTTTGCCGCCAATGCTTCCGCGAAAAGTCTGCTGCTATCGGTTTCGTGAAGGTGTGTTACTTCCTACTACTAGTATTGCACAAATCAATAAACAGTGTTTGCCCATAGAACCGGTGAACGACGCTCTTCTCATCAAACCGTTTCATGTCGCTGCTGGAGAGAGGCAAAACTTCACTATATTTTGCGCTTTTCCTATCCCTACAGCAGCACGCTTGCCCAGTCAATTATGCCACATTCGTCATCTACAATCTACAATGAGATTCGTGTCTACCCAAACCCGGCATGAGCACTCTCATTACGGTTAATCACTTATTTAAACCCCTGCAATACCCAAGTTGAAGATGTCCACATGAAGGTTCTAATTAACGACTTTGTACAGGTTGGCGTGGATAACTACAGGGTGACAAATAGTGCTGGGTACTATAAGACAGACAACCGAGTTAAAGTAGAATGAGAAGATAACCGTTACAAATGTGTTGAGCAAATAAAAGTAATGGTCACAGAAAGCTTGAAAACAAGTGTTGGGGGAATATGCCGTTTGCGAAATACAATGCGGGATGAGGTATGGTTTGAAGTGGCGACGAGCAGCGATTCAAGAAAAAAACAGATCGAGTATGGTAGATTTTGGTGGTATCAAGTGGGCGGAATGCGCATTGAAGTCGAAAGAGTGATTAAAGGGGTTGATAAGTCCGGAGCCTGAGTATTGGAGTACCGAGAGAAGGAATTTACATCCCATACGTAAACGCTGAGCGCTGGTACGGGTCATTAAGTGAGCCTGCGAGTGTTGCGCCGGCAAAAGGACTAATGTTTGCAAACGAGCCTCCTGCGAAACCGACAGTGTGTGACTGAGGTACTCCTTGATTATGGCTTGAATTGCCCTGGAGAACGTAGCCATCAATGGATTGAGGCTGGAGTGCGTGCATTTGGGGAGTCAAGTGGGTTTGACCGAACGAGCCTTGACCTTGTGGCATGGCATACATGCCATTCGATCCACCATACACATCAGCCAAGGGATTGCTTGCCAAACCTTGCGGCAGATGGCGTCCCGCGACGTGTGGGGTTCCCATGCCTTGGTTGGTGAGCGCCATGTTGACCAGCGCTTGTTGGTTGTGGAAGCCACCAAAATGATCCATCTGCTCACGTTGAAGCTTGTTCTGAATACGCTTGCCATACGGGGTATTGCGAATAAGAGGAAGAACTGGACGAATGCCTTCCACCAGAAGTGCTCGCTGGTTAGGTTCCGCGTAGTCCAATGCAGTCTGGAGAACTTTAGTATTGATGCGACTCTATCAGAACCTCCATACCTGGACGCAATAGTTTCCATACGAATCCCTCAACAACTTCTCAAGTCTCGTACGATTGAGAAGCTCTTCAATCAACATCTTTCGCGTGCTGTGTTCGGCCACACGAACACACTGCGAAGAAACCCTTTGGTTAGACACAAATCACGCTCTCACCAAAATTACTGACCTTTTCAATGACATTAGAGCTGAACTTCTGAACGGACAACGCACAAACATTGCCAGCGAACTGGCGAATGACTCCATCACTGAAGCGGTTGTCATTCAAGTCGAGGATATATTGAACAACCTATTCCGCCAATCAGTCGAGTCCAAAGCAAAGAGAAAAAAAAGAAAGAAAAAAAACGAGGACTTGCATAGTTGCCGTATGGATCCTGAACGAGAGTGAGGGCATTGTACGTAATCTCATTCACCAACTGGATGCGTTGATTCTCAGAGGCATGGTCAATGCATCGCTGTAATACGCAACAACCATGACGGTGAGTGGCCACCTCGACACAGTTCGCTGCAACAGCGTTGTAAATGAACTAAATGCCTTATGTTAGCCACTATGCACGAAAAATTCGGAGAGCTTCATCACCTGGTTATCCTCGGGAGCCAATTTATTGAGGCATTTTTGGATGACGTGATTGCCATTCAAATCCTTGATCAGCACAACAACGTGAAGACTGAGTGCGACGATAATAGAATGAATTTGAGCGTTGTATCGATGGTCAGTCTGCTGTTTTCCTGTCAGTGTGATAGGTGATATTCAATCATAAACAGACTTGCCAGCCGCCTTGTTGATAAGAAATCAATCATTTTCTGAACAGCACGAGTTCCATGCATATTGAGGGAAATGTTGACGAGATCCTGAGCGACTGATTCACAAATGACGTTGCGCTGCTCATCTGTGGAGTATTCTAAAAGCTTCTGACACAAATAGTTCCCAAAGGGATCTGCGGAAAGTTAGGTTAAATCACCGTTCAAAAAACCTTCTTACCTGTCATGAGCTCTGCAAAGTGGCCAAAGGTCTCACGGAAGATTATATCACGATGTTCTGGAACACCTTCCTCGAGTTTCTTCTGCAGATAGCGACACCCATGCTGGTCCTTACACAGTGCTGGGATCTCGCCAAGCAAATCCTCCAAGCGCGTACCAGCAAATCGATTGACTGGAGGCACGTATTAGTCCCGTCTTACGACGTGAAAATGAAACTTACATTCGCGATCCAGATCGCCTCTTTTGTGCTTTGGGCCATGCAAGCCATTCATTTTTCCATCAACAGGACCCGAATTGCCACGGCCTTGTAACCCCAAACCGTAACGACCCCCGTTGTGTTGGTATAATCCTGCTGGTCCTGGACTATGATTGGCAGAGGGAGAGTTGACGTTTGCAGGGGAACGGCCTGCCTCAAACCCGTAAGTATTATAACCAACGTTCTCCCCCCCATTATTAAGGCCATATACAGCATCGATACCGTACTGTAAGAAAAGAATGTTAAAGAAGATATCATAGAAATGTAGGAGGCAACTTACGTCCTCGCGACCTGCAGGTTGGATGGAGTTGAAAGTCAACGAAGACCCATCATACGCTCCAGGTGGAAGACGAGAAAGGGACGCCTGGAGATCACTAGCGTTAACTGCGCTGTCACCCATTTGATGAGAACTTGGCGTTGCTATGCGACCGTTAAAAGTTTGCATGTCCGAGGTAAGAGGAGTACCAGGAGACTTGAGAGTAGCATTGTTTGGGATGCCCAACGGTGTAGCAGGAACAGAACGAGTGGTCGCAGATAAAGTATCAAGTAAGCTTGGAGGAGAGTTTCGACGAGAGACAGGGGTCTGGCCGTGGTTAGAACCGCGCGATTGCTGCTGAACCAAGGGAGTCGCAGAACTTGCATTTCCCAAACTTTTTCCAGCACCATCCTCAGAAGGAGCTGACAAAGTCAGATTTGGATTTGTGACCGTACGTCGATCAGGACGAGATTGGAGCATCTCGGGGCCGCGAGGGCTTCCAGTAAATTGAGGCCACTCTGACGACGTTTCGCGAATTTCAAGTGCCCGACCCGCAAAGTGAGTACGAGGGGAAGTCTGGGATATATGAGCCAAGTCCAAGGCTGCTGACGATGCCGATATCTTAAGTGCGGAAGTTAGTGGGAAGATTATATTCCAAATGAAACGCTTGCCTTGGCTGAGTACGAGTTATGATATTTGTCATCATCAGAAGTAGGAAGATTCCTCATTGCATCTTAAAGGTGCACCTGTTAACAGAGAGAGGTGGATAATCCGAGGGTACGCACTGTGCATTTCTTGGTCCAATTGCTCATCCAACATCATTCCAGCGTTGTAAGTGCTAGCATATCGAGCTCCTTCATCATCTGCGTAGCGCCCACTCCCTCTGAGTAAGATGGCGGCGGACACTGGAGCTGGAATTGGAGATGCTCGAGTTGATCGGTCCCCTGCTAAAGACAAGCCTTGAATGTGGCCAGCAAGATCTTCGTCATGGCTGCTAGCAGAGGTTCGGCGACTGGCAGGCATACTTTTTGCACCCGCTGAGCGAGAGAAAGGATGCCCGTTAGAAACGGAACCACCCAAATCCGGTGACAGGTTGACGGATGGGGCATAGGTAACAGACTTTCGCTTGTCCGCCGCGGTTCCCACTGCCTTTGACAACGATTCCACATCAACAAACTGCTGAGAGCGGTTTGAACGTGTATTGATGTAAGCATCCCCGATTAATTGAGCATTGACACGGGGTGGGGTTGTAGGAGCTGACACCGCCAGGTGTTGCACGGAACCGTTACCGTTCGACACGTTGGGATCATATGGGATGCTGAGAAGCTCCTGGGCCTGTTGGTGCTCAAGAGCGCGCATTTGGTCCTCGAATAGCTTGCGCTGAAGAAGACGCTGCCGTTCATGCTCAAGGCGCTTGAGTTCGACGCGCTGCATTTGACAAAAAAGTCACATCGAAGGAGCGAAGATTCAAAGAAAAAGGCGACTGACCGCCGACATATCAGGCATATTACTTCCCAACCTCGCAGTCTGGGAGGAGCGTAAGCTAATGCACAGGCGTAGACACGAACACGTACAGAGTCTGCGAGATCCAAAAAGGCGGGTGGGCTCTTTTTCCTTTCGTCGGGGGAATGATTATCAGTAGATGAGGTAGTTTGTTCCAGAGTGTTCATTTTGACAACAACGGTTCTGGTAACTTTTTCAAGGGAGTGAACGACAGAAAAATAAGGGAAGGTAGTGCTGAGGTATAGATCGACGAGAAGCTAGCTGGACAATTGGTATCCTATCGTGGTGCATTTTTTTAGCGAAAAGGAACGGAGAGAAGCTGCGACGAGTATAGAGGAACAAACCTTTGAGCCGAGTGGTCTGGTCTGAAGGAATTGATATTACAATATGCCTGAATCCCGGCTGTTAGAAGAGTCAGCTGAGGATGAAGAGTCGAACAGGAGGAGATGGCACCCTTTCGACGCTCCAATTCTGGGGAATAGAGATGAGGAGAATGGTTGAGGACGTAGTAGCCTTTGAGAAATATAACTATTCGTCGCTGAGCACGCTACGTTTATTTGGTCCCTGAACTCAAGTCTCGGCAATTCCCCCCAAATTTTTCGACTCCGGTCCAACTCGGCCTAAGTATATACTGTGCCACTTCACACCAAAAAAATTATCTTGCCTTTTGGTGCCTCCTTTCCCCCAAGGGTCTAAAGTTAGCTACTTTGTACTAGATAATTAGCAGCCCACGGGGGGTGGAGACGACGAAGCACAGTGCCCCAAGCTGTTCTTCCAAGGCCTTTCCCGCAATAGCCGAAAAAAAGCCCTCCAGGGTCCACCTTCGATTTCAGAACATAGGGGTACCGTTGCCATTTACATAAACCTCCCACTGTGTGATTTCTGACGTGGAAATCTAGCAGAAACTACGACTGCGGGGATCTGGGCAGAGCGAGCCTCATTTCTATTCTGGTAGTCTACATGTGGCGTGAAGAATCCTCAAGGAGGCAGTTGAGCGATGGTTGACGGTAATACACCCTCACTCGACACCTTATGATCAATGTCATTATCGAGTTCAGGTTCACCTATGTGATCTTCCTCTTCTGCGTCGCCCGCTCGCGTATCCCCATGAATTGTCCTCTGGTCTTCATCATCGCACTCACTTTGCAGTGATTTGGCCTCATTTTCGATGACCACGCTTGGACTGGAGCTAGAATATCGACCACGAAGAAACCCTGAAAACGGGACGAGTCCGAGAAACGGTCGGGACTTTCGAGCTTCATCCCCCACATTGGCGACCGTCGGTGTGGTTGAACCACTTATGGGTGGTGTGTGAGCTTCCAAGGCGATATCTCCCACTGAAGCTTTAGGAGTGCCGAGCTCCTGACTCGCGCTGGAGCCTTCAATTTCATCTTGCAGCTCTAAAGTGATAGTTGGTGGCACAACCGGATTGGATCGTTGATGAGACCTTTATAAATAATCGGCTCTCTGAGGATAAAAAGTATCTGATTGGACTAACGTTGCTTGAGCCCGATCATCATGGCTCAAAGTCAACAGAAGATTTTTGAGGTTAGGTAATGTATGGCGCATGTCGAGCGCCCTCAGGTCGCGTTCTGCCATGAGCTAAAGCAGGTTAGGAACCTCTTTTGCGCACCAACAGATACCGATACTTACCATCTCGATGTCTTTATTTAGAAGAAATACACCATACTCGAACCGATAGGTGTCCACGCCCTTGGAAAACAACGGAAACCTAAAGTCGAAGCTTTACGAACAGGTTTGTCGCTCAGCCTTCTATACGCACATTCGAGGGCCCACCATGGCTGAAATACCATCTCTGATTAAGCTGCGACTTCCGACGCATGTTACAGGGTAAATCAAACTTTTTCCAAGATATGTGGCCAACAATTGCAATACTTGCGCTGCAAATCCCAATGCAGTTGCAACCGTCTCTTCTGTGATGTCTTTGTATTCCGGTAGACACAACGGCGGAGCTGGATCACTGGCAGCTAAGGGTATTGGCAAAGGCACGTCGAGGATGGCGAACAACAAGTCAGGTGAAGATTGGAGGTCAATTGGAAAGATGTCGGAAAGCGTTGTTAAAAGTGATACTCTGATTGGACGAAGGAGAAGCCGGAGTGATTCCAATCTAGTCCTAAAAAACCGAAAGTTAATGGACGCCAGCTAGAAAAACCAAAACGAACCGCTCTGAACTAATGGATTCTTGCACTGCAGCTCCAACAATGACTACTTGTTGACTTTGGACTTTCGCAGCAGCGAGTGCTTCCCTTCTTTGTTGAAGCCGTTGCCGACGGTCATTGATGCTGACCTTCGCTGTTTAAAGAGTTGACAAGGGAAAAACTCAAACAGGGGGAACATACTTTGCGCCAATCTATCGATTGCGCGCTCATGGCCCGTTTTTAAATCCTCTAGAGCAGCTTCTCGTTCCGATATTTCACGTTTCTGGTTGTGCTTCAGTCGAGTAAAGATAGGCAAAAGGCAAAAACATACAAGGCGAATAAGTGGATCCTCTTTGATGGCCACGTCTATTTCTTGAACAATGTCGAAAAGCGACGATTCGTTATCTAAAATGCAAGACTGAATTGTAACAAGTCTTTAGGAGCACCAGTTAAGCGAGGAATTGATTTCCATAAATGTCTACGCACTTGAGGATATCTGGCCACCCTGCAGTCTTCAGGTGATCCCGAGACTCAGTCACACTTCCAACGCCCCTCCGATGCCGCCTTCGGGAAAGTGGTAGAACTTCCTGTATTTCCTCGGACGCAAAGGTAGGATGTTTGCCAGATTGCTTAACCCTTCGTACCTCTGATTCCGGATCAGAGGCGTATCCAATCGAGGGGGTGGAAGCCCGTGATGACGACATAAGGTTTTGAGAAAGACAAAATGTTTTGCCCGGTGGGGAGAGTGTGATGAGAACAGTGTTGGATGGAAGTTGCGAGGGATAGATAACAAGCTGATCAAAAAATGTCATTTGTTCTTGCTTCCGGGGGTATGCATGCATAGCGAACGCACTTCATCCGAGAGAGGTATCAGGTCTTGTAGGTCAACGTCCCAGTCATCGAGCATCTTCCACTCAGATGCCTCATTGTCCAATGAAACACTTCCAGACGGCCGTCGTTCATTTGTTCGTATGTCCTGTGGCCTGTGTGTTGGGATTTTCCCCCAGATTTCGAGTTTAAGAACGTGTCCACCGGTATCACTCCACGACAGAAAATCAAGATCAAAACGAGCATCAAAGTGAAAAAGGGGATTGGTAGAAGGCCGATGTAAAGCTGAAAGGTATTTGGGCGTAGGTGACGACAGTTGAGCTAGATTTGCGTGGCCATGGAAAAGGTGCCTTGAGGGCGATGTCGTTATTTGACAGGTTGCAGTCCCGGAGAGTCTAAACTGCTCAACTTTCTTCTTGTGCGTGCGTTGGGAATCAAGTTGTGAAGTTCGAGTCATCCCATTGAATGAATTAGTAGAGAAACCCGCCCCAGCTCTTCCCGGCGAAGACGCCAAGTTTGCGGTAGGTACAGTGGCTCGTTTACTGGTCTCTGTGCGCGAAGTCAAAGCAGATTCTCCCGTATAGTGTGTCGAGGGGGGTATCGCGATGGTAATAAATGTCTCTGTCAAACGAGAACTGATGACCTTCTCAAGTCCTGTTTGGGAGTGATCAGGAAGCAAGACCGAAGCTGTCGTCATGGCGGAAGCGCTTCCCAAGATATTGGATGCAGATGCAGTAACGCGGGAGCTGGTAGAGGACGTTTTGGAGGTTGTCCTTGGTCGTTGAGGTCGGGCTGTTAGAGGTGATCTCGAAGGCGCAAACGGAAGCGTTTGGTTAGAAGTGCGACCCAGGGTTCCTCCGCCACTGGAGAAATCAACTCTGGCGCCCGAGGCCTTCCTCCCCCTTTGTTCTGCGAAACTGTTAATCGTCCCTCCCTCATGAGGTCCATCGTCCGGCTTTGCATTCAACCTTGCCGTCGTCGAAGTAGTGGAAAGTTTCCGAGCACGTTTTCTCGAACTGATTATGCCCAGGTCGTCCGTCGTCCCAGGTATCGCATACTGAGATTGTTCCACAGGCTGGGATAAAGCTGAGGTGAATGCATCGCGGACAGGAAAGGGAGTGAGGTTGCGAATTTGAATGGCAGTAATGTGTCGGATACGCCTCTGATTCAGTAGAGTTGTTGATTAAGCTGAGGTCATTGAATAATACGAAGACTTACTGGGGTTAATTGACGGTCAGCATCGAGTGGTGGCTCCGCGACTGAAATTGGTGTATTTCTGGTCATCAGTGTGAAGGAACAAGCGCTGAAAATAGTGAATACGACTTTGTATGCACAACTACTTTTGAGCTCCACTGCACTCCATCCTGGCCCACTGGTCCAAATGGCGTCTCCCCTCAAGCCTCATCCAACGAATCGGTCCGCACTCGATGATGCAAAAGCAATGCCACCTCCGCCAGCACCGGTGCGGCAGGCCTTGATAATGGAACCTGAAATCAACGGGCTAGCAGATTCTCTGCAGGTGAGGCTCAATACGTCAAGTGCTAGCACGCCCTTACGACCGCTGGCATAGAATGCAGTCGTAAAAACTGGTCAAATGTACAGATTTTATGCGGATGCTCGCAAATTGTGCGTATATCCACGCCTACAAAGGTTACATTTTCAAATCATCCAACAGAGGTATCACCAAGTACGCCTCCAGTCCACCACGTTCACTCACCGCCTCCCTCGGACGAGAAATTGAAAAGTACGATCAATTATGTGACTCTCTCGAGGCCCATTTGGCGAGAACCGTTCCTTGCTGGCTTGACCTGAGCTGACCGAACTAAACTAGCTACGCGCCATAGCTGTCTTGCAGCGTGATCTACGCAAGGAAAAACAAAGCGTAGAATCAGCTAAAGAGCCTCCAAGGGATGCTGACGTATCTCGCCAAACCTCCCTTAAAATAAAGGAAGAGGCCACGATAGCCAACATCCAGGCCTCTCCGCCCGCTCCAAGCTCGTCCTCTCTATCTGGCCGACGTCCATCTGCAATATCTATTTCTTCCCTCCAGAGACCCGCATTTTCCCTGAAACTTGATTTGTCTGCGACGTCTCTGCGGATCAGTGCAGAAGAAGCAGCCATGTTCTCGAGCAGCGGACTTGCCTCGCCAGTCACCCTTGCCCCAAAATCAGCTCGTGCTATGGGTCCAACCGAATTTCCTCCAGAGCTCATGGCAGCGTTTTCAGGGCCGTCTACGGTGGCGGCTGATGTTTCTGGGCGACCTGTAGACATTGATTTAACAATTCCTGATCCACTTGAGCATTCCAATATCGGTGATTCGTCTGATAAGCCGATTGAACTGGACCTGGATGGCATGGATATTGACATGCCAATAATGACGGACCTCTTTGGGGACGCGGACGGAGGAGGGTCGGATCACGTTGCGACCCCTGCCGACGGTCTATTTTCTCCCGTCCTTGGGGACGAGAACTCGGATGAGCATTCAACGGCTCCTAATCAACATGAAGGTCTTATCAATCAATTAGTTGATGATAATGCTAGTAGCGGCGTTTTCGCCACTCCTGCACAGGAGAATATGGCTATCTCACAACTTCATATACCCTCTCCGGGAGCACTTCTAGCAAGCTATTCATCTTCTGCGACTAACGATGCCCCACCATCCAAGTTACCTCATGCCGGGTCTGAGGCTGATCCAACTTTTGATCTAAATTCTATGGAACTCGAGTTCTTCTCCCACCCCACGGACTCCGAAATGAACTTTTCAATGGACATGGGAGATTTCCTGGCCATTCAAGGCGATGTCGAAGACAAGAGTGACGCCAACCTTAGTTCCAAAGGATGACGTTGGGCGCAGATATTGTTCGCAATGCAACATCAATCGATTCTGTATACCTTACATTAAATGAATAGAGGCAGGCTATTATATTCACCATGTCAAGACGGTGTATGCACCGCAGAACGAACAGGTTGTGGCAAAGATGCGCAATGTTTGTCTAATTTCTTTCGCAAAGGATGATCGGAACGAATGCCCACCGTCTGCAGGGCCTTTGAAAGCCCTGTTATGAGGTAACTTCGGGTCTCCTCGTCAATTGTGTCCGACTCGAGCAACTCCTTCACTGCACGAGCTAAGCGTCCCTTGGGACGTGAAGGAGCAGACCCTCCCCCTGCTTTTGGAATTTTGTGTTTCCCTTTTGACTTGCCGTTCAGCTTGGGAGCGGCTAGCAAGGGCTCGATAAACTCGCTTCTGAATCGGCGATGAGCAAGAGAAGATACTGGTATGACGCGGTCGAGAGGGCTTGCTGCTTCTGCACAGGCCTCTGCGAAAGCGGCTTGGTCAGTCGATTGCCCCTCCTCGAAGCCCCACTTCTTCAGCTCATCTGCCCTTTTCTCCCTCAACCTCTGGGAAATTTTATCACGAGTATCGTCGATAGTAATCGTTTTGGCAACAGACTCGAGGACATCATTTAGTCGCAGCCACCCCTTGTCTTCGTCAACAGCCCGTTTGACATAATGTCGGTTGACGTAGCTAAGCAGTCGATTGGCTGACTGGGCCCCAGCACTGAATCGGTTGAAGCAGGGAACGATGTAATGAATAAGGGTGGACTCGTCCTGGGGAGAACCAAGAGCTATATCACGGACAGTATTTGCAAAGTATTTATCAAGGTAATGATAAATGTCCGTGCCGCTGGCTACACTTTTGGCAGAGGGTGAGCTAGCGGAATTAGTTGCTTCACTTTGAGCGGTGAAACTAAGATATTTAACCTAGTAAGCGAAGAAATGGGATTGAAATAAAGGGCGACTTCACTAATTGTAGCAAGCGGAGTGTATACCAGCATAGAGAGGAAAATCAATAGCTGGAGCCTTTCCATTGGGATTATTTACTGGAGACTTGATGATATGGTCCAGAGCAGGCTCTAAATAGGCCCAAAGAGCGGACGACGACGTTGCAGGATTGGCACTCCCCGATGCATGATTTAAAATGGCGGGCATGGTAAGTTGTTCAAAGAAAATTCAATGCGGCATGATTACATACTGTCATGTGACCAGTGACCCGGTGTCACATGACAGCGATGTGATTATATCGAGGGTCCGATGTGACATAGCAGTGCTAGGAGTGACCCTGAATATCTCGATATCTCCTT
This sequence comes from Laccaria trichodermophora, assembly GCA_018417955.1. Classification (NCBI taxonomy): domain Eukaryota; kingdom Fungi; phylum Basidiomycota; class Agaricomycetes; order Agaricales; family Hydnangiaceae; genus Laccaria; species Laccaria trichodermophora. The sequence continues at coordinate 1,988,606 of JACTVC010000002.1, forward strand.
CAGAGTCCCTCTTCCGTCTGTTATAAAGCCCAGCATGTCCCCATTCCTTTGTTCCCATGGATTGTACGTTTTTTGTCTCCTTTCTTTGATTTAATCCTCATAACCCTTTTCACAGGCCAAAATCTGGAGGATGCTACTCCGTCTCGCTCTGGCAATCGCGTTCCTCGCCCACGCAATGCCTTCATGATCTTTCGCTCCGAGTTCTGGGCGGAAGAGAAAATCAATCGAAAGGTTGAACATGATCACCGTCACATTAGTCGAATCATTGGTCATTGCTGGAACCAGATGTCAGAGCCTGAAAAAGACGTTTGGCGTAGAAAGGCCGAGCAAGAGAAAGCCGACCATGAACGCAAACACCCAGGGTATCGCTTCTGCCCCACCATTCGTACCAAGAAACCTATCAAACGAAAGGTGAAGCGCAATGGAGAAAGTGAACTCCTCCGCTGTCGTCAAGTGGCGGAATTGCTGCTTGCGGGAAAGGAGGGCGACGAGCTAGCCACTGCCGTCATGCAGATATCTCCTCCAAGCACGCTGCAAACGGGGTCATTGGAAGACATCCCGTCCATGACCCAGGAATCAGCGAACAATGATTGTCGGCCTGACAGAGCAGAGCTCGACCTCCCGCCTTTCCGCAGTCCCTTACTACCTCCTCCGACTTTGCAATGTGCTACTTCGTCTCCACCTATCCCTCTCCCCACAGCTTCATCCTGCGCTGTGAGTTCTCGTTTTGATCGCTTTCACATTCAAGTGACCTAAAACATAGCAGGATCTCATCGCACCTAATTTCCCTTCATGGTATTCGGATTGGGGAGCAGCCTTTTCAATGGTTCCTGGTCAATACCGTGCGGTTGGCGAAAATTCGTATATGTCCCTATCTAGCGCCGACGCAAACCAGCCCTCCAGCGAAGTTCTTTGGCAGACCAGTCACGTCCCCACACATTACCCACCGGCGTCGGAGCCCATACCTGCTTTGCCCTTCATCTATCCTATTCCTTCCTACGCTTCGCTTTTTGATCCATTTACTTATGATATTTGTGAATTTCCAGATATGCTTGGTCCCAGCCAATCATCCTGCCCTTCTGAATTAAGCTTTACGTTTTCGTGGAATCCTTTAGCTACCAGCTACTAATTGGCGTTCTGCATTCTATCCATACATAGGTCGCATCATATTTCACCCTTGCCTTAGAGCCCTTAGTTGGCAATGGACAATATTTCGAAAGCGCGAAGCCCTTCTTTTCCAAGGAGGGTTGCGCACCCTACAACCTCTGCTCCTGCCCGTCTCATCCTCAGCAGGGCTTCATGTGATGTGACCCCACCAACACCAATAATCTTTAAGTCTCCTAAACCAGCCTCGGAGCAGTTCTCTCCTCGCAAGAGTTGAGAGAACGTGTAGACATTGCCGAGTGATAGTGCATGCAACGGATCACCAGCCAATCCTCCCAGCGCGGTTGGAACACCGAACACCCTCTCAATTTCTCCAGGGGAAGAAAGAGGATGGACCTCCAACTGGTCAGGGAACATGAGGGAATTTCCCAAGGTGTTTGTGCACGTTAAAAAGGAAAACGGGGAAGCATTTGTGTGATTTATGGTAAGGGTGAATTGTTTCAGGGTGTCCAAGACTTCCAAAAACTGCTCGCGGAATACAAATGGGGGTAACTTCAGCCCGATTGTCAAGGTTGAATCCTGAGCGTACTCTTTAGCGAACACGTCAAGTAAAGGAGAGAGAGATGCAAAGAAATATCCTGATGGAGAAGAGTTCTGGATGTTTGGACAAGAGGTGTTGAGCTCGATGGCTACCCTTGAGGTCCGCGCATCATTACGATCGCCCACCTTCATCCGCATGGCTTGAATAGAAGCTACCATGGACTGAAGAGAGTTTGGTTGGGAGGCAGTTATGCTGATAATGAACGGTTTACTTGATGAAGGTCGTGAGAGTAGAATGGATTCGACCCATGCCAGATAGGTTGTCAACGGATGGGGCGAATAGCCATACGAGTTCAAAGTTGAAAGGGTTTTCCTGGTAAAGACTACCTGGACATGAACATTAGCCAGGGTTGTTATAGGTGGTGTCGTGAGGTCTTTACTGTATGTTCGTCGTCCTCCTTGAACCCACTGGCTGTCGCTGTACGAGTAGTGACGCCCCCAGTGTATGGAGAGTTGTAAAGCCCTTCAAGTTGCTGAAAATCTGAGGACCACGCACAAGAAGAGTTGACAATAGGCGGTGATATCTCAATATTATTGACCTTGACCATGATTAACTGAGAGGAAATGCTATCTCCGATATCTCCATCCTCGACCTACACAACACAGAAAGCCCACAAAAACCTGCAGTTATCGCATGTCTATTGCTTCATCAATTCTTCGCGGTCTAGCACAGACTTCTCCAATTTGATAAGTATTGTAGTTCGAGACGGGAACTGAGAGGTTGGTGTATTATGAGCCGTTACTCTTGCCGGCTATGGGATCATCAATAGAGTTTGTTTTTAGAAGAAAGTGACACGCACGAAACCAAGCCCATCGAGAACAGCTTCGACGATTCCCGCAGTGAATGACGAACAACTTAATTGACTCATATCGCGTGGTACGGAAATGTACCGTTCAATTGGAGGGTCGTTGTCGATTATCATATCTGTTAGACGTCAGCATAGTGAAGAGTGCGAAAGGGCTGTTGCAGTACATTCATCTGCGTTTTCTACACTCTTCTCAATGGCATCAGCTGCTTTCCCAAAGACAGCCTTCCAAACTTGAGTGTGAATGGACATTAACGCAGGCAAAAAGCGAGTTTCTCGTTTGGGTGTTTTCGACGACGTCTCTGCCCGCCAAACCATCAACTCAAGCACCCGGGTGCCGATTCGATAACCAAGTGTATTCAACCTATGTTGGTGTGTTGGGGTGGGCGAGTAGACAAGGTGGAACAAAACGCACCGACGTTCTAAATCATTTATACCATTGACGCGTTTCTGAGTGTACTGAACGACCTCTGAGAACAAGAAAGCAAAGGCCGAGGCAGAAACTTCAGTTCCTCTCGTTTTGTTGAGATTTCTGTCGTAGATATTGGGCCGATTTGGGGCTGCTTTGTTGAGTGTAGCTTGAATAGAGGGAGCGGAGGGTAAAGAAAACCGGGTTGAACTGGCCGTTGGCGATAAATGCTCGACTGAAGATTGGGAAGACGTTGAGAGGACGGAAAGTCGGGGATGTGGTTGTGTATAAGCCATGATGGATTGATTCTACATTCCTTACATTCATTCATCTGCATTCAATTAAATAATGTCCGCTTCTGACATACGATCCCATCTGTACTCTTCTCTGCTTGAGGCAAGGACACCAGATGTCGCCTTGCGCGTCAGAGGTTCTTGGAAAGCCGTCTACAGACTACATCGCGTCGTCCTAATACAAGCTGTGAGTCAACTTGGAACAAACCTTCAATTTTCCAACTAATAACACATTTTTGAGGGTTTCTTTCAATCCCTCTTCACTGCAGGATTCCTCGAGTCTTCTCATGGCCCTAATAGTGATAGTCTTGCCAACGTTGACGTGGCTTTTGATGACGCCAACATCACTCGCTTAGGTCAGTAGTGTTAAATTCTCCCCCAAACCAATCATTTTCTTTTACAAAGTCATGTAATTCCTATAGCTTTCGAGTAAGTGATAATATGAATAAGGATTTCGCCTTGCCAAGCTCTTACTGGCAATGTCTCCAGAATCTGCATAGCGCGGCTGTATGGGGGTGGCCCGCCATTACATATCTCCCCCGATATTATCCCTTCGACGACTCACTCATTGACACCCTCATTCCCCGAGGGTATCAAATTCGATGATACGCCACCAGGACACCAACCAGCTACTCCAAGATTTCTGCTTTCCCTCCTTGCGACTGCGATCTATTTATCCATCCCAACGGTTGCCTCCCAAGCACTTGAATCCATCCTTTAAATTATAGGTCCTCATACAGTCATGTCTTGCCTAAACTTCGCACTCGGAAAGCCCATAGACACATTTGAATCTAGTAGAGAACCAAGGGCGGCTGTTGGGCTGGAGCAAGTTGCAGTCATGGAGTATAACGACGATAATCCCGGAGTCTCAAGTTTGGGACTAGAAACCGCACGCATGGACACAGTTTGCTCTTCATATTCTCTGTCGACAACTGAATCTGAGTCAAAATTGTCTGACGAGAGGTCTACTGGAGACTTGACGCATCATTACGGTGCTATCTCCGATAAAATAGGCGAAGCAAGTGCCTGTTGGCTTGCTCGTTGGGCGAAGGACATGTACGAGGAGGATGTCGTGCCAAAGCTTGATGATACCCGCCCTTTACGGTTAAGGTCGCAAATGTCGCCGTCCACCTTGCTTATGAGCGACAATTGTGTGACTTCCTCGAATTCCGTCCAGTCTGCCCATGTCGTAATCTGGGCTCGTGGTGGTCTGAGCTCCGACTGGGTTTCAGCGCTTGTGCCAGCTGACACACTTCGTAAAGGGTGAACGTGAACGGTATGATTTTGCTTGCTCAGTGGTCGAACTACGGAGGAGAGGTGGCATCCTAGAAACGGAAGAGCAGGTGTGGAATAAGATGTTCGAACAAGGTATATATTACGCTAACATGGTAATTGTTTTTCCTCCTCAATGCGTTGACCTGAATTTTCTGCGATTTGTTGCCTTGATAGACAACGGAAGACCTTATGTCAATATCCCAGGATGTTTCTCCCACCACGAACCGTCCGTACGTGTCGCTATCAGTGCTACAAGCCGCACATTGGAGTCAATCCGTTCTCCGCCATCATATTATCTCTCAACCTACCGTCAATGGGACCGCCCAATCTTCATCTCCTCCACTTAGCGAGAATGAACTGGGGATTACTCTGGCCACCGCCGGTATCTTGGGTTCCATATCCAACTGCCAAACCGATTCATCTCACACAGGGAATTCTGAATTAAAGAGATCGTATTTCGCTGTACCCAGTGATTCGTCCCTCAGAATTGGAGATTTGAGGATTGACATCTCCGCCCCCAAGGAAGGAACTAGTATCTCAATGGATGATCTCTTTTCATTTTCTCAATCGCCTTCTGGACGTCGATCTCCGGGGCATAACGTGGTAGATCATCGCATCAAGGTTTCTACCACGGAGTCTTCCTTCTTTGGCCTTGCAGTATCAAGACATTCTGCATTGACATGCTGCCAAATAGATCCCACGGGCAAGTGTCGGTGGTCGCCCTTCCCGCCCTATCGATTTGCCGTCGAATTTTGGGATATCGCTTGCTTGAAAGACAAATGTCGTCTTTATTCGCATACCGTTTGGTACGGCGGCAGTCTTTTCAATATTTATGTCCAAATTTTACGGAAAACAGAACAGGCGCAACTGGGGATTTATCTCCATCGTCAATCGAGTACTGATCCTATTCCAGCACCATCGTCTCCGACTATGTCAAGCGCCAATGGTAAGAGTGAAGGACCTCCACACACAAGGTAAGGTCGGCCATGTAAGCTCAAATGGATCTGAAGCTTGAAGGGGCGAGGGAGGGCAAAGGAGGGTCGAAGCCATGCGATTATGGTGGGTTTATGTGAGGGGTGTCGGATAGTGCTTCAACGAGTCCTTTACACCGATGTACTGGTCGCGTACGAGCACTGCATGTGTTTCTAGAGTGGTTGCCTGTGAGTAAGCCTTGAGCAGGACTTGATCATCATGCACATCTGAGGATGGCCTTTTTATGTTGTAAGAAAGAAGCTCAAAATTCGGGAGACGTACCTTTGTGTCAAAGTTCTAAGTATGTTTGTAGTTGCAACTCAAGGCCATGTTGGACGAGGGACCATTCATCCCCCTCTATCTTCGTTCCCACCTCTCCCGTCTGCAGCCACCGTGCTCCATTGATACGGACAATACCACAACATTCTACTTCTGATAGCACAACGGCACTGCCCTTCACGCCCTCTGTTTCTCCGGCGTCGTCATGTACGTTGACTTCAGGGGGTTTGGTTATACCATCGACATCGACGCCCTTGACGCCTCCGCAACCGTTTCGTGATCACCGACCGTCGGTAGCCGCATATTTCTCAGTCAGCTGCGCCAGCGCGACTGGGTCCTCGCAAACGAGGTTCACGAGTTCTCCAGATGTATTTGCGGTCAATAAGAGTTGGGGATGGAAATCCAGCTCTCTACGGACGGAAGAATACATGGAGGTTGGTGATTTAAGGCCTCGGAGTAAAGAGGTCAGCCTGCGTGCTACAGTGCTACTAGGCCTCGTTTAGGAAACCAAACAGGAAACTCGCTATATTACCTTGCTTGTCAAGGTCTATTTCCACGGTCATAATTATGTCATCCGTCTCACTGGCCCCCAAGGTCATACAGTTGAACCTCTCTTAACCCATACCCCTCAGTGGACAGCCCGGGCTATGGGTTATGAGGGGTTATGGGCTAATAGAGGTATGGTAAAAATAGATTCTAAAAATCGAGAAAAAATCGCAAAAAATCATTAAAAGAATAGGCTGTTTCACAGTAGCCCAACTTGCAGTCCAACTTTGATCCCAACTTTGTGAAGTTGGAAGTCTGAAGTTGGGCTGTTTTTTCTCAAGTTGGGACCCAAACCGATGTCAGAACCATGATTTGGACCCCAACTTTGCATCCCAACTTTGCACTCCAACTCACCTCTGAACTTTGCAGCATAGAGCTAAACAAGTTCTTCGATCCCTGCTGCTTCTTCAAGCGCGAGTCGGTTACCAAAAGCAGGCAAACCTGCCTCTAATCCACCTGCTGCTTCTAGGAGCACAAGCAATCCTTGACCAAGTTTCCAGAACAAAGGAACACATAAGCCCTCGACTACTGGTGTGAGTAGGAACACTGCCTCGGTTCTGGAGAAGTCTTCTCGAAATGATCCAGCCTTAGTAAAGGATCTACAGAACCTACATGCTGCCGTGCAGCATTCAATGGCCAAGAACAAGTCCCAGACATCAGTGTCTAGCCAAACAGAGGAGGACGAAACCGAAATTGCGCCAACATCGGAATTCCACTTGATCTTCTGGGACATCGAGCCCTACAAAGAATTACCAGTCTGGGCAGAACCCGTTACTCAAACCACTGCTCGTATGTTTGGCGTATTCGATCCAGCTGCCGATGAGGACATCCTAGTCCTGTTAGGCGCTATTGATGGAGTCCTACCTGGTCAGACGAAATACAAATGCGATCAACTAAGATGCGCCATCGAGTTAGTGTACAAGACTCCCAAGGACTGTCGATGGGATGACTTAGGCTTGGTGGTTAGCAAATTCACTTCATATGAGATCAGCAAGAGAGATCTCTTAAGATACATGGGTTATGAAATCGTTTATGGTGTGGAACGTTCCTTGCTACTAGAAGCTTCCCAAGTGGTGTCAACTGTAGATCAAATACTGCAAGTCCTTGCCAGCTTTTTTAATAAAAGGGACCAAGATCGATTTGTGCTTGATTTCGACTTTCTTTTCTTAAGGATGCTAGCATCCCACTCAAGTCAAACAGAAATATTAGCTACATATCGTGTCCTGCAGCACTGAACTACTGTAGCTGCCAAGCATCTAGCACAAGAGCTCAATGCGCTTATGCGGCTGTATGGATCTGGGGACCAAATGTCTGTTAGTTCCTACGAATCCACTAAAGGATCACTGAGATCAATCTTTGGCAATGGGTCAGCTAGAACTAAGGTTGGTCAACTGCTACAGTCGCGGACAGCCAAAGTCAACCAATTTGATATCTTGGGAAGGACTAAATATTTTGACATTCTGACTTCAGATTTGAACTCAGGATGCGAAAATACGTCCAAAAACACCTCTTTGAAGTTTTTCCCATGAGAAATTGGGTTGGCCAAAATTTTGGACTATTTTTGTTGTTCAGTAGGGCTCTTCAGCGGCTCTCAAGACCCCCTTAATGCCAGAGGTGACTGAAAAATTTAGTGGCTCTTGCCAAACATTATAATTCTGATTGGAAATCAATGATATGCAATTTGCTAAAGGTGGGGAGAGGAGGGGGGTCAAAGAGACAGGGTTTATTGAGGGTCCAAAGGGGTGGGAAGACCCTGAATTGCCATTTTTGGTAGTTCAAAATCATTTTTTTCTACAAAAACAGCTCATCAGAATTTCCCCAAAGTCCAGGATCAGATGCAGCTTTAAAAAAGAAGTCGATTGCGCTATTTTTCATGATTTTAGGGGTCCATTTAAGGGTTGGCCAATATTTTTGGGGTAAAATGTCTCATTTCATCAATTTTGAAAAATCGGCTCATGGAAATCAAAGCATTGAGTCCTAATCTTCACGTTTCTGCAATAAAAAGTACTATTGAAGGTTGTGCAGGGTCCTCATATCATGATCATAAAATTAGTTGACTTTGGTTGTCCGCGACTGTAGCTAGGCTGGAATACTACAATAAACTCCCTGAAGACTTGACCGAAATTGCTGCATATTTGTGCAAATGGGCTTATAAGAATGATCCCATTCCTAAGGAATTCACCAGGCATCGTGCCCATGAAAGTCGAAGACCTGATAGGGCAGAATTGCCCATGGCTAAGAACTCCTCCATATCCCCTACAATGGGACATGATCTTGCACGAAATTCTGCTGCAAATGAAGGTCAGAATGTCAGGTTTGCTTTGGAGCCTCTTGTACCTGGATCCATATCTGTTCTGTTATCTAAAAGACATCCGGTATCTAGACTTCCAGGCATAGGAATGATAGGGGTTTCCGTGGTAGGCACTTCCTTGGTCAAGACAGAAACCTCAAATAATGGTCCCACGACGGTAGCCTCTGGTAGTAACCTCAACCAGGTTAGGGCTCCTGCTGCGTTCAGTTCATGCATGCCTGGCCCTACGTCCTGGACCAGTTATACCTTTCAGAGTAGGAGTAATCAGCATGAGGCCAGGCTGGGTCAGTTGACCAACAGTAACGGAAACCCCAACACTGGGAACAGTTCTGGCCCTCCCTCCAGAGGATCTTCTTCTTCGAGTGGCAGTGGAAACACTGGAAGGGGTGGTAACCCTAATGGTCCCAATGGACCAACTCTGCTGGCCTCCTGGTATGCTCCCCTGCAGAACAACAGAGGGAACGGTGGTAATGGAGGCAGAGGTGGAGGAGGAAGCGGAGGAGGGGGCAGTGGCAGGAATGGTGGTAATCTCAATTTGCTAGACCCCAATGTAACTCCTTGGTGGCGACTTCCCGAAGAATGGCAATTGAACCGCAAGCTCAATAGCGTGGTGTTACCAGAATGGGATGGAGCAGGTGAGACTGCTATTGACTATTTGGGCCACATGGGATTCCTTGCTAGATTGGGTCCCAAGATGAAGGAGGGAATCACACAGCTAGCCCCTTTTAAATGGACTTCTTACACCCTAAGCTGGTGGGAAACCTTACCAACTCCGGACCACGACTACTTCTCGGTGGACTGGGACAACATGATGGTTGGAATCCAAGCCCACTTCCTGGATGAGGAATGGGTGCAAGAGCGAACCTTCGAGTTCGACAAAATGACCTTCTGTAATAAAGGTCATGAACAAGAAAGCCTGCTAGAATATATTCAATGACACATCCGATACCATCACTTCCTTCATCCAGATGAGGTTGATGGGCCCACTGCGGTTGTGCAAATACTATGAAGGCAACCTGTGGAATGGTCACATTACCTCAGCAAGGTTATCTGTCCTACGATACTATCTGTCCAATCCATAGCTAAGTGAATGAAGAATGGTCTCGTAACTTCCTGGCAGCAGGCTGAACACAGTAAGCGGCCTGCGCTGTTTTATAGGAGCAATTGTTCATGCGTAGTACACGCAGCAGAGACTGAACCCGCCAGTCAAGGAATTCAATCAGAATCTTATCCGTCTGACGATGATGAAGAGCTAGAGCGACATGTCCATTTAGCCTCTTACAAAAATCACAGGCCTCCTCTGCACTCTGGGGGGCATAAACCTACGACTGTCAAACAAGAATTCCCTCACAGCAAAACAGTCAATGGTATAACTTTCGAAAGAGACAATTCGAAAGTTAGCCCTAGAGAACCTAATGGTGACTGCTACATCTGTACTAGTCCCAAGCATTTCCATAGGGATTGTCCACATTACAGGAAATGGAACACCCTTCAGAACACTCATAAAATTCATATTGTATGGGACGAAGAGGAAGAAGCAGATAGAGAGTACTTAGTCATGATAGTTGAATCTAACTCCACCCTTTCTGCTTATGAGAGTGAGCGAATGCTTAAGACCTATGCTACCGAAATCCACTCATCGCAAGGGTACCTTAGGAGATCTTTCACTGCAGAGAAGCACATGGAAATCGCTGCTGATTCGCACGATAAAGAAACTAAGGACGAGTGAAGGAAGGATGAAAAATTACATAAAGTGTATCCAGTTCATCACAACGTGTGTAAAGCTAAGGACTACAATAAAGGAAAAAGCAAGGAACACAACATAAACCCAGAAGTTAGTAAACACGTTCCCACCAAATCAAAAAAGCTGGAACATATCTATGAACCAGGTTGAGTGTTCCTGGCCACCAAGGGTCGCTCGTTACCAGAAGGGTTGGGATCCCTAGGGATGAGAGCTTTGAATATGCCCGCCAAGATCGGAAGTCTTGAGGCAGACTCCATCCATGCTTGATTAGATTCGGGAGCTGATATCACCCTCGTCTCAGAAGATTTTTGGAAATCCTTGCCAAACACCCCTTGCCTATGCGAAGGCTTAAGAATGAAGCTTTACCAACTCACAGGGGGCGCCAAGGTTTTAGGGTATATCAAGACTGAATTATTCGTTCCCACACGTGATGAGTCAATCGTCAGCTTCGAGCTTGAAGCCTATGTGGTGCGCAACATGAATGTGCCTCTCCTACTGGGGGAGGATTTCCAGACCACTTACAAACTCAGTTTGACAAGATACACAACTGGTCATTGCGAAGTTGCTGTTGGATGATCAGGGCACATAATACTAGGGACTGTCATGGATAGGCTAATCCCGGGTAAACCCGAAATCCACCCATATTTGGATACAATTGATGGATTCAGGTAACTACCTGGACTATCCGCAGGTATCCGTGGGTAAATTATATATTTTTAGATGTCTTTGAGATATTTTGAGTGTACCTGCCCTGAATAGATAAGAGTGTGTTATCTGTGTCCTCAGCTCCCTTTGCCTCTTGCCCCCACGACGCTATGCCATCGCAACGACTCCCTGTCCCTGCTGCTTGTGGAAGGGGTCCAAATCGTAACCTGCCCTTTGCTCCCAGCCATCACACAAGCCCTTCACCAGAAAAATTCAATTTCCCATCTGATGATGACACAAACAGCTTAGACAAGGATATTTCAGCTCCTCCAGTACTAGTATCACCAATAAAACGTCGCCAACGTGCTGCAGCACCTGGAATCAATAAACAGAGTGACTTGGAGGTCTGGGAGTTGTCAGATGAGGACATAATTGGTGAGTCCTTGGCATTTTAACTTTAAAAAAAATTGTAAATTCTTTTGTGTAGCTGCTGCCAAGACAACATGGCATTCTGATGCATACGACCATTATTCAGTCTCCCTCCAGTGTAATTTTGGATCCAAGAGAGAGCCTCTCTCTCTCTCTTATGTGTTTAGATGCAAGTCACGTCCAGATAAGCATCCTGCAGTTGTTCAGCCACGTTCAAAGACTGCGGAAGGTACTAGTAACATGTTGAAAGGGATGAATGTGTGTCTTCAGGCACAGGGGATCTCCAAGAAGCAACCGAAGGATGACACTCCTATACCATACTCTGTAGCAGGTCATCGAGCTCTACTTGCACAGTGCTGTGCTACCAGTGCACGTCCATTTAACATGGTCTCTGATCCTGACTATCTGAAGGAGGTCCAAATGCTTTGCCCTGGAACTGCAGCTCACAGTCCCAATACAATCAGCTGTGATCTCAATCAAATTTATCTTGACATGTCAATTCATGTCAAGAATTACTTCAAGGTACTGTTTTTTTTCTTATCCAATAAATTCAAGTTGCTAATGAAAGGACAGTCACTAAACAGTGCTATCCACCTTGTACTTGATGGTTGGACCTCTCCAATTGTCTCATCATATCTTGGGCTTGTTGTGGTTTGGTATCAGAATGGTTCAATTCATTGTGCAATACTGGAATTTATACGGTATGAATAAATAAGTTGGTTAGCATCTTAGTTTAAACTGACTCACTTTTTAGCCTCAAACAAAGGCATGATGGAGAGTATTTAGCCCAGGTTGTTTTTGATTGTTTGGAACATTTTGGTCTTACTGAACTGGTGTGCATTTCTTTGATCTCTATTTATCCAATTTCTGATCTTTGGTCAAGCTGTTTTCACTTTGCATGGATAATGCATCAAACTGTGATTCCTTAGCAAGGGTACTTCCTAAGAAAATACCAACATTCTGGGGAGAAGATGCTCGGCTTCGCTGTCTGGCTCACATTGTAAATTTGATTGCTAAGGTGATGCTATATATATTTCTCAATATTTTATTAACTCAGCCTCATTTCATTCACAGATATTTATATCCTTCTTTTTCAAAAAACCAAAGTGAAAGAAGAGTGTCAAAGTTACTGCAGGTACAAAGAATGTGGGTGCAGGATTTCGTTGAGCAGGAGAGGTTGAGGATTTTAGTGAAGGAGAGGAAATTGTTCTTGAACAGGGTGATGACTCAGAGGATGAGGAGGAGATTGCAGTCATTGAAGAGGCAGATGTTGAGGAAGATGAAGCAGAGAATGATGAGGGGCAAACAGTACACAATGAAAAGGTGGCAAAGACATTGAGAGAGAAGGCAATTCAGCAAATGGCAGCCAATGGGATTATCATTGACTCAGGAGAAGAAAAAGTAGCTCTTCAGATTTTTCCAAAGGTGAGTTTCATTCCCACCTCCTATGCAGTTTTTAATTTCATGCAGGTTGCTGGCCTTGCTCGCCGTGTTCATGACAATGCTGTTCTGAAAGAGAAGTTTGAGAGGTTGGTTTCCACAGATGAAGAGTTACATGGCCAGTGAAGGGCACTCACCCGACGGGTTCCAACTTGGTGGAATTACGATCTTGAATGCTTGGATGCTCATTTCTATTTCTGCGACATTATTGAGCAACTTACAGCTGTATCATCGAATGGACTACAAGCATATTATTTAACAGAAGAACAATGGGAAATTGCTTCTGATGTGCAAGAGGTTCTCCTGGTATGTTTTATTTAGTATTCAAGATTGAAATCTAAATATTCCACTTTACCAGCTTTTTAGTGACATTACAAAAATCTTCTCAGTTGCAGAAACACCACTTGTTGTGGATGTTCTCCCGACTCTAGAAACCTTATGTGAAGGGCTGATTGCTGGAAGAGATGATCAGGAGAACAACCCTGCCAATGTTGTTTGGGTGTAATCCTGGGATTACAAATATTTGCGATTGTTTACCGACGGCTTGATAGTTCCCTTCTCATACGCTTTTGCTTCTTCTTCAGAACCATCATCACCCCTTCTTCCCTTTTCCATACCACACATTCCCCTCTCGTATACTCTCAGAAATATACACCCAGTTAATTTCTGTGAGTGTTCCTAAGCGATCCCTAGTGTTTTCTATCCCCTTCAGGGGATAGTTTTCCACTTTTTTTGAAATTACACCATGGTTGTAGGTTCTGACATCTATCTTGACAGGTAGACACCATCCTCGAGGGCATCGCTCAAGTTGGACCTTACCGGCGTTCAAATGCGTGTCAACCTCACCCTTTACTCGCGCATACACGCGCATATATGCACTTATACGCCCTCTCCAACCGCCTCACCGTTACCAGCACATACACACACATATATTCCAAATCGCCCTTGCCAACTGTCTGCGTATCCACGCCACCGACCACCTGCGTACCAACACTGGAAAACTCTTGTTTTACACACGCCTCTGCCTTGACACAACAACTACCGATTCTTGAAGGACTCACGGTTACTTCGCATCCACGTAACAACCGTCGACTTTCTGTAAACACGAATCCTCACTCGAGCCCTCTCTCGAGCCCTCCTTTGTCCTTTGTACTTTCACCGGACTCCTCAGATGACAACCACCACATACATCCTCCTACAAATTCAATGTCCACTCTTGCAACCATTGAGCCCACAAGCGGCAAAGCGCCTGTCCTCACTGCTGGAGATTTGACTCCAGCGGTAGCTATGGACTTTGAAAATGCTGCCCAGGATTTCTTCATGGTCAAATCTGTCCCTTCCGAGAAACAGGTCGCACTCATCCTTCCTGGCATCAAGGACATTCGTATTCGTGATTGGATCACAGCAGACCGTGCACGCATTTCCGCCCTTCCGTTTGCCGAATTTATCAAAGAACTCCATCTCAACTATCTTCAGAACAACTGGGAAGACCAGATCCGGAACGAAATCCTTACGTCTACACTCGCAAATTCACGTAAATCATTCTGGAATTGGTCACAGCAACTTCTTAGCCTAAACTGTCTCCTTCGCAACACCCCCTCTGCCCTTGACGACACTGCTCTCCGGAACCACCTTGAAGCACACCTAGACGACAAGCTCAAGGAAAAGGTCAAACACAGTGACGCTCATAACGACAAGATCTTCAAATCTTGGGTCGCTGCTGTACATGTCCTCGACGAAGCTTGTACTACTGAGAACAAACGCCAACTCGATCTTATCGAAGGCGCACTCCAACGCCAGGCGAAACATCAAGCTACAGATGCCAACTCTCTTCATGGACCCTCCTGTCGTGCCAACACTACCTCTTCCTCTTCTACATCAACTACTAGTAACAACCGTCTGGCCCCCCTCACTGAGGGTGAGCAAACTCTCCTCAATGAGCATGATGGTTGCACCAAATGTCGGCATTTCTATGTCAGTCACCATTCACACAATTGCGATTTGGGTTTCCCCACAGCGAAGGGTTACAAAACTCTGACTGTGGCGGATGCATTAGCTGCAAAGAAATCAAAAGCAACTTCATCCAAATCAACAAAAGCAGTCTCTGCCACCATTGCTGCCGTTGACTTGAGTGACAAAGAAGTTTCCGCTGCTGCCGCCGTCCTTCCTAAATCACCAGGAGCGTATGATTCGGATTCTGAAGAGAATGCTGATGTCTCCCATTGTGATGTAAGTGCTCCGCTGCACGTTAAGCACTTATTCTGGAATTGTCAAATTCACGGGCTGATCAACGATTTTCCAGTGAAAGTCAAAGCCCTTATAGATAACGGAGCACACCTCGTCCTCATACGCCCAGAACTTGTTGCTGAACTTGGATTAAAGAAATATCGCCTCCGTGAACCAGAAATTGTAGATGTCGCCTTGAAGAATGATGATGCAAAAATTAGATGCGAACTGTCAGAATACGTCAAAATTTCCTTCACTTCCTTAGACTGTCAATGGACCTCGCGCAAAGTCAAGGCCATCATTGCGCCGGGCCTTTGCGCCCCTGTAATACTTGGACTCCCGTTTCTCGAGCACAATTCAATTGTAACAGATCACAGTAACCATACTTGTATTGATAAAAAATTGAATTATGATCTTTTGCACCCTCCTCCCTGTCTCCCACCTCCCCCACCTAAACCACACTTACGCGAACAGATTAAAATTACAAAAGCGGATAAGAAACTAGCATTGGCCAAATTACTCTTAACATGTCATGACCGCAAATGGGCAGGAAAGGATATACCTGAAAAGGTTGAACCTTTTAACGTCGCAGGTGCAATCCACAATTGCATTGAAATTCATTTAAAAAACGTGGAAGTGGAAAACTATCCCCTGAAGGGGATAGAAAACACTAGGGATCGCTTAGGAACACTCACAGAAATTAACCGGGTGTATATTTCTGAGAGTATATGAGAGGGGAATGTGTGGTATGGAAAAGGGAAGAAGGGGTGATGATGGTTCTGAAGAAGAAGCAAAAGCATATGAGAAGGGAACTATCAAGCCGTCAGTAAACAATCACAAATATTTGTAATCTCAGGATTACACTCTCCCCCGTTCTGAAAAAGAAAAAGGAAGAAAGAAAAATGTTAGTAGTAGAAACGTAAGTAAAATCCGAGCACAGGTGCGTCAAAACCCAGTGGGAAAAAGCTACCGCTGGCAAGGTCAAAAGTGAAAACTACCTATGTTAAAGGTGATCCCACCTGTGATTCCAGCCAGACATCCAGCGCTTCGCAGTTTTGTAGTTCGGAGCCAGGTAACCATTTGTCCTCCTCGGTCCTGTAGCCCTTCCAACGAACGAGATATTGGTAACTCCGTCCTTGCCGGTGTGTCCAATATTCTTTCGATTTCGTATTCCTCATTGCTGTCCTCTGTCAAAATGGGTGGAGGTTCTTCTAAATGGCGAGAAGGGAATAGGTTTGTATTGGATTCTGTGTATGGGAGGATTTTAGATGTGTGGAAGACGGGGAATATGTTGGGAGAGTTGGGTAAGTCGAGGGTGACAGTGGAGTGTTCTTCATCAACATCGGTAATCGTGTACGGTCCGTCGTAACAGGGCATGAACTTCGCCACGTGTTTCTCGCCTTTCGCCTTATAGTCATTGCGACGATGTGACGTTGAGAGACGTACGCGATTACCTATTTTGAAAGGGAATTTAAATGAGCGACTTTTATTAGATTGAACGGATTGAGAAATCTTAGTGTGTAATAAATTATCTTGTGCTTCGAAAATGTCCGTTTCTAGTTGTCGAATGATGTGCCATGCATCGACATCCGTTACAGTCGTAGCCCTTCCAACGAACGAGATATTGGTAACCCCGTCCTCGCCGGCGTGCATCCAATATTCTTTCGATTTCATATTCCTTGTCGCCGTCCTCTGTCAAAATGGGTGGAGGTTCTTCTAAATGGCGAGAAGGGAATAGGTTTGTATCGGATTCTGTGTATGGGAGGATTTCAGATGTGTGGATAGTGTAATCCTAGGATTACAAATATTTGCAATTGTTTACCGACGGCTTGATAGTTCCCTTCTCATACGCTTTTGCTTCTTCTTCAGAACCATCATCACCCCTTCTTCCCTTTTCCATACCACACATTCCCCTCTCGTATACTCTCAGAAATATACACCTGGTTAATTTCTGTGAGTGTTCCTAAGCGATCCCTAGTGTTTTCTATCCCCTTCAGGGGATAGTTTTCCATCGGGTTGCTTGTCATGCTGCAGTTCTTCTTGTTGATAAGTATTCTGCCTTTTCTGGAGCCTGTGATATTTATATAGTCACCATTGGTAAGAATCCAGCTTAATTTCTACATTTATTTCTTATATATTCACCAGTGATGTGTCCTGATCGCAAACTCAAATGGTTTCAAGACCATGGTCATGACCTCCAACAAATCAAGTCTATAAAGAGTATAGTATGTGATTACTGGGACAGTGTATATGCAGGTGAAGAGGAGAATGAGCTGAGAGAGGAGGAAAACAAGGTAATTGGTAAAAATATTTTTGAAATCCTGTTATTCAATTGAATTTTTAGCCAAAGCGATCACGATATGCACCAAAAGAAAATCAGTTTGTCAAGGACCACATTCAAACTTACCTTGATCAACCCAGGGTAGCAACAGAAACAATCAAGGAAATGGGAGGTTATATGATGTACTGGCACAATGCATCACAGTCCTGACCACGACTCTCACAAATGGGTTCTGATTTCTGCTCAGCCCCAGGTAAGCACCATTATTCACACTTATTTTCCTTTATTTTCAACATTTGTTGCAGCTACTTCTGTGGATGCAGAGCGAGCATTCTCCACTGGTCGCCATCAGATCAATTTCACCCAGCACAATATCAACTCTCAAACATTCAAAGCAGAAATGGCACTTGGATCCTGGATTAAATCCCCCCTCTACCCAGGCTTCAATAAAGTTACACAAATGATTGAAAAAAAGATGGACAATGATTTCTTTTCCTCTTGAATAGCTTTTTGTAACACTTTATGTCACTAAAATTATTCTTTCGATGCCTCTACCTAAATATCAAGTTTCAGAGTGGCCAAGGCATGCTAATACACACCCCAAAACACACTCTGTGATCAAGGCTCAGTCACAGCAGCATTATATGAGGGGAAAGATGTCAAATTATGATATATGGATAACTTTAGTTTTAATGTACTCAATTTAGATAATATATGAATGAATTTTGTTTGAATATGAATTCTTCTGAATTTTCGCTTCATAACGCAATTTTTTTTGTAAAGAACGGATGAGAAATGAATGAGATACACCCATTTATATAACTGAAGCTATGTCCTCAGCCACTCAGGCCGTTTTACCCACGGATATATCCATACTGTGCCTTATCTGATCCGTGGGTGGGAAAATCCGTGGATCGGGTACGGTTAATACCCGGGTGTATCCATGACAGTCCCTACATAATACTCACACCCATGGTTGTAAGACTATGCCCACCTAACTGCAAAAATGCACTTACCTTTTTTTCGTAGGAGCTGCATCTTGCCAGGCCACCAAATGCCATTCCACCTGCACAATGGTCCAGGGAGCCTCCACAATATAATTTTTGGGTATTCCTAATTATCTGTTGATGTCCTGTATTTGTTTTTCAGCCAATATGTCAATATCTGCAAACAAACCTCTGTTTTGAATACAACAATGGTGTTTTTGCTTCTGTATATGTTTCTCCCACAAAAAAAAACCTGCAAATCATTCCAAATATATCCTGTATTTCATTTACAGTCAATAAAATTGGTTCCTCGTGTGTCCGTATGTCAGAAATAGATGGATTGGGTTGCCTGACGTCGGATGACCTTTGGGGATTGATGCTTCTGCACAACAGATGTAAACATTTCTAAAAGCTCATTCTGTGGTCCTTACTGCCCTACAGATTTGTTCGTGGTAGAAACAACATCTGAAACTCGACCATATATATACTCTATAATGTTCTGACAATCATAAATAGTTTCCCTTTGTTAAATCTGACCGAAATAAGCTGGATGGGACAAACCCTTTTTGGATGACTCTGGGCCTTAGACGCCGTTGGTATACAAATGTAAATAACATTCAAAAAGATATTACTCTACATACCACACGACAGGGAAACAAAAAGAGTAAAAAGGATTCTGAAGGAGCTTCTAGTATACATTTGAAAAAAATAAGTAAATCAGCTCTGAACGACCTCACAAGCCGTCATCGTCCTGCATTGTAGTTGCATTGTGACTGTCCGTTTCATCGTCCAGTGTCGACCCTGTGTGTCCTGGGAGCGTCGCTATCGTCCTGGTCCATCGTTGGATCGTTATCGTCCCGGGTTGTCGGGTTGTCGTCGCTTTGAGTGCAAACCTGGGGTGCGAATATCAGAAAGGTTTGACTGGTACATGTCGGATGCTGAAGTGTGTGAACCGTGCAAAGCGATGTTGCCATCCAATGTCCATTCAGCACTGTCAACGAGGCAAGGGAATAGGGTGCCAGGGCTGTGGATTGGTGGTAGTGCTAATGGTGGTTGCTCGTCACCCATTGTTGCTGGAGGGTGGTAGCACTGGTGGTGGGTCTCGTCGCCTGTTGTCGTTCGAGTGGTGGTGAGATGGGCGCTCGTCGCCGTGTGGATGGTGGGCACTCGTGGCCCTCTGGTGGTGGTGGTGGCAGTCGCTGTCGTCGTCCTGGGAATGGCCATTGATGTGGCACACCCAGATGACTCATTGGTGTGCCACGTTGGCCATTTGGTGGTGGCATGGTTGGATGGATAGTCCAATTAGTTACGACGGGGTGCTCTTGTAGAATAGACTCACCAGCACACATCCACATGCCCTTCCTTCCCGCCGAACTCCCAGATATCGCAATTGGCAGCGAAGTCGAAGCGTGGTGGTCGTGGAGCTCCAATCGAGCGTATCCACCTGTGGATACGTCGAGGCGGTCGTTCGATTTAGTGTTGCCGCGGCTTCGGCTTTTAGCTGGTTCAAGCCACAGCTGAGCTGAAATTAAAGCCAAGCCAAGCCGATTGATCTGGCTTGGCTACTGCTTGAGCCGGCTAGAGCTGGGATTTTCAGCCTCATCAACCACACATGCTAGCTCATTCGAAACAAATAAAATTGGCTTTTGTCTGTACATATTATTCAACTAGTATGTAATAGAATATACTTTAAATGAACCTAAGATCATAGAAAATAGCTAAGAATTGCCTGAGACGGTGTGACAGAGTCACACCCCCCAAAATAGAAAATGTAATATATCTCCAGAACGCGGACACACGATCCTCTCGTCTCTTCAGGACCTTCAAATTACACTAGAATATGTTTTAAACAAGACATAGATCATAAGAAACAATGGAAATTTGACTGACCTAGGGTACTTGCTCCCCAAAACAGAAAATGGAACATAGCTCCAGAACGCGGACATGTGAACCTCTCGTCTCTTCAGGACCTTCAAACGACACTAGAATACATTTTATACGAGCCTTAGATCATAAGAAACGATGGAAATCTGACTGACCTAGGGTACTTGCTCCCAAAACAGAAAATGGAACATAGCTCCAGAATGCGGACATGCGAACCTCTTGTCTCTTTGAGACCTTCAAACGACACTGGAATATGTTTTAAACGAGCCCTAGATCATAAGAAATGATGGAAATTTGACTGACCTGGGGTACTTGCTCCCCAAAACAGAAAATGGAACATATCTCCAGAACGTGGACACACAAACCTCTCGTCTCTTCGGGACCTTCAAACTACACTAGAATAGGTTATAAACGAGCCTTTAATGAAGGATGATGATGGAGAACTCACAAAGATAGAGTACACCCTCCTGATGAATCATGAAACTTAGCATGACAGATATCTCAAAAATATGATGGCGGATGCCTCTCGTCTCTTCAGGCCCTGAAATTGACATCAAATAGCTGGTAATCAACACTTATTTGGTAGAAAACGGTACAGAACTGACCAAGATACAAAATAGCCTCATGGTGTCTATCCAGCACCTATTACATGTTTCTTAGGGCTATAATTGGGCTATTCTGGTGCCCAGTTTTAACTTATACTATGTGGAACTTGTTTACAATTGATATGGTACACTACTTAAGTTTACGATTATACATAAATTGGGGGGAGGTGGTGCTATGAGGAGAAGAGGACAAGGAACGCAAAAGAGATGTGACAAATGCTGAAGCGCTATATATCTGAGGCACTTTAGGGTGGGTTGAGATTTAGGGCAGGCTTATCTCATCCAAGTAAGCCTGCCCTAAATCTCAACCCACCCGAAAGTGCCTCAGATATATAGTGCGTCAGCATCTGTCATGTCTCTTTTGCTTTCCTTCTCCTCTTCTCCCTCAATTTAAGTTTAACCGTAAACTTGAGTAGTGTACCATATCAATTGTAAATGAACTCCACATAGTATAATGTAAGAATGGGTACCAGAATAGCCCAATTATAGCCCTAAGAAACGTGTAATAGGTGCTGGATAGACACCATGAGGCTATTTTGTATCTTGGTCAGTTCTGTACCGTTTTCTACCAAATAAGTGTTGATTACCAGCTATTTGATGTCAATTTTGGGGCCTGAAGAGACAAGAGGCATCCGCCATCATATTTTTGAGATATCTGTCATGCTAAGTTTCATGATTCATCAGGAGGGTGTACTCTATCTTTGTGAGTTCTCCATCATCATCCTTCATTAGGGCTCGTTTATAACCTATTCTAGTGTAGTTTGAAGGTCCCGAAGAGACGAGAGGTTTGTGTGTCCGCGTTCTGGAGATATGTTCCATTTTCTGTTTTGGGGAGCAAGTACCCCAGGTCAGTCAAATTTCCATCATTTCTTATGATCTAGGGCTCGTTTAAAACATATTCTAGTGTCGTTTGAAGGTCCCGAAGAGACGAGAGGTTCACGTGTCCGCATTCTGGAGCTATGTTCTATTTTCTGTTTTGGGAGCAAGTACCCTAGGTCAGTCAGATTTCCATTGTTTCTTATGATCTAAGGCTCGTTTAAAATGTATTCTAGTGTCGTTTGAAGGTCCTGAAGAGACGAGAGGTTTGCGTGTCCGCGTTCTGGAGCTATGTTCCATTTTCTGTTTTGGGAGCAAGTACCCTAGGTCAGTCAGATTTCCATCGTTTCTTATGATCTAGGGCTCGTTTGAAACACATTCTAGTGTCGTTTGAAGGTCCCAAAGAGACGAGAGGTTCGCGTGTTCATGTTCAGGAGATATGTTCCATTTTCTGTTTTGGGAGCAAGTACCCTAGGTCAGTCAGATTTCCATTGTTTCTTATGATCTAGGGCTCGTTTAAAATGTATTCTAGTGTCGTTTAAAGGTCCTGAAGAGACAAGAGGTTCGCGTGTCCGCGTTCTGGAGATATGTCACATTTTCTCTTTTGAGGGGAGTTGAGCTGTATCTCAGTCAGCTTTCCACCATTTTTCTTCACTAAAAGCTTGTTTACATTGTATTCTAGTTGTATTTGAAGGAGCTGAAGAAATGACATCCATACGTGCTCCTATTTCTATGCTATCTCACATCCTTCCCTATTTTTTTGCAAATTTTTATTTATTTTCATAATCATTTGGTTTCTATTATAGTTCTATGCTCAAAATATACATTACACTGTGTATCTATCAGGTAGACAGCATCTAATTTACCCAGATTTATAGTCACATCACACTGAGAATTATGTGCCAGCTTGGGCCGGCTTTGGGTCAGCTAAAAGCCAAGCCACTTAAGGAAATTTAGCTGGCTTACATAAGCCAGCTCTCGGCTAGCTGAGCCGCGGCAACACTACTCAGTGCCCAGTGTTAATGGACCACAACAACTGAATGTTCCTCCCCTTGGTATGTCTACAGGGAAAGAAAAGGAAGACAAGGAAGCATCGTTAGGGGATGAGGACTCCATTGGAGAGGCAATGGGGCCGCAAATCTCCTTCAACTTCCAAGTGGACGACTTTGTGAACATGGAGACAGGAACGGTTCAAGCTCTAGGTGAGAGCCCTTCAGATATGAGGCAGGATACGACCCCAAATGATCCTCTGGAGTTTGCATCGCCCTACTTGACGCTCTATGGGCTACCTATTTCAGAAGACTTCACATCGGTGCAGGATCTGATTGTCAACATGGCCACTAGACTTCAGTTATCCATTCAGCGGATATTCAGGACTACTGTCAGTCAAGGGCAGAGTTTCTGGTTCAAAACAGGGTCTGTGGACCAAGCAAGACAACTAAGGAACTATATGCACCATCGACAGGAGAACAACATTGAGTTGTTAGTTTCCTTCACCAACTACGAAAATTATCTTAGGGCTCTAAGACAGTCGACGCATACTTGGCCTAATTCCTCCGTGCTTCTTCCAGTTCCAAATACCATCCCACCACCAAATCTACCTCCCCCGGCCTGTTCGGACGTGATCTCCACACCTGTAGCTGGATCTTCAGCTCGAAGATCGGCCAGTCGGGACCAGTGATTCCATTGCTATCAGCGCAATTCCCACTCTCCAGAGTGTCCTCGCTTCAGCAGACAATCTCCCTCTCAACCTCGCTACCATTCACCAGAATGCTCTTTGTACCTTTGTCATCAGTATCAACGTTCCCCATCTCCACGACCTAGGAATTGTGCCTGCTATCAGTGATCTTCATCTCCTCATCGGTATGCCCATCATTCACGATCAACGTCCCCGAATCTACATGTGTCACTCATAGGAAATACCTCCCCTCCCCCTCTCCCTACACAATTGCCAAGCCTTGTGGGTCCTTCTACAACCAATGCCCACACCCCCGTCGACTCGCTGTCATTGAGCACGCTCCCTGTCCTTCCAAATGCCCCAGCCACTATCAACTTGTCCCCTAATGTCCTGCTGCCTCCTGGCATGAATATAGCTTTTATGTGGTTGCCATCAGGAAACACACTGAGCCCTGTATTGCTGCAAGGCAACACCACTGTTATCCCATACCCTTTACCTCCTTCTGGACCCATGCCGAGCACCTTGTTGCCATGGCCAGTAGCAGCTGCCTTGCCACCCTTGACCATGAACACTTTCCCTGGCACAGCTAGTGCCCTGTCAGACTTGGTAGACGTTGGCAGGTCTTTAGCATCACGCAAATCTGACAGAACGGTTCCCTCCCCTGCTTCCCCTCACCCTGAATGCACGCACCCTTCTCTCATGTCCAGAATGACTGGCGAATTGGCGGACAGGCTGAGTGACCCCAGTGGATCAAATCCATTATCTTCTCAGTTTACTGAACCGCCGTGTGTTCTGCTGGCTGACAGACTGAGTGGGAATGACTCAATGGACGTTGACCCCCCTGCCCTGATGGATCCTGACACCTTTGAAGCAGCACATCTCTCTGCTATCAATGACATGATGGCCTCAGCAGGACCTTTAGTTTTGGATCCAGTCCAATATGACTATCCAAACCCCTCTCACAGTGATCTGGAAGAAGGGGAGCTAGATGATCAGATGGAGGACATCGTCGAGTACAAGCGAACTAAATGGGGTAAATGTGCAGGCTGTCAAATTCAGAACATACAAAAGAGAGACAACGAACACCGTGGACGCAGACAGGGGCAGTGATAGAATTTATAAGCATGGGATGCTCCAATCTCATGGGGGGGCTTTGTAATGGCGGTCGAATGACTTAGTACAGTACATGACCTCAGAGCATAGTTTACTACTGTTTGTCTCTTGTTGTATATAGCCGTGTACTGTAAATAATAAACTCACTTGAAACCTCCACTATATATAATGTGGAACGAGTCACTACTACTACCTCCAGCTAGGTGGCCTATCGTCTCCCCTCTGGGATACAAGAGTCCTGCGCTGGGTAACAGTGCCCCCGTTCCTGGGACACCGGATCACATCCATGTGAAAGCGAACCCCACTTCCACACTCCTCTCCCTCTCTTGAGTTCCCCATATCTTCTCCACTGCCATCTCACACACGAGACAACATCAAGAAGTCACAGATCACCACATGGTTTCACACATTGGGATGATCATTGATGTTGCTGATGCGCTTGCCAATTGTATATATCGCGTTGAGGCCATTGACATCGCCAGTAGACTGAGTTTCACATTCTTTACCTCAAGCATCTTACATCTATAAGTCATAAAATCCTGACATATCTCCATGTCTGTGGAATCAGACATAATGTGGCAAGGCCTTTTCTAAGCATGTCAAGCAGTGGGTTCAAGGGAGGCAGAGGGGGAATATTTTTGGGGAATGAAAGTGTATTCTATTCAACTTTGAGCTACCTGAATAACTAGGATGGGTGCATGCAAGTGTGCACCAGGTAAAACTGATTTTTTAGCAGCCAAATAAAAGGTCTGCCTGACAAAAAACCTATGGGTTTTGGCCCAGAAGGGGTATGGGGTATGGGGTATGGGAGGTTTATGGGTTATGCTATGCATATCCCCATGAACTGACTTGGTGGACACAAAATGCTATGAGGTAAGAGAGGTTATGGGTTGTCAGAGGTATGGGATAAGAGAGGTTCAACTGTATATCCATTTTATTACATCCGAAACGTAGTAGACTGTACAGCATGTTGTATGGTTGGGCTTGCCATCAAAGTGTACCTCCCCAAGGTCATATCTCTATTTTATTACATCTGAAATGTAGGGACCACTCTAGACTTCAGCACTTGTCTGGTGTTTGTTTTACCCTGCTTGTCAAGGTCTATTTCCAAGTTGTTCACTTTCCGCCTCAAACGTTAATCCCAAAATGGGAAGTCGCCTTATTTTTAGAAACGTGCCAGCCTCAGCGATTTTGTTGAAGTCCTGCAGCTCGACACTGGGTTTATTGGAATACAACCTATTATATTATCTTGAAGCCTTTCAAATGTGTTTAAAAGGAGAAGAGGGACAACATTTTTAAGCAGGAAGTCTAGTATTCTGCTTGCAACTAATGTAGACATGATGTATCTTTCATAACAATTACAAGGGCTGTCGATGCCACCTTGGAACATTGATCTAAGAAGCTAGAACACACCTACAGTTGTGCATTCAGCTGCCCTAATGAATCTCGCCATTCACTTCAGCATTCCACGAGCTGCTTCCCTTCAATGCTCAACACTTCCTCAGGCTCACAACCCACTGCCTGAGGCAAAATGCTGCCCGCACTGTATCACCCTTCCAAGTGCTTCATTCTACAAAGTTGCATGATAGTCAAGGGCTAGCATTTTGTAATTTGAGGTGGCAGGTTCTTGTTGCGAGGATTATGTTGATTTGTTGTAATACAATCTGTGGCTGAAAGAATGCTCGTTAGCAACTCGTTAGTAGCAGTAGTGAATATGGGAAAGACAAAGATACACCTTTACAGTGGAGGTCGTGTAGGGGATGAGGCTGGCGAGCTCCTGTAAACATTTGTCATCAAGTTGGAACCATGGAGGGTGAGCAGGGGCAAGCACGAAATCACAACCAAACATCAGTTTGTTTGGTTTCTGTTGAATACCACTAAGCTATGCATAGCTTAGTGGTATTCAACATAAAGTAAACCTGATGACTCAGTGGATCCCAGAAGTCTCGTGTTCAACTCCTGCTTGTGCCAGATAGCGTAAGACCTATGAAGGCAGCTACAGTTGCCAAAAAATGCATAAAGGCCAAATAGCATAAGACCCATGAAGGCAGACTATAGTAAGACCAAAAAATGCATAAAGGGGGCAACACTATGGAATATTAGTTGAATTACTACAACATGCATAGTCACTGGCCCCAATGGAGTCATAGGGAGGTTATTCACTGACCATTGGGTCAGGTTTACTTTATGTTGAATACCACTAAGCTATGCATAGCTTAGTGGTATTCAACAGTTTCTGTGTGGCTTCCCGTTTTGGGATTAGAGTTTGAGGCAGAAACTCAAAAGTGCTATTTCCAAGCCATCGTACCAACCTTGTACTGGCCCCAGTTGTATACAGTAGACACCAGAAATTATAGGGAGGTTCCTAGGGTTTGCATTACGCTGTAAGTAGTGGGTTTTAGCCTGCAATGCTCAAGGGCTCCACTGTGGGATACATCACACCTTTTTGTAAGTACAAATTTTGAACCCACTTCCATTGGCTGTGAGGAGTGAACAAGGGGTACGCACCAGCAATTGCTGACATATGGGGTGGGGAGGGGGGGTGGTCGGCTGAGTGCTTATCCAATTAAAAATTTTCAGATGGTTATTTCGCTGTATAAGACCCACAGAAGACGATCCTCCATTGTAGATACCCTAAGTACACAATTTCTGGGGTGCCAGGTGCTATGCGAGCCCTAATTCGCGTTTTGTCTGCATTTGGCATATCTGACACATGGCAAAGTTCAGCCTGATTTCATTGGAGTGCTTATCTTCATCCCCTATCTAACACCCTTCTTGCTCTAGCATTTTCAAGTGGTATCTCAGGTGGCTGCCTGTGTGGATTTCATGCCATGCCCTGGCATTGTTACATACAGTGCAAGATATGGTGAGTCCTTACATTCATTAACATTTACTTCCACTCACTTGGGAAAGGTTCACTGTCTGCCATGGCAAGAGGGAAGAAAGCCCCAAAAGTACACTATTGTACAGTCAAGGCCATGGAGCTCATGTAAGCCTTTTTTTCACATTCGACAGAGAACCCCTTAAGTTTTGATACCTACAATCCCATTTCACATATTCCAGAGCTGGTTTTGATGGAAGGGCCAGCTCCGGTCCTTGATCCCCCGATTTTTGAACCAGCTTACCCACAAATATATAAATGCTATTATAAATACAGTATCACTTGAGCTGTCATGGTCTTATTGAAAGGCCTGCTGGATGGTGGTTTTGTGATAACGAGGGCAAGGTGAATGCTGGAGGTAGGTCTCTACATGCAAGTGTCAGCATAGTATTTGATTTGTAAACACATGATTTATTTCCTTTTTAGGAAGGCTAGGGGAGGGGGGTGGGGTCTATGAGCCCTTATCCAAATAAAACAACCCCGTGTACAGGAATTTTTTTTTGCGTACCCCTTGGGAGTGAACTGCTTAAGTGGTTCGGCGACGAGCAGCCAATAAAAGATCCCAAACTTACTCTCATTTCATTTTTATGTGCTCGCCATAGCGGGCTTTCATGAAATACAAGCAAGGTTTTTGTTGACATTGGAACAATGTCAAACTCTAGTGTTGAGATTAGATTGTGAAATCGGTGTTGTCAACTGTTGTATTCATGCCTGTTTAGCCCCTGTTTGGCTTTGAATCATAGTACTACGGACTTCATCATGTCCTCAATCCGCAAGGACGCCCCACGATTACCTCGACCTGCTGCTCGTTACTGGAAAGGAAAGGCGCCGAAAGGTGTCGCTGAAGCTGGTTCTGACTCAGAAGATGAAGCCACAGCAACACCTCTAGAAGAAGGGGATGTTCCAATTCAGGACCACCAGGATGCTGGTGAAGATGAGGAGGAAGAGGATGGAATCCAGCTACGTCGAGATGTTGCAAAGTCTAAATCAATCAGCGTGGCTCTGAAGGACGTTAGTGTTTCTAAGGAGGGGAGAGTGATCATTGCAGGAAGGGAAGAATCTGGTCGGACAGTTGTGGAGGCGGAAGGTATGACTTATTATTATTTATTTCTGCTTTTCTGTCGAACCCGCGAGGCGATTCTCAAGCTTATTTGTAAAGAATCTGAAGAAGAGTCTGACGAAGAGCAAACTAAGCCTGGAAAAAAGTCCGCGGAAGGTTCAGCGGAGGTTCGTGGACAGTGTCTATGCTGCTCTATACCATGACCTTAGCGGTTTTGTCAGTCGAGCGAATACGAGTCTGATTCTGAGGAAGAAGAGAAGCCAAAACTCCAATTTAGGCCCGTCTTTGTTCCCAAGTGCGTTATGCTTTAATATCTCATTAACCTGTGTACTGACAAACATCTGCAGGCGTGCGAGAATCACCATTGCTGAGAAGGAAGCTATCGCTCAGGACACTCAAGAAGCTCTTGCAAAGAAAGAAGCCGAGGCAGAGGAGCGCCGGAAACAAAGCCATGACCTCGTTGCGGAAAGTATCAGGCGAGAATTGGCTGAGAGTGAGTTTTTCATATATGCCACACTCGTCTGAAGACATAACATTTCATAGAGGAGAAGGACGAGGAGATTCCCGACGTGGATGACACAGATGGCTTAGACCCGGCTGCTGAATTTGAAGCATGGCGATTGAGAGAGTTGAACAGAATCAAAACAGAGAAGGAGGAGGAGCTTCGCCGTGAAGAAGAACGCGAGGAGATTGAGCGACGTAGAGCTATGCCAGAGGAGCAGAGGATGAAGGAAGATCTGGAAAGGGCTCAAAAGCTGAGGGAAGATAAGCCGAAAGGGCAACAAAAGTTCTTGCAAAAATACTGGCACAAGGGAGCTTTCCATCAGGCATGTTATTATCCTAAGAGATTGCGAGTAGCTGACACATTTTATTAGGACGAAGAGATTCTCAAACGCCATGATTTTACGGAAGCAACTGAATCTACGATAGATGTTTCTATGTTGCCTAAAGTTATGCAAGTCAAAAATTTTGGCAAACGAAGCCGCACCAAATACACCCATCTCTTGGATCAAGATACAACTGCACCGTTAGGCGGGTTTGGTGGAACTGCTCCTGTAAGGGCCGGAGGGACATCCCTCGACGGGGGTGGCTGTTTTCTTTGTGGTGGCCCGCATCTGAAGAAAGATTGTCCTCAAAATACTGCACCTCTCTCTGAGCGTGGAAGTGGCGCGAATGCAGGGCCCATAGGATCAAGGCAATTTGGGGGAAGACGAGACCAGGGCTCATGGCGTGATGATGATGGCGATGAACGCATAGCGGCTCGAAAGGATTATCGTCGAGGAGATGACCGAGCAGAAGATGATGTAGACAATTACCACAGATCGAGATCACCCAATGGTAGAGAGAAACGCCGCCGTATTGGGTACTAGTAGCCAGATCAAATTTAGTCTTGTGTTAATGCTGACTGGCTCGCTGACAATTCGGTTCCTGACCATCGCACTCCGGCTACTAAAGTACTAAACACTTCTGCGCTCATAGTCACGTGTTAATGCCAAGCATGCTTACTGAAATCTATTTTCTGAGGCCATCGTTTTATTATAATTCTGTCTGTTTGAATTATTCTCAACATGGCCTAGCATGCCTCGCACAGTCAAAGTCGCTGTCATTGGGGGTGGGCTTTCAGGCCTTACCGCCGCTTATTTACTGACAAAACCCCGCGCCGATGACCTTGTTCACTTCGAGGTTCACCTCTTCGAAAAGGTGGGTTACACCAACTGACCGTTTGACCCGTCTAACGCACCATTCAGGCCTCAACAATTGGAATGGGAGCATCATCCGTTTCTGTGCCTCTACCCGACTCAGCGGATAGCTGGTCGGTCGACGTTCCCATGAGGTCTTTCCAAGGAGGTGTGCCTTGCATTTTGCATGCTAATATTCCTTTCATGACGTTTTCTTTAGGGTACTACCCCCAACTCATTGACTTGTACAAGAGTCTTGGCGTTCCTTTCAGAAAAGCCGACTTCTCATATTCTTTTTCGTTTCTCACACCCCCAACTGAAGATCGCGGCAGAAAGATTACAGCAACCATGATCTACAACGGGGGGTCTGGCCGTGCGGGGGTCAGCATGCCATCAATTTTGAACAGCCAGCGACTGAAGAACCAAGGCTTCTTACCTTTCCTCTTGCACAAGACTTGGTCAACCGGACTCTTCGTTATCCTCACGGCGCAGCTGCTGCTCTGCTATTTGATGACGCTGTTTTATTCCCTGCCGTTCTGGAGATCATCAAAGCTGTCCGCTATGAAGTTTGGGGATTGGGCGAAAAACGTTGCGCCGAAGGGCATGTTAGCAAGATGGACCGGCATGGATATCGCTTGGCAAGATTATTTTCAAACCGTCTTGCTTCCCCTGTTTTCTGCGGTGTGTACGGCACCTGAAATGGATATTTTCAACCATCCTGCGGAAGAGTTCCTTGGTGCTTACCACTTCTTTCGTTGTGCTGTAGCCCGTTTGATATTTTTCACAGATTATATCTGGCTCACCTTTGGAACTCACCACTACGTCGTGGTGAACGGTGTTCGGGATGTGGTTTCTCACTTGACCGCGAACCTATCCCATATCCACCTATTTGCACCCATCATCGACATTCGACCAGATGTGCAGGATCCGCGACTTGCATCAATTCACTACGCCGACGCGGATAAAACGCACACTCTCGATGGGTTTCACCATATTATATTTGCTACGCAAGCCAACAGTGCCATTCCGTTGCTATCCAAGTATGCGGCGTCGTTGCCAGGTGAAGCACGCCAGCAAAGGAACGTCCTCGAAAACATGAAGAAATGCCTAGAGTCGTTTACATATCGACCAACAATTGTTATCAATCATACCGACGAAAGATTCTTGCCGGACAATGCACGAGACCGACGGGATCTGAACCTCGTTTGTGCCAACTGGGTGGAGAGCGAGGAGAGTCCCATAGAAGAAGCAAGTCACACTTCTAAACTATGCGTCTCGCCATCATATACGATGGCTACGCACATTCTTCCTAGACCCAAAGGATACCCAAGTCATTTTCCAAGCGTTTACCAGACTACTAACCCGATTATACCCCCCAAGAAAGAAAGCCTGCTGAGCGTGGCGTCCCTCGAACGTGCGGTGCTAACTCTAGAAGGAAAGGCGGCTTTGGCGAGACTGTCAAAGCAAGAGAAACGGAGATGGTGGCAGTGTGGTGTTGAAGCAGAGAGTCAATTGGGAGAGTTGCAAGGCGGAGGACGACGACAAGACCAGAAAATACCAGGAATCTGGATCTGTGGATCGTTTGCACACGCGGGTATACCTTTGCTGGAAGGATGCGTGATTAGCGCAAGGAACGTAGTTGAACAGGGGATTCTGGAGAGCGAAGGGGCTTCCAAGTTGTCGCGTTTATGGTAGAATAAGAGTTACAGGTGTTTCTTTTCGATCTCACTGCGTACATCTAATGAAGTACTGGATTCCATTCCTGTGATATGTCAGATGGGTTTGAAGGATAGTGATGCAAAGTGATGTTACCCAAGAAAATGTCTGCAGGTTCAATGGTCTCATCACGGCCCATGAGGATGTCGAGATGCAGATTGGAATAAGGCATCGTCAGAAGGTGGGGAGCCTAGATAAGAGGAAGTGAGGAAGAATGCGAGACTTAAGGAAGGTAAAGTGACATCTGCTACGATCTTGCGTTCCATCAATGAACGCATGGGAGCGTGCAAGCCGAATATATTTCTTTGCATTGATAGCTTAAGATTGTCCTGAGTCTCCTCCCACTGTATGGAGTGAGTGAGCGATAAAGCAGAAAGAGAGCAGACTTGCGTTCTCGAGCCTCTCCCTGACGGAAGACTGTGATATTTCTGCTGCGATTGTGCGAGGTCCATATGTGAGAGAATCGTGCACACCGAGGGCGTTTGAAGTGTCTTGTACTGAAGCAACCTTTGCAGGAGTTGTTGGGACGATTCTGAACTGTGGAGGCATGATGAACGCGTAAGAGCAAGTGGTGTGACGTGACGGTAACGGCTTGCCTCTGTCTACAATGACCTCGTACATCCCCATACCAGCTTCATCTTCTCCTGGTCGCGCACCCTCGACGTCGAGGTCACCATTGTCATCGCGCTCTACGTTCTCCTCACGCTCTACGTTCCCCTCACGCTCACCGTTGGGCACCAGGTCTTCCGTCGCTCTTGAAAACGCCATCTCCCTCACACTTCCTTTTCCGCCTCACAGGTCCCCATCTGCAGACCACCGATCCTTTGAACCCCGGGTCATTCGCGCTGCACCAGACTCATCTAATTCCCCATGTCAACCTCTTAATAGTCGTTCATCCTCAATCCTTAGGTCTGCCGCCTCGCAATCTATCACATCCGTCCAACACTCCACTTCTCTATCCTTTCCTCGGCCATCCTATCTCGAAAACTCTGCATTCAGACAACTCTTACTTCTAGAGCAGCCTCTACACACTATACCCAGTCGCAAGCTCGATTCCATGCACACACACCCCTCTGCTTTGCCCGCTTCCTCAGACAGCGACGATGACAGCACCGCTACCCCTCCTCGCGATACCGTTCTCCCCCCCAAGGAGTACTCTTTCAAACTGCCTACATGCTGGAGTGACCAGGACCGCCACAGCCTTTTAAATGTCTCGTTGAATGGACGGGAACTGTCTTACCAGGGTTTGTTTCCCCCCCTCTACATTTCCGCAGCCCTGACATTGTATCAGGAACTTCATGTGGGGACAAAGATGCCGCAGCTGCAAGGACTATTCATCCAATTCCACCTGCCTGTGGAATATACTACTATGAGGTTGAAATACTCGGTAAGGAGCATAAAAGGTGAGCGATTTCAGTATCCCGCATCGCATATTTTACCCCTTTTTTAACATATTTCTTTAGTCACATCAGCATAGGGTCCGTTCTACCTTCCTCACGGTCCACACGAGATTGACTTTGTCACCCTCAGGTTTGCAGGACATGGCGTGAAGTTCTCCCGACTTCCAGGCTGGGAACCCAATTCATGGGGATACCACGGGGATGATGGGTGCTCTTTCGCTGCCGAGAAAAACGGAACATCGTATGGTCCGACTTACGGCGGTAAGTTCAAATTTACACTTCCCGGTCCCCTTACCAACATCTTGCAGCTGGTGATATTATTGGATGTGGGATAGATTTCACGACCCGTCGTGCTTTTTTCACCAAAAACGGGTCGTTTATTGGTGTGTTCGCCGTTAGTGGATACATACACATTTAACTGAATGAGTTCATAGGCGCTGTCTTTGAGAATGTTGGTAAAGACATAGACCTCTATCCGTCAGTGGGGCTTCAGCATGCAGGAGAAATCATTCGTGTTAATTTTGGCCACGAACCTTTCAAGTTTGATATCGACTCTCACGTACAGCAACAAAGAAATGCAGTTTGGAACAACATTCTGGCTACGCCCATCGATCCTTCAGTCTTGGAGGGCCGAAGTATGTCTACCACAGGGAAGACCACTCTCTCTGACGAGCAGTCGAAGGGGGTACTGAACAAGCTCGTTCTGACATATCTGGTGCATCATGGCTACGCAAAGACGGTGAGGGCTTTCCAGAAACAACAGCCTGACGTTTTGGCTGCGAAAGACCCCGATATCGTGATGGACGATACTGTCGCCGAAACCGGGGGCATGGATGAAGACATTAAGTGTCGGACTAGGATAGTCAATTCTGTCATAACCGGCGACATCGACTCTGCCATTGCGGAAACCAAGAAGCATCACCCAGTAGTCCTCGAATCAGAGGACCACTTGATGTTATTCAAACTACGTTGCAGAAAATTCGTGGAGCTTATCCTAGAGACGACAGAAATGAAGAAGAGGATAAAAAGCTTGAAGGAGACGCGAGCGGCGAAGCGTCATTACGATGAAATCGGCAACGGTAATGGCGAGTTTTGGATGGACGAAGAAATGGGCATGGATGTGGATGACGACGCCGTGGGGCTAATGTCCACTTCTCCCACAACGACCGCACACAACACTCAACTGTTGCGAAATGGCCGAGAAAAGGCTGTGTCACCTGATGGCGAAGCGAAGGACTTGTCGTCTGTAGATGCCGCTGCGCAATACGAGATGGCCTTGAACACGGCGATTGCGTATGGGCAAGAGTTGTCAAACGACTATAAGTCAGACACGAGGCCAGAGGTGCGACAATTATTCAAGCAAACATTTGGTATTGTCGCCTGGGAGGATCCACTAGAAGCAGGAGGTAGTGTGGCGAGCGTCGTCAGTTATGAAGCCAGGGTTAATCTGGCAAATGAGCTCAATCAAGCTATTCTCAGTTCGTCGTCTTCCGGTCACGTCGTTCTCTTACTGAACCTCATTCGCACAGAGTCCCAAGGGAGGCCAACTCGTCCCGCATTGGAGATGCTTTACCGACAAACCGCTGCATGTCTCCTGCAGCTGGGTACAATGGGTGTCGGCGAAGCTGCCTTTGCAGACATATCTCGAGAAATTCTCGAGTCATGACACAAAGTTTCACTAACTGTATTTTACTTCTGTTATGTATTTGCTGTCGACTAATGCTTATATCTCTGTTGTTGTACTCATCGATGTACTTTATGCAGTTGGGATCCGGTTAACTCATTTATGTCAACTTGGCAACCACACCATTCAAGTAGATGATTCAGGTCTGGTGCGGGGGGCCAAAATTCAATTGCATTCACGGGAGTAATTTATGAGAGTGGGCGGCTCTGTACTGGACCGGAAAATACCTGGGACTCCGCTTCATCAGTTGGACCAACATGTCGCGCTCCTTCATACTTGCGTCAAGGGAGTCTCAACTCGCTCAGATTCAAACAAACAGCGTTCTTGCAGCTTTTCAGGCCCTCCTCGCAGCGAATGCCGACTCATCATCCCCAACACCCACTTTTCGTGCGTCCTTCATGACCACTGCTGGAGATAAAAATCAATCGCAAGCGTTATACCTCCTTGGAGGGAAAGCACTATGGACCAAGGAGTTGGAAATCGCGCTTAAGGAACACCACGTCGATATGCTTGTTCATTCCTTAAAGGATGTCCCAACAACTCTTCCCGACGGTTGTGTGCTCGGTGGAATTCTGGAGCGAGAGGACCCCGTGGATAGCCTTGTCGTCAAGCGCGGCGAGCGGTGGAAAAGCCTTGACGAATTGCCGTCTGGAAGTGTGATTGGGACGAGCAGCGTCAGACGGATTGCTCAGTTAAAGAGAAAATATCCTCATCTCAAGTTTCTGGATGTGGTGTGTCTTATTATTTTTCCGCTAACATGTAATTAACCCAACACATAAGCGCGGAAACCTAAATACTCGTCTCGCCAAGTTGGACGCCCCAGAGGGCCCATACTCGGCTCTGATCCTCGCCAAAGCAGGCCTTGTCCGCCTTGGGATGGGCGATCGTATTACACTGGATTTAACACCCCCAACACTATTTTACGCGGTGTCGCAGGGTGCTTTGGGGATCGAGGTTCGCAGCGACGATGTAGAAGCCCTTGAATTGTGTGAGAGGCTCACCCATCGAGAAACGAAATTGAAGTGCCTGGCGGAACGAGCGTGCCTAAGAATTTTGGAGGGTGGCTGCAGTGTCCCAGTTGGAGTAGCGAGTCACCTTGACGGAGGTGTCCTTTCACTGTCTGGGTGTGTAACTGCCATTGACGGGGAAAGCCACGTCGAGCACACGTTGGAGGAAAAGGTAGAGAATGCGGAGGATGCTGAGAAGGTAGGAACAAAGCTGGCAAAGGTATTGCTAGACTCGGGTGCAAAGAAGATCCTGGAGGATATCAATGTCGACAGGAATCGCAGAGTCAACGAGGCCAAGATTGAGGAAGAGGTGAAGGCGACAAAGTGAAGAAGAATGTATTTTGTAGTACAAAAAAAATGTATCTCGTCAGACCACGTCGAAGAACGGCTAGATGGCAGCGCTGCGATTGCGGCGAGTCGGGATCTTTGTGGGATGCTCTACATCTCCACGAGCGCTTGCATTTCCCTTTAATTTGGAGAGCAAGTGACTCTAAGGTGGAAAGGTTTTTTCACTTTTTATTTTCGCAAACAAAAACTTTAAATAACACAACCCATGTTTGTCGGTGTTTGCCAACTTGGTACCCTCAAATGGCCTCCATCTCTGCAAGGCGCCTCGCCAAAGAACTTAGAGAAATTCAGGCAGAAGGTTGTCCAGTCGGTGAGAATCTCGGTGTTGTTTCGTTGCCCATGGTCATTTACCTTTGATCTCTTCAGGCATTTCTCTTTTAAAGGCAGAGGATTTCGCGACATGGTGGTTCTCCATCGAGGTCATGGGCGAATCTCTGTATCAGGTCCTTCTTTCAACGGTTACGCATGCTAGGTCTATCACAATCTCATGCGCATCTTGACTTTCAGAATGAAGCCTACACCCTTCAATTTCGATTTGATTCGCAATATCCCATCTCCTCACCTGCTGTGCAGTTCGTCGTAACAGATGGTAAACAGGCGCCAATACACCCAGTTCGTTTTGGGACGCGCAATTATTTATCTGTTGTTACTCACATCGCGATTCCCAGCATGTGTACTCAAACGGACACGTTAGTTTTCCTCTGTCATTCTTTGAGAGTCTGATTCTACCACTTTGCCCTATAGATCTGCGCATCCATTCTTGGAAATGAATGGTCTCCAGTTTTGAGTGTCGTGGCAGTTTGCGTCACTTTGCAAAGTATGCTGGCCTCTTGCAAGGTGAGCTACCCCTCCACCCGGTAATGAAATATCGATAACCGCTTGTCCGACCGGTAGAAGAAAGAGAGGTGAACTTCACTAGACAATCGCATGCTTATACCCATGGTTGACTCGTCTTCAAGACCAACAGACAATGATCGATATGTACGTACTGCGCCCGAGAACCCAAAGAAGGTAAGAGTGCTATCTGCCCAAATCTGTTTCATCTGTTGACTCCTCTCCAGACACAATTCCATTATGATGGTATGAATGATCATGTTGCCTCTTCCCGCCGAGGCTGACAACAGTTTTTGGATTGTTTTGCAAAGATGATACGTGAGTTCATATCATATAGTCTTTGAAAATGTTAACGCAGCTGACCGCTTATTGACAGCGTGTAATGCTTACCTGTAATACGAGAATGATTTATCTGCTAGTTAAAGACTATTTTTCCGTAAGTAAATATATTGGCTTCCTTTTGGTTATTGGGGCTCGAGTCAGATAGACACAGAAGTGATACCCGTTAATAGGAAAAAAAAAGTTACCATGCCCCTCCAAAATAAAAGATTGCGAATCACACCGTCTTCTGCCTGCAGCTTTGACAGCCTGTGGGTGTGGGCGTTATTGTCGCAGCTGCAAGCTGGGCAGATGAACTGGGCCCTCCGGCCAAGCAAGAACCATCACATGAGATCCCACAAGAACAACGCCCACTTGGACAAAGACACTGGCCACCACAGCACTCCAATTTTGGCAAACTGCCGCTGGCTGAGAGTAAGGACTCTGATGCCCGGTAAATAGTGACGTCAGTTGGGTCGAGTGTGTGGCTCCCGTATCGGCGATGAGCGGGGGGCGGGGGGAGAGCAGCTGCACGGGCAAAAAAGCGATCAAGAAAGTCTGAGTTGGGAAGATTTTTGTCCTTGATCGTAGTTCCGGCGTAGTCAATACACGTCCCACATCCATCCGCGCAGTTTCGTCGATCCTTCGCGATGTTATCGGAGCCTCGATGTTCAGGGCATCCTGGACAAGCGCACTGAAGACCACAGGTACAACCAGAGCCGGCAAGTGACGTGATCTCACTCATGGGAGGCATGGAGGCGAATTCGGGTATAGATACTGGCAATTGGGAAGAAGACGGTACAGAGAGAATTGGAGGGAGGTCTGGTCCTTTGTAATGATGCAATACATGTCTGATTTCGCTTGAGCGCTTGCGCGTTGCAAGGGGTGGAGTGCCTGGTCGAGAATGGAGACGTTTGAGTTTATGAGAATGCTTCTTCATTGAGTTGGAAGAAGGTGTTTCCTGGAGTGCGGAATCGTGCATGGCCGCAACGCGAGCAAGGGTGGTCAAGCTCTCTCCGCTGACTTTAGACGAGGATGCAGAGTCTCTGCTGCAGTTACATTTCCAAACGCTATTGCAAGTACATGGGTTGAGCAGCGAATCGACTAGATATTTCAGGCATAAGCTAGGTAATTTGATTGAACAAAATAAGACCCTACCTTTTTGACGAGAGTCAGGCTCTTTCGAACAGGATGAACGAGCTGGATTCAGAACGTCTTTCAAACCGTTTGGTAATGCCGGGACTATAGGAATGAACCTCCTGGCTAAATCACGGATCAAAGAGTGGGAGCGGAAAGAATTAGATGTAAACCTACACTTTGAGCCTGCTGACAATGGGATGAGTTGTTCCTGGGTCATACGGTCCTTGGGATCACAAGTGCACTTTGAGTGCAATTTCTTTGACTGACGAAGCTCACGACATTTGTTACATTGAGAAACGGGACGACCTTTCTTCTTGACCTCGAATAAGGGACGGTCTGTATGATGGCAGGACGAAGATCTGTGTCCTTTTATGCAGGATTCGCTGTGAGGTGATGAGAAGGACAAATTGCGATGATAGTAGGAAATAACAGCACCAGGCAAACTTCTTGCTGTTCACAAAGACCATGGTCAATGGCAAAGACGACATCGACGACGATTGATTGGAATGTACTGCATTACATAAGCAATTCAGGAACAATCTTATGACTAAGCTACACTGACATATACTTTGCCATCCTTGAGCTTACGTAAGTTACTGAAGGTAACGTAATTTATTTATTCACCTCTTGCCCTGCGTCAATCTTTCTTCCAGTTTGGCGAATTCATCTAGCGCAATCTCCTCCTCCTGGTCTAACACCTAGAAAAAAATGATCGGGTATTTTATTCATAATAACTCTTAAATCTCACCTGTTCTACACCTTTCACCTCGGGAACATAGTGCATCAGCATTCTTTCAATTCCGCTCTTCAGTGTCACTGTGCTCGAGTCGCATCCCCTGCAGCTTCCCTTGAGTTTGACTTTGACCAAGCAGTCACCCTTTTCGTCAAATCCACGATACTCAATGTCTCCTCCGTCCTCCATGATGGCAGGTCGTACCCTCGTCTCCAACAGTTCCTTGATCATTGCGACCGTCTCTGAATCGGTGTCCAAAATTCGTGTGTCCTGGGGTCCCGCGTTTTCTCGCTCTTCGTCAGTCCGGAAAAGCTTTTGCCTGGACGAAAAGAATTCCATGATGATAGAGTATATTTCGGGTTTCACGACCGCCCATCGGTGTTCAGAATCCTTGGATACCGTCACAAAGTCCGGGCCATAGAACACAGCAGAAACACCTTCTACACCCATCAGTCTAATGGCTAGCGGGGAGATGAGAGCTGAGCGCGTGTCCAGGAATTCAGCCGTGCCATCGCCCATCACCGGCACACCCGGGATAAATTTGAGAGAGTCTTCATTTGGGGTCGTTTCTGTTTGAATAAACATCGAGCGTGCTAAAAGTTCTATTTAGTACACTCCCTTCCGATGCGTAATCAATCTCACTGGTGGAAGAATTTAATTTGAATGGGACTTGTTGCCGTCGAGTATCGGGTCGAACATAGAGTGTGAAAGCTGACGCGGGGCGCGGGTGTGACGACAAGAAAGTCCTAATAGAATGCTGTAGACACGAATGCGACTTGTTCGTCTTTCTCGCCGCAACTTTGATGAAGCTTCGCAGCGAGGTCCTTGAAAGTGAGGACATGACAGTGAGTAAGAGAGAGGTCAGTGACAAACATTCCGGTGAAGTCACATGGCTACATACTTACACCAGGCTCAGCACATATCTAGGCGTTGACCTTGAAATGGCGGAGAGTCGCCTCACAGTCTCTCATTTCCTAATCTCCGTTGCCCTTCTAGCCCTGACATGGGTTATTTGGGTAGCCTTCAAGCCACAAAAACGCGTGTCTTTGCGTTCTGTTGCTATCTTGGTTCTGGGAGACATAGGCCGCAGTCCTAGAATGATGTACCACGCCCAGAGCTTTGCGGAGAATGGCTTTACGACGAACCTAATTGGTTATGGAGGTACCTTCTCATTATCTGTTTCTATGGTTTGTAGGTCGATATTTTAGTTTCCAGGTTCAAATCCCATCCCGTCTCTGAAGCGTTTGCCAAAGATGAATATTTGGTACCTTCCAGAACCGCCCAAGCTTCTGCGTTGCTTCCCCTTCGTTATCGCAGCACCTTTAAAGATCATTCACCAAATATTGTCTATCTTTTGGGTTCTTCTTTTCCGGATAGATGTCCCTCCTGAATTTATCCTTGTTCAGGTCCACTTTATTCTTCTTGTTTGTGCCATTCACTCTTGACGCCCCTTTTAAGAATCCCCCCAGCATTCCAACCTTAGCATTGGTGCAACTCGTAGGAAGGATCCGAGGAAGCAAAATCATAATAGATTGGCACAACCTCGGCTACAGCATTCTAGCTTTGAAACTGGGCACCAATCATATATTTGTTCGCTTGGCTATGTGGTTGGTCTCACCACTGTTTACACATTGTCGACGAACCCCACGAAATACAGGTTTGAACGAAAATTCGGTCACTCAGCATACGCACATTTGTTCGTTACATACGCCATGCGCGATTTTTTGGTGAAAGAGTGGGATTTACAGTGAGCAGTCTCTCGTTTTTCTCTTCCTAGCAGGCCATTTATACATGATTTAGAGGGCAGAAAATTGTTCTTCACGATCGCCCCCCGCAACATTTTCATCATTCTTCCGCGCAAGAGATACATGAGGTATACTGGCTTTCCTCTTTCTGGCTGTAACTCAACGCGATTACAGCTCTTTCGAAAACTACAACCGCTTCTGGAAAATGAGAAAGTGTTGGATGACTTCCTCCCACTTTCATCTGTACCATACTCAACCGCGTTCACACAAGCCATGTCAAAACCAGCTACGGACACTTTACAGGAGCCCTTTTCAGAACCCAGTATTGACGCCTATTCCAGCACACCGTCACCCTCTTTACGGCCTGACCGACCTGCCCTTCTCGTGTCTAGCACTTCTTGGACCCCGGATGAGGATTTCGAAATACTCATACACTCACTTGGGATATACGAGACACGAGCCGAGGAACTTGCATCTCAAAAGATTGCTGCATCTTTACCAAAAATATTGGTGGTTGTGACGGGCAAGGGACCTCTCCAGGCCAAATACATGGCGGACGTGAATCGTCTGCAAAGGGATTGGAAGTGGGTTCGTTTTATAAGCTTGTGGTTGGAGGCGGAGGACTACCCCATCTTCCTTGGTTTGTTTTTCTTCAAGCCATTGTTTGAAGTCTTTGTTCAACGTAGATCTCCAGGTTCCGCTGATTTAGGAGTATGTCTACACTCCAGTTCATCTTCTCTTGATCTTCCGATGAAAATAGTTGACATGTTTGGGTGTGGTCTCCCCGTTTGTGCCCTGGACTTCGCTTGGTATGCCAATTCTGACCCCTCAATGAATTCTAACCCAAACAATTTCAAGCCTTCACGAACTTGTCAATGATGGTGGAAATGGCAGAGTCTTCAGAACCGCCCCTCAATTAGCAACGCAACTCGAGGTACATCTCATCTTCTTTTGCGTCATCTTGAACTCTCATGATTCCGTTGTCAAGAATCTTCTAGCTGGCTTCCCAGACTCGCCGTCCCTCAGGGAGTTGGCCTCTTCACTTGAACGTGCCCCAGCAACACCTAATCCCCATGTTTCGACAAACCAGGGGTCCCAGGAATCTCAGATGTGGTGCCCCTGGGAAGAAAACTGGGGTCGTGTCATGAGACCTCTGATTCTCCATGATGTTAATTTCTAAAATAACGCTACAAATCCGGACACATCTGCGACTATCAGAGTTACCCACTTGCTGTGGCTGCAAACGACAGCGTCTCCATTCGACCTCTGCCCTTGCATTCCTTTTGCAGCAGCTCGTTAATGAGACGGAATTGACTCGGGTCAATAAGCATTGTCTAGCAATGTATGCGATAAATAAAATTTTCGCCATTGAAAATATTGGGAATGACATACCACTTCCCAATCTGCCTGCGTTGTGTTGTCGATTTCAACCTTTTCTGCACAGGCCGTTACTTGCTCTCGAAGACGGTCCCCGTCTTCGGTAGGCATCGAGACTTTGATTCTCATGCGTGCCCTTTGTATTGGCAGGTTGGAATCCGTCTGCAGTTGCTTGATACATTCGGAAACCTTGGTAAAGTCTGGTGAACAGTGGCCCCCAGCGGACGCCGAGTTGATTACCCACCTGACTCTTTGCAGTCTTGTTCTGTTTCACACTAAATCCAGCTTCGGCCATCGCTTTCTCGATCATCCCGACAGGATAAGGGCGCTGTGTCGACGGATCCACACATTTTTCACCCACCAGAGTCGCGATTTCTTTGCGGAGCGATGTGAGGTCGTGGTCACGTTCTTTTTCCCCGACTTGGACTTCTCCCTTCTTGAGAATCTGAAGACACAACGGTTCGACGGCTGAGTGCCTTGAAGGGAGAAAGAAAGATCCTCACCTCCTTCACAATATCGCCAAGTTCCAATTTGCCGAAAGCCTTCTGAAGATCTCCACTCTTGGCAACTTCACCTTTGGAGACGTTTACAAAAACGTTGCTAATTTGGAGGACATCATCTAAATTTGTCTCGCTGTGATGATTGAACGACGGAGAGCAGTGAGGTCTGGAGCGACTTACACGCCTGTCCTCCATTCTTGTACTTTATTTTTGTAACAGGCAATCTTGGGTTAAGAATGAGACGATAATCTGAATAGCATCCCTGTAACTCATACCTCGAATCGCTTCCCTCCCTTCTTTAGACGTACGATGGAAACATTGGTTAGCCTGGGTCAGTCAGAAACCATAGTTTCAGGAAAGAGAGAGTATAGCACTTTATTTGGTTGGACGGCTGCTGGATTTGAGGCATGGTGGCGGTATAGGATTGAGTTATAAATGAGCAAATGAGTATGATTTGGTATGAGATAAGGTAGATGGACACGTGCCGGATATTGAAGTTACTATGTAGTAATTTACACTTTTTGAACTAGTACTTGATACATATCTCATTCACTTTCACAATGAAGGGCATAGGAAAGGCTCTAGCGCGGTATCTCTCCTCAGCTAATCGCTCTAGCGTCGTCTCTCACCTTTCTCCAGGACGCCATTTGCGGTGACCAGCAAGATTGGAATGGCTAAGAGTGAGACCCCTTTGCCGATTTAAGTTATCAAGCAAACACCATTTCCTTTGACAGAGTCCTCCGATCCCGAATTCGCCGACTACGAACGCCATTTCGCTTCGCTTGAGAAGGGCGCGGAGAAGCTTATTAAAGATACCAAAGCGTTTTCCGCGGCTGTCGCAGGTGCGTTGCCATACATCAACCAGCAATGTGCTCAAATTGCCTTCCCTATAGCCCTCTTCACGTCAGGTGCTGGATTCGGAACTCATTTCGCGGTCATATTTCAGCCCCTTGCCAGCGAACTCGACGTCATCGGAAAGCACCCAGACGCTGCCCAGACAATCCGCAGCGTCAACAAATATGAAACTGCCATGGAAGAAATGCGCTCTTTGATAGGACCCGAGCTCGAACTCATAGAAACGCGAATCACCGGACCTGCGAAAGAGCTGCAGTCAATAATGAAGCTCATACGAAAAAGCATTACCAAGCGAGAGCATAAGGTGCGTGGAACCTCCTGCATTATCATAAGCAGGTTTGAATCCCTACTTTAGTTGACCGATTTCGATCGGTATAATAATTCACTTACGAAATTACGGGACAAAAAAGAGAAATCTTTGAACGACGAGAAGAACCTGTTCAAGGTATGGACAGTCGACTCTTACGCCATTTTCTGGCGCCTCACCTTTC
The DNA here is from genome assembly GCA_018417955.1 of Laccaria trichodermophora. Taxonomy (NCBI): domain Eukaryota; kingdom Fungi; phylum Basidiomycota; class Agaricomycetes; order Agaricales; family Hydnangiaceae; genus Laccaria; species Laccaria trichodermophora. The sequence goes on from JACTVC010000002.1 coordinate 2,032,816, forward strand.
AAAGTTGGAACAAGACTTCGAAATCGCAACAAACGAGTACGAGTACATCAACAGTGCTCTGAAACAAGATCTCCCTCGATTCATGACTCTTGCCACACATTTCATTGACCCACTGTTCAACTCGTTGTTCTACATGCAGTGCGTTGTATTTTCATGAGATAACGCAAAGAAGACTGACGACGTGGTTACAGACTAAACATATATTACTTGATTTTGGAGAAGATGAGCAGCTTTGCTGATCAAGCCAAATATGATGTATCCAACAGACCCGGCGCCCAAATCGCTCAGGAATACGAAGAAAAGCGGACAGATGCTTGGAGTGTTATTGAAAATCTAAACATCATTAAACGCATCATCTCTGTTTGTCAGTTGTGGATTTTATGCCATCGAACTTGTCCTCATTCTTTCTTGAATTCCAGCGAGACTTGTACAGGCCTCCCGTAGTCAGAATGGTGTCGGTCGATCCCCGTCAGTGGCGACATCGTCTTCCGCTGGGTCTGCGACAACGGCTCCTTCCCGCGCAGTATCAGGCGCAGCAGGATATAAGAAAGCACCGCCACCTCCTCCGTCAAGTTCATTTGCTGCTCCTCCGCCTCCATATTCAGCCTCGTCAAGCGGGGGAAGCGCTTCCTCTGGCGTGACTGGGAAACGGGGACCTCCACCACCGCCACCTCTCAAACCAAAGCCGAAACCGGCCCCCAAAGTGAAGTACGTGGTAGCTCTGTATGATTTTGTTGCCCAGGTATTCCCATTTTTTTTTTTTTCGGTTCAACGAGATCCTGACTTTAACTGAGGCGGACGGAGATTTGTCATTCAACGCTGGAGATCGGATAGAACTTGTGGAGAAGACGCAGAGTAGTGAGGATTGGTGGACAGGCCGATTAAATGGACAGCAAGGCGTTTTTCCTGGTATGTAAAGATATAACCCCGAATTGTATGTTTCCGCTGATCATTTATCTACAAGGAAATTATGTTCAAGAGACTTGAGAGATAATCATATGATAGTCACCCATCAAACATATTTTGTTGATATGATTGAGTAGAATTGGCAAGCAGGTATAAATACGGAACAATAAATGAGGAGTAAAGGGATTGGCGTGATTGGCTGGCTATTTACTTGAGATACATAGCAAGCAACATTTTATTCAGCTTCTCGTCGTTTACGTCGTCTCCCCGCTCACCATGTCCTCCTCAATTTTACGCCTTTCACGTCTACACCGCGCAGCCTCTTGCTGTTTCTATCTTCCATGCTCAAATCATCCCAGACGAGCTATGATGTCTGCACTCCGGACCAACAATACCCATCCGCTTTCTTCCCTCTCTGATTCGCCACCAGTTGTAATACCAGACCCTACATCAATACCAAGTGACGCCGCTGCTCCACAAACAGCAGCAAGACCACCTCCTGTTCCCAAGGCCGAGAAACCCCGGCCCAAAATCAGGGCGACGAAGGCCGCTCTGACGATGGTGCGTTCATTCTCACATGTTGCCCTCATCTACTCATCCATTCTTGTTCTAGACACCACTCGCTGTTTCTCGAATACGTGCATTGCTGAGTGGACCAACACCCCAGCTCATTCGCATAGGTGTGCGGAACAAGGGCTGTGCTGGGCTCTCATACCATCTTGAGTATGTGGAACACCCCGGAAAGTTTGATGAAGTAGTCGAACAAGACGGGGTCCGCGTCTTGATAGACAGCAAAGCTCTGTTTTCCATCATCGGTAGTCAGATGGATTGGCAGGAGGACAATCTGAGGTGTGTTCTCTTGCGGCTGATGTCTTGTTTCTTCTCATTCATTCCTCCTTATCAATAGTTCGAAGTTTGTCTTCAAGAATCCGAATATCAAGGATGCGTGTGGGTGTGGAGAGTCCTTCAACGTGACCACATAACGTGGCCCACCGTTGTGTGATGATGATCAGTTACCTTTACTCTTATATGTTTATCATACTGTATCCATAACTGCAGCCATTTAATTAACTACATAGACCTCCACTCTCACTGTATCACCCCGAAAGAGTCTTGTATTATTTATTTTGGTGACTAACTTATACACAACATTTACAACGCAGATGACAGGTGGAGAAAATATAGATCGTCGGAGTACAGCCCACACAGTGGGTGCTAAGGCGGGAATGTCTTTGCAGACATCGTTCCATGGTGAACAACATGGCTGATACTTCGGATTGGCATTGAAGGATATCGCAAATTGTCAGAGGCATCCCTGCTTCGGTGTTTCCGTTTGATGCTGGGGCGCTTTGGCTCCAGTACCTCGCCTGTCTTCCCTTCCTTCAATAACTCGGTCGGACTGGCGCCTCGTTTTCCTATCGACACAGAAGATGCCATGAAGGCATCTTCGCTTCCATGCACAGATTCGGACGTCAAAGCACTCGCTTCTTGGATCTTGGGTGGTGACAAGTCTGCTTTGGCAGACAACATTCTCTCTTTCTCTTGATCAAGCACCATCAATGCACCCTCGATGACAGCAGCATGCACAAAGACATATTGCCGCAGACTCTGACACAAACTCATTCGCTGCTCTCGCATGTCTTGCACCACCTCCCAAATAGGATCATCGAACGTTGTCAACTCCAGAGGGGAATAGTCTTCATGCAAAGGCCGTGGCTCCTTGTAGTCGAATGACTTGTGTTCGAGATCGTTTGTGCTTGGCGAAGTGACGGGTGCAATACATGCCGAATCCATAGGGCGAGAGTGATAGTTTTGAAGCTGACGACCGTCGTGTTGTCTGCTCTCTTCATCAGCCGAAGGCGACTGTGACCTTGATGGTAGTTCCGCATCACTTGCAGAATGATGATCAACGGGAACAGGAAGTGTGTCACTCAGTTTGCCCAACAAATTAGGCATCGATTGTCCTCCCGTTGCCGGTTTGAAAACCCTCGAGGTGGAAGCTAATGATGTTATATTCAACGAGACATTTCTTGGGTGATCTTCACACCGTTTACTGGAGGTTGGAAGATAATCTGGCGGGGTTGTTGGGATATTTTGTATACCAGCGGGAGGGAACAACGATTTTGAGGGTGACGAGGTCCCAGACACGGAGGTGTCAAGGGATGAGGATGAATGATGATAGCTGCCATGCGCATGCTGCAATCCCTCTGATCCATCTGAACTTGATGATCCCGTAGCAACAAGTCTACCATATTGGGCTAGGTTCTCCACCCATTTCCTTGTGCATGTGTCGGTCGCGGGGACAGAGTTCTGATATTGCAATTCTCGAGGATGCAGGATGGCGGATGCCACCGAAACATGGACAGATAAGCCAGAAGAAATCGCCAAGCTATCTTTTTCTTCTTTGGCGGAACCGTCCAATTGAGTGGACGATAGAGGGTGCCCGGATGTCACAGCAATTGGAATGGTGGCCATGGAGGAATGACTGGTTCCATTTTCTTCCACTCTGGCCGAATCAGAAATCGAAAGGTCGACGTCCATGGCCTCGCCACTGCGATGAGCTCTAAACTTCGTCCTAATTTCCCTCCTGATAGCATCCAACACCGCATCCACTGCGATAAAGCCACCTGTCCGTCCCACCCCTGCACTACAATGCAAAAGAACGGGACTGTTCTTTCCAAGTGCATGCTTGGCAATCCCAACCGTCTCGTCAAGTTCAATCGTCGACATATCGACAGTCTTTGATTGGACAGACGGTTCATCTTGGATATTGGTCTCTTCAACAGCTTCTTGTACCTGCTTGATTAAGCCCAACACGCCTCTCGGATCGTCAGGGACATTCATATCCGGCCACTCCAAATACTGCAGATGCACAACCGTTCTGGGTTTGGCCGCTGGATGTCCTGTATGAACCAATTCAAAAACACGTTTTATTGTTTCTGACTTATAACGATGTTCTCCTTGTATTCTTGACGAGTCTGGAGTGAATATGGAAGACGTTGACGGATTTGCAAAAAAACCTGGTTGATCGTCTTCAGGCATGAGACCACTCGTTGAGATCAAACGAAGTCGGAGGGGCCCAAAAGCGTTTTCTGTCCAGTAAGACCCACATTTGACCATAGCACCTTCCACTTCGCGTGTAAGCATAACAATAACATGCACATTTTGTTCCCAACAGAGGCTATATATGGCGATAAGTGTGATTGTTTGCAGAAGTAGAATTGAGAAAAATTCACGTCCAAAAATCAACAAAGGTGGCTGGAAGAGGACCTTGTGTTGCAATGTATCGTCTATTGGTGCCCAAAGGCTGAACGTATGAAGCGTTGACGTAGTCGTCATCTGAAGGTCTCCGCTGATGGAGCCGTACGCGAGCATGTTCAAACGGCCAGATATGTCGGTAACTTGTGGGCAGAATGAGTAGGTTCCGAGTAAAAGAAATAAGGAAGGCATACCGATTTTTAGCCCCCTTTTCCACCCCGGCTGTTATACTGAATGGAAACGGCAGCTTTGCCCCTGGAACCGAAACTTCTCCGCTTTCTTTCGAATGATGCTCCATGATTCCCATCAAGCGTCTTTGTTCAGCCAATTCTATTCTGTAAAATTGCATGGCCAAGGCTTCAGCACCCTCTTCAACATTGGCTGAATCAGGGGAATCGTCGTCCGAGTCAGATGACAACTGATCGGACTGGGGACTCAGAATGTTGACTGCCTTGCCAGCGCGATGCGCGATGTTTTGGAGCCAAGGAAAAGGAAGTTCATGTATGCGGCGACGGACGCGGCGGGGAAGGCGGAGGGGTATGCATTCTGTGATACCGTGGGAAAGCTCAAGATTTTGGCGAATGGTATCAAAGAAAGGATTGCATGTGGGGCGCGAGAAAGCGTGTGAAGAGATCGATGGAGGTGGACAGATATGTTGGGATGTGTGTGGGCGACTCGTGTTCTTTTGACCGAGGTGAGGGGAATTGCGTATGATGGTCGACGACAGGGAAAAAGCTGACATGGGGAGGTTACGAGTACGAAGGAGGGAGGTTTGGTGTGGCTGATTTGTGTCCTCGCCATCTTCCTCGCTTTCTGCCTCCGGAGTGGGAGGACGAGTGTTGACAAGGTCCCTTCTCTCCCTCCATACGCCTTGGAATCCGCCTTGCAACCAGGCAAGTTCCCCTCGGAATCCATCGTTCTTAAACTTCCGTAACAAACCTTGAATATTCGACGAGTCTGGAATGGCAGCCGAATCAGCGTCGTAGACAAGGATGCGTGAAGCAGAGTGCCAGGCAGAGAAACGGTTACGGGTGCTGGACGATGGCAGCATGGCAGCAAGACGCTCAAGGGAGAAGAGCGGACGTTTCAGGAGGGTAGACGGAACTGAAAGACAGAGGGCTCCAGGTAAGCGAGCGGAGGAGTAGGCGGCGTGAGGGCGAATGTCGATGATGAGGGTAGAGGGATCGTCGAGCCATTCATGGAGAGAACGAGCAGCGAGGGGAGCGAAAGAGGAGGAGGACGATGAGGACGTTGGCTGAGGAGAACATTTTGAAGGGAAGGAGATGTTTTCCATGGGCGAATTCGGAGAGTGGTTGGTTGGGCTGAGGTGGGCGGTGAAGATTGGAGGCGAACCGAAGCGTGAGGCAATGGCTTGGGCAAAGGGATCGACGGGGTGGTCTCGCAAAGAGACCTTGTCACCGTCGACGGCGGTGAAGAAGTCCATATATGCGCGGTAGTTAAAACGTCGTCAAGCTCGTTGTGGAAGCAGTACTTAGCGCAGGCTTAGTGTTGATTACAACTCTAGCTTAAATGACGTCACTCCCACTCACTCATCACCAAACAATGATCCCTCCTCGTCCGACACAATTTCCACATATTTCTTAGCCACTCCTCGCGCGGCACGCATCCCAGATGCAGCTCGTGCAGGAGGCTTCGGTAGATCATCATAGTCCATTATCTCAGAATCAGAATCAGACTCCACTACCCTCTTCAGCGATTTCTTGGGTGGAGACGCAGGCTTCATGCTTTTCGATATCTTTCGTTGCGTAGCAGCAGCCTTGTTGTTCGATGGTCCCGCCTTTCCGCTCTCTATTGTAGTAGTCTTCTTCTTTTTCACCGGCTTGGTCGCTGCTTCGTCTGACTCTCCGTCCGATATCGCATGGCTGCATCAAACATTGTCAATCCAAAACTGTAATTGATTGATACCTTGTCAGTTGTGTCGCACCTTTTCCGCTTTATCGCTGTTTTTCCCTTTGTCTTTGCGGGCTCGTCAGAACCGCTGTTGGTCGAAAGCTTTGCAGGCCCCTTCTTCTTCACCGTTGGCTTTTCAATTACCTCAACCGCGTCCGAGTCCGACTCGTCTTTCACTGTTTTCTTCGGGACTGCCTTTTTCGTTGAAGAGCGTAGGTTGTCATCCTCCTCCTCGTCGTCATCATTCATCAATGGCTTTTTCGGTCCTGCGATTCTACGCTTTGGTGCAGGAGGCTCACTGTCTTCGTCATCCTTGTTGACAACTAGCTTCTTCGCAGCTGTCGCTGGTTTTTTCTTCGCAATCGGTATTTTCTTCTCGTCGTCATCCTCGTTCCTTTGCTTTGAATTGGCTGCTTTTGACTCGGGCGCCTTCCGTTTCAGAGCAGCAGCTTTGATAGGTTTGAAGTCATCGTCATCATCGGATCCACCTTTTCCGATAGATTTGCGTGTTTTAAGGGTGGTTTGCTTGCGTTTGACTTTTTTCCCATTGGCGTCGGTGTTTTTCTTCTCTTCAAACAGCAAGCAATCTTTCTAAATAGAATGTTGACCATCGTCAGCTCCCGTTGAGGACCGCATCGTTAGGTACCTACTTCCCACTCTTCCACGAATCTGTCTAGATCCGAGTTCCACAGGTCCTTGGGGGTCTTCTCCAAGAGTGCTAGAAGCTCTACTTCTTTTTCCTGAGCTTGCAGGAGAAGCCGCTCAATCTAAATCATCTTTAGCGACAGCTTATGCTCGAATATATTTTCACCAACCTTCTCTTTAGTAAGACTCCAAATAGCCATACCGAGAAGATAATCATAGTCGGCGAGATCGCCGACATCACTATCTTCATCCTCTTCAGCTTCCTCGTCTTCTCCACTCGCCTTCGCACTTGTCACCTTGGGGAACGGTCTGAACTTGTGCCGACGCAGGTCCGCTACAATGTCAACTTTCTTGCGATTTGACACTACCAAATCCTTGTTGATAATCATCTGTATGAAGCGGGCTTGGTTGGATAACTTTTCGAATGCGGTCTGAATTTCATTTGCTAGGAAATCCTTTCGTATCATGCGTTAGGGTAACTGTTGCACGTAGATAAACATTTCCATACTTTGCGTTTTTGATAAAATGCTAGACGCATTGGGTAGAATTCTTCCAGTATCTCCTCTGCTGAATCATACTTCCTGATCTTCCCATCAAAATCGAAGCACATCATATTGCTTGTGTTAATCTTCGAAGTAAGTTTGAAGAACTCTAGGAGGCCTTGCTGTTCCGCCTTTTCAAGTTCTTTTGCTCCCATATTAATTATAAAATGCACGTTCAAGTTATCGTGGTGCTCTTTATAATCCTGGAACATTTGAGGTATTAGTTTCGCATGCTGGATACCGTCGCAGTACGCTACCTTTATTGACCCTTCCCTCTCCTTCTCTTTGTCACCCAGGATCATCTGTTCAAGCTCGGCCTTGTAGTTTTGAGTCCACTTATGGATTGGTAGCTCCGTGATTTCCACCGTCGTATCGTTGATTTTTCTTACGACACCGAAGACATCGTACTTGTGCTTCGCAGCGAGTTTAATCTCTCCCTTGAAACCACGCCACCAGGGCACCATGGGAACAACGTCCTCGCCACTCATCAACCTACGTATATTTCGGACGATATCCATGGGGTTGTAGCAGGGAATCGTTGTACTCCAACCTATGGAGAATGAATTTACCCATAATTAAGCTCTAGAATCTTGACGCTCACCAGTACCAATGCCTTCGGCCCCATTAATGAGAACGAGAGGTAGGATCGGCATGTACCATTCTGGTTCTATGATTGCATTGTCGTCTTTTTGAGACTTGAGCAAAGGATCGTCCGCAGTGGGCATGAGAACCCTCGCAAGAGGCATGGGCTCGGTGAAGATGTACCTCGGCGACGCGTGATCTTTACCACCTACGTCTCGAGTACCATACTGGCCTGAGGGCCTCAGCAGACTGATGTTATTGCTACCGACATAATCTTGGGCCAGATTGACGATCGTTTGTGCCAAGCTCACCTCGCCATGATGGTAAGCTGCGTGTTCACTAATATAGCCAACAAGTTGCGCAACCTGGAATAGAGGATTAGTCGTGCTTATCAAAAAGCCGTGCCCTTCACGACTTTACCTTGATTTCCTTTTTTAGTTTGCGTTTGAAGCAGCCCCATATCACTTTTCGTTGACCAGGTTTCAATCCATCGGCAACTGAGGGGATGGAGCGAACGTTATCCGCCATTGAGAAGAGAATCAATTCCTTGTTGATGAATTCTGAATAGGGAATCTCCTCTAAGCGGTGATCCAAGTACGTTCCAGGCTATTATGTCTTGGTCAGATGAAATGGTAGGCTAGTACGAGCGTACCTTAAATTGACGGAGCCATTCCTTTCGGTCGTCTGCTTTCTTCTTGCTAAATGCGAGGTCAATCAACTCACGGTCGCCATCTTGAGTAGGAGCAAATGGAATCATATGTTTCGACATATGACTGAAGTAGTTCCTCGCGTCAGCGTCGGTGCTTGTGCCAAGTCCCTTTTTGGCCAATATCAAAAGAAAATTTAGATTCTTTTAGGTCATGTTCTTGCCTTGAAATATTTCGAATCCCATTTCTTAGCACCAGGAGTGTCTTCCAACCATTGTTCGTACTCTGGAATTGTGAAAAAATCGCGCTGCTGTTTACCCTTGGTCACCTTCACAAATGATTGTCAGTCGAGGCAGTATGGGACGATTATTAGCAACCTACTCGGACAATTGGAGTGACAAACTCCACAAGGAAGTCGGGAAGTTTCAACAACGTTGGATAGAAATGATCAAGGAAGTTTATAAGTAAGCCTTTAATATGTGAACCGTCGTGATCCTGAGGAATGTCATCAGGGAAAAAGAATCTAAACGGGGAATGATTGCGAAACAGACCTGGTCAGTCATGATCATCAGCCGCCCGTAACGGAGGCTCGAGGTGTTCGAGTAGTCTTTATTGTGTTGAAGGCCCATGATCTTCTTGATGTTCTGAATTTCTTCGTTCTTCATGATTTGATCATGTTTCGCTTCCCGAACATTCAATAATTTCCCTCGAAGGGGGAAAACACCGAAGTTATCTCTACCCACAACTCCCAAGCCAGCAACGGCCAATGCCTTTGCCGAGTCACCCTCAGTCAAAATAAGCGTGCAATCCCTCGCGTGTTTAGTCCCTGCGTTATTCGCATCTGAAAGTTTTGTGAGGCCCAACAATCTGGACAAGACGTAAATAATTCGTTTGTTCAGCAATTGTCGATGATCACCTGCTGCGCTTGCTTCCGTCAGTCTTCTTGATTTGTTGCTCTGCTTTGAACTTTGCCCAATTTAAGATATTATCTATGATAGCAGACTTTTGGACTGATTTCAACGGTTAGATCATCTAGTAGCGGTGAGATATTTGCAAGAACGAACCTTTCTTCATGAATTCCTCTGTCAGTGTCGGCTTTGTCCCAAACTTGGAGGCCGGCAGTGTGAGAGTCTCCTTTGTTTGACTGTCGAATGTGGGATTCTCTATCAAAGAGTTGATAAATATCCACATATGGTTCTTGATTTGGGCGGGCTTGACAGTAGCCGCTTTATTTTTCTTGGAGATTGCAGCTACCAGGTTCTTGGCAATTTGATCAGAGATATATGCGACATGTGTGCCACCTTTCGTTGTCGAAATAGAGTTAGCGAAGGAGACTTGATGGAAGTTGCCATCCGAAACCGCGAAAGCGATCTCCCATCGAGGGCTAATTTGTTCGTAAATGATAGAGGGCTTTGGTTGAGCGGCCCCTCCCGCATTCTCGGTTGCCTCTGCTTGAGCGGAATTTATGTACATCTCGACATATTGCCTGAAGTTCTTGACCTTCAGCCGCTCGTCATTGAGAAAAACCTTAACGTCTTTGACTGTCCCGGCCATATCATACACACGTTTCCGTAAGAGTCCTGCGGTGTCTTCGTCTATTCTTTCCATTCCAAACCGCTGAAGGTCTGGGCGGAAGGTAATCCGAGTCCACTCCTCCCCTTTCGCGTTCTTGGTTATCTTGGCTTTTCCACAGATACCCATGTTATTTGTCCAAGTCTGTTTATACTTTTGTTGGGTATTTTTGTCAGCTGTTTCAACCGTGAATTCGTGAGAGTAAATGTTGGCAAGTTTTGCCCCATATCCGTTACGGCCTCCAGTTAGCTTCTTCTCGTCGTCGTCATAGTTGGAGGAAGAAAGAAGGTGGCCAAAGATGAGTTCTGGAATATACATCTTTTCCTGGGAGTGCATCTCAATTGGTATACCGCGACCATTGTTGTAGACTGAGATGGTATTTTTCTCAAGGTCGAGTGTGACTTTCAAGGAGTCCATAGAAGGGTCGTTGATCTTTCGAGATTTTTGTAAGTAGACATAAATGGGTTACGCATCAATACACGCACTTTATTATCCGCAGCGTTAACCAATATCTCGTCAACAATTTTGAAAAATCCTGGGACATATTTTACATCGCGGTGCACCATTCGCTTGGTATCCACATCAAAGGTCCACATAGTTTGTGTAATGGTCTCTACACTTCCAATGTAAGAGTCCGGTCTCTTGAGGATATGTTCTAGTTGAGAAAGCTTGAGGGGAAATGAGAAATCGTTCTATAAAGGACATAGCACCATACCTTTGTGTATGTCTCCGACGCAGTCTTCTTCTTCTTCTTCGCAGGTTCAATGGGATCTAATTTCGAGGTCGACGGCCTCAAGTCCTCTATCTCTGACGCGTCTCGACGTTCGTCAACGTCCATCGAATCATCGCTATCTTCGTCTTCCAAAATGACTTTCTTCTTAGCGGATGCCTTCGTTGTGGGTTTAGTCGCCATAACTTTGCCGTTGGTTTTAGTTTTTGGCGGAGCCTATCAGCGTGACGCCGTGAGGAGTGTCAGTGGCAAGGCAGAAACCACATACCTTCTTGACGACCGCGTAGCCATCCGACTCTGACTCAGAGAAGTTGCTATCAAACTTCTCGCCATCAGACGAACTCATTTTCTGGCTAAGAAAGTGGGGCTCTAGACGGTATCTGGTAAGTGTTGGTAAAAGGTGGTTGACTTCAATGACTAGAATCCACGCGACGTGCTTCCGTCATCACGTGATCCCGCGTAATTACGCGAAAATTTGAATAATGCTCAAAGTCAGAATTACGTAGAACTGTAACGAGGATGATATTATTTGTGGTGGAAAGAAGAGTACTTGAAGTGCATGGTTTCACGATTTCAATGAAGTGCGATTGTCATTCACACCTCGCACATTTAGTAGCACCCCACATAATACTTGCATAATAGTACTATCTCTTGGAGGAGGGTCGAGGTATATTGACTCTCAGGGTTTTGTTTTGATGTTACTGACAATGAGACTCTACGATTGAAGTTGTAATCAGTTCCAGTGATACGACACAATCAAAACAACATGCCTTGTAGCTTTGAACGTCTCCTTTAAATTTCTTGACAGTCCCGTCACCACAAACCCATAGCTTTGCCAATATCGTTAGCATTGAACCGTTTGGAAAAAGAAGAAACTACCTCCTTCGCCACTTGGGTAATGAATCGCTCATCGTGAGATATGATGATCACGCCGCCATTCCACTTTCCTAGCGCCGCCATCAGCGCATCAAGACCCTAGACCACAAACTTTTTCAAAACCTTATGAAGCGAGAACAACTCGCCTACCTCGATATCCAGATGATTGGTGGGCTACAATGGTCGCTTTAAGACCCAGCGGAAAATTTACTGCGGAAGATTCTTTACCTCGTCCAGCAACAAAATGTGAGGCTGCTGTAATGATAACGCCGCGAAAGCGACACGGGATTTTTGGCCTCCACTCAGTGTTCCGATGAGTTGAAGGCTTAAGAATCAAATCGTTCAATCGTTGTGGTCCCCAGCTGCCAGTATAAAGACGCACCCTGTCATGCCACTGATCTGGAAGTTCCCCAGATGCCCGCGGTATTCTTGCTCACTCTTTCCAGGAAACTTGGAAGCCAGAAACTGCACTGGAGTCATCGTGGGAATCAACATGTCGACGTGGTGCTGAGAAAAATATCCACTAGAGCAAAACATTCAGACATGCGCATCTGTGGTTCACTGGACAAGTGACTCACACGCGAAGACGCCCATTACGGTTGACATGTCCCGCCTGGGGTCTCAACTCTCCCGTCAAAATCTTAATCCTGAAGAACATCAAAGTACCACTCAGCAAACCAACATTTCGACGCGAATGACCACATACAGCGTCGATTTACCGGCGCCATTGGCGCCCACAATAGCAATCCTTGAGTCAAGGCCAACATCGATATTAATGCCTTTGAGGATGAGTTTATCGGGGGTATATCCGAATGTCACCTCCGACATCTGCAGCAGAGGAGGAGAGATCTTGTCAGTTTCGGGAAATCTAAAAAGTATCAGCAAGGCATTGAGCAAGGAGGTAGGGAAGACAAAAATACTTGAATTGTTCGGTTTCCTCCTCTTCAGGAGGTTCCAAGTCAGGAAGCTGTCCATGGCACCATTGAGTCTATGAGGAGTTATCAAATATTCGTGCGAACCTTTTCTAGAATTTTGATCTTCATTTGAGCCTGCGCAGCTAAAGGATATATCTTTCAGGAATCATACATGAGAAGAGATCGGATTAACTGACCGCGATTGGCATTGTATCTCCACCGGTCAATGAAAGCTTGAAGATGCTTTCTATACTCCATCTGTGTGTCGTACTCCTTGCGCATATTTCGATCACGTTCAGACTTGGTTGAATAGAATTGTGTAAAGTTCCTGGGATATGCGTCAAGCACGAACCGAATGAAATAGATAAGGAAATACCCTTTGTAGTAATCAAGGCGACCGGAGTGCTGATGGACGATGTCAGTGGCAACTGCATCCAAAAATGCTCGATCGTGAGATCTGTCGTTACATATAAGCCAAATTTGACAAATGAAACTGTAAAATTCCTGACACGACGAGCAAAGTTCCAGGCCATGTTTGCAGATAATCTTCCAGCCATGCGAGAGCATTGAGATCAACTAGCAATAAAATGTAAGCTACAGAAACACGGTATGTATAAAGGTGAACACAACTCACTGTGATTGGACGGTTCGTCGAGTAGTAGAAGGGCCGGCTGGAGTAACATGAAAATTTTGAGATATTTAGACATGGCGAACAGACCTTCACAAACAAGGCCCTAGCAAGGGCAAGCCTCATCCTAGCGGAAGAGTTCATTTTGAATAAACTCTCAAAGAAATGGAACTTGCCTCCAGCCACCACTAAATGACCGAGTCGGCCGTTGTTGATCTGCCTCGTCGAACCCCAGACCTAGATGGAGATAATTAGGATCATGAATGTAAATTTATTTCTTGCAACGTGCCGGCAAGTAGAGCAGCTGCTCGGGCAGGCCCGCTTGCTGCATCCATTTCGGATAGTCTGGTGTGCACCTCTGAAAGCCTTGACGATAGTTCCTCGCGAGCGTCTTCGAAGCGTTTGTCGTCGCCTTCTGTGTCCAGCTCCGCCAATTTTGAATCCAGCATCGTCTGCTCCTTCATAAGATGATCCCTCCAGACGTCAGCCTTTAAAACAGAATCAATGGCCTTGGTATCATCGCCAATAATCTACTTGTCATGATCAGGTTTGCATTTTCTTTTTTTTCAATTCTGGGAGATAACATGCCTCTTGCTCGACAAACAATATCGTGATATGAGCTGGAATCGGCACCTCTCGCATGGCAATGTGACGCAACAGCGTAGACTTGCCGATACCTACGAAAAGGACGACACGATTGGCGTGTGAATTTTGGAACAAAGGAATTTAAGTACCGTTTCGACCAATGAGACCGTACCGACGTCCATGTGCGAGAGTAAGTGTGGCACCAGAACTACTTGAGATTGAGCGGGCAATTAACTTTTAAATTGATGGGACCTACAGGATGCGGTTTGAACCAAAATTAACATCGATGGAGGGCAAATGTATATCCTTGCTTTTGTTCTTTGAACTTGCGCTCGCGTCCAGTGGATTGATCTAGTATGTTTTATCAGCAGCCATTTCTATAGGTACAACGGCCATGCCTTCATAAACAATTCTTCATAGGTTTGCTGCAGAGACGAGATCAGCGGGTCGCATGTAGCTGAAATGACATATTTTACTTGTTTTCGATGGGCATCAAGGAGTTTCGACCCTTCATACAGATCTCTCCTTGACCGTTTCTCAATTTTCGCCTGAAAATGGGATGTAAAGCGATTTGCAATTGGCCAAAACTACATGCTCACTCTGAGCTTGGCCTCTTGCTTTTCAAGCTTCTTGACATCAACTCGGGAGGCCCTTGAAATATTGTGTAAAACTGTAGGCGCTCTATGAAAGTTTTTTCGGGACGTACTTTCCTTTGTTTATTGATTCTAGGTCCACTCCTTCGGATAGCGCTATGGTGTTAGAGAGTTGAGATTTACTCATATCCATGACCTTATCTAGCTTTTGCAGCTTCGGTTGCGATTTGTTTTTGAGACGAGCACGCAACTGTTCCTCCAGAAGATCACCGAGCTTCAGCATTAATTTCTCGAGAACATCGTCGCGGTCCCCAGCTATAGATTTCAGAACGTCATGAGCAACTTGTAGAACATCCTCTTCTTCGCCTGCATCGTCAACGAGATACCCTGACAAGTATTGCACGATGACCTCCTCAGTTCCCGGAAAGCTTGCACGAATTTCTTCTGCAAGGTCTTCTGAAGACATGGTACCGATTAAATGCTTGTGTAGCTGGAGAGAACGACTCGGATTTCATAACATGCACATACAACGGCGTTCAAATAGGCAAGGACTTCATCCACAACCTTCCACAACCGGCAGAAGGACCATCAAGTATTATTTAGTTCGAAAGATGTGGAGTGCGGGGTAAGCGTTGATTCAGATTTCCATTCATTGACTTGCAAAAGAAATTTCAAACGTCCAACTTCAACTGGCACTGAAAAGGATTGGTAGAAAGGGCTATGTGGAGCGTTATTTCGAAGGCCGGCCCCTGGCCAAAAGGATCTCTTCCTACATACATGGGGGAAAAAAAGAAGTAGAACGAAAGGCAGAAAAACATCTTAGCAAACTGCTAAGAACACATCAAGCTACGAATGCACGGGCCTTGCGACCCTTGGCGCCAGTCTAAACAGAGTTCGTTAGTAACGCATGCGGAATGCTTCAGAAGCCAACCTACGGTGGCGGTAGCAGCAGCCTTTTGTGTTGGGGTGGCCGCACCATTGTTATTTCCTTTGGCGGCACCACCTTCCGTCGAAGTGAACTATCACAGATTCGCCGTCAATAACAAATATCATGAGTTGGCGAAGAAGATGCGCACATAAACGCAATCATCCAACGATCCATGCTGAGCAACTGGGGCGATGACAGGTTGATGATTGGCTGCGGCATTGATCGAGCAGAGTCGATATGAACCGGCAGGAAGTCCATTTGTAACGTCGGCAGTTAAGACACCGCCTTGGGCAGCAGCATTAAGACCCTATTTATGTTAGAAAAGAAATCGTAAAAACAGCGAAAAACCGCGTACCTTGAAGAAGGCGAACTTTTTTGGATCGGTAGGTGTTGTTTGTGTAAGAGAGGTTAGCTGCTCGACGACAACATGTGAATGGCCAACAATGACCCCTTGATTATTCAACTGTTGAGGAGCGGAAAAGTAATTTTCCTGTGCGTTGACAAAGTTACCCGTCTGGAGATTCTTAATTGCCATGCTGATCGTGAAAGCTGTGTTGGCAGCCACTGTGCCACCGTTCTTTGGATTCGTAAATTTCGACGAAGGCATATTATCAACCGAAGGGATGGCACCAATGGGAGCAGGATTACATGACCCGGTCGTAATCTGCTTTCCATTGGTGATAGGGAGATTAGGGACGGTAAGGCAGAAATTGATAAAGTTATTTGT
Organism: Laccaria trichodermophora; assembly: GCA_018417955.1. Taxonomy (NCBI): domain Eukaryota; kingdom Fungi; phylum Basidiomycota; class Agaricomycetes; order Agaricales; family Hydnangiaceae; genus Laccaria; species Laccaria trichodermophora. Next base: position 2,048,860 of record JACTVC010000002.1, read on the forward strand.
AGACGTGATGGAGGGCACTTGGCCTAGTCAGTGAAGGGATGAATATAAACTAGCATCACGTCGGGTACGAAGGAACTAACCAGCGGCAGGAACATCTTGACCATTGTTTGCGAACCCAGCAGCAATGACTTTTGGATCAAGAGCTAGGATTGAACGGTGTGAGGTAAACCGCAATCATGAACGACGTGATTCGCTTACTTAGCGAGGTCTGTGGATTGCCGGCGTTTCCTCCTGATCCCCCGTTTCCGCCTTTGGTGCCTTTTTGGCGAGAAACGACGACGGCCGATGCATGCGAGATGATGGGAAGGAGAACAAGACAAGTCGAAATTTTCATATTGGCGGATCAGAGGACTTCCAGAAGTCAATAAAGAATGTCAAAGATAGCTACGAGAGGCGTGAGTTAAGCTCAGCTAGGGTTGCGGGGAGGCGGTACTTGGCAGAGGACTTACTTGATACAAAGGAGAGGAAAGCCAAGAGGCAGCACGGCTGCAGGAAAGAAAAAGATGGAAATGGGAGTGAAGAGATGGGAGTGTTGGGCCGTTGGGGACCTTGCTTATATTGTATTGATGATCCATTGTTTCCACGGGAACCCTTTATTTAAATAAGGTTGCTCTTCTTTGTTGCAGGTTGAACGGAGGATGGTCCAAGATGGTCCTTGCCGTCTAATTTTGATGTGACAATCTTTGTTCTTGGCATCAAATGCCAAGCAATTGCAACGGCAGTCGCTTAATATAGCAAGAGGCAATAATTGAAGATAATTGAGCTACGGGTATTCAATATTCAATCTGATGCTGTGTATCGTAGTAACGCACGATTCAAGTTCTAATATTTATTCTTCAGCCCTTTGGCCTTCTCCACTGCGCACATGAACGATGCCAGAGTATCAACTTCCTCTCTGCCATTGATTGACGTCAACTCTCGAAAATGCCGCTCAACAATCCCCGCAATCGTCCCATGGAGTTCACCAACGTCTGCCAGAATCGGTGTGCGAATTCTAATCTCCTCTTCCAGCAACCGCGAACTTCGTCTACGGTTCTGGTCCTTCGCGTCGCGTCGCGGGCGGTTGGCTGGTGTCAATGCAGGCGGGCTGGGGGCCCTTGATGTATGGCGCTGTTGATTGGAAAGCGAGGATGGAGAAGGTGGGTCTGCTGGGGAGAGAGGCGAAGGATATACATCCGGGACAATGTCGAACTGAGTCAGATAGCGGTAGAGGACTGTTATTGACATCTTATTGAATTCGACCTAAAGGCGACTATGAGCTTGATACGCAAAATGCGACAACATATATAGTAGCTTACCACTGACAGAGCTGGCTCTGCTTCCGTAACCTCTTTCCTGCTGTTCGTCACCGAGACCGCGTAGCTTGGTTCCACTCTTTTTCTTTTAACGCGAGGTTCGCCGTCTGGTTTGTCGGTCGCATGGCGCTTCGCTCCCCCTCCCATTGTTGAAGGGGGTCCAGAGTAGGTGGCGTCGTCGTTGACTTTCTTGCGTGCCTGTGTTCTCGAACGAGAGCCTGTGCCCGACGTTTGTGCCGATGCAGACATGCTTAAGGGGTAGCAATTGGGTAGTTATTAGAGCCTGTTCAGCAACCAGAATCTGACAAGAATCTGGTTCAATTCTTTCAGATTCTTGTGACACGATGTGACCTCTCTCGTGATTTGTTGATGGCACGGCAAACTGGCGACAACCGTGGACGGCGTGACATGTCTAAAGCCGCTTGACGTCGTGTTCAACGTTGAGCAACACCCTCTCGTCATCGTTCCCCCTCGAGATTACTACAGAAAGAGCAATGAAAATATTTATTGATATACATGTGCATAATGTAGAGTAGTATCTACATGAAAGGAAATGGTGGAAAAGGAAGTGAACTGCTGTGCTCGTCGTTGGCTGCGACGACGGGAAGGCAGTCGACAGTGAGGGTCGCGACGTAAAGAACATCGATTCGGAGAGATCCGTAAAATTGATGGCTTACCTAAAGTCACAACGCAGAGAATCTGAAAGAATTGAACCAGATTCTTTCAGATTCTTGTGACACGATGTGACCTCTTTCGTGATTTGTTGATGGCACGGCAACTGGCGACAACCGTGGACGACGTGACATGTCCAAAGCCCCTTGACGTCGTATTCAACGTTGAGCAACACCCTCTTGTCATCATTCCCCTCGAGATTACTACAGAAAGCACAATAAAAATATTCATTGATATAGATGTACATAATTTAGAGTAGTATTGACATGAAAGAAACTAAAAGAAATACTGAAAAAGGAAGTGAACTGCTGTGCTCGTTGTTGGCTGCAACGACGGGAAGGCAGTCGACAGCGAGCGTCGCGACAGGGTTCAGAAGAAAATAAGTAGATTCGGAGAGATCCGTAAAATTGATGGCTTACCTAAAGTCACAACGCAGAGAATCTGAAAGAATTGAACCAGATTCTTGTCAGATTCTGGTTGCTGAACAGGCTCTTATTAGGTGCAAGGTGAAGTTGCTAATTTCGGTCTTCTCCTTGGTCACCGAGTTATTTTTTTCATAAATATTCCCATCTAAGTATTGGGTGACTTTCCATAACACAAATTCTCTAGATTTAAATAAATCAACGAGATCTAGGGTCCTCAGCCGAGATGCCGTGTCCACGAAGGGTTCAATGTTGATGGGCGCCCTGGTTGACGACCTTCTATAAACCTTAATCTGTTCATAGGGTCTGACCCCCTCGAACAGATTTCAAACGCTCGAATAAACCCTGCCAAGAGGAAACCTTTCCTTCCTGGGGGCGTTTTCTTCCCACCTCGGCTTAGTCATCTCTCCCTCATCGGGCCAATCCTCACCACTCTCCTATGACTGAGGACATTCTGCCCTCTCTGGTTATGAGTTTATACCTCTACAGAGTTCATTAGCACTACTAATGTATTGTGGCTACAAGTTTCCCTCTCTGAACATGATTTTCCCTCTCAAACACTCTTTTCACCACCCAACTTGCTGAACCATGGCCCTTTACAGCTCATTTTGACATTTTCTGGGCTTCATTCGTTGTGTGGCCTAGCTTTCTGGCTGAGTGGCTTTAGTATCAACTAGATTCACCCATCCATGGGCCTGCTTGACCTCAAAGTCGCGCAGATGGGAGGGAAGTGAGTTGATTCACAGCTAGCAAACAAATCTAATTGAATCTAATCAATTGGCGTTACGGTTTATTCACTCCAACAAACTCTCGTGTGAAGTTCTTGTTTCAAGCTCCGATAAGGGTCAGATTTATTCGCTTTTATAGATTTGAGTTACGGAAAGTCACCCATTACTCTTACTCCAATGTCGACCTACGGTTCTCTTTTCCGCGTAACCACTTACGGCGAGAGCCATTGCGCTTCAGTTGGCGCCGTTGTCGATGGGTGTCCGCCTGTATGTACGATCTCGTCTACGTTACCTCTCACTCACCTCCTCCGACCAACAGGGCTTGCAACTATCTGCTGCGGACATCCAAGTTCAGCTCAGTCGACGGAGACCAGGACAGAGCAACCTCACAACTCCTGTTCGTGAACGTGATATCTTGTTGATCTTTTCATTGACCATACGTGCACATCGCAGCGCGATGAGAAAGATCTCATCCATCTCCAATCAGGATTGGAACACGGAGTGACTCTGGGCACTCCCATCGCTTTTCTTGTTAAGAATGAAGATCAGAGACCCCACGACTATTCGGAAACAGACCTCTACCCTCGTCCAAGTCATGCAGATTACACCTATTTAGAAAAATATGGTATCAAGGCAAGCAGTGGAGGAGGCAGGAGTAGTGCTCGGGAAACAGTCGGTTAGTTGGATGCCGTTATGCTCCGTTCTTCTATTGACCTCCCCGGCCTAGCTCGGGTAGCGGCTGGCGCTATCGCGGAGAAATACCTCAAACTCGCATATGGCATTGAAATCGTCGCCTTTGTGTCATCTGTTGGAAAAATACACTTACCAGCAGCCTTGGCTCCTCCATCTCTAACCCCATCTTCAAACGATGATGATGAGGACGATGCTTTGTCGGACGACTTCCGCCAGTTGCTTGCCACCATCTCGAGGGAGCAAGTCGATAGTCACCCGACTCGCTGTCCTCATCATGAAACGGCGGAGCGCATGACACAGGTGAGGCAGTTGTTATATCAGGCGGGATCACTCTCCTGACCATCTGTTACAGCGTATCATCCGAGCGAAGAATGCTCAGGACTCAATTGGAGGTACTGTAACGTGCGTTATTCGGGGGGCTCCTTCCGGCCTGGGTGAACCGGTATTTGACAAGTTCGAGGCTTCACTTGGGCACGCCATGCTTTCCATTCCTGCCACCAAGGCTTTCGAGATTGGATCCGGTTTTCGTGGAACCGAAGTTCCCGGGAGCAAACATAATGATCCTTTCATTCGCCGAAGTGATGGAAGTCTTGGGACGGCAACGAACTGGAGTGGAGGCATTCAAGGCGGGATTACTAATGGAGAGGATATTTACTTCCGGTACGAAACGCAAGCCACTGTTTCCTATCCATTTCATAAACTTTATTGGAAGGATTGGATTCAAGTCCCCAGCAACCATTTCACAGCCACAGGAAACAGCTCAGTATGATGGAACACCAGGATCCTTGGCTGCTCGAGGTCGCCATGATCCATGTGTGGTACCCAGAGCAGTTCCGATCGTTGAGGCTATGGCTGCGATTGTAGTGATGGATCAACTCCTTATACAGAACTCAAGGAAGACGGCTGCAAGCCTACTGCCCCCCATTACGACACTGCCTGCTACGATGGTCATGCCGCGAAAAGTAGCGGAGGGTAGCCAAGGCAGTTAAACAACATGCATCTGGCCGGGACAACCAAATGCTTCATTCAGATCATGGGGTAAATGGAAGACTAGCTCCTCTGTACAATGTAAGAAAGTTATTCCACTAAACAATCAGACTCTTCGGTGCTCCGGCAGCAAATAATGAGATGAAGGTGCCGCCACCACCACTGCAAGGCGCTATTATCAGCTGGACGAGAAGGGTCCATTTTGCTACATACACGGTTACTGGGCTGCCTCCTGGGCCAAATTCGTTGTGACATTCTCGAGTCTTCGTGAACCAGGCTATCATATTCGATTGGATGCGCGTTGAGATATGACGGATGCGCTGGAGACAACGTTAAAGGGGTTCGTTCATCAGCAATGATGTGCTTTGTTTTTTGTTGACCTTTTCGACTTCCTCGTGTTTGTGAGTTACTTTGTGGTAGAAAACGTATCCGTTGGCCGAGTACGCCCCAACCAGATTTACCTGGTTCTCCGCACGCTCGGAGTGGAGCAGAGATCGATGAGGATGCAGAACCGGAGTCACTGGACAACAACGATCCCGGGGAGGAGCTACTAGTAAACAGGTCATGATCTATCGCCGTTTGATGGTGTGAAGAGCTTTGTCGCCGATAGCGACGAAAACCAGATGTAATGCGAACTCGGGAGCGAAATCTCACATGTGTTGGTCTGAGGGGTTGGGCAGGATCATCTTCACGGCGTGGGTCCATTAGACCATCGCAAGAATCGTTGGTACATGGGAAAGGATCAGGAGAGTCATGGATGTGTATTTCAAACTCTTGAACGTTGGCAAAGGGGAGCTCTAGTACTCTTTCACCACGATCGATATGATGATCAACGGCGTTGTCCCCGAACACATTTCGCCCATGTGCGTCAGGGTCTTCAAGCACACTCTCTGAACAGAGAATCGTTAGATCTGGGTGTCAGGCATGGTCCAGCAATACAAACCACTTTTGGGATGACTATCACCTTGTGCAGTGGGTTTGGATACAGCGGTGCTCATTTCCTACTTCTTCAAACTCAGCTTGCCGGCAAACGCTGGGAGGCTATAATCAGGGGAAGTAACGGGTACGATGAAGCGACTGCGATCTCCAAGGGTGTGGAGATAAGTACCGAACATTGGAGACGGATTAGCGCTGGTGTATATCAAGTCAATTCTACAATTTGCGCTCCTCCCAAATCTTTGCCAGGACATCAGAAATATTATCTGCTGCAAATTGGCTTCTCCCTCCTACAGCGACCCCATCAACTTCTGTGCATCTAACGCCGAGCGACTGGAGAAACAGTCTCATTGAACGAAACCAGGATAAAACAATTATGCCACTCACTGTAATTCTCGGTAAATCCACGGGCACCGTTGTCCCCTTCAAGTATACCAAATCCGTGACAAATGCAGATACTGGGTATGTTGTGTTTGCATTTCCCAATCCGTAAGGCTCAATGTGGTAGTTTGAATTTAACGTTCGGACGATCGCACTGCAGAGGATTCGTCAAATTTGCCTGTCATAGGGCAGACTAAAGGCACGTACTGTATGTAATCTGCTGCGTCATACCCATCTGTCTCTCTGTCATTTTCCGAATTCACTATGAAGGTCTTCTCAGACAAATATTGACAATAAAGAGGGAACTTTTATACAGAGCAAGACCTTTGCACGGAAAGACGGCGAACTCGCAATCGCTCTTGCCACGCCCCTTAGAGCTAAGCAAGGGATGATGCTTGAGACAACCGGAAATCAAAGCTATCCTTTTTAGAGTGCTCTCATACGTACCTCGTCCACAACGAGCCACACGAGTAAACCAGGAAATCTCTGGAAGCCAAGTTGGAGATATAATCGGGGTTTGGAGACGGATGTATTTCCATGCCATATGAATTGATGTAGTAAACTCCTGTGCTCTCTCAGTGAATGGCACGACATGGTCCGAAGCTACTCACTAAAAATCCGGGACCGGAGTCTGTCGTATGCCCCATCATTCTCTGGTTCATACATAACATTTTGGTGTTGGTCAGGCAGCTGACTCAAACCATCCAACAGTGATAGTTCTCCTCGCTCGTCCGAAATTGTTATGTTGACGGGCGCTGGAGACTGCTTTACGGGGTGCGAGATCTCGCATTGTCCTACCATTCTCTCGCCGTCTTCCTTTGGATGACTTGTATTTGAGAATCAATAAAAATTGGGTCAAGATTGGAGTCACCAATTCAGCAGCAATGGTTACTGTGTGATTCGTGACGATAACAGGCAATATGTTGGCCTGAATGACAGAATAGCTTGAGCGTTGGAGAGGAAGAGAAAATATATTCATACCTGGCTGTTAGTGATCGAGGAAAAGAGGAATATGGCGGCTGGAAGCGATCGGAAAAATCCCTGAGCTGCAGCAAGGAAGTAGTTTCCTATACTAAGAAACTCGTGTTATAATTCGAAATGCGAATGATTGCAGAAGAGGGTTGGAGACCTTCCATTCCGAAAGTCAAAGTTTTTATGAGCTCTTTTCAGGAGCTCGCTTTCAAAATAAACAAGAAACCCTGAAAAGTATGTGTCAAGAATCCGAGGAGGTATAATAATAACACAATTGAGTACCACGGATAGTTTCTTTTCGGTCATTCGAAATACCCTTCCAGAGAAAACTACGGCCCTCAACAATGTCCCTCCACTCATCGCGAGCTTCCCTCTGACCACAACGCGCCGGAAGGCGGTAGGCTAGGAGCTTACAAATTGCACTCAAGGGAGACGACGGTGGTGCGGGAGGAATGAGACGGACAAGTCTGGAACGAATATCGCCTGAGATGGGTCAGATACGGATTTATGCATGGATTGCTGACAAGAAGAGCACCAACTGAGGGACCACCAAGGACTCTTATAATTTCGCTTGATGAGCCACCATCGTCAGAAACGGGTAGGACATAGGTGGCATTTAGCCCAAATGCTGAACAAATCGCATTGCCCCCTGTTCCCCCGGACAACACGATGAAGGACGGCGTGCTGATTGACGGGTATTGACGGGATGGAGTTGCGAGTGGACGAAATACTGGTGCAAGTTGTATGGGGAGGTCGAAAACGGACGAGCCTGGGCTGTCAATCTGTGGAAGGTTCATGTCGTGTGATTCAACATCCAATAATTGTCACTGAACTTGTACTGAACACAAGTCAACGTTGACCATGGCTAACGATTTTCCTGCCCTCCCAGGCTTCTACCGCCTCCTTTTCTTGTATCTTGAACCCCGTGAGTTTTGTTCATCGCTGTCGTGCTCAAGCTCATCCCATTCCTGCCCAGTCTCTACATTGGCCCCGGTCCTAATGGTCTGGGTTTCCCCAGGTCCTGCCTGGTTCCTTCATCAGCTCATACCTTCCTCCGCACCTCCTCCTTCCGCTTCCTTGGAGCCACGTACCCTGATGGCCGTATGGCAGTTAACAAACTGCATGTCGGCTTCACTCTGATCATTCTGCCTATCCTTATGCTTCTCTTACAGGTTATTTTCTACTCGGTCTCATTTCGTCTCTCGTCTTTCGCGCAGTCAGAGATGCGCTTCCTAACAATCCAGTTGCCCAAGAGCGCATCCTCGGCGCGAGTTTCTTAGCCCTTGGCATCGCTGACGTCCGTTTGTTTGTCCCACTTGTCCCACTCACAAACTGATACATCATGACAGCTAACCCAGTACGTTCAATTCTTGCTGTTATAAAGAGGACGCCCTTAAGCGGCTCCCTCAGCATTTTCGCTTCGTTTATGGGGCTGCCTTCTGACCTGAAGTATTCACCCGCTGATTGGAACAGCATGACTCATGGTAATATAACCGTGGTTATCATCTTATTCGCCGTCAGGTGTGTGCGATTTTACGTGTGTGGCCATTTATCTGACTCCATCGTGCTATAGGTTGGCATGGTTCACGGGGATTGGCCGGAAACGATATTATTATGGTCAAAGTCGAACCAGAGACACCAAAGTAATTTAAGTGGAATGCAAGCACTGAGATCTGAGAATTGACTAATCTGTGTACTTTGCTACTTTGAAGTTAGCACTTCTGATGAATTTCTTTTTGTCTTCACCTTGTGCCTGAACCATTGCCAATGCGGAAGGCTGTTGAGATCCTCTGTAGGTCCTTCGTCCTCGTTCCCATCTTTATTATATCACCGTGCTGCGTTTGACAGGTGCTTCCAGGGTGCTTCGGCCAGCTTTTGATCTACGCCAAGTGTCCCTGATCAGGTGGTCCGTGATGAGCGCCTTTGCTTTTCTATAAAGCCTTGGTGTTCAACGTCCAAGAATCCGTCTGGTTCCCACTACCGATTAGAAATGTCCGACTTTCCAGCTCTTCCGGGTTTTTACAACTTCTTGTTTCTGCATCTCGAGCCGAGTGAGATTATCTTTGTTTCAGCGTAGAGCCAACTTACCACTTTCCACCAGTCTCTGCCATCGGACCTATCATTATGACCTTAATATCTGGACCGAGTGCTTTCTACAACGAGGTCATTCCTCCTACTGGCCCTCCACCTGAAAATATGGATCCCCGTGCCGCGATGGCCATTTGGCAATTATCAATCAGTACGCTCATACTCCGTGACGCCCTAATGGAAGCAAAATTCGAATTTGATTCGCTATAGGCTACCTTCTTCTCTTTCTTCTGACATCACTCGGATATCGTGCCGCTCGAGACGCATTGCGCAATAATCTTGTAGCGCAGGAGAGGATTGTGGGCGGCCTTATGATTGCGCTCGCGATTATAGACGTGAGTCCCCACATTTTTGCGAGTTGGTTGGTTTTAATTGTACACAGATCGTCCAGTGAGTGATCTCTCAAGGGATAGCGTAGTTCTTGATGACGGTTCTTTAGTGCGGGGACCACTTTTATCTTGTTGCCTGAAGAGGTGAAATATACACCTCGCCATTGGAACACAACAACTCACGGGAATGTGAGCTTTTGTGCTATTCTGCATGTGACCAGGTGAGTTTTACATCTACTTCCCTCTCACGAGATTCTGAGTGTTTGATCTCGTATAGAATCTGCTGGTTTTTAGGTGTTGGGCGAAAACGATATTATTACGGCCAACCTGATGTCAAGTTGACAACCTCCAAGAAGTCAAATTAGAACGGGGTAGCCGACCTTCTCGTATCTCGTACTTGAAACCAGGTTTCGAGATGTTTGCGACAATAGTTGATCTGTTCAGTGGTTGCTATGAATAGGACATGCTTTGCTTTGCGGCTCTACGCACTAAGTGTTCAGGGCGGCTAGGCGACGTCTTTTCCAAGTCGATGACCAACTACTTAGTACGACCGGAGACTACTGTGCCATTTCGATCAAGTCGGCAGTAATGCGTAACGGGGCCTCTCAAATCGCCGAAATGTAACGGAGGTAATGGTCGCTTTGGGCAGGTGCCGAATACTTTGGTGGGTCCCACGCCGTACTGTCATGTGACCCCTAACGGGTCATCAGCACTAACGGGTCAACAAGCTATAGCACCACAACGATCCATGCTATGCAATTTTGAACAGAGTTTGACAATGTACATGCGGCTGTGTGTGGAGATTTATTGGACAGAACGTTGAGCATGAGCTGAGATATAAGGGAGATAACATGGTCACATTGTTGTTTTGCCAAGTTTGCCCATCAAAGCAAGTCTATCTAATTGACGACCATTTCTCTCCACAGTGCTAGCCTCTATTGACACAAATATTTTTGAGAGTTTATTGTGGAGGTATTGGTAACTCGCACACAAAATTTTGAACCAGATAAGGAGAATATGAGGTGTCTAAGAATATTTTACGGTTGGCTTATGGGTGCTGACCAATTCAGGGCAAACGGGTCAAGGCATTTTAACACTATCCAAAAGCATCCCTCCAGAATAAAACTTACAGATACAATATGTATATGTTTCCTCCTACTCACTCACAATAATTTATGTGCTCCCAATGAGAGGGAGGCATGCAATCTGCAATTTAAGCTAAAGTGACCCAGTAATGGTCACATAACAGTATACCCCAAAATCTCGGGCCTCTGGTGGTTACCTGCTGAATTTTTTGTGCAATGTACTGTGTTTGTTCAGGAGTTTGAAACTTTTTCAGTGTTGCGCGATTTCTGGCTCACCACTTCCTCAAATCCTTCAGATTTTTTGACCACTCAATCTAGATTTTTCTCTTTTATATGAATATCTAATTTTTATTGGTGTAGATGTGTTGTATTCGCTGTTGGAGGCGTTCCGATGCTCAGGGTTCCAAAATATCAGGAGATTGAAACTGCAGTGTCACGCAAGGTCACAATTACTTTGGCTGACAGATGAAGATCATTTGACAGGCGAATGTCATGCAAATGTCACAGTTGGACAGCTGTTTGTGAACAAAATTTGGTATTTCACCCTCCCTCCCAAGAGAACTTCATGTATCTCTCTAGAAATTTGTATGTAGACTCTCAAGTACCATTTGAATGTACTTGGAAAGTATCAGAATAAACGGTCTGCCCGATCTGAAGGGATTTAAGACAACATTCCGTTACTTTTGTTTGGTTGGTGTAATGAAATGCACAAACTCATGCCTCCAGTGCACAAATCTTCGAGCCTTCCTCTGAAATTTTGGAATAGTAAATCTAATGCATAAATACATCTTCTCTGAAAATTTCAAGATCTTAGGACAGGCGGAGGGCAAGATAATGTGCAGTTTCAAACTCCTGAACAAACATAGTAACGGTGACTTGGCCAGAGTGCCGAAACCAAAATTTCGGCAGATGTGTAACACATAACAGGGCCTGCCGAATTGATCGAAATGGTACAGTACTGTACCATTTCGACTGAGTGTTCATGGGGTGTGATGCGTGACATGTGGTGTTCACTGGCCCAGGTGTTCATGCCCAGTGAAAATCAACTCCAATCAGGCTGAGTCACAGTGACTATGGTCGATTTGCTTGGCATGTGTGAGCATCAATTGAGTTAGATATATTTCAGGTGATTTGCAAGGCTGACCCACACTAAAAACTGCACTGTGTACATGGCTTACATTGTGTACTGTACCATTTTGACCAAGTGTTCATGGGGTGTGACATGTGACATGTGGTGTTCACTGGCTCAGGTGTTCATGGGCCTGTGTGATGTGTGACAACCATGAAAGTGATCACAAAAAATTGAAGTGTTCATGGAAATTTTGGGAGGTTGGGAAGTGATGAGGACCTTTTCATAACCACGGAAGGTGAAAATGAAATTTCTGTCAACATTCCTGAGCCAATACTGGGCTGAGGTCATCATCAAGTGCCAATGAAGCATGCATGTAAGCCTTACATGGGCGGGGGAAAATGGGATGACTGGGAGGACTACTGAGATGTTGCTGAGATGATACAATTGTACTACAATGCTCTTTTTGTTTAAAAATGCACTTGAGGCCAAAAAAACTCATTTATTACACTCATTTTACCAGGTGTTCACTAGCAGGTGTGACCTGTGACAAGTACCATAAGTGTTCAGTTCAAACTTATTTGTGATGCGTGACCTGAACACTTGGTCGAAATGGTACAGTAATATCGAATTGGATCAAACTCAAATCTATTTGTATAGAATTCTGTTGATAAAATGACACCTTACATCACTTCAATTCTAGGCAATCAGATCTACCTCGGAATAACCTGAGTCATTTTTGACTGGGGTTCATGGGCCTGTGTGATGTGTGATGGCTGTAAAAGTGTTCACAAAAACTTGAAGTGTTCATGAAATTTATCAAAACCTTGTGGTGTTTTGAAGTGTCCATAAACTCGAAGTGTTAAAAGTATGTATCTAGCTTATGTAGTGATGCATGCAAGGTGCATGTGACAAAGTTGCCAACACGTTGGGCCGGCGTTGAGTGGGGCACAAATTTTCCTCATCGATGACAAGGAGGACCTGGGAAATTCATGTCAAATGCCTGATCCCAAAATCCCAAAATCTGGCCATTTTTGTCTGCACGGATTCTCCCAAATTCTGTCTGCACCGCAGATCAGGCCTTGCTTTTGCACAAATTTTGTCTGCACATTGGATCAGGCATTTGTTAGGCAGGGTTCAAAAATTTCCACTGTGCAGCTACTCCAGACTATGCTGTTCAATGTGTACAAGTATTATTTGTTGCCGCATATTTGTTTCTGGGCTCTGTGTATTTGTTTTGGGCTCCGCGTTTTTTTTTCTGGTGACGTGTTTTTTCCAGTTTGTCTGCATTTTTTGTTTTTGTTTTGTCCGCGTATTTCCAGACCATTTTGTATGCATATTTTTAAGGATGTGTATGCTGTTCAATGTGTACAAGTATTATTTCCAACACGTATTTTTCCGTGCGATGCATATTTTTGTTTGAACTCCTCTCTTTCTCCGCGTTTTTTTCTTCTTCTCTGCGTATTTTTCTTTTCCTTCTGCGTATTTTTCCACATCACACTGTGTATGTATTTTATTCTTTGTTCCCCCGCATATTTTATTACCAACACAAAAAGTTGTATATATACAGCTTATCTAATTGACCCAATTAAAGGTAAATTACAAGTATGTACAACATTCAATGGTCACAAAAGAGCCTTGTGGAATGTGATCACAGTCCCAACAGTTCTGTTGACGATCTGTTGTTCCATAAACTCCATGGCTCGCACCTCCTCAATTATGCTAGTTCTGCAGCTTGCTGTCAGACCCAGGCCTTTCAGCTCCCTCTCAACAAACTCAGCAACATCACAAAATGCCAATGGCTTGACTGGGTGCAAGAGCTGTTTCGCAACCTTTTTCCACCAGAAATCGTGCCAAATCGATATGCACACCACCTGATGAGTCTCACACTCCTATGAAGGATCAAAAGTCATCAGAGGTGGATAGGCAGCAGTAAGCTTCCGTTCATGCTCAAGCATTTCACAAGCCTTGGCGATAATGCTGTAGACTTTGACTCCAAGATTATTTGCCTCCTCCTCTGATATGGTTGAGAGCTCAGATCACAAGATGATTTCAATGGCAGGTCGGACCCAATCATGGACTGAGAACATCCGAGCAAGCTGGATGCGACGACTGGGTGGCATGAAGACTCTCTCAAGGTGATGGACAGCATACGCAACACCCTCATCGATCTGCCACATCTGGCAAACTTTGAGCAGGTTGATATAGACACGTTTTGGATCTGTGGGTTGTGTCCAGGTGCTTCATTGAATCAAAGTGAGTCTCTACTCTTTGAACCAATTGACACATAGCTTACATCTTGTAAATCCACATCAGGAAGTCGTCAAATGCTTCCCACTCAATTCCATGTAAACGGATAGGGTTTTCTTTAGTCCCTTGGGGTGTAGCCTCAGCAATTACAGCATGTGGGATGGTGAGGAGATTGTTGAACACAGGGGAAAGTTTTTGCAAGATGCTTAGATGGAGGCAGTAAGTAAAATATTTGACCTGTATCATACATTCTCAACAAGGATTATTTTCAAAGTCACAGGCGAAATACCTGAAAAATCATCGAACTGTCATGGTGCCAGTGGTCAGGATGACACTGGTGTGATGCAATGGCCATGGTTGGGGGAAATAGTGGGGATTGGTGTAGGTTTCGTAGTGGTGTTGATGCGACAGGGTCCACCCAGCTATGCTCTGACTTCTGCTTCCCTGGATCAACTTAGGTTTTTGAGTTAGCCATTGCTGCACGAAACATGATAGCCAAATGCCACCAATTCCACCCCTTCCAGATCATCCGCACTCCATGCCATGGTCAGCAAATGTTTATCAGGCATACCAGATAACCTCTGACAACTGTTGCAATGCCATGGAAGTACTTTTGCAGGAAGCTGACACTGTTCGACTCAGGCTTCATGCCGAAACGTTGATCAATGATGTCATTCCCATTCTTAAAGGTCTTGAATTACATTTCGAGCAGGAAGGAATTCCAAAGGATTGGTTGCATCATTGCACAAAGATAGTCGGTAACCAGATTGTTGAGTTGTGTCAAGCATGTATAACTGCTGAGAATCAGTGAGAGACATCGTTTCAACACTTCTGCAGCTGATGAAATTTTGTTCAGAGACCAAGCTACCATCGAGTATGTAAACCCTATAACTCGTATCAAAACTGGGAAGGCAGGTCAACCTCGCAAACAAGTTGATGCAAATTTTCTTCATGAAGCAATGTCATCAAAGCGCTGAATTTCGCAAATGGAACTTGCAAAAATTTTGGGAATTCATCGCCATACTCTTCGGCATTATCTTCTCAGTCATGGAGTTTACTACAAGTGGACTCAGCTCTCAAATAGTGATCTTGACATCCTTGTCAAGACATATCGAACGACGAAACCTGATTCAGGAATACAATATCTCATTGGCTATCTATGCTTCCATGGTATTTGGATCCAAAAGCGACATGTGACTGCATCCATAGAACGGGTGGATGGACTTGGGCGAGTGCTATGCCAGTGCAGAACAATACGTCATCGCAAGTATTGTGTGTCAAGGCCCAACTACCTCTGGCATGTTGATGGACACCACAAGTTGATACTTTGGGGTATTGTTCTTCATGGATTTGTGGATGGCTGTGATCGGACAGTATGTATTTAATGACATTTCACGCATGGTCGTCTATATTGATTGATGATGTAGATGACAAACCTATGTGCAAGCACAAACAAATGAGCCGCAACTGTCCTTGACGTATTCTTGGAGGCCATTCAAATATATGGCTTTCCTTCGCAGATTCGTGGAGATCGGGGACAGGAAAACAAAGCCTTGTCACTGCATATGATCCTCAAAAAGGGATTGAACCATGCATCTTTCATCTGGGGATCGTATGTCACTTCCCTTATCACTACTCAAACTCTATAAACACTTGTTCTCCACCTTGTAGCTCTACTCACAACACCCGAATTGAGAGAATGTGGGTGGAGGTAGGGTCACAATTTGTATGCCGCTGGCAAGCATTTTTCTACTGGCTAGAGCGCCTTCATCATCTTGAGCGCAATAACGCAACTCATCTGTGGCTCCTCCATTATCTGTTTCTTAGCACGATAAATGATGATTGCAAGGCCTTTCAGAAAGAGTGGAATGCCCACCCGATTTCAGGTGAAGGCCATGACCAGAGTCCAAATGTGAGCAACTCTTGACAGAATTTTCTTTCGGTCCTCACCTACATTACTTACGACATGCGACTGCTGGGAATGGTTGAAAATGGTATCTATATTGATGACTGTGAAGGTCTCCACCCAGATGTCATCAGCTGTTATTATGGAACTCATGGTGACACTCAGTCTTGTGAGGACAGCGACACAGGTGCAGGTAATCTACTTGATGAGGATATCCCCATTGTTGGTCCTGATGTTGAGATTGACAAAGATGACTGGCAGGAGTTTGGGGAGGATATTGAAGCAGTGCAAGCTATGAATTTCCATCACGATGCTGTGGGTGTTCTGAAACATGCTGATCCCTTCACTGGCGAGCATGAACACTATGCCTTTCAGTCTGCTCTGGCCTACAGTCAGGAGCATGGTATGGTTCTGTCTGGCTATGGACTTCTTTGTAGTGAGTGGGAGGAAGATTCATATCCGTCATTTGAAATTCTGCAATCTGGTCGACGTGGGGGAAAGGAGCTTTGTATTGCTATGCCGGACTTAATCTGGATGCTTCGAGCAGAGCTCTGGGGTCAAGCACTAGATATATTGAATCAACTTAAGCATATAAGAGGTAGTACTGAATAGCACGTAGTTTCAAATCATCATAATTGTGGATCCGACTGGATCCAGGACCATTGTAAATGGGTCCTATATTCCCCTGAATATATTGCCCCTGGATTGAGATCCATTTAAAATGGTCAGGCGAAAAGTGAGCACTGCAGAACACCCACCACCATGTCTGCACTGTTGCGTTCCACCCAATGTACTGCTCTTGACGACGACACAGGAAAACAGTGTACTTGTCTCAAATCTATGCTTCCTAATGATCCAGACCCTGAGAAGCCCCTCCGCTGCATCGAATGTCTCCATGGACCAAGTCTTCATTGTGGTTCTATGGCTGAGGAGAAGGAGGACTCTGTTGATGACATTCTGCGCAGCCTTATAAAGAAGCCTAAGTCAGGTAATCAGTCGCAAGCCTTCAAAGATGCACATCAGGAGTCAGAGGCAGGACTCACAAGGAAATTCAAGGAATCAGCAGGGAAGGGGAAAGCGAAGCAGAAGGTATGTTCATCACAACCCCCACGAACTTTTCCAGTGTTCATTAGCATTGTAAATTGCAGGGAAAAGGAAAAGCCAAACTCGCCAACAAATCCAGTGTGATCTTTAAGGTACTGGTGATCATCATCAATCCTGAAGGGGTTTACTACAATGTAAGTACTAGTTTTCATATTATTAACTCACTCACACCCTTACAGAGTTCCAGAAATGTTCAATTTGTTGAAGATCGTGTTCCTGATAAGATCACCATCCAATTAGCAGTTAAGGGTGGCCTGGCTTATCAAGAAGACAACAGAACTGAGCTGCAGATGGACTGGTCGTCCGAAGAAGTAAACAATGCCTTTCGCGGATTCTTCCCAAAAATTTTTGACTACCTTGATAATAAGCCTGATGATGTGTCAGATGGTGATGAGGATGCAGCGGCTGTCTTGCTGCCATGGTTCCTGTGCTTACCCTCAAAAACACCAAAAGGTCGTCATCTCAAGATTGTGCCGAATTTTGCTCCAACTGGGAACACTTTGTATTTCAACAAAGGAACGAGCAAGGCAAGCTATAGCGAAAGCTTCATTTTCATCAGTAATATATTATTAATCTTGCGAACTCACCATTGACTCCAAATTGGTGTGCTACAGCTACCTGCGACCCACTGCCCAACTCCCTTCTGAAATCACTCTGAGGTGGCCAAGACATCCCGTTCCAGCAATCAAGGGACAAGAGTCGAGATAGGTGTAAGGAGTTGTCTACTTTGTTGCAGGCTGTGCTTGTCACTCATTCACTCTCGTTCCAATACAGATGCGGAGGATGAAAGTCAGGTCGAACATTCCAAAGGGGGTAGAAAGCGATGGTCCCACAAACAAGCATGATCATCTTCAGAGTCAGGCAATGACTCAGCTCCAGATGTCGATGGCGATGATGACAAGGCCATGATATCACGACAAGGTTTGTACTTCAAGTTGCATTGGAACTCCGAAAATGTACATATGGATGACCGTCCTCAAATTCATAGAACTTTACCTTTGCCCAAAGAAACGGATCATGGCAAACTCAAATGATGACCTTGGAACTGAAAGTACATCCATATACATCATCACTTAGAGCAATATCCATTTTGTTGACTCTTGGCCTAGTAGGATCAAAGTTGCCCTCACCTGTTGTGGGCCCTTCTCACCTTTGCAGGGGCATATCCACCCCACCACAGGGCAATATGGTTTTAGATCTTACCCACTCTGATGAAGAGACCGTCGCCACAACTTCAGTACCCTTGCTATATCAGATCGAAACCCCTCCTCAGCCAACTATCCAACCTGATCCAGCATACAGCAACGTCTCGGATGTGGACCCTGACTTGGAAAATCCTTGGATGACAGGCCGAACTTTCGCCTTCTAAAACCTCAGAGGACGCTGGACAGGCCCTGCTTCCATGTTTTCATCTGGAGTTTTCTCAAACGAAATTAGTCCATGGTTTGCTCTTATTCATTGCCACTCACTCTTCATCATTATCTCCCCCAATATCCTATACCCTTAAGGCCTTTCTTATTAAGATTTCTTTCCTCAATGCTTCTACCTCCTTCGTTACTGGCTCCTGTCCTGGCTTTGCTCTCCTTCGACATCAATTACCTTCAAATATAGCTTTGTCTTGGTACACTGTGCAATTCATTAGCATTGAGCACTTTCTCCCATAAATGTCTTATGACTTGCAGTAAGCATTGAAAAGTCGAAAGCTCAAAAAAGGAACTTAAATTTTGGTGAACAGTCAAAAGACATATATCTGTGTTAGACTTTCTACACATTTGAAAGTTTGTACAGTTTGTAAGCATCGAACCCATGGCTTCAGGAATCAGGCGCACCAGACATTATACACAGAAGGCAGCCCATTAGACCATTACACCAAGTAGGCATTCCTAGCTGTTGTGTTGACGGTTCTATGACCCCACATGATGGGCAGGTCATATCTTGTGTGAATGGTAATCTAATCTCTTTGCTAACTCACAGTTGTAGAAAGCATGGAAAACATCTATGCTGTTCAATGTGTACAAGTATTATTTGTTGCCGCATAATTATTTTTGGATTCTGTGTTTTTTTTTCCGGTGACACGTATTTTTCCATAGTGCTTCTTGATGTGTTTTATCTTGGTTGGACCCTGCTTTGGGCTTCCCAGAGGTCTGATCGACACTAGATACAGAGGACAAGAGCCGAGCACATCGTCAAAGTCAATGACAAGGCCTAGCCCATAACCATGGGCTGTGATGGCACGATGGGTTTCCATGTCATTCAGTTGTGCCTGTGTGCTCAGGCCATCTCTTCGAGTCTGGACCTCTCCCTGAGGTACCAAACCAGCCTGATGTCACGTGGATGCGGCGATGTCTATGTAAGCAATATGTAAGCATACCAAGTCCTCCTTGTAACGTTAGACAGCCATACTTGAAGTATGGCTGTCTACCTTAGCCATTTCAAGATTATGAAGTCCATTTCTTAGTGTCAGCTATTGCTATGCAGCTGCAAACAATGAAATTGCACTGTGCTAATGACTATTCATGTAAGTACTACTAGAGTACACAAATATGGATGTGTTAGTGTTTGTCGTTGACAGCCATGCGGCATATGGGTAAATTCTATCATAAAGTTCAATGTTCATCCTTAGGACATAGATACATGAAGCTCCAGTTTCATTTGATCGAAGGAGGCTTGACTCGGATTCATGTACACACTGGTCATTCATCAGTGCTCGGCAATGCCCAATGAATGGTCAGGCTACTGATGCAGGATGTGAAAAAATACATGGAGGTTGAGAAAAATACATGGGGTGAAGAAAAATACGCATCAATGGAAATGAAAATACACATCAACAAATAATACTTATACACATTGAACAGCATACTGTCTGGACAAAATTTTGGAAAAAAATTGGAAATGCCGGATGTAGATGTGTGGACAAAAGTGGCTCAAATCTAGAAGGCCTGGACAAAATTTGGGCCAAAATGTTTGGAAATTTATAATTTTATGGTCTACTATGATATGTTTTCTGGCTGCATCTGCTGATCTTCATTCTAGCATAGCCAGTGTGTTGTAATTTGTAATTTCGTGCCAAATCCCAATTTGAATTCACTCTTCTCGCGTCACCTTAGTTCCTTTGGACACTGTCCCATCCACAAAAAACCACAGATGATGGTACAATGCTCACACCAACACAAGAAGATCATGACATCTTCAAAGTATTGAATGCTCTTCACTCAAACAATGAGAGGTAGGTATGCTGTTCAATGTGTATAAGTATTATTTGTTGATGTGTATTTTCATTTCCATTGATGCGTATTTTTCTTCACCCCATGTATTTTTCTCAACCTCCATGTATTTTTTCACATCCTGCATCAGTAGCCTGACCATTCATTGGGCATTGCCGAGCACTGATGAATGACCAGTGTGTACATGAATCCGAGTCAAGCCTCCTTCGATCAAATGAAACTGGAGCTTCATGTATCTATGTCCTAAGGATGAACATTGAACTTTATGATAGAATTTACCCATATGCCGCATGGCTGTCAACGACAAACACTAACACATCCATATTTGTGTACTCTAGTAGTACTTACATGAATAGTCATTAGCACAGTGCAATTTCATTGTTTGCAGCTGCATAGCAATAGCTGACACTAAGAAATGGACTTCATAATCTTGAAATGGCTAAGGTAGACAGCCATACTTCAAGTATGGCTGTCTAACGTTACAAGGAGGACTTGGTATGCTTACATATTGCTTACATAGACATCGCCGCATCCACGTGACATCAGGCTGGTTTGGTACCTCAGGGAGAGGTCCAGACTCGAAGAGATGGCCTGAGCACACAGGCACAACTGAATGACATGGAAACCCATCGTGCCATCACAGCCCATGGTTATGGGCTAGGCCTTGTCATTGACTTTGACGATGTGCTCGGCTCTTGTCCTCTGTATCTAGTGTCAATCAGACCTCCGGGAAGCCCAAAGCAGGGTCCAACCAAGATAAAACACATCAAGAAGCACTATGGAAAAATACGCATCACCGGAAAAAAAAAACGCAGAATCCAAAAAATAATTATGCAGCAACAAATAATACTTGTACACATTGAACAGCATAGGACAGTCCTCAGGCATTTTCGGATTTTTGTCAAATTTTTGTCTGCACAGGGATCAGGCATTTGACATGAATTTCCCAGGTCCTCGACAAGGGCAAGCAACTCACAGAAGATGTCATTGTTGAACCCCAGTGGAAAACATTGAACTCATAGCTTGCTCAAGGCAAATCTTGGGCTGATGTCCCCCCTGCCATTAAGCAACACACTAAGACAGAAAAAAAAAATCAATTATTACACTCATTTTACCTGGTGTTCACTAGCTGTTGTGACCTGTGACAAGTACTATCTATATAGAACCGCACAATCTTTTTAGCCTTTTTGATGGCTGACTAAGGCTGACTCAGCTGACTCAGCAATGACTAAGCTTTGTCAGCTTCCTCTGGCGCTTGCCCCCAGCGAGCTGTGACCCATGCTGAAGGAACGGCCGAGCACCAGCGAGCACCGTGCCATAGGCATGGCTCTAAAGCTCATAAGTGTTCAGTTCAAAAGTTTTTGTGACCTGAACACTCGGTCGAAATGGTACAGTACTATGTTTGTTCATGATATTGAAACTTGTCGGGATATTGAAACTGTGCATTATCTTGACCTCCACTTGCCTTAGAATTTTGAAAATTTCACAGAAGATGTATTTATGCATGATATTCATTGTCTCAAAGTTTCAGAGAGAGATTCAAAGATTTGTGTTCTGGAGACACTACTTTGTGTTTTTCATTACACCAGACAAACAAAAGTATGGAATGTTCTCTTAGATCCCTCTAGATCGGCTAGACCGTTAATTCTAAAACTTTCCAATGACATTTAAATAATATGTGATAGTTTAAATTTAAATTTCTAGAGTGATAGATGAAGTGCCTTTGGGAGGAAGGGCAAAATACCAAATGTTGCTTGGAAAAGCGTGACATTTGCGTGACATTTGCCTGCCAAACCGTCATCACCCCTCAGCCAAAATCATGGTGACCTAGCGTGACAACAGTTTCAATATCCTGATATTTTTGAACCCTGAGCACCGGAACGCCTCCGACAGCGAACACAACACATCTACAGTAAAAAAAAGTAGATATTCGTGTAGAAAACAAAAAAGTACAGTGAATTGTCAAAAAGTCCAAAGGAGTTGACAAAGTAGTGAGCCAAAAATCGTGCAACACTGAAAAAGTTTCAATATCATGAACAAACATAGTACCCTGTGCATTCCTCTCCATGACCTTATCATTTACGATGCACGCTATCAAATACATGCTACACATATCACGTACCTCAATGTTTCAATGCTCACAGATGGGAACAAATCCTTGGTTGAGTTACAAATAATTATCGACAGACTGAAGTCGGTCATAATGTCTGAACTCCGAGTTACTCGGATTTGCCCAGGCCATCGGCCAACTCTGGAAATAATCCCATAAGAACCGTGTCCAATATGAGGACTAACAGGTGCGTGTTACATTGGGCACTTGAAAGTGGGTCCACTACTGCCCCTAGAGTCTCTGATGGACGAGGGCCAAGAATAAGGGGAAGGAAATATGCTGGTAGAAGAAAGTTAACATATCTTTCAACGAGGTCAAGAGTATTACAACGTACACAGAACACCCTTTCCTCTCCACGCGACAAGCCTCGCGCGTATTTCAGCTTGCTCCTCGAGGGTCGGTTCTTGAGGTTGAGGACCAGGGTATCCGTTGGGAAAGAGGGTCCGTTTGGATAATCGCGTGATGTTCAGAATAAATGCAGGAGAAAGGGTATTCAGGAGAAGATATGGTAGTAGTTTGTCCAGGAAAGAGGTTATGGATATTGAAAGCATTGTAAGCATCATGTGAAATATGTTGGAAGAAAATCGATCTCGCGTAGAAAGGACCTCCGAGACCATAGCTAGGCCAGGAGCAGCGTAATTACCGCCGACTTGCGTAATAATTAGAGACTCTGCGGAAATTGACGCCGACTGCTGAGGTCGAAAGGAGGACGTTGAAGAGGATGTTGACGTTGTAGGAGAGATGGACGGCGGAGGTACAAATTTGTGAGATTGGTCGGCAACGGGAGAGGTAGATGGTGGTACTGTGTGTCCGGTTTGTGGCGGCAGCGTCGACGATCTATAAGGAGGCGAATGCTGAACAAGCTTAATGGTGATAATTGCTTGTTTGTAGGCATGAATTAGAGCAATGCATGCGCCTGAGAACGATTGCAATACAGAAAGGATAATGATAAGCAGATTGTGGAAGGAGAACGAGGATGGTGGCGCTGATAATGGTCCCTGCTCAAAACAAAGTCTATCGAAATGGAAGGGGTAGAAGGGTTGCAACAACTTACCATGTACTCCCCCTCTGCAGGGGGCCCAAGCAAATCCAGAATAGTCTTTTGGATAAACCATGGCTGCGTTACTTTGGGCAGGACATCATCAAGAAGAACTTTGACAATGACTTCACGAACGATAATACGCTCCGCTTCCGCTTCGTGATCTTCTAGTGGTAGACATACCCTCAAGATATAATCGAAAACCTGACGGAAATATTCTGGATCGATCTTGCCGTCCGGTAATATGGCTGTGTGAGGTTGCATCTGAGAAAAGAGCTGTGGTAAGGAAGCAGCACCACCGGATGCATAAGAAGTTGAAAGCTTTGAGAGAGCATTGCGGTAGTCAGCGTAGTGTTGGGATAGAATGGTGGGAATGTCACGAAAAACGAGTGCAGGAAAATTCAGGCGCTGTATCCGAAGTTCGAGAGCGCGAATAACGATGACGAGGATGTGGGTAACTTGAGGAAGGAACTCTTTATCATATCGGGTAATTTTCGTCCACCATGGGTTGATATAGGCGCGTAGGGCAAGGGCTATAAAGTCGTATACTTCCGCTGTAAGTTCTGGTGGGAGGGCCTCTGAGATAAAAAGAGGTGGAAGCTCGTCTGTGGGGTGAGAATGGAATAGAAGGCGCTTTGCAAGAGATTGTTGCGTGAGTTTATTTGGCCCTACTGAAGCAATTGACGGCTGAGCGGGTCGATGGCGAGTGAAGGAGCTCATTGTTGCTCTCGATGAGCTCGGGTTATGCTCAGCACACGTGATGTCAAAAATTATTTGATTCATGACACTCTAAAAGGTACATCATACCTACCGCTAAAGTAAGAGTCCGCTCATCTTTGGCCCTCGTCTCTTTTGTGGTTGGCATTGTCTGCTTCAGCTTGAGGCTGGCTTTGGCCACTACTACAACGTTCATTTGATCCTCACATCCCTTATCATGAACATTTCCTTTCGTAACCACCACCCCCGCGCATCCGACCACCGTCTTGCGGGCTTGTCTCAAGAAAATATCATTATTGTCGCCGTTTGTGCTTCCGTAGGCGGTACAATCCTTGCTTTTTTTCTCGTCCGCACCATCCGCAAACTTCGTTGCTCAGCAAATTCGAATCCTTTGCCCCCTGTTCAACCCTTGTCACATCATCGCGAGCAGCTCGCGCAGGCAGATGGCCGTACACGGACGTTAGGATCAACGCGGTTGTCCGTATATCACCCTTCTTACACTCCTTCACCAAGTGGAAGCAAGGTATCTCTGATTGGCGAGCAACACTTGGGAAATATCAACCCTTCATCACCATCCTCACCGACAGGCGATACGTATGAATGGCCAGGCTTGTTAGTAAATTCCGAAGGACCCCTCCCCATTCCTACATTACATTATTCCCTCGATTCATCCTCGTCACTCGGTTCTACCAAAGCGGAGCTATCGGGTCATACCCTGAGTCCCCAGGTTGGAAATTTGTCAGCTACGCCTCCGCCCTTTCGGCGTACGCGTCCTTTATCCATGTCGTCTTCTCACAATACGTTTGTGTCACGGACTAGTCGACATTCTGTTCAAGGAATGCCTCACAGCCGTCACGGCCAAATTCAGATTGTGCTACCGACACCACTTGCCTTGGTTCCAAACACTACGGTGGAAGGGGCTGACAGACGGAACGTGGTAGACAAATGGATGTTGCCAGGCGACAATAGTGCGTATTTTTCGTGCAATAACTTCAAAGTACTGACTTTGCACTTGTGCAGCGATCAGGGTCTCCTAAAGAGTGGCAGTGCATATTTATTGATTAGTTATGTAATATCATGACATCATATTCTTATCCCAACATCTAATCTAAATCTTAACTGCTTCTGCATAATTTAACGGCTAACCAAAATGGCCACTGTCCACCAACCTCCAAACGCACCCATTCTTGTTTCTTTCCCAGACGTGGACGCCCTCGTGGTCTCTCTTTCTGCTTTTCTTGTCAAGGCCCAGAAAGACTCTATCGACAAAAAGGGCCGCTTCACAATCGCCCTCTCCGGCGGGTCGCTTCCAAAGATGCTGAGGGGCCTCATTGGCAACCCAGCAGTTAAATGGAATAAATGGTCTGTTTGACGTCAGCCTTAACCTCTGCTCTTTCTGAATGCTCTTTAGGCAGGTCTTTTACGTCGACGAACGTGTCGTATCGCTTGATCACCCAGACTCCAACCATCGGGCATGCGTGGAGCACTTATTCTCCAAGGTCTCTATCCCAGAGGAAAACATCCACCACATCGACACGTCTCTGCTCGATGACCTGGAAGAACTCTCTGATGCGTATGAGAAAGATCTCATTCGAGAATTCGCCCAGAAAGACTCTGCCCGTTTCCCTGTCTTCGACGTCATTCTCTTGGGCATGGGTCCGGATGGCCACACCGCTTCTCTCTTTCCAGGTCATGAGCTCCTTTTGGAGGAGGACCGTTGGGTTGCATACGTAAATGACTCCCCCAAGCCGCCGCCGAAGCGCATCACTTTCACATACCCAGTGATCAATCACGCCGCGAGGATCGTGTTCGTTGCGGCTGGGAAAGAAAAGGCGACGACCCTTAGGTCAGTTTTGGATGTCCCTGAGGAAGGACTTCCCTCGGCAAAAGTAAAGCCCGTGTACCCCGGCCAGCTGTATTGGTTTGTGGACGATGCTGCTGCAGCCAATGTTGCATACCCCCGAACGCCGTTCAAACTTTGAATGTTGTTTAGTGATACACGAAATGTTGAGATTTTTTTTTTTACAAAACAACGGAGGCAGTCGTGTTTGGCTATGACAATCGTGCTGCGCTAGGGCAATAATGCTTTGTTATAACTAAGTTCTACTCAAGGATCGCTGAAGGTATTCTGAAAGAAGTGGGGTTTCCCCCGCTAACGTCACGTGTCGAGCATGATTCCATGCACTGTCATACATGCGAAAGATACAACGGATCCGAATTCACATGAGTTATCCAGGACCCAGAGTCCCTTCCCCTGTTCTCGATCGAGATATCAATGACTGGACCGTCACATAATTAAGGCCTTGTTGTGAAGAAATCGTCCTTGAAATCGAAATTGGACAAAGATATCCACTCGAGCTGGAGAAATAAATATGAGCATTGGCCACTTAGTTACGAAACACGTACTCCTTGCGGGCTTATCTTGACACTTTGGCTTTCGTATTTTAAGATCACAAAACGGCGATAATCCCGCATGATAGCTGGTTGCAGCTGCATAATTGACAAGTCTTGGGCGATCTCTTCATCCATTTTTGAACGTAGATCACTTTCAGGAACGTTTGAAAACTTGGAAGTGAAGGTGTTCAAACTGATCTCGAGGGCCTTACGACTAGACAAGGAGCCAAAGGTTAAATGGCTCCAGAGCCAGTCCTGAGATGCAGATTGGGGGTGGTTTCGACTGCAAGAAGGTGCATGCAGCAATGCAAGCTCCCCCGCCTCGATTGCGTCCAAAATATACTTGTATGGAAATTTGGCCCTGTTGTTGACATCAGTGGTTTCGTAACGCTAACAGCTCTTCTTAAAGGAACTAACTGGTTAAGGGCAACGACTGGATCTTCAGCCAGACATGCCGATCTCGCCAGCATTCCAAGAACAGATGGCATGACGTAGCAAGTCCAAAGTGGGTGCTTGCTGATCTGTTTAATTGTGCGAATGACGGAGGGAGGATCCATGGACAGGGCACTTGGAGTAAAGGTAACAACTCCCCCTGAAATGAAGTGAGATTAAATCTACTAGTTTTAGATTATGTCATACCACATGGATAAATTTCGCGTATTCCCCAGACAGTGCGGGGAACACGTTCATGAGTACCATATGTATAAAAGTGTATGGCCGTTCTTGCCCTCCATTCCGGAAATTTCGGGAGTTTGTAGAGGGTATTAAGAGCCCCAACATGAACAAAAACCACCCGTGGGGTGCCATTGGAGCCGACATATTTGGCACCCGTTTGTGCCATGATGTTGTGGAGAAATGCTGTCTCCAGTCCCTGCTTTTTTGAATGGCGGGTATCAGTCCGTCCAAGCCATGCGTAGTATCCTCGATCACTGGATCCAGAAGTGAGAAATTCATGAAGCAGGTGCGGGAAGGACAGAACGCGAAGGGCATGATGATAAGACACCATGGAACGAAGTGAACGGTTCCATGTAGACTTTTCTGCCCTAGGAGGCATTTTCGCATTCCGGGCCAGGAATGTGCTGCACGGTCTGTCTACTCGACACGAAAGCTGGGCTGGACGAAGAGACCAAGAAATGAGTGCAGCAACTAAACCACCTGACTGCCGGAGGTCCGGTGGGACTTTGAGATGTTTGACCAGATGGTCCATCGTCGGGGGGAAAAGAAGAATGTGACCGATCAGTTGCTCGTCGAGATATATCGGCGATAGAGCGACCTGTTAAGTGTGTCACCAGGTAGGAAGCTGTGAATGCTTGTTATTTACCTTGCGACTTTTGCTCATGAATTGAGCGATCGTTCTTAAAGGGCCAGCATCTTCCTCTCCCTGTGGTCCGAGCCGCGCGAGCGATGAGGGAAGCTGGCATGCGTACAAAATGTATTTCAGATCATCGGCGTCGTGAAGACTGGGAACTAGAAGAGTCTGGTTAGCTGCCAAAGCGACCGAAAAACGCATTGAATCTTGTTTGGATTCCATGGCGTCTTGCAGGGTTACAGATAACCCCTTTCCCGAACCCATCGAAAGCGTCCCCGACCATCGCCATTTTTTGGAAATTCTGAGCTCAATGAGATGTGGGTTGTTGTGACTTCATTCCGGAAACCTACCGGGCAGGCAACGCAGGCTTACGATATAGAGAAGGGGGAGGAACAGGTTCAACTCTAATGTCGGCAGTGGGCCTTGAGTTGACGTGAGATCTTTCCAAGACATGTAATTTGAAGACTACTAACCGTAAGGGAGCAATAATTCTGTAATAACAACGTTAATGCGCCGCAAACTTAGAAAGAAGTTCGGCATACTGGGGTGGCATGATTCCTTCCAGAAAATTGTTGGCCATAACCATGAGCGGATCTGTCGGGGTTGGGGGGAAAACGGATGTCCTGTTGAGCCCATTTTCTGTCAATAAGAAGTGATGGTAATTCTAAAGATAAATACTGTGAGTGGTCTATGCTATCATCAGCAAAAGGATCATTGAAAGATGGCGCCCATTCATGTGCATTGTTGACCTGAGAGGGGCCAGCGACAGGAGTGTCATCCAAAAGGGGGGAATACGGGGAAGCATTCAGGGAAGCCAAGGTTGGTTCTTGGATCTGATGCAGTGTTGGGCTAGAGGCATGATTAATGTCGTCGTGGCTGAGTGTTGGAGTCGTGTTGACGCTTAAAAGCGCAGGTTTTTTCTTGAAACTGAGAGACTTCATCACGGTGGCCGACACAGTCTTACTGGGCAAGGGAGCATTTGCTTTAGGTTTGGAGAGATATGGTGCATTCGGCCGTTTTGGTTCCAGTGCTCCTTGGGCGAGGCGTTGCTTAGTTGAAAGTCCACTTCCAGATGAAGCCACATCTAGTGCTGAACTAGTCACTTTTGTGAGTGTGTGTGAGGGACGACGTGGGATCGTTATAGAGTTGCCGCTACTTGAAAACTTTTTGACAGGAAGAGCTGGCGCTGAGGAAATAGGGAGGGGCCGAGGTTGTGCGGAAATTATTGGTTCCTCGGGAGAAGAGGGTTCCGAAAAAAGTGACGTTGGTGAAGCTGGTGCAGCATGACCGTCCACACCCTTTTTGTCCTGAAAGCGTAATTGGATGCTGCATCGGTAAATGTTGGCAGTACGCACCTTCTCAGTGACTGGGATGCGACTGGAGTCATTCAATTTAAACGATTTCCGGGCTGGTGTGTACTCTCCATCTTTCAACATGGAGTCCTGGAGATTCTTAACTGTCAATACGGTGCTCAGTACTGGAGCGAACCTTACCTCGACATCGTCACTGTGAACTATGGCATGCCGCTTCCTTTTTTTGGAAATGGCTGACAATGGTATGTCGTCCTCCGAGTCCGTGCTCGGCTGATGAGGCTTATGTTTCTAAGTGGTGCGTTAGGTTATTCAAGTGATATTTCACCCCGCTTACGTCTTTTTTTGTGCCAATCTCGGACTTAGACGAAGAAACAACAGAATTCCAAGTTTCCTTTGATTCTCGTTTGGACTTCTTGGACTGTAAAGCAATATATTGAGAGGTTTTGGAGTAATGGCGGGGCCTGAGGATTAACCTTCTTCGTACTGTCTCGGGCCTCCTTCTCCCTCCTAATTTTCTCTTGTGCACTTCGAAACTCGGCAGCAAAGTGATCTTTCTCCTTCTCTAAGTGAAACCTCGGAGGTAACCATAAAAGGACCATAAAGGTTGAACGGAATACTCAACTGATCCAGTGGTCCTTCGCGACCACCTCGTATCCCACTGGATAGTCTTGGTTATCCATACCGACATGTTCCCAAAAGCTGCCCAAAAGTCTGACGCAAGTTTCAAGATTTTCTTGAGGTTCCCAGCTTCAAAAAGCCATAAGTTTTGCCCTTTAGCCAAAAGGTCCAAGGAAATTACCTGTTGGCTTCCGAATCGTACCCGGCCCACTAATATCGAGGTCAAAATGCGGGAGTATAAAAGCAGTCAATCGAATGTACTACCTTGACGTAGTATTCCTAAATATTCATGTGAGTTTTGGTGACAGATTTGAATAACGACAGAGAGACCCATCTCGCTTCACTTATCTTCTCTTTCTCTTTCTTCCTTCTCCTCTTCTTCCTTCTGCTGGATGATCGGTCGCCTTCCTGGTCGCTGCTTTCGTCTGCGCTGTCAGCAACAACACGGGCCTTTGTAATGACCTCTAAGACGTATGAGGTACTAGGATCCAAGGCAGGGCTGGGTGGCTGCATACCGACGTGATAAACCTCAGACTCAGACTCTTCTACGATTTTTTTGGACTTGCTGCCTTTACCCATTATTTGTGCACTGGAGAGTGGAAGGTAGAAATTAAGTAGTTGAAGTGATAAATAACTTTATCGTACACAAATTTCACACGACCTACTACGCCAAGACTCAACCGCTCAAGGGAATCGTTTTTCTACAAGAATGACGATGTTCAGTCTGATATTGGCATGATTAGGTGTATAAGCAAAAAAAAAAAAAGTGACCGGAATGTAAGTAAAATAGAATGTATGAACAGGAGGGGGGTAGGGTAAACATGCTACGCTGATGAAAGACGAGGTCCTCAGTGACGCCAGAAGCGTAGTTGATAGATCAGCAATTGCAACCATAGCTTTGCGAGCTCTCAGAATCCAGCTGTATGGGATCAGGGTAATCCACGTATCTATCGAATATTCAGTGGAAACAATGAGTAAGAAGCACGACCACTAACAGTTGTTCCTCCGCCTCTTGCTGCAGCGCATTCTTGGCCACAGTTTGGAAAGCTTGCTCTACGTTAATGGCCTCCTTCGCCGACGTCTCAAAGTAGGGTATGTTTCCCTTCGACTGACACCACGTCATCGCTCGCTTCTGTGTCACCTGTTGACGACGTCTGATTGACCAGACCGAGGTTCAAGATAATTATTAGCTTACCTGTCGCTTCCCCTCTTCAACGTCAATCTTATTCCCAAGCACCACAAATGGAAAATTCTCTGGGTCGTGTGGGCTGGCTTGGATGAGAAATTCATCCCGCCAGCTGTCAAGTGTCTCAAAGGATTTGGCACTATTGACATCATATACAAGGACACAGCAATCTGCTCCTCGATAGAACGCGACGCCTAGAGACTGGAAACGTTCCTGCCCCGCGGTGTCCCAAAGCTGCGGGAAGTGAGTGACAATGGAGTTGTGATGAGGAGGGCTGCTTGCCTGCATTGTAACGAGCCGGTCGTCCACCATAACCTCTTTCGTTAAGCTGTGGTCGAAATTACCAGCTAATTCAATCCAGGCAGAAGTAAACGTACAAATCTGCACCAATGGTTGCCTTGTACTGATTACTGAAGCGTTTGTTGACATACTGGTTCATAAGCGACGTCTTTCCAACCCTGGCAGATATGAGCGACACGCAGTGTAGTCAAGGAATGATGACGAACCCGCTGTCGCCAAGGATGATAACCTATTGCACATGTGTGAGAAGTCAACGAGAAGAACAGTGAAGGGACGTACTTTGAGCAAGACACGGCCCATGATAGTTGCGAAGGATCGTGAGGGAAGGACAATATAAGGCCTGTAAATGGCACAAGCTTGAAGTGGTTCAAACTCCGCAGACACTCTATCCTCCCGCCCTAATAGATGGCAGAACCCTCATGGCAAGAAACCTTACGCCTACGTTTAGCTGAGAGGAATGCAAGAGAATCAGCATTCGCGTCAATTATTGAGCAATGTAAGTACTGTTTTTGTATTCTTCTCGCCACCGTGCTCATTTCTAAAAGACCGCAGACTTGCCCAGCAGACCAAACTTTTAAAGGAGAGGAATGCATCTTTACTACGCGCCGTGGGCTCCGTGAAGGGGAATCCAAGTAGTTCTACAGTTTTTGTACCAGGGGCGAGTGAAGAGTTAGTGCCCTGGCCCTCGTCAATTCTCTGTGCCTCATCGATTTGGACAGCAACCCAGTACGCGCAGCATATATGGCATCTCTGGAATCACAGATATCATCTCTACGCGATGAGCTGGCTACTGTGTACAAGACACAGGGGCAAAATGCCCAACGTCTACTCTCTATGAATGAAACCCTTCGCGAAAAGGAAGAACTTGCCAGGATCGATTCGGAAAACTACCGGAAAACCAAAGACGAGATTGCGTCTCTCAAACGCAAAGTAGACCAACATGCCGAACTGATG
Source organism: Laccaria trichodermophora (assembly GCA_018417955.1). Classification (NCBI taxonomy): domain Eukaryota; kingdom Fungi; phylum Basidiomycota; class Agaricomycetes; order Agaricales; family Hydnangiaceae; genus Laccaria; species Laccaria trichodermophora. The sequence goes on from JACTVC010000002.1 coordinate 2,080,941, forward strand.
GCAGAGAAAGACAGGACTGTCCAGGTGGGGCGTCATTACTTGTTCACTGCTACAGCTTCAGATATTTCGTTTCTAGATTTTGCACGACGAGATCAGTACCTTGCAATTAGAACTCGGTCAGATCGAAGAACGTAACCAAACTCTAACGAAGGACAACGCCAAACTTCTTCAGCGATGGCTTGATGCAAAACAAGCTGAAGCGAACAAGATGAACGAAGCCAATGAATTCTACGAAAACATGCGGTCGAGACATCAAGCTGTTCTCAATTGGCGTGAGGGGTCCGTAGAAGAGGTCGCAGCAGATCCTCGCAATAGCGCAGACACCACATCACAGACTTCAGAATCAGTGTCGGGAAAGGGAGGGAGAAGCGAAGAACGTCAGACTATTCCGATGAAGGATGGAATGCAGTCACCAACGTCGCAGACGCTGGATCTGACTCCGAATGGTTAATGATTGGTGATTGAACAACTCGGCCTCTTATAGAGGATTTTCTTTATCAATAACTTTTATACCCCGCTCTCTCTGGTATCCTTTGCTGACATCAATGAAACAAGTCATGAGGATTTTATGCTGAATCAGAATGAGATTCGAAGAGTGTCCTTCTGACAGCGGGCATACATAAAATAAAGAGGAAAGAGGAAAATTCTTGCGATTATTTAACATGAATACATGCGGGAATTGGCTTTGCAAGGGGTGAAAAAAGGACAAGATAGTTGAAGGTGTAAGATGGGGTTTAGAGAGGGAGAAACAGTGCAACAAGGCGTGAGAACGGCCAACGACAAAAGTAAAAGAGAAGGTCGAGGACGTTGCTAAGACTCCTAAGTTAGGCAGGACCTTGCATCTGAGCATCTCCAGTCGGTTGACCTGCGGCCTGGCCATAGTAACCTAAAGAAGGTAAAGCATTAGATTGCGGGATAGTTGACGGAAACGGTACCCACCTCCCCAGTAATTTGAATAATAACTTGGATCAGTTGCGCCCCATTGTGCTTGACCTCCCTGACCTCCAGCAGCATTTAAATCCGCACCAGCTTGTTGGGATCCGGCGGCCAATCCTAACCCGCCTGCGCCTGCGCTGGCTTGCGGCATGCCGGGGGAACCAGGGCCCGCAGTGCCAGGAGTTGCTCCGGCTTGGCCAGGGAACCCTGCGTATCCCCCAAAACCGTATTGACCATATGAACTTGGCTGCGGTATACCGTACATAGGCTGAGTTGGTTACGATTAATTTGATTTTACAAAGGTTGAAACCTGCGGAGACTTACCATGTTTCCGTAAGGAGACGCTGCAGTGGTTGGACTGACTGGGCCGCCAGGTTGAGCTGTTCCACCATCGGCTCTGTCTTTTCCCCAACTGCACTTGATGGGCCTTCCATGCACCATCTGACCTTGCAACTGTACGATTGCCATGGCAGCGTGCTCATGGGTGTCCAATTTGACAAATGCGAAGCCACGATCGGCTTGCATGCGAATTTCAGACAAGTACCCGATGGACTGGAATAGAGGAATTAAGTCGGCCTGGGTGCAGTACGGAACAAGGTTCCCAACGTATACGGTCGAGTTATATGCTGGTGTCTGTTGCACGACAGACTCGTAGGAGAGAGGACCACCTTGGAAATTGATGGGTGCAGGCGCGCTACCAGTCGTAACAGCACCACCGGGCCTAGGAGAGGAAGCAGTGGTAGTGGGAGGAGCTCCTTGCGTTTTTTGATTTGCCCAATTGACACGGATTGCCCGGGAGCCCAACCATTCACCGTTCATGGTTGCGATTGCCTGCTCCGCGTCTGTTTTGTCTCGGAAGGCAAGGAAGCCATAGCCACGAGACTTCCCAGAATTCATGTCCCACATGACACGAGCGTCCGACATGGTACCAAAAGCACTGAAGGCCTTTGCCAAAACCTCGTCGTTGACCTCGGGGCTGAGATCCCCTACGAAGACATGATAATGACCTGTCGTGTCCTCCTTGTTTTGTTGACCTTGGTATGCCCAATTGACTCGGATTTCGGTGTCAAAGATTTTACGGCCATTGAGGGTCTGCAGGGCTGTTTCAGCCGCACGCATGTCCATATATTCTACGAAGCCGTAGTTGAGACCGCCGTGTTGGTAATTCCGGTCAGGAATGATTTTTACGTGTTGGACAGGTCCAGCAACAGCGAAGATCTCCGTAAGCATGTACTCCGTCACGCGAGGGCTCAAGTTTCCAACATAAAGATGAGCGCGCCTCTGAAGGTGATGGGAAAAAAATGATGGACGGGAATGAAGATAACGGATCAGTGCAAATACAGAAGATAAACGCGGAGAGAACGAACCGGAGCCTCTGCCACACCTCCCATGCCCATTGGATTCATGATTCAAAAAGATGAATGAAAATGAAACCTGTGAAACCGGAATGAAGTAGATTGAAAGCAAGATGCGTTGCAGGGTCTTACGAGGAAACAGTAGAGAGTATACGATAGACAAGTCCGTCAGAGAGGAGAGGAAAGAGAGGAGAGAGGAGAGGAAAGAAGAAAAGGAAGACGAGATACTGAGAGAGACAGACTAGATGGCAGTCAAGAGCAAAGTGTGATCAGACTGCCGTGGGAGTTTATCGGCTGAAATATCACAAATTATCCATTTATTTCGCTGCTCTACTTATTCGTAGGGACACTCAACAGCACATTCGCTCCGCTACCACTAGGAATGTATGTTACGTTAGGGTTGCTTGCAAGCGACTGCACAATCGCCTTGCTCGCTTCAATTTTCCGAAGCGCAACGAATGCTTCTCCAGCCTTTTCGAGCGCACGTGAAATCGTTGAAGCAGCCTCAGCTTCACCTTCAGCTCGGATCACAGCTGCTTGACGTTCTTGCTCAGCCTGTCACCCCATTCAGTGATGCATTACTTCACACAAGAAAGTATCCCTCACCTTCTCAACTATAAACTTGGCACGTTCGGCATCTGGACGCATATGGGTACGCAAACGGGACCATGACTATGAAGACACTCACCCTGCTGGGCAATTTGTTTCGCTTCAACAGCCTGCGTGAATTCCTACGGAGAAATAACATCAGGAAATTTCTACATCAAACTAAAGACATGCATACCTTGCCAAAAGTAAGATGAGTTATAGACACATCTTCAAGCTTGATATTAAATTCTCCAGCCCGTTGCAATAGATCGGCTCTGATGCGGGAAGAAACCTAAATATCTATTATTTCAGTGCTCGAAACGTCAGTGAAAGCAACTACTCACAACTTCACGTTGGGTAATGAGCTCCGCGGCATCAAATTGGGCAACGATGCTTTTCAAAACTTCATTCCCAATGGAAGGCAGGACTCTCTCATCATAGTCCATGCCGAGGCTTTGATAAATTCTGGACAAGTGCTCAACGTCAGGCCTGGACAGGACCCGCAGCGTAATGGAAACCATCTGCAAATCTTTCGAACCGGTTGTTGTCGATATATTCTACAGAAGGTCTTAGACATGAATGAGAGGAGCTATGGGACGGGTACTCGCTCGTGGCTTGATGCGACAGTCGTAGAGGATGGCACGCTGGAGCCAGGGAACCAGAAGATGGGTACCCTCCCCTGTGGCCTGTGTTCCAAATCAGCATAAGCACCTCGATGTGCTACATAGTAATCCCACCTTGTCCTTCACTCCAGAGAATCGATCAAACATAACCGCTCGATATCCACCAGGTACATCGTAGATGCTAGCCTGAACCACAGCAGCAGCAATGCCGAGTGGCACTAAAAATTTCTGACATTAGCTCCAACCTGCAAAGAATGAATACCAAGTCTCTTACCTAAAATCCGACCAGCGTTCTGCGCGAAAGCCATGTTAAGAGGAGCGTAAAATGTTTAACGACGTGACAGCGGCCACGCAGACGCGTCACACCACCGCGTCACTGTCACAAACGAGCATTTTGGATGTGGTCAACATGTGCGTATGAGTCAGGATATGCGGAGTGCATTTTTCATGTTGTTCCTGCACCTCAGAAATCCCATAAAGCTCTGCAAGCAACACTCTATATACTAATTAAATATGTGTGAACCTTTTCAAAAGAACAGGAGCAAGGGAATGCCATGAAAAGTGGCCTCCGCATATCCTGGCTCATACGCACATCGTGACCACATATAGTACAGTCTTACAAAAGATCAAACTAAATCTACATCTCCACGTTTTTCACCCCCCATTCTTGCTGAGTGACTTCCAAACTGCATTGCTCGCTTCTTTCGACTGCTGGCTTCAACCAATCCAACTCTCTGCGCCAACAATCGCAGAAGCATTTTGTCACCCACACCCAAATCTGCTCGAGGATCCATCTTGAGATGAATTGGAAGGGAAGCGAGGAATCTTACGACATCCAAAGATAGGAATGGATGCCGAGTTTCTTTCCCGTGAGATGATATAATGCGATCATCTCGCCCAAGATTCCGAGTTGGGATACGATCCATTTCCAGTTGCAGCTTCAAGGATATATCAGTGCTCCAATTGCGTACTCTGAGGAAATAGAAGACCTCTTTAATGACAGCTTCCCACCCCCCAGTGTAGAACGCGGAACGATGTCGGCCGTAGCCCCCCAAAAGTTCGTCCGAACCCAACCCACTGATAACTACGCGTGCCACACTGGTATACACCTCAGGTTCAGACCCCAGTGATGTTCGGATTTGGCCTTGACCACGGGAGGCGAAGTAAAGAGCAAGGGCGAGGCTCTAAGTTGACGGGGTAAAGGATAATATATCACACGCTTGGTACTTGCTTACCAGATCCATGACAGTTCGGCCTGGTATCATAAGTGACTCAATTCTCTCGCGCGCGCTCTGGGATTCCTAATAAAACAAATCATTGATAAACGCATCGAGCGTGAGGATGAAGATACCTGATATGGAACATTAATCTCTACCTGAAAGGCGAATGATGAGACAGAATTTCTTCCTTGAAAGAAGAAAAGCGCACAAAGTGCCAAACTCGGCCAGGACATATGCGACGCAACTCTTCAACTTCATCGAGACCTGTGACCCTGTCGGGGACTAGGTAGGTACCCATTGGCGCGTTGGATCCATTGAGTTGACTGATTTTCTCCTTCTTTGCTCGCCTTGGCGAATTGTAAAGTGATCCTTGCGTTGTAATCCCAAGTTTACGGGGATTTTCAAACGCAACATTCAAAAGATCGATAGGTTCGTCAAGTGGTATGTGCCTGAAGTTCTTAAAACTATTATCGGGACGTGGATTGGGTCGCCTTACTTGTGCGCAAAGAATGCCAACACGGTGGAATCGATGCCTCCGCTAAACAAGATAGCCACACTTGCACTTCTACTTGGCCCTCTAAACCCAACGTCGGTTACGCGGCGTTCGACAAAGGAAAATAATGTCCTTACGATACCCGGGGTATGTTACGAACGCGAAGTAGGACACTGCGATCCAGTTGATCAATTAGATCATCAACCACCTGCGATAGATAACTGGGAATTGAAGCCGATTCAATTACAGCAAGTTCATCTGGTGGCAAACTTTCATTGATTTTAGCAGGTCTTGCCTAAGGGACGAAGTTGGTAGCCAGTACAAGTCAAAGAAGTAAATACACTTACATAGGGCAATAAACGATCTGGCGTCGGACGTGGCAGACGCTGGAGATGCGTGTCATACTGGTTTGACAGTACATTTTGTAACCCAATGTGGAAGATTGGGAGTGGACTTACATCTTGGATGGAAGCTAAGGACCGCAGACTAAGACAGTAGATAAAATCTGTAGAAACATCATCGAAGTTATATCCTGCATTTAGACCGGCGGAGACCGAGGAGAGCAACAAATAAGGTTGATCAGGTGTGGGCCTGTGAATGAGTAGCGATCTGCGTCCGAGGGGATCTCGAGCAAAGAATAGGCATTCTGACTCTTCCTTACAATTCTTCTTCAGCATTGATTAAATAAAGGGCGTTCATGCTTACCTGGTAAAAGACAAACGCATAGCTATAAATGTTCAAAATATCAGAAATGTGGCTTCTATGCGGGTAGGGGGGACACTTACGGGCCCTCCACCGTGCCGAAGAAGTCTCGAACTTGAGAACCTGTTTTGAAATTGTGAAGGGAGTCCAATAGTTTCACACCGTCATTCTCGTGCGGCGTGACCTGTGAAGGATTCATTGGTTGAAGAGCAGCTACCCAATCCGATAGCTAACCTCCAACCCATTAAATATCTGTTTTTCAATCAATGATCTGCGTGCTGGAGCGGGGAAGAGGAATAAACACTTCTCCATTCCAGCACAATATGTTACCCCCATGCACATGAGGTTGAAAAACGGGGGAATCTCCTCTTAATCGCAACTCGGAAGCGTAAAAGTCGACTTCAAAGCGAACTCGACCATAATTATGAGCGATTTGTTGAGAAATTTCCGGGGAAATGGGCGTTGATGGGGTGATATGAATGCGATGGTTTCCCTGAGCATCGGGACCTAAGGATTGTATGAGGAAAAGCAAGTGGTTCTCATCAAGAACAAACCTCTCTCGGCATTGTTTCGTTTCAGAGCACGACATATGGACGAAAAGCGACTGTCGCTACGAGGATCAATGTCTGCGTGAATGGAGAGAAATATTCCACACATAAGTAGGCGGATAATATGGTACCAATGAATTTCAAGTTCCAGGTACCATCCGTTACGTAATACAGACAAAAAGTCCTGACATTGGGGCTGTTTCGCTGCTTCTCACTCGGGTTGACGGCTTGACGCCTTTGAACGCGTCTGGCTCAGATCTGGGAAGTCTGTCCTCTCTAAATGCGCTCGACGAAAACCCCCGCCTATGCTACAAATCGGGATTTTGTCAGCTCCTCTGCTTGCCAGACTGAGACTACTGACTCTAATTCGATGGTGGTGTGCGAGGGGTGGGTTCTCAAGAAACGGCGGAAAAAAATGCAAGGTGAGTCTGATGTCGCTGTATGTGTGACGTATCGGTGAATAAATAAAAACGACAGGTTTTGCACGCCGTTACTTTATCCTGTACCAATCGGGGCGGCTTGCTTATTCATTTGAACCTGGCCAACCCATCCGTGACGATATTTCCCTTCAGCGTGCCGCTATTTCTACAGAACCTGGCCGCAAAGATATTCACATCGATTCCAATGCTGCTACCTTTCATATCAAATGTTTAAGTTCGGAAGATTTTGAAATCTGGATGAAAGCTTTCAGGTCAGAGCTCCTACGAATGTACTGCAGCAACCTCATCTCGGTTTTCATTCTAGGAAGTTCATTGCTAATGGTGTCGAAGCGAGGAAGTCTGCGTCTGCGCGGTTGGCTTCCCGACAAGAGACCTTACGTTTGAATCGGTCTGGGACCGTAGCAGAAGAGATGGGACTGGTGAGCTTTAATTTCGCGACCAAATCGTGCGCCCTTAGTGGATCTATTTAGACCATCTCTGAACTCGAGGCGTCCGTGTCAGATTTGCACCTGCTTCCACATTTCCAAACCAAGGATTCCATCAGGAAGAGCGATAGAGACAAACACAAGGAACATACAAAGTTTATTTTGTTCAAGAGATGTATGTTTCATATTCATTCCTCTCGCATACTAATTTTTTTCGCACTTAGCTCATCATTCAACCCACCACGAATCGATCGATGATGCATCGGAGGGCATCCAGCATTCGAATGCAACACAAGTACTCGAGCGTGTAAAGTCCATTGTAGATACCCTCAAGTCGCAACACCTTGCCCTGGTAAAGTCGATAAATACCCTTTCACAGTATGACCTCAGCCAAGGGACGCACGCACCCGCATCACCACTATCTTACACGGCAGAGGAGGATGAAGGCGCTGATGAGGGTAGTGCACGCAATCCAGCGGTACCCGCTCGACGATCGGATCGTATCTCCATTGCTACAACAGTCAGCGAAAGCATCCATGAGTGGTTCGATGCGCTAGACGAAGGTGCTGAAGGCCCAGAGGAGTTCCTAATAGATCCACAGAACGCTCCAGATGGGGGTGACCAACCAAGCCAGATACTGGCCAGCAATCATCCAAGTGTCTCGGATAGGCTGGATAATTCCAGCATCGATACTGACATCGACGACGACGCAGTGAAGGACACTACAGTTGAAGGCAATAAAGCGCTGACAGGGGTTCAAATTGTTCGTCGAACGGAGCTGCCAGCTCCGCCTGCTGGGGATGAAGGCAGCCTGTTCGCCATTTTGAAGAAGAATGTTGGCAAGGTTGGAGGGTCAATACTGGATCTTGCTGCTTCACTGACGGGATGTGTCAGGACCTAGCAAACATCGCTTTTCCCGTGACGTTCAACGAGCCACTAACGCTATTGCAGCGCTCTGCGGAGGAGGTCGAGTATTATGACCTTCTCAATCGTGCGGCTTCGGCGGTGGACCCAATCCATCGAATTTGTTATGTGGCCGCTTTTGCAGCCTCTGGCTACGCTCATACCCGCCATCGAACAGGAAGGAAGGGTTTGTAGGTGTTATCTACCCTTGCTCCCGGGGTTCTTACAAATGATCGAGTAGCAATCCCATGCTGGGTGAAACCTTTGAAGATAGTCGTATGCTGTTCATCGCGGAGAAGGTCAGACACAATCCGCTAGAGATAGCATATCACGCTGAAAGCGCGGGCTGGCATTTATCATCTACCTCCTGCGGAAAGACTAAATTCTGGGGTGAGTTCTGCTGCTGAACATGATCATTGCCCATTCTGATTTCTATCAGGCAAAAGCCTTGAGATAATTCCCCTCGGAACGAGTCGCGCCAGAATCGGGGATGATCAATATGTCTGGTGAGTTTGACTAGTAGCGCTGACTTTCTCGATGGTTTATCATCCTGTTCATTAGGACGAAACCTTCATCTTTCATCCGTAACCTCATGGTGGGAACAAAGTATTTTGAGCACACTGGAAAGATGACCATCGAAAATACAACAACAAAGATACGGTGTGTGCTGGACTTCCAGCAAAACGGATATTGGGGCCCATCAAATGTCATCTCTGGGGCTGTCTATGGCACAGATGGTGAGGTCCTTAGCCGTCTGGAAGGAAAATGGGATGACCAGTTGTCCCATACACTCGATTCATCGCATTTCCATCTCCTTTGGAGAGTGCATCCTTACCCCAAGAATTCGCCAGATTATTATGGTTTCACCTCCTTTGGGATGACCCTGAACGAGTTAACCGAGGAAATGATACCGATACTAGCTCCGACGGACTCAAGGTATCGCCCAGACGTTCGGGCGCTTGAAAATGGACAATTGAATCTTGCAGAAGAAGAAAAAACCCGAATTGAAGAAATGCAGCGAGACCGTAGAAAGCGAGGAGAGGAATGCCAGCCAAGGTGGTTCAAACTTGTTGGTGGCGAATGGCAGTATTGTGGTGGGTATTGGGAAGCTAGAGCTCAGGGCTGGAAGAATGAAAGTTTTCAATCACTTTGGTGAAATGGATTTGTTTATGGTTCTTTATACCTATTATCATCGGAAGTCAATACTCCTTACTTCCATCTAAATTCTGCCACTTTACCAGTCTTTGCCCAATCTGCCATGTATCGCGGCAGAGGAATACGAAGGGGGGCTTCAATACTTAGGAGATCATTCGCAACGCAAGTTCTCCAGGTCGAAAAGGATTGTACAACTCTCATCCCACCCTATGACGCTCTCCTCGACAAGCTTGCACTTGTTCGCCAAATTCTCAAACGACCGTTGACACTTTCGGAAAAAATTCTATACAGTCATGTTGCAGACCCGGTGAAGGCTTTTTCCGAAGGGAGGAGGGTCAGAGGGGAGACCTATCTCCAGCTTCGCCCAGAAAGAGTTGCAATGCAGGATGCCTCTGCACAGTGAGTTCGTTGACATTGTTCAAACGGAAGTAAATATATTTTGAATTTAGGATGGCCTTGTATGAGTTTGGTTCAAGTGTCTTTCCTCCACGTTAACAAAACCTCACAGATTGCAGTTCATGAGTGCTGGACTCTCCCGGTGCGCTGTGCCCACAAGCATCCACTGCGACCATCTTATCCAAGCTTTGGAAGGAGCTGAAGCTGATTTAAAGGTAATTTTTATTGCTGAAGTCATGAAAGTTTGTTTTTTTTAATACAAAAGATCCAGCGTTCTATTGTTTCTAACAAGGAAGTTTTTGACTTTCTGCAAAGCGCCTCTGAGAAGTACGGCATTGAATTTTGGAGACCTGGTTCAGGAATCATTCACCAGATTGTTTTGGAAAATTACGCGGCACCAGGAATGTTGATGTAAGCAATATACTTCGTGTTTTGATTGCCTGGCGCTAATACCATGAAGGCTAGGAACAGGTAGCCGGTTAACAATTTTATTCTTCATCAAACTTACTGAATGCATTAGATTCACACACCCCTAATGCAGGTGGTCTTGGTATGCTAGCCATTGGTGTGGGCGGTGCCGATGCAGTTGATGCCATGACTGGGACACCATGGGAACTGAAAGCACCAAGAGTTGTAGGTTAGTACTACGGTGATCTAGCCAGCGTCATCCTGAGGATTCATTAGGAATTCATCTAAAGGGGAAGCTTAGTGGTTGGTCAACACCAAAGGATCTTATACTTCATCTCGCTGGAAAATTGACTGTTCGAGTGAGTAGACAGCCTTGATCCGATGGAAGCTGTCTCATCTCGGAAAGGGCGGAACTGGCAGTATCTTAGAGTATTATGGGCCCGGCGTGTCATCTCAATCTTGCACGGGTGTGTCCTTGATGAGCTGCTTGCCTTTCTCTCTCTCTGATCTGTAGTCAAGGTTTGGCCACGATAGCCAACATGGGCGCGGAGGTTGGTGCAACGACTTCAACCTTTCCCTACACGCCAAACATGCAAGCATATTTGAATGCAACCAGTCGTGCGCCAGTAGCTCGCGCGGCCGATCGTGCGGCATCTCAAGGTTTTCTGAGTGCAGATGAGAATGCAGAATACGATGAAGTCATTGATATTGTATGTATCCGTTTCCACCTTCTTCCGTTCAAATTTGAAGTTGCCTTTGAAATATTGCAGAATCTCGCTGAAATTGAACCCACAATAAATGGCCCCTTCACCCCTGATTTGGCGACGCCCCTCGCCAAATTTGGCTCTTTCATCACCTCGCAAGGGTGGAAAGATGAATTCTCTGCTGGCCTCATTGGATCCTGTACGAACAGCTCATACGAGGATATGGTGGTTTAATTATCTCATGTGTAATACCCGTCTAACTTGTTATGCCAGACAAGCGTTGCAAATCTGGCTGAGCAAGCCAAGGCAGCTGGGTTAACTGCGAAGGTAAGTCCACTTGACCTTACTGATAGCCTGGATCCAACACATCTTACAGGTGCCCTTTTTGTGTACCCCAGGGTCAGAGCAAATTCGAGCCACTATGGAGAGAGATGGTGTAACCTCAGCCTTGGTGGACGTAGGTGCCGTCGTTTTGGCTAACGCTTGCGGTCCTTGCATCGGACAGGTACATACTTTTTTCTTCACTTTGCATGAGTTGCTGATACATGCACAGTGGAAACGTGAGGATAAAGGGAAAGAGGAGAATGGTATGGCCTTCTCTTTGAGATATTTGAAAGCTCATGTTTCAACTATTTTAGCCATTCTGACGAGTTTTAATCGCAATTTCAAATCAAGAAATGATGGTAACGCGCTGACGATGAATTTCTTGGCTTCACCCACAATCGTTACGGCTATGGCTTTCTCTGGAAGATTGTCTTTCAATCCTATGGTTGACTCGCTGCCGCTCCCTTCAGGCGGAAGCTTTAAATTCTCACCCCCTGAGGGGCAAGATCTTCCGATCAATGGCTTTACCACTGGAGATGTACAATATTATCCTTCACCGAACCCTGCGCCGCAATCCGATGTCAAGATTGTGATTAAAAAAGATTCGCAACGCCTAGAACTTCTTGAACCCTTTCCCAGTCATTTTGGTGAAGCATCTGGAAACACGAGAGAAATGGAACTCCCTCCTTTGAAAGTTCTTGTTCGTGTCCGTGGCAAATGTACAACTGACCACATCTCTGCTGCTGTGAGTAAATCTCGTTTTCTGGCTGCAAATACTCACTCCTTCCTTCCCCAGGGCCCATGGCTGAAATACAAAGGTCATCTTACTAACATATCGGAAAATCTCTGTAGGTGGTCCTGAGCTGAATTTCATATATTGGTGCTTATCATTCTTATGTTCATAGTAATTACGGTGGGTTTTTTCATGCAGTTCGGGGCTGGTATTCATGACTTGCTACAGGCTGTGAACGATGAAGGGGGTGACATTAACGTAGCCTTCGACACCGACACCAATTCTTTAGGGACGATTCCTGAAATTGCCAAACGGTACAAAACTAGAAAGCAACCGTGGGCACTTGTCGTGGACGAAAACTATGGAGAGGGAAGTGCCAGGGAGCATGCCGCGTTGCAGCCACGCTTTTATGGTTAGTGCAAGTTCTTTGGAGGGCCATTAATTGTACTCAGTGTCATTAAAGGATGTGCTATGATTGTTGCGCGGTCGTTTGCTCGGATTCACGAGACAAATTTGAAAGTAAAGTATCTATGACATGTTGAAAGCTTCTTTGCTGATATCATAATTTGCAGAAACAAGGTGTTCTTCCTCTCTGGTTCGTGGACAAGGATGATTATTATCGCATCGGGTCTGGCGATGTTCTCGAAACGATGGGCCTCGCCGAGACCCTTCGAGGAGCACCAAATGCTTCCATTGAACTTAGGGTTACCAAACGGGATGGACAAGAGTTTCAAATTTTAACCAAGCACACGATGTCGGTTGATCAACTGAGCTGGCTTCGAGCAGGGTCTGCGTTGAACCATATCCGATCCTGCATGAAGTAGTAAATTATATGTAGCTTTATCCATGAGTTATTTCAGGCACACAGAAGGGCGAAATTGTAGTCCGCTCATATTCTCTGTGTTTGAGCCAGTTCAAAGTCTGTGACGCAACGCTCAACGCATCTGGTGGAAGGCCAGCTAGTTGCGCAACCTTCAGGCCATGGCTTTCTCTATTGACTCCAGGTTGCAAACGGTATGCATAGGTGAAATGGCCATCCTGTGAAAAAAAATGGGCTCAATTTACTTCAGTGGGGGCCATGGGGCACTTACTTCGATTTCAACAACGTCGGTACAGTAGAATCGTACGTTGCTAAATGCACCTTGGTTGGAGATTCCGTTTGACCAACCAAGCAGGTCGGAGAGCTCATGGAAGTGAGTCGCAAACAGACATCGACATTGGTTCTTTACAGTCAGATGGTGGACAGTTGCAAATGCGAGGGCTAAGCCATCTTTGACCGTCGTACCACGCCCGACCTCATCCATGATGACCTGATGCAAATTTCGTTATCGAGAAGAGCCATCAAGACACTGGATCTTACGAGACTTTTGGAAGTAGCGCGTCGTAAGATGTCGGCAGTCTCCAACATTTCCACCATAAAGGTACTCCGATCGCGGAACAAGTCGTCCTTTGCCCCAATCCTCGAGAATAGCTTATCTACTATGCCAATAGTTGCAAAGTCGGCAGGTACGAACGACCCGACCTGAGCCAGGACAGCGATAAGGGCCGTTTGCCGTAGAAAAGTTGACTTGCCAGCCATGTTTGGCCCCGTAATAATGTGCAGGTTACACGTCGGCGCCATCTCGACAGAGTTAGGAGTGTAAATACGACCCGCCGATAACAAGCCTAATTCCACAGCAGGATGCCTCCCATTGACTACATGGAATGAGGAACTTCAAGAGACGGTCAGAAGAGGGAGGAATGTTATATCTTGCGACTTACTCATCTGTGATGCAGGGCCGGACAAAGTTCATCTCAGCGGCAAGAGTCGCAAAAGACAACGTCACATCTAATTCGTCCAATATTTCTGCATTCCTCCTAAGGGCGAAAGCGTTGCTGTTCACCTACGGGGATTCGAATTCTGAGTGCTATTCGGCGAGACTGATGAACTATGGTACCTCGTGTCGAAGAATGTCAAATGCCTCCTTTTCAGCTAAAGCGAGGGCAGAGATTGTTTCTGAGATAAGGCTTCCAAGGTGTGACCACTCCTGCAAAGAATTTAGACAAATGCATATTCATTAACGTGGAGTTACCTTGTAAAAATAGGATTTCGTGGTACCGCTCTCTGAAATGCTGATGAAAGTAGGAGTGGCTTCAAGTTGCTTCTTATCACGTTTGGCCTTGGATAAGTGAACATGCATCCCTAGTGCGGGCGAGCTGCGGAGAGTCAGAGACGGGGCCTCTGATACGAATTTAGCCAAGGGACACTGAAATGTTGACAAAAGTCACCATATTGTAGCTGCATTTCTCTTTCGAGACGATCCTTTTGTTGGAGAAAACGCTGAAGGGCTCGATGTAAAGAGACAAGTTTCTGTGAGAAGCTAAATAGGATAGGTAAACGACGTTTGTGTAATGCAAAAGGTGATGCTTACTCTGGATTAATCATCCATTTACCCTGATATTTGCCAAACGATTGTGTTCCTTCTGTAGGCTCCACTTCAGTGATCCCCTCCATGCTTTCTGTCGGTCCTTCGCTTATGAATGAATCCGTGGAAAGGGCGGTTCGAATCCTTGTTGATAGGTAGTTCAAATCCACGATCTGATTCACAAGAATTTTGAAAGAACGCCAGTCCTCCTTCACTTCGTTCGTTCCCGTGTCTTTCATGAACTTCTCCTCGTCAACTCGCTTAATGATAGCCCACCAGATATCAATTGTCCGAGCGACGGAAAGAAGGTCGGTGCAGTCACCACGACCGAGAAGGAACTTCTGAACGATACGCCCTATGTCCTCAGCGTCGCCAATAATTTCTTTGATGTCTGCTCGGAAGTGGGGGTGTCTGTGAAAAGAAGCAACTATGGCCTGGCGAGATTCTATCTCTGAAATAGACGTACTTGGCGAACCTGTAACAAAATGATATAACTTCGAAGCTGGAGCTTGGGTAATAGACTCACAAAGCCATCTCGCAAGGAGGCGGGCTCCACCACTAGTTGTTGTTCGTTTGATGACGCCAAGAAGGGTTCCCTTACTGCCTCCTTGGTACACCCCTTCGCGAATTTCAAGAGCTTTAATTGTATGAGAATCGATCTGCATGCGGTTAAGGGCTGTTTCATGCGACGGGGAGGGGAGGGTCGGCATATGCTCCAATAGATTTGCGCGTAGGTAAGCCCCAAGCAACTCTTCAGCGGACAAGTTTTGCCTTGCAAACCCGACATCATGGGGATGGTCGCATTCGACGCGCCGGGGGATGTCGTCGGTATGTGGAAACGCAACAAAAGAAATAAAACTGCCTTCCTCGACCAAAGCTTTGACGACGGGGTGGTCTGGTGTTGATTTGAAATCATTGGTCAGGATAACTTCGCGAGGGGCAATCCTTGCCAGTTCATCTTGAAGGGACTCCAGCAAGCATTGTCGCGAGTAGAACTCTCCGGTGGAAATATCGGTCCAGGTCAAACCTAATGAATGGTTGAAGCCAGAAGTCGGATCCACGTTGGATGGGACGCTGATTGCCAAAAGATAATTGTTCTCGAAAGGGTTCAAGAAAGGTTCATCAATAAGTGTGCCCGGGGTAATAATCCGTGATACTCGTCTATCAAACTCTTTCGCCCCACACGTGACACGAGGGAATTCTTCGCACATGGCAACGAAGCGTTTGTGCTCCTGGACAAGCACTTTGAGGTGCTTGTCGATATGTATTAAAGGAAATCCGCACATTGGAACTTGAACGCCATTCCATTTTCTGCTTGTAAGCTTAATGTTGAGAAGGCGAGCAATTTCCGGGGCTTGGTCAAAGTAAGACTGCGAGATCATCAACTTCCATTGTACCTCGAATTATAGCAAGACGTCGAACCTCATAGAATTGGCCAACCCGAGTTAAGAGCAAGCAATGAGGAAAGCGTTTGAGATTATCCAGAATCTCGCTTGCGAGTGAGCTACGGCTGGTGCGAAGGTCATCTGCTGGACGGAATCATTATACGTCCTACCACGAATCGTAGGTAGACGTACCTGACGCATCGACTGTGTCAATTGGCAATGGTTTCGCCTTTGATCTTCTTTTTCTGGTTTTTTTAACGTTGGCTGAAATGTCCTCGCTCAAGTCGGAGAGAGGTAGTTGAGAAGGTAGGGCTTCGTCATGCTTCGCCATTTTCGATTTACGGACTCTTTTGCGAGTTTGTGAAAGGTCCACCTGTAACTCAGGAACTTGAATAATATCCAGCGGTCCAACGGCATTGGGTGTAGTATCTGAAATGATAAATAAACGCCATACTTATAAGACTGATGTAGTGGGTTAAACATACTACATGATGGGGAGTTAGACCACTCTCCCAAAGGTTCTGCAGGAGTTCCATCAGGCAGAAAATACACTTCTGGCAGGTCAGAGTATATCCTTTTAACTCTATTCTGCGGGGAAGTAGAGTTATAGCGATAAATATTCCTCGTAGACGTGGAGAACAGTGCGCTCCAACGAATTGACATATAGATAAATTATTCATTCGCACATGATCCAACAGAAAATGGGTTGACACGCCACATTAGCGGAGTTTGAAAACCACTACACTTGGCAAAGTTGACTTGTCAGAGTTTGTCTCATCACATCGTTAGCCCACCATGTCATTCGCAGGGAGACGCAGGGGAAACAAGGTTAAAAAGGGTGTCCAGTTCACCGTTATGGTCGTTGGCGCGTCGACTTCTTGCTTTCTCAATCTACCCTTCTGACGTCTTTCTGTAGGGGCCTCCGGAACTGGGCGTACAACCTTCGTCAATACCCTCTGTGAATCTGAGGTCTTGGCTCATAAGATTTCCGACGACCCAGAAACTGCACACGTTGAGGAAGGCATCAGGATCAAGCCTGTCAATGTTGGTGAGAACATAAGTTGTCCATCTGGGGTTCAGCTCCTGATGTTATTGCAAGAATTGGAGGAAGATGGAGTTCGCATTGCGTTGACTATCGTCGACACGCCTGGTTTTGGTGATAACATTGACAATGAGTTCGCGTAAGCTCTTTTTTTTGCCCTCCGTGAAACACCACTCATCGATTTGTTTGCTCCATTGCCTATAGCTTTCAAGAGATCGTTGGATACCTTGAACGCCAATACGATGACATCTTAGCTGAAGAATCTCGCATTAAGCGTAACCCTCGTTTCAGAGATAACCGGGTTCATGCCCTCCTGTACTTTATCCCCCCGACCGGTCACGCGTACGTTCCATCATCTTAGTATCTGTTTTGTTGTGTTTCAACCGTTCCTTCGTCAGGTTACGGGAAATGGACATTGAACTTATGCGCAGACTTTCTCCGCGCGTGAATGTAATCCCCGTCATTGGCAAGGCGGATTCCCTGACTCCCAGTGAACTGAAAGGCTTCAAGAAAAGGGTTTGTTTTCTCTTTGACTGATATTTTTTTCAATGATTCCTTACCTACTTCAATGCAAGATCATGGAAGATATCGAAAATTATGATATTCCCGTATATAACTTCCCTTACGATGTCGAGGAAGACGACGAAGAGACAATCCAAGATAACAGTGAACTTCGTGTCAGTTGCGAGCTTTGGCATACCAAATTCCAATCTGATTTTTTTTTCCAGGCTCTGTTGCCGTTCGCAATAATAGGCTCAGAGGAGGAAATCGAGATCGACGGACAGGCCGTTCGTGCTCGAATTTACCCCTGGGGTATCGCTGAGGTGGACAACCCAAAACATTCCGACTTCAGCCGTCTCAGGAGTGCCCTTTTGAAGTAAGTCAACTCACATCGTCTTGGGGGGGGGAAACGTTGATTTTCTATCCTTTCCAGCTCTCACCTTGCCGACCTCAAGTCATTGACGCATGACGTTTTGTACGAAACCTACCGTACAGAGAAGTTGTCTCGAACAGTTCATGCGGATACTACTCAGTACGTTGACCTGCTATATTTGACGTCGCACTCATACCCATTTCCATCAGGGATTCCTCTATTCTCCCAGAGGAGCTTGCGTCGCAAAGCGTGCGCCTTAAGGAGGAACAGTTACGTCGTGAGGAGGAGAAAGTTTGTATTGACTCAATGTTTGCAATGTGCTTCTGGCCCTGATCCATTTTTTGCAGCTCCGGGAGATTGAACTCAAGGTGCAACGCGAGATCAACGAGAAAAGACAGGAGCTTCTCGCCAAAGAAGAATCTCTTAGGAACTTGGAGAGTCGCCTGGCTGCCCAAGGGTCGCAGCCTGAGTTCCGTGATTGACCGTGCCCAAAATTGTTTCAGGCTGTGGCTGTATACCCATTTCTTATTGTTGGATTGCGCAGCGTCGTTTTTTTGAAACGCATGGATAATCAGTACCTTCCTTTCCGCCGTCATTCCCTTGATAGGTT
The DNA here is from genome assembly GCA_018417955.1 of Laccaria trichodermophora. NCBI lineage: Eukaryota > Fungi > Basidiomycota > Agaricomycetes > Agaricales > Hydnangiaceae > Laccaria > Laccaria trichodermophora. The sequence continues at coordinate 2,099,210 of JACTVC010000002.1, forward strand.
TCGTATTACTTTTGATAATCGTAGGAGTTGTGCAATTGAATTCTAATACCAATAACGCGCACGTTGGCAACATTATTGTCGTCAACGCGAAATCACGTTGACAATTCTTGTCCATGTCGAGTGTAGTCTCGACGTTGACGACTGACGACCACTCATCGCCGTCCCCGCCCACGTCGGCGTTCTCAACGTTCTAATCTGCACCCACAGTTCTATCTCGCCCACAGCTCTGGCAGGCTCCCACAAGAGCATTCAACCGCAAACCCCCTGAACTTGCCAGGGGTCTGTCTCCCTCCATCACTCTTGAGCCCCATTCTTGCTTTGAGCCCACCATGGACTTGGAATGGGAGGCAAGACCGTATCCCTACAGCGACTGGCGCGATGTCCCTCAACCCGCTACTTTTGCTCCATCAACACCTCAGTCTGCCTTTGCATCAACGTCGTCTGGTCTTTCTCAACGCCGTCGCTCATCTGCCGCACACGTACGACCAGCAGGTCCACCACCTAACCTTCCTATCCCGAGTGTCCCAGGCCCATCGCCAAATGGCCTGCAGGCTCAGACGTCCATCTTCAATCCATCGGATGATGTCCCCCACATCAACGGTCGAGGAATATGGTCCACCCTCAACAATAACAGACTTGGAACTTCGCCAAATCACTCCGTCGCATCCGCTTTCCCACAAACCCGACACCCCGCTTCGCCATCGCAGCCTGTAGAAATATATTCCACAATGGACGACCTGTCAGATCCACCCCCTCAGTCCTTTCTTCCTTCCACTTCCTCTTCCTCTCGCGAACGCCACGGGGTTGGTCCATCTGAACGGTTCCTTCATCCGCCTTCTACGGAACAACGTTCGGAACAGAGACCTTCGTCCAGGCGCGCCCTTACACGAGCTCTAGAGCTAGCGCGTGAAGCTGTTCAACTTGATTCGACGAACGACAATCCAGAAGCCGCTGTAAGCGCTTACGCGCAGAGCGTCGCGCTTCTTAGCGAGGTAATGGAAAGAGTCAGAAGAGGCGAAGATAGCAGCGATTCTCGTCGCAGGCAGCGACGAAGAAGTGTTGCTGCTCAGGAGGAAGAAGTCAGGCGATTGCAAAATATTGTGAGTGGCACCTTTTGACCGTTACAGTGAATTCTCAGCTTCTCTGTTCCTGTCTTTTTGCCAGCACGATACATATGCAGATCGTATGAACATTCTGAGCCTCATCTATAGCATTCCCGCCGTGCCGTACTCGACCACGTCAACATACTCAACCCCAACGCTCTCAGCGAACTCAACAACATCCAACTCTCCAACCAACTCAACTTCGCCTTCATCGGACACGTCGCCACAAATACCACAATCAACTTATACCACGAATTATATCCAGGAAGAATCTGCGTCCCAAACAAACGATTATGATACTCACGGCCGAGACGATCCATACTTTCCAAACGTTGACTCTGCTGTATATACTTTGGACGAGTCAGTGTTATCAGGAGCCGCAATTTCTGGTCTTCCTTTTACATCCCCTCACCCGTATGCTGTCCAGTACGACCAACCCCCTGAAGGTTCTGCGCGTACACCCATTATGGTCCGAAGGGCAAGAGCGTCATCAATTCTACCTCCAGCCCCTCCGCCGCCAATGAGCTCATTACCACCTGCACCTGCCCCAGTCGCGAATGAATATCATTCGGAACCATCGCGGCGACAAGATGTCCAAACCCGCCAGCAAACAGAATTGTCTTCACGCCGAGTATCCGCCTCCGGTCTTTCTGCGTCCGGCTTAGCGGCCCTGGAGGAAGAAGCTGACGGGCCAGGGAGAGAGAGCGCAGATAGGACTGACGGTCGAATGCCAGACACTCCCCGTAACCCGAAGCGAAACTCTCATCCACTGCCTCCCTTACCTTCTCCACCACCGGCTTCCACAGATTTCCCGGGAACTTCTAAGATAACCTTGCCTATCTCAAAGTCACCATCCTCCTCACGTACATCAAATCATGTAGTCGCCCGACCTCGGGGTTCGTCGCAGTTGACTACGCGTTTTGAGATGTCTAATCAATCTCACATCATCAATTCAACGACAAATCAGGGGACTATTCATCAACGTAGAACAAAAACCTCTGCTCCTCCCAGTACACGTTCGGCGTCGCCCGCGGAATCCATTGGGTCGGCAGGTTCCATTCCTCAGCAGAAGGCCGTGTCATTCCCAGGAAGTTCAGCTTCAAGCGTGGTTACGGGAAGGAGTCGATCTTCGTCCCAGCCAGGCAGACGCCCTTCCCTCGTTGGTGGGCGCATTTCACCTATTGACCAACGTCCTCCTTTGCCAGGAAACCCTGGCCCTCTGAATGGCCCAAACGGGCGCAAGGCGTCATTTCCTTCTAAACTTGCCGCTCCTCTTCCTATCCTTCAACTTGATCCTGCATCTGCTAATCCTCTACTCCCGCCATCCACTTTTCCCGGAACTTTGCCAACGACGCCTACATCTCTGCTGCCTCCCGCACCGCCCTCCGACCCTTTGCTAAAGCCATATCACATGATGAATCTCCTGCATAACACCATGTCATCCACTACGGGAGGTTATGTCACACGCCGGTTGCATGTTCCATGTGAAGTCTGGTCCCAGGGTGGGGCGAAGTTGGCCAACGTGGCTGAGAAAGTGCGCGTGGTCGCAATCTTGTGTTCGGCGTTGGAGGACCTTCAAAACAGCAGCTCAGACTATTTTGGAGCGGGGAATGTTAGCAGCGGTCTCGCCATGGGGATAGGGAGTATTGGGCGGAAAGAAGCGGATTCCTGGAACGCCAGGTTAGAAGATTTCTCGAATATCTGTGACGGTGTCGTAGCGAATTTTGGAAAGAAGTTGGGTGTTGGTGAGGGATTTGTGCTGAAGAAGACAACATGGGGAGACAAGCTGACTCGTCGGTTCGACAAGTTTACCAACGCAAAGAAGTGAGTTTCGCAATTAACAATGGTGAACATCTCTAACTCAATGTATTTAGTCTCGATTCGCCGGCAGCCTACGTCCAAGGGTTAAAAAGGCTCTTCTCTTATGCTGAATTGCTAGACGAGCATACGAGGGCCGTTTTTTCACAGCCTGTAGCCCCTGCATATGCCGCATTCCCTGTGGGCGTTCGCACCGCAGCAGAACAAAAGTTGAAACGCTCGTCCGAGTTCTTCGCCACCGTCGTTCTCACTTTTGTCATCCGGGATCTGTCACAGCTGCTCGACAAGTATGCCAAGAAATGTGAAAAGTGGCTGGCTGAATAAGAAACAACACCACCACGGACTGCTGTGTCCAGATGATATGTCCCTTTTCTGTTGCCGGTTCTTCTGAAGTTATTAGAATTTCCTTCTTGCAAATCCATCTTACGCATCTGCCCTTTATTTCGCCTCTTCTTTATTCGTTCAGTAGTGCTTACTATTTTCCTATTTCGATCTTACATTTTCGGGCTCAATATGTGTGTTTAGTTACTGTATAATACTGCATTCCCTAAACTAAGTACTTCAGTGGTTGCAAGGATGTAAGAAATATATCATTTACTTGAAAATGGCGTAGCTCAACAATTAATGGTGTATCAGCAAGAATAAGAATAGGCCATGGAAAACCAATCATTTTACGTTTCCCATTCACTGTATTTATCTGGAAACGAGTCACTCTTGTGTTCATACCACCGTTGGTGTGAAAGATGAGAAACAATCTTGAGTCGCTGGACTGTCAAGCAAACGATAGAGATTATGACACTAGACAAAATGAATTTAATAAGAGATCACATACCGTAATCTCGCCTGTCGTACTCATTGCCGTGTTCATCATCTGAGTCCAGAAGTGGGTCTCTGGTTGTAACGACATGCCAAGCATCTAATTTTGGAAATAAAGTCATGGCGGCGTAATGTTTTTTTCTTGTACTCACGTTGAAGACTTGTCCTGTCTGGAATAATTCGTAAGCGATGGGACGGGTAAGGTTCCCCTCGTGGTATGGTTTTGCCGTGCATCACATCCTGACTATGCGACGAATATTGATGGAAGGGTAAGCTAGGTTCCGGGCTCCGTCGACATGATGACGAGCGCTGCGCTGAAGAGTAAGAGTTTGCTCGAAGATCATTGAGCAGAGGTTCGGCTGTTCAACGAGCTATATTAATGAGAAAAGAGAGTTGTTGCTGACTCTTACAGGTAGGTGTGACGGCATCGCAATCGCCGTCACCAGGTTTGGGCTTTTCAAGGTAGGAAACCGCTTCCTCGCCTTTCGCCTTCTGCTTGATTCTTTCTCGTCGTCGTTTGTCCGCGGCCGCTTTCCTTTCTTTGGCTGCAGCAGTGCGCGTGCCCCAGTCAAATGCGCGAGCTTTTCCCTTGCGTTTAAGTTTGTCTTCCGCCGGGCTAGGTACCATTTCGTCATCTTCGCCTGTCGTCTCCTTAATCGTTTCTTTTGCAGCTTGTGCTTTCACAATGTGATCCCTTTGTGCAATCAGTTTCTCCGCCAGTGTTTTCTCCTCTTCTGAATCAACATTCTCCAACGCGATCTCCTCCGGGGTAAGCAGACAGAAGAATGGTTCGTTGACCAGTCTTTGGTCAGCGAAGGGGTTGGGAACGCTTTCTTCGTCATAGTCGTCATCGGTCGAGAGGTTCTCCAAATAATTATAACAAACCCAAAGGAAAGCCCGTGCCCGTGAAAGGGACGAGACGTCGGTACGAACGAATAGATCAATAAAGTCAAGTTGTTCTGAAAAATGCGTTTTGCCAATGTGCTGATAGAACCAAGCGTTAATTAGAGAGAGTAAAAACAGTGTATATCACTTGCGTATGTATAATCGGCTAGTACCGATATGACGTGTGGGGCACTTGTTGGAGGGCTAAGCTTCGATCTCTGTCGAGACATTTCAAAGCTGTGTTACCGAACACAAAAATACGGCTCACGAGTCGAGCAAGAATGGCTTCAGGCGACCTGGGTAAATCTATGGGCAACATCCCAAAAACACTCGCTTGCAAAAGGTGTTTGATGCGGGGGCCATCGTGCAGACTGCCGCTGGTTCGCTGTAAAGCGGGAACTGGATGGTAAGTTCTGATATTCGTTTTCATCTCCGGAAAAACTATGCGTGGAGCGTGAGCAGTATCCAGTTATCGGCATGGAAATGGCGTCTCACAGCTCATGGTTGTGTTGATGCGCCCAATATTTACCAAGAGAGAGAGCATGGCGAAATCCGTTCCAAAGATAGGAGATTCAGCGAGCCTTTCTTTGAGAGCGTTGGTCGCCTTGGTGGAGTGGATGATGGCTTTGACATATAGGTCACGAAAGCAGATCTTGCTGGAGGCGTTTTCGGAATAAGGGTCTGTAAAGACACAAGTAGTGTCGTTGAATACGTTTTTGAGGAAATCGTATTGAAGATCAACGCGAGTCAACGGTTGTCCGTCGACGCGTCGTATGGCGATATCTAACCGTCGGGGTGGGCTTGAGTGGCGCAAGACCATGATCAACAACCAAGGAACGAAATTCATAGCACAGTCACTCAACTTCTATGACATATTTCCTCACGTGACGGCGATACAAGTAAAATTCGTCGTAATTTTAATTTGCCGATAGAATAGACTACATAATCGAACAAGTAGAATAGGGAATAACGTCAAATGATTGAGAAAAGGATATCATGCAAGGATGGGAATGGTATATAACTTCTGTGAGCTTCCAATATGCAAAGTGAATGAATGAATGACCATAAAAAATAAAATCAAAATAAACCAATCATGGCCATGGCTTCAGCGGAGATCGGAGAATGGTTGAGATTGCTCGCCAGTTCTCCAAGCCGCCAGAACCCATTCCAATACGTCAACCACGACGCTACTTCTGTACATGAGGCCATGATCGGCGCCCTTGACAACCTTAACGGAACATCGATTGGCACCCATTGTCCGCTCCATCCATCTAACAGCGTTCTCCGCAATCTTCTCGTCCTTGTCTCCGTACCAGACTCTAACTCTATGCGGGTAGGAGGCGTACGAGAAACCCCAGGAATGGTTCTCGTGATTCAGAATTTGCAAAAGATCATTGTGAGTTCCCTTGGCAGACTCAGCATGAGAAGCGGCAAGGAGGGCATTCCCCAACGCCGCTTGGTAATTATTCGGTCCATTGGAGGGTGTGAAGGAGGTTGTAACAGTGCTGGGCGAGGGAGAGCCGGGCATCGAAACTAGCGGTTTCGCAGACGTAAAGGAAATTGAACGTTGACCTGCAGACCTAATAGTTGGTTCATGACTGCTCACTGAGCGTGTCGTAGATGGCCTTTCTCGCATATTTTCCGTAGCATGGGCGGCAAATGAGTTTGCCCAATTAAGTTCTTCTAGTCCTAGTCCGACTTCGATGCGTAGGGGAGGGGGCAATTGGGGACTTGAAGACTCTGATTTCCGAAGGGGAATGTGGGTCTTGCCCTTGAGAGATCCCATTGATCGCAAACCTTTGAGCTTTTTGCCAGACGAGTGCTTTTCCTCGGGATGGGAGGGGGGCAGAGTGGGTGATCCCTTGAGTCTCTCCAGAAACCCTTTGGAGGTTTTTCGCTTGTTCACAAAAATGACATTCTCGGTTCCATTTCCTTGACCAGCCCCGAGTGTGCTGCGACTCTCGAAACGTCCCTCGAAATCGCCAAGGTCATCGTACTCGCTAAAAGTGCCTGATCCGATACTGGGGCGCGGTCGGCCTTCACCATTCGACGGATAGACAACATTGAGATTGCCGTTCGAAGAGGAGGATGTAGCTCGTTTTGGCTCCTGTGGGCGAGGGGCGTTGTAACCTATACCTTCATACGCTATTGTGGGCGGCTTCCCAATCATCCAAGCCTGTAGTTTCCACTCAGCAGCCTGGGCTGTCTTAAGGATACCATTTGGTATGTATTTCAGCCATTTGTAGCCACCTAGAGTAGGGTGATGAGGATATGCTTAAAGATTGATTTGAATTACATACTGCTTTCGCTGCCGCCAACCCAGGGAGCGAGGAGACAGACATCACCTCGGATGCGCGAAGGCAGCTTGTTCGCGAATGAGAGCGCGTAAGGTGCACCAGCTGAATGCGCCATAACGCTGCATTGCTTGATATGAAGAAGATCCAGGACTTCTTCAACTGCTGACGCCCATTGCATAATACCTTTCGCAGACTTTGAGCGAGGTTCGGTGCGTCCCAGTCCCCAACTATCAAAGGTTTCAGCGACTAAGCGTAAAACGAAAAAGGATGACGAACCGGTCAATCGTTATTAATCTCAAGCCTAGACATTCCGCCATTTCATCGTATAAGCCCATGATATGACGTACGCATCCCAGCCCTAAAAAAACCACAACAGGAAAACCTCCAGGATTGCCTAAATCTGAGAGGCTGACGGTTAAAGGGTTGTCTGGCGAAGCGTGAGGCGATCGTGTGAGGTGCAATAGTGTAGTTAACCTCGCAGAGCGGAGATACTGGGCAACGGCTTGCGAGGGAGATGGCTTCAGCAGCGACAAAAAGTTGACATCGAGAGGCGAGCTAGGCTGTTGATAGATTGAAGCAGCAGAGGATGAATAGATGGACGAAGCTGCACCAGGGTCTGAGCGGGGGGAGTACACACTGGCGTTGTCAGAAATGACAGAGTGGCGCTTGAGGAAGGCTGAGGGAGGGGCTGAGGGAGGTGGTTTGATAGTGTTTTGATGGCGCAAAGTACGCTGCACCTCATCAGCAACGCTATCGATCGACGAACGGGATAGTAATTCAGTTTCTTCTTCAACAGTGAGGGGCTCAGGTTCTGATTCGACTTCTTCATGGACTGTTCCATGTCCGTGACTAGGAGTATAAAGAGAAGAAGATCGTATTGTGGACGGTCGAGATCTCGTTTGGCCTTCAGGGGGTGCATGCGCTCGGATAATCTCAGATATTGAAGGGACTACACTCTTTCTGTTCTCAATTTGAGAATGAGCCGTACCTGGCCGGGAAAGATCCCTAGCAGGTGTGTTCCTGACAGAAGACGATGATAGAATGTTTTCATCGGCGGATGTGTATGATCGAAGAGGAGTGATTGTGGAATTGGACGCCGTTCTTGACGACGAGGGACGCGCACGGCGGCGACGTGATCGCGCATTGAAAGCCGCTAGATTGGGCGAGTCATTTTCATCGTCACCAGAATCACTGGAAGACTCTCTCCGTGTCACCTTGGGACGTCTGGCCTTGCCACCACCAAGAACAACACCAGGAGGTGGAGTAGGCAATGGTGGTTGATACAAAGGGTGATGACCAGGAATTCCAAACCTTGCTCGATTGGAGATGCTCGGCGATGCTCCAAGAACGCTTCCCCCGTTCATTCCGTCAACCAGTGCATCCATCATCTCCACCCCGGAGACAGGAGCTGAAACAAACACAGGAAAATGGTCGAATGATTCCCTTGAAGATGGATAATCATCCGGAGTGCGGGGGGGAGTTTCGGTATGTTGAGTGGAAGATGATCCGGAGAAACGAAGTTGTGGGACCGCTGACACTGGATCCCATTTTGACTTGCTTGAAGGCCCTGTCCTTGAGCGAGTACGGAGATAAGGTGTGGTGTTTAAAGGAGTGGGCGTTGAAAGGTCTTCTGTAGAGTCAAAACTAGGAAAGGCATATGCTGCTTCCTTGGGTCCCTTTGATCTCTCTTGAAGATGTATAGACGCCGATGATTCCGCACACGTGCCGATGCTGGAAGGAGAGGCCCGACGTGTTTTTGACTTGTGTGAACGAGAGGTGGGACTGGATTTTGTCCGTGGATATGCGTCGAAATAGCTGAATGGCTTGCTATGGAGTGGACCCGAAGAAGTAGACGTGCTCGAATCAAGGGCCAAAGAAGAGGGTTTTTCTTTCTCGCGGCGGAGAGATAGAAAAGAGGAGCTCTTGCGAGGTACACGGTGAGATGGGTTTTCGCCCTGCTGGTGGCGAGATGATACAGCTTGCATGTCGTGCAAGCCAAGTGAGTGGTCGTGGGCAACGCTGAAGTGACGGGTAGAACAGAGCTTTAACCTGGCAGCAAGCTGGTTGTAAGCTCGTAAGAGGGACGTTGCGAGCTTTACAACACCGTCGCGAACGTCGTTGGCCAAGTCAAGCCCAAGTCAGGGTGAAAAAACAGGTCATTGCTGTCGTCCAAATCGGGCCACGTACAAACTGATTTATTAAAATACTACTACATATGATATACATCCTAAGTATTCACTAGTATTCACTAGTATTCACTAGTATTCACTAGTATTCACTAGTATTCACTAGTATTCACTACTATCCACTCACTATCGTACACTCTCTCTGCTGTCGGCATCAGCAAACCAAAACTCGTATATTACGAGAAGCACAGGCGTCGTGAACGCCCCTAACCTCTGCCAACGACCAAGACACAAACGGTGGAGAATTCGTTCCCCCTGGAAGTCCCAAACGCTTCAACGACCCAAACGAACCAGAACCAATCAACTCGCTCCATTCCTCTGCTGTGACTCGTATCATGCGCCCGCATACACTGAGTTCCACCAAATTCTGGCAACGCGCTTCAATTCCAGTGAGGGTGCCAACGTCAACCTGGAGTCCCCTCAGGTGAAGGCCGTGGAGGAAAGGGTAGTCGGGCGAATCCGCGTCGATGATGAAGCGCGTTGAAGGAACCTCTCCTCGTACCTCATACTCCAGGCACCCGACTGTACATGAATCGAGTACAAGCCGGATTTGTTCATCAAATTCCTCGGCTCTTTTTGTCAACACATACAGAATATCGATGGATCCCCCGTTCGTCATTTGACAAATAAAACCCCCGGTAATATCGACATCTTCAAGCACGAGTTGGGAAGCGGGTAATGGGTGTGCAATGGAAGGGGGAATGATGTCCAAGTCGAGATGGGTGAGCTGTAATCGCTTGAGATTGGAAAACCTAAAGGTCATACTCTCATCCCATTCCAAGGATGGACGAGAGCAGAGAGAGTCAGCGAGGAGGCTGCCATCAATGTGTAGATCATTGACAGCTTCTGGATTCAACAGCAAGCTTAGGAACCTCTGTGCCTTTAGAGATAACTGTCCTCCAAATGTAAGCCTACGCAATTCAAGGGTAAGGAGGTGACGAAGACCAGTCATGTCCTTTGTGGAGCTGCAATCGTCCAACGTGACCATTGGTCGAAGATTCAGCCCAGAGATGAGCGGAATGAGGGATGGATTCGTCGATAGTGTTCTTGCAAGTAATGCACATGCAGGAAATGTATGGATGGTTGGGAATGCATAGAGTCTCTTTCGAACGTAGAACAGCCACGACGGGGACACCGTCGCGAGACGAACGAAGTCACGAGGCCACCAATGGTCATTACTGTCCAGTATCAGGGGAATAAGATCGTCAATGAAGGGGCGAGCGGTATATGGATTGACGGACATCGTGGTGGTAGACAGCAACTTGAACATTCACCATGTTCACAAAACACGCTTTTGACGTCCTTCGTGGCGTTAGTGTGATTTTAAGTCACAGCACCTATGTAACCTGGTTTCCTACCCTTAAAATAATATATTCCTGACCACCTCCATGATGGACATTCATGAGCTTCCAATTTCAAAGCGCCTAGCCCAGTCATGGCGTACGACGCTCAAAGCAATCTTGTTTTGTCTCCTGTTCAACTTTGGTTGCCTCATGATCAACGCTTCACAATTCGTATTCTTGCTCCCCCTGAGAATTCTTCCTTTTCGATGGTCCAGAAGTTTGTACTATACCGGAATTCGATATACCAAGGGATCCTTTGGATGCTTGCAGAGTATGTCTCCAATTGCCTCTAGAATTATCCAACCACCTCAATGCCGCAGTTCTCATGTGTCAATGGTTCGCACCCACAAAGTTGCTGATCACCTTTGAGACAAAGGGAGAGGGACGATTCACCCCCGAAGAGATTCAAAGTTATTCCATTAAGAACAAACATGGTGATATCGTCGCTTTGAACTTTCCCTCAAAGTTCGTCTTGATAGCAAATCATCAAGTATGTCATTGAGGCTTTCTCGATAATGAAAATCATTGTCATGTGGAACAGATTTATGCAGACTGGTGGTATGCATGGTGTCTGACCTACTTTTTGAGCCCTCGAAAAATTCATCAACATGTCTACATTACACTCAAAAAGAGTCTTCAATGGGTGCCAGTGGTTGGTTGGGTGCGTTGAGGCTGTTCGCGTCTCTACGGTCTAACGCTATCGCAGGGGATGCAATTCTTCAACTTTATATTCCTTGCGCGCTCATGGGCATCGGATCGTTTACAACTGGCCGCCGACCTGGCATCTCTGGGCAAAGCGGCAGAGAAGGAAGACCGGCCGCTATGTTTCATGCTCTACCCTGAAGGAACATTGGTTAGCAATGATACCCGGCCCAGAAGTAAGAAGTTCGCCGAGAAAATGGGGATTGTGTGTCTCCTCACATTGCAGATAAACAAAGATCTAACGACCCACAAAAGGTAGACTTGAAGAACATCCTGCTTCCAAGGTCGACGGGGTTGCATTACAGCCTTCGGTCGCTGGCTCCACGGATACCCGACCTGCGGCTATTGGATCTTACAGTCGTCTACCCTGGTATGCCCGAATCATAGGATGTGCAACCTCCCAGACTCATTAATTGATAGGCGTCCCACCAACGGGATATGGCCAAAATTACTACACACTGAGGTCCATCTTCTTTGATGGTGTTCCTCCCCCTAAAGTTCATATGCACCTCCGGATATTTGACGTCACGCGAGATATTCCAGTTGGGAATCTGGAAACGAGCAAGACAAATGGTTCAGTTGAGGTGGACATTCCCGCAGAGGAAAAGGAAGAGTTTGATCTATGGCTCAGGAAACTATGGCGGGAGAAGGACGAATCAATGGACAGGTTTTATGAGACAGGATTCTTTGATACCAGTTCTGCTTCCAAAGGCCTCAAGGTTGAAATTCCCTTGAAGTTGGGGCGGAAACGGGAAATTTTGGACGCATTTTGCTTCTTTCTGCCAGCAGGGGTCGCGTACTTGTGGGGCCGAGTTCGAGGGTAAGGAAATGATTGCTTTACACGGACAGCTAGTTAGATAGATTCTAACCGGAAAGCTGAGCACGTTTGTTTTCTAATTCTTTGACCATGTGCAAACTTGAGTCGAGAAACCTCTCCACGCAGTTTACCAAACAACTTTCATCGGCTCTTGAGAGACTGGTTGAGGGTTTTGAGGACATGCACCTGAAATGAGGTTATGGAAAGACAAAGTCAAGTGGCTGAAGGAGCTCACTTGTCCCAACACAGGTCTGTGAAGCGTTGTATTGAAGCGTGTAATTTTGCCTGCGCTTGCTCTCTCTCGATAAAGGACGTGAGCTCTTTCTGAAAAGACTATTAGATTACGAAGGGCGGTTTAAAAAAAGTATAGCCAACCTGTGTAGCTTGATCAAAGTGTAAATTGTCGGACATAGTGACGGTTAGTTGAAGGAGGAAGGTACTTTGTCCACGTGATGTCCTTTGCAGACTTACCCTGTTCTATTCCATTCTTCAGCCCAAGTATATCCTTCATGGGCGCCTTTTCCGCATTTGCTTGCTTGCCTCGTGTCTTCAACTTCCTTCCCTCATGACCTCTGCATCCTCCGCGTCCCAGTCATGGCCCCCAGAACCGATTCCACCGTTAGCCCCATATCTCGATCATCTACTACTTCCACTCACCCGCCTCATCTCAACAGTGTTGGCTACCTTAGTCGCAAGGCCTTACCCATCAAGCGCAACGATGCAGAACCTCTGACGCGGGATGATGTTCAGTTTGACCTTCTGAGTTACATTTTTTCGGACACGAAAGCTGTTTTCACCACTCCATACCCCTCAAAATCACCCAAGATACCCTTCGGCGAACTATATGTGTCCGCCCTGTACAACTCAACCAAATGTTCGAAAGTTCTGAAGGACAAGATGCTTGAGACCCCTGATTTTGGCGTCGAGCTTGCCAAGATCTCACTGTTGACCAACGTTGGTCGCATTAATACCACGATGGCTTGTACGAAATGCCTTTCCAGTCATGGATGAAATAACTGACATGGCTGTAGTCTTCCCGGAGATGAAGACCGCGTTGAGAACTTATCATCCAGTCCCCTCATTACAAAAAACCGATGGAAATGCCCAAGATGCGCCTCGCATAAAAAATTGCCTAAAGGCCGCTCTTCTTCCATCCGAACTTAAGGCTGTGCCTCCCTCCACGCCAGAGGAGATACTTGCAAAACGCGTGAGTTATCGTCGTTATTTTTAGGCTCGTGTCTAATGCACATTTCACTCAAGAGGGCAGGACAATGCCCACCCACCAGTGTTGTGAACCTAATATTTGTCCTGGCAAATCATGCTGCGGTAAATTTTTAAAATCCCCCTCCTCAATGACCCTTGTTTAAGCCGAAGCTTCTAGCCGTTAGCAACCACTCACTTCGATGGCAATCTGAACTTTCTGGACCTCTTTATTCCGGGGAAAAAGTTTTCATCTGCTGATCGAGGTCGGGCGTTCTTGTGGATTCTCTATCATTATCTGGAAAGCTCGGATGGACCAAATCCATTTAATGACACTTATGCTCAGAATCACCCGGGGAAAGCGCCTGTCTTGCGCCGGCTCAGTGAATCAGAACTAAGAAGAGAAAACGTCGATACACCCCAAGAAATTGATTGGGGAAGAATGATGTCAAACCAACGAAACGCATTTTTGCAGAGACTTGTGTCATCAATCGAGTACGAGAAAAAAGCCAAGGCCGCTGCTCCACATTTTATCTCAGGTCTGCTTTCTTCTTCACACGTTTTTACTTTTGCTGAATGGATTCGTTTCAGTTACTCCCGAATCAAACCAACGACGTCCTCGTCCCCAACGACAAGGATATGACGTTGCAAAAGACGACGGAGCTTTTCTTTACTACGTCCCAAGTCAAGAGTCACCCGCCGCGGTAGTGCCGCGACCACAACCAAAAGGTTGGCCAACGACTTTCTATCCTTCGCATGCCAAAACGAGCCTATTCTAGTTCTACACAACCCACCACCACCACCTGTAGGGCCGCTTCGTATCGAAGAGCGCACGATGCTTCAACGTAAGCCCATGCCGCATATGTCCGACCTTTCTTACCATTGTTGAGATTAGACGCATGGCATATTGCGTCGACAACTGACCCACTTCTGGATTCTGACGAGGAAGACCTGGATGAGCATACACGACAAGACTATTGTAAGGCCCCCAATTTCTCATGCAAAGCACCACGTCAAGCACTTCCTCTTCTCTCTAGCACGACGCCTCAATGTCCTCGATCGATTGGTCAGGCAACCAACCCCTACATAACTTTTGCAACAGTACGAACCCATCGCGAATTGATCAATCCAAGACACACATCTTTTGAAGCAACATCCAAATGGACTGTGAGTTTTAATACATGGGTGGTATGTTGAATACAATAAAGTATAGGCTCAGCCTACGTAGACGAAAGAGTAAAGACTGTGGTGCAACCCTAAGGGATGTGCATACTTGTAAGCTTCTGACCAGCCGGAGATAACCTCGATTGAAGAAAAAAAAAGTACGTGTATCAGAAACCACCAGGCAGAGAAAGAACGGGGTGTTCAAATCCGGACCGTTCATGAAGCGGCATGAGATCAGCAGGAGCGCTGTGTCGTTTCCATTTCGACCTCCTGCCGTCAACATCCTCCGAATCACTACAAGCAAGCTCATGTGCCATGGACACAGTTCGTCGCTTAATGGTAGAAAGCATATTATACGCTTTAGCTTCCCGAGTTTCAAGCGCATGGGGGCTCGTTGAAACGGTTGTTGTGACGCGGAGGTCCGAGACAGTTCGTTCTCGAGCTGGCATCCGCAGCCTTCCCACATCAATCAACCGTCGGGCTGCGGGCTTCCTCGCAGCCAATGAAGGAATGATATCAGATTGAAGTTGAGGTCTAGGACTGGGACTTGGTGCGCGATGGGTTTGGTGGGAGCTCAACCGAGCAGAAATTTGATCAAGAGAGGGAAGAGCCTTGGGTTTGACATTGTAGGCAGTCGAACGGAGCTCTCGCTTGTCGACAGTCAGCCTGAAGTCTACTTGCTCAATCCACACCTCACGAGCTGTGGGACGAACGCCATCATGATCATTACTCAACGATTGGAAGAGTTCGAGTGGTGAAATGAGACCAGGGGAAGGCAAGGAATAGTGGAAAATCGAGGGAGAGTCGGGGGGCGTCTTTGGGGTCATAGCGGCTGTTGGAGATGGGGGTGCATGAACTTTGGACAAAAAGAGAGCACGGCGCTCAACTACAGTGATGAGATGGTCAATTTCAATAAACAATTTGATGATCACCAACACACCTTGTTTGTTCTTATGGGCTTTGAGAGCGATCTCCTTGCGAAGGTCAACATCTTTCCTGCCTCCAAGCGCGGCATTTCGTTCCTTGGACGCCTTAAGAAGCGCTTCAAAACGCTCACGTCCAAGGCCTTTGCCTGTGTGTGCGACCTCGGAGGGACGGAGGGGCGAAAGTTGTTGATTAAATCTCGTGTGAGTGGGAGGGGGAGTTAGATGGCGTGGCCTAAAACCGTCAGCATCGAGTGAGGATGTTAGGAACGATGTGGCGGAGAACGGAGAATAGGGTTCGACAAGAAGCTCCTGAGGGGGAGGGGGAGAAATCGATATTTGAGGAATTGGAGAGGCCATGTGTAATAACGGCGAGAATATTATGTATGTAGGACAACGCAATAGGCGACCTGCACCTAGAGAAAGTTACGGACACGAACGCAGCAAGAGAAGAAAATGAAAAAGGAAAAGCGGCTGTGTGGGCGGCGTTGGAACAACACCCCTTGTCTGTATATATGTGCACATACAATTCTGATACAACAACTACCACACCTGATACTCGTTTCTTCCTTCGTGGTTACCATGCGTTCACTTGGAGATCGTAGCCAATTCCATCCAGCAGTAAATACATTTCAGTACAATTCCTATGCCTACAAACCCTCTGCCTTCACCGCTTCCACTTTCTTTTCGAGGAAAAGTCGCTTCGCATCTGCCCAAACACGCGACGTCTCCCTTTCCGGAAACTCCAACAGTGATGGCAACAAGTCTGAACTGAACTGTTCAGACGCTTCTCTGGGCAGCAACGTAGGCAGATGGTCAATGGATATCACGGACAACGCCGGCAATCCACTGCTAAATCCGAAATTAGTTCATTCCTCTCCACTTGGGACAACATGAGACTCACCCGACATCGACAGGTACCGTAGGTTTATCGAAAGTGGTATTGATGTTGTAAATCGGTATAGGATTGAAAGGGTTAGTGGTATCGCAACTAACGTCCACAACGACCGACAGCCGTCTGTCTTTCCCTGCAGCAATGACTCGCTCGCGGGTCACGAACGAAGGTATTTGCGACGTCAAGTAGATGCAGTTGACAAAAATGTCGACTTCTAGAATTTCAGAGAATGGACCTCCTTTGGCGGTCTCCTCAAGATCCCACTTGAGAATGTCGTCCCTGTCAACTCATCATTACCTGGTCCTTCAAACAAAAAATGAATCATGCGTACTCGTCAAGGCCAATCTTTCTAAAGAGGTCAACCGCGCCGCGCCCACATCGTCCGAGCGCTCCGATGACAAGCGCACGGACACCTTTGCCACTGCCGCCGAGCAATTCCTTCACATTGTTTACCATGACCTCCTCATTCGCGTAGGGAGTAAGAAGTCCAAGCTCTTTACCACCTCTCTGAGCTGCCAATGCGAGAGCGCCAGCCGCGGCACCAGCAAATCCAGCATGGAACCCAAACGCAGCAACACGACGACCGTTTGCGTCTTGCAAAAATTCCAGGTCGTAAAGAGTGCCACCTCCGCGATGGAAACGAGAGAGAACCTTGGACCAACCAGCTTGCTGCTTATAGCAATGGGCGAATTGTATGTGAGTGTGGGGAAGAGGATCTGTCGACTCAGGTAGCTCTTTTAAACCTATTATCGGGGTCGAGGTCGGTGCTGTGGGCCATGAGTTGTTGTCCACGAGCGTGCAACCCACACTAGGTCACCTCATATCAAAATGAGTGTCCTTGGTGATAATTTAGTCTGACTCACGCTTCGTATTCGGAATCATCGAATATACGCTGTTCATCGCGCTCGACAAAGATATCGAATCCAGCAGCGATCAGCTTGCTGGATGTGGTGGGAGTGAGGGCTGCACGCCGCTCAAACTCCTTCTTTTCGCAACGGAGCCATAAAATGGGCTTCGACATTTTGTTGGGTTCCAAGAAAAGTGATAGTTGGGACGAAAGATCAAAATTTAAATGACTCGATCTAAGCACATCATCGAGATAATCTTATCTGATATCTAAACAAGTCCATTTCACGTCCCATTTCACCACTCCTCTCTTCTTTTCTGGAATTGTTCCGCGAGCTCGTCCTTTCCCTTCTCAAATTTTTCAAAAACTCCGAGAATATTACCTGTGCATATGTTTATATCGCCCTTTTCTAAACCTTCCATCGTCTTGGTGATATATTCTTCCAAAGGCATCCAGAATTTGGACAACTTTTCTGTAGTTCCGTAGGCTTATAATAAAACAAAGGCAATCATCAAAATGGCGTTGAACTGCGCATTTGGGGCTTTACTCACCATCATGGAGTTCTGATTCAACAAGACTAGTAACATTTATGATTGTGCATGTCCCTCGTTGGAAAATAGAAAGTAAGTACTAACGGTGGTATAATTTCCATGACGTGAACGTTTGTATTCTTCAGTTGGGCTCGAAGTGAGACCGAAAAACTGTGCAACGCCGCTTTGGAAGCCGAGTAGTTGAGAACCCAGGGAGCTGGAACAATTGCGAGGCCGGAGGTTACGGGTATTATGGAACACTTTCTACCTTGCGCCTGCAAAAATCAGTTGGATAAACCTTAGGTATGAAGTCGACGTTCAAGTTACCCCAAGATTAAGGAAATGAGGTAGGAACAAGGATATCAATGCCACAACGGACGTATAGTTGATGTTCATTTCGCTGACAATCTCTAGCTTGGGGTTAGCAAAAGATGTGCCATGGTATTTAAACTGCCATTTACTGGACAAATCCACTTCACCCTTGAAATCGAATTCATGCTGAACTCCGGCACAGAGAATAATAGAATCGAGCTGTCACATGAAATTAGGTATGTTCGTTGGATGTGGATGGTGGAGGCGACGATGACTTCGGACTGACATTGGGATACTTGAGAACGATCTCTTCAACAAACTTCTTCAAAGCATCGTGACTAGCTTCGACATCGAGCTGAACGGTCTCTAAACCCTCTTTAGCGAGTTCATCGAGTCGTTCCTGCCGCCGTCCAGCTGCGATGACGCAGGGTTTGCCCGGCAGCCTGGCGACGCTTTGAGCCAAGGCACGTCCGATCCCAGAGGTGGCACCCGTTACAAGCACGCATTTGCTATCCTTGATGCTCGCCATATGAAAAGGAAGCGTTTATGCAACTTGCTTTACTATCGATTTGAAGAGGGGGGTTGACAGAAGATGGAGATGATTTATAGCTTCTGTTACGTCATCAATTATGATTTTGATTCTAATCATCCACTGACTAATGAAATGCTACGCAAATCCTAATGACTGATTCAACCCCAACGGCAGGCTCTGACTCTGATTTCAAGGTAACTTATCTGTTCGATTAATCATGCATAATTCTGATGTGGCCAAAAGCAATTGCTGCAGGATGCGCAAGAAAGAAAGGCCGAGGGCAACGACTACTTTCGTGCCAATAAGTGGAACGAAGCCCTCGTAGCGTACCGCACAGGGCTCAACGGATTACCGAAGTTAAAATCAAAAACTGAAGATCCTGCGCCGGAATCATCCCAAAACCCAGAAGGCCAATCACTTGAGCCCATCGATCGTCCGACTGAAGTTGAAAACTCGAAATCCGATTCTGAGGACTCTGAGATAAATCAAGAATTGACTAAAGCACGAGCTGTGTTAAATGCCAATATCGCGGCGTGCTACCTCAAACTAGTGTGTCACCTGATAGTCGACGATATGTTAGTCACTGACCAGTCAAATTGAGGGAGAGCATAAACAGGCTATCGAGGCTTGTACTCAAGGTGCGCCATGCAGTGCCTATCGTCGCACATCACTAGAAAGGCATCTCAATTTAGCCCTTCTCGATGACCCAGACTATGTGAAGGCTTTACAACGGCGTGCGATCTGCAACGAAATACTGAACACTTGGTCTTCGTTAACAGCTGCACAAGAAGGTGAGAACTGCGAACGAGTCATCACCGTGCCATCTCACTCTGTGTACCCTTTGAAGATTACACTTCTCTGCTGAGACTAAGCTCAATTCAGTCTCAAACTCGAGAAATTGAAGGAAAGCTTCGTAGTATCAAGCCACGCCTCGAGGCTGCTCAGAAAGCGGAAACGGCCGAAATGCTGGGGAAGCTGAAAGGCCTTGGTAATAGTATATTGGGTACGCCTCTAGATTGCAACATGGTAGCAAGGAAACTGACACTTTCTTCTCCAGGAAACTTTGGATTATCAACGGATAACTTCAAATTTGAGCCGAATGGGCAAGGGGGTTACTCGATGAACTTCAATCAGTAGTGTTGGGAATCCAGAGAGGTCAGGTATAATGCTGAAGAAGGCGTTTCTATTTCCTCATGCGCAGGGTGTATCAGTCGATGAATACAGTGGGATTCCGGAAAATAGTAAATTCCCCTGGGGGCCAGATCTTGAATAGAGGTGAATTACGGATATGATGGAATTAACAACTTTCTTACCCTAGCCAATAATTTTGCTTGTATCAGAGCCATAGATACGGGGCCATAGTCGCGCGAGTCCCTTGAGAATGCAGCGTTATCTCCGCTGATCCATATATGCCCCTTCGGTATAACGACATGCTCGGTGGAAGGCGCTTTTTCGCCTGTTGGGTCGACACAAATGATGTCTCTGGGAAGTCCAAGAACCCGTTTGCAGATGATTCGACTGGGGTCGATTGGTGATCTCAGGGTGATGAGGTCACCGCGAGCAACACTGCCGGGTTTGAGGCGATAAGTGAGGCGGTCTTCAATGACAATTTCGCCGCTGTCAGCCAGAGTCGGCAACATGGATGGTCCTGCCATCTAAGTAATGAGCGTGACGAAGAAGCATTATGTGGATTTGAATACAAGCGAAGGTCGTCCAACATATTCGGCGAAGAGATGAAGGGCGCAAGCCAGATTTACAACCTGTAATGAGCGACATGAGCAATAATCGCACTGCATAAACTTTTTTGTCACCTTAAAGACCTTGAGAGCGAGAAACTTGAGCTGATACGATGGTGGTTTGGTCCGGAAATCGGAAAGGCGAGATACCCATTTTATCATTCCAAAACGACGACACTACAGGAGTCAGCCAGAGGTATTACGTAACTGTGTCCCCTCAACAGAAATGTCCTCTTTCAAGCGAAAGGTAACCAACAAGGCTGCCTTGCCGGTCCCTGGAACTCGCATATCTCCAGCATCGAGCTCAGTTACCACCATCTCGACTGGAATCCCTTCTCTAGATGACGTTTTGGGTGGAGGTCTCCCTCTCTCTTGCTGTCTGCTTGTAACGGCGCCAGATCTACATTCCTCATATGGGGAATTGATTCAAAAGTATTTTCTTGCGGAAGGGCTTGCTTGCCGACATCGTCTATGCGTTGTAGATGGCCAGCCAAAACATTTTATGAAAGATATAATGTGGATTCCAGGCCAAACGAAACAGCAAGTAGAAAAGACAGAAAGTGACGAGGAAGAGGACTCGTCAGATCACAAAGTAAAAATCGCGTGGAGATACGAGCAAATGAAACCCTTTCAGACGACTGTTTCTTCAACCCCTTCGTATGTTGCATTTCTGTAATATATGTTAAAGTATTGATACAATTCGACTCAGAACAGCTGACAGCTACGGTCATCCGTTCGAGCTTTCGATCCGTGCCCCGACTTCATTGATTGACGATGCGTTTCGGTCTGGGCAATTATCGTCGCTGACGATTGAACCATCAAAGTTGGACGTCACTAACTTGATTCGCCAACTCGAAGATAAGCTAAAATCCGATGCTTCGACACCTCTTCGGATCTGTATCCCCTCGTTGGGGTCCCCTTTTTGGGGAGATGTTACAAAACGAGTGAAGCACTGCCCCTCTGCTTGCCACGAAGCTAGCTTACAGCGTTTAGGAGTTGCTGTTTTTCCTACACTCGCTCAAGTCCCTCCTGCGTAAATACCCGCACGGGTGTGCATCCGTTGGACTTTCTCCACACCTGTCCGCGAATAACTGGGGAGGGGCTGGCTGGCTACAGAAATTAGGCTGGATTTCTGACGCAGCTTTGAGCTTCTCAGCGTTTTCTGGTTAGTCTCTAATTTTGTTGGCCATTTACCTGACCTTACAACCAGGAAAGGAGACGTATCAATGTCAGCGACGTTTCCGAAACATCATGGATTGGTGCAAATTCAGTCTCTTCCTTGCCCAGCAACACTGGTGGCTGCGAGTGACCGATTTTCGGTATTGCGTGGACTGGTCTCATCTTCTTCTGGGGGAAGTGGTGAAAATAATCTGGCGTTCAAATGCACGCGGAAGAGATTGATGATCGAGACGTTGCATCTTGATCTGGAAGGAGGGGTTACAGAGCGGCGAACAACTGCACCAGTGTCAGAGGTATTTGATGCAAAGAGCAGTGAAGCGATGGCGACGGGGGCGTCTGTGAGAATTGAGCTGGAAGAAGTTATAGAACAACCGGAGCAACAAGAGATTGCCAAAGTCAAAAAGGCGAAGAAGAAGAGCGTTGCATTTGATGTGTATGATTTTTAGGCCGATTGTATGTCGATGTTTGGAATGAAAGGGATTGTGAACTTGACTTTACTCAACGATTGAAGAAGAAAGAAGCTTTCCTTGGATGACCTCTCAAAACAGACGCTCGTCCGATGACCTGAATATTCCTTACATCCGCGAACACTCCTCGCCAGCGTTGTCTTCGTTGTCGTCGTCGCCGTCGTCGTCTTCGCTGTTATATGCGCATCCACGTGCCCCCACTCTCTTGGACGACCTTGTATCGTCTCCCCGTTCGTCTTCTCACTCTAATTCCTCAAATTTGCCCTCAACAGTCTATCCAGACCCAACTTCTGCCGAGGCAAAGAATACATCCTCTTCATCCCCAGTTCCTTCATTTACCGACCCATCGTGGAATACACCCCTCTTTCACTCACCATCAACCTCAGAACCACCTTTCTTCCCTGACCACATTTCATCCGCTGCGTTTGCCCGGCCTCCAAAGGCTTCTATGCCGCTCCCAGATCCCTCGCAATTCCCAGATCCCTATCCATTTCGCCATCCCCATCACCACTTGACTTCTCTTCCTGCCCTTTCATCTGCTGGTTCATCCTCTACTTCGACGCGTTCCTCCGCTTATACAAGCTCTGGGAGTGGCTTGGTCTCGGGGGACTACGGCCATATTCATGTCGCGTCGGGTGAAGACGAAAGTGCGACTGTGGGAATCATGTCTGAAGCTGTCGTCCAGATGTTGGCAAGTGATCCTGCTGCGTCCCCATCTGCACGCGGTCCACTGCCCAGGACAACTGCTCCTGATTATTCACGCTGGTCTGAATCTTATTCAGCTAGCGTCCGGTCACGATCGTCATCCTTCGGCAATAATATCCCCAATGGTGGCCACGAGAGTTCTGCTCCTGCGTTGCAACAAAAGCCTAGCTACGACATTAGCTGGACAGTGGACGAAAAAGATGAGACAGGCATTAGCGAAGACGAGACCGATGACGAACCCGCCCTTGACGATGTCGAAGGAGATCTCGACGAGACTTTGGAGGAACGAACGTCGGCTGCTGTCGTCGCAGAAGAGGGTCGTGGGCTTATTGTTCAAGCAGACAACGTTCCAGTTGTGCAGCTGCAAATTCAACTTGGTGCGTAATTTCAATCTTGCTGAGGATAGAAATTAACCCTGTATCTGCAGGCACCACTCATCTTCTAATGGGGTCATCGACTACACCTAACGCAGTACCATCGTTTTTGACCGCAACACTTCCCAACATCGCCACGACTCTTCTTGCCCTTGACATTTCTGCCAATTTTCTTGGGGCACTACCACCTGTCCTCGCTGTTTGCGAAAACTTGGAGGAACTAAACGTTGCTTCAAACCCTCTTCGCGTCTTGCCCGTCTTCCTCGCTGAACTCTCAAACCTTCGGCTGTTGATCGCAGATTCAACTGGTATCGGTACACTGCCTGAAGCACTGGTTGAATTGGAGAAACTTCACACTGTGAGTGTACGGCGCAACAAATTACATGCCCTCCCCAGTTGGCTCTGCCTCCTCCCCGCATTGCAGACATTGTGTGTCGATGGCAACCCATTTCAAGGACCCTGGAGAGCATTGGTTGAACCCCTCTTGGCGAAAACACCAATGACACCTGTCTATCCGCCGTCCACCCCGATATTTCCTCTTCCATCCGCCAGCATCCAAAGCTCACATGATGCCGAAACTGATAATACAGACATTGAAGACTTGTCCGACCATGACCCCTCTAGCCCTCAGGCAAGAAATCATCTGCCGGAGGAAGAAGACCATACTATCACTCCAGAACGTGCTCCATTCTTGGGAAGGTCTGTTACAGCACCTCTGCCCAATGGACCTGATAAACCGTCGAACAACGTTGCTATCACGCAACCTAGGCCATTAACACGGACAAGAACTACTCCTAATCGAGCCTACTTTGATCAGACGCGTACGAAGAAGGTTGCTCCCATGACGGACCTCCCGTCTCCGCCACCGAAACAAGGAGAGAACCCAGGTCACTTTCCCGACCATGAAATACGCAAGATGAAGAGCGCTGGAGATTTGCGGAGAGGGAGGTCGGCTACTGTTGCTCCGACCGAGCACAGTTCCATGAGGCCTCCATTATCTCATTATCCCACATCTCTCTCAAGTTCAAACCTTCTCAACATGAATCCTCCAACGCCTGAGCACCTTAGCGATAACAAGCGATTCGCCAGTTTGGGTCGACCGCCGGCAGCTCCATCAAGACCTCCCATAAACGCATCAAGGCCTCAACTTAGCAAATCCCTGTGGAACGGCGATCCTGACTCAAACAATTCAGCTTCTCCAAATTCAAATCGAATATCCTTCACCCCGTCTACTGTGCCTTCAAATCACTCAATCACCACCGACACCACCGAAGGAAGGGGTTCAATTCGCCGTCCTTCCACCAGAGATGGTAAGGAGAAGGGCAGTCGTTGGGGCTTCTTGAAAAAGATGTCAATGGGGAAAATGAAAATTGACACCCCTTCACCAACTCCGAGTGTTGGAAACCGTGTTGGCGGCCTTCCGCGGCCACATACCTCTGCAGGTCCATCTGGGCGTGCTCTCGGTTCCACTTCCACAGCATATGATCGATCAAGCAAATCACCACAGATTGACGTGCGTTTTTCGACAACGGGGACCTTAGACGCACTTCCAGTCATTTCCTCGCCCTCAAACTCACCCCCCCGGTTGAACAAACAGCCATCGCGAGATCTTCTGAAGGTCTCTAGTCCCCCTCCAACTCAGGGCTTTTTATCACCACCATTGGCACCCCCAAGATCGACGAAACGACGGAGTTTTCTTCCCGTCGAGGCTCCTGGGACCCTATCACTCAATATACCCATCCCAGAGACATCGGCGTTCGTTACGGGCCTTACCGCATCAAATGGCACTGATGAACAACATGAAAACAGAGGCACAACGCCGAGTCCGGCAATAGACAGCGAGCAGTATCTGCGTCGTGAAGAAGAACGCGCGCGAGAAGCTTACATGCGAGCTTTGCGCTCTGTAATGGCTTATTTGAAGGATATGAACGACCTTGGAGCGTCGCAGCAGGCAAATATCCTGAGTATGTACGGCGCAAGCGCCGACGATCCCCCTCCTGTCCGCTCAAGGAGGCCGACTGTGACGGATGGCTCGCGTGAGGTTTCAATGGCTCTGAGCGGTTCCACTGCCGTTTCTTTGTCCGATGTTTCTGCCCATCTCCGGCCCTCTGATTCGATATCAGGGTTACGCAACGGAACCATAAGTCAGACTTTAAGTGTTGCTACGACTGACAGCAGCAGCTCTATGGAAGAACGCAAATTCAAAGACGACAAAGGGAAGCGAGCAATGGTGATCCGAGAGATCGTCTTGTACGTCTAAGATCCATCTTTTGTCATTCTCCCACTCATTCAAATTGTAGAACGGAGCGTACATATGTCAAGGGGCTTCAAGAGCTTGTTGACATTTACATCAAACCTGCCTCCATCTCGGTGAATCTCCTTAGCGGAGTGGGCTCAGGAAAGGATACGGTAGTGCCAGCGTCAGAAAGAAAGATCGTTTTCGGCGGAATCGATGCTTTGTTTTCTTTCCACAAAGATAGCTTCCTCCCTGCCCTAGAGGTTGCTGCTGCACCATTGATGAAACCTTCCGGAGAATTACAGGCTGCGGACCCCGATGGACAATTGTCGCTGAATGTGGCTAAAGCTGTTGGCAACATATTTCTCAAGCACGCCGCATTTATGAAAATGTACTCAAGTTACATCAAGTGGGTGTTATCTATACTTGAGCCGTTGAAACTCCTGACTCATGGTCTATTCAGCAACTTTGACAGCTCCGTTCAACGGGTAAAACATTGGAGTGCTGACCGAAGCGCAGGGGGGAACGCCAGCCCTGCCTCCGCCATATCTCCGTCATCCAGTACGGCCCAGCTTGTAGGTTTAGGCCTCAGCATGGCTATTGTCAGCCCGGCGGTTTTGGCGGAGGGTGGAGCAGCAGCAACAGGGGTTCCCAATATCTCTACAAGTCAGCGGAAGAGGATCAAATCGTATCTCAAGAGATGTCGCATGAACCCTCGACATACACAACTCAACTTGGAAGGATATCTTCTTCTTCCCGTGCAGCGAATTCCCCGATATCGCTTACTTGTGCGTTGTCCCATCCTGAATTTCCTGTCGTCTGACTTTATCCTACAGCTGGAAGAATTACTTCGGAGCACGCCACCCACGTACGAGTACATGGACGATCCTTTGGATCGGGCTCTTGCTGAGATATCCTCACTTGCCAACAATATGAATGAAGGGAAGCGTGAATCCGAATCTCGCCGAAAACTTGTGCAGTGGCAAACCAGAATACGCGGCAAGTTCCCGAGTCCTTTGGTCCAACCCCATAGGTTTGTTGCCCCGCAGCTGCTATGGATATTATGATTGACATATATACAAGGCGTCTAATCATGGATGGACCTCTTTTGCTGACCCGAGTTGTGCGGAAAGCAGTTGTATCCTTTGAAGCGATCAATGCCCAAGGCGACGCATCGACAGTCCAAGTTGACTGCCTTGCTCCAGAGCTGACACCACGGCCACTAGTTGGTATTCTGTGTAATGATCTACTGGTACTTTGCCGGGATCCATCAGAAGGAAAAGATTCCACTTCATACGTGGATCTTTGGGCCGTTCTGAGGATGCAGACTCTACCTCAACCCGCCAGTATCGTCCACGGCAATGGTAATTATGCCATATCTGAAAACTTTACTCTCTCTGACGTTTGTCTTGACTTAAAGCGCTTCGCCTCGTTGATAACAAAGCGATCCTGTATTTCGATGCTCCTTCACCATCTGCTGCCTTGAACTGGTACAGGGGTTAGTCTACGCTTCGTTGATATTTGCCAACTAACCAAATCAACCATCTCATGCAGCGATCAACCTGCACATCCCAGCCTCCAAAACTTAGACCTCGTGCAACTTGCTCTTATTCTATCTTATAGCTACCTAGCGCCACCTTTCGTAGACTTTCCTTTCTATTTCAGTTATCATCTACTCGAATTTCTAACAATGGATCTCGCATTGACATCGCTGGTGTAAAACTTCCCATGATCGTCATTTCTGTTTTCTTTGTGTTTTCTTTTACATCATTCAAGCTTTACACTCCCTTTGCATTTTCTCCGTCACTGATATGTGCTTGTAAAATCTGGATACTCGTCGTTGCCCAATATTTATTTTAACGAGTTTCAACGTCGTTGGCGAGTATTACCAGCGCTAGAGTTGTCCAAGAGAGGCGATGACGTCCAACGAACTTTCAACGTACACCAAAGTTGAACAGCCAACTTGAAAAAAGTTGATAGAAGTGGATCACATCTAAACGTTATTTTAAAGATGGACCAGGTTCGATTTGAAGCTGTCATGCTTACCAGCCACTGCCAAAATGCTTCGGCCCTGTTTCAAGGCGGTGGCTCATCATATCTATAGCGGGATGGTAAGTAGATTATTAGGCGTAACGACCGTTCTTCCGAGTCGGAGCCTACGTTTCAGCCTCGATCTGTGCGATATTCGTCACAAAGTCCATCTCGTGGGGTTTTGCGACGGGTTGTTTGTAGTAAAACTTGGCGCCCAGATACAGAATGGGGAACAGCACTAGAGGGAAGTAGTTGGTTATAAAGGTGTCAGTTGCCCAGTGTCCTTTGAGGAAAACGGTCCATCCGCTAAGCTTGAGTTTATTGAAATGAGGACCTCCGAAAGCCAGGCAGAAAGAGGACATACAAAAGAGATGATCAGACACGCCACCATAGCGTACCACGCAGCGAAGGGTTGAAGATTGGAATAGAACGGGAGTTGGCTTCGATCAATACCCTGAGGCCTGAGCTTTCATTCCTTTGTAGAATCGCAAATAGTATTACGTGAGACTGATGCCAAACCACAACAGCAGTCTTGCAGCAGTCAAATTCGCGAACCAGCCAAAGACTCTCCCAGATCCGGATTTGATGCCTATAAGTATAAGCAAGCAATGCGAACATGGCATTGTATACTTTTGATTCCTCTTCTCTTTCGGGAATCATCTGTGTCTCGTGTTGCGATCGTTCGTTTGTTGCTTCTGGAATCGCCTTTTGATTATTACTCGTGTTTTAGAGATCGTGTATAGCTCACTCGACACCATATTGATCAGCGAGGCATGATTGCAGCGCTATAATTTCGTCCTGGGAGCTCGAATCTCTATTATTGTTCCGAAGAGGGAATGAGATTGCTACAAGACCACCCAACACATTCAGCAAAGGTCATGCACATGGGATGGATATGTGAAGGTAGAGTTCATCGAGCTGGGAGAAAGTTTGCGGATGATTAGAGGGGAGAGTGTGGATTCCGAGAACAGTGTCAATTCAGGGGCGGTCATTCTGTTCATCAATAAATCTGAGCACAGTGGAAGCATAGATAAATTTCCTGCTTGCTTTTGAGACCAACTGGTTGACGACGTCTTCTCCAGGCGAAGGCTGTGCAACGTCTCGTGAGGTATGTTGATGCTTTCTGAAAGTAACATTGAATCCGCTTTCGAAATACATTTTGATATCATTGTCATCCGAGAATTTCGAGTTCCCAAGTTGTTTTCCTGAGTGATTCGTCAGAATTCAGGGGAAGAGAAAACACCTTGTATGTAGGGGCTTTTACGACCAGAATCAGAGAGGTGCGTCTAAGGTAGCAGTATTATCAAGGTATTATACCGTGAAGAATTTCAGCAACAATCAGTAAACATCTAGAAAGTCATCGACGATGACAATGTTTGGAAAAGAATTTGAGCGTCAAACAAATTTCCATGATAGAGGGGTCTTCATTATACATTTGAGTTATGAGATACTTTAATGAAGAGAAATCACCAATTGATAAACGAGCATCGGGATGATTCAGTGCACTCTCTGTGGGTTCAAGAGGAAAAGAAGAAGGTAGCCACTAACTGACCTTCGGTAGCGTATTTCGCCACCAAAATTCTGGTGACAATCTTTCCGACGCCATCAAAGCCACAAAGCCTTGAAAGCCTAAGAACCCAAACCAAAATTTGCCAACCTCAGCACAATATGGACATGATACATATATACCTAGTCCACCTGAGAGTCCACTTTTGCATGTTTCTGGTGTTGTCCTGGCACCTGAATCTGGTGTACGTGCTGCCACCGCTCAATCTAGTGTTGTTGCCATCCACACCTCACAACCCCAATGCATCTCATCACACTCAGTTCACAGTACTAGTAAGGATTGCCCACCCAGGGTTCCAGAGGACAGTATCACAGTTGAACAATCCAGCCAGTCATCCATCTAACCTTTATGTGGAGCGAGAGGTGGTTCCAGTGTCCACCGTGACAAGGACACGTGATTCACCAGTGTTGATGCGAGCAATTTGGGTGCCTGGAATCTCCTCTGGGATCAGGGTGTCACCGAAAGCAACTACGTCATGCGACAAGTAGCTGCCAGGGGAAAGGTGAGGCGTTGCCATGGCATAGTGGTCAAATGTTTCATTGAAACCACTATCAAGGCAGCTGAAGATGAGTTGACCTTTCGGTGAGAAGCCAGTGGTGGGGATGAACATGACCCAGTGGTCAGTCGGAATCGATGTTCGCATCACAGTCGGATCAGCATTAATGGATGGGAGGGACCACTCTATGTCAAAAAACTCCCGCCGCGTGGCGGCTTGACTAACATCCTGGCGGTGGGGCGAAATCGTGGTGCCATAGGGGCCGACAGGAAAACTTCCTTGCTGATGTTGGTAGATTCGCTCTGCTCCTCTGCTGACACGTAAGCCTTGGTGTGTGACCTGCTCTTTGACCCTGTTCGCAGACGAGTAGATGAAAAGTGGCTGGGCGTCGATAAGGATGGTATCCTGGATCTCGTGGAGAGCATCCTGGGGCTGGCCCGGTTCATAGCGCTTCTGCCCAAAATGCTCATAACGTGGTGTCAGTCTCTTCTGTTTGATAATCCACTGAGCCTTGGCACGTATGGGTGTGTCGTTAGGACCATGGGGGAAGGGTAGTCTCGTAGTAGCCCATTCGAGTTGCTCGGTATAGATCCATTCAACATGTTTTTTGTACATGTCCCGTGCGTAATTGAGCGCATTTTCCAATTGGACGGTGTTTGTGATCCCGGTACAGTTGACAGGGGTGAAGGGCTAGGGAAGTGGGAATCTAACGGGAGGCATATTTCCTGTGTATCGTCCTAGTTAGTAATGTAAAGAACGTGTATGGGTGCAGCTGTACTAACGGAAGTGGATTTCGGAGTAGGCTGTCTTTGTACGAAAACGTAGGTCCACCGTCACGAAATCCACTGCGCAAGCCGTAGGTGTCGGAATAGGCGTTGAGGTAGGCACTGGTGAGGCAGGTTCAGCCGACTTTGTTGCAGTCGTCGTCGATGATCAAGGAAGGGCCTAGTCAACGACGAAGATATATAAGACTGGCGGCTGACTTGTAAATTCCATGGTTGATGAATATGCATGGACAGAATTTGAGAAAAACCCGATCGGTGTGTTTCAGGAAGTTTATTGAAGCGCAACACCTGAAAAGGGTCTGGTTCTGATCCAAAAACGGGGTTGGGTTCATCGTCGTCGTCTCCCCCCCCCGTCACCTTCCCTTCCATCATTTCCGCCGTTCTTTGTCACGGTCAAACCAAACGCGGAGCGGAAAGGCTAGCGCCTTTTTGCTGTAGATCGTGGGTGATTTCGTGATTTCGTTGAAGATGTAGGGCGTAAAATTACAGGGTCATGCTGTAAAAGGACCTTGCGCTGGTTTGTCGATGGATGTGAGGCTGGGTGGTGCAGCTGAAAGAGAAAGTGCGCGGGGACGGTAGGAAGAAGAGCGGGTCATGGCTCCATTGCTGCCTGAAGGGTTGCCGGAAGTGTGACGGCAGGTCCCCCTTGAGACCGAATGAGACGCGTCACGTCCTGGGGGAAGTTGTCAATCACGTCTGAAGGACCGTCCGTGAATGAAGAGCAGAGTTCTCGGAAGTATGACAAGGCAGCGGATGGCTCCAGAAGATCCACAGAGCCAGATCGCCGTCGGCGACGAGACATGTTAAGAGGTAGTTACTCGTGGATCAAGTCCAGCATAGCGTACATCAAGGTGAGCGTTGAAAAGGCTGCAGCACCTTAAGTCACAGGTTACCCCCAAATTTAAAACTTCTGAGTGGGCGACGCAATACATACCGAGGACTGGCTTTTGACCTCAAAGTTCCATCCTTCCTGAACAAGTTTTCTTGAGCAAAACCGGCTTGCCTGGAGGTGAATCATGATGACGCATTGTGTATTATCCGTCGCCTTGGCGCTTAGAATGGCAGCTAAGAGAGCTTGTTCGCCTTGTGGCGGCACTCCACGCAAGCATTGAATAGCGGAGGGAAAGGACTTTGTTATATACTATTGTTACGAGCTTGGCTCCATATGTATGGCGTTTATTCTATGGCGTTTATTCTGCACAAAAAATACGCGCCCCCCAAATAGTAGTAAATGCCCATATTAAAGTTGTTTGTAGATGTGCCACCGAATAACAGCATGTGCCCTGCCGAATCAAAAATTTTTAAAATGACCTATTATACTATTTTGAATGCCCGAATTACATTTAAACAGGTGCCCCACTCAATTTGGTGTTGTGGAGTGAGGTGCCCCGCCGAATGTCGAGGTGCCGCGCGCCAAATCAAGTTTGGACTTTGTCAAAATTTGGCTGGGTCAACTATATTTTCGAGCTCAGGGGGTGGGGGAAGAAGATTGAATGTACAAATTTGGTATTGTTAGAATCGCATTAACGTCTTCTATCGATCTATGTATATTAGAGAAGCACCGGTGGTAGTGTAAATATTTTATTGCAGCAAGAGACTTCTGAACGATGTTGGAAGGGCCAGGCAAACAAAGGCAAACAGTCCAATAGTTCTACAAGTTCATGCTACGAAACATGGGGGAAGAGGCTTGAACAATCAAACAAGCTGGAATAGTAATCTAGAAGCAATTTCGTTTCTACTGATACTATTTTTAAGAGCACTGGTGGTCTGTGGCCAAGTGAATCCAATACTCTGCTGGTTTCTCTGGGTTGTCACACTGTCACAAGTGTGATCTTTTGTGGTGCATGGATCATTGGCAAGGGGGCTCCGGCAATAGAATGCCATACTGGAACCCGGTTAGTTAGTCCAAGCATCAGTCCCAAAAAAAAAAATGGAAGCCTTGACAACTAAGGTCCCAAATCATCATAGAATGTCGTATCAACTTACCAGGACCCAGCTGGACCTCCAGGCATGTTATTCAGTGTCATAGAGTTCAAATACCAGTAGTTTTGGCTGTATCTAAGTACATAATCATGCTTATGCAACCAAAAGTCATCTTATCACAATCACACAAACAATTTTCAAATCTACAACACGAAAATGGAACCTGCAACACAATCTCAGGCAAGTAGTAAAGCTTCTGTCAATAGAATCACTTACCAATCATGTTGACAGGGAAGTATGGAACCAATGTCACAATTAGTGGAACTGGATCCAGTTCTCGATGATGAAGGACGTGCCATATGTCCACAATGCCAAATGCTCATCCACTGCAGCCGTGTTGGCCTCTTGAATCTCACAATTTGTCATATGGGGTCAAAAATCTGTCTTGAAACCAAAGCAAAATGTGATAAGGAGAAGAATAAGAAGTCTGCACAATGTGTGAAGGGAGGCCGCAGATGACATAGAATTACCATATTTGGATGTGTGCCTGATTACGTAGTTAGTTAGTCCACCTAAAGTTGAGGGAGAAAAAAAATCAACCCTGGGTCTTTTTTTTCAATGCCGGAGCCCCCTTGATCGTTGGTTCAATCCAGAGCACTTTGAAGTGCAATTCTGTTCTTAAGATTGAGCCAAAAGTTACAGAGAAAGTGAACTATATATTGAATAAAAGTAGCTATAGGTTACTGACTGAGAGTAGAGAAATTAGGAGAGAGAGGGTGTTGTGGAAAGCGACAAGACAATGTGACTTTGTACAAATGAAGAACATCCTAATAGAATGATGAGGATAAGGAGAAAAGGAGTGCTGAGAGAAATTAACCTTGTACTCATCAAGTGTTCTTTCCATAGACATGGAGCCACCCCTTATACCTGAGATGCTGGGTCTCATCTGGAGCAAGAACACCATTGACAATGGCAGGTTGCAGAAGCTGTTTTCTGTAACAAAAAATCAAGATTGGGTCATTGATACAGGTCTCAATATGCTTACAGGACTTCCTTGTGTGTCACTTCAGCATAATTCCAAAATGCCTCACATAGATGCATGGTGCATGAAGGGCAATCAAACACCTTGAACTCACACAGAAAAGGTGACAGACCTAGCAATTCATGATTGTTTTAGCATAGGAAACAAATGAATTGAAAACGAACATACCAGCCACAAAGAAGAGCTCACTGGATGTATAAACACCAATGCCACAGAATACCTCCTTACCCTCTTCATGAACTGCATTGATAGCAAGTCTTGTATATCTTGCTGAAACATTGCATCTCCCTCAAATCCAGTTAGCAATGCCCTGTAGAAAGCAGTGATAGTCCTCATAGACATCAGGGGGAGGCTGTCCAAGCTCAGACAGGGAAGAAGCCCAGACAGGCTGCAAAGCTTGCTTAGATCAGGAACATAAAAGGAAGACTGAGGCCAATGCATACCTGAATGACAAGATCATTTGATAAGAAGGCAAGAACATAGTCTGGAAACTCAATCCCAAGTGTGACATGAAACTTCCTTTCCTGTGGAGAGATGTAAGCATGATGAGAAGTAAGAAGAGAAGCAAAAACTCACTTTCTTAGGCACCACTCTGACTGATGTCTCCCATTGTTCCTTCTTGTAAAACTGTACTGAACAATGAGTTAGATAAGCCATCTAGAGATAGAAAAGTAAGTTAGTCTACCAAAGAAATCAAGAGAAAACACACCTGTAATGCTGCAGCACCAAAGTTTAGAGTAATAGCTCTTCCAGTAGTTGAGAAGTTCTTGAGCTCCAATGTCTTAATTGAGGTTGGGTTTTGGTTCTTCTTAGAAGACGAAAACATAGGAGGATAGAGGGGAGTTTGGCCACCCCTGTTGCCCCGCTTCCAGTTGCAAGTGTTCTTCAGCTGGACAACATGGCCATCCTGTGCTCCACACTGGAAGACTTCTCTTTGCTTTTTGAAGCATCTGCCCAAAGCGCTTGGACCTTAAGACTCGGATAGCCATAGCAAGAGAGAAGGTGTTGAAGCAGAAGATAGTGGGCCAGACATTCCTGGTATTCTGGCATGGAGAGGATGCCACAGAATCAATAATCAACGCGACGATGCAGTGATTGACGCGAAAAATCACACTTGTGACAGTGTGACAGCCTGGACAAAACAGCTGAGTATTGAAGTCGCTTGGCCACAGACCACCGGTGCTCTTAAAATGAGTATCAGTAGAAGCGAAATTGCTTCTAGATTACGATTCCAGCTTGTTTGAGCATTCAAGCTTCTTCCCCCATGTTTTGTAGCATGAAATCGTAGAATTATTGGACTATTTGCCTTTGTTTGCCTAGCCCTTCCAACATCTTCCAGAGGCCTTTTGCTACGATAAAATATCTACACTATGACCGGTGCTTCTCTAATATGAATAGATTGACAGAGGACGCTAATGCAATTCTAACGATACTAAATTTGTACATTCAATCTTCTTCCCCCACCCCCTGAGCTCGAAAATATAGTTGACCCAGCCAAATTTTGACAAAGTCCAAACTTGATTTGGCGCGCGGCACCTCGACATTTGGCGGGGCACCTCACTCCACAACACCAAATTGAGTGGGGCACCTGTTTAAATGTAATTCGGGCATTCAAAATAGTATAATAGGTCATTTTAAAATTTTTTGATTCGGCGGGGCACATGCTGTTATTTGGTGGCGCATCTACAAACAACTTTAATACAGGCATTTACTACTATTTGGGGGGCGCGTATTTTTTGTGCAGAATAAACGCCATAATATTACAGCCAGATGCAGAATAAAAATCGGCATCGCATGGATCTATTTTCAAGCTAAACGGACTACATTTGAGTGTGCTACGTTGAGAATACTACGCAGCTCTATCAACTTGTTTGTTTGGACCAAAGAAAAACAGCCCGCGCCCTACAACTTCCGTTTGGCTTAAAGCTTTAAAGTCCCAAATCCTCGACAACATCGTACCACTCATATCATTCAACAACATATACGCCCCGCTTTGGACTCTGAGGACCGCTTACAATGCATGGCCAGTTCCTTGCCTGCCATGACATAGAGTACCAATAGAGTACCACCACGAAACCTTTCATCACGAATGTGCAGGGTAACGGCTGCAAAACACTAAAAATGTGCAGCTGAACTGTTGAAACACAGGTTACAATTCTTCAATTTGTGATGTTTTCCATCCTCTATAAATCTGTTCTCACCTTGGAAGAAACTATCATGGGGCCTGTTGTGTTCAATACTTACAACCACGGCGCAGCATCATCACATCCACCACCTTTAAACCAGACGGAAACGCCGCCTACTTCACCTATCTACAAACCACCGCATCTTTTCCTTCCCCATGCTGTAGGCATGTTGTGTCTCGTTGAATGCAACTGCAAGCCTGGTGCCGTTTGATCATGGGTCTTCGTCTGAGCTCCCTTGTGCAACCATGTCAGTCACCCTTTTTTTCTCAACATTCCTTGGCGCTGTCACGTCGACTCTCCTTCTCTCCACCTCCTTTGCTAACGCGTCTGCCTGCACAACCGCCGCCGTGATTATCTCCAGGAAGTACTCGGCCTGAGCTCTGTATTCATCAGCAACTTCAGCTGCATCGGACTCACCGCTTCTCTCGGCTGAGCAGGCCTCAACCCTGCAAACGTAAAATGAACGGCCAATGTCCAGTCCCTGATAATTACCGAGCACGACGTCGTCCCACTCTCACACCCGCTATTCAGTATCTCCAATGTGAAGTTGGTGGGATTTGAGAACCTGGGTTCGATAGTCGGGTTACTAGAGGGTATGTATATGATTTGGATGACAGCACCGCAGGGTTTAATGCCCTCTTCAGGGTCAGCTGTACTCCTTCCTTGGTACAGGCCAAGTACCCCCACCTTCGTGGCGTTCTCGAATGGTACTAGCTCGTCGGGGCAGTCCATCAAGACGGATCTCACCCCCGCTCTTGTACGCCTTCTTTTCTGCCACATCTATCCTTGCGAAAGACCCTGCTTAGGCGTCTAAGAGACGCCTAACTGAAAGTCTCTCTTCGTTTTGAGGAGATTAAAACTCAGCCCATCACCATCACTACTTGCCTCTTGTAAGAAAAAATCCGAGCTCTGGAAGGACAGCTGAGGTTGAGATTAGTGGGACTACGATCTTTGAAGGCAAGACGTATATCCTGAATTTATATCATTTCCATACACCCGTGGAACACCTTATCAAAGCGCACTTTGATCCCATGGAAATGTATTCCGTCAGCATCACGTCTGGTAAGTCTACTCAAAAACATCGTTCTTCAAGCTAAATTTAGTCCGTCACTGGCAGGCGGTTCCAATCTCGCCCTCGCAGCTCTTCGAACTATCCCTTAATTGAACTAACGCAGCATCACAGAACCCCACAGGCCCGCTCTCCTTCTCCGACATCACGAATTTCACCATTCTCCTATTCAAGTATGCCAGATCGTTGCCGATGCCTCCGTGGGTTGTTTTCTTCGTTGCGGATACTTTCCCTACCGATAGCCTGAAAGCGTTTTTGGACTATGGGAGCGTATTGGAGTTAAATGCGACTTACGTGCAGAATGCGAGAAGAGGTCAGTTGCCGAAGTAAGTAGACTTGGATGTGACAGTACCGTTGGATGTGGTCTTTATTTTATTTTATTCGTTCTCTGTTCTGCTCCTTTTATCTTTACGCCATTAATTATGGGCTTCTTTCGCATTCGCACAAGTCCGGGGGAGTTTCTGCCTGTTTCTGCGTTTTAATATTGTTTCATCTTACATTTATTTTCGGTTTTTGTGACGTAACTGCCCGATCACTTGTTTGAGGTTGCCCTTTAAATTAGCCAATGAAAGAC
The DNA here is from genome assembly GCA_018417955.1 of Laccaria trichodermophora. Classification (NCBI taxonomy): domain Eukaryota; kingdom Fungi; phylum Basidiomycota; class Agaricomycetes; order Agaricales; family Hydnangiaceae; genus Laccaria; species Laccaria trichodermophora. The sequence continues at coordinate 2,135,950 of JACTVC010000002.1, forward strand.
AATCCTCACTTGTCCTCCCCATTGCCAACAGATCAGCTATTTCTGTGAGACCTCATCAACTACCCTGTTCATTTCACTGATGCAACAAACGGACCTACTTAGGACCCACATTTTCTTACAAAGACAGCTCGTTCCAAAACCCAATTCCTGTGCCCATGTGCCTTTTATACATTACTAAGTTTTGAGCAGTACACAAGAAACATGTCTCATATTGAATTCCCGCTTGCTCAGCCCTTCACCCCTATTGACTGTACTGGCATCACCAGCCCTGCAGAGTTGGAAGCCATGCTCAAATTCTCACAGAATAGCTACAAACGTCATATCAAAAGGATCCATGACAATGAAGTCAATTGGGTTACTTTGATACTGCCCTTCCTCAATGATCCTGCTGATGCCCCCACACTTGCCATGGCTCGGTGGGCCATCAAGCAGAAGGAACTAATGCCACGTTATGAGCTTTTTGGAGAAGAGCACTATGAACCAGGCCAGCCTGAGGATGCCATCCATGAGATCCAAGACACCATCCTCATTAATGCCCAGCCGCTTTTTACATACTCGTCTCCAGACAGGGTTGAACTGCAGGTCATCCACCAAGGCTTACGTGTCAGCGGAGGAGCAGAGTGCACATACCAACACCAGCAGGGCAGTTTTCCTGTTGGCCCCTATGGCACCACAATTGTGCCCTACCACCAAGATGTTAGTCAGGCTGCCATGCGTCGCGAGTTCTTTGATATAGAATGGTCCCTCCCTTCCATTCACACTGATGCGACTTTCATGCAAGCGGCAATTCCAACTGACAACTGGATCATGTTCATCCCCACTACTGGCTTCTTGCCAAAAGGCCAACTTGTCTTTAGCCACCTAGATAGTGGTTTCAAAGAAACATTCGACCACTATGCTCTTGCAACACCTCACCTTTCCCCTGGCACCTACTTGCCATATGACATAGTTGCCTTTGGTGACACCTTGATCCCAGAGGAGATTCCAGGCATGCAGATTGCTCACACCAGCACCAGTGAACCATGTGATCTTGTCACAGTGGACATTGGAACCACCTCTCGCTCTGCAGGAATTGTATAATAGTTATTATTATGAGATGTGTAGCAACTTATCTGGATCTTACCTGAAAGAAAGATATAGATGAAAAATTCAAAGCCATGAAGCCTGCAACATGACACATAGTAGAATATATCTTTCTATTGCGATTTTCATATATGATGTCACTTCGAAAAAAAAAAGTTTTGAAGTCAAAGGGGGTGCTCAATGTTCAACGCTCGTTGCTCTCCTTCGCCTCACTGGCACTACTGATGATATGTCTGGCTATGATAGTGATTGAGAAGAAGACGAGAATGATGGATGCATGTCATGCTCTGGAATACTGAATTACTGACACATTTGGCTTGTACCATTTATTGCAGGGGGTCCGAGTCTTTACAACGACAAGAAGGGCATCAAGATGATGATTCTTTTTACTCCACTTCCCGCACCACTCACGCCAGGGAAGAAACACCAGGCCAACGCTATGCAACCTGTCATCACGAAAATCGACTACTTCCATGAGGATGTCCCTCTGCACGACTTCTTGACCAAAACCCTCTACATGAACCTCAATTGCAAGGATCTCTTCGAGTGCTCATGGCTATTTCAAGGAGAACAGCTTGATGACCCTGATTCATTCTCCTTGTCCTATACCATCCCCCGCCGAATCACTGATCGGGTGAACATCAGCAATGAGAAAGACTATCAGCAGATGACAAGTAGGTCACCCTTGGGCCTTTGAGGTGAAGTTATTCATCATCAAGAACAAGGTTTGTCATGTAACTTTCTCTCGTTATACAGACTGGACACAGAGGAGATGATCCCGAGGAGGAAGTACTAACCAGTTGGTATTCTGTGTAATGATCTACTGGTACTTTGCCGGGATCCATCAGAAGGAAAAGATTCCACTTCATACGTGGATCTCTGGGCCGTGCTCAGGATGCAGACTCTACCTCAGCCCGCTAGTATTGTCCACGGCAATGGTAATTATGTCATTTTCGAAAAGTTTTCTCTTTCTAACGTTTGTCTCAACTCAAAGCGCTTCGCCTCGTTGATAACAAAGCGATCCTGTATTTCGATGCCCCTTCACCATCTGCTGCCTTGAACTGGTACAGGGGTTCGTCTACCCCTTCATTGATGATTGCCAACTAACCAAATCAACCATCTCATGCAGCGATCAACCTGCACATCCCAGCCTCCAAAACTTAGACCTCGTGCAACTTGCTCTTATTCTATCTTATAGCTACCTAGCGCCACCTTTCGTAGACTTTCCTTTCTATTTCAGTTATCATCTACTCGAATTTCTAACAATGGATCTCGCATTGGCACTGCTGGTGTAAAACTTCCCATGATCGTCATTTCTGTTTTCTTTTACATCGTTCAAGCTTTACACTCCCTTGCATTTTCTCCGTCACTGATATGTGCTTGTAAAATCTGGATACTCGTCGTTGCCCAGTATTTATTTTAACGAGTTTCAACGTCGTTAGCGAGTATTACCAGCGATGCACATATGATTACATCTATCTAAGAGTTGTCCAAGAGAGGCGATGACGTCCAACGAACTTTCAACGTACACCAAAGTTAAACAGCCAACTTGAAAAAAGTTGATAGATGTGGATCACATCTAAACGTTATTTTAAAGATGGACCAGGTTCGATTTGTAGCTGTCATGCTTACCAGCCACTGCCAAAATGCTTCTGCCCTGTTTCTAGGCGGTGGCTCATCATATCTATAGCGGGATGGTAAGTAGATTATTAGGCGTAACGACCGTTCTTCGGAGCCTACGTTTCAGCCTCGATCTGTGCGATATTCGTCACAAAGTCCATCTCGTGGGGTTTTGCGACGGGTTGTTTGTAGTAAAACTTGGCGCCCAGATACAGAATGGGGAACAGCACTAGAGGGAAGTAGTTGGTTATAAAGGTGTCAGTTGCCCAGTGTCCTTTGAGGAAAACGGTCCATCCGCTAAGCTTGAGTTTATTGAAATGAGGACCTCCGAAAGCCAGGCAGAAAGAGGACATACAAAAGAGATGATCAGACACGCCACCATAGAATACCACGCAGCGAAGGGTTGAAGATTGGAATAGAACGGGAGTTGGCTTCGATCAATACCCTGAGCTTTCATTCCTTTGTAGAATCGCAAATACGTGAGACTGATGCCAAACCAGGTCATAAGACCAGCAACAGCAGTCAAATTTGCGAACCAGCCAAAGACTCTCCCAGATCCGGATTTGATGCCCATATAAGCAAGCAATGCGAACATGGCATTGAATATAACCGATACATATGGTAGGCCATTTGCGGAGGCCTTGAGGAAAACTTTGGGAGCATTGCCAGAATTAGCAAGGCCATCTATCGCCATCAAAAAGGTGAGCAACACAGCCGTGACCCTACTAAAATATACTGACAAAGAGCACGCGAGCTGGTATACAAGTCGCTAGATGCAGCTGACCAGGCTGACGTCAACAGACAAGCATTGATGATCTGGTGAGGGGATCGGTCACTTGAATACTATTGCTGAGAATCGTGCGTACAGAGGGCAAAGCTTTGATTCCTGATCGTTTAATGGCAATGACGAAGGGAGACGACGCTGCAGTCCCACCACCGATGGCGAGACCACTTGAATTTGATGGGACCAGTAAGCCAATGACTGTTGTGCCGAGGATATAGAACAGCAAGATCCCTTGATGCATTCATCGGAATCATTGAATATTCGAGGCAGATATTTGAAAAGACGAACGGATGTAAATCCTTTTGATAGCTTTGGGTAAATTTCTCCTCGGATTCTTCGCCTCTCCAGCAGCAATCTAAAAAGGACCTTCAGATGACTGGCACTCGAAAACAAGAGAGAAACAGAACAAACGGCAACGATTTCAGTGCCAATGAAAGAGAAAGCCGCTTGGGTCAAGACGGCCCACCATCCAAGGAATCTACCCTTCGCACCCTGAATACCTTGGTATTGTACAAAAGGGCCAGGGTTCTTCCAGTATCTGAAACCGAGTCTGTCGTGATCCGGACCGCCTTTAGAACAAATGCGTTCATTTAGTGAACAGCGGTAAGATTGTGATAAATACCTCCGAGGTCAAGAACGATGCCAAGAATGATAAGACCGGTAATCGTGATGACTTTTATTGACCTGTTCTCGTTGTTACATGGATTTCAACGAAAGGTCAGGAGAACTGGCGCACGCAAATACGAATTCGGCTTCGCCGTATGCCCCTACATCTCAGTTAAAATCGCGCATAGAAAGCGAAATACAAAATACAACTTGCCTGCTCCAAGCATATTGATAACAATGACGACTATCATACAAACAGTGATCCAGACAGCTGGATTAATTTTGTCGTTCCAAAACCCAATGAGGACAGACGCGGCGCTGAGTTCAGCGGGGAGGATAATAACCCAATTATACCTGTACAACAAGTTGAGAAAAAAGGAACAGGCGGGGTAACGAAAATCCCACCAGTAATTCCAACCCATAGTAAACGAGAGGGCAGGATCAACAAAGCGCTCGGCCATCTTGATGTGACCTCCAGGTATTGGAAGATAGGCAACCATTTCGCCCAATGATACCTAGCATGTGGGTCTGAGAGAAAGAAAACACAACGGCCGCAGTTTGTTTTTACCATAACGCTGTAACAGATTGTACCCATGGTAATGTAACCAAGAAGTAGGCCTAATCGCTTAGACATTAACATGGCACCTACTAGAACGTACGAACGTACCAATAGGTCCACCATTGTGGAGGGCGTTTCCTGTTCCCAAAAACAAACCTTGTAATGTGATCAGTCGGCGCAGAATTTATGTCATGAACACTTGTAGCCAACCTGTTCCAATGACGCCTCCAATACTTGACGATAACTTTGAGTGAGATGAAAAGTGAGAGATTGAAGACGAACCTGATCATGGCAATGTGCCGGTTTTTCAATTGTCGAACGAGTTTATGGTTAGCATCGAGTTCATTGCTATGAAGTGACTCTGTGTCCAAGACCTGATTCTTTGAGGCGTCTTTTTCTGAGTCGGCCATTCCAGAAGTTAGATGAGGTGGAACGAGGGTGGGAGGAGAGGGATGGTGGGAAGGAAGGCGGTTCCTCGCTGCAACCGAGTGATATCTCTAAATAAGTGCATATGCACATAGCCTGTGCGCGATACTCGCAAGAAGCGAGTTGTATTCCCGTGGGAAGGGAAATTCGGGCAAAGTCAAAGTCTAGCGCGTAAATGGAGAGTGATGATGTTCCGATTCCCGAAGACCCAGGCAATCAAGTCCATGACGAGTTGTAGGAGTGCGTTTTGATCGACACTGACATCAGTGGTTGGCAGGCGTTAAAGAGCGTTCAAGCAGCGTAAATTTGGCGTGAATATAAGAGTGTTGATCATTAAGCGCTGCTCCTATTTTTAGCACATCACGTCACATGTGACACTCGCCACTCATAACATCGTACACGGATCTGTAGAGACTCCAAAGTTTGTAATCTATCACAAAAGATATTCATTGTATAAGTCGCAGTAAGCCATCCCGCCACCACGTAATTAATCGGTATACGAGTGGAGTCTCACTAAGTCCACTAGGTTCTTGAAGTAACGTTGAATGCCCTGAATCTGAAAAGGTGCCGGAAAACCCAGGTTCAACGCCGGAGTTTCCTGTGGGCAGCGTAGTCGCCTGCGCAATAGATAACGGTATCAAAGGGGGGGCAACAACCTCGCTGGAAGTTGAGATGGTGACAGATGAATTGACCGCCGGGGTTTCAGCGATCAGCAGTCTTATTCGTTTTGGTTTTGAGTGACCACTAAATTCTGGAACATCCTGGTCAACTTCGTCGCGTCGCCTTTTTCCCGCAGTCCTATCATCAATGGTCTCAGTGCCACTGGGTAGACTGCGGGCCTCAGCGATGGAATAGTCGTCCGTCACTCCCGTGGAAGGAGCTTTCGAAGCCATCGGGTGATTCAATTTACGAAGTGCGCTAGGGTATTTAGCAGACGGCTTGTTGCGGTCACTTGAACGCCTAGGCAGTGAGGTATGATGACCTTGGCCCTTGGAAGTGGAAGCCTGCGACCGGTGATAGAGCTTCAATGGCTGGAAATTCTCATATGCAAAATCCTTAACTCTAATTTGCGGAAGTTTCGTGCTGGCATTGTCTGATGCGACGGAGCAGTCCAAAACCAACGGAGGTTTCCCATCGGTCAATGGTCCATTAATGCCTATGCATATCGTAAGATAACTGTTGTCCTACGAAAAATATAAAAGTATTAGCTCACATGGTACATCTGACACGCTTGGTATTTGCAACCCAGCTGCCCTAGATGGAGAATGAACCGATGTGCGAGGGCGCTTCGATGACGGAGAAGCGACCTCCGGGCCTCCAACTCTCTTGCGTTTTGACGAGACATGATAAGAAACTGCGCTGATTGGGACCACCATTCCAGAAACCTCCCCTGGAGAAGACGGGGGCGACGGAGAAGGAATATGCGTTGGCGGTAAATGTCCAGTCTCCATTTGATACAGAACAGATAAAAAGTCATGCACCGCATTTTCGTAATCTTGGATGGATTGCCCAGGCATGATGTATCGCCTTGGGGCCTCTTCTAGAGCGTCTAGCCAACCAATGGGCTGTCGCACGTCTACAGGCGGGTCCAATCCATCTGACTGGGGGTCATCTTCGTAGTTTGGAGAATAGGTTGGATCTCTTGTGACTTTGAATCTTTCTTTTCGATTCCGCTGGGCCCGTTTTACATACTGTGTGAATTTCTCTCTCTCTTTCTCTCTTGCACCCTGGTAATCAAGCTTGAATTTCAACTTTCTGAGTTCCAGTCTCAGATCAGCTGCCGTCGTGGAGCCAAGATAAACTTGTGGATTAGGATCGAGTGCGCGAGCGGCATGGAATCCAACGATGGTGACCCGGGCGTCTCCTCCGATGAGGAAGTGAGAAAGGCCAATATTTCCATGGAAAACTCCTTGAGCATGAAGCTTTTCCAGCGCTTCAACGCAAGCTTTCTTGAGGACGTTGGGCATGTCCGATGATGATTCGATCCAGAACGAGGGATGAGGAACTTCCATCGCCACATTGATGCGCCTTGTGCCCGTAAAAACGCCAATAATGTTGGGCACGACGATGCCCTGTAATGGTTTGAGTTGTTTCTTGTACAAGGCAAGCTGTATATATGGGGTAAATCGACAAAGATCTCCAAAAATTAAACCTTGACGTGCCTCTGATATGAAACCATCGCATCTCTTGTCGAGTGGCCATCTAAGAAACAAAATTCAACCGAGAAAGCGGGAAGTGTTTGAAAATGACTTACGACTTGGATAGATATTGGATCTCCCGGCCAACAGCTCTACCTATTCTGAGGTCAATTTCGAAGTCGCGACCATCTTTAATAGTCTCAAGATCATTTTCTCACAATCACAAATATAGAGACTGACTGTTCAATGATACTTTATCTTGACAATTACGAAGTGATAATCCATCTAACCATGCCCATGCACCGTTAGGTCTATATATCGGTTGCGCGAGACTTGAAGTAGATGACGGATCCGGAGCAACGTTTCTTGGTGCACTCGATACCCCAAGTCCCTGTAGAAGGTCGTTATTCGGGGTTCCTCGTTTCGTTTCGGAAGTTGGATCGATCTTTTTCGTAACAGAGGAGTTGCGATGAGATGCTGTCAAAACACGGAAGAATGCCGAGTATGACATCGGATGCGAAGGGGGGTGAGAAGATGAAGAAGTATTGCCAAAAGATGCATGGTAGAGAGAGGCATGCAAGCCCAGAGAACATGATGCGGCCGACATAAGTGGTGGGCAGATGAATTGTGTTTGGAGGCGTTACGAGGACCGTTCTTAAGTTCCTATGATGCATTGTACTCGACCTTGTATCCAAAGCAAATACAAAGCTTTGATCCTCGAGCTTGAGCCCCCATGGCCATGGCGACAAAAGAGTGAGGTCAAGTGCAGGCAGGTAAGGCCAATGTCCGAATCCGTCACAAGGGATTTCCGGTGCATAACGGCCCGGCTTTGTGAAAGAGGCTGCACAAAGGTATCTCAAACTAGTTGAATGGGTCAAGGGCGCGAGAAATTTGGGCGGCTTTTTTGTTGGCTTGTTGACATTCGAAAGAGGCCTGGCGGCCAAGAACTTTACTACATGGATTTGTTGACCTATTGTTGAAATTTGCCAACTGAATCCGCGTCTGTGTGAGGATGAGGACGATACTTATAACCAAGGTGTACAAAAATATATATAGCCCCTAAGCACAGGATAAGGGCTCACAATTCACCCCACTGTTCAACGATTTCACAACAGTTTCATCGGTGTGGCCGTCATGTACGTTGAATATTGAGTGCATAATATGTTGTGTGAGGAATGAGGTGGATATATTTATATCGTCTAATGGAGGGCAAGGGGAATGTAGCTGCGTCGGAGGTACGTCTATGGGTCAAACGGGGGAGAGGCAGAGCCAATTTCATTCAAATTTATAAGCCAGGTTCAAGGTGAATGAAAAATAGGCAGAAGAATGGCAACACGATGCAGGATGGGGGTATCCATGAAGAAACGAGGACGAGAAAAAAAAAAAAGAGACCGTTTCAATTCAGAGCTCAGGCAACGTTGAGATCCCGATAACTGATCGTGAAGTTATCATCAACAAAATTCCCTGCGTCGTCATCCTGCGCCTCATCCTCAGCGAAGAAAAACTTGGCTGGGTGCTTTGAAGTTCCAGTAGGCGCATCAATGGAACCGAAAAGGGTCGCCTGACGTTCTCTATCGCTTCCTGAAAGCTCAATTAACATCTCCCAGCGGCGACACCAATTGCTAGCCCACGATGACCGTGCGTTTAACTGGGTAGGTTTCGATTCCGAGGGACGTGACCAAGCGTGATCTGCAGGAAAACCAAGCTCGGTTCGAAGACGCATTTTGTTGGCTGAGACAAAACCGAAGTAATGGCGGCCTTTTTTGTGGGGACTATTCACTGATTCGGGTTCCGCATCTTTGGCAATGATGTGCCGTCCCTGATACTCGACCAAATCCCCTTCACTTCCACTTTCCACAAGAGTGGCGTCGGAATCGTCACTAGACACAATCGAGCTTGTGTCAAGTGATATTTCGCTCGCAGTTTCGTCGAAGACATCATCATCAGATTCAACGGCTCCGTCGTCGGTAGGACCTGCACACAGCATATGAACGTCAATCATCCACAATGTCTTTCCGATGGTCCAGAGGGGCAGTGCTGCGAAGCAGCGGTCGATGTCAACGCAATCTGGATCGCGCAGTGCTGATATGTCTCCCCTACGAGGATGAATCGTGATTGGTGGTAACGCACATTGCTGCGAATTAGGCTGGGCTGGTGATCGACGTGGTGGGTACGAAGTAAGACCTATGCCATTTGGGATCTTACGAGGATTCCCATGGGCGGTGTCGTCACCAGCCTGAGCAGCAACTGCGTCTGGATCATGTTCGCGTATCGACCAAAACCATTTCAAGTACTGGAGTCTGTGGTTCGAGTGGCCATGATGGCGGTAATTATGACGAGTTGGCTGATTGATCTTGGAGAAAGGTCTCATTGGAGTGGGTGAAAGAGGTGAGGGGAGGGAAGAATAACTGCGGCGAACGGGGGGAGGTGGTGGTGGGGGCGGACGCCGGCGTGCGGAAGTAGAATTAAAGGGGAATGATAGGCGTGACACAGATGGGGCCTTAGCCACATTCTGGGTTTTGAACGCAACGGAAGGTGCGGTCCGTGGTCTATCCTTGCAAGGGAAACGACTAGAATCGATCTCCTCAGGCCCGTACTCCGCCTGCTTTTCTTCTTTGCGCTGATGGTGCGGCTGAGGGTTCACGGCTGAGAAGGACGTCATTGGTGATACTTGTCCCCCAAATGAAGGGCAAGAGCAGGTGGTGATATCGATACTGTCAGCTGACGGGTCTGAGTCTTTTTCTCCTCTTTGCAAAAGCGAGGGCGTCCACTCGCCACCACAGGTGCCAGCCAAGGGTGAGCAGGAAGGAGGTCCTGTTAAAGTAACTGTGTTAAATCCTAGGCGACTGGTGGGCCGCGTAGGTAGATTAAGTGGGGGTATTTGGTAAATTTCGTCGTCCTTCATGACCTGGCGGAAGCTCTGGTGATGATCTACAATGTCTGATTCCTGTTCGGCATTAACATGTGGGTTGCAAGGAGCAGAATGAAACAAGTTGATCTCAGGAGAAGGCATAGCGCGGCCAGGGATGAGAGAACGAGAAAGGTTATGAGCGGGATGCAGAACCGCAGTTCATGTCCTATGAGACTGGCTGAAGTCAGAATGAGGTGAGGATGCACCAGGGAAACGCGACATACAAGATATTGGATGGTACACTATAATAATTGATAAATTGGCCTTTAAAAATGTGGGATTGGGCGACTTGGTGGTCGATGTCGACACAGACGAAGTCTGTGCCACGGACTGTGGAGGTGCGAGCAGAGGTCAAGTGCAAATGAGGGTGCACTGCTTGAACTTGTGGATTACGTAATACCATCACCGCTTCTGCTCCAACAAGCAACAGCCCTAAGTAAGAATCATATCGATGATCGTGTGAGGAGGTCAATTACTGGTAGAGGACTGGGAGCGGGACTCAACCAAAAAGATCAGAGCGGTTCTAAGTGAGGAATGACCAATTTAAATACCTGCGATTTGGGATTACATATTTACAAATCAAATACTTGAGTAACTCAAACGGATCACTCGTCAAGAAGTCGAATGATCCTGCCTGGGGGCTCGTCTTTGTCGAACAAAAGCAAAGGCGCAGACATTTAAACATCCCTGATGCCAGACCAACATAACCACTTTTCGGAGACTTCCAAATGAACAGAATGGTATCCCAGTAATTTAGCAGTATAGTCGGGGGTAATGAGCACAAGACATGAACCGAGAAGTGGTAATGGCGCGACATAGATGGATGCTACGAAACACAGAAGACCTTAGAAGCAACCCCAATCTTGAGAGAAAAATGATCCCAACAGCTGTTGACACTTGGCTCATCATGCATCAAGCACCAGCGATACGGAGTTGGTCCCAAGACGAAAAAGGAAAATCCGATGGAAAGATCGACGGAGAGGAAAACAAACAAATGTGTCGCTTCGAATCTTCATCGGGACAGAAGGCAAGATCAAATCAGAGTGAGAAACACAACCACAATCGTGTGGAAAGAGAAACACGGGTTCGAGAATGCACAACAAGTGAAGAGCAGCGGACCATGTGAGGAAACTATAAGAGGCTTCTCAAGGGCTAGGAGCACTTGGGAGTCAATTGGGAGTGGCAAGAAATACAGGATGTTCGCCAACGTCCAGCGCTCGATAAGAAACGGTATCACGGCCATAACTAATTCGCCGAATTTGAAGGTTTTCAGCACACCGTCGGTAGCCCCCGTTTGATTGGGAAGAGAAGAAAATGGAGACGGAAACCGAGAGCGATGCAGTGCACGTTCCGGCAATGGGACATACCCCATTAGAAAGGCGAAGTATACCGAGGCATGCTGCACAACTTGTCATACCGAGTGGAGCTTGCCATGCTTCATGTATGTAAGAGGCTCTCGATGGGAAGCGGTGGTCTCGCCAACTAGAAAGCTGGTCTAGAGTTATGATCTCTTTATTTCCCGATTATGCACTTCCGTGTATTTTCTGTTCCAGCCTGACGACTTTGTTCTGGCGGGACCGACAGCGAATCAGCCCATCCAAGTGCATAATCGAAACCTTAGTTGGGCTCAGTGAGTGTAAGGGTGGGATGGCGGAGCTGAAGAAAGGACGTCGAGTGTTTCCGGGTCAGCTTATCGCAGTATTTGCTGTTGTTGAATCCAGCTATACTTTACACGCTACATACTATGAGCGTCGCCCAACCTCTCCTGGACACCATTGAACCCGACGAGCCCTTAGAGTCCTCCATCAACGCGAAACGCCCCGCAACCGCGCCAGTTGTTCTGACACCAACCAATGCCACCCAGAATGATCCAGAATCAGGTCAGTCCCCGTTAACCGTATAAACTACCTGACCACCAACGCGTCCCAGGCATTGTGGGGATATTTAGACAGGTACATCCTCACTTGAACGACATTCCACAACTTCATCGCGTTTATACTAGTCGGCCCATCCCACGGCTCTCTTCTTCTTATACCTGTTCCGCATAGCAGCTATAGCCGTTTATATTCTATGTGGATGGTTCACAGACAACTATGTTCTTTCGGTACGCATCCACCGTCAAGCCCGCACAACAAATTAAATTAATTCGTGTTAGACCGTCGCTGTGGTAGTTCTCTTAGCTATGGACTTTTGGAATTGCCGAGTGAGTATGCAACACACGAGCACCTTTCCCGCCCGTTCCTCAGTCTCCCCAACAGAACGTTTCAGGACGAACACTGGTTGGGCTTCGTTTCTGGAATCAAGTGTGTCCCCCTCGCGATTACCCCACTCAATTTCCCGATTGTTTTGTCTAGGTCGACGAAGATGGCGAGAGTTATTGGGTATTTGAAAGTCGAGACGTGAGTTTCCCCAGTGGTGTGTATCATCGCGTATTGACTCGACGCTTTTTCAGCCTTCGCGTCCAGCCAATCCCATTGATTCCAAGTACGTCCTTTTCGGCTCTTTACTTTCAGTCATCCAACTCTTTCGTCCATAGGATGTTTTGGGTATGAATGACACTTCTTCAGCGCCTGCTCTCGTCCAACGTGTCTTGACTTTAGATAGCACTTTACGTGTTTCCTCTCCTTTGGTCGGTGCTACTCATCGTCTCTCTTCTGAAACTGGGGTTTGCGTGAGTAGGTGTCCATCTACCCTTTAATTCACCATTGATCAGTGTCACTAGATTTATCCCCATCGTCGTCCTTGCGCTTGTGTTCAATATTACCAACGTTATTGGTTTCACATATGCGTAGGCCCATCTTTTTTTATTTCTGTACTCAACAGGTAAATGTACCCTCTACAGTGACCGAGACGCCAAGCAAAAATGGGCTACGAGCGTTGCTGGATCTGCATGGGGGATGGGACTGGGTGGAATTGGTGGGCAAATTCTGACTGGTGCAGTCAAGAAAGGAGTAGGAAGAGTATTCGGTTAGAGGGTATCGTTTTGATGATCCATAGCATTCAATACATAAGCGGAATACAAACGCGAAGCAAGTACAACAGAAGATGAAAGGATGCCAGTCCAAAAGTTCGAAAACAGAGATGGAATATATAACCTGTGCATGATAAAATGAGAAAGTAATGCGTAGGTGATGGGTCCATGAAAGATGCATTGGTAAAACCGAAACAAAACCTCAAGGCATCAAAGTTTTCAAACATGTTTTCAAAATGGGCATATAATCATAACGGGGTTCTCCTATGGAAGGCCGACATAGCCACGTGCATCGACTTTTGAAAATCCAACGGTCGGTGCAGGTGATGCGCCCAAGCCAATGAAAGACCGCGTCCGACCGTGTGAGCGAAAGGTTGAGACGCGAGGGGTAGCCAGACTGGGAAATGGCACGGGACTGCTCACGTTGGAAGTCAAAGTCATGGTGGAGGGTGTCCGTGTTGTCAGTGTAGGTGAAGGAGGGAAGACAAAGAGGGTTTGAGAGGGAGTAGGTGCAATGGATGGCTCGATGACGGCAGATGCTCTTCGTAAAACACTATTGCGAAGATGCAAAGGGGGTGGGGCCAACTTGCGTGATTCAGCACGTTGGCGAACGGCAGGTTTTAAGGGAGGCGGGGGTTGCTCAGGTCCGACAACGAGGGTGATGGGTGATGATGGAACAGGAGGAAGGACGCCGATTGGGGGCGGCCTGCGTTTCAAACGTCGAGGAGGCAGATCGAACGATGTTTGCACGGCAGTAGCTGGTGGAGGAAGATGAAACGAGTTTCTCCAAACAGGAGCGGAAGGAGGCTGTGCGCAGGCCGCGACAGGCAGAACGTCGATGGTTTGCTCGATTTCGTCGTCCGGAGAGTTGAATAAGGACGAATCCTCTAGTCCAGAGCTTCGCCGCGAACGAGCCTCTTCGTCGTCGAATCCACCACCAATGCCCAAAAGTTCCCGTTCCTCGTCTTCCTCTACAAGGTCTTCGCTGATGATGCTGCCGTTTGTTTTGCTGCTGGCGATGGATCCTGTGCGTTTTCTAGAGCCATAGCGGGTTCTCCATACGACACCCATACCGACGCCAGAGCCAGTTGACGTTATCGAAGAGGCAGAGGCTTTGCGGGCGATAATGCGATCCTCCATTGCCTTGTCGAGTGCACGAGCTTCTTGCATGACGAGCGTACCGTGCTCTTCACCCTCTGGAGACGGCTCATCCAACATGCGGCGACGGCGACCCCACTCCTCCTCCTCCTCGTCGGCGGAGGAAGACGGTTCCGAGTTTTGGGGCGAAACACCCTTCAACTTTTTCTCGTATGCCGAAAGTTGATATATGAGGCTGTAGAAAGGTTATTATAAACAGGGGGGAAGAGCACAACGAAATGCACATACTGCATGTTGGGACCCACACATGGGCTTTTTTCCTTGACAAAAGCGTATGCTTCCTGCGTACCCTTCAAAGCCCAGACCTCCGGCGGAACGGAGGGAGAGTGTTCTGCGGCTGCGCGCATGACCAGAGCAATAACCAAGGTAGCCGACCGCGAGATGCCACATTGACAGCTTTTGAGGGGGTAAGATTGTGCGAAACGAAAAAGGAAAAGTGACTGACTGGATGAGGATGGCTTCGGAGCGTTGGAGGGCAGCGTCTGTGAATTGCATGGCTTCTTGAAAGCCATTCTCGACAAGGTCCTGCTGGCCATGAGACCATTGTAGCTTCAAGTAATGCATGGCAGGTCTGCCTGATGCAATATGTGGGGGATAGTATGTAGGATCTTGATCATGCGAATTCCTAAAGTTGGGCGTGGAAGATACGGTACGGAGAGATTTTGTTGCAGCATCAAAAGGGGATGCCACTTCCTTTGCGACGTTGAGAACAGATTTGATTCCCCTTTCGATGAGACCGTTCCAATCACGAGCATTTTCTTCGGAGCCAAGCCAAATTCCAGGGATGATCTGAATAGGGCCGTCTGCATAAGGGATACTGGGAGAAGAGTTCAGGTCTTCATCTTTGCGGTGTAGAAGGGAGGATGTAATGGGAGGAAGGGAAACAACGGATGGGCGACGAGGTCGAGCGAGGGGATTGTTCGAAAGAGGAAGTGTGGGAGGATCATTGTTTGTTGGGAGAGTGATGGAGAGTTTTTTCATGTTGCGAGAAGACTTTGTTGAGGGCAAGTGTGCAGAAAGTGGAAACCGGTCTTTAGTTGATATAAAGGGATGTTGAGCGAGAGGCATCGTGGATGTCATATCAGGCAACTGCGGTTACTTGCGTTGGCAGCGTGGCAGTCAGCGAGGCAAATGAAACTATAATCACAGAGGATTGCCAACACGTCCAGCGTGGAGAATTAAAGAGAGAGAAAAGAAAATGAAAGAGAAATCAAGTCTTTCATCAGAAACATCGCGAGAGAGACGACAGCCGACTTTGTTTGTCAATGTTTTATCCCCAACCAACCCAGAGTAAGACCATATTTCAAAAATGCCTAATAAACCCCAGGTTGTGTTCTTACTCTCCTTCCTCGTCGTTTTCTCTTCCCTCCTCCTTCTCTCTCATCTTATAAAAACAAAGCTCAACGAAGCTGGTTTTCATATATCACATCTTATTCTTATAGGTCTTCCACCCGTCACAGAACCAATGTCAGGTCGCGTAGAGGTCGAGAATATCCCCGGTCAGGTCGCCAACTTGCTCAAAAACGTCACCGCTGGTGATTTGCTCAACGTCGCTTCCTCTCCTGCCTTTCTTGTCGCTGCTGCAGCAATTGTCGTTGCCGCCGCTTTCTACTCCAAGGTCTTCAACTCTTCTCGCCCAAAGCCTCTTGATCCAAGCGTCTGGAAAGATTTTCCTCTTCAGACAAAAAAACAGGTGTCCCCAAACACTGCCATGTTCGTTTCGTATAATCTCCGTTGCTTCCCTTTCTGACCTCTCAATTAGCTATACATTCAAGTTGCCCCACGCTGAAGACGTCCTCGGTCTTCCTATCGGCCAGCACATTTCCGTCTCTGCAGATATCAACGGCAAAAATATCGTTCGCAGCTACACTCCCATAAGCCGACAAAACGCACGAGGTCGTTTCGAACTCATCATCAAGGTATTCATCTTCAATATCATTCACGCTTCATAATCTTATTGTTATTATGAAAGACCTACGAAAAGGGCAACATTTCACGTCATGTCGCATCCCTCAAGATTGGTGACACACTTCGCGTCAAAGGTCCCAAAGGCAACTTCAAGTACACCCCCGGTCTGACTGCTCACCTTGGCATGATTGCTGGTGGTACTGGCTTAGCTCCCATGATCCAGATCGTCCGTGCTATCCTCCAAAACCCTCCCGACCGCACCAACATTACCCTCATCTACGCCAACGTCAACGAGGAGGATATCCTCCTGAGAGCTGAACTCGATGCCCTAGCCATGGGCTACGAATCTAGATTCAATCTCTTCTACGTCCTCAACAACCCCCCATCAGGGTGGACAGGCGGCGTTGGTTTCGTCACAAAGGAACACATCAAAGATCTCCTCCCCAACCCCAATGAGTCTAACAGCAAGATTCTGATCTGCGGTTCGTGTTCTATTTCCCCAAAAGTTAAACTAAATCTCATCTCATTTCCAGGTCCACCCCCAATGGTAACTGCAATGAAGTGTGTACAACCTTTTCCTCGATCGTGCCCTGTCTAACATTGTTAATAGGAAAAACCTCGAGGAGATCAAATACCCCGTGCCCAATACCATCAGCAAACTTGACGACAAGGTACTTTTTGACCCTGGGGACACACCAACTCGAAACTGACACGATCCCTAGGTCTTTGTGTTCTAGATAGAGTGTTGACTTATACATTAAACCTTACCTACGATGAAGCACATTTCTGACATGTCATACAATGCTAGAGGATAGACCGTCAATAATCATTCGATTGTGCTTTCATCTCCTCCAGCATCTCCAACCGCAACTCATTCAAGCTAAATCATGTTGATATGTTTCACGTCAAAGATGAACGGCAACGAACCACTCACCATTTTTCAATCTCATGTGCCGCGCTCATGCTGACCTCAAATTCCTCCTCCGTAAGCTCCGCGGCTGAATTCCTTGCCAATTGGATGGCAGAGTCGTAATAATGCAACAGCGTCATCCCATCTTCGTCCTTTTTCAGCAAGGGCAGGAGAAACCGGAAATGATGTAGCATTCGCGCGTGTGGTTTCAGCTTTGGATGCAGGGGTATAACCAGGTGCGCTAAAACATCTAAACACATGAAATGAATAAGAAAAGGGAGGGGATCGTATGTTTTGAACTTGCCAATGTGTGATATTGTATCAAGGAGAGCACGTCGGAACTTCATTCCGCTATACTTGGTTCCTGATCAGAAACCACGTTAATATCATACCGGAAAAAACGGTGTAAGGCAATATTATACCTGGCCGGCCCCATCCCTCGTGAACGACGTCCGTGGGTAGTGACTCATACGACACCAAACACGCTCGGATGTACTCTTGCGCGATGTATCTGTGAACGGACTATCCCCACCGTGTTAATCCGACATTGACGGAAGAGGACCAGGGTGCTTTCTTACCTTGGGAAGGTCATCACGGGAGATGGTGCGGTACGCCTTTGAGATTCGCTGAAGCTTCAAGCGAACCGCGACCCGTCGCTTGATGCAGAATGATAAGGACGCTACGAGCTTGGCACACATTCGGTCAAAGTGTCAAACGCTAGTCCTCCAGCCACGACGTACCACGATGATGTACGATGCTCCAATGTAGAGCGCGTTGGCGTTATCGACCCATGACCTGCTGGGTGACGTTCGAATAGCTTGTGAGATGAGGGCAGCGCAAGAGAGGCCTATCGCCACTATCAAGATGAGCACAAATAGGGCATAGGTGAGTTCAGAGGCAGTTCTCAACAATCTCGTTGAGATCATGAGAGTTGGAACGTCATGAATAAACTTATGTGTGATGCCAAACTTGAAAAGGCCAAGAAAGGCAAACTGGGCAAAAAAGACATTGGGTATACATGAACTACGTTCGAAAAAACAACAACTTGTGGTAAATGGTATACTATCCAAAGCGGGGTACAGCGTAAAAAAAAAAAGAGGTATCCCTGATACCATCAACGAATGATTCAAATCGCCTGCTATGTTCTACGTCAAGCTTGAACATTTTGACTAGACACAGTGATAAATATGGCGGGCATTGAACAGGAGTAATTCAAGACTCACGCAAACTGGCCAATGACGTTTCCTTGAGCCTGATACTCGCAGACAAAGTATTTAGCTTTCTGCAGATCACGGCTTTAGATTAGAAGGGGCAAAGCGTTTCGACGGTCGAAAACTCACCCCGAAGCTAGCGTCGAAAATGCCATCGCACAGTTTAACGGCACAACCAACCTGGGAGGTGCCTTTCCAAACAACCTGAGTAAAGTGCGAGGGAACAGGGTTATTGGAGTTGTACTCCGCTGATTATTTGGACGTTAATGTTGTCCCTTGAAATAAACACAACAACTTACAAACTTCGTCCGTCCAGGACTTGACGGCAGCTGCTATATTATATGCTGATCCAGTTCCGGCGGCCAAATTTTCTGTTTTGAACGCCAAATAAGATGGATTTCACAAGGTAAAATAAAAACTACAAGCCTCCGAAAGGGCCAAGGGAACCGCCAGAGTGTTGGAACTTGCAGCCATCGGCCCACTGCTGAGCCTTGCTTGCCAAATTGTCACTCCAGGAAAGAGCGGCAGCTCCGTGTTGGGCTCGGACAGAGTTGTGTGCCAATAGATAAGCCTGGATATCACCGCCAGAGGTTCCACCTCCACTCGAGGCCGGGGAGTTATTTGCTGGCGCAGTTGTGACCGGCCTTTGAGGTTGCTGTGATGTCGTCGTTGGGGATGGCCGGGCCGTGGTAACGGATTGCACGGTAACAGTAGCCGGGGATGCTGAAGGAGTGGTACTCGTAGTGGAACGAGAATGCGATGACAAGGATGCTAAAAACCTCTGAGTAGAATTTGAAAAAGATGCGGAAGCCGACGTGGATGTAGATGCGGAAGAGCTGGTGCTGGATGGGGCGGCCGTCTGTGTCTGCGAAGTAACTGTGACAACGGTAGGATGGACACTCTGAGCTGGGACAGTGGACGGCACAGAAGAAGGGGTGCTGCTGATGAAAGAAATTTGAGAATGCAAAACAAATCCAGACTAGAGATGATCATACCTGATATCTGCAACTGTACCGCAAGCTTTGGATATTTCCGCGTCCCAGGCATCGTCCGTATTCTCTGTCTTTTGCATAACGGAACCCCAAGGGTCAGTGCCCATCATCATACCAGACCAGCCCCATTTTGATTTGCAAAGTTGGACACAGTTAGCAAGTTGGTAGTTTTTCTTAGCGCAAGCTGGTCCGGCGAGCCCGCATTGAATGGAAGAGATAGCCAGTGGAATCCAGAGAGCCCAACCCAAACGAGGCATTCTGATAAAAGGAATGTGATCAAAAAAGAACGTGAAGTGAATGGAAAGGAAAAGTCGGGCTAGCAACGGCTGCGGGGCTAGAGAAGCCTCGGAGAAGTGCCTTGCATATTGTTTTGCACAACAAAATTCACAGCACAGCGTTTGATGTGACCGTCGCGATGGCTCATCCACCTTACTACGTGCTCATATCCCATTCCACACTCTCCAACACGAGCCAGGCAATTACTTTCCGTCATCCCACAATTCAATATCACTACAGTGACGACTCACCACTTTCACTTCTCCCTCAACATCCACAAGAGCACGTCCTCGTTTTGAACTATGACCCTCAGTCGTCTGCTGCGCCGTCAACCGTCCAAAGTATCTCGAAAACATTGATTGTGACACGCCTAAAGGTCGAAGAGGCTCCTGGAGCAGCAGCAGCGGTGGGCGACAATGATGGAAAGAATGACAAGATGTTTATTGTCGAAACCTGCACTGATGACAGGTCAGGGATGTGCACGTTGTAATTCAGTTTTTAACCAATTGCCCCTAGCACTCCTCATGAAGAGCGCAAGCAACCTCAGGCTATCCTTGCACACTTCAAATACCGGTATATGTTTTGCTTTGCGCGATATATGGAGGCCTAAATTTAAAGCAGGAACAGCATCATCCGTCGCGCATTGTCATATCCAGACACAGAGTCAACCGCTCATCAACCCCCGTCGTCAAACATAACATAAGCGTGTATCACAAGAGGCTTTTAAATTATCGGAGCCCTATCGCTTTCCTTTCTTACTCGATCGGCCTTTAATACTACCCGCTGGCTTGTTTGATGTCGGAGGAGTGGGTTGTGTAGATTGAACTTCCTCATCCCCAGCCATTAAAGCAGACAATCTAGCAGTCCAAGGGCAATGTATTAATTTCTTTGAGGAAATGACAAATATGATACGCACCCAGATTTCAAATCCCCAGACGCCATTGCATTCTGCACCCCGGCGAATTTAACTTGTTGCTCCTTGAACTCTTTCAGTGACTCTGGGTCAAGGTTTTTCTATAGTCCAGTTGTAAATCACGAGCCTGACAATCTCTTCGATGGCTTACAACAAGGTAGGGCATTGCCAACATCATTCCGCCGCCAAACACCATCATCAACATCATTGGGTTGGAAAGCATTGCGACGAGATTGAACGATTCAGGGGGGACGAAGTAGAGCAATTTCTGTCTGGGGACGAGTATTATCGGATAAAGTAATAGCACGGTAGATGGGGGGTTGAATGGCGTTCCGGGAACATATGGCCTCGCTTCTGGAGTCGAATTAAAAACGTCTATGCGAACCTAGAGTAGATGAGCAAATTTCGATGAGAGGGAGACGTGCTTTACCTGATCAAAGGTGTAGTCATGAGAAATTATCGACAAGAGATAGGTTCCTGGGGGAACGCTGGGTCTAACAAAAAAGTGAGTGGTGTTTCGGAGTGAAGAAGAAGCATACACAGTACATCAAAAAATCTCCGGTATGAGCGACGCTTCCGGACAGTCTTCCGTCGTCGAGAACAGCTTTTGAATGACCGAGGCTCTTGATGTCTACTTGTATTGAGGAGGTATGCTCATGCAAAAAGGGCGACGGGGACATCTTGCCTGGACAAGCATCATTCCAAGCTACCTTGCCGTGTATGTCGAGCGCATGGACGATGGCAAGACTAAATGTAGATGAGTTTTAGTTTACTTGAATATGAGGTAACTTGCCATGAAAGAAAAAGTAGGGCTCGAAGCATGGTGATTCTGGACAACAAACACAGGTCAACCATCATATTTTTACAACTACAACTTCTACGAAGCAATCTTCAATATGCGTCAAAAGCGTGCAAAGGCATATCGCAAGCTTATGCATTTGTATTCCCTTTCTTTCGGATTTAGAAAACCCTACCAAGTTCTCTGTAAGTGAAGCAGTCATTTTCACAGGTCACCCACTCACAACCCAGCCAGTCGACTCCGAGATGTGCAAGTCCGCAGTAGCACACAAAATAGATCTCATCAAGCAGCTACCTTTGGTCCTGCAAGGCGAAGTAAAACCGAGTGCGTGCTCCTTGTTTCTCGCCACTCTCTGCAGAAATTAACCTTGTCCACGGCAAAGCCGTTTTTCAGTGATAACACAATGCTGTATCCATGAATTATATATGCAGGGCAAGGATCAACAGCCAGCGGTAGACCTAGCCAAGCTCTTCGAGAGGAGAAAATGCAATCATCGGGAGGCCATTCCAGGGGACGATTGTCTTCAGAGCGTGGTTGGTTCGTCTTGGAACCACCCTCTGCGTCATGCCCACAACTCATGGTTTATCAGGGGAGACGAACAAACATCGATATGTAATTGCAACTCAGTCCCAACCCCTCCGCGTCAAGCTTCGCAGCATACCCGGAACACCTATTGTCCACATAAATCGTTCAGTGATCGTCCTTGAGCCCCCGAGTGACGCTACAGTAAAAGCAAAAGCACAGGTCTGTTTAGAGCAAAACAATCTTGGCTGGTCATTGAGGATTTGCACAGGCAGAAGAACGAGCGCTTCACGCACCACAACTTGAATTAGTGCAATCCTCCGCGTCCGCGTCGGTGGAACAGCCCCGTAGAATTAGGAAAGGTCCCAAAGGTCCAAATCCTCTCAGTGTAAAGAAGAAGACGGCGAATGTGCTACCACCCTCAAAGAAACACTCAGAGTCCGCGAAAACCAAACCAAACCCAGACTCATACACAAACGACGTCGAAGCAGGAACGAAACGCAAACGCTCTCCCAATGATGAATCCGTTGGCGACGATGCACCGGACGGTAATGCAGGAGGGGAATCCATAAGAAAACGCAGACGGAAGAGAAAATCCAGGGCTGAAGTAACGACTGGTGCAGGATGATAAAGAATTGGATTTCAATGGGCGTACAAATCGACATGTATGATACAACTACCGGACTCAAAACAATCAGTTTCCTCCACGAAGACGCAACACTAATATATAAAAAATCAGAAGATTTTAACTTATAGACTGTTCTGAACGTACCCAGGTGAAGGGTGCTTTCCTTCTGAATGTTGTAGTCAGAAAGAGTCCGGCCATCCTCCAACTGTTTGCCAGCGAAAATGAGGCGTTGCTGGTCGGGAGGGATCCCTTCCTTATCCTGAATCTTGGCCTTTACGTTGTCGATGGTATCTGAGGACTCCACCTCCAACGTGATAGTCTTGCCAGTGAGAGTCTTCACGAAGATTTGCATCCCTCCTCGCAGGCGCAAAACCAAATGAAGGGTAGACTCCTTTTGGATGTTGTAATCCGACAAGGTACGACCATCTTCAAGCTGCTTGCCCGCGAAGATGAGACGCTGCTGATCAGGAGGGATTCCTTCCTTGTCTTGGATCTTCGCTTTGACGTTGTCGATGGTATCCGATGACTCGACTTCCAACGTGATGGTCTTCCCTGTCAAAGTCTTGACGAAGATCTGCATGCCACCGCGGAGGCGGAGGACGAGATGTAAAGTAGACTCCTTCTGAATGTTATAGTCAGAGAGCGTGCGACCATCCTCGAGTTGTTTGCCTGCAAAGATAAGGCGTTGCTGATCAGGAGGAATGCTATGGGACTGTGTCAATAGATGTCCTCTTCAGCAAAAACAATACGAAGAACTGCTCACCCTTCCTTATCCTGAATCTTGGCCTTGACGTTATCGATCGTATCAGATGATTCGACCTCCAAAGTAATGGTCTTGCCCGTCAACGTTTTCACGAAGATCTGCATGCCGCCACGCAAGCGGAGAACAAGGTGAAGGGTCGACTCTTTCTGAATGTTGTAGTCGGACAAGGTACGACCATCCTCAAGCTGTTTGCCGGCGAAGATAAGCCGCTGCTGGTCAGGAGGGATACTAACGAGTGTGAATCCATGAGTAAGGGACGGCTCTGAAACTGCTCACCCTTCCTTGTCTTGGATCTTTGCCTTGACGTTGTCAATGGTGTCGGAAGATTCGACCTCAAGAGTGATGGTCTTTCCGGTGAGGGTCTTTACGAAGATTTGCATGGTAGTGAATCTGACTGTTGTGGATTGGTTGTGGGGTAAGTTGAGTTGGTTGAGACAGAGAGCAGCAGTCCTTTATAAGCATGGCGGAGTGTAAATTTCTGCACAGCCCCGCAGTTACAAATGACACGATCATTACGTCGCCAGATTTACGATGTAAATACATCTGCACCAACTAATCGTCGCACCAGAGTCGGATTGTAAGATCCTTTTCCATGGACGCAGAAGCGATGATGTTCCTCGTTGGATGCGTCTGGTCTAAATGTCAGTAAAAGAAATGCGGAATACTCGGAACCTACATCCACAGCTAGCACAGCATCTATGACAATTTGTTCGTAAGAACGACGAAATATTAGTCACTTCGGAACGGTTACCTCGGTGACCTTCCAGAACTTGTAGGATTTGTCTCGTCTGGAGATCCCAGATGTATATCTTGGCGTCTTCGCTGCCACTGACGATGTATTTGCCTTTTGTTGTGACAAAACACGCTGGGATACAATACGTTCGATTTACATGTCCAGTGTACGTTTTCACACAACGAGATGTTTGATAGTTCCACAAGCGGATCGTAGAGTCTTGTGTGGAAGCGAGAACAAACTTTGAGTTTGGAGAGAATTGGACATGAGAACTAGGATTTGGTGAGAAACATCAGCATCATAAGCAACACCCCTTACCAAATAGGATTGTCGTCGTCCACGAGTGTCTTCAAACATTGTCCAGAATCAGCATCCCAAATGCGACTGGCCTTGATATTAACGACGCCATTGGTCAGCCATAAAGTAATGAACACGGACATTAAACCATCCATCGCACAAGATACGACAAGGGTCCCGTCATTGTTGAAGCTTACAGCGGTGACGGGGTCTGAATGGGCGGGCAGTACTTTGAGCGGTTTGCCTGATGGCGCGAAAAAGCATTAGAGGATCCACTCAGTCAAGTTGAAGGTCAAACTAACCTCTCGCAATGTCCCAAACGCGCACGGTTTCATCAAACCCGCCGGATACAAGCAAATTTGAGCTGGGGTTGTAGTTTACACAAAAGACGAAGTTGGTGTGACCAATTAGTGTCTTTACGGTGGCCCGCTAGAAGTCATGAGCGGGGGATAGTGACCAGAGACAATAACACACTTACCGACTCAATGCTCCAGATCATGATAGTTTTATCATCCGATGCAGAAGCCAAATATTCACCATCGCTCGCCCAAGCAATGTCTGAGATGCCTTCCGTGTGTCCTTCGAATGTATGAACAAGTTCGCCCGAATACGCGTCCCACAGTTTGATCAATTTATCGGCGGCTTCCCTCGAGACAGAATGAACACGACGGTCTACACGCAGTCGGAGAAGCTAACTTACCACAAGATGCGAGCAGTGAGCCATCCGGACTGAATTTGACAGAAGCAATAGACAAAGAATGACCGCTGAGGATATATCTGGCCCTGTATGAAGGCCCACAACGGTGCCCCGTTAACTGTTCTTGTGGTTCAGGAAGGTGTTCCGGGACGGTTGGCACTCCTTCCACCCCAGTTAAAACGACATTTGAGCTTGGGAACACGTCTTGCTTCCGGTTGAGTTCAACGTCCATTGCAGGTGGAAGCCAGATGAAACTTGAAGAAGCACGTGGTGCAAAAAAGTTGGACCTCAACTCGGCCTCAACCACTATGGCGTCTTCATGGATAACTCCCCCTACTCGCACAGAACTTATTGAAGACCTCGTTTCTGGTGTCGACCGTTACAACCCATCAAACGTCAGCATTCTGGAGGATTATCTCTACCACCAAATAAGAAGCGAAGAGTACGATTGTCTCGCTAACCTTGCCATTTTGAAGCTGTACGTACGTTCTTCCCATTGTCCAACTCTTCCTTTTAAATTCTGCGTTCGCCTCAGGTATCAGTTCAATCCTGATCTGTACAATCCAGATGTTGTCATTAACATTCTCCTCAAAGCCCTGACGGCCTCTCCTTTGCCCGACTTCAATCTTTGCATCGCCCTCCTAGATGAAAGACCTATCAACACCTCGCTTGATGAGCCCGACCCACTCCCTCAACTGCTCCCCGTCTTAAATGGGCTGCACGATCTCCTCTACCGTTGCAGATTCCCTGCCTTTTGGAAAACTTACCGATCGGATGAGCTGGAATCCCTCCGTGATAACTATACAGTGGAGGTCATTGGGTTTGAAAATGCTGTTCGTGCGGTCGCTGTTCGCGCTGTCAAAGCGGCTTTTACGCGAATAAGCGCAGAACGATTAGGTTCTTACTTGGACCTCAATGGTATGATCCCAGTTCTTTGAATAATTTGGGATTCTACATGTCGGATGCAGGTCCTAATCTCGAAGCGTACCTCCATGACTTGGGATGGTCCATTGAGCGCTCCAACTCCGTCGTTGTTATACCACCAAATCCAGACAACCAGATCGAAGCAACGGTTGTCCAAGAAAGCATCAAGCTTCCTCGTGAGTTGGACATTCGTGCATCTAGAGGAGAACGCTGATGTTTCGCTTTGCTGCAGAACTAGCAAAAATCATCTCGCACTCGGCATTAAAAGCTTAAGTGGCTAGGAAACTGTGTCCCTCACTTTGGTAGGATAGCGCGGAAAGCTGCCAAAATGTTTGAGGAATATATTTGTGCAAATTTCGTGTAATGTGGTTTTATGCGTTCATACTTCCACCCAAATCGCCATAAATCACGTTTGCCCCAATCAACTTCTCGTGTTGCTCAACTGAACTGCTGATCAAGGTTTCGTGGTCTTGTATCATACTATGTGACGTGCGTAGGTTTTTTTTCTCCCTGAATTGGGACATCTATGTCACCCATCCAAATACAATGAGTTCAATCAACGTTGGCCTTGAAAATCTAAATTTGAAATGCTACATCGTGTTCTAGGAGTCTCAAACTTCAGCTCAGCACCAACCTCACGAAGCGTTAACTGCTCTTCGGTTGGCCCACATCATGTACGGTTCTCTTGTAACGTCATAACCAGCAGCTGATTTTGTTCGAGCGCTGCGTCGCGCATCGGGTAACTTTGCATTTGTGTTGAGGTCCTAAATGAAAAAGTAGTCAGCCCCCTGGCCGTCATTTGGCGCGATCTCTACCAACCGCGATGCGCTTCCGCATTCCTGCAGTAATGTGGGGCCACCACTTAGTAAGCGCGGTTTTAACGGCAAGCTCGCGGTGGCCTTTGGGGTTTAACCACGCTACGAGTTCGTCGAGCTGATAGATAAGCTAAGTGAGTGGCAGTCTGTGTTCAATTCCGCAAGGTACGTGCCTCTTCCAACTCCGAGTATACTGCCCAATCGTTAGGGCCTAGCATCCCATCTTCACCCTCCTCCTCCTTTCTACGTTCTTCAAGGTCCTCGTCGTTCCTCTTTTGCAAGAGTTCCAGATCGAATTCGCTTGGTCCTTGAATGAAGAGTCGACCAGTTCCATACTGTGTAACCCCTCCACTGCCAACCAGTGATGCCGAACCCATGCCGTCAAACCACCAGATTCGATTGTAGAACCGGTCTCTCCCGAAAGGCTTTACCCGAACCGCACCTAAGAGCTTCCTGAATTCACGTTCAATACTCTCCAACCGTCGTTCCAACTTATTTACTTCTTCGTCGAGGCGGCGATGCTCCGCAAGGGCTTGTTTCACGGATGCTTGTTTCGCTCTTGCAGCTTCCCGCTCTTTTGAATGTGCAAGGGCGTGCGTTTTCTTCTGACGTGATGCTCTCCTTCCGGAGGGTGTCTCAGATCCTCCTTCCGAGATATCAGACAGATCACTAGAGTCGCGCATTTCCACATCCTCGTTGATGCCATTGCCTGAGGCAGCTGTTTCCCCCTTTGTCTCCCCTGCCAGCGCATTCATTTCTTCCACACTAGAGCAATGGTCAGCGAGAGGGAGAAGCAAAAGTCACGATTGAGGCGTACTGTTGTTTCTTTAGACGATTGACCTCAATTTTCTCTTTCCGCAGAGATGTGAGCTGTTCTTCGCAAAGTTCCATATGTGCGTGAATAGCCTTGCTTGAAATGGCTAAATTACACATGAAGGCGAGAATTGCGATTCGGTCGGCAGGGGGTAGATGATAGTAGCGTTCACTTGGGTGGGATATGACTGAGAGAGGAGTTGAGGTAGGCGTAGAAGTTTTTGAACTAGAGGATGAAGGCGCGTCGGGAGCAACTTCAGGCGCAAAAAGTAGCTGAGTAAGTACTTCACGGAGGCGGGGGAAGTTTGAGACAGTAGCATGCTATACACCGATACACCGCAATGTCAGTAAGAGCTATCTTTACCGATGATCAGTAAGAAAACGTACATCTTTCAAACATCCAACTAGAGCATCTTCCCATCCATCACGGCCTTCGTTGTGCCTTAATGGTACTCTTTCCCAATTGTTCCCAACATCTGCCATGGCCCCTGTTAGTTGGTCGATCGTGATACCAAATATTTTCTCATCCTCTAACCCCTGCTCTATTCTCGTTTCTTTGGTTTGAAGTAGGGAGAGAAGGGCATTGTGTCGTTGAAAAGTTATGGTACGAAGATTGTAGATAAGTGTTGAATGAACCTCTGCCAGCAGAGAGCAGGGAGTCTCAGGAAGGGAGTGTCGTAGAGCATGCTCGAGTTCATCGAGTGAGAAAACTGAGAGGTGAAGAGGTTGACTAGAGGGTAAATGGAGGTATTAGAGTAACGTTCGAATGATGTAAATCATAGATGGACTGACCCGTAAACAATTAGAAAATTCCAACTCATGAGAAATGACTCAGAGGTGCCGGGTGTTTCGTTAAATGGCACGTTTGCGCGGTTTCCAACGGGCCTCTTCAACTTCATTCCTGCCTTTTTGTCCTTGTCTGCCATGCGAATGTCTAGATCTTCTGTCGGATAACGAATGGGTTTCTTCTTCTTCTTTTCAGCCGCTAATTGCTCAGCTTCTTCTTTAGCAGCGCGTTGCTTCTCAGCTTTCTCGTGAGCTTCCCGCTCTCGCTTTTCAACTGCGACAGCCAACGTTTTTGCTAACATGGATTCAGCCTAATCAAGGGCGTTTAGTAGTGACGACTCACCACGTTCTTCCTGAGCTGCAGTCATCTTCTTCTGCTTCTTCGTCGGTGGTCCCTCCTTTTCTTCCCAAACTTTTTTCCTCTTATCGATTTCACCCTTCTTGATGTTTTCAACACCTTTTCTGGTCTCTTCTGGCATGATAGAGTCGACGCCGTAACGTTTAGCTATTGTAGGCTTAACTGTCCAAGGTGAAGCAACAGCAGCTTCCCGATCTACGCAGTCCCTGATGAATCGACGAAGAATTGATTTGGAGAATGAAAGGCGATCACGACTGGAGGCAAGTATTCAGTACGGGTTTTTGCAAAGATCAACTTAGAGATGGTACAAACCTCATCATACCACATTGAACCTCAAGTAAGCTGCCAATCATTTTTCCGTCCTTCTCACTACCCTTCGCGGAGCTTTTACCCTTCTCATGACTCTTGTCCTTTTCTAATTCAAGAACGTGAACCCAGTAGTAATAACGTTCTGGATCATCACGGGAAATAGCGTCCTGCGAAGGGATTCTTAAATCACCCCCAATTACATGGGGTGGATCGTCGTCGAGAGAAAGGGAAGAGGAACCAGAGGGGTCCTTGTGTGCATCCCTGGCCTTGAGGTCATAGCAATATTTAGGAGGGTAGACTTTCTCGACACGAGCATAGTACCTGTTGATTGACGGTAAATGAAAAGGGTCTACAAAAGCACCACGATAACTGACTTTGTTCCTGTAAGGTCAACAAGAATTTCTACACATTCGGGAAAAGTTAGCAATGTGCAGTGAGACGAAGTGCATCGAAGCGTGCGCACTCTCGTTCTTGAAGTATCGGTCTTTGAAGCGTTCATAAACGGCCTCCACTAAGTGGTCTAAACGGCCCATGACCTCTGGAGTAGACGCCACGGATGAATGAGTGGGTTGCAACGCGACAGAGATTTGAAAACGTACGCCATTGAACAGCTCTTAGGACAGCTGGCTTGAGAGGTTCGGAAAATCGAGAGTGTAGTGTCCGCGCTTCCTGGCGCTCACTCTCGATGGCCTGGAAATAATCAAGCCCGCTTTTACCAGTGACCTCGCATTGGAACTGTTTCAGTCGATAGAATGACATTCGAGCCGCGTAAGCTCTGTGGGGCAAATACAAAACTGGTCTGTCGGGTGGACAACAGGATGAGCGGTGTCGAGACTTACTCGAATGTCTCGAAGATTTCCCCGGTCTGTTCAAGATAGAAGACTTGTCTGGCGGGGTCGGCTTTGCCCGCTTGCAAGAGCGATTCTGAGGGTTCTGTGAGAACGACGCGCTTGCGGCGGCAGGTAGGCATAGCTTGAGAAAAAGGGACGAAAAAGGATGACGAGTGAGATTTTCTGTAGTGGTAGAAACTACAAAGAGACGTTCAGAGCAGACAGATGGGTTGGAGAGGTAGAATGAGGAGGAGGAGGTAAGGTGGAAGGGAGGGGGAAGAGTGGTCGTCGTGGTGGGAGGAAAGAGATGAGTGGGTGATGGGGAAACGGCAAGCAAAGGGACAGGTGGCTGGTCGGAGGGCGAGTACCTGTGCATGCACAATAATTTGACATCAAGTCTCATCAAGCCTCCCCGCTGTCTCCTCTCACTCCATCTCCTCTGCTACACCACCCACCGCCACCTGCAAACCCCGCTGCTCAGTGCGCCCTGTCATCCTGCATCACTCCTCTACTCCTCTACTTTCTTCATGGTCGCGGGGTACCCGATCCTCACGCCCAAACCTTCCTTTTTCGTCCATCCCTCCTTTTGCTGTCATAAATTTCGTTTCACATTTGTTTCCTCCTGGTTGAATATTTTATAATAATAGAAACAATTTCTGTTTCTACACATGTCATTTCTTCAGTAAAATTGTCTTCATCTTTCACATTAAGGAGTGGATCTCAAAGAAACCTGTAATCCTTCAACCACGTGGCATTCCACGTGATCGTGACGCGTAAAATTTACATTCCAATTTCCATCGCTGAGATCGTTAACTACATGAGTGTCATAAAAGTGCTGAGGCCTGGGTGTCCGTGATTAGAACGATTATCAGCTATAAACTTTAGTGAAAGGCCATGTGAACAAATTAGGCAAGAGTTATCATACCCATGCCCTCCGTAACGTTTCACTCAATGGTGATATCTTCTTTTCTCGATGCTTCTGACGTGCCGATGAGTCGTAGTTTACCGCGTAGAGTGGAACGCAGGGCCGGTGTATTCTCCGTGACCTGGCTTTCCTCGTCATTCCTCTTCCGCTTGTCGCTCTCCTCCACTGTTTTCTTCTACAATGTCCTTTCATCAACTTCAAAAAATGACTTGTACCTTGGGTAACTCACTCACTGAATTTTTCTTGTTTAACGAGAAGAACCGCCTAACGCTACCTACACCCTCTGAAACTGCCTTATTATTTGAAGCTGACCGACTCTTCTTGTGCTTTGAGTTCACAGCATCCATGATCACAATGGCCTTCGCATTGGGGACGACCGGATTGATATCGTGCATGTCGGATGGGAGTCCTGACGGAGAGTACGGGGTACGTGGAGTGTTCGGTTGAAACTGGCTCATGGGACTACCGCCTTCTACATTGACTAGTACCCAGCCCTGTCCGCTGGCACCTCCAACCGAGTTCTGCGATTCCTTCTTCGGCGTCTTCTCACGGTGAACAACTGGAGGCATTGAATTGTTGGAGGCAGTCATCCCCACCAGCGCAGCCTCACTCTGGCGCAAAGTGGCATCTGGTAGCATAACTTCTGGGGATTCAACACGCGACCCCGTCTCATAGATACGAGTGTCGTCAGCTGTCTTGGACACGGTGGCAAACTTTCGGGTTGCGTCCTCTTCAAGCTTCTCATCGATAGGCGTTGGCTGCCATCCTCCAGGCAATATCGGTCCATTGAAATGCTGTCGGTCCTGCGTCTGTTTGTTTCTCAATGCGGTATCTTGATTCAACGACGCATTGGCAGGTCCGGGCCATTTGATTGGAGTTTCACAGCTCTTCTCGCTATTACCAGAAAATGCAGAGTCTCTGAAGGCTCCAGGACTCAGAAGCGGCTGAGCTGGTAACGATCTTGATAGTTCATAAGATTCACTATGATCCTGAATGGGTGATTTGCGATGTGGCGAGGAAGGCAGTGAACCGGGAACGGCAAGCGGCAGCGTTTTCACTTGGTCAAACGTAGGTTGTAGATGGGGACGGCTCCGTTGCGAGTGGGTTTCGTTTCTTGGTTTGGAAAGTGTGGATTCTGTCCCAAGTGGCAGCATGCGGTTCCCGACATCATATGGAGAGGGGGAGTACAGAACGGCTGGTGGATTACCGATGGCCCCAACACCCGTCATATTTTCTATTCCACTGGATATCGTACTGGGGAGGTTAGCACGATGAACAGGCGGGCTTGGTTCATGATCGTGAATCTCAGTATCATGCACTGCTGAAATGGGAATCTGAGCTCGCGGAGCAGGCTTACGGAGCAGGTGGGCTTGAGGTGTAGGTTGTTCCGTTCGATTAGAGGGCAGAGAAGCGGGCTCGGTAGCGTGCTTTCGGTGCTGGATTTGTGGTCTGCGGCTTCCGGTCGTTATCTCGACTCCCAGGCCTCTGCTTTCGACCAAGGAGTCATCTAGAGCGGCATGATCCAGCCTCTCAGGAAGTGCTGGGTCTTCTGGTGGTGCTGGACCTGTGAAAATCCACAAATCTTTCACTCTTGAACGACTTGTGAGTGATATCGAAGCAAGAAGTGAAAAGGAGTGCATGTCAAGTGACGTTAGTAGCGAGAGTATGTGGCGAAGGGAATCTTCCGCAAAGGTATCCTGTTGAAACCCTGGTCGGTGTGAGTAGCGAATCAGATTGTGAAAGTGATACCCACATTTGTATCCTTTCAATTTGAACTCGAATGAGTTATCACCTACACTTTTCTCCGAAACGACGCCTCGCGGCCAAGACCCCCGAACAGCCTGCAAAATTGCAGGTGTAAGATGAAGGGGTGGGGAAATGACCCGCAACAACGTTGCAGAAGTAAAAGATAATGCAAATGGCACTCTCTTGTCTTTAGAGCGCTCATAAATGTGGCTTGTAGACACATCAGGAAATGGAGAGGATGGAGTTGGCGGAGACCGAGCTAAAGCCGGCGGTGAAGACATTGGCTTTGAAAATGCCATTGCAAGCCGATCATCGTGCTCCCTTCCATAATCAATGGTCGACAAGTAGCTGTAGCCACACTTATATATGACGGCCAAGATATCAAGCAGAAGTTTCTCAGTAGTGATTGCCTTAGGATACGCCCAAGGCTTTCCTTCCAAAGAAAATTCGAAGAATTTGTTTTCAGTATCCTCACGGGAAGCAAGGATTATGCCACGCTCCTCAAAGAGGTGACGAAAAGCATGTATAGCGGCAGGTGCAAAAGAATACAGACGAATTGAATTTGAGCTCGATAGGGCCAGAAGTGCAAAGTAATTCGGGTTGGTGGGTTGGTCTCTGATAAACTCCTTCCTAGGAACAAATCCCGATTCTGGGAGAGAGGGCGAGGACATAGACAGCATACCGGACGTGCTAGATAAGATGATTAAGAAGCATGAGGATATTCTAAATGGCTGTTCAGCAATTAACAAATGAGGTTGAGTGACTTGCAAACCTTTATGTAGAGTAGGTAGAAGTACAAGTACAACGAACGGAGAAGTGGAGTAGAGTGGTGTGGAAAAAAGCTACTTGTGAATGAACAGATTTGGGAAGGAGAGCATGTCAGAGGCCTGCTGACGTCTGAGCCCCACGTGGCTTATGCAAGGCGCGGCATTGCATATCGGTCCGATAAGTCTTTCGGTCCGGTTCTCCCGCGTTTAAAACCTTCGCCATTTCTCCCCTCCCCCCATCTCATCTCAACTACATCCCCCCCGCATTTCTAACATGTCTACTGACCTTTCTAAGCTCAATGTCCTCATGTGTACGTCTTTTCTAAACACTAGCTTACCATCTCATCCATTCTCTACCAGGTGGCACGGTAAGTCCTATGACCCCTATTCAGGAGATTGGGTGTTGAGCACGTAACAACCAAGGGTGAATATACCACAGGGTGGACTGGTGCTGGTGCTTCAAAATCAGACAAAAAGGTTGACTCTATCTATCCTCGGCGAGACTTCAGCTGATCATCCCCGCCAGATTGGGGTAGATTTCGTGCTCCATTCCCAAAACTTTCTGCTCATTGCTAAGCTTCCAGGTTGTCGGACTCACCCTTTTTGATCTTAAAAGGCTGGGGAAGGTACATTCATGCTTTCCCGCACGAAAATTCGTTGATTTCTGTTCAGGTAGACCACCTTGGGATGGTTGGTGTTAACGGCGGGAAATTTCCCGCCATCAGAAAGCATCTCACTGAGAACATTGGTGGCGCCTATAAAGATATGGATGTCTCGTAGGCTTTTTTTTGTTCGTTTTCCTTGGCTGTCGGGTGACCGAATTTCACAGCTTTGAGGAATTTCCCAAGGACGGCAAAGTTGACCCAGAAGCTTGTACGTCGCGATTCACCTTCTACCAATTGTTCATTTGTTTACGTCTGACCAGATAAAGCTGCCATTGATCAGATGAAGCCGGGGGATGCGGCCATCATCTTTACCCCTGATAGTACGCAGAGAAATTTCTAGTAGGTGGCCGTCCT
The DNA here is from genome assembly GCA_018417955.1 of Laccaria trichodermophora. Classification (NCBI taxonomy): domain Eukaryota; kingdom Fungi; phylum Basidiomycota; class Agaricomycetes; order Agaricales; family Hydnangiaceae; genus Laccaria; species Laccaria trichodermophora. The sequence goes on from JACTVC010000002.1 coordinate 2,170,147, forward strand.
GACAAGTCTTTTGTTACAGGTACCCACTACCCTATTGCCATTTATGCCATTGAGCGCGGTATACATGTTTTACTCACTAAACCAGCCACCCAAAAGCTGGCCGACCACACCGCCCTCATCGAAGCTGCCAAGAAGCACAACGTCGTGTGTTTCGTAGAGCATCACAAACGGTAAGACTTGTTTTTATGGAAGCTCAAGTTGACGTCGTTGACTTACACTTTCATGGCAGCTTCGACCCCGCTTACAGTGATGCCAAGGCGCGGGCGCAAACCCTGGGCGAATTCAATTTCTTTAACGCATGGATGAGCCAACCAAAGAGTCAGCTCGAGACTTTCCGAGCTTGGGCTGGCAAGGATTCGGATATCAGGTCAGGCTTCATAGAATTTCACAGGTTACGCACGCTGGAACATTGGCAAACAGTTACTACTTATCTTCGCATCATATCGACATTTGCTGCTGGATCCTGCAGGATATTGCAGTACCCACCCGCGTTGTCGCGAGTGCTGCGACCGGAATCGCAACAAGCGAACCGTATAACTGTGTCCCACAGACGGAAGACACGATCACACTCCTGGTCGACTGGCAGTCGATCAAGAGCCAGACTCATCGTGGTACTGCAGTGTACACAGCTAGCTGGACAGCTCCACTCAAGGCCGGAGTGCACTCAGCGCAACAGTGGTACTATATGGCGGAGAAGGTCGGAGTGCTTGCATTTGTAATTTGGCTAGATGACTCAATCCGCCCTTGTAGGGAGACATTACTGTCGACCAAGCGCATCGGGGCTATGACATCACCAACGACGAGACAGGAAAAACATGGTACAATCCATTCTAGTGCGTCCTTTCTCCCTTTGCTGTTGAAGATCATGCTTATGCCTTCCCAACAGTATGAAATACTCGCCGTCGGAGACGGGGCATTTCGACGGGCAGCGTGGATATGGATACATTTCGATCGAGAAGTTTGTCGATGCTGCACGTAGTGTAAACGCGGGCCTGGCGCAACCCTCCGAGTACGACAACCACGGCCTTCCAACCATAGCTAACACTGTGTTGACGACTGCTATTTTGAATGCTGGCCGAATCAGCTTGGACGAGAAAAGACCCGTCGCTATCAAGAATGAGGGGGGGCAGTGGATCTTGGAGTAGAACTTCGACACAAATAATTTCAAAGATCCTGGCTACAGCTGCATTGTACTTATTGACAGCGGTTGCATGACCACTTGTATGTTTATCAGATTTGGGTTATCTTTTGTGCTAGTGAACAGCAATGGCAACAAAAGTCCTTAAGGATCGGAGGTGGTGAGGGATGTATGGACGACAACGGGATGTATGTATGACACAACGGTTTTGCAACGATTTGAGACACAAAATAAAGACAGTAATGTGGAAGAAAATGCCTGAAAGTACCAGTTGGGTACGGTGATGGAGTGAAAGGAGTACCAAAAAAGGGATGCTGATGGTCGTTGGCACCGCAGGCGGGGTGGGATGAAAAGAAAGTATACGATAAAATGAAGAATAAAATATACTTTATAGTGAAAACGCCAAGTGGGCGTGGGCTGCCCATCGTGGTGGGGAAGAAAATATGCGCGTTGTTGAGAATGAGTGATTGAATAAAGAAAGGGAAACGATGCGAGTGGCAGATGCATAGGTTGGCGGGAGCGGAACGAGTGTAAGAGTCGCACTATGAATGTATCTACGACTGGGGGGGTGTCGAATGACTCCAAGAGAAGAGCCAGACAGGAGAAAAAGAGGGAGGGCGGTTCATGACTGAAAGGCAGATAAAATAAAACTGTCTCTTCTTTGCTACATCAAGAATGATCACGAGAGATTCGAGATTCACGAGTGACGCAGATGACCCAACCTTTCGCCCGAAATCCCCTGTAGGCCTTGAGGTAGGTGGTAAGCCTCGCCGGATATAAGAGTGCGGATGATGAGATTCAAACAATTGCAAGGGAAAGTGATGGATGCATGGTGGTTGAGTTGCAGAGAAATGTGCGAGAGAATTGTCGATGCGACGTGTAGTGGTAGTACATTTTGCGGGATTGTTTGCGTCTTGGACAGAGAACAGAAGTTGAAGTGACAGATGTACGACGGAGATCGCAAGTTACCATTATGATATCAATGCCGTTCGGGGAGAGGAGATGTTCAGGTTATGCAGGGCTGGACGACCAAACGCAACAAAGTCATGCGGCAGGAATTGTTCTGGAGGGGATTCCACTCTGTGCTTGTTTAGTACAGGTTCAAACGATGAAGGCACGTTTTCCTTGTCGTCGGACGAGTAGGAGCTCGAGAACGGATCACTAGGCAATGCCGGTGTCGTTGGCGTCAATGGCATATCATCTGACATATCGGAAACAGATGTCGTTGAACTCATCGGCGTGCTCACGGCAGAAACTGAATTCCGCTTGGGAGTGACAGGAAGAGAAGCTAGGGTGTGGCGAACGAAGCGGCCACCCTGCAAATAGTGTTGAACAACGAATGTAGCAGCTTTCGAATAGAAGGCGTATGAATACTTCTTGACAAGCGTTTCGGAGAGGTCGTTGACGTGCATAGCCAAGCGGTTATCAAGGTATTCAACAACCTCGATACATTCTTCGTTTTCTTCCCAAACCCGACGAGGTTTACCGCAGAGATACCTCGCCAAAGTGAGGGCTGCCAAGGCGATTGTTGACGGAGAGTATTTGACAAATTCACGATAGAAGAGAGTTATCTCCATCAAGAAACGGGCGACGTGCTGTACCTTCGCTTCCTCCATACACGGACCGCAACACATAAGTCGGAGCCACGCTTCAGCAGTAGGGTGCCCCAGAGTCCATTGAATAGTTGACAGGACATGTCCTTCCATCTGGATAAATGCAGATTCCTCGTATGTATCCCGGCATATCTGCGCAAGATCCTGCACCGTAGGTACGCGCTCCTTGGCATCTTCAAACTTGGCTGCGATCCATAGAGCAGCGCAGCCTACTAGCTGATAGTGTTTAATGTAGACGATGCGTCGTGAGACGTAGCGATCCACAATGTTGAGTGTGAGGTAGAGAGTTTCTGGTCGCAATCGGAAGGTGAAGTGGATTTCAACAAGGAAATCAACAAGACACGGTCGCATGTGCCACCTGATCTCCGGCTGCTGATCCATTGATTGTGTTGATGACATTGTAAATCTCTACATATCCAAAAGATAATTAGCAGGTGTTTGATGGGCCATGGTGACACTAAACTGACCTCCATATCGTGCATATAATGCCGAATCTCCTCGCGATACTCTTCTTCAAGATAGACGCCCTCCCTACGAAGTGCTTGAATCTGCGCTCCGCGTTGACGTTGCTGGAGAAGAGCAGCTTTGGCGGAACGAGGAGTTCGGCGGGCAGGGGCATTTGCAGGGAGTAGAGGAGATTTATGTGATTTTGATATACCATGGGGAGAGGGCTTCTTCTTGGGATAGATGAGGGAATTGCGAGAATGTCTGTTGGAGGCGGCAGAGACGTCTTTCATGTCGAGAGGATCTACGGGGGTCGAGGAAACGATTGATTTTGGACTAGATACATTGGGCGGGGAAGGGGAATCAAAGTCAGAGATGCAAAAGGACATTTGGAAAGACATGGAGGGGGAAGAACGCATTGTTGAAGCGGCGTGGTTTACACCAATGGACCAAACAACACGAGGACAAATATGCGAATACGAGTGGCACAGACGAAAGAGAAGAGTACTCACGGAAGAGATGAAATTGACGGTCAATGAAGTCGACGGTATCAAGATTGTGATGTCGAGCTGTTTACTTGCTCCACAAAAAAAGCGACAACAACGATGGAACGTGTGTCAACTGGATTCGTTGCGGCAACAGCGTCTAAAGAATGGCAAAGGTCGTGGTCAGCGTTGCAGGTCGTGAGCTGCGAGCAGCAAAAGTCGGGGAAGAGGCCCAAAGAGGGCACCGTCGTCGCAGAGTGGGATGAGCTCGACGACGAGGTGAAGAAAAAGGACAAGGATGAATATAAAAGCGTAAAGGTGTGATCTGTCACGCAGCTGCTTATCACCACCCAATCAGGCCACAGTGTCACACGTAAATAATCACCATCATTGCAATCAACCTGCAATTATGTCCAGCCTCATGCCCACCAGTACACACAGTCCCCGACAGCAACATCCGCGAGCAACCGGTGCCATTGCAGTCCAATCCATTTCATTCCAGCATGGACTCGAGAATGGATTCACAGCTCACTGACCCGCTCCGGCGCCCGAGATGGAAATTGATATGACGTAGAAGCGAATGAGACACACCTTGAACAACGTTGTGAGAAAAATTAATGCTGCCTTGTCTCTGTTCTTCCATCCATCAGAATCATTGCATACTAGAGAGCATCGATGCTTCTCACCAGTGATGCAAGTTGAGTTGAGCTTGTGAGACCTGTATACGACTGAAAATAATCAGCCTCGATTCTGCCACGAGACAAGGACGAGAAACATACAAAGCAAAAAGACGGTTAGCTCCTTTGTTGGGGGGACGATATTAAAGACTGAATAATTACTTGGAGTATGGCTGGAAGGCTGGGGGAACAAATGAATGACTGGGGTGAGTTGAAAATCGAGCAGTGGTCGCTACGTCGGGGACACAAAGCCGTGAAGCCGTGGAAGCGCTCGAAACAAACCGAGAGAATCCGAGGAGGCTACGTTGAGCTCTGCAGCTGGACGACTGGATTGCACGAACGAGCCGTATGGATGGAGAAATAGTTGTGTCGAATGAACAACAGGCAACTTTTCAAGGACAAGGACAAAGGGCAGGCGATGCGTGCAAGGCGTGTGCCGCTTATCCTATAACTTCGGCCATAATTCGATCCTGTTTTGATTCAAGTACACCACGTTTCCTGCCTGCAGGCGAGGAATGACAGGATTCACTCTGCCTTGGCTGCTTATGTCATCCACTTACCTCAATTAGTTGTCAGTTCTCTGTTCAAATGGGCTTATCAATTTGGCAGGCAGGCACGTAAAGGATGAATATCGATGGATCTTTCAAGATCATTCAAGGCCCAAGGGACTCGAAACGTATTTACTTTTCTTCCGACATAAAGGCGATCTGTCCTTGTATATTGTTGCAAATATGCATGTCGCTGTTGTTTCAAGGCCGCACCCTGAAGCCCACCGGCGTGCAAGCGCCCGAATTCGATTGCCCTCTGAATAACTCTTCCATCAGTCAATTCCATCATTTTCATGAAGGCTACCCTGCTCCAGCTACCTTGCCTCGACATAAGTACCGACCGATCTACACACTTTGGCGCTTCTCAAAATTTAGTGAGGAGGCGGGGCTTGTTCGAGACTTGTACTCGCACCGAACTCAGCGATAACGGCAAAGCATCTTGCACGGGCGTGTGTGTATTTTGAATTCTATCCAAGTGCGTGAGCGTTTTCTGAAGTTTGTGGGTGATTTTCGGCGATAATGCATGGCGTAAGTAGGTGGCGATAAAATGTACACAGGTAATTTCGCTCTTCGTCGCCGCCATCAGCCGCTGGTGTGCTTCGGGCCTGACGTTACTTATTTATCTCCTGCATCGTAACCAGGAACGGACGTTTGGTGGAGGATGTAAGTACGTACCATTTCCTCGAGCTCGAAGCCTAGACTCCTCACATAAGAAAATTCCTTTCCGTGCTCGACTATTAGCACCTGCTAATTTCTTTCTATTGCATCCATATTCAAGTCGTGGGAGATTTACCGAGAAGCGGATGCCGTTCTAGTGGCGCGCAGGGACTCGGACAACGGCCCACGCCTTCACCAATCCCGATCACTCTATTTCGAAGAGACACTTCGGTTTCCTGGAGTGTCACCGTGATCAGTGCGCTGATACAAGGGTACCGTTGGCATTGCATTCTGCAATGGAAGACGCGCAGATATCTTGTTTATACTAGTTGCGAACAATGACAAGTTTGCTGGGCTTCTGTCAGAAAAAACTTTTTGGCCTTACAATAGTTTTTTCCGACATCGGCACGGTCGCGACTCCCAAGAAGTCAGTCACTCTTGATATGGAGAGTTGGGTTCAGATCCAGAGAACGTCGACGGTCGACCTACCTATCGTCTTGTGATTAGTTTATGCATATCGTGAAAGAGTGCATTCCCAACTGAATATATTGCCAAGGGAAAGGTGATCGAACGGAGACTTATTCTCAGGGTGGACAAGGGTACAGAATATCAAGTGTATCTTATTTCAAGTGACGCTTAGGCAGAAGAGTTATGAACGGAAGATTATCGGAGCTGCGAGGGAGGGAAACGAATATTGATGATTGACGGAAGAGAGATTTCTTCATGAAGAGAAGGTAACAGCTCCTCGCTCGGGCGATAACGACCTCAATGCTCGTCAGTCTCTGTGAGACCCACTCAAGAGTAACGCCATCAAATCATTGGGGCCAGGATGCCCTTGCTGTTGGAGGTGAGGGGGAAGAAGGTGCGGCATCATATGAGGAGGCAGATGAGGTTGTTGTTGTGGGCGCATTCCCAGGTGAGGACCTTGCAGTTGTGCACTAGGGCCTTGTTGAGGCAGAAATCCGGGGTTAACTCCGCGAGTACCGATATTATTTCCCAAAAGACTTTGGTTCGCCAAGCGAGGATCAATATTGCTGGCATGTGGATGGAGAGTATTTGAGGTCTGGTGTCCTCCCGGAAAAGTTGCACGAATCTGTGGACTACCGAAACCAAGATTCCCGCCCGAAGTGAAATTATTGAACGAGGGCTGATGGGGAGACGGACCATTGGTGTGGATGTTATTGTGAAGGCCCGCACCGGAGATACCAGGAATACCAAGGAATTGAGAAGGCTCGTGTGGCGGACGCCCACCCAAATTAGCCAACCCAGGAGGTAGCCGTTGCTGGTGATTACTCTGCAAAGCGTTTTGTTGATTTGTGTTTGGGGATGGGGCGCCTCGAAAATGGGGTTGCTGCAACGGCAATCCACTGCCTCTCCCACTGTGTTGGTTATGAACAGACGGCGTTGGGACTGAGTACAAAGCCTCAAGCCCTCGCTGCTGGGCCAAACGCTGCAAATTGTACTGCATGGCCTCGTCAATTGCTTCGGGGAACGGCCCTCCGTTATCACGACCTCGAGAGGGTGGAGGTGCTGGTCGAAGGCCAGGCACCATTCCGTCAGGCACAAAATTACGATCATCCAGACGACTTTCGTATAGAGGTTCCATACGATTATTGGGCTGAAGCTGTTGTTGGTGCTGATGTTGTTGAATTAGGTGTATGTTGTTCTGTCCCTGGGGATTAAACTGAATGTTGGGGGGTATGTTTGATAGCGAGATAGGGTGATTGATAGCCCCTCCTCCATGAGCCTAAATGTCACGTATTGGCCAAAAACAGAAACGTCAAAGGTGGCTCTGCTTACCTGGGATGAGTTGCTTAGCATTGCGAAAAGGTCATCCATCGTTCTGGGGTCATTGTGATTGCTATGCAAACCATTGAAACCACTTTGGTCCTGCCTCTGACCGAGACTTGGGGATGGTGATAGAAAGCCGGTCGGCGTCTGTGGTTTGGTCTGGGTTGCGGAGGGATCTCGTCCTTTGCCGTCAAAGAATTTGGCAAATCGACTGCCCTTGGCCGAAACATATCCGTTTGCATTAGACTCAGTGGGTGTATGCTCGAATTGGGGAGCAAAGGAAGGACGATCTCTGTGAGGAATATCGGGAAAGTTTGTAGAGTTCCCTGGATGCCGGCCTTCGTCTATGAGATATGTTTGGCGGCTTTGATTTTCGAAAGGCGAGAAGCCAGATGTAGCTCTAGGCTGCTCGTGCTTCAGAAATCCTTGGCGGGAAATATGATCTGCTTCGGGAGATTGCACAGTGCCTGTCAAAAAAGGGTAGAGATGCAAATTCCTATATAAATGTAAGCGTCACATACCGTTCTGGGGCTGGCCGTTGCCAATTTGGCCAAGTGTTGCAGGAGATTTGGCCGCCGTACGAGCAAACGCGAGAAGACGAGAGCCAGCAGGAGGATTGAAAGCAGGTTGGGAAGCTTCGGACAAGCGTTGCTCTGTGTTAACGAGGCTATCTGGCTGGACAGGTGCAACGTTCAGCTGGTTAGAGGGAATCTCCTCGGTGCTTGTAAACGTCTGGGACTGATGGATGACATCAGACTTGAGTGTCGGAGGACCAGTTTGATGGGAAGCAGCACGAGACGGAAGTGTAAGCCGAGGCTGCTGTGCATCAGCTTTATCTTGACCTTCGGCAGTGGGAGCTACGGAGTATAAAAAAAAGACCAATTAGTTTGAAGAAAACCTTGATAAGAACAAAAAGTGCCTTCTGCGGATGTTGAAGCCGGTAGGTTATTTGTTCCGCTATCTGTTTGTGTTCTCTTGCTTTCCTCCCTCTTCATCATCAACTTAAATAACTGAATTTCATCCAGCTGTTTCTCAGCCACCTCTGGAGCCGCCGATACGTTCTCTTGTTCAAGAAAGCCCGAAGATGCCTTTTCCTGCTCTTCCTTCTCCTTCATACCCCTCTTCCAAGCCTGTATCCCGTCGAGCTCGCCGGCGTCTCCCTTACCACCAAGTATGCCTGGTCCTGTTTCGCTGGGAACATAGGTATCCATCCAGGCAGGCTCTTTCTCTCGATCTCGGCCCCCCCGGTCCTCTCTTTCTTTGGCGTCTTCCCGTTTGTCGCGCACTGGTTGTCGTTTATAACGTCCATCTCTATCTTCACCTGCAGTCCAACGACGATCACTTGATCCACCCTGTTCATTAACGGGTTTATCACGTGCGCGGTCCCGATCACGTTCGCCTCGTTTGGCCGCCATCCTCTCATCGCGTTTGCCATCATCCCGCCAGCGTCGGGGATCATCATCAGAATCTTTCTCTAAATCTCTGTCGCGTCCATTATCCTCCTTCTCTCGCCGTGGGTCATCTCGACCACGGTCCGCTCGTGACCCTCTTTCCCGCCCATCCTCACGGTCTCGCTGCTCTTTTGCAGAGATAGAGGGATCGCGCCTAATCCTTGAAGAGTCGCGAGGCCGAGAACGAGCGCGTTCGTCGCGTTCCTTGCGGCTAGTATCGGACCCTTGGAAGTTGGTCAGCAATGGTGTTTCAATTTGATTACATGTTCGACTCACGATCTTCTCGAGCATTGCGTGGAGGCTCAGCACCTGCGAACAAGACGTTCAGACTTCAATTAGCATACAGGTCAAATAGATGGACTGTCGAATCTACCTCTTCTCCAGTCTTCGCTTGCTTCGCCAATTTTCTTTTTGGCAGCTTCCCTGATTTCCGCACGTCGAGAAGCGGAATTTGAAGACTGCGGTTGGGTGGTTGCCCTGTTCGAGGCTGTGGCAACCAAGTGTGGTGCCGTATCTCTTTCTTTACCCCTAGAATTGGACATAGGAAGAGCAAGCCGATCTCTGTCATATTTATCTGATAGCTGCACACAGTTCAGTAGTGTATCACTTTGCACGGGAGTAAGCAACGAACATGCCGCAGGCGTTCATGACCATCCTTCTCTCTCTCTCGCTCTTTCTCTCCATCTTTTTCGCGGTCCTTGTCTCTGTCGCGAAGTGACTGGTGCTTAAAATTACCCATCTGCGAAGGCTGAGAAAGTGTTGAACGAAAAGACGGTCGAGAAGAGGCATCTAGGAAACGAAAGGTGTGAGTGACGAATATCAGAGAGGGGGAAGGGCATAGAAACCTCCATCCTCTTGAAGGTCACGTTTGAAACTGACAAAATAAATTATAAGCGTGGTCAAAGAAAAGTAATTCAAAGCTACCGTCGTTCTCTTGCCGTAGCAGAAGTTGGGGGCTCTGATTCCTTCTTGGAAAGCATTTGCTCATTTTCAGAGCTGAAAGATGGATGTTTAGAGGAGAAAGAAAGAAAGAAAGTTCCAAATACAAACCCAAACCAATGCTTCAGCTCAGGCATGTTTGGTGGAAGTTTGACGAGTGGAGAGCTGTGGAGGGCGAGCAGCTGAGGACGGGTGTATATTCGGATTTGAGATTTTGGGTGGGACTGAGGGGGATTTGTGGGTTCATTGGGGAGAAGGGATAAGATTTTGGGAGAAGGTGGAGTGGACATGATGATGGTTTGGTTGCAAGGCAGGTGTGGCAAATGTAGTGGTGGCAAAGGTATGTAGTGGTGGTAACAGTCTCGTAACAGTCAAACGACATTCAAGTTGTAATTATTTACATGATATTCTTTTTCTCTCATGTCCCTCCCCACCCTCAAGCATTTCATCCTCAAACAGCAGGTCCTCAATCTATATCGCTGCATCTTACGCGCCTCTCGCTGTGTGTCGCTCGCTCTACATCCTTGCTCATCTGCTCAACGCCTTTTCAGCTCTTCCAGATCCCGTGACGAGGAGAGAGACCGTTGCTTGGGTTCGGAGTGAATTTGAGCGGAACAGACACTTGACTGATGTCGTATGTCCTCTTCTTTTTAGCAAAACATTTTCTCATACAGCTCCTCAGCTATTAATACAGGATAAACTCACCTTGGCTCGCCGTGAAATGCGTCAAATTCTTCCTCAGTTGCGCTGAGCCCCATGTGATCGGCAACTCGCTCCGTATTTAAAGCGGGTCTTCTTAGATCCCTAATTGATACCTTTCCTCGCAACCGCGCACTCAGTCATCAGACCTAATCTCGGCGTCTAAACATATACTCCCCTCTTCCGATTCAAGACGACGTCCTTGCTCTTCATTCATGGAGGTGTTCATGCGTAACATTAATTTTCTTTCCAACCAAGTCGAGATTGTACACCAATTAGCCCAAGTTCTCCATGGTCCTGATTTTGCAGAACACAATAGTCTTGCACGTTTCAACTTTCATGTCCATCTCCACAGAGATAAACGGGGTATTAGAGCCCATGGTGGTACAGGATCTCTGACCTTGCCCACGCGAGAATGCGGAAATCTGTTTCTGTCCCTATTCGGTACACCGACAAGGAAAACATTTGCTCTGAGAAATAAAAGGGTCACTTTCCAAGCTAGCCGAAATCCTTCTGGTCGTGCGGATGTTCTTGAGAGTATACGACTTCTTCCTTACGTGGATCCGCGAGTTATCCAGGAAAAGGAGCGGCGGGCCGCTCAGCTAAATGCGTCCAGTGTATCCATCCGGGTATTGCAGTTTGGATGGGAGTGCAGGGATGACGCATTCTCTATCGAATCGGAGACGCAGTGTGCAGGGCGATGCGGACTTTTCTTTGACGATGAACGGAGGGAAGTTCGTATAAAGCTCCGTCAAAGCTCTGACACCTATGTCATCGCAATACGATTCTCTCAACTCCTTGCAATCTCGGCTCATACATATCTATCGGAAACTCCAGTAATTTTCCTTTCCCTCAACCAACCTCCAACCTACGAATGTGAAGGAACTGGAGGAAGCCCTCTGCGTCAACGTCTCTCCTTTCTTCCAATCCTCGACCACGAGAGAGTTGCCCCATACGCTTCACTTGCAATCCGCCTTATCTGCGCCTCTTTCGATGACTTACAAAGATTCCGCGACCTGAGCCTCGTTGCCCAACTTCATAACATTCAAGACTACGAGTGTCCGGCTGTTCGTCGTGGCCTTTTTTCACAGGTGGCGATGGATGAGTTGCAGGACTGGCAAAGGCGATTTGATTGGTCTGTGTCCTTCCAAATTGAAGCTATTCTGAGAAGCATGGGTGTTGATGCGAGGGAACTGCTTGATCTCATGCCAGAGGTCAGGCGAGTCATTAGAGCGAACGGGAAGGAATACGCCGCCGGACTACTTCGTTATTTTGCACCCCGCGCTAGGGCATTATTCTGGAACCCCGTCGAAGAATATGAAGGTGATCAAAGTGTCACCCAATGCTTTCTCTCTTCAGAAATAGAGTATGAGAAGCAAAAGAATCTTCCTTCCCTAAAGCCTACAGAAGGAAGTTTGTATGAGGCACTCCATGTTATCATTACGCCAACCACAATGTTTTTGGAGGGGCCATTTCCCGAACGCTCAAACCGAATCGTACGCTCGTTCGATGCTATTCATCAGGAATCTTTTTTGCGTGTTAGCTTTGTCGACGAGGGTCGCTTGCAGTATCGTTTCGATAGAGAAGTTGATGGACCGGCCTTCATTCGGGCTCGAGTAGGCCCATTCTTGCTTCAAGGGCTCACGATCGCGCGAAGAACGTTCTATTTTCTTGCGTATTCGCAGTCGGCATTGAAGGAACATGCAGTTTGGTAAGTTGAAATACTTAACCTCTTGAGCAACCAAGTTGATTTTCGCAAAGGTTTGTGAAGCCCTTCCGCGACAGCCAACAAGGCCTGGTTACAGCGAAAACTATCATCCAAAAAATAGGAATCTTTGAAAACCTCGAGTTCGATCCCAAACTCATATATTGTCCAGCTCGATATGCCGCAAGGTTGTCTCAAGCATTCACTGCCACGGACGCGTCGGTGTCAGTTGAGGTCGAGGAGATTTTTCATATCCCTGACATAGCCACCACGGACCAAAAGTATGTCTTCACTGATGGAGTTGGGACCATATCAAAGGAAATGGCCCGTGAGATGTGGTCACAATTGACGGCTTCAACACGGCGAAAGCGGGGTCGTCGGAGGGACTTCCCTCGAGCATTTCAAGTGCGCTTTATGGGATCAAAGGGTATGTTGTCCGTAGACCACGGTCTTCAAGGACGTGCGGTCTGTTTGAGACCGTCGATGATTAAATTTGAGGCGCCGGAGTCCAGGGAGATGGAAATAGCGCGGGCTTTTGACCGACCTGGACCTTACTTTCTAAATCGACCACTAATTATGCTCCTGGAAGGTCTTGGGGTTCCTTATGAGGTCTTCAAAAGCTATCAGGATCAAGCTGTAAAGGAGACCCACAGTTCCACGGAGTGTCTTGCGAGGGCCGCCAAGTTGCTTGAAAGTTATGGCCTTGGAACGTCGTTCCGACTGCCATCTGTGTTGCACAACTTGGAGAAGATTGGCATTGATAGTCTGCCAGGCAATAAATTTTACGACAAGATGTTGGAATACGCAATCAACCATATCCTCCGACTCCTCAAGAACCATGCACGGATTCCAATCCCAGGCGCCTGGACATTGGTTGGAGTGGCAGATGTACATAAGTTCCTTCAGCCAGGTCAAATTTTTGCTTGCATCAAGCCCATCACTGGTGGGACCCTTTACCTTGAAGGACAAGTCCTGGTGTCCCGATCCCCCACAATACATCCTGGAGATATTCAGCTTGCAACAGCAATAGGAAGACCCCCACTTGGTTCTTGCTTCGAGAAGGAGTCCTTGGCCAACACCGTGGTTTTCAGTATCTTAGGTGAAACATCCACCTTTTGTTGTCATTCTTGCATCACTGACTTCACAGTGCACAGGAGAGAGGCCATTGTCAACTTGTTTAGGTGGTGGTGACTTAGACGGCGACGTGTATAACCTGATTCCTTTGGATGGACCACTTGCGGACTTTCAAATATCTCCTCGCGAACCTGCATCGTATAATCCAGCTCCTAAAAACCTCTTGGATCGACCTAGCACTATGGCGGACGTCGCAGAGTTTGTCATGCAATACATCAATTCTGATGTACGGGTCCAGTTTTTTTTTTCACTAATGATTACTCACCTCGAATATCTCTAATTAGGTCGTCGGAATCATTGCAATCAACTGGTTAATTATCGCGGATCAGAGCCTGCAAGGCATCCACGACCAGGATTGCATCAAGCTGGCGAACCTACATAGCGACGCAGTAGATTATCCCAAATCTGGTCAGCCCGTAGCATTGGACAAAATCCCAAAGCTCAAGCACCGCATGAAGCCTGACTGGAATGCCCCAGAGACGATGAATCCGGACTCAGGTAACTTTTACACTAGTCAACGCGCAATCGGACGTCTATTCCGAGCTATCGAACTTCCCGCAGACCACCAAATAAGAGATCAACCCCATAGACAACGGCGGACGGCCAGGCGAAATAACAGGAGAGCCGCCGAGACCCTACCAGACCTCACAAATTTGAATCTGGGCGATGATGACCCACTCCTGATTGCTGTCGAAGAGCGTGTGGGAGATTTTATCGATCCCGAAGAACCTTGGGTGGAGGAAATGTGGAACTATACAAACGATCTTTTCAGTCGGTACTCATCGGAGTTGCAGATAATCTGTGCCGCCAACACACTCTCTCATGCTCGAACTGCCCATCTCTCTGAGGAGGAAGCCATCATCGGGACAATCGTTCAGAAGAGCTCACAACCGCGCAAGCGTAAAGACCTGATGTCAAAGCTGAGGGAGCAGACGGATCTTCTGATCCGTGGTATCAGAGAGGAATGGTCTCCGGAGGATGACGACACACCCCTTGAAGATTGCTTGGAAAAGGTTTGGCTGGCATGGAACCTGTCTCTGTCAAAAGGCAAGGTCTTTGGGGCACAAAGTTTTGGTTGGGTGGCACTTGGGGCCATTTTTGAGGTGATTCGGCAAATTGAAGAGCGTATCATGGAAGAGTCGCGTAATAGATTCTACTAAAAAGTGTAGATACAGCGCTGATGCTAGAGGACACAAAGTCGCAGAGCGACCGGGGAAATACAAACAATGGAGAGAAAAGGGAATCCCTTTATGCCTGATTGCGTAGAACTGAAATGGGGATTAGTTTCAAAGTCTCAAGAGGCATGGTCTGCTAACTTAGAATTACGGAATCACCCCTACGAAAGGAGAAAATTAAGACGAGCAAAGTTGTTCTGGCAAAGAACCATACCGAAGGAACATCTTGCTGATGAAACGATCTTTGTTCACGGGTTTCTTGTTCTTCCCCTTTGGCACCTCTGTCCACATCTGAATAAAAATATTAACACCGACTTTTCATGAATCTAGCAACGGACAGACCTCTTTCACATTTTCTAGGACCTGGAAAAGTTTAAGTATATGGAAACATCGCAAGGGGGACATTTACCATGTTGCTATGCCTATCGAAAGCTTTCACACGAGCCAACAGTTTCTTGTTGTTTCGAAGAGATATGAGCACTTGCGCGTGGTTCCGCACAGCCTGCTGTAGGACTGACAATGGCCCTTGAGAGATCTCGTGTTCTTCTAGTTGTCGTAACTGTGCTTCGTCCAATTCGGACTTGGGGACATGAACGTATTGACTGGAAAGATTTGCACTGTCAGCTAATTCCAAATAAACATTCAACAGAATCAACCTCATTTTCGTATGTTGGCGAAGAGCACAATCACAATCTTGAGCAAGATGAACGAAAGTAACTTTTGTTTGGTCCAGCACGAGTAGCCAAATAGATTCAGAAACTTTCACCCTTGATCATTGCTTAACCACAACGATGGGTCGCCTAAAGCAGAAGGGTAAGGCAGGTGCTGCTAAAAATTATGTTACTCGCACTTCTGCCATCAAGAAGCTGCAATGTTCACTGGCTGATTTTCGCCGTCTATGCATTCTGAAAGGTGCGTCTCGATTTTCGTACAGTGTTTTTTGACGCTTGAACGACGCATTAGGGATATTTCCTCGCGAACCACGAAGCCGGAAGCGTGCAAACAAAGGGTCTTCAGCTCCAACGTCCTTCTACTATGCGAAAGATATTGCTTATCTTGCTCATGAGCCGGTCTTAAAGAAGCTACGAGAACACAAAGCATTTGCGAAAAAGCTCTCTCGGGCTCTTGGACGGGGGGAATGGAGTAGCGCTAAGAATTTGGAAGAAAACAAACCTATATATCGTCTTGATCATATCATTAAAGAACGGTACGTCTACTACCTCTTTTTTAAGTTGTCAAGGCTGATTAATTTAGCTATCCAACATTTATTGATGCTGTGCGAGATATAGATGACGCGCTCTGCATGGTTTTTCTCTTTGCCTCCCTCCCAACAACTACGCGCCTTCCACCAGAACTCATGGAGAACTGTTCCCGGCTTGCTGCAGAATGGCAGTTGTACATCATGCGATCGCAATCACTTCGCAAAGTCTTTCTTTCGATCAAAGGCGTTTACTACCAAGCAGAAATCATGGATCAGACTGTCACATGGCTGGTGCCCTACCAGTTTACCCAAAACGTGCGTCTGACGATGTTCTTCCTGAAAACGCTTTTTGATCTGGTTTCAAGATCCCGGCGGATGTAGACGTTCGTGTAATGCTAACCTTCCTGGAATTATATCAGACACTCCTCGGCTTCATACTGTTCAAACTTTACACTGATGCGGGTCTTGTCTACCCCCCTCCACTGGATGCAAAAAAGGATGAAGGTGCTGCTGGTATCGGCGCGTTTAGCCTTCAGGACATCACTCAGCCTGCTGCTCAACCTTCGAGGGCCAAGGCGGTGGAACTCGACGGACGAAAAATCTCAACAAAAGATGTTCGCCAAACTATCAAAAATATCGAAGCGTCTCATAGTACGCATGACCCAGATGTGGAAATGTCAAATCCAGAAACGGCAACAACAGAAGTTGAAGAGGAATTTATTTCCCAAGCCTCGCTATCCAACCCAGGGGTTTCTGTTTCTACTGAACTTCCAACTCTACAGTCAATAAAATCATTACCACAGTCCCTTTCAACTTCGCTCTTCTCGCCATATACCTTTTTCCTATCAAGGGAAGTGTCTCGGCCAATCTTCGAGTTCATGGTACGGAGTTTCGGTGGAAAAATAGGTTGGTCTGCCTCGTCTGGCAGCGGATCCCCTTTTGAGGAGACTGATGAGACGATCACTCATGTCATCATCGATAGACCATCGGTGGGGCGAGAAGAATCACCTTCTCAGCGCGAACTGAGACTTCGTAGGAAGTATGTTCAGCCCCAGTGGATAGTTGACTGCATAAATTCTGGCAAGATTTTGCTTGAGGGGCCTTATGGCCAAGGCAAAACGCTACCACCACATCTTAGCCCATTTGGCGAGTATGAAGGCGCGTACGATCCCGCTGCCGGCCCTCTAGGGCCTTCCGGTGTGGAGCAAGAATCAGAATCAGAGGCCGATGAGATTAGCGAAGAAGATGAAGAGGATCAAGGTGGTCTTGTCCAAGCGGCCGTGGAGGCTGTGACCGGGGACCCCGTCGAGCTCCGAGCAGCTGAACTGGCGGCAGAAGCGGCTGGCGTTGATTACGGGACGTTTGAAGCCAAGGTCAAGAAATTGAACAAGAAACAGATGAAGAAACCTATCACGGATGGCGTCGAAGATGGAGAGAAGGACATGAACAAAATGATGATGAGCAACAAGCAAAAGAAACTGTACGAGAAGATGAAGTACAGCCAGAAGAAAAAGGAGATTGAGGTAAGTAAATTCAGTATAAGTTTAGACGCGGTACTTATGTCTTCCATAGCGGGTGACACTGGCTACTAGGAAGAAGGATTTGCAAAAACAGAAAAAGCGCGACGTTCAGTCATAGATACATGCAACTACGTCACATGTCATCGTAGTCACCTGTCACTTGTCATACAACTTTAGATACAACTTTGTTTGCCAACGACCAGTTTACGTCTTCTCTCGGCTGTCCCTCTCTTCCCCGCGTTCATTATATTCTCCTCAACACTCGTCGTCAACGCCGCTGGTGAATGCTGCGCATCGAACAACCTTGAAGCTTGATGGGCGACCAGACCTCGTCCGCCTTTGACTATAAATCACCGGATTCAGTTCCACCTCCCCCATACCCTAATCACCTTGATTCTCCGTTAATTCTCGCAGAAACTAAAACGACCCGAACCAAAGTTGTCACCACAACAACCGAAACAACTACTCATTTGTTGTCTCTCCCGGTTTGGAAAAAGCGTGGTGTCGTTGACTTTCAGCCTGACGCATACCAACAACGTTCTGGCCTGTCCTCTCAATTCTCGTCGGCTGCTTCTTTCAAGATCAATAAGGCGCTTCCTCCTACACCACCGATCGAAAAAGATGATTCTGTGGTCTTAGCTGATCCAGTATCGTCGTTTTTTGTTGCTCAGCCCTCAACAATCGTTCACCCCTCACACTCAACGGCAGCATTGGCTCATGCGGCTCTGGGAATAGGACTTCCCCATGTGATTCCACTCGCCTCTACGTCTCGCTTGTCGTCGGAAGTCAATTCGATCGCCTTTGCGGCATCCCCTCCCCAGTCAAACGTTCGACTTTCTCCTAGCGTTCGGAGAGTAAAAAGCTCACAGAGGATTGGTGCAAAAGGCTCCGCAGGGACGCTGGCGTCTAGCGATAGCTCCCCAATCATCAACGAACGTAGAAGGTCACGCGGCTTGTCGTTTAGTGCGGTCTCATTCCTCTCTTTCACGAGTTCAGACGGCAAGGGCAAGGAGAAAGAAAAAGAGGGGGTTACACAAGATCCCTTGCATACACCCCCAAAGTCTTTATCCCGAAGATCCTCCTTTTGGACCCGTAAAAAAATACTTCCACTCACAAATCTCCCAACTTCACCGACACCTCGTGAAGCTGCTTCTCCTGTTCTTCCCTCTGTCTCTCACGAGTATCCTGTTTGTTCGTCTTTAGAGTTGAATAATCATCTTCCAAAGTCGTCAACACCTCCTCCCGAACATCCCACACCCGTTCACCATCAACGTCGACTTTCAAGGAGTCGTTCCCAGAAGATAGGATTATATGATGATCTACCTTTATCATTTCATGCGTCATCGTCACAATCAGCAAATGTCTCTCATGATACCCAAACATTCCAACGATCCTCGACCTCTGCCCCTCCGACTCAGCCCACGCACAGTCAAAACAAATATTCGAAGACTGCTTCTTTGGCGGGCAGTAGCGACCACCCTCAATCTCCACGTCGACCTGGCCAATTGCCAAGGCAGCGCGCACACACCAACCCTCCTCTCTTACACCGTCTATCGTTGGGGGTATTTTCAAACCAGGAATCTTCTCCCCTGAGCACCCCTGTGTGTTCACACAGCCCGTCTGTGTCTGACTCGAAGCTCAAATTGCCGGGAAAATTTCCCAAGCCTCTTGGAGAGAACGAATCTCCGGAGTTGTATCTCTTGAGGCTGCGATCTGTTGTTAGTAAAGCTGAGATGGCTGTGATCTTGGCTTCCAGGTGAGCCTTCCCTTCATCTACTTATTACAACTAATCATTTCTTTGAACAGCGCAGACGCTTTTTATGTCCAAACTCTTCGAGCGTATATCAAGCAATTTGAGTTTCACAATGACCCCCTCGACGTTGCCCTCCGAAAATTGTTGATGGAAGTCGGTCTTCCACGCGAAACGCAGCAGATCGATCGAGTAATCGAAGCTTTCGCCGCAAGATATTTGGAATGCAATCCCAGTCTCTTCGTTTCAGAAGGTACTTTTGTTCTTGTTTCTAAAGGCTTATTCTAATATTTTCTGCAAAGATCACCCTTACGTGTTGGCATTTAGTTTGATTATGTTGCACACTGACGCATTTAATCGTTCAAATAAGAGGAAGATGAACAAGGCTGACTATGTCAAGAACACTCGGCTCTTAGGTGTACCACCAGAAGTTCTCGAGGTACTTCCCTATATCATTTCTCAAACCAGATCTGTCAACTTTCTTTCAGTGTTTTTATGACAACATCGTTTTTGCGCCTTTCATATTCATCGAGGATCCTTTGGATGTCAACAGCCAACGATGTTTGAGTTCGGAAACTCAGAGCAAAAATTCATCGCCTCCTAAGCCTTTAGCATTGTCCAGCAATGTACCAACACCTCTCCTTTCAAGAGGAAGTAAAATTGATCCTTACTTTCTCATTACGAAAGTGAGTGCAGCCAATCCTGTTATGTGCGTATTTCTGACTAGCTCCATCAAGGGTCTTCTGGATCCTTTGCGGGTTAACGTGGAAGCTTATGTGCCAAATCAAAGTCCTTATTCGTGTGAAGGTACAGGCGGACCTTGGGACGAAGAAGAACTACAGCGTGCATTCCTGATGGCCGATGTGGTTGAAGTCAATTCAGCTGATATCACTCGGACGTCGTTCTTCAACATCGGTGGTGCGGGAGGTTCTTTTAATTCCGTGAGCAATGGGGTTTCAGCACAAGCCAACCTCCCGCCTTCGGCTCCTCAGTCTCTAGCCCTTAAAGTGACAAAGGTTGGGCTGCTCAATAGGAAAGACGATGTTCTAGCAGGTGGTAGGAAAGCTTCCAATAGAAAATGGAAATCGTGGAGCGTGCTTCTAACTGGCTCGCAACTACTCTTTTTTCGAGACACAACTTGGGCGACTGCCCTGTCATCGCAGGATAGTCCACCGGACGGTCGCATCGCATACCCCGAAGCAGCTCCTTTTCATCCTGATGAAATACTTTCTGTGAAGGATGCCGTTGCGGTTCACGATGAGTTATATATGAAGGTACGTGCTCATTGAGTCCCTTTCTTGTAATAGCTGACGTGGGTATCTAGTATGAGAACACCTTGAGATTTGTTCTCAGTGATGGACGTCAGATCCTACTCCAGGCTTCCAACGAGCTCGAGCGGAACGAATGGATTTCAAGGATCAATTATGCCAGTGCTTTCAAGAGTGCTGGGGTTAGAATGCGGCCTTTAAGAATGTCCGGTAGGGACGTGGAGCTCACTGGCGTAGCTGCAGCCACTTCCCATTTACACGACTTACATCTTCAAAACTCGTCGCTAGTACCGGAACTGTATACTTGGGATAAGAGTGCCCCCCGAGAGTTGATGGACATGTTATCAGGCGATGAAGCTCCAACGACCAAACAACCGACTATGAAGCGCAGGATCACTTTGATGTACGGTGATCACGTTGACCTCGACCCATCTATCGACCCAGAGCTTGTGGGCACTGAACAATTCATAGCAACCTTCCAAAATGTCAAGGCAGATTTGTCTGTTGGCTACCCCATATCCTTGGAGGAGGGTACGACGTTTTCGAATCAACATTGTTCTGTCAACTCTCCAGAACCACATGCTTCAGCCAAGAGCAATCCTCGCCTCCCGACGCGCTCAGATGTGATTCAGTTCAAAATTCAAGAGCTGGAATCAAGAATATCTGCATCGCAATCACAGCTAGACTCTGATATGCGATGCATTCGCAACATTGCCATTTTAACTCCGTTTCAAAGCGCTACTCGTGCCAAACTCCTGGTCACCGTCCAGGGGATGGCCAAACGTATAACTCAACTTCGCATGAGTCTCGCGCAGCTTGTTTGCCATCATACAGTCCTTTCAAATGACCTTGTGGCAGAAAATCGATCTCTTAGTCACTCAAGGGAGCTTGCGCTTCACGCCGCGAGGAAAACTCTTCAGCGCCAACAGTCCAAAGATATACCACAAATGACACTTTCTTTGCACGATCAATACCCCCTTCTTCGGCTCCCTTCATCTGAAAGTTTAGAAAATTCTGCCTCTAGACGACCCGAGTCTTCGGTGTGTGACTCTTTCCACTCTGCCATCGACTTTGGCCCAGATTGGCCATCGTCGGAAGAGTTGTTATCATCAAACTTTCTTGATACGCCTCGAGTATTTGGCTCCCCCAAGCCTCCTCCTTCGTCGTCATCTTTTTACAGCCAGTCTGCGCCATCTAGTTTCAGCCATGGCCAGCCAGCGTTATGCGAACGCTCCTCTTCATTTGATACCAACGAAACTCAAGTAGACGACGGTCAGACAAGTTTTTATATAACGAGGGAGGACAACGAAGAAGCTGAGGCGTGGAACGAAACACGATGTGCAAAGCGTGTGTCTCTTGTTCAAGTGCCGTCTAATATCCATATCTCAAGGGAGTATGACCGAAGAGCTCAAATGTCTTCCCTCTGCCGACATTGACACGCAGCAATTATTAACATTAGAGTCGTTAATTATATGTAAATGTCTATCACCCGTTATTTGTAGAGATTCTTCCCATTCACTGACTCTTGTATGTATTTACCATTCACATCTCCAGACATTTTGCACGTCCTTGTCGTTATATGCTTACTAGCTTTTAATCAATGATATTCCATTCTTCGTAGTTGACCCTCACTTTGAAGACAATGGATTCGACAACAAAGCCAACCATAGTCTCTTCCAATTGTGGACCTAGATCTAATTACGTTAATTCACAAAGGAATTGGGGACTTGGATATTTTTTATATGCAAAGAGCTTTATCTACCTACGCATCAGTAAATACACTGGGTCACCTAAAACAATACTTGTCATGTGTCGGAAAGATCCTGTCAATGACATCAAGAGGCCACCAAAGGACGCATATGCCGTCCTACATGCAGAAATTTCCTTTAAGAAATAGTATTTTGAGATGGCGGGGAAACATACACTATTTCTGATGTGCCTCCGTCGAATTTATAGACCTCAAGAAAGTTGCTCGCAAGTCAGACAAAATAAATGACGACGGGTGGGTAACCGACCTTTCCGTACATCACATACTCATAGTCGTCTTCCAACCCTCTTCTTCCCTTTCCATCTGGTCTCCAAACGTCTCTTTCTTTATCGTCCGCCTCTTCCTGAGCGCCGTCCGTGCCACTACTTCCAGGAGCTCCTCCCCGAGCGAGCGATGAAGCCAGAGCCAATGCAAAACTCTGATCTTTTTCTAGTGGAAACAATTCGACGTTGTAGTCGAGAGTGAGGTCCATATCGTAGTTCTTGGAGTGAGCATAGAGCCTAGAAACTGGACTAGCACATGTCAAAAAATCTGGCATCCAAGCAGAAGGTAACAGCAAACCTCGGTCGAACTTTTTCCCTTCTTTGTCGATGTCACTGATGGTAAAAATGTCGTCGAAAACGATGTTCGCGGCTGGGGCGGACATTGAGAACGAAAGAGGACGTGTGATTACTTAGATTTTGAGTTGTTGCTGCCGAATGCGTCTAACCACAGTTTCTCGTCCACTCCAAATCTTTGGCCGTGCCCACCTTCGTTTTTCCTCGACGGCCTCAATATTACGTCTACCACCACAGTCGGCTCCAAGAACAGCTCCCACCCCACTTGTCTTTATTTCCGCTAATGCATGGGATGATTGTTCGTCGAAAGGGTGGACACTTTTGTCTCCGTTTATCTTCCCACTGACTTGCCATTAGGATGACAAACTTATCGTCCATGTTGGCAGAGAAAGGTTTTACTTGCATACAAACAGACTTGGGCGTAGGCAAGGGCTCCTTCACAGACGCGACGAATCTAATGAAGGCATATGAATCTGGTGAGTTTCACCACTTCAACAAGAAGGTTTGACATAATTACTGATATAAACGACAGAACTGCGGTCTGCTATCAAATTATCTACCATCCCTTTCCCCCCTGTCATCGTGGCCAGGTCTTCAGCGTGCCTCATCGCTCAAATGTACATATCGTCACATCCTGCGGCTGGTCTGGTTTTAATATCACCCCCGGCGTCTAATGACGAGCTTCTTGGCTCAAAATTATCGACTAGATTGAAGGAATTTGACTTTGAACCTGCGTTTCCCATTGCAATTATGGGCACCCAAGACGAGATCAGGCATCTCAAACAAGCGAACAGGCTGTGTCAGAAGGAATACGCTACTGTGGACCTGATTCAATTGTCTGACTTGGACGGTCAAGAAGCCTTCGTGAAACTCGATTCATGGCTCGATGAACTTGGAATATGAGATTGCGCAGTTATGCAGACTACATTTTCAAATCATGAAAAGACCCAAAGACAAGTAGTAGTATGAGCCTTCAACAACATAATTTTACTTTTTGTTCCATTACAAAATGGTTCCAAGGATGCGGACTACTGTAAGAGGGGAAGTGAATGTATAATGATAATAGTTACAGGTGCTAATAATGGGGGACTAACAATTATAGGTGTCATGCATGTACATCGTCGACAGCATGTCGAATAGAGGGTATCGCAGAGGTGATTGTATCTCCTCCTAGAACATGGTCATGAAAGGTCAGCGTCTGACATTTCCTTTTTTATTTCTTCCTTGACGTCAACTACGCTGGCCAACCCTGGCAACACAACTTTCCAGGTCGCTCTTGCAGCGAGAATACGACGGACTTGATGTTGAATAAGCTCGTGCAGTTTCGGAACGTTAGCAAGTTTGGCGCGACTCCCCATAAGAGAAGTTGTTGATAGGCCAAGGACGAAATTTGGTGATATGCTGATGGTGAGAACGGGTGTTGGCGAGGTTATTTCAGGAGGTATTATGCATATCTGGTTGTCACATCAAACTTGTGTCCACAAAGTTAGGTCTGTCTCTTACCGACGACTTGAATTGAGACAGGGAGATGGTCAACGAGATTGGTAGTCGTGCAAAAGACTGCATGGGGTAATTGAATAGATAGGATGTTGACAGCGAAAGCGATAAAGTGTCTGTATACGTCGCGTCGAACTCGGTCTCCTAGCAACCCATAAGTATTGGATAGGGAAGCGAAAAACAGTGAAAGAGACACACTGCTGGCGAAGGTGCATTTTGTCGAACGCGTGCGTTGAGTACTTCTGGGGCCGACACACCTAGGTCGACGGAATGGATTTCGATATGATCCTATCTTGGGATTGTAAACCTGACTTTGTTATATAAATGACGACGTACCAAGAAACCTGAAGGCCGTATCTTGTTGGCGTAGTTCTCTATTCGCCTGCGCGCGATTTCGTCTCCCTCGATTCCTGGTAGCCCATCTCGTAACTTGGAGCGATAGACGTCAACTATCTAATTGACGGTGATGAGAATTGAAACGGAGAAGGTAGGTCAGATGATCACTTGTCGCAGCAAAACATTAAACCACTCCGCAGACTCTGCGTTATCGTGTAGAAGCTCCTCTGGCAGATGACGAGGCTCAAGACCACGTTTTCGACGCAAGAGGTCGGTATCGACAGAAGAGGACTCGAAAGGATGCTGTGTTGAGTCGAGAAAGAGAAATTTGAGAATCATTCCAAGCAGAACGAGAATGGATAGCTGTCCGAGAATAAGCCCTTGGGTGAAGGTTGGTTGGAGAGAAAAGACATAGTTATTGGGCATTTTTGAGAGGAAGAGGCGTAATTATGTACTTACGTTATCACAACCTGACATGGAAATATCCGCCGAAGTTGTATGGCCCTCCGCTCCTTTGACCCTTTCTCTCGTCCACAACGCTCTCAATGCCCTTGACATTCAATTCACTGATTCACCCTCAAAGTTCTTTCTCCAGTGGTCTACCTACGATTTCCTCGACCATGAGCGTGCCCATTTCAACCGCTCTACTGTCTTATCCTCAAGCTACACCTTTCGCAAGAGTCTGATTCGAAAGCATTTCCTTTCCAGAGCAATTTACGCATATCTCAAGAAGAATCCAAAATCTTTGTTATCTAACGCCGCTCCCAAAACATACGAGATCGAACTGTCTTTTGCTGACGAGCTCGATGAAATGTGGACCGATGAACTCTGGGATCTGGGGGCCGAACTCGACAACCGTTCTTGGTGGATTTTGAAGCCGTTAGATCATTCATCTTTCGTGTCTGCACAATACTCATTCTCTTTAAACAGGGGAATGGCTGACCGAGGAACGGGAATCAGGATATTCAACAGCAAAGAAGATTTGCAACACATTTTTGAGAAATTTGAATCCCAGGATACCGATGACGAAAACGGTTCCGAGGAAGAAGATGCCGGTGGGACAGCCGTAGTAACTTCTCAACTACGCCATTTTGTCATCCAGGTTTCACATCCCACTTTCATTCCGGCCAGGATTGCTCTCAACCACACTGCAGGAGTATATTTTGAACCCTCTGTTGCTAGACCCATCTGAAGTCCCAATCAATGGAGTTCCGAAAAAGTCTAATGATCTTCGAGGTTACAAGGTTGGATACTATCTTTTTGGCGTGTAACGACATTTACCGAGGTCATTAGTTTCATCTAAGAGTTTATTGCGTCGCCGTAGGAGCTCTGAAAGTTTATGCGTACAATCGCATTCTTGCCCTCTTTTCCTCTGTTCCCTACAAGCCCCCTCAAGCCGTGCCTTCGGTTGAGGGAGATCATTCATCAGTAGATCTGGCCCCTCACCTGACGAACACCTCCCTTCAAGTCAACGGCGGCGAGCAGAGTGTTCGACTCCTCGAAGAGTTGATTGGATGTCACATCTTATCACAGGAGGGAGAGCCACTGTTTACCACAGCAAATTTCGAAGACATTGTACAAAACATTGGCAAGGTTTTGGCAGAGACCTTCAAAGCAGCATTAGGAAATCCAGTACATTTTCAGGTGGGCCCCTTCAAAGTCCCTGGCGACACAGTTGACGCTTAAACCAGCCACTTCCGAACGCATTTGAGCTATATGGTGTCGATTTCCTCGTCAGTCATACTCCATTCGAAACGTCCTCCCCACTCCAAGTAAAGATATTAGAGATCAATGCTGAGCCTGCTATCGAGTTAACTGGGGCGCGTTTGACTTGGATTTTGGAAGACCTTTTTGTGGCGATTGGGAAAGTATGTGTAGAGCCATTTTTCAGTGAAGACAAAGCGGATGATGAATGGCGGGTGGGAGATGTCCGTCATAACCTTGTAAAGAGTCTGGATGAGGAAGTGAGAAAATAGAACATTGTTTTTGAGCACGTGAACCTTTTTTTTTTTTTTTGGATTCTCTAGATTTACGTGCAACAAGTAGTCTAGTACTAAGACGCACGGGAGGCGCGCGTAAGGCCTCCCTTAGGTGTAATTATGCTGTGGGTCTTCACTTGTGTGAATATTATCGTACAATGTGTAGCCGTGAGGTAAAGTAAATGTGAAAGGTTGGGTATAAGGGCCGTGAATTCGCGAGTAGTCTGGTGCGTCAGTGACGCTGGGATAAGGGCGAGCGCCGTTGCGCTCGTGGGGGTTGTTCGCGGGTAGGGTGGCGTGGCTGGGCCACGTGAACCTTTTGAAAATTCCTCACGTTGACTTCAATGTCGACCGCCAACGCTGGACCATCCACTCCATCCAGGAAACGTTCCAAATGGGACGACAACGATGACGACGATGACATTGACCCTCCATTCTCTCAAATTCCTCCACCAAAACGGCGCGTCAAGCCCAAGACGACGAAGATCACCGCTGAGAAGCTGCCTCTTCCCTGCCCTTCTCGCCCTCCTTCTGCAACCCGGCCTTCACATAGTATCTACGTCCCTCAGCGAACTCGCCATCCACCTATTCTTCCTTCACGGTCAGTATATTGCTACGAGCGACTAAACCAGATAGAAGAAGGATCGTATGGTGTCGTCTTTCGGGCGCGGGATAAGCAAACTGGCGACATCGTTGCCTTGAAGAAGCTCAAGCTTGACGAAGAGAAGAATGGGTTTCCAATCACTGCACTCAGAGAGGTGTATGCACTCATGTCATGTCGGCACGAGAATGTGGTGGGTGTGCGGGAAGTGGTGGTGGGGGATACTTTGACACAGTGCGTGTCGGCTTTCTTTATTCTCTTGCATCAATGTATCAACCACCATTTGTTGTTCCATTTAATGCCAAAGAGTCTTTGTTGTGATGGACTTTATTGAGCATGACCTCAAATCCCTGCTCACTCTGATGCCGTCGCCATTTCTGCAGTCTGAGATCAAGACCCTCATGCTCCAGCTTCTCTCTGCTGTAAATCACTGCCATCAGAACTGGATTCTTCACCGAGACTTGAAGACCAGTAACTTGCTTATGAATAACCGTGGCACCATCAAGGTCGCAGATTTTGGGTTGGCACGGCGTTACGGCGACCCCGTCGGGGTGGGAGGAATGACCCAGCTCGTCGTAACGCTATGGTATCGGTATGTCTGTTGAATCCATGAAATAAGCTTCTCTGATCGGACATTTTTAGTGCACCTGAAATTCTGCTCGGAGCGAGCACTTACTCAACAGCAGTCGATATGTGGTCTGTTGGATGCATTTTCGCTGAGCTACTTCTGAAAGAGCCTCTCTTTCAAGCAAAGGGAGAAATAGAGCTTCTTGCCATGATTTTCAAACTTCTTGGTCCTCCGACGAAGAATTCTTGGCCAGATTATTCTTCACTTCCCCTCGCAAGGACCATCTCTCTTCCTTCACCCCAGCCAGACCAATTTCGCCAAAAGTTTCAGTATATGACGACAGCGGGCATTAATTTATTAATGTCACTATTGACTTATGATCCTGAACGTAGGATAAGTGCTCAAGAGGCATTGCAGCATGTGTATTTTACGTTGGTACTTGTCTCTTCCTCTGCACACGCCTGTGTTGACACCAGTCATAGGGAATCTCCGCTCCCAAAACATCCTGATCTGTTTGGGTCATTCCCTTCAGCGGCTGCTGGAGAAAAGTCTGTCATATCTATTCTCTTTCTGGTGAATGACTCGCTCACTGTCAAGCAGGCGGCGCAAGCCTTTCGATAGTCCTTCGGCGCCTGTTCGCGCAGCTGATTACAAATTTTTGACGGATTTTGAGATGCCCTAAAGGCTGACCGTAATAATAATGCATCTCATTCAGTATATGTTACAGTGCATACAGTGTCTTCAATGTGACACAAGGGAATTTACTGAACAATTGCATTTTACATATCCTCGCAAAATTTCGCCACGAGTTCTTCTCGCATCCTCTGAAATAAAAGTCGGGTTCGACCCATTTCGCCGCACTTGTCGTAATACTCTTGCACTTCTTCTACTGTGAATCTGAAGTCTCGAGCGATGTCGCGTATACTTTGGTCGATGACATGCATATTGACGATTGCATCAAGTGTGCCTGGAGGTAACGACGCTGGCGCCTCATCACTAAGTTTGAGATCAGCAATAATCTCTAAGGGGGAACGGCGAGAAATTACTTAGGCCTGGCCCTTTTATTAGAAGGCGACACCATTTCCTCGCTTGCTTTTCTCTTTCCCCAAGTGGGCGGAGGAGCATCACCAACTCTAACAGCCCATTCAGAGTCGTCCATGTCATCCATCTCTTCCTCTGCTGGGCTTTTCCTCACACTCGAGCGGTCTAAAGGTGTAGAGGCAGGTATCGGTAAAATGACGGAATACCCTATTGCCGTCTCCATGTTGGACGATTGCTCCTGGAAGGATTGGTGGATATGCATCCCTGATGGTCCAGGTACCGATCCATTTGGCATGGCTAGACCAGGAAGACCGACAGGCGAATCAACTGCCGTATATTCGACGTGACGGGGTGGCTGCTCAGTATTCTTCGTTCGTTTTTTCCTTGTTCGTTTCACTTTCTCCTCTGCCTGACGGACATATCCGTATTGACCCTTTTCTCCTTGTGCAGGCCGCTTCCGTTCGACAATACCGGCAATGGTGGTGTCGAGACGAGAAGAGTTTTTCTTGTATCTCTCCCGCCATGATTGCCATGTATGACGCGTCACCCAAGCAAACTCTGGATCATTGGACTGTGGGGGTGAAAAAAGTTGAACATCGATTTGATAGTAAACGTTGACGCCACCTACTTGCTCGCAAAGTTGCTGATAGAGCCTGTTTCCTGTCCGTCCGCCTGTTTCCTTGTATGGAATCTTTGCGGCAATCCAATTGCACAAATGCTCTTCGTCTTCGTCGGTAAACTGAGTTCTCCTAGAGATGATATTGAATTACGCGCTTCACTTGAGCAGCAGGCCACCTACTCTTCACCTGGTCGTCGACCACCGGGATTTTTGTAAACAAGTGGGGTGTATACAACTGTTCCTTTTTCGATACACTTCTTTACCCACAGATAGGATTCAATATACTTGTCCGGATCACTTTGATAAATCTTCACAAGGTGGTGGAAGACATCAGTATTCGGATCTGCAAGTATGACACGTGCTGATTGGGCAGAGGCATGGGGGTCACCCCCAGAGTGCTGACTTGACAGATTAACCTTCGGTTGGGCTTCGACACAATAGATTTCTCACCATAATACGCGAGCTGAGTGCACTCCTCGCGTTTACGTTTGCGATGCTAGGGTGGATATGCATTCCAATTGGCATTCCATTCTCCACAAAAATTTGCTTCAGTAGCATTCCCGCGATCTTGCAGGCGTCAACGTATGTGTAGGGCACGAAATGCCGATCTGGTCTGTCGGCACTGGTCCAGCACAACCTCAATCGCTCCTCTTCGTTTGTTCCGGGCTGAACAAGAATGTATCCTTGTCGTGGAACCTTGGATTCGACCCGCCCGCCGAGAGACTTTTCAATAATTGAGCGAGAACGATAGTCAGAAAGAACATGGAGTACGCACAGTGACTATTTCACAGAGATCCGCTTGGACCTCTTGTGGAAGGTCCTTTTGTATAAAAAACTTGATAGCCATGCCATTGCTGTCTTGGAATATAGGCTACAGTAAGACGGTGAGTTCAAGGGGCGGCACTCTGTCGTAATGGGTTATACCATTTTATGAACTGGTTGTGCCCCAAGTTTAAGGTTGAGGGTAGGGTCTCAAAGAACCGGGGTTAGGTTTAACTCACCCAGACAATCACGTGACAACAATGTCGAATCACAAACACTTGATTCAAGCCAAAAGGCCACCCACAGCAATGCATCTTTCTAGCCTTACAAATAACACATCCTCTTGGTATATACTAATCATGCTCCAGCACCTTTCCCGGATTCATAATCCCTCGAGGATCAAATATGTCCTTTATTTTCTTCATCAGTGCAATGCTAACTGGACTCTTCGAGTAATGGAGAGCGTGAGTTTTCATGGCGCCAATCCCGTGTTCAGCCGACACCGAACCCCTATGTGAAGCTAATTGTGGAGGCTTGAGCGCAACGCCTTGATGACATGACCATCGTGACTTACCAACTACCTCATAAACGTAAGGCTCAAGCGCATCTTGGATCTCTGGAAGATAGGCGTCCGCAACGATGTTTAAATGCAAATTGCCTACAATAGATATCAGCCTACTCAGTAGCAAACAAGGGGTATAAAAACGAACCATCGCCAACATGACCATAACCTAAAACGTGTTTTACGGCCTTGTCGTGTAGCAAGCCCTTAGCTCGTAGATGTTCACGGGTGCCATCGACTACGTCCTTGAAGGACGACAAAGGAACAGAGATGTCATACTTATACGCTTTGCCTTCCTTGGACACTGCTTCTGTTACGCCCTCACGTAGAGCCCAGAGCGACGAGAATTGAGCCGGTGACTGGGCTAAAACGCCTGTATTCACAAGGGGTTTATCAGCTTCGAGAAGATTTCCAAGTAAATCAGAGAGTTTCTGCCATGATCTAGTTAGTGTTTGTCACCGGTTGGCAAAACGGGAATGCATACCTCTTCGTCATGCTCTCGTCTGCCGCCGCTGGTTTCTATCAGAACAAAACACTCAGCTCCGGCAACCTCGTCATCGCTGAGTGCCCGTCCTTGACCATGTTTTACAGCCAAATCATAAGATGTGCGATCGATGAACTCGAACGCTGACAGAATCTCCGATAGTTGACGCTTAACAGTTTGATACAAAGGCAGAACGTTATTGAATGAGGGGAGGGCCAAAATAACGTTATTTGATGCCTGAGGTGCTGGGGGTGTCAATATTGATACCCCAGTAATGACGCCGAGGGTCCCCTCCGCCCCAATAAAAAGTTGCTTTAGGTCGTAGCCTGATAAACCTGAGCGAGTGCGTTCCATGTAATCCACTCAACTCACCAGTATTGTCTTTTCGCAAGGTGGTAAGCTGATCAAGAATTGTACCGTCGGGGAGTACGACTTCCAATCCCAAGACAGTGCCGTGTAACGAACCATAACGCAATAGCCGAAGACCTCCAGCATTCGTGGCGACGTTACCACCGATTTGACAACTTAAGCAATTGGATGTTGATTGACCAAACGTTTCGGTAGGCAATGAAAACGCACCTGCCCTTTGCACCAAGGTCGATCGGCATGATGTGGTTGTAAGGTGCGACATAGTCGGTCAGAGATTGTAGTATACATCCAGCGTCTGCGACAAGGATACCTGCATATGGGAGCAGATTGAGATTGATGTGCAACCAGGGAGAGAAGACGGACCAGAGATGGGGTCAAACGAGCGAACATTGTTCATGTTTGAGAGAGAGAGGACGACTTCATCATTGATTGGGACGCTGCCTCCTACGAGCCCGGTGTTCCCTCCTTGAGGAACAACGCCGATGCGCTTGTCATAGCACCACTTCATGATTTGACTGACTTGATGTGTTGATTTTGGTTTTAAGACTGTAGTAGAGCGACCACGGAACCTGCCCATCCAATCATTGTTGAACTGAGCAAGCTCCTCGGGTGGATTTGAAATTGGAGGGAGGGTAGAGAGAATGGAAGTGGATGAAAGTATTTTTGAAAAGTGGCCAAGGTCATTTTCAGTGACGGAGCTAAGTTTGGTCGAAATATTAGCTCGAGTCGTGAATAGACGAGCCAACATGTTTGAAGTGAAACGCCGCAAAAGGATGTGGACTCGGCGACACTCCCGGGTCCTCGGCGTCCCGAAGTTGATCCCGGCACGTTGCCGTGTGTTGTTTCCGAATTTGATCCGAGTTGGCAACACCACGTTACGTAATTCTCGCTGGTCCTCATCGCTCTACTTGATGCCTGCCGTCCTTTTATACAGCTTACTGCCTTGAGAACGTCTTGAGCTTTCTTTCTTCTCTCCATTCATGTCCCGCATCGTTCCACCCGACGCTGGGCATGATCACTCTGGAGTCGTCGAGCAAGTCGAACTCTTACCTTGTTCAAACACGAACCCCACCATAGGCGTCCTCAAAATTAATGCCGACAAGGGACGTTCAAGTCCGTTGCTGGAGGAAGCTCGTGGCCCCTCTCTCTCTACGTCGGTTGATCGGAACTCTGATGCTGCCAGCGTACATAGTATGCCTGCAGTTTTAATATCTGAGCCTACATCACCCGTCTCTCAGAGACCCTCGGCTACACCCATCACAGATTCCTTTGACTCTTCAGCCCGTCTACAGCACTCCTCTCCCTCTCCTTCTTCTGCTCAGAGGCAGGAAGTGACAGTTTTGCCCGAACAACGAAGGGCCCGACACAGATCTGCAGTTGAAGTGAGCAGTCCCTTGCATTTATTGCGTTCTTTCTGACTTTATTCGTCAGGTCCGAACCTCCAACCGCCTCTCAGGTTTCTTTACAAACCTCATGCACAGGCGCGATTACCCACCAAACAATTCATCACGGGACATCGTGCATGAGGATCCGCCACCCCCTCCACCTCTTCAATCCAACTCCGAATCCGCGTCTCGCGCATCGTCCCCTCTGCCAGCAAGGCCCGTCACACCGCCTCCCAAATTGCCCGCTCCTACCTTGCAAGAACTGGGACTATCCCTATCAGTTCTCACATCAGACCTTTCGCCATCACATTTCAGCACTCCACCCACGAGCGGCGCTTTTCTGTCGCCACATTATTTGCTTCTTTGCCATGCACAGGGATTAGATGTTTTACCACTTCTCTCACCACCAGCTCCCCAACCTTATGCACTCGTCCGTCGTGTTAGCTTTAAAAGTGTGGTAGTAATGGAGCAA
The DNA here is from genome assembly GCA_018417955.1 of Laccaria trichodermophora. Taxonomy (NCBI): domain Eukaryota; kingdom Fungi; phylum Basidiomycota; class Agaricomycetes; order Agaricales; family Hydnangiaceae; genus Laccaria; species Laccaria trichodermophora. Next base: position 2,203,342 of record JACTVC010000002.1, read on the forward strand.
CGTGGGGTTCTTGTCGCTATTGCAGGGAGAAGGGATGGAGTCCGTGTTTATGCTCTTGAGGAGGTGAAAAAGGCCATCGAGTGGCGTATCGATGTCGAGGTTAAGAGGGAACGCGACCGTTTACGCAGAGAATCTGTTAAAAAGTCAGTGATGAAAACTATGGACAGACCTGACTCTCGTGAATCAGCGGACAAGACCCGTAAAACCAGTCTCTCCACACCGCCGCCAGGCGATCTTGACCGCCCTCGTGCCAATCTTCGTAAAGCCTCGCACGGGATTCTCCCGCCCCCTGTCCCTTTGATACCTCGCCCTGCCACACCCCGACTCCCTAACAAGAAACTTAAAACACCACCATCACACGCTCCGACAGCCCCACCGTCTGGCCATCCGCCGCCCTATATCAATAGCTTATCCGACACCCTGCAGACGCACAATCTCCGTGCGCAGCCCTCTGCTATATCCTTGAGAGCGCGGGCGGGCTCACTCAGTAATGTGTTAGCTGCGGTTCCTTCCTCATACCGCAATGTAGAGTCAAGAATACATGATCTAGATTCCAAGGTCGACTGGGTAGAGTCAAGTGATGATGAAGCTATAGATATCGTCGCAGCGGAATCGAGTGGGAGCCAGGCTCTGGATGAGCGCACCAGCGTGTCCTTATCTGCAAGTCGCGCTTTCTCTTCCCCGCCGGTCCAACCAATCATCGCACAATCCCCTAATTCTCCTCGCACTCCACCTGGTTCTAGACGAAGAAATCGTCCGTCCAACTTGGATCTGTCCTTAGCACAGTCAAACGCTACAGTCTCTCCTCCAGAACCTTCACCCGCTCCAACGCTTCTGACCCTTCGACAAGCCCTCTCTTATTCACCTCCGACTCTAAACAACGTGGACGATCCTCCCGACCCTGACACACCTTTCGCAGAAGGTGACGATGAGGATGATGAAAGAGATGGTCGAATCAGCCTTGCACAGGCTCTTTTAGAAAGCCGGATACCTGACCTTCCACCTTTAGGCACTACTCGCTCACAACAGCCTATTCTCATTGCTGCTTCCCATCCCCTTCCGGCCAGAGTCGACGAACCTTCAAGTCCTCATACCTCCGAAGGGCGTAGATCGGTTGGACAGGGCAACGCTGAAAATTCTTCTGTCAGGCGGCGCCGACGTTGGTCAGTTCTCATGAGCAGCCCATCCCAAGAGCGCTCCTCTGAACCGTATCCACCAATTTCAACTACTCCCCCGTTGACCACTTCTGCAAGAGACCGTCCAAGGTTTACAAGATCGCATTCGTTCCGCTCTAATGGTTCTCAAACGCCAAGCATTCAGTCAGCAACAGATCCAGCCCCTACTGCGGCATCTGCAGCCTTGGGCGCCCCATCTCTCCCTGACACCTCTCAAACATCTAGGCCACCATCGGTTTCACGTTCTTCTCGTTTCATACCCCGACTCATTAGCAATGCGTTCAATGGGAGGAGATCTGATGACTGTGCACCAGTATTAACTGACAGCCCCATTGAAGCCGACAGTACAAAATGGATCAATCCTGGACAGTTCTCTCCTCAATCTCCCCCTCCAAAATTAGAATATGTGAAACTTCCTGGGACAAAAAACGCCCTGACGGTAAAGGCAGTTGAAACCGCTAAGAAGAGGTAGTGATTGAACGTTTATGACCTGCGCATGAGATCACTAATGTCTTTTGCCTCAGCTTCCTTGCCATTCTCTGTGGAGACAGCGGAGAAAAAGTTGAGCTCTTCGCAGGCACCTACCGAACAGCTTTAGGGCTATCGCGAACGTTCATTTTGCCTGACTCTCCGAGATCTCTGGAGTTGCAACTTCAGGGTGATGATTTAGTCGAAGTTTTCCTCGTCTTTTCACAAAATGTCTTTGGTCTGGAGCCCGCGACCGTCAGAGTTCGCGAGGTCAGGATTGGGCGTGCGGAACGAAGAGCAGCAAGACGCCGAGCCCGAGAGAACCGAATGGGAGAATCGAGTAATAACGATGCAGACGCGCAGGATGAAGAGACGAACGTTAACGTCAGTATTGGCGTTTCCGTCACCGTGGGATCAAATGTAGTTGCCACTGGTGGCGGACCGAACCGTCCTTCAACTCCTACCCTCGTTGCTAGCGAGCATCCAAGCTCGCAATCCGACTGGCCTCAAACGCCTGACGTCGCGGCCTCTACGTCAGCCTCGCCACCCGAAGAACTTCTCGCTGTAGCCACCGCTCAGATGGGGCCGTACACGACATTCCAGCAACTTAGTTTTGCACCAAACTTTCCACTTGCCTCTATCGCGGATGAGTATATCATTCCTCCAACCTATCCAACATTTTTAGAATACCGAGCTGAGCATGAGCCCAACGCTGATGGCACCGCAGTCCTCTCAGAGACTCAGTTTTCCCCACCAGGTCTCCCCATCCCAACACCAACGGCCCCTCGGTGGTATTACAGAGATCCCAAGAATATTGTTCATGGTCCGTCCTCGTTCTGCGTTTGTGTAATTATTCTGATTTTGTCCGGATATTAGGGCCCTGGAAAGCTTCCCTGATGCAAGCTTGGTACAAAGATGGGTTGCTTCCTCCCGAACTCCCCGTTAGACGGGAGGAAGACGAAGAGTATACCCCCCTGAAAGACCTCAGGTTACAAAGCGTCGACCCTACACAACCCTTCCAATCCCCCATTCCTGTCCTTTCCACTTCGCTGGCTCCATCTGCCATTGAAATCGAAAAGCCTCTTCTTTCTCCGATATCCCTACTATCTCAGCCACGTCACTTCGGCCCACCTGCTTTATTTTTCTCTTCAAGAGGAGGTCACAGCACTGCCATCGTTGACGCGAGAGGGAGATCTGTACTCAAAGGCAGGTTTATGTGGAGCAGTGACGAGGATTCTAAGCTGGCATTTGCAGGCAAGATGGGAGACATCAAGCGCCTCGAAGCTTTCGATGTAAAGGATCGATCTGTGCTTGTTGCCATGAGGCAAGGAGGGTTGGAGGTAGTGGATCTCTGTGATGCCTTGTTAAAACCAGCCGATGAGTCAAGGACGCTATTGCCGCAGTTCAACCCACCCTCGAGCAACATTAATAGGCGAGCACCCTTCGTTTGGAAGATTGGAACCCCTATCATCTCTTCATCGACCTCCATGAGTGCGCTCACCCACAAAGCAAAAGGAGGGCTTAGCCACCTTACCAGCAAGAAACCGAGCATTGGATCGGGAAAATCGCCTGCCAACAAGGATTTCATGTTGAGCGATGCTGATTTGGATCCTCAAGATGAGGTCCTGTTCTTAGGACGCAAGGACGATGAGATTTACTTTTGTGAAAGAAATGCGGGATCATTTCGGATACTACGGTTGTCTCCTCACCAGTTATGACTCACCTGGACATTGTAGGTCGCATTAATGACTAGCTAATCACGACACGGCACGCACATGCACGACGCCACTCGCTAATAACTTACTGTCAGTATCCTATTCATGTTTCGTGGATTTATTACGAAAAATCTGTACGATCGGCAAACATACCAGACTGTGTTACATGAATTGCAAAATGGACAGCCTCTAGGAACATCGTTCTTTACACATACGCCACCATTTCAAAACAAGGAAACTGCTTGTGGTGTGCTCTGTAGCATAGTTGTATTTAGACGCTACAGCTTTGTATCGGGAACCGGTTGTTCCTTATTGGGACCGCTCCGGAATATACCTCTACCTCTACCTCTACCATCATGAATTTGCAAAGACGATACTTATATAGATTGGTTCCGCGAAAAAGATTATGTCCTGATAGATCTGCATACATACTTAGTTCAACATTAGAGCTTCGCAACAACCTTTCTCAGCTCGGTCTTCAAGATCTTCCCTGTGGATGTCTTCTACGGAGATGAGAACGATAAATGTCCAGAAAATAAGAATTCAATGAGGCAGAACGTACTGGTAACTCTGGTACAACCTCTACCCATTCGGGACAAGCAAACCCTGGTAGTCGTGGCTTAGCATGTTGTTTGAGATCACGCTCAAATTCGTGATGACGACCATGCCAGTGCGACGCATGTTGTGGGTGGAGAATCACAAATGCCATCGGTCTTTCACCCCACTTTGGATGTTCGCGAGCCACAACGCTAACTTCCAAAACATGGGGGTGGCTCGCCAATTCTAAACCCAATTCAGCTGATGTGATACTTGAACCTGCTAAAAACGGATGAACCTTGCTCTATCGCCAAACTGGATGCATTCTACAGCCAAATCTGTCACCAAAGGTGCTTCATTGTAGTGTTGAACACTGACCTCTCCGCCAGAAATGATTATGTCTTTGCTTCGGTCCATAATAGCCACGGAGCCATCTGGATGCATTACTGCTAGATCCCCACTTCCAAAACTACCACCACGAAACGCCTTCTTTGTCGCTTCAGGATCATGGAAATACTTGAGAAGATATTTGAACGCCGGAAATAGGTGATGAGTTCGCTCACCTCTTTCATGACGATGTTGCCTCTAGTAACAATTTCTCCAAGAGTTTTACCATCACGAGGAACATCTTTCAACGGTCTATCTTCATTCTCTCCTTGAACGTAGACGACACGAACTTCTCCGGCTGTTGCGAACGCGTGACCTTGCCTCGCCATTAACCGGGCGCGGTCTTCAAGAGACATTGCCGCCCAACTAGCTTGCTCGTAGTTTCGCGTAAATGGACCATAAGTCTTTTTTTTTTTTAAATCTCAGTTCCATTCTAAAAGAATAGATTAAGAACGAACCTCACTGAAAATAATTGATCCGATGAATCCGATGAGCGAGGTCACCAACGCTGAATTCATCAATCAACTCGAGCAAAGAACTTACGTCAAGCCGTAGACGTGAATTGGCTTGATTCCTTTTTTCTCAAGTTCAGAAATCAAATGTGGGGTGGGTGCAGCCCCAGCTTCCAAGTCTATCAGCAAATATATCTCAAATCTCCTGGTGGCATACCTATGATAGCGGTCACCGGCTTAGGTAGTCTCCGAGCCAATGGGTGGTTATAAATTCCGATCTTACATCGGTAACTTGTCAAAGCATTGTCACTGAACATCAATCACACGCATACCTGGACAGTGGGCGCACCACAATAATGTGTGACCGCGGAATGAAGGAGATGATTCCAGATGTAAGAGTAATCTACCGTTCTCAGTGTTACCTGTAGTTCATAAAAATCAGTCAAAGAACACCGAAAAGAGGTAAATTTACTACCTGAGTGGCAAATGCGAAAACACTGGCCCAGGGAAATGTCCAACCAGCTGCATGGAACATTGGAAGTATCCTACGGAAGGGTCAGCGTAGGAGATGGAACGATAGTTCAAGTTCAAGACCATAAGTATGTTGAATCTCGGTTCATCCTGAGTTACAAAGGGTTTCATTTGCTTAAACCTGAATGGACACTCAAATGCTTACTGCGCTTCAAATGCGTTTGCAATTGCAGCAAGGTATGATCCTAATACAACGCCGATATTGAATAATAAGCAAGAGGTAGAAAATATCTCTCACCTCTCAGTGTCGTAATAACACCTTTAGGCTACCAAGGAAAAATTAACTCATTAATTTTCAACAGGATCCAAAACTTGTTCAAACCCTACCCTTCCTGTCGTGCCAGATCTAGCAATGTCCGTCAATGCCGCACAAACAGGAAAATAAAAGGTCGTACGTGTAACATAGCACAGCAGCAGCATTCTCGTCAGGCTCGGCATCCAGACCCGCCCATCCCTTTTCTTCACTGAAACGCCGTCCGTCAGTCAAGAAGGATTCATATGGGTCACCATCTCTGCCTGTGTCATTCGAGATGATCACTGGAATCTTGCCGCCTTGAACAAGGTGGGCATACTCGTAGTCAACGAGGATGAGGCGACTGCCGCTGTGCTCGAGAATGTACGTGACTTCCTGGGGCTTAAGCCGTGTGTTGATGGGTGTTATTATGGCCCTCGCCGCAATTATGGCATGGTGAGCATCTGACATTCAAGTAAGTCGAAAGGCATACTTAGGGATCTAATAACTCACCTGCTATAAGGGGACTACGTCGATTGGTTAGAGTGTTCAACGAGGCTAAGTTGGCAACTCACGAGTTCGGTGCAATGACTGCAACACGATCACCCGGTCGAATACCAGCTTTGATCAAAGCATATGCAAGATTCTGGATACGCTGTGCCCTGGTTTAACAAAGGAGGTCATTTGCCATTATTCGACTGCATGCGTTATCACAATACCAGATCCCAAAGGTGTAGACAACAGGGTTAGTGACGTCGGTGTGAATGAGACAGATTTTATCGGGATATATCTGAGCAGCTCGTAGAATAAATGACACAGGATTCTGGACGTTATGGTGAGTGAACTTCAGTTGAACGATGAACATAACCCTGACAACAGACGAGAGGCTGGTGGTTCACTAGGGTGCCCGGAGACTCCTTGAGGCGATATTGAACATTGGGAGGGGGGATGCTAGCGGGAGTTGGCAAGAACGAGGTAGACGCCGAAGACATAAGTATGGCAGAGGAAATGTTGTAGAAACTATTTATACAACATTCGCTAATTCGGTTACGGTAGACACCGGAGACCCTCGTCACCTTTCTTCCACTTGCCGCCACTTCTTACTAGTCAAGCAGGTTCTTGCCGCCATCATGAAAAGCGTTTCCTCATTTTCGTCTTCTTTCTTTTTCCTATTATCAATCCCCCTACGCGCCTTCGCGGTAGACTCTCTGGATTGGGTTCATCAAGACTATATCATCCAACAAGCTCAGCACTACTCGACCGGTCGGACATTTACTCGCGACGCCCAGGAGGCCATCATTCACGGTGCTAATAATTATTCCCGCCTAGGCCCTTGGAGTTCGTACTACATTTGATTTCTACCCGCCCATTCTAGCTGACTTGTGATGTAGGTGTGGCGAACATGAACAACATTTTGCCACCCAGCAATGATTCTCATGACTACTTGAGCTGGGCGCCTTAGTGAGTCCAATTGAAAGCCTTTTATATGCCATTCGGGTAGATGTTTGAAGACGACAGTCACTGGCCAGATTGTAATTGGTGTGTAAAGGCAAAAGCGTTCCCAACGCTGGTTGATGGCAAAGAAAATCGCGCAAAAAAAAAAACCTTTATGGCCGTCGCGGGCGAGCATATACCCAAAGGAGACTACAAGCCGCGCGACGGTAGTTCGGCTCTCTTTTTACGCCACGCCCAAGCAATGAAAGGCCGCATAACAAGATACAAACATGCTACGACTCTTCTACTTAATCGAAGCTCCGAATTGCCATCTCAGGACGAAACTGAACCTTTGAACAACCCTCAAGCACATTTAGAACCCTCTCCTATACCAGTTCCTTCGACTACTGCTTTGCAGGATCGCTCTGCTTCATCTGGTCGAACGGCAAGATTATCTCGAGCTGCGACGAAAACATTCAAGGGTACATGCACTCCGTCACCTGCGTCAAGCATGCCCGCAAGTGCGAGTAAGTGATGATGTTGTCTGTTCGAAGGTGTCTTGATCTACTGGTAGCGTGGACTACTTGCCCATATATCACTCTCGATGGCCAAGTCAATCCTGACGTTCGAACTCTCAATGGTCCTGTTGCAATCACCTCCGTTTCTCAAGCTGTCCTCTATACCGCTGTAAGTTACGGCCTGACAAGATTACCTGATTACTCTCGTCGAGCTGCTCAATGGATCGATGCCTTTTTCTTATCCTCTTCGACAAGGATGAATCCGCACATGAAGTTCGGCCAAATCGTCCGAGGCCCGGGAAAAAGCGGTCAACTAGGAACCTATACGGGTATTCTTGATCTTAGAGGCCTGGTCAAGATAATTAACGGAATCCTTATCTTAAAATCTTCTGGAAGCCCGGATTGGACCGCATCAAGGGACCAAGAGATGCGTGCATGGATTCTTCGATACATTGCCTGGCTGGAGAATAGTTCAATTGCCAAAATGACGGCATCTCGCGCTAAGTTACATTGACCACTCAACTTCTCAAGCAGGTGCACTAACACAGTGAAATTAGCAACCATGGTTCGTTTTATGTCTCACAACTGGCAGTTACCAAAATACTCGCTGGTGATCAACAAGGGGCAATTGACGTTTTGCAGCATTTTTTCAAAAGTCAGTTCAGGGATCAGTTAGCAGGATCGGGAGAGCAACCATTCGAAGCAGTGCGCACCCGCCCATTTCATTATAGATGTTTCAACATCGAAGCACTGATCGTGAGTGCATCGATTTGACTCTTTTAATTGCTCTCTCACGGGATACAAGACAAACGCGAAAATCGGGGATTTTCTGGGTCTTGATCTCTGGTCTGCACGGTCGAAATATGGGGCAACGATCCAAACAGCAGTAGACTATGCTATCAAGACAAAACCAGACGATGAGGACGTTCATGAACTTGTACCCCATGTTGCGTCTGTTGCCGCGGCGTATGGCGATCCAGATGGAATATATACGGCGTTTATGTCGAAGACAATGGAAGACTACGAATCCAAGCCTTTCTGGTTCTATGATCAAACTCAGGCGCTGCCGAATTCTCCAGCTGCAAGGAAGACTAAAAGAAGACAAGACAATGTGGTATTCGGGCCTGTAATTGAGTTTTCATGTCCAATGGTGTTTGATAAGTCGGACAAAGTGGAACTTGACATGGGAGTGTATACGACATGTAACGAGCTACGGGCATTTTACGAGTACTAGAGTTGTAATACTAGTGACTAGGGTGAATTATTTTGGGCTCCCTACTCATACCTGTGTCCAAAATTTTAAATAAATAATAAAAAATAAAGAAGGAAGGGGGAAAAAAGGGAAGAAAAAGGGAGGGATTTGGCTGACCAAGGTATGGTTTGAGCTGATATTCAGGCAGCCTTCACGAGCTGGCCAGCTTGTGCGAACTCAGACGGCGAAATGAATGGTTGGTTCTATTTGACATCAGCATAGCCACGGCAGTAGTGAACCTAATAAATATTCACTAGCGAGTTCACTACTTCGTGTGGTACCTTCCAGTGGCTCCCTCGCACTAAAAAAATTCAGCTATAATTTAGATGTATATATAAGCAAATATACAAATTTCTATGCCTTTCCATGGCATATTGAGCAATACAGGTCAGTTTTCACTACTGAATCACCACTGAATCACATGTGCAGCGCTTAGATAATTTGTGAATCACGCGGATGCTCGTTTCATCACCCGCTCACTCTCGTCCAACATCACCACTCCAAGTCTCTCCAAATCAGCGAAGGAACCAGGTATCAAAGGTAAGTAACGTGTTTTTTTCATTTTATTGCTCAATATGATGAATTCACTGCAGTAAACAACCAAGGCGGCGGTCAGTACGACTGACCGCCGCCTCTGATTAACCTCACCACACACAGCTCTTCTCGGCTCTCCCCACCCCCAAATCACCTCATGGACCATCTCGGACCTCAAAGTATGATTTCACGCCACCGAACGACCGCATACTGCGCCCCTCCCCGTCTCCACATTGCGAGCATGCCGGCGCTCTGCCCCTCTCTTCTCTCGGATTCACGGCCTCTCCCACCCCTACTCATCCCATTGAACGAAACAGTGGCCGTTGCGCCTCTCTATTCGCCATCACCATTCCCCCTCCCCTGTTCCGGGCTCCATCACAGCGAGGCAGGAGACGCTGGGTGGGCATAAACACAGGCCCAAGTAGCCGTTGTTTGTGTGCACCATCCGCTGCTAGGTCCTCATCCCCACCGTCCTCGCCAACACCTCAACCACCACCAAATTCGGACATGAACAACCGTCCCCCCTTTTCATTCCAATGCTAATGCCTCAGCCACCACCCACAGCTCCCCTAACCTGCATATCCAGACACGCGCGACTGCGCCCCTACCCTCTCTCCCCTTTCCAGTCCAACGCCTCAGATCCGTGGCTGACTGTTTCCGCAAGCCATGCGTGAACGCGAGTAGGCGTGCCATGTCGCTCTGCCCACCATTCTTTCTGGTTACCTCGCTACTCAAGTATGTTACATCAATTCAATATTAAAACATATAAATTTCCTCTTCCTGTTCCTACTATCCCTTCCCTAGCATTCAGTACTACAAAGCTTGCAATTTCATATCTTTTTCAGGCTCCTCCATTATTCTTTTCAAATTGTTTTGTAATATTTTCAATGCTAGACAGCAATTTGGCATTGAAAAATAAAATAAAAGTACATTCAAACTAATATATACAGTCATCCACCAGCCAATGAGACACCACCATCATTTGAGACACTTTTGCCTACCTAAGATCTCACTCAATATTACACCAATTTTTACAAAACAAATTTTAACATGTAGTAAAAGCTCATATCTACTAGTCTACAAAGTTTAGATGCAGTCAAGGCAATATTGACGATGCTGTGGAGTTTTCAAAATGGACTGTTTTTCGGAAGTAGCTGAAATACAGTCACACCACTCATTGAGACACCCATAATATTAGTTTTTCTTCACGAAAGGTTGTTCAAACATTCTGAAACTTGGCACAGTTATAAAAGGGTATTTATCTCAGATTTTCATGTAGTTTTTGTGGTGAAAGGTTGTGCTTAAATTTGTTGAAGCTAATTTTAAATTTCGGTGTCTCATTAGCCGGTGGATGACTGTAGCTTTAGATATTGCGTTGAACAAAGGAGCAAAATAAGAGGAGCATCATTTGCCGGGCATCGGCATCCCAAATTGAGGGGTCATGTGATTCTTTTAAACTCCGTTCAGTAGTGATCAGTAGTGAAGCACAGGTATGAGTAGCGACCCCTTATTTTTATTTTGTTGCAAACCTGTCACTTGTGTTTGGAATAGAGCCATGGAACAAACAAAGAGCGCAGTCGTCAACGGCTTTGCTGCAACTTTCTCCTCAACAATGTCCGACTCTGCTTCAGGTTCTGTCGACAAGTCCGTCCAAGTCAAGCTTGTTCTTCTGGGTAACTATCTCTCATCTCATTCGGTCATCACACTCATTTGCTTTTGACAAAGGCGAGGCTGCTGTCGGAAAATCATCCGTTGTTCTTCGATTTGTACGCCTAAAGCCTTCTTCTTCTCCCACTTTTTGCATTAACCTCTCGTCTGCCAGGTTTCCAATGAGTTTCAGCCAAACAAAGAACCCACCATCGGGGCCGCGTTCCTGACGCAAAAGTGCCGCTTGGAAGATCGCATCCTGCGATATGAAATTTGGGACACTGCTGGGCAAGAGCGTTTTCATTCGTTGGCTGTGAGTTACACAGTCGGGGTTTTTTTTTCCTTTCCATAATATCACCTCTCCCTTACAGCCCATGTATTACCGCAATGCTCAAGCTGCAGTTGTCGTATACGATGTTACCAAGGCGAGCAGTCTGGAAAAGGCAAAGTCATGGGTAAAGGAGTTGCAACGGCAGGCCAACCCCAACATTGTAATTGCGCTGGCTGGCAATAAAGTAGACCTTGTCCAATCCTCGGCTTCGTCCTCTGGAACATCTCCTTCGCTGGATTCAGAGGACGAAGCAGACGATGCTACCGCAACGCCAGGAGAGACGCCAGGATCGTCCGGAGACCCCGAAAGTCTGCGTCAAGTGCCTAGAGAGGAGGCTCAGGCGTATGCATCTGAGGCTGGCCTGTTGTTCTTCGAGACTAGCGCCAAGACAGGAGAAGGCATTGTTGACATTTTCACTGAGATTGGTAAGTTTCCTCCGGAACTATATTCTTTTGCTGTACTGAAAGAGGCCGTCTTAAGCCAAGAAGATTCCCATCGAGCACATCCTAGCTGCAACGAGAGGCAGTTCGGGGCGCCCAGGAGCGAGTGGTAACCGCACAGAGAGTACACGGCAACAGGGTGTGAACCTCGATGACAATGCACCAAAGCCCAAAGATGCCTGCAATTGTTGAAAGGTGCATGTCTTTTGCCAGCGGTGGCTTATCTATCTACGCATGCGTGACGATTTTCTTTATTTTACGAACTCCCCGCCTCTACAAACAGTCGGTTATCACCCTCACCTCGTTTTATTTAGTCCATTGTAATATCCGTTCAGTAAATATATCATTTTAGAGTACGCTGTAAACTGTCCAGCCAATTGTATGACGCCATATTTTGAAACTCCCATTATCTTCAGTCGACGTATGGGGGTGGCCGTGCTACGTGTTCCTGATCATGGTGTGGTGTTAGATACGGAGGCGGGGCATGTCCGTCGGATGACTGAGCACTTTCGGATGGAGCTACAGACGTAGGAGTGTGCAATCTTGGAGGTTCCGCGGGGTGGTAAGGTGGACGTGAGGGTGGTGACGAGGAACGGCATGGCGGCGTGTGTCGAGCGACAACTGGTGACCTAAAATCAGAATCAATTGACGGAGGAGGGTCTAATGGATCATCCATCGCGGGCGGAGGCGGGGGAAGTTGCTCTCTTTCCTCGCCTCTTCCCTGTTCTGTTTGCTCCAGAACTAAATTAAGAGCCTCGATTGCTGCATGGGTTGACTCGGAGAGATCTGTTAATGGCGTCAGATCAGTGTCCCTGTTGGCCATTTCTAGACTGGGAGGGGGCGTCAATGACCGTCGAATATCTTCAGAATGACCGTCAAACTGCTGAGAAGCATGAAACCCAAAGAGAGTTCCTTCACCGGGAACGAACTGTGCAAGAGGGACCTGAGTCGTAAAATTGTCATGGTCATCGGGAAGAATGATTTCATTCTCAGACTCCAAAAAAGTGGGCAATCTGGACGAGGTTGAGGCCCCGGCCTCCGCAAGGAAGAAAGGAGGGGGAGCGTCACGCTCTTCAAAAGGAGGGGGTGCGCCCGCAGAAAGCATACTCGGACCCGCTTCACCCTCGGAATAGTGAGGAACAATACCGTCGGATTCTTCACGCCGAATTGTTTTGGCAGGTGGCCGATCGTGTTTTTTCTGATAAGCCTCGTCAACTGCATGTGAAACCTCGGGAAGTGGAGCAGGCGGTGGAAGGATGGTGACGGGGATGATCAGGGTAGAAATCCGTTCAGAGTTGCTAGTCGTATCGACGAATGATACGTGGATCCTGAGATGAAATGATACAGAGTGAAGGAGCGTTTCTTGAGAGATCATGGCGCTATCCGCATCGCTGTTCGTGCGTCCATATTGGTCAGATTCAGAAGATGGGCTGGGAGACCAGGGTTGGTGTAAAACGAATCGCAGTTGAATAGGGCGGGAAGAATGAAATCGACAAGATGCTCCAGATCTGGCGATGGTTGCTCTGTAAGAGGAACCCAAAAACAGTGGCGAGAAAGGGGCCTTCGAGGAGGACGCCGGGGTGGGCGTGTCGAGAACATTCGACTCCTCAAGGCCCTGCGCCATTTCATGTTCAAAGGTAAAAGTAGCATCTGACAGAGACTCGGAATCAGAATCCTCCTGCTCCTCCTCCTCAAGGCACTCGCGCTTAACCTTGACAACTCGCACGAGTTCCGCCCGTACATTACGCAGCCTTAAGCCTTGTTCCACCACCGTCTCCCTCGTAGGAGGCGGGATAGTGATGTACAATGGAAGAGCTTCTCCGGATGTGAAAGTAGTTCGAGGGGTTTGCACCTCAATACGTGTTGGTACGTCCAATGCATGGACCTGAGGTAAGGCGGGCAAGGAGTGCAAATGTGAAGAGTAACGTCGTGTGTGAATGGTTAAGGTCTTGGAGAGAGAGGGTAAGAGTGGATCTACGGGGTGAATAATTGCGGTCAGGGTGCTCGCTAGCGTCGAATGGGGTGTCTGAATAGACTGGGGGGTATCCGGCATCAGAGGGAGAGAGAAAGGGAAGATCGACGGAAAGGGGCCGACGTTGTCCTGTGCGGAGTATAGCTCGAGGTCGAATAATGCAAGCTCAATTTCATGGTGATAAGCGGATTCGAATGTGCGCAAGGTGATGGTCCTAGATGCCAATAAGCAGGTTTATTTGCGCAAAGCGTTGACCTAGAGACTTACACACGATTCCAACGAGTAGAGTTTACGCCTTTGACTTGAATTTCTCCTTCGATTGTTGCTCGCTCACCATCGGCGCCAAGGAAACCATTTTGGAAGTTGACTGCATCCGCTGTGGGTACGAAAAGGATCTGCGGTTCTGCTGAGGAGTCAACCTCAACTGGATCTTGCTGAGAGTAAATTGGAGGAGGGAAAGACTCTGCCATTGAGGAGAATCCTGGCTGAGGCTGGACATTGCAGTGCTTGAATAACTTGATCAGTTTCGGCAAGCGGCTATCATACGTCACGTGTACAAGGTATAACTACACAACTAAGATTCAAAAACATTCCACTCGTGCAAGACTTTCCAGCTCATTAAACATCACTTCGTCCCCATGCACCTCCCTTAACATCAGTATGTCCCATGCCACATCTCGGTGCCCTCCAAGAAGTCCTGTTCCCTTTTCGAATCCGCTATCAGTAGATTCCGAAAATCCCATTCCAAATGATAGGATAGGCAAGACGGATTCAGATGAGTTGTCAAACGCATCTCGCCCATCGTCCAAAACTTTCATAGCTTCAATGGCCCGTCTGGCACATACAAAGAAATACACACGACCATCTGGGTTAGGGTTCATGAGGAACTTTTGAACCATGCGAAACATAACAGCTTTGAATCCCAACGCTCGGTCTTCTTTGATCTTCTGCTTCAGCTCTGGAGGGGCCAAAAAGACTAGAGAATAAATCGCCATGATGGTCTTCTCTAGGTAGCTGAGCCACACGTCGCGTGTCATCAAATGGAAGTCTGCGTCGACTACAGGAAGTCGGTGAACGATTGACTCGAAAAGACACCAAATAGACGTTTGGGAAACTGCTTTGGTCAAGACTTGACGATTAACGTCACTTTGATTGAGCTTCGTAAACACCTCCAGCGCAATGTCTGCAAGCAGAGGCGGTTTTAAACTTGCATGAGCAGGCACCCCAGCGAGCTGTACACAGGCTAGAGGCGATATAGCTTCATTGGGGTCAGTGAGGTATGAGGCAACGAGTTCGAATGCACGCCTCGCTATTCTGTAAGTGGACTTGTATGGAGATGAAGCGGGAGACAGATTGATCGAGCCGGCAATGTTTGCAAGGGTGTAAAGAGCATCTTTCCTGACAAATACGAGATCTGAGAGCGAAAGGTTCGGAGACGCTGGGGAAGGTGGGTTGCCGTCAACGCATACCACACTGCAGATTCTGAGCATGATGTCCACAAGTCTCTCGTGATGAGAGATAAATTCCCTGTTGTCCTCGATGACGGATAGATTGCGGATGATGTTTAAAATTGTCAGGACAATGTTGCCTGGCCGCTGTCGCGGTCCAACTTTGAGGTCTTTTGAACCCTGGTGTCGGGCCAGCGGGGCAAATGGATGGGTTTTATCGTCATAAACGATGTTCACCAGTTCGTAATTTGTGGTGAAGCAGACATTGCCATCATGAATCTCCGAGGGTGACTCCGCTTCGGGGTCGCCAAAAGCTTGCTCTTCGAGAAGATCAAGGACTTCGTCCATCAAATCGACGCATTGAAAGATAGGAAAACCCGAACCAGGGGTCTGGCCCCGCATGGTCGATAGCAACGTCAACGTGGTCAAAGCATATGACAACTCGGTCGATAATTTGGAGCGAATGGACATTGTGAGAGCCTCGATGTCGACCGTGCCCCAGTCATTGATATCTCGCAGCGGCCGTCGCTGTGGCAAGTTGGCCCACTCAGACTCGATGGCTTTAAAGTCGCGACCACCATATGTGTCGACTTCGCGAGCCACCGGAACATACTCAATTTTTCGCCGGGATGGTTGCTGACGAGACCGTGGCGGCACCGACAACATGGAGGAGATTTGAGGATTAAGAGCAGTCTCTGTGGATTGATGGTCAACGCCAGCAGCCAACTTAAGATTTCGTGTTAGAGAGCCAAAATATTAGTAAAGAGCGTGCTTACAATTTGATTGTCTGGGGGCTCTGCCCAGGCACATGAATCAATAGGGCGAAACCCTCTGAAAAAATAGCGAACTTACCAGTTTTTTGCCTGGCTCGCTTACTCTCTCCCTCACCCACGTCCAACTTTCGCTTAATGCCATGAAGATCCTGATCCAATAAGTTCAAATCGGGACTGTGAGCGCTAGGTTGCATAGATTCTAAGCCATGCGAGGGCCCGGAAGTAGCTTGCTGACTACTGAACGCGACGGAAGGTGGTCTTTGGTGAGGAGTTTGTGGTGTGTGTCCAGGTGTATAATGTGCGACGCTGCTACCGCCAGCATGTAATGCATGCGTACCTGGCCTGACCGATCAGTGCCCGAATCGGGAATAGTCAACAAAAACTGCGTACCAGGTACGGGTGGCCGGCTCGGACCAGCAGAAGAGACGGGCGGGATTTGTTGAGAATGTTGCCTTGCCATTTGAGCTTTCTTTTGTTGCTCGTGCATGTTTTTCCTGTACATCTCCTCAAAAGGATAGCAGATTGCCATGTAATACTGCGACAACATCACTGCTACTGATGTCGAACCGTTTAGCTGCTCTTGAGGGAAATGTTCTGGAAGATCAAATTGTGGAAGAATCGCACTCCAGCCATCTGAACTATCGAGCTGTGGATGTAAGTATTAATGGCAGAGCTATTGACGTGGCGATAAGGGGACGCACAGAATGACCACCTCCATTCTGAAAAACAAGACCCCAGAGCTTGAAAAGATCGACGTCCTTGCCTGCTAGCCTGAAAGAACCAACTTCTCCAGAAGATTCGATCATAGACCAAGGGGACGTTGAAGGGTCATAGTTGGCCGAAGCTATGCCTGTAAGAGAGGGAGGCAGTGGTGTATTCCTCTTGGCCATGATGCTGTGCAAGCCGTGAAGAAAACTTTGCTGTCTTTGCTTTAGAGAGGTCCCCTGATTGTGGGTTCGGGCGGGAGTGGAGTGTGACATAGCTGGATCGAGGAACGGCGGGTTGACGGTAGAGCTAGGTGTAGAGGATGTACTATGGTTATTCGGAAATTGGAAATTGGCATTCGCAGAGGCGGCCAAAATGTCATGGTTGCCAGCAGGGTAGTTGACGGGATTGTTGATTCCTGAAGGGTATGGCCCCGAACTCGTTCCACCACTTCCAAGAAGAGATCCAGAGGGGCCACGAGCATTTGCCGCCATTCTTGCATGGCTCACGTTCAACGCAGCCATTTGTTTAGCAGCCTGGGATGCATCTAGGTTAAAGTAGGAAGGAGAATCTGAGCCAGAAGCTGGAGTAGGCATGAAGGGTGGTAAGCCAGATTGTTGTTGCTGCCGCTGTTGCTGTTGTCCATTCTGTGGACTACAAAGAATGGGAATTAAAACGAAGGGGCCAGAAGAGAGAAAATGTAACTCGCAGCATCTCCTCCCAGAAAGCTTGGCTATGTTGATGTTGACAGCAAGTATGCCACAAACAACAGATGCTTGCAAAATATACTTGATGAATAAATTCAATTCACTGAGTAATAAGCAAGCGCGACAATGACCGCCTTGCAGACGAGTTGTTAAATAAAATCGGGTGTCGGAGGACAGCGCAAACAACAAGCACCTGTGGGAATTCTTTGTAACAAATAAATACAGAGTTTTTCTTGCAAAACTTCAAAGAACAAACATGTCCGAAATCGACGACATTTTCGCATCCAAAGGCAAATCAAAAACTGTTCCTTCTCCGTCCACTTCAGTGTCCCTTCTCAAGGCAAAGAAGAAGGCGAAAAAAGCCAGATTGGCTTCTACTCACGACGATCCCCCAGATGCATCATCTAGCACCATAACTCCAGCTTCAAAAAAACGGCCCCCCCCAGAGACTATCATAGATACCTCTGCAAATGTGCCAAGTCTGAAACGCCAGAAAAAGGAAACGGGACCAGGGAAAGGTAGAGTACGACAAAGTTCAAAACCCAACTCAAGTGAGTCGGATGGTGGTCTCTTCAAAGATTCCAGGGGATCTGGTGCCCGTACGTTGTGGTCTCATATTTTCAGAGCTTATCTGATGCTTTCTCAAGGCCGAACGACGGACGAGGGCTGGTCAATATACAAAGAAGATGAACTGGGCATACATGACGATGGGGGTGGTAAGCAAACACTTGTTCCCCATGCACTTATTTCACACATCGGCTGGAATCAGACACACCGCTCTGCCCCTTTGATTGCGATTGTTGTAAGTTTTTCATCCAGTCAAAAGGTGGTTGACTGATGTACAGGCCCAGGTTTCTGACGCCTCCCCACACCATATACATATACATCATGAAATTGTTGATATCTTCGCTCAGATCTTGTGCGAATATGCGGGATTTTGTTATATTACGAACCTTCGGCTCTTTCGAAGCCTCACCGACCATTGAATCCACGATTGGTAGAGGTCAATTTGTAGCCAACATCGATTCCTTCTCTGAATGCCCTGCTTTTGTCGTTACCAACACACAGCTAGTGCACCAAATAAAATCCAGGGATGTACATACATTGCATGGCTTTCCATTGTGTCAAAAATGGAACTTTTTATGAGAATGTATGCTTGCTTATCTCAAGGTATAAGTGCTTTTGCTGTTCACTGAGGCTTCGGGATCCCAAGGCTCGTCGTTTTATTGACATAAATGCCTATTCATAGCTGCAACAAATTTTTCCTCCGATATTTACTCTTGCGAAATGCCGTCGAAGATGAGAAGAGTTCTATGCTTATGATGGGTAACTTACTACGATGCTAATCAAAAGCTGTATAACACCTCAATCATCGTCATCGTCGTAGTCCACCAAACCCACCCGAGGTTTTGTGAGTTCGTTCCCAAAGGGATCGCCGTTTGCCACTGCGTTCTGTATTTCAATTGCTTTTTTGCTACGTCTCTCTTCCGCCTTCTTCTCGTCTTCAGCTTTCTTCATGCGGTATGCTTTGCTGCCCACCACTTTTTCGGGGTTCTTGCATAATTTTAAGCGTCGATCGACGTCTCGCACAGCGTCTACATTGGGGTTCCGTCCGTGGGAGGTGATGAGGGATTTGATGTCCTCTAGAAGGCTATCCAGAGCAGAGGATTCTGAGGGCGCCTTGGTTTTCAACCAAGCATTAGAAATAACAGGGGCAGCAAGAGAGAATGCCGCGAGAGCGATTTGAGAAGGTGTGTATATGAGTTCTGCATCGGTTAAACGGGACGCTCGGACGTAATTTAGTGCCGCGTCGTACACTTCAGAGGGAGGATTGGCTGGAGAATCGGGTAAGTTCTGCGTAAGAGCAATGTTACGACAGATTTAACTTTTAACGATCTTAAACATACCTGTATGTCCAGCCAGATACCCCATAAGGCGCGATGCGCGTGCCATACAGCAAACTCAAAACCCAAACTTTGCGCCACCAGAAATTCCAAGTCTAGGACGTCCGAAGGCTCTGTTTTGGGAATGTGTGTTGTGTACGTCTCAAGAGATATTGGGTTGTTGGTGGTTTTGGTCGCAAGAAAAAGGGTGGTAAGCCTGGGTAGTCCATTGAGTATTCAGAAGAGAAAACGATGAAAAGCGGACTTGCATTACATTTTTCGGGTGCCAATCCATTACCGTATTTTTGAGGTAAAAGCGCTTCAGATAACTCACAGCAGTTGCCTCAACTTCCTCTGGAAATCTGAAAAAGCCGCAGAGTTGTGTGACCTTGGTGATATAGAGTTTGACCAACAAGTGTTCTTCGTCAGGGGTCAAGAAAGATACATTTGTGGAGGATCCTGGCTATCGGTGTCTAAGCGATATATCATGGTAATGATTAGGGGAGGCTACCTCATCGGCCTCGAAGGTATTTCGGATGACGGCGACTGCCGCTTGGTTCAAAGAATTGCGGATGTGAGTGAGTTGCTCTGCTGAAAATCTCCAGTTTTTAAACTGGGTGCTTGCTTCATACAGAGGTTTCTTCTCTGAGGTTGTTATTGGTGACGATGACATGTTCCATGAGAATCAAGTTTACTCAACAGGCAATAACAACACGCTATGTAACGAACCATGTCACAAATCACATGCCCTTCAACGTACCTATTTAAGGGACTGTTTACTCCAAATCATTCGAGTTCTTCCCCTCTCCCACAATTCATCAGCGAATGGCACCAAAACGCAAGTCAGACGCTTTAGAAGCGGGCCTACCCCTCGAAGACCTTCACGAATCCACTTCCAAAACCGACCAAAACGCCCATCTCACAGTTCAAGTGACGAAAAAGGCGCGTGTATCCGACGTGTCAGGATCTTCCAAGGGCTTGGACCAAATCTCTAAGCCCACGACATGGAAGGACGTGGTGCTGCCCGGAGAAGATGAAGTGCGCATACACCCCGTGACCTGCTTTGTTGTCTAACATGTCCGTCCTTAGGGTACCGTTCCCGTATAGTAAGACAAGCCCTTTGAAATTGTCCTGAGGTCGACTGATCCAGTTGAAGCGACGACTGCGCCGAAGTTAGGCGGAAGATTCGATTGCTGCAAAAAAACCCCGGATGGAAGGTGATGATGTTCTCACACCACACCACGCATTTGTTCATCATTGACTATGTAGGTAACTCATTGGCTCAAGGAAATTGGTGGCATCAACAGCAATTCCTTCGGACGCTTCAGTAAGACATAATTCGTTGACTCTATGCACGCCCAACCCCTCATGAATGTTCAGTGAAAGAAAAAGGTCGCACAGATGGCGCATCTAACGGAACTTACCTCGCTGCGTATGTGTTCTTACTGCTTTAAGTCTCCGCCCACGTAATGCATCGGCAGGTATATTTATTTTGAGAAAGTGAGGATTTTGGAAGGAAAAAAGAAAACTGCTACCCGTCAGGATAACGAGATCTCGCAACCGGATGGCTTCCCCCTTGAGAACAGGCGCAAACAATGGGTATTTGTTGGCAGGTAAAGTTTTGTCGGGGTCAAGGCTTGTTGTAACTCTTGTGATCCCAATTGTCCATCCTTGATGAATTCCGCATATTCTGGTTACTTTTCTTCTTGGTTACGTTTCCAATTCGTTATCCAGTCCGCAATCCGTGCAACATTAGCCTCCAAATCTTCTGTGTTTTCGCTCTTCAACTCCACAACGATTTCGGCAGGATACGAAGACCTCGCTTCTTCTAGTACAACCTCCATGATCTCTGCTTCATTGTTCTCCTGAATTTTCCTCAAGGAGTAGCCCCTGCAAGTTTCGTATATTGATACCAAGTCGAGTGAACAATTGGATCACCAACCTCTTCTCAAGCCGATCCCAAATTGTTGAATGGTCACACCGCAAGACGACCACCAGATCTGGCCAGCGTTCCGGAAACATCTCGCATGTGTGCCAGTCCAGGATAACGCCGCCCTCTGCGATGATGGGCTCCAATTCATCAAGTAACTATATCCAATGAGCACTTTTCTTGCACTTTGTAAAATCTCGTGAACCAACCCTGTCTTCATCAACAGTATAGCTTTCCCATTCTTGATCGAATTCTTCGTAAAGCTCTTTTTCTTTTACCCATTCGCCCACATTGATATGCCTCAATGGCAAGGCTGCTTCTTCGACTAAAAGCTGAGCATGGGTAGACTTCCCAGTTCCTGGTGTCCCTGTGATGACGATGACTGGTCCTTTTGCCATTGAAAAAAGAAGAAATTAGGTCGGAACTGGCGTTTTCAGATTAGGTAATGTCATCCCAAAATGGATTTTGACGAGAACGACGAACTGGTCGCTGTCCTGCCTATTCATTACTCTGCCGCCCTCGCTCCAAATGTTCACATGCATCAGTTTCCGCTTCTATTGCGACCCCTGGAAACACCTCCCTCTGCAATTTTGAGTGGCAAACGTATCTCTGCAAGGATCAAGCCAAATGTCGGAAGACTGGAAATCCTCGTTCCTGCAGATACTCGGCCCGAAGTCTGGAGCGTCGAAAAATCGAGGGAGTTTGGATCTGCTCGCGCTGAGGACGATCACGACAAAAATCAAGCGATGCAAAGCAAGGGAAGGGAAGACGAGGAGCCGAGGTTGAGTGAGGTGCGACTCAGAAGTGAAAATATACCGCAGAAAGGGACACACATGTTAGGCGTTGTCCGCAATGGTAACATATTCTGCCCTTCTTCGTCCATTTTTTTTTTACTTACGCTAGGATTGCTGTAGGAAAACTACATCTCCATCCAATCAGTGAGAGCCACCAGCTTCGGCCAACGCTAACATATTTGGACATACTCTCTAAAAAGACTCGACGTTCCCGCGGCACAGGATCAGGCTCTGACTCTGATGATGGTCCTCCTCCGGACCCCGACGAACCTGCGCCTCTGAACACAATTAAAAAAGAAAAGAAAGCGGTCGGCGAGGCGAAGGAGGTGCATGTATCTGCGCGCAAAACGGATGACAAAGCTGGAGTCTCTGCTCAAGGAGGTCTTTCCGCTGTAAGAAGAGAGATGCTTCAAATAATTCGAGCGGAGGAAGATGAAGCCTGGGACACTTTGGAGTTTTGTGATCTGAATGTAAGTTCCAACTGCACCCTTCAGAGCCTCTCCTGAATCATTTCCAGACGCAGTCATCGGGCGATGCATTCGAAGGAATTTTTTCACAAAGTAACGAAATTTTGCGGTGTCAAACAAATATTACTGCGTTTCTGAAAGAGATCCGGGGGCTGTAAACGCTATTCGAGTCATAGGCAGGGCTTTTATCTGGGTCATACTTAGAGGAGTGGAACTTTTGACCGATCTTCTTACCTCGTGCCTGCTTGTCGAAACATTTTAACCTGCTCAGGGTTTTGTGACGATCTACGTTGTGCGACTGTGACGGCATTAGCTCGAGCCTCGCTGCTTCCTGAAATCAAACTTGCAGTCTTTATCTTTCTCCCCGCTTTCTACGATTCCCTTTGTTTGATGCAGGGCGACAGCGAAACAGAATCTGAAGGTGAGCGAGTCCATGCAGACAGCTTCGTCCAGAACGGAAGCGCTTCCGGTACTGCTCCCCACATCACGTTTGACGGCCTGGGAGGCGTCTTGGAGGCAATACAGCGCATCAAACAATGCAATTTGGATAGTGTGGAGTGGGTAAGCGCCAACGTCTGTATTCATGTCGCTGGGTAACATTGTTATCAAAGGAGGGGGATCTTCAGGACGATGTTCATTCTGCCGCCAACACTGTTATCCACTTTGTCGATCACTACAACATCATCTCCGATGGATTCCCTTCCACAAATCTATCCATATTTGTTGCACTTGGTGAACAACCATACTACTCTTTGTTGGCAATATATGCGTCTTAATGGTTCACCAAAGTCGATATTCCTTTTCTGCAGATCCTTTTCCGGCATAGAAAGATTTTGAAGGCTACTGCCATTCAGTCTGCCCGTTTTTCGCATACAGGTCAACTATCGGGGCCCGTTCTTTCTTGGGTTGAAGTCTTCATTTCGAAACTGTCCAAACTAGTAATTACCATCGCGGCCGGATCTTTTACGAACACCTACAAAGAGACTCTGTCTGAGGGTTTAAAGTTGCAAAAAGATCAAAGTTATTTCCGAGCGGCTACCCAGCTACCTGGTGAGCTGTATGCTATCTTTCCTTTCGCAGCATGCCGAATAATCTGTTTTCGCCTTCACTTAACAGACCACTGGGAGGGACTTCCTGGCGTTGTCGCATCTCATGAGTATTCTCCGGCAGCCCAACGCCTCGCTTTGCGTTTGCTTTTTGCAGCATATGTGATGAAGCCTCAACTGAACCCTTTCTGCCCTTGGGTTGGAGATAGGTGAGTATCAGATTTGCACCACCCCGATCGTTTTTAGTTTAGAATTTCTGGAGTACTTCACCGACGGAACTTCTCACCGACCTATATCGAGGTCTGAACAGAGTGTCTTCCCGCGCCATTCCTCCATCCGCAGAATATCGCTGCACCGAGGAAAAAACGGAGGGCGCTATATTTATATCTCTCTTCTCGGTGAGATATTCATTGAGCGGACGTCCTGCCGAGGCTGAGCAAGACATAGGTAATCTACCGCAAGGTGCATGGCAGTCAGCCACATTCTTGCCTATCGCCGCTCTGGCCAAAAACCCTTGGTCGCTTGCTCGATCTTATTGAGTTTTCAATGACCCAGGATTCTTCCCCTTCTCTAATCCCTTGCGGAAAATTAAACGAGTCTCAAGTAATCCTCCTGCGATGGGGCGAAGTTGTGCCATGGGCATGGGTTATCTGGCGTGACGGGCGCTTATGGAACTCTGAGCAGATACGTTTCTTGGTAGCGGCTCGCACTTCCATTCATCGATCCATTACTGAATTCACCGTAGACCTCGATGTGGTTTTTTCATATGGATACTTCTCACATAGGAACCATACTCAACAAGCCGGAAAGAAATAAACCGGTTGGCGCGTATCTTAGGTTCAAGTTATTGGAGAACACAGCCGCGTCTGCGGGTGCAATCTTGGTGCGAATCATGTAGCGTATCTAAGGACAGTAACCCATCGTTCTCTTTTATTCTCAGCAACTGCTTCAACAGATATCACTCCATCTCCGTAACTCTCGAGAGTTACAGAATCCTCTTTGCCCAATTTTTCTTACGGTTATTCGCCGAACCTGTTGGGCCGTCGTTCAACTTCTGCAGTCAAACTGGGAAACTTTGGATCCAAACGTCGAAGGGCGGTTACCTCAATATTGTGCTTCAATGCTGCTCGTATTTTGTTCTCTGCAGGATAGCGAAGAAGAAATTCTTGGTGAGTAGTGTGCACACTTCTGTTCCCCGACTGACGCTCATCTCTTTGTAGCCAAGCAGTTAATTTCTGAGGCCCTGACATTGACCGAATCCCATTCGCTAGCGTCCGGAGTAAGGCATCTTATGGTTGATAAAACCTTCTTAGAACGTCTTGATGGAGGTATGGATGACAAACTCAGACGGAAGACTTGCAGCTAATTCATGTAGTCATACTTCGATCCAGGTGGTGGGAACCATGACTTTCAACTTGATCCGAATGGCCTAACCTTGCTTCGCAGCCTTGTCACGAAAGGCCGGTCTAACCATCAACCGAAAACGGCCTTTCGTGCTGCTAGTGTCACTCTGGACCTGCTTATAATCATATGGAAAAACAAGCTCGTAGGGCTGGTGATATCGGGAAGTGCATGTTTATTTCTGCGCGCTGTGCTTCAGACAGTTGTGGAGAGTTCTCCAGACTCTACTGCCTCCTCTATCCTTCGGAACTCACTCTTGAGTGCTTTGGCGGTTTGTGAATATAGTTCAGCTGAAGCCAACTGGAGCGAGCAGTCAGGATCGTTATGGCGACACGTGTCCTCCTCAAAGCGATGCGACTTTGCCACAGCACGTAAATTTGTTTGCGAAACCAATATGCCACCATTCTCACTTTCTGCTATACTGAAGTGGCATTTTCTCGGTTCATCCTGACCAGAGCGGAAGTTGACTGCCCTCTTTTGTGGCTTAACGCTTGGGACTATCTTCGCGATGCTCTGATGTTAATCATCCGCCAACAGTGTGTACCTGGGGACGAGCCAATGGCACTTCTAAGCTTGTCTTCCATTTGCGTGGCTCTAGCGCAAATACTCACCAGCCCGTCAATTTGTGAGTTCTCCCAACACCCCCGATTCATCAGTTTAAGAGTCCACTTCTCTAGCGCAGTGCATTCTCTCATCTCCGTGGACCACCAATTTGTGCACGGCATTGAGACATCTGTTGACTAGCGAGTCTTCATTGTCCAACGCATATACCGTATACACCACCATGTTAAAAAAGGCACTAGAAGGCGTCGGACCACCTCTTCTAACCCGAGTACGCCCCTTTCTCCTTCATTTCACAGAGTTGCCTAAACAGTGGCGAAGATTACGGCTTCTGCACAGTCACATGAAGCTGAGGTTGGTCTTCTGCACTTAAATGCTTTTTCAATTGTCTCTCATCTATCGGTGGTGGGCTTGACAGGTCTTAGATACCGTTCTGACCGACACTCGACTGTTATATTACCATTCGCTCTCTCACTCATTCGTGATCATTGTTTCCAATTCACTAGGTGAGAAATAGGGAGAAAGATGGACATTCTCCGAAACAACAGTTACACTATGCCTTCGCATAATAACTTTAAGTAGGTATGCTACAAAATTAGAAAACACGTATTTCAGAAGGTTCCAACAAAAAAATTCGAGAGCCATCCGGTTAGGGATAAGGATTGACTGGTATATTGTATTCACAACACAGAACCCAAGACCTTCATAGCCAAAGCACGGAGAATCTGTATATCACATCAAACATCAGCATGAGTAATAACATCTCGAGTGAAATAGTTTCGGTTACCTCTGCCTTCTGTTGACCCCCGAGTTCGTTGAAAACCGAGGCAACAGACTTGCCCTTTGCGTCTCTTACAGCACCCAGCCGATTGCCAGCGAACGCACCAACCATGAGCCCGGGAACATTCGCGATTATAAAACCTATTCCCGCTCCACAGGCAGCACCTAGCCAACTCCACCATGGAGTACGTAGCCCAATCTCGGGACGCAATAGCTGGCATAGCGTTACTTGCTTGACCCACATCACGATTAATTCATAGACGGACCTCTTCGAATACATCCGCGAAGACGCCATCAGCGTTAGTTTGTCCTCCTGCTGGCGCATCCGTACCTCGAGCTCCAGGGTTGGAGAAAAACTGAGAGAAGAACCCAGGTGATGCAGTTGGGTCATCAGTGCGGTCCCCGCGAGAGGCATAAAGTACGTCATAGTCTTGACGCCGTCTGGGATCCGACAGGACATAATAGGCGTCTGCAACGGCCTGCAATTTGCGTCAGGTTGGTATTCACACGACGAGCTAGAGCCAGCCTACCTGGAAACGTTCAGTCGCCCGATTCCTTTCGGTGGCGGATGCGTTGGCCAGTCTATCTGGATGAGTTCTGAATAGTATTAATACATAGATCGTCAGGCATCATGAGATGATAACCTCAAGGACTCTCTCTTGTATGCTTGACGGACTTCATCTTGTGTTGCTGTCCTCGGAATGTTCAGTAGCTTATAGTAGTCAGGGAATTGGGACATCGTGGTAAGGATGGCCCCCAACGAGCCGACGTCATAAGCATACTTAGATAACGGTAGTGGCAGTGTAAGCAATACTAGTACATAAAATACAAGTGACCGTTACTTTACATTTCAAAACTTCGACGACGACCTCTACCGGTTAGGGTTACTCAAAATCAACGGCGGAGGCCTCGGGCGTTCAAACGCGCCGGGCGCTTGATCTCCTCGCCCGTCAGGGGCTGGGGGGCGTGGGCCGCTGATTGTTGGTCTTCTCCCAGAAACTGCTCTAATTCTGCGGAACCCAACAGGCACCATTGTAGATGATGGCATCAATGGAGATGATGTTCCCAGCAAGAATGGTCGCAGCGGCATAGGCGCTACGCTACTGTCAACAGTCAATGGGTTGGAGTCAGGGGCACGGGATGCTGAGGCTTCCGATGGTGAGTCAGACGACACTCGGGGTGTAACTGTCGAAGCTAGTATCATTGGTCGCAGACGTCGAGAAGGGACGGAAAATGATGTCGTGATTGTCGGAGTAGTTTCATCCTTCAGATCGATTTCGTCGAGGAATGAGGGGTCCCTGAAATTACCTTCAGGAAAGATTCCCCTTGTTGGCCCAGCCAATCCTAAAATTATCATTCAGTAACCACAAATCAATTTCGGTGAAATGCAGTCACCACCAACGAAAGAAGTGACATCATATTGCGTTCCTTCTGAGTCGAATATCGCACTGATGGAGACCTGCTGGGCCAACGAGGATGATGCCCTCCGTATCGGAACCTGAACTGAAAGAACACCAGTATGAATATTATTTGGCGCGTCATTGAGGGCGGCATCTGGTGAGTTTGTCTCCCCGGGAACGCCTGAAGACAGCATAGGGACATTGCTCGGCGCAGGCGGGTCTGGAAAAATGGAGAGAGAAAAGTCGCTAAGAGCGGATGCTGACTCCGGCTTGCTCGTAACTAAAGAAGCTGTAAGTGTATTCCTCGATAGAGTCGTGGGGAGAGGAACAAATTGATCGGAAGACTCGTTTGTTTGATGGGCAAGAGGCGTCGCTTTTGAAAAACCCAGGCGAGGAGAAAGCAATCGAAGAGCGGCAATGCTCCTATCAAGCTCAGATTGCCGACGTAGTAGCTCTTCAAACGAGCTAACGCTGCTGCCTGGTCTGCTAGGAGACAGAGTTGCGTTGGCGTCAAGCCGTTCATCGCATTCTCCTTGTTGCAGGGCTAAATCCGGGGTCTCAGTCCCATTAATCATCGTCTCCTGCATTTCTCCGGGTTCGGGCGTGCGCAAATTCATTGTGTAGTAGGTCAAAGACAGATCGGTTAAGGGGCGGTCTATGTTAACTGCTCCGTAGGCGCCTCTTTCATAAGGACTGTTGCCGCCAGACGAGGAGGTTATATTCTTTGAAACCGAGGAGTGCGGGCTCTCGGCTTCCCATTGATCCACGCTGACGGCGGGGTATAGTGCAATAGAGGGAATCCTAGGGGCCAAACCAAGCTCCCGATCCTGATTCCAACCCATTTTTTTGGCTGGGTCGGATTGAGAGCCCCTCATGAATGAAATGCTTGAGATTCGCCGATCTAAAAACATTGGGAAACCTGTAGAATAATCCACATCTCTGGAAGGCGTTATGTTGGTATCACTTTCTTTGGTAGTGCAGTGTCTGTGCCGGGCGGGCAGTGTGGAAAAAGTTATGACGAGGGAATACAAGATCAGAATATAGATTTCCACCGCTCGAAGAAATCGACCCAGCGATGTTTCAGAAAAAGAAACTGATTCGTGGCAGTTAGGTGGTGAATGGGTTAAGAGGACGGGTTGCTCACAAATGATAAGGTTGCCAACACCAAGACCAGCGCTGATGATGAGGGAGAATATGGATGTCACATATCTTCCAGATGATCGCCAGGGAGATGATAACGGGCTTGAGTAAATATTAAGCAGCAATTTAAGAATAAATATAGCTGACACGACAGTTTCAATCGTTGATTCTGCCACATAGAGGTTTCCGTACTTGCGCTGGCTGATAACAATCCTCCATAAGATTTGCAAAAGAGGAATGCTGATCGATGCCAAAAGAGATATCCACTTAAGAGTTATTCCAATAAACCCCCAGCGACGCCAACTAGCGCTGTGCAAGGGGTCCCTAGCGTCGTGTCGCCCTTTGATATCGACTAGCAGTCGAGAGGATTCCTCTGGCGGACACTGGGCGACAAGTGTCCAAAATAGAATATAAATAAATCCAACTGATAGAGCTAGAAATATTTCTCTTGTGTTGAAAAAGCCGGAGACTGTAGCCAGACCATCCTTGTCGGTATTTACGTCGCCACGAGCTAAGATCTGGCTAAGGTCAAGAACAGCGGCGCCAAACGCAAGAAAGGAAGATGCGAAAAGATAGCTGGCGAAGCTACGACGCAATCTATAAGTATATTGTATGTTGCGAAGATTTAGACTCACAGGTTTACACGTCTCAGCAGTAGAAAAACGGTAAATGCGCCCATGCCAAGTATTCCTATGCATAATAGCGGAATGTCACTCAGAACCGCTTCTATCTGGGCAGTGTCAGGAAATCCAAAAAAATAGATGGATTACAAACGCGTACCGCGACGTCGTTGCTCAGAGCAAATGTACTAGGGACAAGGGTAGAGTTGGCCATACCGTCCAAGGGAACCTTAAGGTATGTAGGCCAGCCCACCTCTTGGTGGGAACGACGATTTTTCAGAAGGAGAACTCCAGCGAACTGTTATCGAACGAAATGAAAGCGTCGAAGTCGAAACCCAAACTAACCGAGACAAAAGAGAAAGATGAGAGATGGATGTCCAGCAACCCAGCAGAGTGGTTAGCTAACTCTTGCTTGAGAGTCAGCAAATGAGGAGTTGGCATCAGATGGCAATTGAGAACGATTTACGAAGAACCATCATCAACTTGAAAATTGCAACCATCAAAAATCTTATCTCCAATTGTCTATGTGTGCATAGTCAATTTACTTGCAATCTACGGTCCCCTCGCATTTGATGCACTTCCTGTCAATCGCCTCACCAGGAACATTCCACGCCCCTCATCTACACTCTTCGCACTCCTCATCCCAATCACGCTCTTGGGACGGGGTCTCATACCACCTCCGATTGTCCCGAGTTGCTTCGTTGGACTTACACTTCGAGTAGGACTTAACCCACCCCCAGTTAACTGTCTCAGAAGACCTGGGTCCCCACCCAAGCCGGTGAACTGTCTTGCTATCGTTGTTGTACCGGTGTATTGTGATGCAAGTTTTCCAGAGCCAGTGTAGGACGGGACCAATGGAGTCCTCGTTGGCGACGATTGCGGCGAGGTAGGTAAGCCAAGTAACAGCTGTCAAGATAGATATTAAGTGTGTTGATTTACCGCAATCAAAATGCACCTACTGTGCACTCCCGACACCATATGCCTCCCTCCCCATCACTCTTGGCGGCACTGTCAAGTCTCTTGCCACATCCGGGTTCGTCTTTCTTCCTCTCTTCTCGACTTATGTTCAGAACCCAAGTAGGTGGGGGCTCTTTTTTGCCGCCACAAACTAGACAGGAACTGTGCCAGCGAGTTCCATGTGGTCCCGGAACGACGCCACGTTCCATTGGTGAGACAGTTTTCTGACATCCTGGGCATGAGGTCCGGCTACCGAAGCGTGGAAACGAATTATTTCCTGACGACGAAGGCGCTATAAGCGGTGGTCGTTCAGGTTTGCTCGATGAGCGTGCTACAGTTGGTTTGGGCGGTGCTGTAACGGAAGATGGATTATCAATTTTAGGCGACGACGATGGGATTGTTTGGTGGATGACAACCCTTTCTACAGGCGCACACTAAAAAACAGAGTTAGCGATATTCATAAACCGCTCAAAGAGCACCCACCTCCACATGACAGGGTCCTCCTTGTGCTTTGACGTACGTTGCTTGACCTTGACGACGCTCCTTGAAAATACCATTACACACTGAACACCTGAAACAATCAGCATGATATGTGCTCGGTGCTACATCCCCGTCCCCTGTGATTGTAATAAATTTGCCTCCTCCTGAAATAGAAAACAAAGCATCACCGCATTTGCTGCATAAGGTCGATGCTGACATATCTGGCTGGGTCTCTGGGTTGTCGACTCCAGGTTGTTTCGTCGAGGGGAAATTCGCATAGGTTTTTGCCTTCGAGGAGGATGGTGAAGGGGAGGAAACCTTTGTTTGTGAAGAACGGGTAAACTGACGACCTTCCTTCTTCGGCGTATGAGTTGGTGTGCCCATTTGGCTTCTAGTTTCTTCGATAATGACGTCCTCGACTTCGGGCAAGTTGCTCCGAGCAAAAAAACTCTGATCCAACACATTTGGAATATCGAATACGTCTGAAGACGTGTATTTTTCATCGTTCCGAGGAGGAGAATCAAACTCAGAGTGAGAGGACTGAGTCATTGTGTCCGAAAAGTCAGAGATTAGGTCTGGAGTTGGGGGAATAGATGGGCTGCGCGATAATGCCGACTCTCTCGCGTCGAAATTGGATATACTTGCTCTGGAATTTATGGAAAAACGGGGTGGGGTTGAAGGTCGGTTCGCAGGGGAGCCGAATGGGGTTTTCGACGTAGCCGGAGAGGATGAAGACTCTTTGAATAATCGTTGTTTCATTTCTTCGATTGCTTCTTGTGTGGGGGCAGTAGATCCCGTGGTTTGTCCCCGCACTGGGCTTGCGTTAAAAGGGCGGACACCGGAAGGAGGCCCTTTGGATGGAACTTCGAAAGGCTCGTATCGCCGAATATCCAGACCAGAGTTAACATTCCGTAGTCGAGTGGACGGACTTACGGGGCTACCTGTAGATTGATATTTCGAACTGATATCCTTCCCAATTGTGCTGAGCCTGTGACTTAATTCCTCGAGCAGGGGACTTCCTTCGCGGCTTCTGTTGATTCCCAACCTTTGCTCAAGTTCCTCGATAGCAGGACTAGCCTCCTGAGTCCTTTTATTTCTAGTGTTACTTCCAAAACCACCCAAATTTCCAGATCTGTCGACGCGAGGACTGTTATTGCTGCTCGACCTTCCCTTCTTGGGTGTTGTGGGGTCGCGTTTGAGGCAGCTTCCGAAGCAATCCGCGCATGATGGCCTTCCAAGAAGATCAACCACAGGAGAATCGCCGATGTTTTTAAAACACCCCGCGCAGTTAAAACATCGTTTGTGCCAGTACCTGTCTACGACATGGACAAATCCACCTTCAGATTTCAGCATCAAAACGGGTCGAGAGCATGAGTGACAGTTGCCTCTTGAGCCACCGTTTACAATGAAACATGGCTTGCACAAGAAGGATAGTTCAGTGGAAGATGGGTGGGGGTATATAGTAGAATCAGGTGGAAAGGGCGAGGAACAGATGGCGCAGGAGTGAGTGGTCAACGTCTCCTTTGGTTGCAATATGGAGCCATAGACTTTGGAGAGGGTGGTATCGTGCGGGGTTAATGAGGGGAGGATATCTGAAGTAGGGTCAGCTAGAGTTGTTGAGCGTTTGAGAGGAGAATGAGGTCGTGATGTTTGAAAAGCTGTAGTCGCAATATATTCAGAAACGCGACTGCTAAGGGTTGTGGTAGTCTGTGGTGTTGAGCTGGACGTCGGGCAAGGAAATCGTTTGGTCGCAGATGGCACCGCGTTCGAACTTGGTGGATCGACCGAAGTCGCGGTCCATTGTTGCCTTACAGGAGAGAGAGAGCGAGTTCTTGAAACATACGTCTTTGACCACCTATCTGAACTCGTCTCTGCGGGATCAGCTTGTTTCCATGGTACGACAGGAGCTGCAGGTATTCTTGATGTTCAAAGGTGGACCTGATTTTCAAGAGACCACTTACCAACAGCGGCGCCACCACACTTGCATCGCGTACCCGCGACAATGTCGCCACATCTTCGGCAGAAACCCATTAGATGACGACAAGAAAGAAGGAGACACTGGCAGCCAGTTTACAACCCAAGTTACAACTGCTTTCAGTATCCTGTAGCCTTGAACCGAGACCACGTGATCGCTATGCTCTCATCACCTTACTTCCCCTCAACCGAGGCAAAATGTTCGTCTAAAATATTGAAGGTATCGCCAGTTTCATCAAATCCCACCTATTTCGAGCTATATCGTGAAGTATGTCAACGGAAACCGTTGTTAATACAAGGCTTGTGCTAAATCTCTCTCGTTTTCGCGTAAGTCACTCAAACATGCACAGAAATCGTCGCCGGTGATCCCTGGAAGCTGCTTGTTGCTGTGACGCTTCTGAATAAAACTTCGGGTAAAATTGCCATCCCCGTATTTTGGGATGTCATTGCAAGGTGGCCAACGCCTCTCATGTTGTCTAGAGGTCTTTACTTTCGAACAAATCTCGCGATCTCCTTATACTAAAAATAGCTCTGTTTAGTGGATAAGAACGAACTAATTGATGCCATCCAACATCTTGGAACGCAAAATATTCGGGCAAAGAGACTCATACTTCTTTCCAGAGCTTATCTACAAGATCCTCCGTCTTTTTATGATCTTCGACCATCAAAGCTGGGTGTGGTCACATTGCAACCAACAAAGTCCACAGAGTCGCCAATTAGACAGAAGACAAGATACCCACCTACTCCCATCTCTCACCTTCCAGGAACTGGCCCATACGCACTTGACTCTTATCGAATCTTTTGCACGTTGCACCACGATGTTTCATCAAATGAATGGCAGAACGTTACACCGACTGACAAGGAACTTATTCGGTTTCTGGCAAGGCTATGTTTCTGGGTGACACAAACTACTGTTTGACGTCGTTTCTTGACAGAAATGGAAGTGGACTGTGACAGAACATCGACAGTGGTCAGCGACATCGGGACTTGGTGGAACCGCAACGACAGAGTATCTTGCGTCGCTCATATCAGACCTGACGCCCCTAAACTAGTACTCTTTGTATTCCGTGTGGTAGCTTGCTACTTCAAATAATTTATAGATGGATATAAGTATTGAAGGCATAGCAGTCAACTTAAAGCTTAGCGGGTATGAATGATTGCCAGTCGACGCGCTCCACCTACAAAGAACATGAGCCGAGCAACAACGTCAATATGTGGTCGACGTACCATTTCTGGCTTCAGATCCTTTACGTTTGTGGCCCCAACAAGCCTCATGGCGCTGATAATTTCGCGACGAAGAATTTCGATTATCTTCAAAACACCTGCCTCGCCATATGCCTAAAGAAAACTCAGCGGTGCACTGTGAGGTCTCTTTACTTGCTTACACTTTGCGCGTAAAGGAATGCACGACCAAGACCCACGGCTCTCGCGCCCAAGCACAACGCCTTGACAACGTCTACAACGGAGAACTATCAGTAAGATGGACACCACAATTAAACTTCCTAACCGGTCCCTCGTCGTACTCCGCCTTGAGGTTCAAATGTTAGGTAGTGCGTATCAGCAGTAGATTTTCTTTCCCGTACCGTCAATGTACACTTCGAAATTAAGGGTCAGCCAATGATTAACCGAACAAGATACCGACATACCTTCAAGTTTATCGAAAACATCAGGCCTCTGTTGTCGTAGCCTAAGCAAAACCTCCATAGGTGGGAGCGAGCTATACAAACCGTTAGCATTTTATTAAGCGAATGGCTGTGGTCAACTTGCTATTCCAGCTGGCGTCCTGACAATTGTTAGCGATATCCCAAAAAGTGGGCATTGTAAAAAACCTACCCCCATGGTTGGAAAGCAAAATTCCATCGACACCAGCCTCAGAAGCTAGGATCGCATCTTCGACACACTGAATTCCTGTGGAGTAGGTCAAGTTCAGCCAAAAACTATAAACATTTTTGAGAGGTGAGAAAACAAACCCTTGATAACGATCGGCAATTTGGTGATCTTTCGTAGCCATGGGATGGTCTGGAGCAAGTTGGTAAATCCAAAGACAAAATGGGTCAAAAAGATTGACCTTTTCCCAGGTCATGTCCCGGTCGTCGTTGGCCACCAAGCCTCCAGCAATCCCCCCCATATCTGCCTCTTCACCAGTTGGATCATTCTCATCCCAAACCGGAACAGATTCCTTTTCCTGGTCGTCTAGTACCCATGGGCTTCGGATATCCCTTTCGCGGTTACCTGCCACAATCGCATCTACCGTCAAGAAAATGGCTTTATAGCCAAGCTGATCCATTTCCCGCACGCGCTTTTCAGCGATTTCATCATTCCGATGTTTGTATAATTGAAAAAATAGTGTTTGCGATGGAATAGCGGCGTCCATAATATTTTGGGCGGAGAGCGAGGCATTAGAGGACACCATTTGGATGAGAGACGTCTTCCCTGCTGCCTTGGTGATATTCGCCTCTCCTGCGTTAAGAGATCAAGTGACGTCTACAGGGAGAGGATTTTTACTTGCCTTGCGGATGTCCCAATTTTGCTAGGGCTGAACCACTAACGAAAACTGGAATTGAAGAGTGATAGCCGAGGAGGGTTGTCGAAGGATCACACTCGGAAACAGGCCGCATGACTCGAGCCCTGAAGAAAAAGCGAGAAAATGCCCGTGAATTTTCTGTATATGCTGGGATGGTATTTTAGATAATTGTGTTTGGCTGAAGAGAGACCCTTTGATTGCTCACAGACTTCATCATCCGAGCCTGAAGAGTAATACACCAAGGCCTTGTAAGACAGTACCTGCCTTGCAACGTCCTGATAGCCATGTCAAAAATCGAATTGATAGGAACGGGAAAATGTCGTTACCTCCATGTCCATCAGACTCAAGATTCTGCTTAAAGGGGGTTTTCGTTTTACAGCTTCCTCAACTCTCAGTTCATCTTTTGTCTTCTTTCTCGTCTGCTGTTGTTCTATAACTTTGGAAGCTGCCGTGGAGTCGAGTGGACCGAGATGCTGTGATGGTAGCAGGTGCTTCTCGAGGGCATCAGGGGGGTGAATCGGCTCATACGCTGCCGTGGCGTCCTTTCCTGCATACTTGAGGATAATCTTGGCGCCACCCGGATGCTCCTACAGGGTGGGATTAATAAATAAGCGGACCAATATGCATAGGGAGGGACGAACTGATAGAAATTCGGTGACATCGTAGACATTGTTTTCGATGATCACCCAACAGGAGCTGTCAGGTAGGGTGAGAATGAACCAGAAATAACTGGGAGGGTTACGTACTCCTGAGTGTTGTGTTTGGCAACCTGCTCGAGAGTCCAGGTAGGCATGAGTGCAAGAAGCAGGTAAGAGGGGCGTGAAAAGAGGGAAGGAAAAGTTTGGGTAAAGAATAAAGATATACAAGATAGAGTCCCGGACCGCGCTCCGGAGCCTAAATGAAATTAAAAACCACGTGATGGCGCGTTGTTTGGGGCATTACATTTTGATTACATTTCAACCGCAATCAACATTCGACTCTGATTCGACTATATTCGATCAACACCCACTGCTCATCGTCCCTACCGACGACCCCATGCCTCCCCTACCCTCAAGAGATGCTCTTGAAGCCATGAAGCGTGTAGACCTGCAGCGCCTGTGTAAGGACTACGGCGTCAAAGCAAACCTCAAGTCCGAAGCCCTAATCGACCTTCTCCTTGACACACAGTCCGTCTCTACCGTCTCTACTTCCCGTCATCCCCTTAAGCATCCTTTAGGTCGACTCGACAACCTACTCGAAGATCTGTCTCTACCCGTCACTCAAGTAGAGCAGGCCCCAGCCGTGTTTCCTCAGTCATCATACACAACACAGACGACGAACAAGACGATGATCCGGAACTGGAAGAAAATGACACTTTACCGCCAATCGAACAGCCACCACCTCCACCTCCTCGAACTAGAAAAGGGAAGGAGCTCCAGACGCGGCTAGGGGTTGGCAGGCCCGTGGCTGCAGGGGGCTCGGGGCCTCGCGCTGTTACAAAATCTTCGAGTGTTTCACGTAGCGGGAGAGGAAAATCTATCAAAACCATGAAACAAGTTGAAGCTATAATTGAAGAAGGTGAGTATTGTAGGCTGCTCTTTCTTCAAACTCACAGAACGATACAGAGCCGGAGACTGCGGATGAGATTGTTGGTGAGTAACGATTCTCTTCATTTATTTGACTAATTTGGCTACTAACCATAACAGAAACAAGTAATGATGCATCACGATCGAATTCGAAGAACGTTCCCGATACTGTCAACGGTGCGCAGCCGTCAACGGCGCAGGCGGATTTGGGAACAAGTGACGACATACTATCTGTGTCAGAAGTGGATAAACGTGTCGCGGAAGCAGTAAGTTTTGGTCCATCTAGGCGAATGACAGGCTTATTTTGAGGACAGCTCCGCCCACTCCATGAACAACTCCGAGCCTTAAAGTCTCAAGTAGAGGAAATCCAGCATCTCAAAACGGAGCTTGCTGACCTCAAACCACAAATTGCGGACCTCAAGAATTTGCGAGCGAAGGTTGATGCGTTGACCAGCGAAATTAGAGAACTACGCACACAACAAGGAGCGAGTGATGTTGACGAGATGATGGCGGACAGCGTTCACGAACCGGTCACTCCACCACAGCAGTCAACCCCCCAGCCGAAAACACCTAAAACGTATGGGCCAGGGTGAGGTCCTTGGTTGAGGCTCAGCCTTTGTATAACAACTTACACGTATGTTTGCTTACAGCGGCTTTGGCATGCCTTCAGCTTTCAGAACGCCATCAAGTACAGCGATCGTCCCTAAGGCGAGCTCTGCTGGCGTACATGACTCAGAATACAATCCTACTGAAGCCCACCCTGGAGTCGCAGCCAGTATGCTTGGTAAACGCCATCGAGATTCTGTTGGAAGTAGCATTACGGGTATTGTCGAAGAGGGTCATGAGGACGAGTACTCTGAGGAAGAACTCGCGAAACGAGTTGTGCGTCCCACAAAAAATAGACCCAGAATCTCCAAGACAGGCGATCAAACAAACGAAGCTATGATAAGCCGTGGAACTCCATCAGACCATGAACAAGAGTCACAGCGTTCCTCTGCGCCCCATGTTCCCAGCTTCACTGTCTTCCGAGGGCCTGAGGGACCAGCGGAGAGTTATGTGGGCTCACCACCGCCTACTAATCACTTGCCAGAGTATTTTGACTCTACAGACAGTGGGAATCGCGCTGGGAGGTTAGGCCATGGAGCGGCTAGCACCAGCTCTGCAACTGCGTCAGAAAACCAGCAGCCTTTCAACTTTTCCTTTTTACCTATTTCTTCCACTCCTGCGAATGCTACGTATGCATCCAGCTTCCCATTTCCAGAAGCTCCTCAGTCGCCGTCGCCTGCCGGTTCGAACCTGGGATTCCTCGATAATGACCATGACGAGAGAACGGACGTTTTCAAACCATACGGTCTACCTTCCCCCCACAAACGCCTACCATCTTTCGCCTCCGGATCACAGCCAGCTCTCCGGGAGACTTTTGTCGATCCTGCTGCCCTTACACAACGGTCTTCTGGGAAACAGAGAGAAGTATCAACCAACGACGGGGAAGCTGAATCGACCAATGCTGAGAGGAAGTCCGATGCAGCCCCCGGCGCAAATGTACCATCAACGAAGCGAACTATGTATGGTACCGAATTAGAAGGGGATACTCGCTTTGGAGACTTTGGCATGGACGGAGTTGCGAGTATTGGGAACCTTGGGGCAGGTTTCTGGGCCGGTGGCAGGTTTTAGTCGCGAGTTTGTAATTCTTCCTTATCAACCCATTATGTGTTATTGTACTCTGGCCAATCTCTAGCTTTGATACGGCGTGATCATGTCTTGATTGGAATTGGATTGGATATGTTAAAGCCAAGTTGAAGCACATGTGTCCGTTGCCAGGTACAAATACCAAGCAACCAGCCAGCCTCCAGGCGTCAAATAAACTCTTTTTCTTCTTTCCCCCATCTTTGCCTTTGTTCTTCTCGTCCTCTTGCAATTCGTTTTCGGCTCTCCAGGAAGAGACACCACATTCTTTGATTACTACCTTTTAACGACAAGACAAAACTATCGCCAGCGATGTTTGCTACTGTTCTTTCCCTGGGCCTGGCTGTATTGCCCTTTGTCTCTGCTGCTGTCCATGACATTCAAGTTGGAGCTGGTGGAAAACTGGTTTACTCTCCCGAGGCTATCGTACGTCCTCTTTATAAAATTCCTTCCGCAGTGTTATTTATAGGCTTACAGTCCGCTCAACCTGGCGATCAAGTCGTCTTTCACTTTAATCCGAAAAACCACACCGTGACGCAGTCATCCTTCGCTGATCCATGTGGACCGAAGTCTGGAGGAATCTCATCTGGTTTGTAAGTAGCTCTGTACTCTGGCATGGAAACCCAATGACTAACACGTTATTTTTAGCCAACCAGTCGCTGCAAACCAGACTAGCAATTTACCAACTTTCACTGTCACCGTTAACGATGTGAGTGGGCACTGTCTAGAGGGACTGATTTTTAATTGAATCATCTTTTTAGACTCAACCCATATGGGTCTACTGTGCCCAAGCAGCTCGTACCCCAAATAGCCACTGCGGCCAAGGCATGGTTTTCGCCATCAATTGTGGGCTTGACGGAGCTCCCAACTCCTTCACCAATTTCAAGAACGCTGCTCTAGCAGTTGGTGCCAGTCTGTCTGCTGCTGCCGCTGCTCCTTCTACGACTGCTGCATACGGCGGCTACACCATCCCTCCCGCTCCCGTCCCCACTTTAGTTACTCAAGCCATTACCCTTGGATCATCAACTTGGACCACTACATATAGTTCTTACCCCAACTCACCCGCCGCAACTCCAGCTTCTCTGGAAGGTCAGGTGCACAAGGTCATTGTCGGTGGAACTGGAACGCTGGCTTTCAACCCTCCTATGGTCTCAGCGGCTCCTCGAGATGTCATCGTTTTTGAGTTGTAAGTTTGCCGTCGTCGATATAGCGAGTGAGACTGACATGCTTTGTTATAAACAAGCCATCAGAAGAACCATACCGTTACTCAGTCGTCCTTCGACGATCCTTGCCGTAAGCTTAGCACTGGCAACGGATTTGACTCTGGCTTGTGAGTGATTTTTTTTGTTTTGTTCAAGCAATGGTTTATTAACACGCTCCAGTTTCCCGGTTGCTGACAATATGACTAATTTCCCCACTTGGAATTTCACCGTCACCGACACGGCTCCTGTCTGGGCATATGTAATGTGTTCACTCAAGACTTTACAAGCTGGTTTATGCTGATACTTTCTATCAACAGTGTCGCCAAAGCAACCCTAGCAGCCACTGTGGAGCTGGGATGGTCTTGTAAGTTCTTGCAACACCGTCACGCTATGGGTCACTCACCCACTTGTGACAGCGCCGTCAACTCGGACGAGTCTTCTGGTCGCAACTTTGCCGCTTTCCAGAATGTCGCCAAGGCGCTGAATGGCACCGCCGTCGCTGCTACTGTCCCTTCCGGTACCAGTCAAGCGAGCGGCGCTCTCTCACTGCGTACAGGTGGAGCCAGCGCAATGATTCTGGTTGCTTCATTCGTTGCGGCTTTCCTATGAGTACATTCATGTGGTTCGTGTGTGCTCTTTCTTTCTCTACATGGAGCTTGAGATATTGGACTAAGTAGACAACTTGTATTCTTTTTCATATACCACCTTGATGTCCACCAATGTCTTCTTTAATTTTCTGCAATATACCTGGAATGTGATACAAATAACAAGACATAAAAAACAAAACCACGTCAAGTTAAATAAATAACTATTTGCCAAGGCTACCACTATTCACCTCCCAGAGATTCTCTCGCTTTTTTCTCTTTCTTCAGTTTTTTTCGTGCACGTCGAGCTTCGTCATCTTCATCTGGATCAGCAGGCGCTTCCAACTCCTTCGCCTTTTTTTCTTTTTTGCGCCGTTTACGCTCCGCTTTGTCCACATCCTCGTTGTTATCGTCACCAGGATTTACGGTTTCTAGTACGGGTTCGGGTACCTCGGATTTCCGTTTCCGTTTCTTCTCTTTACCTTCTTTTTTGTCAGAGGATGCGGCTTCTTGAACATCAGGGGGTACCACAGTCGCTGAGGGTTCGGCCACTGGCTTTGCTGAGGGTTCGGCCACTTGCTCCTGCCGACTGTAATCGGTATAATCACGACTCCATTCCACTGGAGTGACACCGTCAAGTTTCTGGCCGTGTTTACCCAGCTTCCCGTCCTTGACCATTTTCTTCTTTTGAAGCGCAACGGGACCAAGGCCCCAACGCCGAGGATAAGTATCTCGCTCCATGATACAACGCTTGACTTTCGCAACGACACCATGATCGCAAGTGGCAAGTTCAACTGTTGACATTTGTGCAACAGCAAGTGCTATGGCTTCACCTACAGTGTGATGATACAAATCAGAAAATTCCTCCTTAGAAATGGAATGGATGCACCTTTGGTTGTCATCAAGACAACTTCCTCGTGCACCGAAATATCCGCTTCATAACGCAGAAGCCCAGGAATCATGAGTTTCGCGCCGTAGCAGACCGCGTTGATGGCGCTATCCTTGACCACGATGCGCTTATACCCAACCATCAAACATTCCAAAGGTCGAATGACACGCCGCAAGTACGACTCTTGAGGATCCGGGAAGCAATCAGGTTTTGCGCGACGAAAGCAAAGGACAACTGACCGTCACGAGTATTATCGTATAACCATTGAGCATCCATTACGTCGTGCATCGTGACCATATCGTCATTTTCCGACATAGCACCACTTCGCACTCTCCGCAACTCTTGCATATGACCGCCAACTCCCAAGATCAAGCCCAGATGCACGCAGAGAGTTCTGATGTAAGTCCCAGCCTCGCAGGAAACCCAAAAGACACCAAGATTCCGTTTTTCATCGAATTCAAGAAGTTTTGACTCGTGGATAGTGCGGATGCGCAACTGTCGCTTGACAGCAGAAATGAGGGGTGGTCTTTGAAAAAGGGCACCCGTCAAGGTTTGAAGAGCTCGAGGAAGGGCCGCAGGGGTTGAAAGGCCAGAGTGTAAACGAAGAACACAAACGTATTCCTTTCCTTTAGACAAGTGAGTTATAGACCGAAAAAAAGGAATAACTTAATCACACCTGCTCCCTGCTGCGATTTAACGAGCCTTGTTGCGCGATCTATGCACACAATCAAGCACCCTGTCACCTTGGGGTCAAGTGTCCCGCTGTGACCCGTTTTTTCGACACGCAATATTCTCCTCAACCATGCAACAACTTCATGGGATGAAGGGTTCGACGGTTTGTCCAAATTTATGACACCAGACCTTGTGTCAGTGTCAGAGCAGAAAAAGAGGATAGGTAGGTTGTGACACACTTGACATAGGAAGAAATATCGCGCTTCAAGGGGCTGCAACCTGAAGGGATTGGTGTAAAATGGCTGGATCGAACGAGCAGCTTATCATAGTTTTTCAGGAGCAAAGGCCATTCTGAAGTGTCTAGTTTTGGTGCCGATGATTCCGACTTTATTGCAAAGTCACCGTCGAGCTGGGCACCGGCGACCTGCTCTCTTGTCAATGATGTTGGCATTACGCCTAGTTTTCAGTGAGAAACTTCTCGGACTCGGAGCTTCATTCAGCCGGGAGATGCCGCTGTAACTGTATAGTCAACA
Source organism: Laccaria trichodermophora (assembly GCA_018417955.1). NCBI lineage: Eukaryota > Fungi > Basidiomycota > Agaricomycetes > Agaricales > Hydnangiaceae > Laccaria > Laccaria trichodermophora. The sequence continues at coordinate 2,245,688 of JACTVC010000002.1, forward strand.
AATTATTGATTCCACACTCGCCTTCATTCAATACCTCCATCATGGTTAGTACAACGAGCAATCGCTTTGCTGAGTCCCCTTCTCAGTAGGCTGACGCTCTGTCTCTCCCAGCCCAAAGCCACCACCAGCAAGAATACCGTCACCAAACACAAGTTTACCGTCGATTACTCCAAGCCCGCTGCTGATGGAGTTTTTGACGGTGCGGACTTTGAGAAGTTCCTTCACGATCGTATCAAGGTTCAAGGAAAGGCTGGCCAACTGGGCGAGAGTGTCAAGATCGTCCGTGATGGTGAGCCTGTTCTTCTATTTTTGGTCTGACACGCACTCAATTTTACAAAGGTAACACAAAAATCACCGTGACGTCCAGTATTCCCTTTTCAAAACGATACCTCAAGTACCTCACGAAAAAGTTCCTGAAAAAGAACACCCTCCGCGACTGGATTCGGTGAGCGTAATCCATGAACCCACCACTACTCGTTTCTGATCAATTGGGTTCACAAGTGTTGTTGCATCATCCAAAGACAACTATCAACTGCGCTTCTACAACATCGCGTGAGTACTCATCCTTTGATGCATCGTTTCAGCTTCTTATGAACTGGTACAGGGCTGGCGGTGAAGAATCTGATGAGGAATAGACAACCCTTCTTGTATCTCGTTCGACGCATGTTATAATGAGAGTTGACTCGAGCATATATATAATGATTATCTTATGTATGTATGATGGGAAGCGGGCATCTACAAATTCACTAGAGCAGGCTAGGACTTGCCTTCTGGCTTCACTTTCCCAAGCACCATCAACCCAGTCTCGTTCCATTGGAGATGAGATTGCATGAGTGTTTTATTGCGGAATTGATGAGCCAGTGCATTTCCTAGTTGTTCTCGCAAAAACTTCAAAGCAACGCTTGTTTTAGGAGGGATGCGGAATTTGATCTTTCGGTCGACGGACGCCATACTGGCGATTAACTGAAACAAGACCGTCAGATCAGTAGAGCGTCGAAGAGGTCGTTCCCTACCTTGAAGTCGCATTCACCGCAAAGTAAAAGAAGCGAAATATCCTCCGCTGGTCCGGTTTCCCAAGCGTAAAGTTTCTTCGAATGCCTGGAAGACGTGATGGATTTTAGTGTCAAAACCATTTCATATACGGGTAATGCCTCACATGAGAGTGAAATAAGAGAGATGGTTCACACCAAAATCGTTCGGTTTGCGACCGAAGTTGACTGACGAGGGGTGAAACAACGCATGCTGGTTATTTGTGACAGTCCGCATTTCCCCATTTTTAGGGTCGATGGTTAAGATTTTAGGATATAAACCAGCGGTCAACGCAGAATGGACCAGAAAGGCATTGTTGGAATTTGAGTCAAGTTCTGGAGGTACGGTGACGAACCGACTTCGATTGCGTCCGTAACGTATTCTGTATTCCATGTCAGCGAGGGCAAAGTAAAAGACGAAATATGTTCACCGGTTTAATTCACCAATGAAAGATTTATCAACTTGTATGAAATTTGAATCTATCAGATATCTAGAACTCTCGAGTCAATAAATGGCTTCAAGTAAGAAGACAAAGATTTACCCAAGAAATTGTTGGCGGAGTTCCTCTATTTGTTGCAAGTTCTACAATCACAAAAATCAGCACGGCCTAGAATACCAAAAAAGCCCTAAGTACCTGATGACTCAGATAATTGACACGGCAGAACTTCCGGACAGAAGCGAGGTTTGTACTCGCCCTCCGCCAGGACGAGAAGGCATTGTGAATGGCCAAAAAGTCCGAATTTTCTACCAAAAAAATGTAAGAAGAACATGGAAAACATGGGATGGCAGCACACACCAACTCGGAACGAGCACTTCGCGCGGTCAGCTTCTTGTTCTAATCCAAGGGGTGAAACAAACGGAGACTTCGAATTGAGGGCAGCGGCGATTGTCAAGGCCGGATCCAAGCAACGAAACAGGGTCGAAATCAACAAGAATTTACCAAGGTGAACATCTGTAGGTAGCTTGCTTAGAAGTCTCCCCATAGGAGTAATTTCTTCAGTCGGCGTCAAAGCTCGAACCTGCAAGTTCCGGATCAGTTGTCACGGTGGGGGAGTTACTTACAAAATATGTATACCTCTACAAGCATAGAAACTGCCCTCTGGACATTGATGGATACAGGTGGATCCATGGCGCGCGATAACACGTCCTCTATGGAAGTACCTAGATTGACCTTGATAATTTTGATTCGCAAAGCCAGATCCGAGAGGCTCAGCCGCATCATTTCAGGAAGGGGGCTGTCCGCCATCTGCAAAGCGTAAGTGTGGAGAATGAAGAGATCACTAGGCGATGTACCTGGGTATCGTGCCGAATTTTCGTGAACAGATGAAAACATAGACCACGCTGGACACGACCCGCACGACCTCGTCTCTGAGCAGCGTTACTCCTCGCGATGAAGGTTTCAACAAGACGGCTGATCTGCCGCTTTTCGTCAAACCTATTGATTATATATAAGAAGTGAACCACTATAATACAAAACGTAGCTCACCTCATCTCACGATGTTTCCCCGAATCAATGACACATGTGATATCAGGAATTGTGATCCCTGTCTCTGCAATATTCGTAGCTGTGGAGGAAAATGAGTATGGTGATACAGTCCAAAAACTGCGTAACTCGCCTATGACTATCTTCCGAACACCTGCGGGAGGGACATCAAACACTGCACCCTGATTCTCATTGGACAATGTCGAATGCAGAGGGTAGAGTCGGAAAGTGTTGGATCCGAAAGCAGGGTGCTCGGCCAACATGTTATGGAGACGGCGTATTTCTCCCAAACCAGGCATAAAGATCAAGATAGCGGATGAATAAGAGCTATAACTAGCGTCCTCAAAACAAATCTTTTCCAGCAGACATAGAATGAGGTCGTAGGGTATGAGCCGCTCATCAAAGAGATTGAGAGTAGAGGCGGTTTCGGGGGAATACCGTTTTTCCAGTTTCATATTTTTGCTCTGGCAATCACCTTCATCATCGTCATCGTCACCTCCGTTAATTGTCTCCTCCGCCCAATCCGGTCGAGCCCTCCCCTGATAAAATTTATCATAGACTGGATGTAAAGTTAGGGTGATATTATGGTTATGAAACATGAAACTTACGGCGCCTTGCATATGAAGAACCTTCTGCGACAGACCACTTAGTATATTCCACGGCGTCTTCAAGGTAACGAATGTCAACTGGGAATGTCCGTCCAGGAACATGCATGGTCGGACAACCTCCAAAGAATGTGGAGATTTTTTCGGCATCAACAGTTGCCGACATCAAAATTACTCTAATATTGAAGTATTAGATAGGACCAAACTCAAAAGGAGAATCCTCATCTTACTTGAGGTCAGGTTTTCGTCTCAGTAACGATTTCAAAACAATCAGCAGAAAATCTGATTCGATAGTGCGTTCATGAACCTACAACTTACTTAGAATACAGCTTTAAAAAACGTGAAACAGACATACCTCATCGACAATGATATGCTACACGCTTTCAGTAAGGGAATAGTAGTAGTCTGAATGACACACCGTTATTTCATCAAACGCCGTGCCCTTCCCACCTGACCCGCTACCACCTTCTAGCATCCTCAGTGCAATACCGTTGGTCACAAAGGCGAGACGGGTATTGCGGGAAATGTTGCTTTCTAGCCGGATTGAATACCCGACCAGGGAATTGGCAGTCCCAACAACGTTAGGGGGGTCGCCTAATTCTCTGGAGACGCCTGAATTGCCATGAGATCAAATGGAGATGCGGCGAGACGCAAGACGAACGTTGTGCAAGCGAGATAGCGGATATGCGACGAGGTTCCGTGCAATATATCTTGCAAGGTTTTCCTCGAGAAAGGTGATCTTCTAGGATGAAACTCGGCACCTGTGTTGACTTGCCACTTTCATTTCGGGCGTTCATATAACAATTTAAAAGGGTAATAGGCGATTTACCATCCAGTTTCGCCGCTCAAGACAAGGACCTGAGAGTTCGCCAGTATCTTCAAAATTTCTGCTCTATGTTGGGCGATGGGCAGCATATTGCGTTGCGTCTGACGTAATGGAATGTCAATATCATGTATTTTAGATTTGCAACGATGGAAACTGACGAGCATTTCTTGGTACGCACCGCTGGCTTGCCTGGTCCTGAAGCCCGACGCTATTTGCTCAGAAAAAATCTCTTGATTGTTCGGTAGCGGTGGGGAAGGGTCGACATCTTGCTTTTCGAACGTCAGCTTCGACAGTTTGTTGTTGACCTGTTGTTAGTCAGCGTTGTGCTTTTGAATACATCGAAGCGACCTGACCTTAACGCTGCCTTCCAACTTGCCTTCTATGATTGTACGCAATTTAGCCCAAGTACTTCTATTAATTGAATCATCTCGAATCTTTCTCGCTGCCTCGAGGTCTTCCCAAAGACCTCGGTAAACGGCTGGCAACAGACGAAAAAAGGTATGGCTGTGTGACGTTATTAACGTTCCGGCAGCAAAACCATCAGTGAGGGGGAAAGATAATGCATGAAGGGCCACTATAGAGATATATTGTTCAGCCTGAGCATCATCTGCGCAGGCGACGTCTTCCATTGACCACTCGTCCCGCTTCTTCCCTTCCCATAAAATTGCCACAGAAGCACGTTTAGCACGACTGTGGCCTGATATGATATTGTAGGAGATTGCTGCATATCGGTCTGCTTTAGCGACAGTGTCATGCAATAATGTCTTGGGAGTCCGCCCAGACCAGTGCTTCGGGGGGGCCATGTTACGCAAGGAGAAGGTGGTCCCCAGTACGTTGATTTCAGTCGATGAAACGTCGTCCAAAAAATCCAGCACGCCTCCGACGGAGTCGCCGCTATCGTCATCCGCAAAAACGTCGGTCGCAGCGACTTGCGGAGCGGAGGGCACTGGTTGTAATATTTGAGAAGGTTTTTTCGGTGACTCGTGGATTAGAGGAAGAGACGATTCAAGTTTCTTTTGAAGGGCGGAGGAATCTGCTTTCTCGCGTTCAGAACGATAGTGAGCTTTCGCCTCCTTCTCGTCGAAGAGATAATTTTCTGTGATTGCGCCGAGACGTGCACGCAACATACTCAGTTCGTCGTTGATGGATGTAGAACGTTGGCTCGATGTGAGGTTCTCGATTCTGAGTCGCAGCCGAGCATATTCCAATGTAAGGTCGTCAAGCTCTGAACGTTCAACGTCTGAATCAGAGGCTCCATTGTAAGTCTCCAAGATCCGCGATTTTATGGTCTCTTCTTCGTCGTCAGCGAAGATCTTTGGTGTTGACGGTGTCCTCGGTATGAAGGCCGGAGCGTTGACATCTAAACCTTTCCCTTTCTGCAAGGTCGGCTTCGGCAGTAGAAATTGAGAAGGTAACCGTGGTGTTTGTGACGTCTTGAGGTTTCGGCTGACGGATGTTCGAGGAGTCGTCGAATCTTGAGCTTCAGGCGTGCCTGAATGGCCGTTAATTTAGAAGAACACAATCTCAATGCACATACCCACTCTTCTCTTGGAGTTCATTCTCAGAACAGTGAATATAAAGCTACACCGGATTCAAAATGTAAGGACAGAAGTCAAGCCAAGAGGAGCGTAAATGCTGACCCATTCATATGCTTCTTCCAAGTCTATCCCATCAATACATCGAAGACACTCTTCCACTCTCTCCTCGCTGAACCCGAGTCGCCTAAGAACGCCGTAGGTTATACCAAGTCGTGCTATTTTCTCTTCAGGCTCTTCAAGCGGCTTTTGACCTGTTTCACAGGAACCGTGAGGAGTGTTCGCAGGCCGGAAGCAGGTCTTCCCTTACCATCCCACTTTTTTAGGTCTTCCACAAGCGAAATTATTTGGTCTCGCAAATGTGGATCGATGTCCAGACAAGGAAGAGTCTTGGAATAACGCCGATCAACTTCCACAGCCTGAAAAAGACGTCAGCTCGTTTTACTTGCACCTTTGCTTCGTACTACAAATAGATACCTTGACTGTCCTGCATCACATCGTTAAAACCCAGAGGTATGTATGTTACTTGAAGGGGAGTATACACCCACCTCGTTATTTCCTTTTCGGTTTTCTCTTGGAACCTATCAATCAAATTTTGCAATGACTGCTCCTCGACCTTTTCCGGATCAAACCCATCGTTTGAGAGCTCGTGAACAATAGTATCACCGCCTCGGATACCGTCTGCGGCGAGCAATGTATCTTCATTGTCTGCATCGTCCTCAGTCTGAGGAAGTTGCTCATCAAGGGTAAGTTGTGGCGGGATGACTTTTTTTGGGACAGAAGTCGTCGCGAAGCCTCGAGCGACTGGCCTCAGTTGTGTCTTTTTCTTCTTGGCCATATTAGATAACCAATCCGATGAGGGATCCTTTCTACGTCGATTAGGTAGCGGCTAGCGGCAGTTGAGTTACACTCGAGAGGGCGATACAGCCCAGGTTTGAGTAATCGCTTGACGGTAACAAGTTTTGAGCAATGGCTCTCTAGGGTCGCGTGTTGTTTGAGACAGATGTTGAGGCCAATTTAAGTCCAAGAGCATGGGGTTTATGGTGTGCGCGGTCAATGTACATGAGAGTTGGGCAATTGATTTCGAGTCAGAATTGAATATTAGTCACAGCATCCGATGTCTTGTGCATAAGGAAGATCCAAAAAAATTGAGTTCAAGGAACGTGCAAACAGCGTGAGCATCCGTATTAAATACATCCACAATTACATCTGATACATCGCTTCTATAGAAATTATAAGTTCATAGAAGGCACAAAATATGCCATCTTCAGTTAAGTTACGGTCCAGGACCCTTTTTCTTCGGACGACCACGAGGGGCGCGAGTTGTCGTCGACTTCCGTTTCTTGCCTCGCGCGGCTGGGGCAGCCGAAGGTCCGTTCTCTTCATCCGCTTTGGTCGCAAGAGACGCTGCGTGTCCAAAGAAATCGTCCCCTTCGTCATTCCAAAGATCTCGGACAGAGTCGGGATCCCTTGTCTCCCCCGCTTGTTTTCCCTTGGTGTTTGACGCGAGTCCCGCGGCAGAGTCGAAGGAAGCCAATTGCTCGTCATTAAGAAGGAGCTGGACAATCTCGCTTGGCTTTGTCACATCTGTAAAGTTCTTGTTCCCGACAACGATGTCTTGAACCTGTCAAAAAAATAAGTAAGACACCATAAATGTTCTCGAAGAAGGAGACGGACGTCTTTCTTTACGCGCGCCAACTGGATTATGCGCTCGTCTATGGTACCCTTGGTAATTAGGCGATACACTGTCACTTGCCGAGTTTGGCCAAGACGATGGGCCCTGTCCATAGCCTGAGCATCGTTTGAAGGGTTCCAATCATGATCATAAAAAACGACCGTATCAGCCGCGGTGAGATTTATTCCAAGACCACCAGCACGAGTGCTAAGAAGGAATACGAAAATGTCGGGTCTATGAAAAACAAATCAAGACGTTGCCACTTGGCATAAGCATTGTAGGGGCTCACCGTGTCTGCCAATCGATTACCATATCTCTTCGATCTTCCAGTTTTGAGGAGCCATCCAAACGTAGGTATTTGTATTGACGATAAATCAGGTATTCCTCCATCAAGTCCATCATCCTGGTCATTTGAAAGTAGATCAGAACACGGTGGTCACCAGCTTTGAGTTCTTGTAGCAGTGAGTCCAAGCGAGCAAGCTTGGCGGAGTCGTATATAAGTCTCTTTGCCTCGGGGACTACCATGTTTGACCGAGGAAGCTGATCTGAAGGAGACGAATTTATAAGCCCAGCAGGTGGAACAGCAGGGATAAGGTTGTGATACATCCTGCAGGAATCGTCTGAGTCCTGCAAATGACGTGGTAGCCCATATAGAGCTAACGACTCTAGAGGCGCTTCAAAGAACCGCGTCTGGGATTCAATGAGGGTACGATCAACACAATGTATTGAAATGGGAGGGGCAACGACCGGCGGAATAAACCATTTCATTGCGGGTCTGGACAAACAACAATTCGTCCAATTTGTCGTTGCAATGGATGAAAGAGCAGGCAAGCCCACTGCCGTAGAGAGGCCGGGAAGCGACAGTGGTGACGACATTCGCAAGAAATAGGCGGTAGGCTTAGCGTCGCTGCGCACAATGTGAGAGGGGTAAGTGTATAAGTGTAGCTAAGGCTTACAATGAATAGCGAGATGCTTCAGACGATCTTATCTCTTCTCCAACGCCATGCAGCCGTCTTTGAAGAAGGGGGGCAACGTGGAGGAAGTGAGCATCTTGTGGTGTCACATCAGTCAAACGAAGGAAGGAAAACGAAGACGACACTGGAGAGGCACCAGTCAGATGAAGATCAACCAATCGGACACAGTTACGCACCTTCGTCATAGAGAGACTGATGGATCCAGTTGGTCGACCAAATGTTGAATAGCTTAGTCAAACAACTCAAGCTGGTGACTGGTGCTAATGCATCACTTATTACATCTATGAGACCTCCGTCTTGATAGAGAAGTTGAGGGATAGAAAATTCGATGGGATTACGAGAGGAATATGGTAGGAAGATAGAATCTCCCTCCCTCAAAAGCGATCGTGATTGACCAAATCGAGAGAAGGAGTACGGTGCAACGACATCTGCTCGTTCAAACAGTTCTGGATGGTTGCATACCTAAAGAGGATGAGCAAGGCATCCACATAATTACAGGGGAAATGAAAACCTTTCGGAATTGCATTACAAGGTTCATCAAGGAGCGGGCAGAATCAACATCGCCGATGTTGGCCGCTTTTTCCAAGAGATCCGTAACAGAAACTTTTGAAACTAATGCTGTATAGAGAGCACGCTGTCTGGGACTCAAATCGACATAAATGTCAATTTCAATCTAATAGACCTAGTCATTTTGCTGTAAATTTGCAATCAAGGAATTCTCTCACCTTCTCACTGAGTTCATTTTGAACGTGCTTCTTAACTCGCCTCAGCATAAAGGGCTTCAAAATCATGTGAAGACGTCGCAGTTGGTGTTCATTGAGTTTGCTCCCTTTGTTTTCTGCAGCGTTCTCTATGTCTTTCGAAAACCATTCGTTGAACTCGTCATGAGAGTCGAAGAGACTCGGCATGATAAAGTGAAGGAGAGCCCAGAGTTCTGGAAAACTTTGTGAATTGTGCAGAAAAAAATGACAGTAAATCCCGCACCCTGCATGGAGTTTTGTATCGGAGTCCCCGTGAGCAACAGTCGGTTGCGGCATTGAAAACCCAGAAGTGTTTTCCACCTTACACTCGCCGAATTTTTTATGTTTTGAGCCTCGTCGAGAATCATGTACTGCCACTTGACACGTTGAAAGTATTGCTGGTCTTGCGTGACCTTAAAATGGTCAGGGATCAGAAGCCCGTATGATTCACTGCTTACATACCAGTTGATAACTTGTTATAAGAACGTGGAAGGGCGCATCTTGATTATAACTGATTTCTTTCTTGCTCCAGAATTTCCGTAGTGTCGTTCGATCTTTGACATTGCCCCAATAAGGGAGTGCTTTCAAGTTTGGAACAAAGCGGGTCAACTCTTGTTGCCAATTGTGGAGTGTGGACGCTGGAGCAACAACAAGAAAGGGACCCCATATATCGTGTGCTTCTGCAAGATAGGCCAATAAGGAGATCGATTGGACTGTCTACAAGAGGAAAGTTATCATTCAAGCAGAGCTGTGGTTTTGCAGTGAAGGAAATTGACCTTGCCAAGACCCATCTCATCTGCGAGGATCCCGTTGATCCCTTGCTCGTACAGGGTGGCTAACCAGTTCAAACCCTTAAGCTGATACTCCTTGAGCTGAGCCATCAATATTTTGGGTTGCTCAATTGTCAACGGCCCGCTTAGCGATGTCGGATTCTGGAAATTTAACTCGTCAGAGTCGACTAGAAAAGGGGTTTCAGGGTGTCCGACGAATTGAAAGCGGTAGGGAGAACGCACGATCTACTAGAGGCGTCTTGGAACTTGATCCTTCCGTTTCTTCGTGAATGTGGGATTGAGCCTTGGCTAACTTTAAAGCTTCATTTGTTTTCCTCTCTAACGCGGCTTGCGTGTCGAACTGTTCCGCTCTTTGTTTTGCCAGAGCAACCGCCTCCTGTGCGTTGAGTCTTGCATGGCGATGTAGATTTGTAGGATCATCTGCAAATTTGAGATGTAAGTGTATGTATCATCATCGAAAAACTCCAGCCAACCATCGTCAAAATTAATCTCCGGAAGAATAGCAGAGTTATCGTCTTCAAGTTGAGCACCAACTGGAACAGGAAGGCTCTCCTCTCCTTCAATGTCACTCGCTGCGAAACCATGTTAGATAGGTATGTTGTAATGCCAAAATCGTACTTTTGAGTTTGCTTCCAACGAAGTGACTGTATAACTCAGTTTGGCTGATGAGAAACTCAAGCTTCCGCGCTTGTCGGGCCGCTTCGCGCTTTTCTTCTTCAAGCTTGAGACGGTCCATCGCTTCTTTTTGCTCACGCTTGCGCACGTCTCGCTCCTCTTTCTCATTTTTCTTCCAGAACACCTGCATTTCGCGCATCAAGCGTTTAGCTTTAGCTTGCGTATCCTTGTTAGCCTTTGCCGTCTTCGTGAATGGCTTACGAGCCTGGATAGAGGCGAGCTTTGCCATCCGCTCTAGCTGAGATTGTCGTGTTTGGTAACCGAGAGCATGATATTTATAAACCTGCGACAAATATGTGAGCTGTGAGTGAGACGGGATGAGGGATCTTTCGTACCTTGGCAACATCGCGACGAGCGATGTTGGTCCAAACTTTCCGCTGGGCGTCGTCCAAAGATTTAATGCGCTTCATCATAGCGTTGTCGTCGATCTTCTTTGCTTTCTTGAGAGGCTGAACGTATTCCTCTAGTTCATAGATCACAGCTATACCTGCGGGACCGGGAGAAGTAGGCCTCGATAAAGCTGGAGTGATATCACCTAAGATGGATGGCGGATGAGATACCAGGTCGTTCTCGAGCTCCGAGGCCAGCCCCAGCTTTTTCTTAGGGCCTGGCTTTTTGCGGGGCAGTTTCGGAGTCATTGATACACTGTCATGGCTTAATTCCCGTTGGGTTTGCCTTCCTTTGCCTTTGCCTTTTAAAGAGATCGAGGGTTTCACAGGTGGAGCTGAAAAGGTATCCACCCCCACAGAACGCTCAATACCTTCTGGAAAATGAGCCGCTCCATCGTCAAGTTTCCTCTTCTTGACGGGAGGCGGAGCCGAACCCGCTTGTCGCGGTGATTCTACATCGCTTCCAGAATATGACGGGACGTCTGGAACGGCCCGCTTTCTTGTCTCCGTGCCCTTTCCCTTCCGCTTTGAGTCTCCAAAAATGTATCTTTCAAACTCATTGACGGCGTCTTCAGCGCTTGCGTTTGAGTTGCGTCGTTCACGACGTGCCGAGGGTCTGTTCGCGGAACCATATGGAACGAAAGGTGCATTTGTAGCCTCCTCGTTGAGGGGGCGAACAAGATTGTGTGGGGACAATGGATGCGGAAGGGGTATGTTAGCAATTTTTGCGGCATAATGACGCGACATTTCTTGTGCAGTAGCAGAGTTTCGCTCCTAGTAGCTGGGGTCAGTCTATCAAAAAAAAAAAAAGCGTGTATACTTACCACAACGCTTGCCCAAAAGTACTGCGCGACCTGGTTCTGACGTTTCTTTGTCTCTAGAATATAATCGCTAAGCTCGCCAATCCAAACTTCTTCACAGTCATCCAGATCCGATGAAGCTAGCCTGCGCTCTTCCTCGTCTGGTTGTCGAACCAATTCCCCATCCGGCATATCGCTCAGTGGAGAACCGGGACGCACTCGTTCATCTCGCCGCGCTTGTTGGCTCATCTAAATTTGTTCAAATAAAGCGGAAAGATATGTGCGAAAGAAGGTTGTTCACCTTGCGCTGCCCAGACAGCCGATAATCAGAATCCTCGTTGGCCCCCTTGTATCTTTTCCGCATGGTGTCCTCGGGGTCCTCTCCCTGTACGCGAAAGTGGCGAGCCACGTCTGACCGACCACGGCTGTACTCGTACTCCTTCCCAGATAGGGAATGGCTTTCAGCGGAGCGACGATAGATCCCTTCTCGAGTCCAGTCTCCTGAATCTTGGTGGGTTGGGGCATGACGCAATGTCCCAACAGGATGATTATAGGTCCGCGAAAATTGGGGGTCCCGGGTACGATGCTGTGAGGAGTACGAGTACCCCGCAGAGGCGAGAGGAACAGAAGGAGACCTTGGGGCGTCTCCCGTGGTCGAATGCGATGGCCCTACGTATGGTGTGTGGCCCCTTGGCACTGGGTCATCATTGAGAATACGACTAAGCGACATTGCAGGGCCAGACGGAAGTATCTGCAGCCCAAGGAGAAGAACTGGTGGCTATAGGGATGTGGGAGATGGTGTTAAAAGGTAGAATCGAGTAGCCTAGAGTTTGAACGAGTTTGGACAGCACAGTTGAAATGGCAACTGGCGCTTGTAAGACAGCGCACACTTGGCTCACATTGACACCGAATCAAGAAATTTGGTCTAAGGCTAGATGATTGGTCACCAATGTACAACAATTCTTCTCGCTATTAGAGCCCATCTAAACCCACACGAGCGCCACGTTACTGAACAGACCCAAAATATCCACGCCAACTCTCTTCAATTGTCCGGATGTAGCATCAACTCAGGTCGAACTTTCTCATCAAACTCTTCCGGTGTAAGGAAACCAAGGGATACGGTTGCCTCCTTCAACGTAGTTCCCTCCTTGTGAGCCTTCTTCGCACACTTGGCAACATCTGAAGCAAGGTCAAAATTTGCATATGGTCAAACTATGCAACTTACTGTCGTAACCCAGATGGCTATTGAGGATGGTAGCGAGCATAAGGGACTGGTTCAAGAGATAATTTATGCGTTTTTCATTGGCTTCAATCCCAATGACGCAATTCTTTGTGAATGACCGGGAACCTTTGATTGGACACAAAATGTTATTGGTGAAAAACAAGTGCAATAGCAGATCAACTTACCGTCAGCAAGGAGGCGGATACTTTGCAGGACGTTCTTGATTATCACTGGCTTGTAGACGTTGAGCTATAATCGGTCTTGTCAGAAGAATTCAAGAGTTGAGAAGACGGCGAAATGGGTGGACCTCAAATTGACCACTTGCTCCTGCAATGGTTATAGTAGTGTTGTTTCCCATAACTTGCGCTGCGACCATTGTAAGAGCCTCGCATTGCGTCGGGTTGACTTTTCCTGGCATGATACTGCTCCCTGGCTCATTTTCGGGGAGGCTCAGTTCGCCGAATCCGCAGCGGGGTCCAGAACCAAGATATCGAATGTCGTTTGCAATTTTCATCAGAGAGCAGGCGAGTACATTGAGTGCGCCGTGGGCTTCTACCAGAGCGTCATGTGTAGCCAAGGCCTCGAACTAAAGGGCGTGAAAAGAAACGAAAGGAATGAATCCACGAAACACATCTACCTTGTTCGGTGCTGTTGCGAACTGGAGGCCAGTCAATTTAGAAACCTCTGCGGCAACCTTGACATCAAATCCTTTCTTTGTGTTCAGGCCCTGTTACAAATAAGTCTGACGCCCACGCTCGGAGGGAGCTCCGTACAGTACCGACAGCTGTGCCTCCTTGAGCAAGGCAGCTTAAACGCGGGAGGGTAGATTTTATTCGTTCAATGTCATTCGTAATCTGCTGAACATAACCACTGAATTCTTGACCAAGGGTCAAAGGTGTTGCGTCCTAAGCCCAAGTCAGAAATGATACCTGAACAACGGTATTGGGTGACTCGCCTGCAAATGGGTGCGTCCAATTTTGATAATGTGTTCAAACGTTTTCGACTTGGCATCAAGTGCGTCGCGGAGCTCCGTCAAAGCGGGTAGAAGGGAACGATTGATTTCTGTGACAGCAGCAATATGCATCGCAGTGGGGAAACTGACAAGTAGGCTGAGGCCGAGCATAATTTGGGAATAAAGAGGCACTCACGTATCATTACTACTCTGGCTCATGTTGACATGATCGTTTGGATGGACTGGCTTCTTCGAACCAAGGTTACCACCGAGAATTTCAATAGCACGATTGGAGATAACCTTCCGATTTTTTATGAATGTGAGCGGGCGACATACAATGAGGAGGGAAATGGACCTCGTTGGCATTCATGTTTGATTGTGTACCACTTCCAGTCTGGAAGACGACAAGAGGGAAGTGGTCAATCAACTTTCCAGATATGACCTGTGAATACTGTCAGAACCGGATCGACCCCATATAACGCAAGGGGTACTAACATCGTCAGCAGCTTTCTGGATAGCTTCCCCAATCTGAGGATCCAAGCCATAACCGACGTTGACGATCGATGCAGCCTTTTTCAACACCCCAAAGGCCTTGATTAGAGGAGGGGGGAGGCGTTCTGTCGGACCGCCAATGTCAAAGTTTTGGAGAGACCTAGTAGGTTGACAAAGTTAAAACAAGCCGTGTGAAGGGATGGGTCAAAGACCTCTGTGTTTGGGCTCCCCAGTAACGGTCTGCAGGAACCTGCAGCTCCCCGAAAGTATCTCTCTCTACACGGAACTTTTGTTGGGACTGCAAGAAAAAGGGTGATGAGAACAGAAAGAATGTGTTCAGTGATGAGGCTTACCATTAGCGCTGAATACCGTCTTGTCCAGAGAGCCTAGTGAAAGAAAAGTCACGTGTAAAAGTGAATTTGCAATTTGAGGAGCAGCACTAGCGTACTTACTTTGGGAGAGGCAGCTGTAATTCGCAATCTATACATGAGGATGCTTAGGTCAAGCTAAAGTTTTCAATGGCGTTTAGATCAGGGTCCCGCTGGGCACCGTCGTCCCTTCACGTCTCCGGTGAAACGGCTTCTCCCGTCCGATTATCTTCCTCGGTAAGAACTTGTTCCAAAATTCTGTCAATCCTGCCGACATCCTGTCGAATACTTGTATGTAACAGCGATGTTGTTGCATGCATGAATTCTATCATCCTCCGCAAAATCACGTGTGAGCGGGTGTCGGTATATAATCGTCTTGACTCCCGGATATATCGTCTTCACGCCCGGATATAATCTCTTCCAAATATCCTACTAGAGGTTGACTTCGTCAACAAAACCTCGCTTCTGTATTTTAAAATACATTAGTCAGGGTTCTTAGTACAACCTCGGCTTCACCCAACGAAAAAAAAACTTTGAAAATGTACTAATTGAACTTGTCCTCAGGCTTCTCATCACCCACCGTTTGACCAACATTTATTGTATTTTTTGTTTCTTCACAAGAACTCCATTAGATTGAATGAATATCTACTTAGCTTGTCAAAGGAGCCGCTGCTCGTCGTCCGGCCTTCGGCCGACTCCTCACAGCGGCAAAGGAGTGTTTGGGCCATGTTTGCAGAAGAGTGGAGTGTTTGGTCCAATATGAAAATATGACCTCCAGGAAGTAGACTCGCTACCAGTTCGTTCGGTGGTGATCACAATTTGTTTGTCCCATGTTGTGGCTTTGTTGTGGCTTCAAACATCAAGCGGAGAGTGAAAGGCAAGATCACCACCGAAGAACGTAGCCTGCGGAGTTTGAAAGAAACGGTTGGTCACGAGCCTATCCAGGAAGTCGTATTATTTGCGCCATGTTTGCTGAAGAGTGAATTGTTTGGTCCAGTATGAAAATATGACCTCCAGGAAGTCGTATTATTTGCGCCATGTTTGCAGAAGAGTGAGTTGTTTGGATTGCTTAGAAATATGAGGCTGGGAGACCTAGCTAACGCGAGGTGATCCCAAGCTTCGCTATGGCTTCTGTAGCTTCACAACTTGTATTCCACCCGGCAGTCTCCCAGAGTCTCAAGTTTGGTGCAACAACTGTAGGCAGGGACAAGGTGAGCATACCACCCTTACCCAACCTGCTTTGTCTAATGCCGCATCCAGGTTTATCGCGCTATTCAATTTTTCGCTCGCTTTTTTGCCTGGCATCTCCAGAATAACGGCAATAAACTGGAAGCTGCTCGATGGACTTATCTCAAAGCACATCTTGGAACGGCTCGAAAACGTGCGTTTTAAGCCGATCATGCGACCTGTTCCTTAACTATCCGATCCGCCGCCTTGCCAGTGCTTCGTTTGGGTAAACCCATCGAGCATTTACAAGCCGCTCTCCGTGCTACTTTTGCACCCGGACCTGCCTCGGAGACAATAACTACAGTCGCAAGGCAGGTCGCTTACTTTGGGTATCTGAGTTACGACGTTCTTGTCTGGGTACGTGCACACTTGATCCACTATTTGAGTAATGTTCATTCCAGCACAGGCAAACTCTATAAAATTCATCAATCTGAACCCGGAGACAGCAAAGCGTATAGCTAAAACATCATTTCGTCTCTGGTTCGCAGGAATTGTGTTCAGTCTCATCAATGGAGTATTGAAGGTGGGCCCCTTTTATTCCTGTTTGAGGGAATTTCATACAAGGGTCATAGGCTTCCCGACTCGCTCAAGAAATAAAGAAACTCCAGGACACAAGAGCCTGGGGTGACAAGGACCTGGGTGAAGAAGCTGCACGTGAAACGAGGTTGAATGCCGTCCAAGCGTTCGTTTACTCACAAACTAAATTAACATCTTCTGATGTTGTATTCACCAGGGCTCGTCGAAGCACCCGTGACCAACTTGTCATTGACTTGCTTGACGTCTGGATACCAGCCACGGGCGCTGGACTACTGGACGTCAACGAAGGTACTCTGGGAATCCTTGGGTGCGTATGCATACCCTTGCCTTTGGCCTGTACTTACTTTGATATTTAGCCTGATTTCTTCCCTCCTCGGCATCAAGGCTCAATGGAGAGCGGTCAACGGGAAGAAGTAGTGTTTTATGTAGTTGACCTTCACTTTGAGATTCAGGAGTTGGCAGATTTGAGTTGCTGGTCGTTTGAATAAACATACTACATACGCCGTGAAAAGTGATCCGATTGCTCTTCGTGAACGAAAGCAATTGAGCGTTGTTCACATCCGCTTACACCCCTTCTTGCCGCTGTTGGCGCAGGCGCAGGTATTCCATCCGAACCTTCTCCATTGGTTCTGGTGCGGTACTTGGGACACGCTCTCAGAAACCTGACGCAAAAAAAACGACGCCCTTACAATTGAACCATGCATTCCTGCACAGACTTGAGCTTGTCTCTACAAGCCCACGCAACAGACACGGTGCGACCGGAGGCACATGCTGCAAAATCTGTATGTTGTTAGATACGATGAAAGATAGGGGAGTCTGAAAAATACCTTTAACTACCGGATCGCATTCTCTGAGAGCACGGGCTTTTGTGGCCTTGAGTAATGTTTCTTCTTCACGGCGCGACAAGGCATTCATTGAGTAAAAAGAGCTGAAGAAATGTACCAGGAATGGCAACCAAGGTCATGCGAATAAGACAAGAACAAATACAACTGTGAACAGTTACTCCGCTCCGCCATATTCTTCCAATTCAAACGATGTCTACTCTGCTCAGAATATTGCGACCTCCACGCTCTCCGTTTACTCGATGTCTGGCAACTGTCGCCACACCTTCATCTTCGGGCTCTTCGTCCCGGTCAAAGTTTACTGAATCTCTAGAAACTGGTCCTAGCCTTGACGATTTTATATCTGAGGAGGTTCCGGATCGCGTCGTTTTAGGGAATACTAAAGGGTAAGTTCATGGTGACTATATATATTTGTTTGCATTGCTTCGAACTCCTCGACTTAGCCCACGACTACCCTCATATCTCAAAACGTCAATACCCTCCGGAGCTTCATTCAACAAGATTAAAAAGGATTTACGAGGTCTGGGATTACACACAGTGTGTGAAGAGGCCCGCTGCCCTAACATTGGTGATTGTTGGGGTGGTAAGCCTGGTGCTACAGAAGCTGAAGGCCGAAGTGCTGCCACTGCCACCATAATGGTCCGTCCCCCCCCCCTTTTTATCAAGTTCCCGTGTCTCAACTCCAGAAGTTGATGGGTGATACTTGCACCCGCGGCTGCAGATTCTGCTCAGTCAAGACTTCTCGAACACCGCCTCCCTTAGATCCACATGAGCCAGAAAACACGGCCGAGGCTATAAGCAGATGGGGTTTGGGTTATATCGTTTTGACGAGTGTGGACCGCGATGGCAGGTAACTTTTCTTCTCCTGTGTCCTCTTTTGACGTCGTTTTTAGACCTTCTGGATGGAGGTGCTCACCACTTCGCTCAGACCATCAGGAAAATCAAATACAAGTAAGTGATTCGCCTGCAAGTTCATGTTATTCTACTTACACATTCCAGGGCTCCACAAATACTCGTTGAGGCGCTGACAGGAGATTTCGCAGGTTCCCTTGATCATGTTTCCATCGTTGCTCAATCAGGGCTCGATGTTTACGCACATAACATCGAAACCGTCGAAGAGCTCACTCCATTTGTTCGCGATCGACGGGCGACATTTCGTCAGAGCCTCAAGGTGCTAGAACACGCAAAGAAGAGTGGTGTACGAATAACCAAGACAAGTATAATGCTCGGTGTCGGTGAAACAAAAGAACAGGTTTTAGCTGCGCTGAAAGGTAAGTTCAACTAATCCTCTCGTCACAACCTACGAAAATATTGCGTAGAGCTCCGAAAGATCGATGTGGATGTCGTCACCTTTGGCCAATACATGCGGCCAACGAAACGACATATGAAAGTTGATCGGTATGTGGAACCCGCAGAATTTGACAACTGGAAGGAAGTAGCGGAAAATCTTGGTTTCCTATATGTCGCTAGTGGACCTCTGGTTCGCAGCAGCTATAAAGTGAGTCGTACGTTTGTATATCTTTACGTTTTAATTTGGTTACGCTGCCTGCAGGCTGGTGAATTTTACATCGAAAATGTTCTTCGAGGGAAAAATAAGGCAATTGGGGGCTTGGGCATATCTCAACTTGAAGGTTCAGAGAAAGGTTCCATGACGGGAATAGACAGATAGATGTAGTGTTACTCCTCCGTTCAACACAATTACAATCCTTAGAATTTATAATTAGATCACAGTATTGAAGCGGAGATTTAACATGTCGAATCATTGAACTCTATTCTCTACACGCAATCAACAAAAAGTCCACATCGTCGTCGTCACTCCTTCACAAAATGGTAAGTAAATCCACATCTATGTGAATAAAACGTTGAAGAATATCTCCAGGATTCTTCGAAAGCCCCGGTCAAACTCGCTAAAGTCATCAAGGTCAACTCGACTTATCGTAACTATTCATGAGATCTGACCTTGTCCACCCAACAGGTTCTTGGGCGGACTGGATCCCGCGGAGGCGTTACTCAAGTCCGGGTAGAGTTCATGGATGATACATCCCGGACAATCATTCGAAATGTGAAGGGACCCGTGCGGGAGGAGGATATTCTTGCTCTTTTGGAGAGTGAACGTGAAGCGAGGTGCGTCTTCTGCAGTCTTTCATTTGGCACCATCCTGACAGTTGTTGCTTTCGTTCAAAGGCGTCTGCGTTGATTTCTATCTTTCTCCTTTATCCCTGTTGTCTTTTTTTATCATCTGCACTATGAGTGTATAAAATTCATCCACCCCCATGATCCACTCGACTGATTTTGAGATACGTCTCTTTCCATGAGACGGCCCGATACAGTACTTAAAAGCCGCTTTATTTGAGCCTTGAAAGGTCCCAATGCCGTGCAAATTGATGAACATCGGTTCACCGGATGGCCAGCGTGACTTTTAGAGGAACGCGATTGATCATGATAATTTTGCTCCTGTTCCTCGCCACAACATGGTTTCCGGAACTGCGTTTGCCTATGTTACGCTTCTGACCAAAACATCTTACCTGCCTGGAGTCCTCGTCTTGCATCATGGCTTACGAGCTGTGGAATCCAAACATCCACTGATCGTGATGGTGACTCCGTCCTTGCCACGATCTGCGAGAGATGTCCTTCGCAAACAGGGAATTACATTGCGGGAAGTTGAGACGCTCCAGCCGAGAGAAGGGGTTCATGTCCTGGCTGAGCATGACGCTAGGTTTGGCGATACGTGGACCAAGCTGCGGTATGCTTTATCTCGCTGATGAGCATGCAACCCATTTAATATTCTCGAATGGAAGTGGGTTTGAGCTTGTAGAATTTGAGGTGATTCATTGCCGCCCATAGCAAATATTTTAACCAAGCTAATTCGTTCCCAGAGAATCGTTCTCTTGGACAGTGACATGATCATTCGGCGGAACATGGATGATTTGATGGAGCTCGATCTACCCAAAGACGAGATTGCCGCAGTACATGTATGTGCTTGCAATCCGCGTAAATTGGCTCATTATCCCTCAGACTGGTAATATTCAATGGATTTGATCACGTATCCAGATGCTGATCATATCAATAGGATACCAGAAAATTGCGCCCACACAGCTGTGACGCATCCAGGGGCCCTACCACCACCCGCAACCCCGGAGACGCCTCGCCCCTATCATCAATTAAATTCTGGAACGGTTGTCCTCAACCCATCAAAAGAGCTTTCAGATGCAATCGTTCACTTCCTTCAAACTTCTGACAAGATCACGACATTCTCTTTCCCAGATCAAGATCTCTTAACGGCTTTCTTCGAAGGAAAATGGCGGCCCATCTCTTGGTACTATAATGCTCTTCGGACATTGCGCTTTGTTCACCCTCAAGAATGGAGTGACGAGGAGGTCCGATGTCTCCATTACATCCTTCCGGATAAACCTTGGCAGTCAAGGGTCACCCCTCCAGATTCACCATTCGTGACTGTAAATGGTTGGTGGTGGGAGCAGTTCGATGCGATGATCGTCAATCTGGAATGCACTGATTCAGAAGGATGGAAGTTATTATTAGCCAATGTGGATAATGTACATTGATTTGGGACCCCAACTTTGAACTTCATCGCTCTAGAAGCTATAGATGTTTCGTTTTTATCGTCTGGTAATTGAAAAGGCCCAAAAGAGGGTTCTACACGAATCCTACGAGAAAAAAAAACGCCGACGGTCATGCTCGCCAGATGACATCAACTTGGTCTGTCCGAAACCTGACCCAGGCAGTAAGGGCAAGCGCGTTGACATCGATGTCTCCTCGATGGCTTACCTTTGAGTGCATGTACTCTTTGCAAGGGGTGTAGTTTGGCCCATACGAAAGCCGAGGAGGCCAGCTTGCGCAATCATGATGCCGTTGTCAATGCAAAAGCTGTGATGTAGTGATGAGACGGATGAAAAACGGATGAATGGGTCACTCTGACCGCTCATCTGTGGCGAACACCTCTCCATTCCTTTCTCGAGCCATGATGCCCATCATTTCTTGCAGCCTTTCGTTGCCTACGGACGGATTAGCGTAAATAACCCACTCCGTTCGTTAAAATGCACTTGCAACCGACACCACCGACGATTAGCACTTCTTTGCTACCTATGTGTGCCATAGCTCGTTCAGTGATTTCAACAAGCATTGCAAATACTGTTTCTTGAAGGGAAAAGCAAAGATCAGCAGGTGTTATAACGTCTTCGTCTTCTGGACTTTTTTGTTTCCCGTCCGGTCGATACCTCTTATCGTACGTAAAGGCCTCCGCAGACGTCAGAATACCAGAAAGGCTGATGTCCATTCCTTTGGTGGCATATGGCAACGGCAGAAGTCGCTTTCCCCTGATAAGGGGATGGTAGACGTGCCGATAAGGAAATTTCCAGAGGCCTACCTCCTTGCCTCCTGCTCGATGTTGTAACCTGGACTGGGGTCGTTGCTCAAATTGATAACTCGAGCAAAGCGGTCCAAGCAGTTCCCAACAGCGATATCGAGGGTCTCTCCGAATATCCTGTAGCATTGCCGTGAATATGCAATCACTTGAGTATTGCCACCCGACACGTAGAGAACAACAGGATTTTTTGCTCCAGTGATTTCCCGCCCCATTTCAATATCTAAATCTCATCAGCGACCCAGAAAGGAGGGCCAAACGCAACGTACGACCGATACAGTGGTTAACCCCCACTAATGGTTTTTCAAACAAAAGAGACAACGTCCTGGCCACAAGAGCTACGGATTGAAGGGGAGCACCCATGCCAGGTCCTTGACGATTTGTTTTAGAAAGAATATCGCTTCAAAAGTTAACACACCCTTAGTATAGCAGATACAGTCCAAATCATGCATCGATACGTTTGCCTTCAAAAGACAGTCATTGATGACCTCGAGTGCCCATTTACGATGATGTAGAGCAGTGTCTCGGGGTTGAAAGCCCTCCCCAGGTGGGGTGATGTAGGTGTGCCTGACATTTGACAATACTATCGAAGATCCATCCTCAGTGTGTTTGATCACACCAGCTCCGAGTTTGTTTGCAGATCCTTCAAGACCGAGGGCCAGACGAGGCCGTTCTTTCTGAAGTATGAGTTTTCGCGAGTCTGAGGTTCATCTGTCAACCAACCTAGGTTTATCAAAGGATTGGATCTACGAGTGTGGCTCCGCATATTTTCTTGATTCTGGTTGACACGGTTTTGGAAATGCAACTCAATGATTCGACCGTGTAAGAGTGGACGTCTTGGTATAGAACAAAAAGAAGGCGAGTGAATGATTAAGCATGAAGATACAATACGGTACTTGAGATATAAATACACTATAATAATATCACGATAACTTGAACATGTACATGAACGGACCTAGTGTAGCTGGGAGAGAGCTTATTGAACTTGTCGAACGGTCCGCTTCTTTCTCTCGTAAGATTCGTCGCCTTCGTTGCCTTCCGTTGTTCGCTTGCTTCGCGCTGCCGAAGTGGACTTTGAAGAAGGGGTAGCCATCTTGCTTATCAACGCTCCGAAGAGTTGTTCGTCGAATCCTATGCACTGTAAGCGTACACAGGGGATCAATAGCTCTCCGCTATCGTACGCAGCCATGATGGCGTCAAGGGTACGAACATCTTTTGTTTTGGCCTTTGTTGTTTGAACGTATGTGCACCTGACCTGAGAAAATATAGATGAAAAACCGCCAAAAGGCAAGAGAATCCGAGCTCACATGAATGGCAAGTGTCTTCCATTCCTGAGGACTAAGAGGTTCAACTCGCTTTGCGATGTACTTCCCAAGGTACCGAAATCTCCGATTATCTTTTGTCTTCGTTTTTTTCAGTCCAACAAACACACTGTGTATTTCAGGAAGCTCGAAGGTATCTTTCTCTTTGCCAAGACCCACGAATATGTATCCATTTTCACCAGGCGTTGAAGGGCACCAAGGATTATGGTCCAAACCGGGACAAAGGTAACTAGAAATGTTTCGTGTTTCTGCCAAAGGTGTTTGGCTAGCAGTAATCCTGATGGTTGAAGGGGCACGTCAGTAAAGGAGTTGATGTCGACATTGTGATACAAACCGAACAATCAGCGGTTGAATACTTCCACCTAATGCATTCTTCATAAACTCACGGTCAAAGGTATGGTCGGACGCAGCATCAACATCGGGGATAAAAACAGGAAAGCTGTCAATCTCCATTTGGCGGTGGGGAGGAATATGTGGAGTAACAGATGATGAATGCGGTTTCGACACAGAAGGCTCGACGATTGTCGGATCTTCTTTGCCAGAGTCAACAGTAAGGTGGTTTGCAGTCGGCTTCACGGGCTTCTTGAGCGCATTCGGCAGACTGGCGATGTTGACTGACGGTATTACTTCTGCAGGGACAGACTGCGTCGCCCTAGCAGAAGCTACATGAGGTTCATGACTGGCGGGGACGACAACATGTCGTGCCTATAAACCAAGTTGTATTTTGAGACGTGTTGGCATCCTTTAGGAACACG
Organism: Laccaria trichodermophora; assembly: GCA_018417955.1. NCBI lineage: Eukaryota > Fungi > Basidiomycota > Agaricomycetes > Agaricales > Hydnangiaceae > Laccaria > Laccaria trichodermophora. The sequence goes on from JACTVC010000002.1 coordinate 2,269,308, forward strand.
TACCAACTGTTTTAACTTTGTAATCGTCTCATGAAGAACGTTGTTGCTCTCCTTGATCTTATGAAGATTACCATGGGCAGTCTTAAGTTCGTCGCGCAGACCCTTGTTGTCTTTTTCGAGTGCTTGGTTCGAGAACTCTAGACGTTCAACCTGTGTCACATAATTTTTTTCAGGCTGCTTAACCTCAGCGTTGATGCACGACCATACCTGCTCCTCAAGTGAGTATACCCAAGCCTTATTCAAGTCCTGCGGTTGTTTGTTTGTAGAAACCTGTTGATAGTCATGTTGGTTGAGCCAAATTCGACGAGGTGGCACGGCAAACCTCGTTGAGTTGGAGCAGCTGCTGTCTCAAAGTTTCGTTCTTGTGGGAGATGTTGGATAAAAGCTGCAGCTGTTATCTTGGTCAGAGCAGCTTTTGAACAATAGATTATATGTACTTTCTGCGTTAAATCATCATTTCCCGACTGAGACGCGGAAAGTTGTGCTTGAGTAGTTTTCAATTGCTCTTGAATATCGTTGTTGAACCTATTTAGTTCATCTCGTTCAGACTGAAGAGTTGAGTGTGCTCTTTGAAGTGTTTCAAGCTCTTCTTGAATATTCTTGCTGTATGCTTGGATCGTGTCCCGTTCGCGCTGAAGAGCAGTGATTTGTAGAACAAGTGATTCTATCCTCTGCTCAGAGTCCTTGAGCTTTGAGTATGCAGTGAATAATTAATGCAGCTGCATCTAATTATTATCAACCAACCTGATTCCGAAGCTTCTGGTATTCGTGCTTCGCTCTCCCAAGACCAGCTTCGGCCTCCTGAAGCTTGTTCGATGTGACAGTGCTCGATGGGGGATATGCTTCCAGCGTCGCGGTTGTAGGTTGACCAGAAGAAAGCGGGCAAGGCTCCGTTACCTGCTTGAAAGAGTGCAATTCGTGGCGGTATTTATCCCGCTGGTCACGTACGTACAATAAGTTTGTGGAGATAGAGATCTGAAGAGGCGACTTACTTCTTCTTGCGTTTGCATGAGCTCCTTGCGTAGCCTGACAACATTTTGTGAGGCATCAGACCACCGCTTGAGCACGTCAGCCCAGAAAACGTCGGGTTCGTCCATAAGAGACGTTGGGAGGGAGAAAGGTAAGTATCATGACTACGTTTTGGCCATTTACAGTTACCTTGTTACTTGTACACACATATCACGTGAGGGCGTTTCAAAGTAATTTCTCATTTGAAATTGAGTTACTTCAAATTCATGGGCTCTACCGGACTACAAACGCTCTATCTATCATAGCATAAAAGTTAAAGGATTTTCAAGGTATCCTTTGAAGGCAGTTAACCATCTGGCACCAACAGCGCCGTCAACAGTTCGGTGGTCGGAGCTGAGAGTAACCTTCATCACTTGCACGATTTTGAAACCACGTTCCTCCTCCGAGGCAGGAACGAGTTTCGCCTCCGTTGAGCCAACGGCAAGAATGCATGACTGTGGAGGGTTGATAATGGCAGTAAAATGGTCAATGCCAAACATCCCAAGGTTGGAGATGGTGAATGTCCCGCCCTGCATGACATGTTAATACCTGCGTGTGGACATTTGTCAAATAACGAACCTGGTACTCAGCAGGTGCCAGCTTCCCGTCCCGGGCCTTCTTTGCGAGTGCTTTTGTTTCTGCAGAAATAGTAGCCAATCCCTTTGAGCCAGCATCCTTGATAATGGGAGTAATAAGGCCTGTCGGAGTAGCAACGGCAACTGAAATGTCAGCCTTGTTGTATCTGCAAGTATGAAATGAGTTGACCGAAACGATGTTTACGGATGAGAGACTGACGTTCGGATGACCTCTCCAAGCCACGCCGAATTAGCCTCTGGGACATCGGAAAGTGCACAGGCTACAGCTTTGACGATGAAGTCGTTCACGCTGAGCTTCGCAGATTTATCCTTCTCTGTAAGAGTCTTGTTGAACACCTCTCTTAATTTCAAAGTCTTGTCCATGTTAATTTCGACGGTGAGATAATAATGTGGCAACTCTTGCTTGGATTGTGTAAGGCGGGCACCGATTGTACGACGCATGTTAGAAATAGGCGTGTCGACATAATCAGGTAAAGCTGCTGCCGGGGGTTGCGCCGCGTTCGTCTGGGTAGCAGAGGCCAAAGCTGGTATCTCCTTATATTTTTCGACGTCCTCACGAATGATCCGGCCCCCAGGGCCAGATCCAGAAACTTTAGCCAGAGGAATTCCGCGCTCGAGAGCAATCTTCTTGGCAATGGGGGATGCGAAGATACGGTCCCCAGAAGGAAGAGACTCTTTAGATGGCGTACTAGGAGTCGTTGTGGGAGGCTGCGAGTCCTTGGGAGGAGGTGGGCTCTCTGCTTTTGGTTCCGTGGTCGTCTGGTTGCTCGGTGGGCCCCGAGTAGCCGCTTGTTCAGCGAATGCGGCCGCACCCGAAAGATCATCGCCCTCTTCGGCGACAACAGCAATTATTGACCCAATGGGCACACCCTTCGCGCCATCTTGTGCCTGAAGATTGAGGGTTAAACTATGAGCATGAGACGAATACTACACTTACAATGATTTTAGCAAGAATTCCGTCATCCTGGGCTTCGACGTCAATGGTAGCCTTGTCGGTCTCCTGCGAACTGGACTGAGCAAATGAGACCCAGACAACTTGAAAAAGACTGACTATTTCCAAAAGAACATCCCCAGGAGAAAAAGCCTCTCCTTCCTTCTTCTTCCATGATGCAATGCCACCCTCAGTCATAGTAGGGCTCATTGCTGGCATATTGAAGGGAGCAAGGGCACGCCTTCGAGCCGAGACATGGAAGCCTAGTGGTTGTCAGGTGTGAAAAACATAAGTGAATAACGCGTACACACCGCGCGACAAAATGCGAGCTAAGGAGGAGGCCATGGAGAGAGTCAGGCGAAAGGAAACTTGGTAAAGTTACAATTCAGGTCCCTGTCACGATTTGTTGGGGAGGGGTGGGTCAAACTCAAACAAACAATGTATGAGCGGACCGGCGTACTTAGTAATTAATTAATTTAATAATCAATATGTCCACTTTGCTTCCTGGTCAACCAGTTGTCCTGCCCTCTCATGGGCCCGCTCCTCAGCTTGGAACAGGAGTATATGTCCGCGATGCATGCACAAGAGCAAGTTTACTTGGGGTGCCCACTTTGGACGCCGCTGTTCGTCACCAGTAATCTTGGTGTTTTTTTTTTGCCTCAATGCCGCCTCTCTTAGACCCTGACGATCCCTCGCCTTCGCCCTCGTCCTCCCGCCCCCAATTCTGTCGTCCTTGGTTCTGTCACCCGTCTGTCCCCGTTGCAAGCCCTCATATCCATATCTGTTGTTGATGGCGTCCCCCTTCCTGCTGGAGAGGAATTTACGGGGGTCATCAGGACGCAAGACCTGCGTGCCACCGAAAAGGACAAGGTTAAGATCGGAGATTGTTTTAGAGGCGGCGACGTTGTGCGAGGCGTAGTGGTGGGTCACTCATCGCGATGAATGACTTTTCTGACAAGGACTGTCAAGATTTCACTAGGTGACACCCGAAGCTACTTCGTGACGACCGCGAGGAATGACCTTGGTGTAATTTTTGCGACAAGCGAAGCTGGTTAGAACGTTGTCGTTCCACTTGTCCTTGATTCACACTGCCACCCTGACAGGTGCCACATTGGAACCAATCTCCTGGCAGGAAATGCGGTGTCCGAAGACTGGCAAAGTTGAGAAACGAAAGTGTGCTAAACCAGAAGGTCTCTAGCTAAATAAACGTAATTTGCCAACTGTTCTCAGCAATTGTAGCACGTTTCCTCTTTTCTCGAGTGACCTATGTACATAAGGGTCTGGCTGGGCAAGGGTTGTTTTTGCAAATCGGCCAATTCTTCAGACTTTGCTAAATTAGGCAACATTTGGTTTATTAGCAACCACCTGAACCAAAACGTAGGGCAGCAAGTGAAGACTTTTCCTCCTTTCCGTACCTCCTTTTCATGGCCGCCGTCTTGTCCCCGACGGATCCCCTCCGCAAGGATAGGTATACCTCTCTCGAGGATAATGGCATCAGGCACGTCAGTCGCGTCATCTTCTCAATGCCTTGCCTTACATGGCTGTCACACTTAGCTACGCGGCAACGAGTACGGATTGGCGGGAAAAGTACAATGAGGTATACTCGGTGTTTTACACTATATTTTATCTCACTATCCATTCAAGGTACTTGACATGCTTGTCGAAACCCGCGCTGAACTCGACGACTTTCACCACGCGAGCAAGGAACTGGAGGCTGAACTCGAAAACGAGTTGCAGAGGACGGAAAAGGCACAGCAGGATCTGAAGGTGAAAGTGGCTAAATCTCAAAATGAACGGGATGAATGGAAGGTGGGCCACAGTTTTCATCAAGCGAAAGCCCCTTTAACATTCCTTAGACCAAGTTTATGTCCCTTCAAACTACCCACAACACTACGACGACATCCCTACAACGTGAATTAGATCAATTAAGACAAGAACACCAACAAACTAAAGTTCACTTGCGGGAGCTCGAGATGGGCAATGACGATTTAGAAAGAAATGAACGCGCTGTCTCTTCAAGTTTAGCTGACATGGAGGCGAAGTATTCTCGGGCGCTAGAAGAGAAAATTCTATTAGAACACGAGCTCTTGGAGAAGGCCAACCTGGAGGAAGAAACCCAACGACTCAAGGACGAATTAAGAGGTATCTGCCACATTCATTTTTCTTATCATCCAAGTCCTCTCAACTTGAAAATTGCAGATGCCAATGTAGAAATCTCAATTTTGAAGGACCAGCTGGCCTCGTTGTCCACGGAAAACGGCTCGTTGAAGAGTCTTTCTGTCCAGTACCCCGCTACGTCCACAGCCTCGGATGACAATCTCCTTAAAACGGCACCCCCTGCCGATCTCGAGCTTGCGGATTTGTCGCCGAGTTCTGACAGCGTGAACTCCATGTACTCTACTCCCAAAGCAACACCCTCTTCTCGTTCAACATTCCAATCTACACTGTTCCAGCGCGCCAGTTTCCAGCAGAACAAGAACAGTCCTCTCCAACCGCTGAAAACGTCTGACATATCTCGTTCGATCACACTTCCGTCCATGTATAGCCCATCTACGTCTACTTCGAACTCAACCTCAAGGGTTCCAACCACTCGTGGAACCCCACTGCGGACTATCAGCACAAATTCCGTCATAACGGGAACGTCTTCCAAGAATAAAGGGGTTCAGATGGTGTCTGAAATGCGCGCACGAGTGAAAAATCTGGAACAAAAAATTCACACTCGAGTTCCGCGATTGAGGATGGCGAGCATCACCGGTCGTGCCAACACTATGGCCCCGTCCCCTATTCCAGTCTCTGCCAGTTCATCGTCATCAGTATCGAATGCTTCCACAGCTAAGACAAGTTGGGAATCTCAAAGGAAAAGCGTCGATTCGAGGCGTAGCCAGGATAGTGAAGCAGAACTACAGTCAAGAAAGGACGTCAAAGGAGATTCTTCTGGCTGGGTCTTGATCATGGAGGATTCACCTTCGCCGCAACATAACAAGGAAAAAGACCGTCAGAAAGATAGAAGAAGATTGTCAAGCCCAACAGCGCCAACAGCGTTCCGCCCCACTGCCTCTACGAACGGTCGGGCTCCTTCTCCGTCGCTCAGTACGGGAAGACCCGGTTCCCTTGCGCAGAGCGTTGCAAGCACAGGATTGCGACGTCCTCAGTCCCGCCTTTCTGCAAATAGCTTGAGCGCTGCGGCCTCCTCACCAACCACGGCCTCACGCCCTGCGACCCCGACCTTTTTACCAGTACCGTCGGGTAGTAGTTTGTATGCACCTTCTTCTGGTCTCGGGCTCAAGCGTTCAACGGGTCCAGGAGCACCTAACCCATTTAATCAACTAAAGCGATCTTCATTGGGACAAAGCACCAATGCGCCTTCATCGACGGAACGTGAACGCCCGACCACGATGCCTCCGTTGCCACGTTTGGGGTCGAACCCAACCAAACCCGCCAAGGAGGATGTTAAAGCCCTCCCCGAATTTCTCGGACTCCATACAAATATTACCATGCGACCTCCAAAGCTTCCCACTTCGTCAGGAAACGCGGCTTTGTCGAAAAGTCGGATAGGCCGACCCAGCAGCACCGGACTATCTGGCAGGAAGAGCAGTGGAGAACCGAATAACGCGCTCGATATCCAGGATTTACGACCAAGGTCGGGAAGTACTACAGGCGGTAAATAATACCTTTTCAGACGACACATTATGATAGTACCTATGTAAAGCAATATCTACGTTCCTTTCGTTTCCTATAAGTATTCACGCACAATGATTGTTGTATTTAAATTAGACTTGTGTGACAGTGCGTGACTTGCTTCCCCTCCACCAATAATGTCAACACCAAAGCTGTCGTTGGAAGAACGGTCGCTCAATCATCAACTTGTTCTCGACGAAGATGAATACACAGCTGCTCTTTCCAAGATTATCGCCCGGGATTTTTTCCCTTCTTTGGTCCATCTGGACGCAACGAACGACTACCTGGATGCTCTGCACTCTCAAGACCCCCACTTGATCAATGCCTCAGTTCTCCGTCTCGAGGAAATAAGTGCCACCCCGCTGAATTCCACAAAACGCAGAGCCCCATATCAGACTCCCTCGCAGACGCCTTTTGGTGGCGGCCCATCGCAAACTCCCCTACGAACACCAAGGGGCGAACCGCCAAACAAGCGGCCGAAGTATGATAGTGATTTGAGTCTGGATGCATTCCAAGCTCGATACACCTCCGAGGACAATTCAAGTTTTACTCAAATACTGGACGAAGAGAACAGAACGCGAAAGGAAAAGTGGGGGTGGGCATGGGAGGCACAAAGGCGTGTGGAAGCGCAACAGGAACGTTTAGTGGAACACAGGGAGAAAATGCTTATTGAGGCACCTCCCGTTCCCGGGGTGAGAGAGAAGTTTATGATTGAGACACCAACACCAGCAGGCCTATTGACAGACGGCACTGAAACGGATAAAGGGGCAGAAGAAGATATCGAGAAGGATACGGGCAAGGAATTAATCTTAGCGGATAATGAGGAAGAGCCAGAGGGAGAGCAGGTCGATGTGATGGCTCCAAAGAAAGATACTCGCTCAGCAGGCGTAGATGGTTGGACATTCAAGGTTCGTGTCTTACTTTTCTCTCACTGATGGTGGGCATTCAACACTTCCTCCAGGCTCGAAACTCCTTGATGTTCCCTCCAGACGCAGATGTCTCTCCATATCATCAACCGCTGTCATCTGCCCCGACTCACCCCAAAGTCATCAAATATGGCAATACACGTCTCCAAGAACACGAACACGAAATCTCGACTCCTCGTTCGTCGGCCCCTCCAAGCCCGACACACAGTCGAATCAAAGCAGCGATCACCGGCACTCCGTGTACGTTCATTACTACTTTTCCAGCATTTTCTTCTCATCTTGATCCAGATCACCCCGGTTTGCCTACCGCAAAGGGGTTCCCTCTTGTGCCCACCCTTCCTTCACCCACCCCATCTGAACTTGGGCCAGCCGCCATGAAGCAATTGATGACATGGGGTACGCTAGATGCAACTCCTCGCATCATATCCCAGAGCGAAGATCCCCTCCCAGCTCCCAGCACACCTTTCCACCTTCCTGAGATATCCTCTCGGGAAGCTATTTCTCATAGGTTGTCAAATAATGCGTCCAAAAGCTTACGAGCAAAGGCTGGTTTGTTAGGCTTGGGACAACATGGACGCCCTTCAGGAATCTCAGTTCCTACTAGGAAGGGCAATATGCCGCCCCCTTCATGGACACCTCGACGATCGGAAGCGGCAGGGAATCTGACTCCAGCTGCGAGGAGGCTTTTAGAACGGAGCACAATGGGTGCTGCAGCTGCGAAACGAGCCGAGGCCATGGAGAGAGTGGCTGACTGGCACGGACGTGCAGGAAAGGAGAGGGAACTGAACCGTGTTCGATGGACACCTACTCCCAGTCCCGTTGCTCGCCGATAACTCTATACTGTATGTGATGCAAATTGTAACGTATGCTGGATTTCCCAGCTACTTAATTAGAGGCCCAAAATGTGGTAAATATCGTGGATGCAGATCATATTATCCTTCTACGCTTCGAATCTGGCTCCGTATTATCTTCTTGAACACCCTTGGCTTTTGCCTCTTTGTCCTTCCCCTTCCGGATGTTCACTGAAGCCCCCGACGAAGTTGAAGCTATTGGAGTCTTTGTCTTCTTTTTGACAACGACACCCTTCAGTACTTTCTTCGGGTCCTTTTTGGCAACAGGTAGAGGCTTCAAAGGTGGCGCTGACTCCGCAACCCGACCCATTATCGGAGGAGGATTATTAGCAGCGCTTGCTCGAGCAGCTACTGCCCTATCGCATGAATTAAAATCAAAAACATGGGCTGGGAGAACGAGAAGCATACTCTTTGAAGCCCCTTACTTCCTCGCCGTCTTTTTCTTTACGTTGACGCTCCTCTTCTTCCTGTCGTTCTCTGATAGAATCGAGAAACATAATTTCATCCTCTTCCAAAGCTCTGAATTGATTGGCTACGAGGTCGTTTCGTTAGCAGGCAAACGTAACAGCATGCGATGAGTATTTCCCACCGAGCTTGGTCTTTTCTTCCCATTCTTCTTGCTTTGCAATCTGCTTGAGGTTGAGCGACTACAGAGTATGAGAAGAGGTACAGACGTACCCGATTTGCAGCGAGTTTCTATGCGTTAGTTATATCGAGACCAACAGAAGGAAGTGAATACAACAAAGAGAATAATGAACCGCAGCGAATTACTCACTTCTGCCAGACTCCTTCCATCGTATGAATCTTCTTGTTGCTGAGGAGGCGGTTCTTGACCCAATCTAATTAGAAGAGGTGAGCGGCAAATGTTCCGAAAAAAAAGCAACCTACCGAGCATAGGCCGCCTTCCACTGCTCGTCTCGTCTCGCTCTTGCTGTGTCTACTTCATCCTGAGAGACGAAGCGAGAGCCAACGATGCCTGTTGAGAGCGACGGGATCATGGATTCTTCCATGGTGGATGCAAGGAGAGCTGTGTAATAGTAAATAATTCAGTTCTATACAAGCTACACCCATGTCCAGCTCTTCTCGCCACCAACCTCCTTCTATTCCCTCAACCACAAGTCTAAACCAGTCCACTAGTCTACGCAGCGCACGTCGCCCACCACCTCCAGTCACCACAGTCGTTACTTCTCCTCGTTCGTTTCTACCCTCCAGAATCATATCAAAAGTCTGAAACACCCTACACTCTATAGCATGGGCTCGCGACGAGCCTCCATCACCTACAGAGAAAGCAGATCACACTATACATGGCGCTCATCCAGAATTCCGTCAATCAGATATTGCGTCACTCCAATCCAATGCCTCCAATCCACCGTCTAGATGGTGGACTTTTACCCACCCACGAGTACGCGACCCCTCCCTTGATATCGACACTGGCCCTCCTAGGCCCGTCAGGAGGAATTTCAGGGATCGCTCAATGTCATGGCTTCCCACTTCTGCGAGCGCACGTGAAGGAGCGTCTTTCACTCGTAAAGGGAAGGAAAAAGAGACCGATCCTGGAGAGCATATTCCACCGATTATTCGCCTCCCATCCGAGCCTTCCGCGCCATATACTTTAGCTCACGCCGTGACGCCTGGTTGGGATATACCATGGTCCTCCCGTCTAGCAGCTCAGGGGCCGTTACGCAATCATGAGAACTCCTACCCGTTTGAGAATGAAAATGATGAAGATGAGGAAAGTAACAAGGATGTTTCTCTCTGGGGCAAAAGGAAACGGCGGTTTCGTAATTTCATTCTAACCAACACCTATGTACCACTGGTAAGCTCATGCCGTCCTTTTCAACGCCCGTATCAACGACTTGTCCTTTCAGTTGTTCCGCTTTATAAACATTGCGTTTACGACCGCTGCCCTTGGCATGGCCATCCGAATAAGAGAGATCGAGTTGAAGCATAATGCAATGGGAGCCGTAGGCAGCTCACCGTAAGCATCAAACCCGGTCACCTGAATAGCGGACTGAAGCGACGCTTCCAGAACCGTAGTCATCATTTTCGCCCCCTTGACTCTTGTGCATGTGATGATTGCGATCTACGTAAGTTGAGGACACTTTCCTATGGGTCACTGAGCTTACCACTTTGACAAGCTTGAATATTTTGGCCGTCCATTGGGGCTCTGGAGCACATCTGCCAAACTGGCACACACGCTGTCTGAAGTCTTATTCATCTGCGCATGGTCTGCAGCACTTTCCCTGTGTTTCGATAACTTCTTCACCTCTCTGATTCCCTGTGCCTCGGTTTCGAGCACAGCTTGGTACAACAAACTTCCCCGACCTCCGAGTCAAATACCAAACAGCGAGGGTTTCATTGGCGATCGAATATGCGACGCCCAACTATCATTAATCTGTCTCGTTGGCGTTGGGCTCATCGCATACTGCATGAACCTTGTGATCAGTCTTTTTCGTGTCGTTGAAAAGGTTAAATATCATCCTTCAACGTATCCTCGGACCACTTAGCATAGATTTGTGTGTATCATTATGTACTATTCTTAACCTGATTAATCACGAGACCTCAACTCGCCTCTTCGCTTCCAAATTTTAATCAAAATCCCTCTCAAATCCCAATGAATGCCGACTGGCAACCACGCTGACGTCGAGATGGATACCTTAACACCAACTCACGACCGCGGCTCCGTTCGTGTTGGCGTCTTACAGGCCAACTCTGTTGCCCGGGCCCGACAAGACAAGAAGAACTACGCCCTTGGAATCGTATTGCTTCTGTTGGTTGTTTTCCTTTGGACCTCCTCAAACTTTGTAACCCAGGTAAGCGGTGATTTTTTGTTCCATCCAATCACCTTAGCATCCATTGCCCATAGGACCTTTTTGAGGGTGGATACGAGAAGCCGTTCTTGTTCGTTTCAATCATCACGCTCAGCTAGCATGGACTCTCATTTACCGTGCAGCGTCACATACATGAACACCAGTGCCTTCTCCTTTTATCTTATACCGTGGCTTGGGAAGTGGTGGTGGAGCCGTCTCAAGGGAGGGTCAGGCGATCTCAAACCACAAGGGTGAGTATGCCTCAGCGTCCGTCATTGTCGTAAAATAAACCGGTTCCGTGATGATATCAGGCTGGCTGAAGATTATCAGCCATTAGCAACTGAACCTAGCCACAGTGAAGTTGTAGGGGACAACTTCATGCATCCCTCATTTCTCATTGGGCTCATTTTGAGCAGCTAGATTCTGCTGATCAAATACCAATATCGGAGTGTAACCTACCCGCCTTAACGGCCAAGGAAACGAGTCATCTCGCCCTTGTTTTTTGTTTATTATGGTTCGTTGCAAACTGGACTGTCAACGCTTCTCTAGACTATACCAGTGTCGCGAGCGCGACGGTGCTTTCCAGTACGAGTGGTACGTTCCTTTTTCAATATGACTATACCACTCGATGAAGCGCCCATTAGGCTTCTTTACACTTGGAATTGGTCGTTTGTTTCGAGTGGAAAATTTGACAATCATCAAGGTGGCTGCCGTGTTTACCAGGTAGGTTTCAACTGCAGTTCCGTGCTCTACTTGCCGCTGAATTTATGGCGCGCAATTATAGCTTTACCGGGGTCGTCTTAGTGTCATTGTCCGATTCCAAATCCTCACAACAACCTTCTGGTCCAGCTTCACGCCCCAGCTTACATCAAGTGACCGATCGCTTACCACATCCTATCCTGGGGGACACGCTTGCACTGATATCTGCGCTGTTCTACGCGCTATATGTCATTCTACTCAAGGTCCGCATCAAATCCGAATTCAGAGTTGATATGCAGCTCTTCTTTGGATTTGTTGGCCTGTTTAGCGTGGTGATATGTTGGCCCGTCGGTCTTGTCCTCCACCTGACTGGCGGAGAGACTTTTGAGCTACCGAGAGGTGGCAAGGTTTTGACAGGAGTTCTGATCAACGTAAGCCGTGGTCGATATTACATGTTCAAAGAAAAGGGCTAATTCAGACGTTAGATGGCGATCACGCTTTCCAGCGATTATCTCTACGTTTTGGCAATGCTGAAGACCACACCTCTCGTCGTTACGGTCGGCCTCAGCCTTACGATACCTCTTGCGGTACTTGGGGATTTCTTCCGTGGAAAAGATACTCACGCCCAAGTGATCTTTGGAGCGGCTTTAGTCCTAATCAGTTTTATTGCGCTGGGATTGGGAAATGGTAGTGAAACGGAGGACAATCGTAGACTAGAACATGAAGCCGTAACTTAGATGTTGTATATCTGTTATTCTTGCAGGAGCAAGCCAAGCACTGCATTATGAGATCGATCAATCTTGTGTATTGAATTTCATACTTGAGTGTGCAGACGATAGTCTATAAATACGAGTCTATGGTGAGCTTGACCCCTTGTGCATCTGTCATTGTCACCTCTGATAAATTGTGTAAGCCCAAGGAACGCCCTTCTCGTGCTACTCGCCATCAACCGTCGGTGCAGTTTAGCAAGCGCAAATATGCAGTCCAAGAAAATGCAGTTAAGCCAGTGGCTGTTGGTACGGCCGCTGATGTCCCGGTGCGTACGCTGAAAGGCTTCACAGTACGAGCGACGCAGAATACCTTGACCTCTAATATAGGGCGACGAGATTCTCCAGTTGATGGTTAGCCCCGACCCGGCGACAAGCCAGGTCCTCAGCAAGAAAGATAAACAAAACTTGAGGCGTGAAGCATTTCTCCAGAGTACGAGATCACACATGCTGGGCTTTGAACCCATATGACTTTTTTCATCTAGAGTTTGGGCAAGCAAACTCGACATATTCTAAATCCCACAATCGACGCCTAAAGCGCAAAGCCAAAGAGCAAATCGCGGGTGGCCTTTCACAAATGCAGACCGCTATCGCCGCCCTTGAAGAAGATGACGACCCTACGAAGCAACCTACTGAAGTTGACCAGTCTGCAGATGGCCCGAAAGCAAAACGCAATACGAAACGAAGCATGATTGGCGAGGGCAAGGGATCAACCCTCTCAAAATCACAGCGAAAGCGCGCACTGTAATTTTTTTCCAGTCTACCAAGATGCTGATCTCACGAAGGAATCGCTTCTCTTCACAGTGAGTTGGAGCGGCTCCGCCATCCACTTATCCTTCAAAACCCGGAATTTTCATCATCGCCATTCGAGACTATCCGTATTCATGCACAAAATACACTACTCCAACATCAAGTGCCAGAACTTAACGTGGACGCCTAAGTCCGAATTGTTTTAGTAGGGAGGTAAACATTATAGATTTAGTACTTGGTTCCGATATAATATCATAACAGCCAACAAAAGAATACACTTGTGCCACAAATTTAAAGGCGGGTATAAATCCGCTTAACCAAGAAGTAGCGAGCTAGTCTTCGCCCGCTTCCCCACTCATCCCAGCACTCCAGACTGTACTGCCGCTGCCTCCAGCACTTTTCCGGCTTCTTCTTCCGAGGCTTCTTGGGGTTATTTCTGTGAAACCTCCACTGGCACCTCGCGCAATTTCTGCACTGAGGCCCCTCTCGTGCGCATCGAGCGCAGCCAGGGAATTCTCTGCCTCGGCGCGTTCTAGAGCTTCATGAGTAAGACCAGATGAAAATCCTAGTCCAACATGAGCATTTCCGGCCAGCTCCGAAGACGAGGTAGATTGATTGGATGAAGCCTCCGAATTGCTTCGCGTCCCAAACAGCGAAATGCGACGGTTGTTATTTGCCTCCCGGGCTAACGTGGGAGGGAGATGCAGCGGAGATTGGCTAGCGGGTTGTATGCCCATTAGCTTCATTGTGGCATTCAAACGCTCTCTTTCTTTCCTGTCTTCTTCGTCCTCAAAAGTCTCAAGTTTCCGTGCACCTGTCACGGGACTAGCGCCAGGCTTTAACGTGAGAGGGCGAAGATTCGGCTCTACCTTCTTCTCGCCAAAAGAAAAAGATTTCCAGTCGAAGGACATGGAACGTCGTTGAGTTTTGGGGTTCGGCGGTTTGGTGAGGTTTGGTGATGTCAATTGAGTGTTGATCGCAGGATTGGGGTTAGATGTAGAGCGACCAACAATAACTGATTGCGGTCGAGGTTTAGGCTGAGTTGGCGGGAGTTTCGGGGGAATTGAATGTGGTCCTGCTGTCGCTGGTGTCCGTGGCTCCTTGTCGTAATCAATTGCTAGAACATGTTCAAATCCCTCTTGCGCAATGATCCGGTCGATGATTTTAGATGCGTATAAAGACAATGCCTTGTTAGCGTCTTTGAGTGATTTGACTTCGGTTCGCAAGGCGTCAATGTCGTTGCCAGCCTCCGGCAAAAGTGGATCAGAACCAGAAACCTTCCGCCCGTCAGTTCCTTTCTTACTTCGTTTTCCTTTAGGCAAAGAACGGTCTCGATCATCGATACTGTCGCTGGTAAGGATGTCTTTGTTCTCTGCGCGGCCAAGCTCCGCCGCGAGATCGAGTCCTGGGCCAGTAATGGGCAAGTCAGCGAGAGATTCCCCGCGCGGTGCGTTGTTCGACAAAGTACGTTTCCGCCCTTGTCGGCTCGGGTGGCGAGAACTACGAGATGAAGATGGTAATCCTTGGTCCAAGTCAACACTTTCGTGAAGATACTGGAGAGATTCCCCTGATTCCTCGTCAACTCGGTCAAGGGTGCTTCGCCCAATACTTCGTAAACTGCCTACATCAGCAGCACTGCCGTCTTCTTGGTCTTCGTCGTCGTCGTCGTCGTCATCATCTTCATCATCACTGGTCCTGCTTCCACCGACCTGTTTCATGAGATCAAATTGGCCACTTAGGGTCTTTTCCCGCAAGAGGATCATATAACTTTCGTTTTCCTCCTGTAGCTCCTGGTTGACACGTTTGAGATCAACGAGCTGTGTTTGCAACAAGACAAGAGTGCTTTGAAGGGACGAATATGAAGTAGACAGAGTAGAAAGTTCTAGTTTCAAAGCGGTCATTTCAGCGGGTTCATTTTCTGGATCGTTAATATCTTGGGACGGAACCTCAACGTCGGTATGAGATCGTAGAGCATCTTCCTCAGAGTCCGGCTCAACCTCTGAATCGGGTTCTGCATTTTCTGTGTCAACAGGAGTAAGTGGAGGACCAGAGCGTTTGAGAGCTTGAGTAAGTGATTGTATGCGAGACTTGAGGTGTTGTTCGTTGTCATAGAAGGCTTGACGTTCTGCTTCAAATGTTGCAGTCTAAGCAAAAATTAACGCACGAAGAATATGCCTTTGAAGGGAAGATCTAACCTGCTCATTGTACCTTCGTTGCAAATCTCTCTTCTCCTTCTCCAGTTCACGGACTTGTGCCCTCAGCTTCTCTGATATATCTATTCGTTGGGCAAGCTCCATCTCGGACCGAGACTGCTCAGCGTATAGCTCATTAACCCTCGCCTCTGCAGTATTGAGAGCCGAAGTTAAATTGTCATTGTCTGTTGTGAGCCCCGAGATGGTTTGATCCCTGTTCTGCAGTTTGACCAGGAGCTATGTCTTGTTATGAGTGGCAAGGCGAGTTGATAAGACAAAGGACGCACCTGTTCCTTCTGATCAGTTTCCTGCTTGAGGGATGCGGAGAGGAATTCGCGGGTCTCCCCATTGATCGCAGGACCTTTAGAAAGAGGTCGACGCGACGCAGCAGGAGTGAGAGTAGAAGGGGTGCGCGGCGAGGCAGCTGAACGTGCAGTAGCACCACGAGTGATGGGAGATGGTGTTGGGGAAGCAGATGGTGGAGAGCGCCTTGTCGTGGTCTTTGGAGAGGTCGTCGCCATGTTACGGCGTGTAGTAAGTCGTTATGTAAGGTCGTTTCCTGGTGGTTTCTATGGGTAATTTGGCGTCAAGGCCTTCCACGGCGAGGGAAGAGACTCTGAGGAGATGAGATAGTTGAGAGCACGACCCAGTAGTAAGAGAGACGTCGCTGTGATTTGAGAGGTCGTGGCGGCTGACTTGGTTGTAATCTATTTATCAATGGACACCATCCTTGCTGAAATTCGGTCAGAGTTCTTGATCCAGGTAAGCGACAGTAACCACTCGGCGCAGCATCGAAACGACCATTAACAGTTACTTTCAGCCGTGAAATATGAAAGTGAGCCTCACGTCTACGATTTCCGCACTTATTTAACATACCTCTCCAGCAGCACCTCCGGGTTCAACCCTGATACCAGCTCTCGATGCCCACTTCTTCTCAACCTCTTTCCACCATGCATCCCCCTACTCTTCATTAAATCGAGGAGATGTAATCGAAATTCAAGGTCTTCCAGGGTCTGGCAAAACACATCTCCTCTACTTTCTTTTGGCGACCTGCCTGTTGCCGTCTTCGCATCTGTTTGCCCCACTTGGCGGCTGGGAACGTGTCGCGTATGTTTTAGACATGGACCAAGCCTTCGATATTCGTCGGTTCAAGCAACTGCTCTCAAATCGTCTGACGCGTTTAATTCCAGCCCATGCAGTCCCACTGGTCGCTGCGAAGTGTCTTGACCGTTTGCACATTTTCCGTCCGACATCTTCCATTCAGCTTGCGGCAACCATCGCCCATCTGCCAAAGTACCATGCAACTCATTTCCGAGAACTCGATTTGGGATTAATTGCACTAGATTCCGTGAGCACTTTCTATTGGAGAGACCGCTTGACAGTCGAACAATTGCGATCTGGTCCACCACTTCATGATCCCAGATTAAATCCAAATCCTTTGCACCACATTCTATCGAAGCTGCAAGAAATTAGGCTCTCTCATGGTGCGATTACGGTCATGACAAATTGGGGCCTCGTCGCACAAAATAAACCGTTAACTGGATTCTTCAACCAACATTTAAACCCATATCCCTCCCCGTTTGTTGGGTCAACGAAGGATTTCGAATTATTTCCATTGACCTACCATATTACACTTTCGGCGGAGCACCCTGGAAAACCCTCAGAAGAGACGCAGATATTCCATGGCGCGGTTCGCACCTCCAGTGCAAATCAGGTTGGCAAATTTACATTTCACATCACGGAGAACGAGATTCTTGTGTCGAAATAGACGGGGACGGGAGCTCGTACTAAAGCAGCTACCATAGCCTACATTTAGGACTTAATGGGATGAGTGTAGTGATAGTACTAAGTAGTGTACCTTGGTGCCAGTTGTCAAAACAACCACGTGATGTCGTGGCGGAGAAAAAAGGGAATGGATAGTCGTATTTGACAACAACGAGCATTGGAAAAGCTTTTCTATCGTTGGTCGTTTTGGGGGGAGCCGCAACGCAAGCTTTTATGCTGCGAATAGCGCAGGTACCCTGATATCTGCTAAAGCAAGGTTTGTCTGTTACTTACATCCTCTAATATCAGACTAATTCAAGACAGGATAATCTGAGCGTTGTCCATGCTCAAGAGCGTCGTTCTTGCTCGCAGGCAACATCTCGATCATTTTGTGCTTTTCAAAAGATGCGACCCTTCCGTTCAGCGGCCACCACTCATGCCTTTTCGTCGGACAGCAGCCCTCAATGCATCCCGTCGCCCGGACCAAGCTCATCCGGATCGTGCATCTCCAACGTCGAGGAGGCCCCTCAATCACAACGCTTTTTTTCAACGCAAAGTCCCCAATATAGACATGCCTCCCAAGATTGTTGCCCTAATCAAGGATGTGCTAACCAAATACGCCGCCCACAGGAAGATCCCAAAGTCCATCCACGCCATCCTCGCCAATCCTTCTGTGTCGGAATTTCTGTTAGAAAAGGACAGCGTTCGAAAGTTGGCAGAAAATTTTGCTTGTTCTCGGACCCCTCAACGGTCGCTCGACCTTTTGAGACTCGCCCACCACCTCGGGTGCTCCATGAAGCAGAATGCTTACGAATGTGCAACATTCCAGCTTGCGTTATCAAAACAGTGGAGACTAGTCCTCGCTCTCGTCGCACAGGGAAAACAACACACCGGAAGAACCACTTCTCGCTTGCTGAATTGGCGTGCTCGTGCATTGACAGAGGTCCAACTTTTCAACCTTTTGCATACGGTTCTCGAAGACTTCAAAAGGCATCATATTACCCCAACCAGACGAACGTTCCACCTTATTCTGTCTGGGCATATTCGGAATCACGACCTCGCTCGAGCCAAGGACTGTTTGCATGCAATGGCCAATGCTGGATTCCCTCCAGACGCGTCTACCCATGCCACGATCGCCAATTACTATCGATCATTTGGTACGAACCCTCAGATAGAAGAGGGGGCCCTAGCGAACTTATCTCTTCTGCATCCCGTTGTGGCCGTAAGCGTTGCCAACAACTTGATACGTACTCACCTAGACTCACAAGATCTTTACAATACCCACCGAATCTTATCTCTATTCCACAGGGCAGACATCGAGACTATATTCGGGATCGTCTTTGGCAGCGATGGCACATTTGGCGTCGAAAAACGTTTACCCCCGCCTCCGTCGTTTGGATCTCTCAAGCCCAATGCTGCAACGTTTGAAAATTTTCTCAATCACAGAGTCAGCGATTCCGATCTTTCAGGCGCACTTCGACTTTTGGACGCAATGGTTTCGCAGGACATTGCCCCAACCCCAAGAACTATGGCGTCTCTCATAAACGTTTACTTCGCGGCAAAGCAAGGACCCGCTGCGGTCCAGCTGGTCGCAGATGCATGCGATAAGCAATACGCGCGGCTTTTCAAGCCGATTATGTCGCAAACTTCACCTAGCACACTGCAGAGTCACTTTGCTGGGGTTTTACCCAACGTGCATGTCTTCAATTCCCTTCTCAAAGGCTTACTATCCGCCCATGGATTGGGGTGTGTACAACACATTTTACGGATCATGAAGGTTACGAACGTCGCCCCAAACGAAAAAACCGTTGAGATTCTTCTTGCGCATCTGAATCAGGTTGAAAAGGCTCGACCGAGGGATCTTCTAAGAGTTTTGCGGAAACTTTTATCACCCTCTATCGTCCCGACTCTCCGGCACTTGCACATCATCGTAAGTTGCATTCTACGCCATGAGAAATATCTGCTTTACGGTTCGGGCTGGAATGCGTTTGCTCGCAAATACTCCCGGACTCAACGTCAGCCGGCGGGGAAGCGATTGTGGCTCTCTACGGCCACTTCTTCAATGGACCCACTTGCTGGGGTTGATTTGGTCCCACATTTGGGGCGTCAGAATCTAGCACGACCCATATTAGCGTCCTTGGCTCACCATGATGTTAGAAGTGATGGACCAGCTCTTGCCTTGCGCATCAGACATGATGCGGTGATACAATCAGACATGAACTCGGCTCGAGACATCTTCAGCGACCTTTTGGCTCGTGGAATACATCCAAACGAATATCATTTCAGTGCCCTAATGGAAGGATACGCACGCTCAGGTGATCTCGAAGCTGCTGTTAATGTGCTGGATTCGGCAAAACAATCCGGAATCAAACCCAATGTCGTCATGTTCACTATCCTCATTGTCGGTCACGCCCGCCAAGGGAATCCCCGTCTTTCCCTTCAGGTTTTCAAGGATATGGTCGCGTCAGAAATCGTGCCCGACGTTCCGTCCATTGATGCGGTGGCAAGCGCATTTTACGCTGTGGGGTCAGGTTCTATGGCTAGAAAAGTGCTGATCACTCTGTGGCCCTACATCCAATCCTTTCCAGAATCGATCCGCGATTTACCTTTGAAGGAACTAGCTTCCCATTTCCGTTCTCTTCACTCCAATCCTTCGAACACCAGGTCGACAGTGTCTAAGGAGCAACGGTTACAGATATATCGCAAGCTGGTCGACGTGACTAAAATATGGTTCATTGACAGACGAAGACCACTTAACCGTAAGCGTTGTCGTAACCTACAACGTCCGGCGAGAGCTCGTAGCCAGGCGTAGTATGTAGTATGTTTACACGGCATATCTCTCGGTACTCAGTTCGGTGCCAGAATAAAATCTATCTGCGGACATCTATTGCAACGAAGGTCCCCCCCAATACTCCAGTTTTATGGGATCCTGGCGGCTAGGTAAACGACCCCTTTATTAAACCTCTACTTAAAGAGTGAACTTCGCGTCCAGCAAACGCAAAGCATCCTGGACAGCCTCTTTGGGAACCTCGCGGACCCGCTTTCGCCCACACTCTAAAAAGACTGTTTGAGTGCCACGTTGAGAGAGAGATTGCTCAGTGGACGTCTGTGCTCCCCCCACTTGAGAGAAAGGCGTTAGTCCCGGTACAAAGCGATCGGGGGGCGAAGGTGAAATGACCACTCTTGGCCCAGTACATTTGGATCTGCTGGCTACCACCTCTGCAAGGAGGGCCAGATCCGCAAACTCGACGTTCGGATGGGCTTTCAATTGACGCCACGCATCGTTCGTTGGGATATACTCCGGCGTCTTTTTGAGAGGAGACGAATCTGAACCCACAGAAGAACGGGGTGCGGCCACGATACATCCTTCGCAGCCAAGAGGATTTCCACAACAGCTCATGCTTGACGCTGAAAAGCTAAAGTCACTGGGAGCGCCTTGGAGAGGTCGGCTACTACAATTGTCGCAGGCAGTCCCAGACATCGTGACCTCCACTGCTGAGCAAAACGCCTTGCCGAAATCATCGTCTATGCAAGCCATGCAGTTGGAAGGGTCTCCCGAGCACGTGGGTTCAGCTGCGCGCTGCAATTGCGAGTGTATTGGGAAGATGGGACTTTTGGCTGAATTACCGCTCGATCGACGCCGAAGAGGGACAGCGGGTTGATAAGCAGGTAGATTCTCTAGAATCGACGAGACCTGCGGGCTTGGATGGGAGGCAGAACGACTTGATTGAGCGCTAAGCTGTTCTTCAGGAAAACCTTCGGCCTTGATCAATTCTCCATCACCGATGTGGTGGGCGATTTCCTGGCAAACGCAGGGTGTGGTTTCATTACAGAAACCACAATTGAACCTCGAGAAGTCATCGAGATGTTCCATATCCATAAGTTTTGCGCCGGATGAGTAGGATAGGATATAGTTGACGGGAGTGGGACTGGATTCGGATTGCAATACATACGCCAGGGGTGAAATTCGATCATCGGGTACTTCACTAGCATCCGGGGACGATACTAGCGACGAGGATACAGAATTGCGCGCCTCAGATGACACTCCGAGGTTCTCCAAAGAAGTGTCAGATATTTTGCGAGACTTCTTTCTTGAGTGAAGAACGGAAGAAGACCCAACCGTCAAGGACGAACCATCTCGACCCCTCTTCCTGTCGTTATCGTTTCCACTTCTGAAAAATTCTGCTTGTTCCACCCTTGCAAGTTTCTCCCTTAGTGCCTCATTTTCGTGTTGAAGCCTTTCATTCTCCTCCTTTAGCCGTTTTGCAATATTTTGTAATGCAACATTGCGATCAATTTCGCCTTGCTCGTAGGTCAAAATCCGAGCCTGTAATTCAGCAAGTTGAGCCTGCTTTCTTTCACGAAATGCACGCTGCGCGGCTCTACGCTGCAGTTAGAAACCGTGCAGTCTGACCATTAGAAGATTCACCCACCTGTTCTGTACACGCCGACCTTTTTCATCTTGCGGCTACATAATATGAATTCCAATTGAATTGGACGTTCATGCAAAGACATGAATGCACGTACCTCGCTGTCATCTTTAACTGTTAGGTCGGTCTTCGGTTTGCGGCCAGGTTTAGGCTTAGGCTGTATTACCCACTCCTTCGACGCTGCGGGACACGTCAGCACCTGTTCGACGTCAACAGGACGTTCATTCACCTGTGGCCCATAAAACCGAAGATGGTGTACTCAAAGGCGCCATAAACCCTAGAGAAGACGCCTGTAACAGGTTTATCTGATAAGATCTTAGGGTCGGTACTCAGCCAAACCCGTGGGAGTTTTCGGTCCCACTTGGAAATTGGAGCTTGCTCTGAGCGTTTTCGAGCAATTTCCGAGTCTGATGTACAGAGTATGTCATTCCGCTATTCCACAACCTCCTCTTCTATCTGTTCAATGACTTCGTCAACCCAAACTTCGATTTCCTCCTTTTCCTCGCTCGCAGTCTGACTTTTCAAGCTCTTTTGCTCGCCTAGTTCCTTCTTCTGAAGTGTGCGCCATGCGTTCCACTCATCCACGAGTCGTTTACGAAGGGCAATGAGCTCCGCACTGACACTGCTCTCTTCTGCAGCATCGTCTTCATCGAATGCACGACTGTACTCTCGGAGGTTCTTGCGAACTTGTCTCTGTTTTTCTTTTGTTAATAGGCTGATCGGGCGTGGTCGCCAGATAAATTGTTTAAATCTGTCTTGTATTTGTTTTATTAGTTCTTGCCCACGGAAGTCCCAAATTGCAAAGCCATTTTCGAGCTAAGGGAGAAAAAGCTTGAGCTAAAGCGCGCGTTTGGTGCGACCAACATACCGTATGTGTCCATGCACTTGCACACGTGGCTAAATAACGGCCACTGGGATCCCATTCAACGTCGGTTACACCGTAGTGGTCAGCAGTTCCGAGGAGTTGGATACCACTGCCCCAGTCTGTGTTTTGACCCTCTCTTCGATTAGCATCGTCCGAATTGAAGTCTAAATCCCAAAATTCCAACTCGGATTTACTAGAGGATCCAACAGTTGCAAGAACCACATGTCGCCCTCGCGGGGACCATCGGATTGCATTGCTAGTCCTTCCAGGCAAAGTACCTACCAAACAAGGTTAACAAGTCACCAGCTATTAGCTCATGCGAACACCACTAACGTAGGAGTTTGAAATTCTTGCCGTGTTCCAACTGATGGAAGCTAACATCCGTTTTTGTGGTCACTCCCGGCCCAGGATTGCCAAGGTTAGGATCAGAGCTGGAAACAATGGCAAATCGCTCGCCCTTCGGCTCCCAAGAAAAATCCAGAACGGTGTCTGCACACATAATCAGGGAGATTGTTAATGACGATGAAAGAAGGAGGGAACCTTTAAGTTCGACAACTTCAACAGGATAATCTTTTTCACGCATCCGAAAAATTTCCAAGTTACAGAAGATCGATTTCTTAGTTTTAGTATGTCGATCCACCTTGACACAAAGGAAATCGCCCTGATTTTGCCAGTAGAGTTTACACTGATGGAAAATTGTCGTTAGTACGGACCATGTGAAAGGAGCTTGCGGCTTACTTCGGTGACGTTGAACAAGTTCTTCTGTCGCAAAATGGTGCGACTTGGAAAGCCAAGGAGGGTAACGCGCGCGGGCTGATTTGCAACTTCAGGGGTCCAGTAAACCAGCATGTTTTCGCGAGCTTTTTTTGAAGTCTTGGCAGCAGGGCCACTCGCCATCACTTTAGCGTCCTTTTCCAGGTCCTCCTTATCCTTGTCACCTTGTGGGCACCACTCAAAGTCGACTACGCCTTCAATTTTTAAGCTTTTTTTGCCGTGGAGATACATGCCCGGAAGTTCATGAACACTGATCATCTGCCCTGGAGTGATGCGTGCAACAAATTTATCGTCGGGGCTCCATTTCAGGGCGGGCCATTGCATTTGTTTCTTCGATGATGGAGCGTCATTGTCGTTAAATGTGGAAAATGTTCTGAGAAGATCGCCTGATTTTATATCCCATACAGCAATGTTGTTGCCTTCATCGTCAGGCGAGAAGTATTGGGGACCTTGCAAAGCTCCTTCTGGGACAACGATAGGCTCGTTAGACCAGGTGACAAGATATTGCTCGCAGGGAGAGAAGTCGATGAGCTTCACCATCGGATGGGCGAACCGCTGCTGAGGCTTCCAGGAGGAACCTCCCCATAAACGTACTCCTTGTCGATGCAAAGTCGCAATGTAGGTCCCCAAGGGAGACCACGCTACGTAGAGAAAGTCCTTCCAATCCTGAATAGCATTCAACACTAAGCCTCTTCAGCAAGTAAAATACGCACGGCTTTATATGCAACTTCGCACTGCGAGGGTTTACCATGCCAATTAATCAGAACCTCCTCTCCTCGATATGTTACATACTGATCACGGCTTTGAGGGTCTGCGAGCCAAGCGCGGAGATGTTCCTAATTCACTAAATAACAACTTGATGGCGACAAAGAAAAAATCGACTTACCCGTGGAACGTAGTCCTCGAGTTCTGGCTCAACATATGCCTCATCCATACCCGCATACCGCTCAATGTCAGTGAAGTGGTTGACTCTGAAGGTGTGTCTCGCATCGAACGGGTGCCCATTCAGAGCCGCAATTGCAAGGTTTGCGTCATCTACGTGGCAGAATTCCACAAACATAAACCTGAAAGGTTTAGACAGCAACCAAAGAACAGGTTGAAGAACGGTACCCCTTGCTCTTTCCCGTTGCGTCGTCCCATGGCATGAATATATCTTCATGTTTGATCGAAACACCTTGCCTCGAAAACTCCTTTGTCACTTTCGTCAACAACCTCTCCAACTTTGACCGATCGATGATAGGAACGCCGTCAACGACGACGACATGGTCGAATCCATCATCGTATTGCACTTGATATCTAAAACAATTGTGTTAGCAGAATTCCCGCAGGGCAAGCGTACACACTTTGCCTCAATATCTGAAAAATCGATATCATCAACGCTCTGGCTAGTAGCTCCTGTCATTTTCGATAAGTATGTTGACTTTCAACTAGCAACTTTTTTTTGACTACTAACTAGCGGAGTTTGATTATGCTTTATTTACTGTTATTATTCAAGCAAGCTTTTGTTGTTCTCATTCCCTCAAAAAAAGACAATCGGGCTACAGGAGACGATCCCTCTATGAGAAGCAAGTCTCCGAGTAACTCTTCCTGCTTTAAATGGGAGTGGTTACGAATCTAAGCAATTCACTCTCTCCGAGCCCTGTGAGGCAGACCGTTCTAAAAATAGACCATTCGTCCACGGCGCACCTCCCTCACACAAAGAAAGCTGTACTTATTTTCTGACAGAAGAGGGCTTTCAAGATTTGTTAGATTCCTCCTGATTAAATTGCGCTGCATGCTCTGTTACGGACAATCATGGGAACTTGGATTATCTGCTGCCTGTCTTCTCTACCTGTTTGATCAAGTGTCCCCTTCTACGTTGATGCCAGCATATTCTCGTATCACGAAGCTACTCTGGCGCACGTGTGCACTGGGATACCTATCAATATAAGTACGACTCGAGGCTTCTTGCTCAAACTTCCTCCAACGATTCATCATGGCGTCTTTCGAAAAACTCCCTGGCGAAAGAGCTGATCATTTGAATGCCAATGAAAAGAAAGAAGG
This sequence comes from Laccaria trichodermophora, assembly GCA_018417955.1. Taxonomy (NCBI): domain Eukaryota; kingdom Fungi; phylum Basidiomycota; class Agaricomycetes; order Agaricales; family Hydnangiaceae; genus Laccaria; species Laccaria trichodermophora. The sequence continues at coordinate 2,294,392 of JACTVC010000002.1, forward strand.
CATCGACAACCCGCTCGTTCAGGATCCAAAGGCTTCCCGAAAGGAGATTTTGAGTGCACACTTTACGATCTGGGCAGCGGCATTTGGACTGATTAGCGATGGATGTAAGTTTTTGTACACAAATATCATGCACATAGATGTTTATCCGAGCTTTTAGATCAGAACAATCTCATGACTATGGCTAACGTAGAGCTAACTACCGTGACGTCGCGAAATTGGCTGATAGCCAATCAAGGTTATTTTCAAAAGGTTATACCCCAAAGCTTACACTGCGGTAGTTTCAACCCGAGTCTCAAATTCGCTACTCGTTGGCAAGTGTGTATCTGCCTCACGTTAGTATCCATACTAACGAGTGATATGCAATCACATAGGCGCTATCATCGGACAGATCCTCGTGGGCCTCATCTGTGATCGCGTCGGACGAAAGGTCGCCCTTGTATCTACTACCGCTCTTATTATACTGGGTGCCGCCCTAGCGACAGCTGCTCATGGCGCGAGTGGAAGTCCTACAGGATTGTTCTGGTTCTTGACGTTTGCAAGGTGAATACGGGTTCGAATCGAGAGCGAACACAAAATCTGATACGTTCTTCTAGAGGAATCACGGGAATAGTAAAAAACACAACACTCGTTTTACCGTAGTTTCTGATAAAAGTTCAGGGAGTTGGTGGGGAGTACCCGGCATCGTCGACAAGTGCATCGGAAGCCGCCAACGAGACAATGACAGATAGTCGAGGCCCAGGTGCAGATTCTTCTTTGGCTCTCATTCCCTTCCTTGCTGATGATTCGATATAGTCTTTATCATGGTTACGAACTTTGTTTTGAGCGTACGTTTTTCGGTCCTCTAAGCCGTCTCACCATCGATCGTATTTCAGTTTGGAGGGCCTTTAGCTGTGTCAGTTTTTTTGATTGTCTTGTCCGCGGTGGGAGAAGAGCACCTTCAAATTGTTTGGACAGTTTGTTTTGGAATAGGAATGTTGCTGCCCATGACAGTACTTTACTTTCGTATGCGGATGCTCTCTACGCGGCTGTTTCGCGATGGAGCCATTAAACGTAAGTAAAATACCTTGACAGTGGGTATCAGTCGATTCACTGAAAAAATAGGACATGTTCCGTATCGGTTGGTAATTCAGCGTTACTGGAAATCATTGATAGGCACTTGTGGCGCTTGGTTGGTTTATCAGATTTTATGTCCACGTACGGCACCGTTATGACTGATTTTTCCTTGTAGGTTTCTTTACGATTTCGTACCTCTTTTTTTTTCCCTTTTAGTGGATTATCTCCCTGATACATGTTCATGCATAGATCACCTTCCCGAATGGCGTGTTTTCAGGCACTATAATATCAAGTGTTATCCATGACGGCGATATCAAAAGAACAGCGGAGTGGCAGCTTCTTCTGGGGGCAATCGCGTTGCCTGGTGTTTTCATCGGGGCTCTCCTGTGCAACCCACTTGGACGTCGCAACACCGTGAGCATGGGGCATGATGTATGATGGGTTCATTCCTAAAGCCATTAATTGAATGTAGATGATGTTAGGATTCAGCGGTTATCTGGTCTTTGGTAGGTTGGACATTATAAAATATTATCTATCGTCAATTTCGATCGCAGGCCTCGTCATCGGTTTAACCTACGATAGAATCACCAAAGTCGTACCTCTTTTCGTCATCTTGTAAGTGACATGTTGGTGTCCAACCGTCTGCTCAATTTCGGAGTCTAGTTACGGACTGATGCAATCTTTCGGAAACATGGTACGATTTTCGAACTTCATTGATAGTACTTGTGAAGATTTGAGAAATTTCACAGGGGCCAGGAGACATGTTGGGCCTAGTGAGTGCTGAGTGAGTAGGGCTCAGTTCAAAGTATCAAAGCTCACGTGTTTGCATCCTCACAGATCATATGCCACTCCGATTCGGTGAGTGTTTTGTCCACCTTCGTCATCGTAAACTGAGGTGTTGAAGGGGAACCTGCTATGGGCTGTCTGCCGCCATAGGCAAGGCAGGAGCTGCCATGGGGACGCAAGCTTTCACCCCCATTCAACTGCACCTTGGCAAAAAGTACATCCGCCGTTTGCGTTTGAGTGTTTTATGTGCTGATAAATTACGGCAGATGGACATTTATTGTTGCTGGTATGATTGCTTTTCTAGATGCCCCTCAAGTTCCCCCCTGACGTAAAATCCAGCGATTTGCGGCACAACAGGCATCCTCGTGACATACTTCTTCATATCTGATATGACCGGCGTTGATCTTGCAGATGAAGATATGAAGTTTATGCAATATTTAGCCGAGAATGGATGGACAGGAGAGGTGGGGGAAAACCAGGTTGAGGGAGATGAATTACCTAATCGCGCTTAAAAAGTGGTATTAAATATTTCTTGTTGTCCTTTTCTCCTCCTGTATATGTCAATCGCCGTACCCCCATTGGCGTACAACCAGACCTTATTCCGTTCATGCTACTCAAAGGTGCATACGCGGTTTTACGCATCGAGTTATTCAGCGACTATTGTCAACGCTGATCAGCACAACGCCAATGCCGTGGCCAACATAACTCGTTCACGACGTGGGACGAAGTCTGGAGAACTGAAGACATTCTCAGCGACAAGAGCGGCCAAGGGACAACTCATCAATACGAGGAACCCACTAGATGAAAACAAACTAGAGGGTCATCTCAGATCTGTTGCGGCTGCTGGATCCCAGGTTACGCTTCAAGATGTGGAGGGGTACAGACCTCAAACTCAACCTTCAATTACCTTGCTTGAGTACGAGTCTCAGTACAACCTACTCGTTCAAAGGCTTGTTCGGTCGTTTAGTTTAGAACAACTGACCCAAGTCTTGGAGTTGTACCACCTACAACCACCGCCAAAGCCCACAAAGCGGAAATGTGCCCGTTCAATTGTGGAACAGGAATGGAATTGGCCGTCACTCGCAGATGTCCGACGAAAGAAGACTGATACCGAGTTTTCAAGTAAAAGTAAGCTCCTTTTTTCCCTACATATTCATCGTTTCTATCCTTTGTGGTCTAGCGTTCCCTCTGTCTCGCCATGTATCATTCCTATTGCTCGGAAAAGGTTTGAATACATTTTTCAAAGTTACCATCTTATGCTCATGAGCTCAAAGATGGATCTCAGTTGCTGCAGTTATCTCTTAAGCACAATGTGCACGTATCATTCTCGGATAGGCCACTCTCTCTCAAGGCTGAAGGGCTCAGCGGTTCCTTGCGTTCACTAGAGCAGGACGTGAAAGGCTTTATAGCTGTGGGTCACTCTATTTGTCCCAAATCACTTTCATTGACCAGGTATAGGGTATAACACAAGAAACGTTTGCTTTACCCGTCAAACGTACCGTATCATTGGCTCTAATACAACATATTTCCCGAACATCAGGGGCATTCTTGGAAACTGTTGACAGCCAGAAGGTATTGCTCCGTTGTTTTGGATTGTGCTTCTACTCCTAACCTTGTGTTGTAGTTGCGGATTTTCTCTAGCAAAGCTCACCCGCATACGCTTGTTTTAGCTAAGGAGCTGATTATGCAAGGGCTCTGTCAGGTTACTAATTTATATATTTATATATCCAGCGCAACTAAAATTTCACAGGAAACGTTCTCACCGACTTTGGCTTATTCTACTCCTAGATCCCCTGCCACTAAATTGGGGTCCGCATACTCCCTATACCCCTTCTTTCCTGCGCAGGCTTTATTGTGGGCAGCCAAAGGGAAGAGTTATTTCAGAGTTCGTAGGGTCGGCCGTTGGCTTGATGCCCACCCTTACGAAGACATGCACGAGCCTGTTGGAACTGAGAGTGTGACTCTAGCGACGGGCAAGTGGGTAATCTAGTTCTGATCCGATCATCGTTCTGTCTAACGAGCAGCTTAATCTGGAAAGTGAACTTACCCAGATTAAAAGTTGTTTATTGGCTATGCTAGGGAAATGCACCTCGTTGACATCACCGGTGATTAGAGCCAGGTACTATATACACGATATACGCGCTTAATAAGTCAAGCTCATGTCGTCAAGTCCAGGCCACTTAGTGTTGGGCATTTCGTCCCCTCAAAGAACCACCCTTACGCCTCCCCTTCAAGGATCCATGGAAATTACAAACATTGTCCATTGGATAAACAATTCTCCCAATAGGATAGAGTTGGTTCCCTGGTATCGTCTTATAACTTCTTTGACTCATTCGTACCCATACATACGTTCACAGTCTATCCGACGCCCCTCGCCGTTCCCGTCCTCAAGAAGACTGTACAACCTGTTCCCTTCTCTATGTTGCGGTCGGAAAAAGGGGGAAAAATTCGCATGAAACGATAAGGCCACCCACAAGAAAAGTCCTTCAATTCGAATTCGTTGCGAGTCCGCGAGGTGACCTTACGTCACAAGGCGAAAACGTGGATTCCTCACGTGAAGGAACCCATGGTGTTGCCCTGGACAATACTACTAAGGGCAAAACTTTGACCAACAGGTCATCTTGCCAAGTGGGTTATGAGGGCACGCTTGATCTTCTTCGGCCGGATCGGTAAGTGCTACAATAACTCGCTGATTCAGGGAAAAAGACATAGATATTTTTGAAGAAATACAGATATTCGCTTCTCCGCGACAAATCTTACATCCGTAGATCCCAACGATTGGCCTCAGCAGTTGAAAAACTATCATCAGCAAGTGGATACATTGTTGGTGCATGTTTTCTCTAGACGAACGGAAGTGCTCATTTTTGCCTTCAAGCCTCTCTTCTGATATAGCCGGAGCTGAACCAGAGCCCCCTATGTCGGTTGCTCACAGTGGTGTTGTTTACGCCCTCGACTCTCGTATACAACGTCAGACAATACCCAGCCAGGATGATCCCTTAGGGTTCAGCGAAGAAGTCGTTTGGTCGGGTTCCCTTAATGAAGACAATCACCCAGAGTCCGCCATCCACCAGGTAATTAAAATCTCTGTCTTATGTTTATCGTACTGATTCCCCACAGGTGGTCTGCAATAACCTCACAGACGATGCCAACTGGGCTTCCTTCATTCAAAGATGTGACTTCTTCAATACGAGGGTAGCATCACAAGAAAGGGGCCGAGAACACCGTCGAATATTTTGAGTGCACCGTAAACAGAAGTGTTAATGAGAACGTTTTCGCGTGGCCTTCTCCTTGCGTTTCTTTGCCCTAACCTTAAGAATGAGTCAGTTCGGTTGGCGTGAAAACCTGCGTGTAAAGACAAACCTCTTTCTTCATACGAGAGTCAACCATTGTATACCTTCCTTTCACTCCTTTAGGTCGACCTTTCAAACCCTTATGTGCACCTTTTGCCACGACAACCTTAATGTCTTTCTTCGCCTTTTTCCCGGCTGAGAGCCCTCTTCGCATCAACTTCTCTATCTGCTGAGCCTTCTCACGTTCTGACATGTCAGCCGTCGAATTGACACCCTCCGCCTTTTTCATAGCTTTGTCTAACTGCTGGGCAGCCTTGAACTTCTTCCGTGCTTTAGCCTCGGCCACCTTCTTGATAGGACGAGCGTCCAATGCCCGCTGTTTAGCCCGCAATGCCACCACAGCCTCCTTTGTGATGGGAAGGTTTGGTTTGTAGAATTTGGCCTCTTCATCAAGGAACCAGGCAGGAAGGCCTTCTTTGGAATTGAGAGAATATCGGTTAAACCCATCGTTGATGAGCTGCGTTTTCGTCTTCTGGTGATTGACTAGTTGCTGTGCGATGGTTACAGCTTCAGGTGTTATTAACCCCAATTCTAGATGGATCGTTAGAAGTGGACGGTGAAAGAGTCGAGAAGAGTCCTACTGTTTATCCTGGCCAATTTAATTTCATCTTCATTTTCATCCTCAACATTCCACATGGCTGTGTCGCCGTCATCGTCTTGTGGAATGAGCTCAAAGTCGTTTTCGGTGGAGGATATCTTTGATAGCAGCCTTGAGAAGGTCATAGATGTGCACAATGCCATCGCTTACCTCAACATCTTCGAAATCCTCTTCATCTTCATCTTCTAGATTCTCCATTTCATCTTCCAGGTTCTCCATATCATCGAGGCCGTTTATGCCAGTAAAGACATCTTGAGCAAACCAAACTTTGGCAGCCGCGCTTGTTTTGGGCGGATCTAGTTTTGAGATAAGGCGTTGTCGCTTCGCAATTTGCGACGAACTGGGAGGATCTTGTAGCTTTCGTCGTTTTCGCTTTGATTGCACCTCTTCTTCTTCACTGTCATCAGAGGAGTAAACGGACGACGCCTCATCATTGTTCTTGACTTGCTGCATCCTCTCCCAACCACCCTCCTCGTCGCTTTCCTCCAACTCTTGGTCAGTGTCTCGCGAATCTATTCCATGCCACTCCTCGCGCTCAGCATTCTTTCTCCTAGACTCCTTGACTTTGTATTTCGCATCTCGTTCGCGGAGCCTGTCTTGATATGCATCGTAAAGTCCATCCATCTCAGCCTCCAATGTCGCCATCTTCTTCTCTCGCTCCTCCTCTAACTCGAGCACGTTTCCATCCTCCTCATCCTCCTCGTCCTCCTCATTAGCTGGATCATCAGAATCTAAAATGATATCCCCATCCTCGTCTCTCATGAATGCCACTTGTTGAGTTGGCCGAAGGCCCTCTTCTGTTCTTCCCAAGTCGAAAATGTCGTCTTGCCCTACACCAAGCGATGAGTCTTCTTGATTCATACCGATGTCCAACGGTGCCGTCATCTGTAATTGCATGCGTTGAATGGTTCTGGTCTTGATTTCGTTTGCCCGTCTCCGCTCACGTTTTGCGCGAGCAGCTGATTCGGCGTTGAGTCTTTCAAGCTGATGCGATAGGTACGTCAGTATTTGATACTTTGATGATGCGGAGGACGGAAAGTACTTCGTCTGAAATTTGCTGTTCCTCATCAATTACTTCTGCGACCTCGACTGACTCTATGAGATCCTCTGTGTTCTGGGTTTTGAGGTCCAGTCCCAGCTGAAAATGGTTACAAGTTGAGCTTCGGTTTTTCTGGGTTGGAGAAAAAACTGACTTCGTCACGGAGAGCCAGCCGCCACTTGAGCAGCGCTTTAAAGTCACCCTTACCGAGGACTTTCAAGTCGTCGCAATTGAGCCTGATATCTCCGGTGGTTATGTCAAGCCCAAGCCATCTATCAAACTGTCATTTTTGAAGCCGCTGGGAGGAAAATAGAGCGTACTCTTTTTCTTCGTCGGTGGTGAATGTGATCTTGTTGACTGAGCCAAGAACTCCTATAGGGTCCGAGCTCAAAACAAAATTGGCGGCAGGGGTTGTCTTGAACAGTGTATAATCCCCATCAGCATAACCATCGCGATGTCGTCTCTTTTTCTCTGGATGAAATACGTTAGCTTGAACATGATTTCCCGAGGTGCCTTTATCTTCAGGAGCCAATGATGAGACATCCTTGAATACATGTCTAGGGTCAAGAAATTTGGGATCGATGTGCTTGGGGGCTAGGAAGTCTCGACAGACGACGAAAATTTCTGCAGATACATTTCTTGATATCCAGTTAGATGGAACAGAATATGAATTCAGTTTGAGACACACCTAGAGGATGGTGGTTTCGTAGCTTCAACTTTTCCGAACAATTGATTGAAAACCCAAATCAGATTGTTGTAATCCACACTACGGAAAACTTTGGTAACAAAAGTTCCTCCCTTGATCAAAAAGTCGACAGCAAGTTTCAAACTCATAAGGACAAGTTCAGATTGACTGTAAGCATCCTGAATCCATGCGGTACCAACGTTCGGAGCCCCGTCGTGGAGCACAACATCCGCTTTCCAATCTTTAAGTTCTCCTCGAATAAGATTTCGACAATGGGTGGTTGTAATATCCGCTGCGAACGTAACAACACGGGGTATTGGTTTTATCGAAACGAGATCCACGCCTACGCATGATCAGTAAGACGGGGAGGGCTCGTTGAAAAAGGGCAGACTCGCCAACAATAACGCTGTTCGGAGGCATGTACTTGCTGGCGACTTGGAGCCAACCACCAGGTGCTGCACAGAGATCTATCGTGCATCTTGCTGACTCGAGAAAGGAATATTTTTTGTTCAACTGGATTAACTTGAACGCCGAACGGGCTCGGTATCCTTGTTCCCTGTTCGCAGAAATAAGAGGCAAGTGCGGCAAGGGAGACGGTGACAAACTTTGCAAGCTTGTAATACTTGTCGAGGCGACCCTTTCCTGTTTTCTTTTGAGCCTTTCCCATCCCCGCGAAGTAGAAAGATTAGAGGGTTGCAACAAGAAAGTTTTGCGAGGGATGAATGGGTGTTTATCCCTGTTTATCAAGAGATTCACTGAACTCAAAACTATGGTGTGGTGATTTCTCTACGTAAGAGACGGACTCATGTAATGACGCTGCGTTTAGAACTCGAAGATTCTATGGAGAACGGGAGCCATATTTGGTGTAGCCAACGTCTTTTCTTCCGTGCTTCTCTGACCGTAATTCCTTCAAGCGGCATCTGGAAGCTTGGCGGGGGCATTTGGAGGCAAGTTTAGTATCACAGCCGCCGAGTTTCTGACCGACTCAGCTCTGAAGCCCATGGGTTGAAGCAAAGGCCCGGAATTACTGAAGCAAAAATTCATGCTTGGGAGACTGCTTCAAGCTATGGAGTGAGCAAAGTGTGCCGTGAACGTCTGCTGGGCTGAAGTACTAGCTGCAGGTTTATAATGGCTTGGCCCTCCTCCTTGTTTCAATGCATCCGCGCTTCGCCACTCACAGGTTTGCTGGACCGGCTATTGCTTTAGGGGGAATGGTCTTCTCTGGCAGTATCATGGGATTGGTACTGGCAGGTGATGGGTAAAGGCACTCTTGCTTCCACCTAGCACTGCGACTGAATGATATTAGATTGAAATTCCTTGGACCTATTACGCCTTTAGGTGGTGTGGCCATGATTGCTGGGTATATTTCTTTAGCATTTTAGCATAGCAATTTGATAGCAATTAAACTCGATCACGTGATGATCGCGTTGTGTCGTGTCAACTCCGAAACTCAGCACCTCGAGGCAATAAACGGACCAAGTTTGGACTTTGATTTATTTTGATTTTCTCATCCTCTCTTCCTTAATGACTGAGGCTCGTCCACTTCTTGGTCCATCTCTCTCCTTCTCCGCCGTCTCTTCAGCTCCTCCTAGGTTACCCAAACGCCGAATGTCATTGTCCTCAGCGCTCGAATTCTTCGCTCCAGCTGCATCCTCTTTTCAGCCTCGTCCATACGCGCCTAATGTCCAAGTCTCAGAGGCTCGCTCACGAGCTCTGCATTCCTCTCGGAACCAGCGAGACCTTCTTGCCATGCCACCCGCCGGAATGGATCCTCAACCAGCAGATCCAAATGTTTTTTTCATTCACCCACCTTTCGTCACCTTCCCAAATTCGCATTTACATCCAGATGGTTTATCTTATGTATTGATGGCTGAGAATCCTGAATGGTTTCTTGATGCCAACGATTTCATATCCCAACAGAACACTAACCCTCGAGCTATACCATATCCTGCTAACCTTGAGCCACCCAGGGGTTGGTGTCCGGCGAAGAAAAAAGATCTCAAAGAACGCGGTGCAGAGGGATGGCCTGAAGGAGAAGAACCACGATTACGGTGCACATTTTGTCGAAGAACTTACGCCGGCGTTAACGCCAAGAGCATGTGGAGACGACATGTCTTTGAAAAGCATAAAATCGCCATGTCTAACAGACGCGATGGCAATGAGCATCCTCGGGGACGAGGTTCAGGCAGTAAGCCTTTTCTCTTAGTATAACGACGTATTTATTCTAACTGCCACAGAGGAAAACAAGCAACTTGCATCGAACAAACCTCGTGCTGAGCCCCATGATAGGCTTGTCGATATGGAGATCGCACTGCAAACCGAGCATCAGACGCTATCGCACAAAACGAGATTCCGTTCTGTTCTTCCCGCGGAAGAACCGAAGCGGAGAGATCGTGATAGGAAGAAGGGAAGAGAGAATTTTACCGTACCAGCAACCCCTCGAATTCCTCAACAAGAGTTTCTTACCGCGTATGAAGGTGAAGACACTGACTCATCGTCATTTCAGCCTACTGTCCCATCTATTAGCCCACCCCTCACCCCTCCTTCATCTCTGTCGTCCGACCCATCCCTGACCTGTGAGGGACCTAGTGCCACACCATCCGGCACTATGCGACCTGTTATCCCGCCTTCTCCATACAACCCACTTCTTACCCCCTCATTCCGCCACTCCCCTCCTCGGTTGCCATCGGACCAGCCTTGGCGTTTTCCCAGTCCAAGTCACCCATTGCACTCTCAAACTCGTGATGTGTCTTTGAGTATGCTCATTCGTGACGCGACGAGCCCTCTTGTCAAAGAGTCGTTGGGTATTGGAGCAAGTCCTCTGGTGATTCAGTCTTCGCCCATTTCGAGCCCATTACGATCAGAAATGAGCAGGTCTAGCCATTTACAGACGCCGTCTAGCGTGCTTAGAGTTCCAAAGTCCGCTGCCAGGACCCTCTTCTCAAGAAGCCAATTCCCTTCCCCCTTTGAATTTCGTAAGGTTGGAGGAAAACACTTTTCTCGGATAGAAGGATCACCCCTCGCTCGAAATCCTCGAACGGGTGCGGGTCACCGAAAATCTATCTCTATGCTGTCAGACGATTGGTTCTCTGAAAGCTCACTCTTATCCACGAATTCTCTCTCTCTCGACAATCCTATCAATGATCCCTTCGTTGCGATCTACAGCCCTTGGTCCAGCATTGGCAGTGGTTCTACAGCGTCACCAGTGCGCCCCTCCAAACCAAGTATCGAGGCAGAAAGCCCCGTGCTACGAAGCCACGCTCAACGCGCAGGCATAGGGCTTGGCATAGGGCTGCTGGAGCCCTTCACGCTACCGAAAGATGCGAACAGTATTGATGACTTGCTTGCTGACGAGGCTGACTCCGATTTCAGAACGGAACTCGACGAAGCTGAGGTACTCCCCCCGTCTTGTAAGAACAACGTTTCGGAAGAAGTCTATAGACCGCCTCTGAAAAAGAGACGGACGTCGTTGGACCGCTGTGGCTGAAGCTTGTTTTGAACTGATCTGCTATGTTTGCTAACTCGCTATGTTTTTGCTTCCCCTGTATGTACTCTCTCTTATATATATCTTTGGCTACTATAGGAGTTATCTACGCCTTTTTGTGTATGACTGTGGTTGTAGTTCTACGTTATCGTATTCTATCGTATTTGTAAATCACTTCAGTTGACCTCCTTCTGGCAATTTGAAAGGACTTCGTGGGAAACGGTTGTGTTGGCTGCTAACTTCCTCTCATCTCCTTGAGATCTTTGAGGGTTCAGTTCTCCGCCACAACATTCAAACGCAACTCACTCGCACTTTGTTTCAAGGGTCTTTTCAAGGTTCGCATGCCTCTTACGTGTGATAATTGCAAACGCTTTAGCCAAACACTGAACGTGAAGGCTTTCCCCCAGGAACATCCCTTCGTCTGTCTATCCCGCTCTTCCTTCTTTCATAACGACCCCACGTAATATGCAAGCAATCAAATGTTAGCTGCTCTTTATTGCATCGTCAGGACATGGCTCATCACAATTCTTAGGTGTTGTTGTAGGCGATGGCGCTGTAGGAAAGGTATGCTGCAGCGAGCTGTTCACGCCGACCCCATCGCAACCTATATTATTCCTAGACGTGCCTCTTGATATCCTATACAACAAATGCCTTTCCCGTACGTGACCCCTCTCCCTCCCCTCCCTGACTTTCAAACCAACATTCAATATTTGCCTCATAGGGAGAGTATATACCAACTGGTACCGTCGCTTTTAGGTTCGCTGTCATGTGGCAAGACTTTAATTTCTACGAATCCCCTTAGTATTCGATAACTATTCCGCCAACGTGATGGTTGATGGAAAGACGATTTCTCTGGGGCTATGGGATACAGCAGGACAAGAGGATTACGACCGCCTTCGCCCGCTTTCATACCCTCAAACAGACGTGTTCTTGATTTGCTTCTCGCTTGTTAGCCCCCCCAGTTATGAGAACGTGAGGACCAAGGCGAGTTCACATCCCCCTGTAATTTTCACCGCTTCTGATGTAGCTCTGGTCTACAGTGGTACCCCGAAATATCTCATCACGCACCATCAACCTCCATTGTTCTTGTCGGCACCAAACTTGATCTGCGCGAGGATCCAGCAACGATCGAGAAATTGCGGGATCGGTAAAGCTTCCTTTCTTGAGAGACTCGTATCGTATACTGACGAGTCTCTCCAGCCGCATGGCACCCATTCAGTATTCGCAGGGCGTTGCAATGTCGAAAGACATCGGAGCTGTGAAATACCTCGAATGCTCCGCTCTGACGCAGAAAGGTCTGAAGACCGTTTTTGACGAGGCAATTCGGGCCGTTCGTAAGTACACTCACTAGGTCGTGCGGGAATTGTCGGCTAATATACTCGCAAAGTGAACCCACCCCCTCCAGTCAAGAGAGGTGGCAAGGGCAGATCTTGCATCATTGCATGAGGATGGTCAACCTGTTAGATTCGTGTGGAAATGGATTTGTATTCCCGTATTACTTATATCACGCCATTTATGTTCTTTTTGCTCAGAGATTATGATTTGTATGTTTTTTCCCCCAACTTGGCGCTTGTTGTAAAATGAAAACAAGTGTGTGTACAAGTAAGTAATAAAAGATTGATGCTGTCAAGTGCCATCATCATCAGATCACAATGGTTGCGATCCGTCAAGTGAGCCCAGGTGAGCCCGTTGGCTCTTTCGTTGATACTTACTAGAGCTCAACGTTCAGCCCTATCCTTCATTCTTTTTCACTGCTTGTCCGCTAGGCGCGTTATATCGTGCATTCGACGAGACGATGCGATTACAGACTTCCCTCGTTATAACTTGAATTCCATTCTTTACACATGACGATACGTCGCACCCGACACATCCCTGCACCCTCCCTGGACACAAACGCTTCTGGTATTGCTGATAGCACCATTAGCAATGGTTCTTGGCGTCTTTCACAATTTCCTCCTCCACCATCTTCCATTCCAACTCCATCTGAATTCGGCACCCCTTCCCCAAGCAGATCTCAGTTCTCTTTTGCTCTCCAACCTTCTGCACATCCTAGCGCTTCCCCCTCCCGTTCCCAAGGTTTTTCCGGAAATACTTTTACCCCCTCTTCTCCTCCCTCCCCGCACGATTGGCATGAAGGAGCCTCCAGTATCGATGTCGATGCAACCGAGGATCGTCTCCTTCCCACCTCATTCATCACTTCCTTATTGCAACAGGACAGTGACCTTCGAAAGGCCCGCCGCACCTCTTATGCTAGCGATGCTGTCAGTGGGATCTCAGAAATAACTTATCCGCCTCCGTTCAATTATCCGGACGCGGACTCTTCCTCTTTTCGATATCTTCCAGGCCGACATCATCGTCCCTATGGTGCTAGGAACCCACCCAGTGCGTTCGCGCCAATACCAGAAAACAATCGAATATCTGGGGATTCAGAAACACTTCACTCAACTCAGGAACACTCTGCTATTTTGAGAACCGCAAGTATTTCTCGGGGTCTTCGGGTGCACGGCGCCTCAGTTGTTGGCGTTGCGCCAGCAACCTTGCATAACATCAGTTCCCGCTACTCCGATCAAGATCCAGACCGTCATGATTCAATACGCAAGGGAGGCCTTCGTGAAATCGATGATGACTCAATCGTTGATTATAAAGTTTCTGCCAATCGTACTGCTTTCCCTTCCTTGGCCGGAACGCAAAGGCTGGTTTTCGGTAATAGCACAAGTCAGCCTCCTCCTCCGCAGTTTCGAGAGTCAGTGCACTCAAGTAGGAGTGTAGCACCATCGTTTATCTCTCGAATTTCGCTTGCCAACTCTCTTCGTCGAGTTTTTACCTGGAGAAGAGTGAAACCATTACCACCGGTTCCAACCGTGCCGCACATCCCCATTGCAACAGAAAATGAGCACAGGAAGGCTGAAGAATCTACTCCTCTGCCTAATCTTATCAATCGTGCAGGTATTCTCCACAACTTGCTGGAGAAAGGTCATCGCCCTCACAATAGCTTTACTTCCTACCACGGTCTACCATTATCGGGTGGGGCTACTACGGCCTTTGAGGTAAATAGGGATTCCAATCCTTCAAATCCTTGGCAGGCCTCAGCATCAACATTACCGACTAAAGGGCGCTCAAGATCTCGGCCGTGGTCACCATTTTGGAATAATAAGCGTATATGCTTAAGCCTGACTCTGTTGATCGGGGTATTATTGGTAGGGATTATCACAGCAGTGGTGATGACCCAGCGAAACCATCATTCATCTACATGCCCCAACGACCTAGTGGGAGCTGCTTGCAATCTCAGTATGTTGATCCCGCATGGTCGTTCGATATAAGCCCGCTGATCATTGCCGTTTCAGATTCGACATGCGTTTGTACATTGTCTACTCGATGTGATGGTCTCGCGAGAAATATTGTGGATCTCGTTCCCCAACTAAATGACGTCTTCTCCACCAATATGACTGCAAACTTTGTGTATAACAACATATGGCTAGCGCAAGGTAGCACAACCGGGAGTAACTGTGCTTCTCAGTCTCTTTTGGTTGATGTGGGGAAGGACCTTAATCCGCAAACATTTCCAAACCGTACTCGTTGGGCGCAAACTTCACTGCTCTGGAATGTAGTACAGAGTCAAGATTTGCAAGCGTCTACCGAGCTGCGTACATTTGTTCAAAATGCACCGTGGCAGTTGCTGCAGGCGTCTGATGGACCGCTTTCAATAAACACATCAAAATTTACAACGACTGTCTCCGGCTTCACCTTTAATTTTGCCAATCAAACAGTTAGCCAGCCTCCTGTTTCTTTTATAACTCAGGGACAACCAACTAATGCTCAAGTTGCGCAAGTCGGCTCTGTTGCTGGATCCGCACTCGATCGGATGTACTCGTTCGCTTTGGGTAAGTCGACCTAAAATAGCACTCAGAACCTAACACAAATATTTTTAGCTTCGTCGACGCAACGGGACAACGCTTTGAAGAATTATTGGACCACAACGTTACAACAACGCATCGAGGATCTCGCCACCTTCAAAATAGCCCTCAGTACTTCGCCGATTCTTTTGCCGTTCAATGGAACTTTCCCTGCTTTCCTGAGCCTGTACAATTCCTCGCTATTTCCGCCGCCCCTTGCGTGCTACCCAGGACTTGGCAACGCACAACTGCAACAGATAACTGCTTTAGAAAGTGGCGTTTTTGGACTGTCTCCTGCTTCCAATGCGACGCAGTTCGATGCTGCTTGTTACCCGAATCATCCCGTTTACGGGGTGCTGGACGTCCTTCGGCTGCGTCTTCCATTTCTTGATTCAGTGACCGGCGTCGCGCACCAAGCAGCAGTCCTCAAAACCGAAGTAGCTCCTCGAGCTGTAGTATATACCGGAGCGCAGCTCAGCACCTGGCCCAATACCAGTTCGGCCAACTTTACACCCAATCCACGTAGCTATGGGACTCTTGGCCTCTCAAGCCATATTGTACTACAATATCTCTCTTCCATACCGGACGTCAGTGTTGCCAGCGCTCTCGTCAAATTCGTTCTCAATTCAACTTCAAATAACTCGGCTCCACCAGATCCGTCTTCACCCCTCTTTCAGTTCTTGAGCACCATTCCCGTGCTTGAGGTGGCCGTATTTGGAAGCGTTGAGCCAAGTGATATCGGCTCTGCCGTTGCTTCTTTTGCATTGCCATCTGGTTCACTATTTTTTGGGTCCGTGCAGGGCAGCGCCTTTAGAAACTGGGCCATTACCACCGTCGGTGGCTCCGTTGTATGGACAGAAACTTCGACTTCGCCGCTAGTCGTGCGTGACAACTCGTTGTCGGATGTGACGATTAACCAAACATGGACGGCCATTTCGACAGCCATCCAGAACCACATCGATGGCATTGGGCTCGCGAACATCACACAGACGTTTCAAATTACCAATAAATTCACTTCATGAAGTTGTTCCTCATTGGGACCGCTTCGGAATAAATATATCTATCGATCTATTATGATGGGCGCGCTGAGCTATCTATATGGATTTTACTTACATGCAGAGCAGCAGTACTGGTTTTATCATTATCCATGTTTATTTTTGAGGGTTTATCTTGTATGCATTTATATTCGGAGTTGCTCTTGTGCTCCTTGCTCTTAGAAAGTGATGGGAGCAAACGACTTTGCACATACGACTGTGAGCCAAAATGCTCCACCTTCCATTTGAAAGTCTACCACTGAATGAGCACGCTTATTTATGTAAGAGTAACCACACCTGCGTGCCTCACACTTACCCAAGCATTGTCAACAACTGACCGCTCGTACCAAACGCACCACGACCCTCATTTCAACCATAAAAATGCCCCGGGCGTCAAGCTCGACGTCTACGAGACCCACAGCCGCCTTCGGTTCTTCCCCTCCCAGTGTCCTGAAAAGAAACCGGGTATTCCAAGAACACTCCTCGGGTTTCTTAGTTCTAACCTCACCTTTCTCCTGGTTCCCTTTGTTATAGGCCTGTCATCAAGTAAGTCTTCATTATGCGCCCAACTGTCTCTGCGCTCGACGAATGAACCTCTACCGGTAGTGCCGACGAAGAAAGCTGGTAAGTGGTGTGAACCCTCTTGGATTTATGTGTCATGACAAGTTTTCGTAGAAATGGTGGGTGTTTATACGGCTGGCTTGCGACACTGAAAGTAAAGATCTTTTTGTTCAAGCGACGCAAAACGCCCGTGCTCCACATGCGTGCGTTCTCATGCCCATGCGTTGTCTCATGCGCCATCGGGTACAAGTCTTCCGTCCGCGCCAGAGTGTACATTTGATGATGGTACGACTTTCTCTGGCTTGAAGGGAATCACTCATTCCGAGTCCCCCGCTATAGTCGTAGAGGCAGCGGCGCCGGCAACTGATGGACCAAAGAACAGATATGAAAGATTGGAAAACAGAATTAGTTCGTCCTCGTGATCAATATGTTGTTTCTGCAGTTCATGTTGTTTAATTTCAATAGATGAACTCGAAGCCCTACTGCGACGAAATGAAAAAGGGTCTTCGGCGTCCCCTGAACCTGGGAATACTTCTTCTGGACAATCTTTGGCAGATGTTTATCCGACATTCAATGAATCCAGTTTCCCAAGCCGATATCAGCTAACAAACTCATCAGACGGCTCTCAGCTTCAGCAACAATATCCTTCTCAAACAACCTACTTTGACTCTATTATGAATACGAGTTCAACACCCACGAGCTTTCCACCGCCCTCAGCGAATTTGGGTTTAGTTTGGCCTAACTGGCCGCAAGATCTCCCTCCTCCGGATCTATTACGACACCTGTATGCACTCGCTTTTCTATCGTATTTTATTACCGTTAATCATGGCCGGCAGTGTTGACGTTTTTTTTGTATTCCATCCGCATGCTAATCGATTGTTTCACCTGCCCACCTTTATGCACACCTTGAACCTACCCCCAAGCCATCCAAAGTTCCCCAGTACGCCCGTTCTTCACGCAATCTGTGCCATTGGCAGTCTTTACACAGCTGCTGTTACGTCGCCGCCGCTGCCTAATTTTGACGAAGTACCTCCAGGTTGGTTTCTACACATACTTTCTAGCTTACAGCTTATCCAAACTGACAGACGAAATTTTTCTGGAAAGACTTCGGGCCAAGGAACAGCGGCCTGATTCATTTGCTGAGCATCAGGCTAAACTTGCTCGCGAGACAAGTGAAAAGCTGAACACGCTTGGAGAAGATCTTTTTCAGGTCCTGCAAGGTACGAGATGCTCATAAATACAAATCATCCCGATGTTGATGGTGCTGAAGCAAACATCATCCTTACTTGGTTCTATTGGTCTCATGGGAGGTAATTAAAGTTGTTCAATAATGACGGTTCTCCAACACTCACGAACGTACTTAAGATGGGTCGATGTAAGTTGTGGCTTGGTGATCGCCAATCCATATTTTACCATCTTTCGAAGATTTTTCTCAACTCTGCCCACTGCCTTCGACTAACTATTCCACTGGGCTTAAATATGTGTCCTCCGTTCCATTCTATAACAAAATCGGAAAGACCTCAATCCATTATACCCGCGGCAAAGACAGTCGTCGAAGACGAAACACGACGGAATGCCTTCTGGTTGGCATATGCGACTGAACGTCAGCATGGATGCGGCAATGGCTGGGCCCTCAGTGTTGACGATCAAGACATTTCACAGCTACTGCCAGTTCGCGGCGACCAATTCGACCAAGGGGTATGTTTTCTCTCTATCCTTTTGATCGGCCTAAACTATGCGGTAGACTCTTGTGACTCCAATGGAGCGTCAATGGGCCCATACTCGAAATCTTCTTCTCGTTCACGCAGACAATCAGACGGATTCTTTCCTCCTTTATATCAAAGGTACCATCATGCTCTGTGAGTGACGTTGATAGTCTTTGGCAATGTCGAGTGTAACCTCTCTGAACAAGCCCATGTCAAGACTTTCAACATGCGATTTAGGTCAAGACATTTCGCTGGTGACTCGGCTGTCACCAGTCCTTACAATGATGTCGTTCAGCCGTCAGATCCTGTGGATCCCAGAGGCTCACAAGCATTCATTGAACTTGACCATGTTGTCTCGTCGTTCAAGGAATCATTTCCTAGCCACCTCAGAAACCCGATTGTCGACAATGTGGTAGATAACCATCTATATACGACGTGCATGATGTCCCATGTGTAAGTGGACCCTTGGTATGCTGAGAGATCTACTAACATATGTTCGCAGCGCCACAATCATATTGCACGACCCCCATGCTGAAGTTTGCCAGTCTGGTTGTATATCCGCTCTTAAGATCCTCACGGCAGCGAGGGCCATCCTAGATCACATCTATGCTGTCTGGTCGACGAGCTTTGATATAACCCTCCTTGATTCCTTCTGTTCCGTAATTATTCCGTTTTGTTGCTATCATTTGTTCTCATCTATCCTACAGCTCTGCTGGTTTTTTTCCGGCCGTGTTCTGGTGCGATTCCTACAGGCCGCCTTAGATGCGAGAAGTCTTGATCAAATTTCCACTCTACGAGCAGAGATTGACTTTATCCAGTTCGTTCCATTTGCTTATCACTTGTTCAATAATTGACGCAGTCCTCAGCTCGGCCATTGCTAAAGTAGGTCAACGTGTACCTCTCGCTCATCGGTATGCGAAGATGCTTGAAGATATGATTATCAAACGGTGTAGCCCTGCATCTGGATATTCAGCGCAGATCACCTTTCCGCATTCCTTGCACCTAGATGACTTGCACACTCTATTCGAAGAGAGCAACAACCCAGTCAATGAGGTCACCCTACGCGAGACTGTACCATATAACTTGCCTTTAACTTAATTTCTCCTATCTGTACCATCGCACTTTATATAATTGATGACTCTTTGTACGTTCTCGTTTGGTGATCGTGAATGATAAGCGCTACTTTATCGATTATCATTCAATCTAAAAGTTATCTAAGATGGAACTCGGTGGTTTCGAGTCAGAAGGGAGGTTCACAGTCGCCTTTCTGGGGCCACTCGGAACCTACACTCACGAAGTAAGCAAGGTTTCAATGTCGCTCTCGTTAGAGGTTAACGGGGTTGCAGGCCGCATACAAAAGGTTTGCTGACCATGCCCAATACCTTGAACGAAAAACAATTGCTGGTGAGACGCCTTTGACGTCCACACTCATCTCGCATATTTGAAATTTGAATTACTTCTCATCCAAGATGTCTTTTTCTCTCTCTCCCCATCGGTTCCCCTTGGTGTGGTTCCTCAAGAAAACTCTACTTTTGGGAGCGTCATTGAAACGTGCAATGCGCTTCGGGGATCTCATCCAGGGTTCGTTCGTGGCGAGGTACTATTGAAGATTGATCACTGCCTTCTCGTACGAAAGGGAGTAAAGCTGGATGAGATACGGAAAGTAATGAGTCACGAGCAAGTACGCCGCATTCTCTATCTGCTCAACGACGTACGAAATGACACGAAAATTAGGCACTTGGCCAATGTCAAGAGTTTCTTGCAACGCATCTACCTCTGGCAACGTTAGAGAAGTCAACTTCGACTGCCGCTGCCGCTAAAGCTCTACTCGACAATCCACCTGAGTGTGCTGCAATATGCTCTCAGATCTGTGCTACTTCATTCCAAGGACTCGAGGTTCTTCATAAAGGCATACAAGGCGAGACGAGTGGGTCCCTTGTTCAGCATTAATAAGGAGGTTCTTTAACATGCCTCAGTGAACTTTACTCGGTTTTATGTTGTTGCACACTCTCGGGAAACAGTGATGCCCTTTGAGCATCCCCTTGACAGGAAGGCACTTGTGCGAATATCTGCTCCTAAATGGCCATCTAAACCAAGCTCAACACCAAGAAGTATTGTACAGCTCTTGGACTCTCTCCGCTTAGATGTCACATTCATAGATCGCCGTCCATCCGTGTCTTTGGAGCCTTTCCACGATGTATACTTTGTCGGAGTTTGCAATTTTGTCGATGAACCAGGTCAAAGTAGTGAAGATTCATGGGGTTCCTGGACATCCGAGGTAGATGAGGCTGCGGAGCGCGTGCGACGGACGGGAGGCGAGATTGATGTACTTGGTGCTTGGTGAGAAGGTCTGGGTACAACTACAGTACACAGCCATCAATAAAAGGTTTTGTCATCATAGATTCAAGTTGAGTCCTCAAGCAATCCTCAAGAACTTCTGTACTAGTTTTGTGAACATGGCTGTCGCCAATCCCTTGGCCGGTCCCTCAGCCCTCCGAGATGTGATTCATCCTCAATTTCACCAGAATAACTTTCCAGCTGAAAACTATATCAAAGCAGAACTTGGTGTCAAGCTGGACAAAGGTTGGTTGCGCGGCAGTGGGAACCGAACTTTCTAACTAAGTTTCTTTCAAGATGATCAAATATGCAGACTGGCCTTGACTGCCGCTGGCTGTCCATTGGGACCGCTTCATTGTCCTCTGCGGCATACTACTCCCACTCTTCAGAACTTTCAACCCCCAAGACAACTTCCGACACATCCCCGCGAAAGGGAACGTCTGGCAACCGTTTGTAAGCATTGGCTACGGGGTCTTTGTAAAAAGGGAGATGCCTGTGAATTCTTGCACGAATACAATTTGCGACGTATGCCGGAGTGTTGGTGGTTTGCTAAGTATGGTTATTGCTCAGCTGGAGACGAGTGTTTGTATGCTCATCCGAAAGAGCGGCGTGTAGAGTGTCCGGATTATAATCGAGGGTTTTGTAAGCTTGGTAGCTTCCTTTTGCCGTTTTTAGTTATTTTTGCTCATACTCAATTATCGCAGGACCGAGCTGCCCGCGAAAACACGTTCGAAAAGTCGCTTGTCAACTTTATCTGACGGGATTCTGTCCTTTAGGACCTGAATGCCTCCGAGGCCAGTGAGTGGCCTCTTTGCCAAATCTCTCTGTCTACATTCAATCGTCCCAGCCCTAAACCAGATCTACCCCCAGCAAAAGCCTATGAGTCGTTAGAACCCCCATCTACTCGCGACCTAGGCCCTCCTCCGCCCGGGTACGGGAGATATGCAGACTTTGACCGCGGAATGAACAGCGGACCCATCGCACATCCAGGATCCACGAGCGCAATGCAAGGTCCCCCCAGAAGGAACCTTGACGAGGTCTTATGTTTCAAGGTGAGATTCGGGTGTATATGTGTGAATCCCCTTTTAATCAATGATTTTGGCAGTGCGGAGAAAAGGGTCATTATGCGAACCATTGTCGGAATCGAAATGTGCCGGGAAATCGGGGTGGTAATGAGCGTTTGAAACGATTTGGAGAAGAGTGAAGTCTGATAGTTACGTAATTATATTCTTGTTTTCAAGTAGCCCCCAGTCAATCCGATTCCTCCTTGCGATTGCGGAAGTCGACGATCTTAATTCCAGAGCGGTTAAAATATCGATGGGCTGGCAGAAAACTTTCACCTTGTCCAAGCGCGCTAAGGGATGCCATCTAGTTACAGAGGAAGTTGTCAGTCAAATTCAAGCAGGATTGCTAGGAGTTCAGGTAAGTATCTTCTGATGTTTTTGGTGTCAACAAATAATTGCGCAACTTGTAGGTTGGCATGCTATTTCTTTTCATGTATGAATTTATTCAACTTTTGTGGGACTGGAGTGCATCAATCTCAATTTTTGAAAAAGCCAGCACACCTCAGCCGCGCTAACAGTGAATGAGAACTTTGACAAAGGTACAGAAACCATAAATCACCCTTTATGTAACACTAATTCAGCCAACGACAGACGTGCGGAAAGGTCTAGTCTTATCAATGTCGTTCAAACAGACGTTAGTGACTTGCCGCGCCTAGATATGGATATGGCACTCGACACCATCGTACCGGAGTCCCTTGATTGGCGTCACACTGACGAAGGACCAGAGTGCCTATTTTTCGACCTTGATTGATCCATCTGTCTTATTCATCTCTTGTGGCAGCGATTCGTGAGTGCGAGTACGGCCAGGGTTGAAGCATGTTGTAAGGCAGAACACTCTTTGCAATAGGGTCTCGCACACGAAGGCTTCTCTAATTGGGACGTCGATTTCCATCCCGATCACCAACGGTCAATTGAATTTAGGGACGTGGCAAGGTAAATAGAACTTTTTAACAGTTCATGTGGTGCTGACGAATAGCGAAGGAATCTATCTTACAGAATTCAGACATGTTGCGCATACAAGGCGGGTAGTTGCCACCATCTTGTAGGTTTGAAATTGCCTAGGTGACGATATGTAGCTGAAAGCGGGCATCTACCAAGGTCGTGATAAATTGCTAGGTACTTAGCAGGTAGAGTTGTTGATTAAGTAGTACATCCATCAATGTCGTGGACGTGCGAAGTCCACATATATGTGCACGATGTTGAGTTTGGCGCTCACTGGCGCTCAAGATCGGGCCAATGCCTGTGTCACCGCATGTCAGTTGACAGCGTCACCAAAGCATAGCAAATCCGTTCCTTTCTTGCATCCCGCTCGAGCGAATAGCCCTTGCAATGCCTAAAACAACTAGCACCAGTACAAACCGTCCTGCCCTCCGCAGAAATCAGGTCTGTATACCATCTACCACTAATTCACTTCATCGCTCATTTACATTAGGCGTGTCGCTCATGTCGCAAGAGGAAACTCGTATGTAGACGTCGAAACCACGCCAGAACTTACACAAACACCTCTCATTCTGTTAGAAATGCGACGCAGCTCGTCCTCATTGTGGGACTTGTGTGAAGTGAGTTTCGTGCCTAGGCCAATTTTTGCCCACATTGATGGAGACATCACAGACAATGGCAAGCTTTAATCAGCGTCCCAGCGCCCATTGGTTATGCGTTCGTGTTTATTTTCAATAGAAGAGAGTTGCTCGAATTGAATGAATTTTAGCCATCCTACGGAGCCGCAATGTTCGTACGACCCGGTTGAGGGTTTACCTTTGGCTCCCGATACGGATCCGCTCGAGAAGATTAAACAACTGGAGGATCAGATTTGTGAGCAAAGCCTTAGAGAAACGCAAAACCGTCTCTAACCACTTGCGTTATAAGCGCAACTCAAAAGCAAGCTTTACGAACAGGGCGCGTCCCGCTCAATGTCACCTCATCACAATTCCTCGTCGACTAACGCAACTGTTGGATCTACCTCTATCAGCCGACTAGAGCGGGGGGGGATAAGTTTGCCTCAAGCACCGCTCTCTATGATGAACCTCATCGCGCCCGAGAGCTCTGATGCAACAAGATTTCACAGTACGAGCGGTAGTCCCCAGCTGCCTAATGCCAACAACGACGCGAGCTCTGATCCATTCATGGACCTTCTCTTCTCTGGCTGGAACCCCGACCTTCCTGACCCTGCTACCCTCAATCATTAGTGGGTACTTCAGGCTACTCTGTTTTCTCCGACAGCTCATATTTTCCCCAGTATCGACGTGTTCTTTAGGTGTGATCCTTGTGGATCAAGGGTACTACATCGACCATCATTTCTCGCAACGATGCATTTATCTCCGAAAGACCCCGGATTTCCGCACTGTGCGATTCTTCACGCTATAGTTGAGTAAGCGATACTATCTCACCTCACTTTGCTGAATCATGGTTTTTTAGTGCGCTGCTGCATCTCGCTGGTCGCCTCATAACGTGATTACCCTTCCAGACGGAACGCGGAGGGACCAGTTCGCAGAGTTTCACGCCAGTAAAACCAGACAATACATCGACAAAACGATGGCTAGCGGAGAGGATATATTCTCCGTCATGCAAGCTTGCATCCTTTTATCCTGGTACTTTTACCAGGAAGGTCGATGGGTTGAGGTCTGGATCTTTGCTAGCTTTCAAACACGAGTCGCCATCCCCCTTCGGTTAAATTACCCTGGAACATTTTCCACACATGGCAACAACTCTCCCGGAGCGTATTTGGCCCCACCGAAAGACTTACGTGATTTGGAGTCAAGGAGACGAACATGGTGGATGACAATCATTTTTGACCGCATTGCCTCCGTTGGTGGATGGATACATGCGGTGGACGAACGCGATCTTGGAACTGAGCTCCCTTTGAGGACAGAAGATTTCGAATCGGAGGTGCTGTCATTTTTGAACATCTCTGACGCTAATGGCTTATATTACTATTCCTAGGCCCCAATCCCCAGCAATCCACAAGATCTCGCTTCTGCAGATGTGTTTACTCGACACCCGCCTCAATACACGGATTCTTTTTTGCTTTTGATCAAAGCGGTCATGTTATTTGGCAAGGTAACCGATTTTAATGTCAGGGGGAACCTGCGGGCACCGACAGCACCAAGCAAAAACCAAAATCCCTTCTTCTTGGACGGCTTCACGGAATTGGACAAACTTGTTTGTTCCGACTTCCTGGAAAAGCTTCCTCAAATTTTCAAGAACAACACCGGCGTCACCGACTTGCCCGAAGGCAGCTGCTTAGACACGGATTTGTACATGGTTCACATCATTCCCCACGCGTCAGTACTGGGTTCTAGTTTCCTGTTGTCTTTTCTGATTGGCTTGGTACAGCGCAACGATAACATTGCATAACCCATATATTGATTTTACCGATCCTCGAAATTTATCCACCGCCCGCTGCGTAAACTCAGCCAGGTGCATTTTAGGCGCGTATTACGTCCTATCGGCTACTTCTTTAGATATTACGAGGCTGCATCCCTTTGTCACGGTGTGTGTTTTCTCCTTATTTTGGTCCAATAGGCCTCATCGATTCCCAGATCTGTTGGTATCTGGCAGCTGTCGTTCAGGTTCAACTTTGCAAATACTTTATCGAAACTAATGATTCTGAGCGCGAATCGACGGTATGGGGTGAAATCAATGTTCTACGGTGAGAGCAATACAACACGATTGGTCTTGAACCCTGGCTGATTGGCATTGCAGTTTCGCGATGATGGAATATGGCCAACGTTCGCCAATTGGGAGTGGGTTATTTCAGTCCTTATCAAGGAACAAAATTTAACGCTTGATGTTCGCAGCGCGACAAGAACGCCTCCTCCAGGGCCTAATGCGAGAAATTGTCCGCATGACGGCGCAGAAGCAGCCTTTGGAGGTTGGCGTTCCCCTTTTCCCCTTTTCTCATTCCACGTTGTTCAGGAAGGACGAGAGCCGTCATCCAATGGGTGATGATAACGTGCAGTCGGCGCCGTTGCCCGATGGTTCTCCTTTCGAAGAGCCAGCTGTATTGGCAAATGGCTCAAGACAGCATACAATCTCACCCAATGGCCGGTCCCACTGGCCGATGCGGGAAGCATCTGGGTCCCCCAGCCACCTTGACACCGCCATACTGTCAAGCAGCTCACCTTTCATGGGCTCATAATGTAAGGCGTGTGTACTATACGAAGATTTTTCTTTGAGAAGCCCTGTATTGTGTCTGTCATGGCATTGGTTTACTTTGTGTAAATTATATGTACGTGGATCAGGTGACAAATGTAGTTGGATTTATTTCATATTTCTTTCCCTGTCCAGGAGTGCATCGAACTTTGCCTGCTCTTCCGCGCGGCTCATTATCTCAATCTTTGCTTGTCCCGCCGGTTCTCCGTTCACGTCGTCGACTGTTGTGTTAGGAACGCGGTTTTGTATACGCGCACTCTCGTGTTTCTGGCGAAGAGTATCCCAAGACGAGTTTCTGGCTGTGTGGACGTTGGCTGCTCGAATTCTATCCCAGGTACTAGTCGAGGTGGTAGGTTTAGTCATCGGTGGCTGTTCCAGCGATGCACGGGGCGGGGGGAGCTGAAAATCTAAAGAACGGTGGTTGATGACTGGAGTAATGAAATGCTTTTTTGCACATGCCTCGTTCTTGAGAGTAGTCGTCAGCTGAGGTGTGGTCCTGTGGTCTGCCGATAGGGCGCGTGACAGGTTGACCAAGTTTCCTTTGGATATTTTGCATTGCTTGGGCGAAACCCGCAGGGTTTTCGATGGAACGAGCAAACTGATAGTGCTCTCGAATCGAGCTCACAGCTCCAACAGCACGACCAAGCACGGCACCGGTCAAGACGAGAGCAGTAGTCTTCGGTGTTGACCAGGAAGGCTTGCGAATGGAGTACATTAGACATCCACCCAAGACCATGCCAAGTGACTAGTTTAGCAGAAGGCAATATGAGCTGGAGTGTACTATTGATAGAGTACGAGAACGAACGTTGTAGCGGCGATGAAAGTCGGGAAAGAAGGAGAGGGCTGCGTCGTAATCGTGAGTTGTGAGAAGGCCAGCTTCACGCTCTGGGGCAAGGAGAGATTCTGTGAGTTGGCGTGATTTGAAGGTGCGATCTGTCCATACAGGATTGTATTCCATGCCAATAAGTTTAACTTGGGAGGAGGATGTGACATGTGACACACTTCTAATGACACATCGCACGTGCCTTGCCTACTCACCTCATAAATTTACGACCAGCCAACGACCAGCTCTGTCCTCCTCCTCTCATGAATGCGCCTCCCGTCGACCAACACAACGGCCAGGTGCTCCCACAACTACCCAATATACAGATGTCGGATTCATTTAACGACCCACCTCCCAAGCTGGAAGTTTCTGATCCATCGGGAGGTTTCCAGGCCCAACAAATCCTGACTTTGCCACCATCGACCTCATTTGATGCTGGTCAGTTGCTCTCTGGCTAGATTTCTTCTCAGCTCACGAAAGCGCTTGTAGCTCCTCTAACGCCGACAACGCCGATCTCACCGTCCACGCCGTCATCTCAAACTAAGAAATCAAATCCCCTCAACGATCTCATTGACACTGAGAAGGCTTATGTTGATCACTTGACTGGCATCATCCGTGTACTTTAATTTCTTTTCTTTGTCACGTTCGATAAGTAACCTCGTTCAACAGAAAGTAGCTGCTGCCTGGTCACGTTCAAATCTGCCGCCTCCAGAATTGGATAAGATGTTCAGGAGCATCGAGGCAGTTTATAAGGCGAATCGTACCCTTCACTCGGTATGAAGTATCACACTTAGGACAAGTGTTGGATTTCGCTCACTACATTCTAGAAACTAAAAGACATCGGTGCGAATCCGTCATCACCAAAAGCTCTGGGAGATTTGCTGATGCGATGGGTATGCTGTAGCTCTTTCTCCTTCTGGATCAAAATTGACGGCTTTTAGATTGATGACTTGGAGGCTCCATACACCGCGTATTGTACCAAGTATTGCTTTGGATTTGATACCTGGGAGCCAGTTCAATCCAACCCGCGCTTGTCGTCCACCCTGGCAACTTTTTCTGCTTCAAATCCCCCTTTAAACGCTGCCCTTACAGCTTCATCGGACTCTCCGACTTGGACGCTTGACGCGCTTTTTTTACTTCCGAAGGCCAGATTGAAGTATTATAGAAAGCTGTACAGCAGACTTTTGAAGAGTACGGCACCGGGACGGAGTGACCATCGCCTTCTGGTTGGTGCGTTGGATACATTGGACAGGCTTTTGGACATTTTGGAGAGCCGTTCGTCCCTCCAAGTCGGGGAGTCTTCGCCGTCCGTTCCAGCCGTTCTTGAAATGGAAGATGAAGTCGTCATTGATATGAGGAGTCAGTCTGCTGCGAGCAATCCGCGTCTAAATGAGGGGGATGCAGCACAAGGTAGTGAGAGCGGTTCAAACCACGGCAGTACATTCTCGGGCGGGTATGTTGTTGTTTACATGTTCATTATTTGCATTTATCATGGATAGTAGCGAGCGCCTCTCAAGAGAAACAGCCTCTACATCTATCAGTCGCGGCTCTAGCGCCACCCTTTCCATGCCGATCTCTGACCTTGAACGGCGGCTAGTTACACACCGCACGCTTGATATTTTCACCATGAAGCCAAAGGTTCCTACCTCCAGACTATTTCATTCGGGTAGTTGACGGATAGAATCTAGGTCGTGAAGCTCCAGATGACGCCTCCATCACTGACGTTCACCCGCGAAATGCGACTATCGTCGGACGTCTTAATCCGTTTTACGCCTCGTGCAACCGGTGTGGAAGTTGTGCACCACCAAGGACATATATTTCTGCTATCTGACTTATTTCTGGTATGCGACAGGATGTCTCCTCAAGATCAATCACAACCTGGACTTGAGGGAGCAGATATGTGGCTCTGTTACCCACCACTGGCAGGGAAGGTCTTGCGCGTTTCCGAAGTTGCCGGCCGAGGTTCGTCCCCCCAAATTCGGGTTTATGCATCTTGACATAACGTATCCCAGATAATGCACTCGAGGTGGCGATCATGCGGAAAGAACATCTCATTCTTGAAACGCGATCAAGAGAACAACGCGACTCAATGATTGCCCGTTTCAAGGAATGTATCGAGTTTTCCGGCTCGTGTATGTTTAATTTCATACTTTTCAATATGCAAGTCTGATCAAGCAATGTAGTACCGCCACCGTCAAAACAACCTCCGCCGCCGGTTCCTCCGCTCAATGGTATTCCTCGATCAATAACTGAAGGCGGAATCGCACCTACGCGACGATCCAGTTCGCCTCATGCTGGCGGTTTGCCATTACGACCACAACCACCTCCTGCATATCAAGGTCCTGATGCTTCCCGGATTACTGAGGACATGTCTCGGCTTCAGATGAGTCCTGAGAACAAAATCCAACTGGATCTTCCTCGACAGCCTCCAATACATAGCGACCAACCCCCTCCTCCCCCACACCTGCGACCCTCTGCCTCTGCCCATGCTTTCACAAATTCCCCTTCTACATTCGGTCCACCGAACGCCATACCTCCTGTCCGAAGTGCAAGCTTTAGCCCAAATGGTCCGCTGCCGAGTTCCAGCTACAACCCGAATCCTGTAGGATCACATAGCCCTCAGCCATTCAATCCCGGTCCACCAGGTCCTGGTCATCCCCGTTTTAATGGTCAACAGCACCCCTTCCCCATCAATCCTACCCATCGAAGTCAAAGTCCTTATGGACCTGGTGGCCTGCCCCCACGACCTCCTTCGGACCCTTCATTGAACCAGAATGGTGTACGGAAGTCTCCATCTACACGTTCTCTTGCATCTCAATATTCTCAACATGACCAATTGGGCTCTGCCCCTCCCATGCCGCCATTCCCTGGTGGGTACCCCCCAAACAACATGGCACCTATTCCCCGAAACAACTCTCTCGGTGCGCTACATGCGCCCCAACCACGCCCATTATTGCCATCTGCCCAACCTTCATCTCGGTCAGTTTCAATGGTGGAACCGTCATTCGACGAGCCCAGTCCGCCGAACTCACCGGTTCAAGAAACTCCACAGCAGTTTGGGCCAGTCACATCGACGATATCAGCGCAAATGAAGTGCAAAGTTTTCCTCCAACAACATCATGCGCAATGGAAGTCCCTGGGATCCGCGAAACTCAAGTTGTATCACCAGAGCCCTACCAACATCAAGCAATTGGTTGTCGAGGCGGACAACAAGGATAAATCTGTTCTGATCTCCACTATAGTTTTGACGGATGGTGTGGAACGTGTCGGCAAGACAGGTATCGCCATTGAGTTGAGCGACAAAGGTGCCCGAACTGGGATCGTTTACATGATACAGCTACGAAATGATAGTTCTGCCAACGGCCTATTCGACAGCCTTCTTGCAGGGTCTGATCGGGCAGGCCGATGAAGACCTGATGATACATGACCTAGGTCGAGGTCGAAGTTTATATTATGTCGGCTGTCTAAATTAAATTCATGGGACTGTCGTTTGTTCCTCATGAGGCTGCCCGTTTATATACCCCTCACATAAATTTGATTTTGCTTTGAAACGAAGGTGGTCTTGTCAATGGTTGACCTGCCTAGAAAGTTTCCGTTTTTTTTTGTGCAAGGATCGTTTGACAACTTTCTTGAACGAATTACTTAAAATCTTACACAAATATAATATTCCGTAATGGCGAAAGAATGCCTGATTCTAAACGTTTGGGAGCGGGAGCGGATAGGACAGGCGCGACGGGATGGAAAAAGCCCTGGGAGAGTATTCCTGGTCGTTTGGCGGATTTTCAAGGGTCATTGATATGGTGTATCTGTGGCCAGACCAGTTCGGCAACGAGGGATACATGATCGCTGCCGGACACACGTCGCTGTGGGAGGCCAGGCTCAAGGTCGGCTGCTTGGAATGGGGAAAGGAGGCCAGTGACTCGACAATACCGCCCGGGTGGATCCAAAACGAATATATAATCTATGACCAGCATAAGACGAGTGCGTAAATCGAGGAACAAGGAATGTCCTACCAAGAACAGTTTTCCAGTAATGTGCGTAGCTGGTATATTCTGGCTCATGTGAGCCGTGTCTTCCTGGCGGAATCTGGACTCTGTCCCCATATGTAGTAATCGAAAAGTTCCTCGAGAGATAATCGGCAAGTCCAATATCGTACGAGCTTCGTACACGGGGTTGACTACAGAAAAGAGTAACCAGTTCTGGAACTGAAAGCAATCCATCAGCCGGGATAGCATTCCGTGCATTGACAATGTCGACGTCAGGATCGTCGGCATCCCCGCCCTCTTGATCGTCTACAACTTGTTTCTCAGTATTGAGCAAGACATTGGGATCCACTGTTGAGTGGACAACGTAGGAAGCGGAGAGTTTGGCTTGTTGTTCGGCGAGTAATTCGTCTCCACTTAATAGCGAGTACGCCGGATCGTCTGGTGGGAAGTTGAAGTCTTAAATTCATTTATGTCAGATAATGTTAGAAATTCGGAAGCGCGCCTTGAACATGCCTCCAGCAACAATGCATGGCCATTCTTCGACTGCATGGTCAACCTTAAAACGGCAAACCTCGCGTACCAGGAGCGCTGCTTGCCTAGTAAGATTGAATCGGCAATAATCTTTATAAGGAGACCCGAAATCCCTGCCTGGCCCTTTCATAGGTATATCTAAACCTGATTCAATCGCAGGTAGTCTATGGAGATGGATGACATACTTTGGATGCCAAAAAAGATGTGTCGTGGCGACGACGAGACTATCACTTTGATTGTTGTTCGCTTTGAGCGCTACTATCAAGCCAATGTTCCTGGTTTTAAAACTTATACCGCGCTGGCCTAGTTCACTTCCATCTGTACGAACTCGTTCTTCATCGTAATAAACAACCTTTTCTGCAACCAGAGAGAATCGTTGCGCCTTATAAGCTATTATGCAGCCATGGAGCTTTCCTGGACCAGATCCAAAGTGATGGGTATACCCAGCTTTTTGGAGAACAGGTAGGAGTTGCTCTAATCGATCGACTTCCTTCGTACGCTTACATTAGAGTGCCGCAACACATAGAATCATAGATATGAACCTACCTGTAGGCAAAGAATATCGGCGTTATGGCTAAGAATTTCACGGTGGAGCACTGGCTCTCGTTGGCCAGCTTTCAAACAATCGCTAGCTGGAAATAATTGACGCCCTAGGATCCTTTTCAAGCGTGTTGCAGATGCATTACGATCTCAACTTACGAACTAAACATTGTGCAAGAAGCTTGAGATATATTTAGTAGGGAATCAGCATGGACGAGAAAGATGTAGACGGACATTCCAGGTCAATACTCTGATGGGTAGACAGTGATTCGTCTCCGAGGTGTGCAAAGTAAGCCAAGGTCGGGGGACGGTAATTTCTGGGAGTAGTCGTGGTTCATTGGATTGAATGAGTTTCTTGCTAAGTTTCTTGGCCTTGCGCGCCTCTGAAAGGGCCAACGTCTCTGGAGTGTGTTGAAACGGCATGTGTGACTCGTCGCGGACGCGTTATTATTTTTGATTTACTTCGTCACTGACGCTCACGTCGGACGCGCTGCATGCAACCTCCCTGGCTTTTTCGCAGTCAATCGCTTACACTCAGTCGCCTCCTTTTTTCATCGGCCTTTCGACCATCTATCCGATCACGTACAGCTTACTCCCCTTTTCGTGCAGCGCATACTTTAACACAGGCAGCTTGCACCATACCTCCAATGACGGACGCAGTGGAACGTTTTGGCAATTTCGACCTCATCAAGAAAGTTGAGCTTGACTTTACCGACGTCGTTGTTTCGAAATGGAAGAGCCGTGTTACTGGACTTAATGTAATTCATTTGGATTATGAGGGTGTGTTCCGTCGATTTCGCAAAGAACCAACCACTCACTAGTGGTCCTAGCCCCGATCGTCAATGGGTACTTTGTTGTACCTACCGAAAGTGCGTTACCCCGATACTTTGAAAGCGGTTGCTTACGAGATGTCACCAGTCTTCGATGATTCTGGATGCCCGCATACTTTGGAACAGTAGGCAATATCTTGTATTCGTGCGATTGTTGCTTATCCCAGATAGTTTGGTCTTCATGGGGTCTGAAAAGTATCCTCACAAGGGCATTTTGGATCTCTTTGCAAATCGGGGGTTTTCGAACGGGACGAATGCTTGGACTGACACTGACCACACTGCCTACACGGTCTCCACTGCAGGAGAGCAAGGATTTTTGCAGCTACTTCCCATATATGTAGACCACATTCTTTATCCTACAATAACGAAAGCTGGGTGGGTTCTTCCCTCTCTACTCTTCCACTTTTAATCGAATTGCCCCAGTTTTGTTACAGAAGTTCGTTGAATCCATGACAAAACGTTGATTACCTTGACAAAACGTTGACAGGTGCATCACATAGACTCAAAAGGTCATGACTCCGGTGTGGTATATAGTGAAATGCAAGGGCGAGAGAATACATCAGGCGATTTAATGGCACTTCGGTGGGTCGGTATCTCGGCATCTGATCTTGCATTAACCAAATCTGCAGACTTCAGCGTTTGCTTGACCCCCCAGGTAGCGCATATCGGAGCGAAACCGGAGGATTGATGGAAGCACTACGTGTGTTGACACCAGAACAAAGTATTTCAACTCACTTTATCTTCCTCACCATCGGTTGAAATCTCTATATAGTTCGAAAATATCATTCGACTTACTATGTTCCCCACAATCTTTCCCTCATTGTTGGCGGGAAACTTTCCAGTGGAACGTCGTCGTTGCTTCGGGTTATCCAAGACCAAATCGAACCCAGCCTTGTCGCTCATAAACAGGACAGAGGATCCCGTCCCCCAGGCTGGAAACGGCCTTTTGTAGAGAGTACTAGCGCAATACGAACTCCCATTGATAGAGTGATAAAAGATGTCGTGGAGTTTCCAGAAAAAGATGAATGTAAGTCTTCTCATTGCCATCCGCTTCCTTTACGTTCACTCAGTGTTAAATCCTAGCTATGGGTGAACTTATAATCAACTTTGTGGGGCCTCCCGTGAACGCTTTTCTTGAACGCAAGGCAAGTTTCGTCAAGTGGTCAGACTATTTCGAACTAATTTGAAATAAAGGCTTTGGATATCATCGGTACCTATTTGACATCATCCGCTGTGGCCCCGTTGAATAAGGAATATGTTGAGATTGAATCACCTCTTTGGTATTAATGCATCTGCTATTTGCTCCGTTGGTTGCTAACGTCGAATAGCTCTTATATATACTTCGGAGAGGATACCAGGGCAACTCGTAATGATCTTCCTATATACGTTGGATCCGTGCCTACCGAGCACCTACATGGTTTTGACGAAAAGTTGAAAGCAAGCTTGGAACGAATCGTACGCGAAGGTATAGATATGGGCAGGATGTCGATGATCCTCAATAGAGATGAACGGCAGGTCAATGGAACGCTTGAGTCGGCTACGATTTTATTGCTGATATTTCATGCGATAGTTGCGCAGCAAGCTCGAATCTGCCAAGGGGGATACTTTCTCTGGCACTGTTATTACCGATGTTTTGTACGGTGCCGAGGATGGCTCCGAACTGCATTCCTCAATGGACGAAATCAATCAATATAATGTTCTGCGGCGCTGGACAAACTCAGAATGGGCCAATTTGTTACAAAGGTATGTGTCAGTAGGCACTCTGATAACTCATGTTGACCGCTGCGTCAGATATTATATTGACCCACCTTCCGTTGTCGTATGTGGAAAACCTTCAGCGGCCCTTGCAGATAAACTGGAGAAAGACGAGAAAACACGTGTGGCGGAACAAGTCAAGAAGCTCGGTCCTGATGGTTTAAAAAAAGCAGAAGCGGAACTCGAGGCGGCAAAGGCCGAACACGGGAAACCAACACCATCCGATATTCTGACAGGCTTCCCCGTGCCAGACGTTAAAAGTATATCATGGATTACAGTCCAAAGTGTGCAAGAGCCCGGAAAGGGGAGGAAGGTGCACCCGCCATCCTTTTCAAGTGAACCTTTATCTGCACACATCGACGCGGACGGAAACCCTCTTGCCTTTTTTGTGGAATATGATCATGTCGAGGTGCGATTCCTTCTCATTCCTTTGCACAATCTGGTAATGTGTATCCAATCGTCACCAGTCAGACTTTGTTTCAATCCATGCATTCTTCTCGATGGAGAAGCTTCCTGATCGACTTAGACCGTATGTACATGCATCTTTGTCCCACCTACATTACTAATTTCGCTTCAGATATATATCAACTTATTTATCGGCCTTTTTTTCTCTGCCAGTGACCAGACTCTCTGGGGAGCGGTTGTCCCACGAAGAGGTCATCAATAAACTTGACAACGAAACCGTTTCTTACGAAATCTCTACGGGCATTTCCAATGCATTCACGGATGTGCTGCGTGTCAGCATCAAGGTAGAAGTTGCTCTCTACGAGACAGCTATTGCTTGGCTAAGAGATCTGGTTTACGGAGGCGAATTTGATAAAGATCGGTGATTGCGATTCCTGAGATCATTGGTCTTGCTTCTCATGTAGTGTGACAGATTACAGGTTGTTGTGGCCAAAATCCAACAATCTCTACCAGAAATGAAGCGTGATGGAAATAACGTTTTGGGGTCCTTATGGTCAAACCTTTTATACAGCGAAAAGTCAACATCCCGCTCTGGGGGCGTCCTTCCTCAGGCAGAATTCATTCCCAAGCTCGCCAAACAACTACAAGAAAGTCCGTCTGAAGTCATTGCAGATTTCGAAGCAATTCGAAAATCAAGTATGTGTTAAACAACTCACCGTTGACTAACTTCTCTCAACTGAATGTTACAGTCACGGAACCTTCCGGTGTGCGATTTTCTGTTACTGGAAATGTTTTGAAGGTAGAAAGACCTCGGAGTCCTTGGGGCAAATATTTCGACAGTGTTTTGACGGTACTTGTTTTCGATGCTGTGTTGACTCATTTTTTGAAGTTTCTTTTGATAGGCAACGGATCTGTCTCCAATTCCCCTGGCTTCGCAAACTCTTAGTGAAATCGGCGAGAATCTATCCCGGAAGGTAAGTTTGTGTCGATCTCAGCGTAAACAATTATAACCAGGGCCCACAGGCGATCGTTATGAGTTTACCTACGATTGAAAGCTCTTACGTCACCCATACAACCAAAGGAATTGAGGGTTTCAATCATCCTGATTACCCTGTCTTGCGCGTAGCGCTTGAAGTTTTGAACGCAACCGAGAGTTACCTATGGGTGGGCATACTCCTTCTGAATCTTCTTTCTATGCCTCATCCGGTCTCAGCGCTACATACGGGGATCTGGATTGGCTTACGGTGCATATGTATCGCTTGACGTGGAAGCAGGGTTACTTAGTTTTTCTTTGTATCGCGTACGTCCCCTCTTTTTTTTCAGAACTTACCACCCTCAATCCAGTTCAAAGAGCTCCAACAGCATGAGCGCATTCCAGGAAGCACGAAACGTTATCAAGGGGCTCATAGACGGATCAGTAAGTGTTGATTTATACATGCTAGGTTTATTGGTGAATCGTGGTTTAGATTGAGCTCGACGTAACAACCCTTGACGCTGCCAAGAGTAGCATTGTTTACGGGGTCACAAAAAACGTGTCCACGGCTGGAAGAGCGGTATGCAAACTTATATTTTTCAAAAGTGTCATGCCTCATCTCTAAACGGCAGGCGATGGTCTCATTTACAAATCAAGCGCTGAAGGGCGTTCCTCAGACCCACCAGGTCGACCTTCTGGAGAAATATCAGGCAGTCACTAAGGAGGATGTCCTCACTTCCCTGGAGGAGCACTTCTTACCATTGTTTGACTCTTCGTCATCAATAGTAGTGGTTGTCACTGCCCCCTCTAAGTCTGAGGAGATCGGGGAGGGACTGAAGGAAGCAGGCTTCAAAGTAACCCAACGAGTTATGGAAGTAGACCCTGAGGAGCTTGAAGATGGCGAAGGGGATAGCAGTAGCGGCACTAGTGACAGTGGATCGAGTGCCAACTAGCACTGAAATAATCATTGTTTTT
Source organism: Laccaria trichodermophora (assembly GCA_018417955.1). Classification (NCBI taxonomy): domain Eukaryota; kingdom Fungi; phylum Basidiomycota; class Agaricomycetes; order Agaricales; family Hydnangiaceae; genus Laccaria; species Laccaria trichodermophora. The sequence continues at coordinate 2,330,952 of JACTVC010000002.1, forward strand.
ACTACACATAATGGGTTACAGTCGTCATTCATGGAGCAGTTTATTCAACAACTTTAATCATTTGCTCCTCTGCCTCGCCAGCTTTCAGCTCCACGTCGCAAAGGAAGTCATTGTCGACCAGAAACCTAATGGCTTGGGAAAGATTCGAAATTGTAATGCGTATTTCAGGGAGCAACAGCTAGGAGGCTAGAGTAAGAAGGCATTCATAGTGTGTAAAGAATATACACCCACGTTACGAAGGAGAGTCGAACGAGATGCAAAGGGATTACGAGGGGGCATTTTAGGCATGACGGGACGTAAATTTGGCCTTTCCGTCGTCGGAGCTGGTCGTAAATCTGGCCTTTCAGTCGTTGTCTGTATCGTATTGGAATTAAAACCTTGTTTCAGTGCATGTTCGGCCTGGCTTGCGGTGCTTAGAGCAAGGGCAGACGCCTTAGAAGATATGACTTCTGGTTCATCGTTGTCATCCTCAGAACTGGATTCCGATTGTGCAGCAGAAGGTGTTTGCAAAACGGGCTGCGAATGCATTACAGATGATCCGCGACCCCTACCACGCCAGCCAGCATCACTCCTCCGACCTTGAGCGTGACCCCGTCCCATGGTGCCATCATGATGGTCCTTTTTCGCATGTCTATCGCGTCTGATACTATCGCCGCGTCCGATGCTACAATGGTCATCGATTTTCTGACGTTTACGGAAACCTGTTTCTACAAGGGGGAGTTGACCACGCGCAATAGCTTCCTCAAATTTTCTCTTCTTGTCGTCGACACGCGTCGCGGTTGGAAAGCGTTTTTTGCGTTCCGCTATCCAGGCTTCCAAGACCTCAGGAGAGTCCAGAATAATGGTAGTTCCTTGGATTGGGACGGGCTTCCTACAGGCGGAATTAAAGTAATAAGATCAGCGCGTACTAATGAGCGCACCCTTTTAGAGTCGGGTCAGCGTCCCATTCTTGTCTCTTTTTTCGTTTGTCCCACCCTGGAGGAAAAATAAGATGCCTGTCCATCATGTGTGTCTCCACGGATTTATGAGATCCGGTAAAACTGCACCCCTTGTAGGTGCATCGATTATTTCCTGGTTGATACCAAGAACCAACTTCGGTCCTAAATGGAGTGCGGATTTCATTTAAACCGGCAGCAAGAGGAGTTGGATAGGATTGCAGATATGCTTGGGCATAGTGCGACGAGTAAGACTCGAGAAGGGATTGCGGGATGTACGGGGTTACGGTCGAGGGATCATTGTGAGGGCGATGAGGGAGGGAGGGATGTGGAGGGTTGCGATTCATTCAAGTTCAAAGAAAGAATTTGGTGTGTACAAACAACGCGGAAACATGTCAAAGCAGCATGGTATTGCAACAAGTACGTATTTCATTCAGTTAAGTACAACGAGCGAAGAATCAGGACAGGCAAGGGATGCGGTAAAGTTTTGATTTCAAGAAGGAATGCGGAGTAATGCCGTCGCCATGACTTTGCAGAAAGTGTGGGCGACGACTCTGGACACGACAAGGGATGCCGTGCAGATGTCCAATCGTTTCAACTCACTCTTGCAGCTCCGATTGTTGCTGGGCTTCCCTCCCAACTCTCCTCTCCTTCTCACTTTCAAGTTGGTTGTACAGGAGAAAAAGGGCCTTCTCGTTAGCCTCGGGCGTACCCACAATCGTGAACATTCTTTCACCAGTGTCATCGTGAGGAGTTTTGGCAATGGAGATCTTGGAGCCAGACAGACGCCTAATCTCGGTAATTTTTGTACCGCTTCGGCCGATAATACAGCCAACCATATCAGATGGAATGGAAATATTTTGAGTGCGGAGATTAGCTGCTGGTTGGCTCGAGGCAGGAGATTGAGGCTGGGTCGGTGATCCCGGAGGTGGGGTGCGTGCACGAGGTGCTGCGTCCCCATTGGAACGACGAGAGCCAGAATACGATCCCGAATATCCATGCCCCCCACGTCGATTACCTCCAGATCGATCGTCACCCGTTCCTGGATTGAACAAAACAGTACCCAATCCTCTTTCCCAGTCCTCCAACAAACATTTCCCGATCTCCTCGACTGCTCGGCCAATGGCTTCGGGAGAGCCTTGGACTTCGACAACACGCTCGGTTGACTGGGGTAGCATCTCCTTTGAAGCGACCATCCTGGCGCCCGAGCCATCCTGGATGGCCTTGATTTTGAGACCACTACGGCCGATGATCGTACCCATAAGGTTGTGCGAAATCAGGAGTCGGATCGAGGTGTGAAGGGATGATGGAGAAGAAGAAGGAGTTACGGGAGACGAGGGGTTTGAGATAACGAGCTGGGAAATGATGAGGGTGTATGCCTGGAAAAGGAGAGAGAGAAAAAAGGTCAGTAAGAAAAAGAGAAAGAATCGAGCAGAAAGACCTTGGCCACAGCTTCTACAGGACCAGTGACGGTGAGGACCCGCTCATGAACACCAGGAATAACTTTGCTGACACCAGCTTTGACGCCTGTTTGTTCTCGCAAATCGGCGACATTTTTGCCAGCTTTTCCAATGATGACGCCGGCGTCTTTTGTGCTAACGAGAGCGCGGAGAGTCAAGGTGTCTTGGGGAGATGGAGATGGAGAATGGGACGGGGCGGGCGATGCTGAAGAGGAAGTGAGATCTTGGAGTAAAATAATGACAAAAAAAAACGAACCGGATTCTGATTGGCGGGGGGAGTCGGATGGCATGATGGGGACAACGGGGAGAGGGGAAAAGGGAGACAAACGGAGAGGAGGAGGTCGAGGGGAGCGAGGGGAACGACGAGGACGGGGGAAACGATGAGGACGAGGAAAACGACGTGGATAATAGCAAGCAGCGGTATTTGAAAGAAATTATTCAATTAAATATTCATTTAGATATTGATTTCATGATATAAATCTATGGGCATGTCATAACAGAGTGCATAGTCGCTAATCGAGTACAAGTGCATAGAATAGTGGATGTATCACTAATACCCCAACTGAACAAGCTGCTCGAATGACGACCCATTATCTGCGACAGCCTTTTGGCGCAATTTGACAGCAGCAAGCTACGGTACTTTCATCAGTCACCGTCTTGATAGAACAATACGTACGTACCTTGCGTTCATGGAAAGCCTGTGCTTTGATCTTTCTCTTCTCCTCAAGACGATCCACAACATCCTTGTAGCCCCAACCAACCTCGTGAGAAAGACGCTAAAGCCCTCGTATAAGTGATCATCATATTATTGAACCCTGCCAACAACTCACCTTGACGGTGCAGAATTTGCGACCAGGCTTCAGCCTTAGCACCCTCAATGCCTCCGGGACTACCATGCGCTTCTTCTTGTCATAAGGTGGAGGGACACCTTCAAAAAGTTTGAGACGCTCAAGAGCAGCAGCACCCCGCGCGCTCTTGTGGGGAACCATGCCACGGATGGCTCGGTAGAGAATTTTCGACGGTGCGCGATGATGGAAGGGTCCTGACTTTTTAGGGTTCACGATGTGGCGCTTGTGCAGGAAGTTGTGGTAACGGAGCTGGTAGAACAATGAGAGGGAGTCCAAAAGTTTGAGCGAGTGTGAACACACCTTGTTCCTGAAGAAGCTGCCAGAGATGTTGATTTCCTCACATCTGACGACAACGATTTTCTGTCCCGAGAGAATCTGCTTGGAGATGATTGAGGCCAATCGACCAAGGAGGTGACCCTTGCCATCAATTACGATGGGTGTCGAGGAGAAGGTGGCCATTGTCGGAGTCTGCAGAGTGTTCAGCTCTAGTTCAAAACTGAGGACGCTTCCACGTACCTGTAGAAAGAATAATGTTTTAGTGTGGGGGCCGTTGGATGTGGGGAACGGTCTCACCTTGAGGAATTGAGCGTATAACCTATAGTTGGCCCAAGGCCGTCTTGACGGATGACTGTGGCTTGTTCGGCCGTAAACCTTATTTCAAACTGCATAGTTATTGTCGGCAATCCCCAGAGGTCACGACATTTATAATATTTATTTTGTATATTACTATTTATTTTATATTACCCATCGGACCTTGCCGGAATGTCAAGATTTTTGAATTCGTTCCGTCATCACTCAAGTTCAAACTTGAAAATGTCTTTCCTCCGACTTGTCGCAAGGACCGTGGCTGCACCCCGCGCTCGCGTGCAGCACACGCCTATTCAATTTCTTTCTCGTGTCAACTACTCCGCCGCCGCTGGCCTGTCAAGAGAAAGGATCGAGTCGCGTGTCCTGGACGTGTTGAAGGGCTACGAGAAAGTTGACCTGTCTCAAGTAAGTCGCGGCTTTCTAATTTCTTTCTCCGTGCTCACATGGTCCAGCTGACTCCAACAGCCTCGTTCACCAAGGACTTGGGTTTGGACAGCCTAGACGTTGTTGAGGTGGTAATGGCCGTGGAAGAGGTACGGACAACCTAGTTCAGCGACATGCCCATAGGAATAACCGGTCCCAGGAGTTCTCCATCGAGATTCCCGACGCAGAGGCAGACGAAATACAGACCGTGAAGCAGGGTGCGTTGTGAAAGCTTGTTTTGGAATGGATCTGACGATTTGTCTAGCCATTGATTACATTGCAAAGACGCCCGAAGGTGTGTTCTGATGGGATATGTGATAACTACCCTCATGTCAACTTTCGCAGCCCATTAAATTCGTAGACGTTTCGGAATTCGCCGTATGGTAGATTGCTTCCCCAATCGTATCGTTTCCCATCGCTGTTCTGGAATCCCCCGTCCCAAAGATAGCAGCAAGATTGGTAAACAGATATCCTCTTCTCCACTTGACCTACGTCTTTCGGCCACTTCCGACTTGTCAATTCTTACCATTCATTCTCCCTCTTATTTTCGACATCTCCCCTGCGTCCAATGTCCATTGTTAATAATCCATCTTGAAACTTTTGCATCTCACTCTTCTCAACCATGCGAGAAATCATTGTCCAACGTCCGTGGCTTGCCGTTGGCTGCACTTTAGGCGAAGGTTTTTATTATGATCGAAAAGCTAAATCTCTTTGCACAAAGATTGATTCTCTGCAGGTCCCCTGTATGACCCCAGCACGTCTTTGCTCCATTTTGTCGATATATCGGAAAACAAGGTATCCAATATTTCCTCCGTCCTACCACATTCCCATTTTCCTATGCCACAGGTTTTCCATGTAAATATTGACACTCTTGAACTTGCCGTTGAGCAATTCGAAGAGCCTATATCCTGTTTAGCATTGCGTCAGAACGGCGCTGGGGTTAGTTTTGAAGCATTCCGCATCATATTTTTGACCCGCGCGTCTAGTTAGCGTGTGCCGCTGCGCAAGGTTTTGCACTGCTGGACAACTCCACTTTAACGTACCTCAACAAGCCTCTGTCTGATGAAGATGCGCCATTTACGCGATTTAATGACGGAGGATGTGACAGCAGAGGTCGTTTCTTTGCTGGAACTATTTATGCAAAAGAACATGGCATTCCTGGGAGACTCTACCGATATGACCCCCTTGAAAACCACTGCGAAGTCGTCGATGAAGGGCCATTCACGGTAACGATTATGGTTTATCTTTGAAACACAGCCTAAGTCGATTTCTAGGACTCGAATGGCCTCGGATGGAGCCCAGACGAAAATACATTGTGAGTGCGCAACATGAACTCCTTGAATGCCCCTGCGTGAGACGATTTTTGCAGTTATTTTACTGATTCCCTGGTGAACAAAATATATGCCTACGATTACAAGGACGGCGACCTTTCCAACCGACGGGTCTTTGTTGACGCAGTCGCACAAGGCCTTGCCGAAAATTCTTTCTGTGATGGTTTATGCATCGACGAAGACGGATGCTTATGGAGTGCACGGTGCTGTGAACCATAATTGATGTTCCTGTTCAAAGCGTTGCTAATGCGTGATTCAGGTGGGGAGGTTCCAAGATTATTAGATTCGACAAGGATGGCACCATTGATGCCCAGATACATTTTCCCACCGCGCTGAACATTACGGCGTGTTGTTTCGGAGGTACGCATTGGGCGTTCCTTCTTTTTTTGCTGCGTTAAAGAAAATTAGGACCAAATAATGATATTCTCTTTGTGACCACTGCGCACTGCGGCGCAAACGGGGGTGACCGGACCAGACAAGAAGAATATCCAGATTCTGGCCATGTTTTTCTCGTCGATCTCGCTGGACAATACAGAGGATTACCCCGCCATAAATTTGCCGGGTGACTTGAAAAGACAACGAGTTGAGAGGGGCTGAAAAGAATATTTTTTGGAATCGTTTATGCTTTCGCACTTGCTTTGAAAATCTGTCGTTGTCTTCCTTCCGTATCGTAATTGTAAGTAGTTCCAGTGGGCATGAATACACGCACGCGACCAATATATGAGCGAGCACGTGACCAATGTCACGCTTAGTGACACTGTTGGTGCCCAATTTTGTAACTAACTGTTCCGCTAGACGTTGACAATGAAGCATGGCGTCGCATTCCGCAAGTTCTCGAGGACATCCTCGCATAGAATGCTCATGCTTCGGTAAACACGCAGTATACCTTGTTTATCTCTCTCTGAACAATCAACAGAAATTTAGTCACCTCACTCTTCGAACACGAACAAATCAAGACCACTCTGCCTAAAGCACGAGACACCGCAAGGTTGGCCGAAAAGGTACGATTTTACTACGTTCTCCTATATTTTTGATGCTCATTAGACATTAGATCATTACGTTGGGAAAGCGAGGTGACAGAGTTGCTCAATCACGCGCTTCCGCTTTTCTTCTCAAACCCGATACTCTTACAAAATTATTTGGTACATTCGCTCAGCGTTATGCAGACAGGCCGGGTGGATACACGCGAATCCATAAGTTTGGGAACCGGAAGGGCGATAATGCATCACACGCGGTGTTGGAGCTTGTCGACAATCCAAGAGACATGCGGTGGGAGATGACATCACGGGCAGTTGGTTGGGAGGTCCTCAGAGATAAATTGAGAAACCAAAGACCTGAGGCTATCATCAAAATTGGCGGGAAAGGGACACAGGATATCATTGAAAGGGAGAGGAGGCTGGAGTTTGGGGAGGAAGGTGGTATTCTTCGACCTAAAACTCGCTGGAATCTTCAGAAAATTCTGAAGTATCGTGACTCAGCCGCATCAGGGCAGTTCAGCCAGAAAGCCTCTGAATACGTTGTATGTTACTTGCTTCGCCCTACGGTTGTGGCTGAAAGTATTCGTTTGTTCTGTCAGGACCATCTATTAGCAACACCGGTAGCTTTCAAGGCCATTCACGACGAAATGGTGAAAAAGAATCCCCAAATCCTCCCCCCTCGCCCAAGAGCTGGTCAGAAACAACCTGGTGAAACTTGCCGGGTTCTTGACCTGGCGCGAGGCAAGCTTGGACATTCACGGTCCCCTCCGAAGGGCCACATCTTGTCGATGAAAACTGCGTTCCGACCCAAGCCCAAAGATGCTGCGGCATCACAGTGATGTCCTTTCCGATGACTTTCTGATGCCAGTTTTATAAGCTCCCTCCATAGTTAGAGCCGGGCATCCGTAATTTATTCGATTGAAACGTTATGTGCCAAAGGGGATGGCGAACAGATGATCACTGATCGATAGGAATGCTAGGTAAAGTCAGAAGAGACCGTTACAATCCCTGACTATGGCCCTAGGCGCACCTGATGGATTGCGGAAGAATTTAGGTCGATCACGCCTGAGAGAGTAGGGGCTCCGTCATAGCGGGCTGATGATATGCAACGGCGCCAATGCCACCGTGCTAGAACTGCAAACTTTCACAGTTTTGAGCAGTTGAAGAGGGCCGACTTGGTCACGAACCTCAACCAGCCTGGTAGGTAATAATTCGATTAAGTATCAGCACATGCTGCTACCATGAGGCTCTATAGATCAATAGTTACAAAATACATTACAAAAAATTGTCCATGACCGTGGCGTAGAATGCAAGACGTGTTGCCGAGGGTAAGGATACTCTTGGGTGCCTTCATGATGACGTTAAGAAGTCACCAATTTCAACAGGGCTGACTTGGTCTAACCTTTTTTTTCAATGTCATGACTCTGCCCATACACAAAATCGATGATCACGCCAGAGACGATCAACACTAACTCCGTTGACAGGATGATCTAGGTCTGCCGTTGTTTCCGATGGTCTGCTGCTGAACAAGTGGGAGATATAGCAATGCGTGTCTCGCCACGATCGTGCGCTTAATTCTGATAGTAAGATTCTCATATATATTGAGAAGCGTCAAGTGACCCACGTAACATTGGCGACCTTGGTGCGCGACTTTACTGCATATCGATAAGCAGACCCAGACTCGAGCACGAGAGTGACCGTTTCTGTTGGACTTAATAAAACGACTGCACCCATACCGCGTCCGTAGTCCTGTAAAAGCTGGATTGAAACGGAGTCGTGCATATCGTTTGTGAGATCGAGGAGAATATCATAACTTTGAAGGTGTGAAGGCATGACGGGTGCTTATCGAACCGGCCGAAGCGTGGTGGATAAAATATAGAGACAAATGGCCGAGGTACACGAAGAAACGAGGCAGCACAATGTGTCGTCAGCTGAGGAGCTTAAGACGCGGACAGCACGTCGAGGTTACAGGCAGAAGAATAGAACCAAAAAGTTGCCACGTTCAGCTTATTGTCCTGACCTGAGAAGATCAGTGTTGTCACAGCCGCCGGGGTGATAGCAGCGGGTGCAGGAACGGAGATTGCTAGCTTCTGGCAGTGAGAAAACATGCAGGAACAATGAGGCATCGATATCGGCGAGCCTGAGAGGAACGGTTTCAAGAGAGAAGAGTCGCGCGCAAAACATGTACACACTATGTAGAAATACATCAAGTCCATTTCTAATCGAATCTCACTAACCGCGGTGTTTTTCGTCTAAACGATCCTTCCGCTTAAGAGATACACATCAGTAACCAATTCAACGATTAAAGAGTGGACAGACACAACATAAGTATGCAACCCATCTGCGTTCTCATGTCCCACCTCAAGACTCACCAGGATGAGCCTGTGCCTGACTTGGTTTGTTCAAGCTTGAAGATGTGGGCGCATCATGGTTATTATAAGCATTTATGGGCGTTGGAGTGGGATCCTGGGTGTAGGCGTAAGACGGGTAGGGTAATTGATTTTGGTCGTCTGTGTAATGGGGGTAGGGTGTTTGATAACCGTAGTCTGGGTTTGACATTGTATCTTTTGGCTGCTGGTATGGTTCGCTGAGAACATCCGAGGCACTGACGGAGCTCTGTTGTCGGACATGCTTATACTTGCGACCGTTACCTTCGTCTGTACCATTTATGGATTCACCCGACAGTCGCGTGTCCCATGGATCAGCACGATTGGCAAGAGGGATATTTTCGGTCGTGAGTGGCTGGATCGAGTCGTAGTTTTGATTGAACTTTTCGTGATCTCGTCGCTGAGAAGTACCGTATGACGATAGGACAACATACAGATATAGCTGGCCAAGTGCGGATGAGCTACAGCAAACGGCGAGGAACCATTCACAAACATGTAGGATTGCGAGTATAACCCAGAGTGCACCCATTATTCCGACATCAACCCAGGGAAATATATTGCACAATGTGGTCGCACTGCCTGATCCTGTGGTGTCCGAGAAAAAGTCCTGAATACATTTCTCCTGTGCCGTCGAATGTCGGGTTGCTGACATGATAATCCAAGCAACTGCAATGGAGAACGCAGCACTGACAACGAGACCATGCAGGGTAACGTAGCGTCGATATAACACGGGCTTTTCCTATCCAAGGCATTCCAAAAAAAGCACAACCAGAAAAGGTGAGGTCTTACTCTCGAAACGCCAATAAAGCCGAGGAACTGAACGGCTGCTGCGACAAAACAAATGATGCCCAGAAGCCAGGAAGCGAAGGAAGGCGTAGAAGCTCCTACGACTGGCGAAATAATATTAATATGAAAGCTAGAACGAAGTGATGGACTGACTGGAGGGTGTCCCTACAGCGAGGACCCCAACAAGAATTCCCGTAGCGGATTGGACGACGAGGGTAGAATATATTCCGGCATTAACCAATGGAATTGCGCAACAACAGTATTCTCTAGGCTTCATGACGTGGTAAGCACAAGAGGTGCAAAACTGTCCGCAGCTTTGGTGTTTGGCTGTGCTCTGACCGGATTACGTAAACTGCTCGCGACGTCAAAATTACTGTCAGTTCCAACTTGGTTCTAACTCTTGGTTTCCAACAACGATGCGTTTTCTCTCCCTCGTCACTCTGCTCTCGGTCTGCTCAATCTCTCTTGCAACTCCTTTGGAAACCCAGGTTGCTCTGAACCCAGAAGGCACAGTCCACACCACGGACAGCTGGAGCTACGTCGACTGTGGTGTGTCCTAATGTCGTCTAATCGCCTCTCTTGTCACCTCCTTTCCCTAGGTCTCTCGACCGATATCATACAAATCAAGTCTTTGGAAGTATCTCCGGATCCTCCTCAGCCCGGCAAAAACCTGACTGTAAAGGTCAAGGCCCAAGTATTACAGACAATTGAGGTCTATCATTCGCTCGCCCGTGGTTGCGTTGCTCATATGATTGACAGGAAGGCGCTTTCGCCGATGTCACCGTGAAGTTGGGACTCATCAAATTGCTTCAGAAGCGTTTCGATGCCTGTGAAGAGGCGTAAGAGACGATCCTGCTCTCTCTGACTCTGCTAATTCGTTTTTCGACAGTCGCAACGTCAATGCTACTGTGCAATGTCCCGTAGAACCTGGGCCTTATACCGTAGAGCAAACTGTTGCTTTGCCCAAAGAAATTCCGAGAGGTCAGTAAATGTTGTTGCAATATCCATCATTTTTTAATATTCGTTCGTAAAAAAAAAAATAGCAAAATTTTTGGTCAAAGTCCTGGGTTTCACGGCCAACGAGGAAGACATGCTCTGCCTTGAACTCAAAGTCGATTTCATGAAGAGACCATTTCTCAAGCTCTGGTAAAACTCACACCTGTTTTGAATTTTGGAAGTGGTTAGATTTTTTGGACTTGACTTGTAAATATTCCGTTTAGATTATGCAATGGATTGCGCGCTACAAGACTATGTTGAATACCCCCGCTTTCGCTGAAAATTTCACTCCTCACAACTTGAGTCAAGCCAGTTAGATACAAATTGGTCCTAGCTGCTTGTGTGTTTGAATCTAAGTATAACTAAAGGGAGCTGGGCATAGCCCTATTGCTTACACCAAGGTACTCGTGAATGAGGGAATTCAGCGCAAGCCCAGATGTCTTCACTGTCTTTTTTTTTTCAAGCAAATATTCATCGCAAGCTGTTGGCAAGCTGCACACAATTGCCAGCAGCTAAAGAGCTACGTCGTGTTTGGCCATGGCAAAAATATGCAGATTATGTAACTGAATCCTGTTCCCTCTCAATGCCAAAAAGCTCCAAGAAGAAAAAGGACAAAGCCGCAGATTTCTCAGTATGAATCACACATTTATGAGAAAGGGATCTTACCAACCGCACAGCGATAGAAAGCGAAGTTGAAGCTTGGAAAGGGCAAACAAGCTGCGAGCAATGCCATTGACACCTCATTTAAAGCTCGATGTGATCTTGACAGCCCTTTCCTTCTCGTTCTTCAATTTATTGAGCATTTTTTTAGCAATAAATTTGCCCACTCAAAGCATCACAAGTAATAAAAACGCAGACGTCCCTTCTACCAAGAGACGTCTAACCTTCGACGACCTCCTTGCACACCTCAAGCACTACAGTCCAGGAACTCGTAAAGGTACGCATCCTTCATATTCAAGCTACGCATATACGTCTGACGTTGTTTTCAGATGCAATTATAGGACTCCGAGAACTCTTGGAGGGTCACAATGAGCTTGTCGAGTCGTCGTTGACACCGCTGCTAAACGCACTTGTCCGCCTGATTGGAGATGAAGTATTCCTCTTCACGTCTTACTTGTCTATATGTTCAAGTCAAATAGGATGCTGGCGTACGCAAAAATTTACTATCCTTCTTCTCATGGCTATTTCCCAGAGTTGATGTGGTACGGTGTCGCCATTGTTTCATGGTTCCCTTGCTCACGCGCTAATGACAGGAACATATTTTACCCCATTCTTCAATGCTCCTTCTATTCACTACTTCCGCACAAACGCACATTTTTCCAGAAATTCGCATCGACGCAGTGCGATTCCTTGACATCCTTCTGGAATATGTTCCACAGTTGGTAATTTCGGGTTGGCGTGAAGGTGGCAAAGGAAATGGAAACCGCGTCTTGGAAGGTTACCTGGGGATACTAAATGCGGGAACCAGATTTGGTGAAACTGATGGTGAGTCGTCGTTTGTTCCCTGGTTGCAGAGGTTGAAAATGTTTTCATCAGGACCTTTGAAGGCGACCTCAACGGCAAGCGTGGTTCTAACTCCAGCTGTAAGGGAATTTGTCAAACCGGTTTTTTTTATCCTCATTCAATTTTTTAGTCAAAACTTGTTGTTCTTCGATCTCTATCGACATTTTTGATTCACGCTCTGACGCCTACGGGAGATTTCCCAAAGTCGTGCCGCGCACTTTTTGATCCTTCAAATCCAACTCAAGCTTGGTATCTAAAAAATGCGTTTTCTTCTGAAGACGCATATCTTGCGTTCGAGAGACTCCTACAACCGTCTCTCCAAGCTGGGAGTAAAGGGCATCCAGCGCGAGTTTGGGAAGCTGAGGTGGATGAGGGTGACGACTTTATAATCCCGGCGGGTCTTTGGTCTAGGCCTTGCTGGACACTCGATGAACTAATGAATTCCATTGAATGTTCGGCTGTGGAGGCAGAGGGCCATGACTCTCCCGAAGTCTCCGTGTTGTCTTTCGTCTCGGTACGTCCCCGCGTGTTTTAGTGTCTGTTGGGTTTCAACATTTTTTCCAGCATATTGCCCAAACATTGCATTCTACCCTCGTTGCCACGTTTCTTGATTGTGCACCGACCGTCTTTTCGCCAGGCAGTACTCCATCCGAGGTAGAAACACAGCTGGTGGTGACGATAGCCCGGATTATTCACACTTTATATGAACCAATATTGCAATTGTCTTTAGCAGGTGGTCTCCCTCATGCTCACCTCGCATCTTCTAATCGAATTCGGTCAGGCCAAACAAAACGATGTCGACAATTTGTCGAGCCTTGTTGGTTATATGACGCCTTACTTTCCATCGACGGGCGGTACAGATGGCAAGGTGATTTTGGTTGCAACGTAATTCACTGCCAGTCGCTCACACGCTGACAGTTTGATCGAGCATACGAAGAATTCAATCTCATATTCTGCGAACTCACGTCCCTACTTCTTAATGCCCCCGATAATTCCTTCTCTAAACACCAGAAACGGAGATCACAAAATCCGAATCCATCCAACAAACGTTCGCAACGAGACCAAGTGTTGTCAAGTCAAACTTCCAGAGTGAGCGACTACGTTATTCGTCGCCTGCGCGGGCAGTCCGACTCTCCCTCACAAATTGGCCATGTGCTTGGAGCTTCAGCATACGTTTCTTTATTGCCGACCGTTTGGGCATTGATCAACAAACCTTTGCCAAGAGACACAACGACAACCGAAGTCTTGTGTACTGTCATTGACCATGCTCTCAAATTATCATCCAAGTCTCCATGCAAGAGATTGACTGTCGAGTTTGTTGCCCGTTTAATCTTGGTACGTAGCTTCGATTCCTCGCGATTTTCTGCCCGATGGCTTATGGGATTCGAACAGCTTAGCAGCGCTCCACAATATCATGGTAACATGAGAGTTGGAAGAGATGTTGTAGAGGATCAGAAATTTGAAACATGGCTAACTCACCTTCCTCAAGTTCTTTGGGAAATCGGTGCCAGCAATTTGCTATCGACTGAGGTCGGTGGATCAACTCTTTTTGATAAAGACTGAACTGAAAGGTATGCGTAGACGGTGCTCCGCGTGCTTCTGCGTATTTTGCAGCGGCGATCGAAGCTAGTCCACGATGGGGTGCGCTTGTCTTGTGACCTAGTTAACCCAAACCCCTGAGACGGTATTTCTAGACTATTGCATCACTTGGATCAAGACTCGGTCCATTCTTCAGTATCAACCATTCAGTCCGAGGACATCTGGCTGGACCTTATCGCAACCTTCCTGCTCAATCCGCTATTCGCAGACTAGCGTTGGATATAGCCGTTACCATTATCAAGCTGGGAAGGGACGTTGGCGGGCTTCTAGCAGCAGTGAACTTGGCAGTTGAAGGCACAGAAGAAGAGAATTACTGGAATCATGTGACGATAGTCTAATTTAAAGCGCACCACTTTGGGAAACTCTTACGACTGGCGAAATAATTCTTAAGAGTCCCAACTTGGTTCTAACTCTTGGTTTCTAACAACCATTCGTCTTCTCTCCCTCGTCGCTCTCTTCTCGGCCTGCTCAATCTCTCTTGCAACTCCTTTGGAAAACCAGGACCCAGAAGGCACAGGCCAAACCACGGACAGCTGGGGCTGGGAAAGCTGTGGTGTGTCCTAACCTCGTCCAATCACCTCTCTTGTCACCTACTTTCCCTAGGTCTGCCGACCGATCCTATACAAATCGAGTCTATTTCAGTTTCTCCGGATCCTCTCAAGCCCAAGTATTACAGACAATTGAGGTCCATCATTCGCTCACCAGTAGTTGCGTTGCTTATCCGATTGACAGGATGGCGCTTACGCAGATGTCTCCTTGGATTTAGGACATATCAGATTGCTTCAGAAGCGTTGCGATCTTTGCGAAGATGCGTAAGAGACCATCCTGCTCTCCCCGACTCTGCTAATTCGTTTTTTGACAGTCGCATCGCCAATGCTACTGTGCAATGCCCTGTAGAAAGTGGGTCTTATACCGTACAGCAATTTGTTGAATTGCCCAAAGAAATTCCGAGAGGTCAGTAAATGCTGTTGTAATATTTATCATTTTTCAAGACTCGTTCATAAAATAAAAAATAGCAAAAATTTCAATTGAAGTTCCGGCTTACACGGGCGACGATGAAGACTTGTTCTGCCTTCAACTCACAGTGGACTTCATGAAATTACCGTAAAATCCACACCCGTTTTAGATTTTTAGAAGGGGTTGGATTTTTTGGACTCGGCTTGTAAATATTCTGTTCAGATTACTTGTGCTGCTACGTTGCCTTTATTCACTGTGACATCATTCGCAATTGTGCTTTACTAGCGGCACCTTACTCAATCCCTCAGCTCAGTGTTGCCCGTAATACATACAAGTTGCATACAAGCAAAGGGCCCCTTACATGAATAACCTGCTTTCGGTGAATCATGACTGCCAGTTAGATACAAATTAGCCATATACGTCTAACGTTAGTTTCAGATGCAATTCTAGGACTCTTGGAGGGTCACGACGAGCTTGTCGAGCCGACGCGCAAACATTTTTTACGCCATTCTTCGATGCTCGTTTTGGCGATCTTCTGCCCCAGAGCTTATGGGATTCGAACATCTTGGCAGTACTCCACAATAACATGGCAACATGAGAGTTTGAAAAGATATTGTACAATAACTGAGATTTGAATCATGGCTAATTCACCTTCCTCAAGCAATCCTCAAGTTCTTTGAGGTTCCAGCAATTTGCTATCCACGGAGGTTCGTGGATCAAGTCCGTTTAGTAGAGGACTGAATTGAAAAGTCTGCATATCTTGCAGCGGCGATCGAAGCTAGTCGACGATGAGGTGCGCTTATCTTTTGACCTAGTTGACCCAAACCCCTGAGACGGTATTTTTAGACTATTGTATCAAGACTGGTTGAAGACTGGCTCCATTCTTTAACGGTGTCAACCAGTCAGTCCCACCTTATTCCAACCTTCTTGCTCGGTCCCCTATTCGCAGACTAGCTTTGGATGTAGCTGTCACCGTTATCAAGCTGTTGGCGGGCCTCTAGCAGAGGTTAACTTGACAGCTGAATGCACTGAACTTGAAGAGAAATCTGGAAACATGTGTCGAAAGCTTCATTCAAGTGGACTACTTTGGGGAGAATGCTAGATTCGTTTCATTGGGTTGTAAACTACAATGAATAAACTACGATCTACGTTTTTTCGTGTACAAAGCACCCGTCCTGCGGGGTAAAATTTAAACATGTGATAGCGCATACGAGAGACTAGGTCAAGTAAGCCATCGGAATACGAGCATGCTCGAGATGGTACTCCTTGCTTTTCCACACCATGTGACTAGCAATGCGAGGAAAAGAACGCCACAGACGCCAATGTACCATAGAAATAAAGAAGGGAATAAAAAAGAGATAACGACGTAAGGGAGCATTAGTTCCAGGTCCAGGTCATGCCGGAGATGCGTCCAACGGAAAAGTCGGCGAGTTGATTGAACGCAGAGGGGGAAAAGTCGAGATCGGTGATAGCGCATCCCTCGCAGCGGTCAGTGACAGCAACAGTGACAGACTTTCCTTGGTCTAAATTTGGTAGTCAGCCACCAGGGGGAAAAGATGGCGGAGAATAAACGTACAGGTCGCAGTAACTGTCCTCCCACAGATGGGGTTGTTGTTGGGGTTTACACCGGCGTAACCTCTGAATAATCTTGTGAGCGCTGCGGAAAGCTAGGGGTCGAAAAACAAAAACGTACGGGTACTGGTCGTAGAGGAGATGAGAGACAGCAGCAATGTAGTCAGTGTCCTTGTTGGTGATACCGCAGGAGCCAAGACCGGCTGAAGGGAGTTAAATCAGTGATCCAAGAGGAAAAAGTGCAGGGTGGAACGTACTGGCATAGAAGGTGCCCTGACCAGTCTGGGTACCGGACATGAAGCTGGGCTGGTTACCAGAGACGGGAGCGGCAACCTTTGTGGTTGTGGTAGGGGTTGCTTGCTTGTACGTCGTGGTTGATTGCTGAGGAGGGGGGGTGGTTGTTGGTTGGACAACGGGAACAGGGGTGTTGACGGCATGAACGACGGCGGGGACGGAGGACGAAACCTGAAGGACGGAGGAGGAAGCACGCTGCTTGCAACGCTTTGTATCTGCACGTTTCCTGATGGGCACGGGGAGAACGTCAAGAGGAGCGGGATCAGCAACGCGGGCTGCGATGGCTCTGTGATGAACGGAGTGCCTTGCTGCATGGGGAGTGGCGAGGGCAGAGGTGGAGGCAGCGACGGAAAGGAGGAGGACGAGGCACTTTACGAAAGCCATTGCAGCGATAAAGAGAGTGAGTAGAAGGGAAGACTGGTTTAAAAAGAGTGTCCAAAGAGTATAATGAGAATCTAAACTTCGCAAGCCCTTTTTATCTTTGATCGACTTTGCACTTGGCTGTGTGTATCTGTTTGTATTCCGCAGGTTCAACCCTGTTTATTTTCTTCAATCGGAAAAAAAAGAAAAAAAATTGCAAGACAAAATTTCTTTCTTTCTTGCATTGTTTAGCCTATACAGCAGAACTCGCTTTGGTTGCGTACATCTTCACCAGTCCAGTGCTAGCCGTCCTCGCCAAACTCTTTCCATATGCATCAATCTGTCCAAGCAGCAACAAACTCTCCAGCCGGCTTGGCTCCGGGGGTATCTTGAACAACCTTGTTACATCTTCTTCTGGAAGCGGCGCCAATCCCTGCGCAACCCGCCCTTGATTTTCTTCTTTTCGTTTCGCAATATAGTTCTCAGCTTTCCCCCGCTCACGCGCGATCTGTCGGCAAAGGTATGAAAGATTCCCCTCCTCGGTCCGGTAGCTGTCCACAGCCTCCACAATTTGCTCTAGGTTCCTTGTTACACCTGCTGTTCCGAGATCAAGCACGGAGAACGAAGGGCCGAGCGCCGATACGGTGGCCGTCGTGGCTGTGCTGTCAGGGGACAACGTCGGCCTTCTTGACTCCGTCAACGTCCCCAGGAACGAGCTCAGCAGTGGGTTCGTGCGGATTTTGAGAGGCACTTCCTCTAGAATAGACGAAAACGTTAAGCGATGGCTAATGAGACTAGAAGGAATCTATTAATGCAGCACGATTTCCCATTGTAAAGTCACCACTCGCCTTGTGGTGCTAAAGTTTGACTTCTTGTATGCATCCAAGAAGGCTGCCGTTAACCGGTATGCACGGAAAGATGCATTGCCTCGTGCTGTTTGCGATAGGTCTACCAGATGGGTAGGTGTGAGGAAGAAAGAAAAGAAAGTCGAAAAGCGCTAATCACTTACCATGCACAATCACAATACCGCCGTGTCTGAGCTTCTCTTGATGAATAGCTTGCGTATCCACTAGAGCTTGATTGAAAAAGGCCCCCAAAGTTGTCGCTTGATAAAATCCTACGACGCTGTCGTCCGCCTGCACCTCTTTCAACGAACGCAGCATGGAGGCTTGATGCCGTGCTTCAAACCCAGAATCGTCAATCGGCGTATCCTTCCATAGAATCAATCTACAAAAACACACCAATCGATTTCGTATTTTTGTCAGCCTCGTCTCCACTATGGTGTGGTAGTGGAAATGAATTAGAGATCTCCAGTGTGCCGTCCAAATCAAGTCCCAGCAAAAGGCCATGTGCAGTCGTGGAGGGAGCTTCTCGTGCGTGTTTAATTATTTTCGTCACAACCTGGACAAAATGTATCAGATGAAAAAAGTTGGGTCGAAGATTAAAGGCTCACCATGCCATCTAGCTGCACACATGTGAGAGGAATATCAGCCTCGATGTCGATGACTTTTGACATGGATGCTGGAATGGCCTCATAAGTCGGAGTCGGAGCTGCTGGGGCTGCAGAGGGTGCTGGAAGAGATGCTGCAAGGGCAGCGGCCATGGATGTTGCGGCCATTTTGCGTTCTCAAAACGATGAACGAAATGATCACTGAATGAACAAAAACCTTGAAGCTTTTGCCAAGCAGAAGCAAATACAGATTAGAGTTAGCTCCTCGGGCTCTAGTAATAGGCTCTAATGCGGCTCAGCTTGAAGTTGACTTCAAGTGTACACCACAATGGCAATGTCTCGTTCAGCTAGAATAACTCTCCTCTTGACCATCGACATCTTCTTTTTCTTTGTAGAACTCATCGTCGGCAAGCACATCATGGCACCCTTCACATCTTATTATGACTGACCCACACAATCAGGTTATGCTGTTGGCTCTCTGGCGCTCGTAGCCGACAGCTTTCATATGCTCAAGTACTTTTATTCGTCATAAATTTCTCCCGCTTCTTATCACTCGCGTCAGTGATGTTATGAGCTTGATTGTAGCTCTATATGCGATCAAGGTTTCTCAAGTCCATATTGCTCTACATTGCCACTCACTCTTTGACTCAAGTTAACCAATTCCAACGCCATCGATTCGCGTTACTCTTATGGGTGGCACAGAGCAGAAATCCTTGCAGCCCTCGTCAATGGCGTCTTCCTCCTAGCTCTCTGTTTCTCCATCTCATTAGAAGCTATCGGACGCTTCTTTGCTACTCCTGGTGCGATCTTCGACCTTTCTACCAAATTTGGAACTTACTTTCCTCAGATATTTCTAATCCCAAACTGATCGTGATTGTTGGCACTCTTGGCCTTGCCTCCAATATCGTCGGATTGTTCCTCTTCCACGGTACCTTCCATTTTCCTCCTTTATGTTGAATCTAAATTTCTGGCATAGAACACGGCCACTCTCATGAACATTCCCATAGCCAAGCTTCGACCCCTGCAGAAACAACAAGTATTTTATCTGAAGTAGCAACTGGCAACGTGACGCCCACGCAAAAACTAACCATATCCAAACGCAAACGCTCCCTTTCTCATTCATCTGTACTCATGCACTCGCCTACGGAATCATCTTTGTATGGCCACCCCGCAGCAACACGCGCCTCGCTCGTGCAGACGGCCAATGAGATGGCGTCCGCTCGCTCACCATCTCCCACCGCTCGCCGCGCGAGTATACCCCATCCACGCCACTCGTACGACCTGGATCGAGGCATCGCGTCGGAAACGATCGATGAAGCTGTCACATCCCTTTCCAGCTCTAACGAAGGAACACCCCTTCTTCAGCATGAGCATGCTGAGACGTCCCATGTTCGTCTAAACGGGGATGGACACTCCCATGCGGGATCAATGAATATGCGAGCTCTAGTTCTGCACGTTCTCGGTGACGCGCTTGGGAATGTAGGCGTCATCGCAACTGGACTCGTTATTTGGAAAACCTCGTGGCCTTTCAAGTATTATTTCGACCCGATAATCAGTCTTGTGATCACGATTATCATCTTTTCTAGCGCTCTTCCCCTTGGTAAGTAGAGTTGGCTTCCCCTCGACCTGTCCTCCCTGACCGTTCATAGTTCGCAGTGCATCGTTCATTCTCCTGCAGGGCGTCCCCTCCACAGTTTCACTCGATCAAGTGAAGGATGCTATCCTCGCCGTTGAAGGCGTCCTCTCTTTACACGAGTTGCACGTATGGCAACTTTCTGAAACTAAGCTTGTTGCATCAGTACATGTCTTGGCTTCTCGAAACCACGACTTTATGCCCGTGGCAGCAAAAATACGCAAGGCCCTCCATCATTTAGGGATTCATTCAAGCACAATTCAACCAGAATACCACGGCTCTGAGACAGAGTTACCGCAGGATCGGTTCAAGGTATGTAGCATCGCCCTGCTTGATACTTTGGATCTTCACTTCATCACCTGCCCTTCTCAGAATACGGAAAATACATCATGTTTGATTCTTTGCCCGGCGGATCAGGAATGTGATCCATCAGAAAATGCTTGCTGTCGTGCGTTTCTTCCTTCACTCACATCTTGCACCCTTGGTCATTAACCCGATTTTCAGCACCAGTGGCAGTTGACGTTTGAAGGAGGCTGAGTGCTTTGATAAAACCATGTCATTATTAGTTTCATAGTTCAGCAATAAACATTGGAAAATTAGCAGTAAATGACTGGGATGCCACAAGTCGCTGTACAATGTTTTGAGAGGTAGGGCTACGCCTTTTACTACCAAGATCAACAGCCAATCTCCGAGCCACCGCGGAACTTGCCTGTCCCAGCGGGACACGATCATTTCCATATACCGTGACCATCGCCCATTCCAGGTGCAAGGCCGCTGACAGGACGGAAGAGATCACGGCCACGAAGAGCTCGACGGTGATGTTCTGTTCTTGTGCTTGCTGACGATCGGCGGCTGCGATCAGAGAGGGTAATACAAGATGCATGAAAACGGGAAGAAGGGGAGGGACGTTGGAACATCCCGGCATCGTTAGCACAAACGTCGCAATTCGTTTGCAGGACTCCATTTCCCCAAGCTTGGCGGACTCGAAAAGTTCCATCCACATAATCTGCAGGAATTTGGTTACCGGAATCATCCGAAGACAACGCTCGACATCCAGGACTGGCGTTTTGTGTGAACGTGCTTGTAGAAAGACATTCTGCAGTGCCCTTTGAGGGTCTTGTTGCCAGATTTGTACACGAGATTTTGGGTCATCTAGAAATGGCTCAGTTGAGATAGTTTTGTATATCTGATAAGGTCACTTGCTGTCGGCTTTATGACCGCTGGCGTTTCGGACAGCCCGTTGCATCGCCCATACATCAATATCAGTCATCGATGTTTTCGCTCCATTCCCCAACTCTGATAGAAGTCTCAATATCTGAGGACTGCAAAGGGCAAGCACAGGCTGAGGGCAGGACGACGACAGCACGAGGGTTTGAAGGATCTCTATGTGGATGTGAGCAGATAACCTGGAGATAGAGATTATCAGTCCTGCAATGTTCAGGAGTTGACGTCCGTACCCTTTCAATAGTATCTCCTGAGAAAGTGCTTTGATCACTCCTACAAGGGTCCAATTCAGCAGAGGTCCAGTGAAATATGACACCCCGTTGAACAGGACGTCCTTGTCTATTTTCTGAGCCGAGGCGGCCTTTATAGCCTGCGAAAAGAGTGTCGCTGAAATACGCAGAAGAGTCTTGGGTTGCGTGGACCTTTCAAAGTTCAACATGGGATGATGAAGCTTGACGAGAAATCGGTGAGCTGCAGATGCGTACCGTAGGATCGTATCCTCTATACCCTCGCTACTGCTGTCGAAGATGGCCTTGAACCAGCCGTTGAACGATAAAAGCTCGTCCGGGGGTAAATTTTCAACGGGATATACTGTAAACGCAGACTTGAGAAACGCTGCAGAAATGGATCGTTGATCCTTGGTGAACGTCGTTGTGTCAAACTAATAGCGAGGCTTAATGCACTTGAATGGCTGTCAAAGCATTCCTCTTTACCTGAAAACGCGCGAGGGTGTACTGCACAAAAAGTACAACATCTCCGAGATGACTGACGGCGGTTTGAGGATCGCCTTAAGATATTGGTCAAGATAGAACAAGAGCAATTTCGTTTATCAACCCACCAATTGTTTCGCAATCGTAGCTATCGAGGAACAGAAGCGCATGAAATAGCAAGTCGGATATTTTGACATGTAGTGCAACAATATCCAAGGCAATTGCGTGTGTATAGAGCAACTTGCACAACTGACCCAAGGTTTCCACGTCGACGGCAGCGACAAGGGATGAAATTTTCTGCGGCCAGTAAATCAAATCAGAAAAAAACAGGTGTAAAACAGCTATCAAGAACCTTCAAAACGAAATTTGCAAAGGTGGTGTGGCTCCCAGCATCACGCCAGATACGATCGAGCCAGGACTGCGCATCGTTCATAACCATGTCTGGTGTCAACCTTGATTCTAGATACAACTGACGGTACTCAGTTAAGGATGAGAGGTATACGAGTCCACTCACCGAGAAATCCATGCTTGTATCATGGGTATCCGACAACTTAGACATGTTTTCTTTAGATATTGAAGGGTCTAATTGAGCGCCCATATTCTTGTCAATTAATTCAAGTTTGACGAATTGCTGCAAAAATTCCCGAGTGAATGAGGAAGGCCTGGGAACGTCAGACTTCCCCAAAAAAACAGTGCAAATGAACTGACATATTCTCTTCGGTGATTATATTTGATCCTCCTCCCTCAGAGAGTGTGTGATCACATTGAATAATGACATCATGCTGCTGGAAGACGGATAATAACCCAGAGCGGAGTCCACCTCGCTGGCCATTATCAAATTAGGGGTTGAACCAAAGGGTAATAGATAGAGCCCTACCCAGTCAGAAACCATCGCGTGATCGGCACTGACGACTGCTTCAAAAGCACTGATGAGATTTGGGAGCTTCATTCAATTTTAGAGGGTTTCATTTAGGATCCAATAAGTACTCACTCGACCAACGATGAACGCTTTCCAGATCGTGCAATCAGTAGGATGTTGGGTTAAACCGATGAAGGCAGATAATATGAGTTGAGTGTAAAACACTGTCGGCGTCCAGGATGACCACCGGAATATGTAAACGAGCAGCGTCACAACACCGGGGGTGTTACCTGCACCGAATTCGTGTGCCCTGTGGGATACCTTTGACACTTGAGACCTCAGCAAGATATCAATGCATAGAATAACTACCAGATAGTGATGAACAAGACCTAGGGTTATTACATCAGTATCCGAAGCTGGGCCACCTGTGTCACCCTTGCCAAGGGCGAGCTGAAGAGATTGCATCATTTGGGCCTCCCTCGCAACTTTGGCATCGTCCCCAATCAACAGTCCAAGCAGTATGGAGAATGACTCCAACATTTGCCTCGTCTCAAGGTTGAAACGGAAGTTATTCATCAAATCGTTGACATCTGTAAAGCTGACACAAGCTTGGGCAACAGAAACCTGAGAAAGATCTGACGCGAAGCATAGTAGGTGGCGCACAAGTTCCTCCGTCCGGCTTGCGAGTTCGTTGTGATGCTGTGAGATCGGAAGGGTGTGCACAGTCCTTAGCAAGGCCAAACCGTCTTGAATTGTTTGAAGAATCACAACCTGAGATTCTGAATAGGGAATCAAAGAATTTCCCCCCTGTGAATCACTCCTCTTCTGTACTTCCAGAGCGATTTGACAAAGGTGATCCAAGGTAGTTGGGGTGTCAAGCTCGGGGGATCTAGCCGCCTGCAGAAAAGTGGATACAAAAGTGGATAGAGGCAAAATTCCATCCTCTATTGCACATTCCAGATATTCTTTTAAACCTGGATTTCCTGGGTACGAGCGATACAACACGAGGACCGAGTCTAAGCTAAACGCTTTACTATAGGGCGAGCAATGAAGAAGCTACTTGACACTCACTGCTAAGATGACTCGCGACCATCTCTGGACTGTCAATTGGCGGAAGTTTTGAAATGAAAAGCTTGCAGAGGCTAATCCACTGGGAAGGCAACGGGTCAAGGAAAGATACTACTGAATATTATTTCGGAACCTTTGAAGGAGCGACGCCGCATTGGAAACAATTTCTCGTGACTTCTGCAAGGGACATAACGATGGCGTACCAGCTACGTGCAAGGCGCTGATGAACTGGAGGGGAAAACCAAGTTCAGAAGTTTACACTGCAAGTGTTATAGAAAGAGCCTCCGAGGTCACGAGACCAGCCCCTGCAGACATGTAAAGGCGGGGAAGCAGTAAGCTACTTTGTAGGTACTCAGACGCCCGTGGCACTAACAACAAATGCATTACAACGGCCAAGGAAAAATTGCTTGAATGTCAAAACGCAATCAGTAGACGGTGGTAAGTGTAGGTGTTACTTAGCGACTTTGTATCGTAACTACAAAGCTGGTGTTGGGCCTCTTGTGCTCTAACGATGTGAACGATGAAAAGATGGAGCGGGACATGAGGCGATGATCGAGAAGAAGGGAAGGAAAACACTTATGCTCTATGTAGTCCAAAGATGTGGAGTTTCTTTGCCGTGCGCCTAGCGACCAGGGGTATCGCGTCAAGACAGCATCACAGTGTTACAAGAGAGAAGACAAAGAACTCATAAATTTTGTATCCTGTCCAAAATAAGTGAGCAAAAGAGTATGAACATGATTGATGCACCATACACTTCTATTGCGCCTCATCATCCTGAACGTCGAACTTGTGCTTGCTCTTAGAGGCTACCTCAGTCATCCCTTTGCCGCTCCCTGTTACGCCAACTAAAAGAGATGTCTCAGAGGGTTGTCGTGACGACATAGTAATGAACACACACCTTTCCCTAGTGGGTTGTCTGGGGTCTTGAATATGCTCGTCCCAGAGACCCCCGCGATGTGAACACCTTTCTTTTCTGATTTCTTTGCAAACTTTTGCCATGTCGCTTGCTTTTGCGTCTGCTCCTTCGCCTTCGCAGCCTTAGATTCAAGCTTTTTCTCGTTTTTCTTCTTCTTCTTTTCCCTCTCCTCCTCCTCAGCCTTGCTCAGCTTACGTTTATTCGACGACGACGGAGTGACGTTGGCATAATTTGGTGGTAGAGGTTTTATCTCGGAAGCTTTCACTAGCTCGGTGGTGTTATAGCCTTTAAACATGATGCTATAAACGCGATTCTCTGCTGCCCCTCCGATAGACGTGATTCGAGCTGGGTACCAAGCACCATCTCCAGAATACTTCGCCAAACATTCGTCTCCAGCAGACCAAGTATGGGAGGGAGTACTTATGGCAGCCTTGCGGTTGTCTGATTTCGAAGATGAGGCCGCTTCGGCCAGCGCAAGTGCCTCCTGTGACAATTCAATGAGTTCTTTAAGTTGTGAACGCAATGAAGCGAGTTCAGCATTGGATGGGTCCGTGGATAACGCCAGTTCAACTTGAGAGAGTTGGACTTGATAGGTCTCGAGATCGGTCTTATCCATTGAAGAAATGGTGGAAAAGGGTAATGACTGATAATGGCGGGTCGAAGGAGAGAGGAACGTGGGAAGTCACTTCAATGGCTACAATACAGCAATAGTACATACTAAAACATCTCTCATTCCCAAACACTATTCGAGTCCAACTTCACCTTTTTGTCTTGTTTCGCTTTGCTTCCCTGAGCTCGACCAGCTGTCCGTGATGCCCGTTTGGAATGGTATTTGCGCCGCTGTTGAGTTCGTACTTTGGTCAGGTCCGAAGCAACAATCGATTTGATATGGTCGCGCCCAGCCGCAGCTTGTCGGACGGGCGATGAGGCCCGCGACTGAGGGGGCGACCTTGAAAGGGACCGGTTTGGTGCTTCTAAGAGATCTAAACTTTCCACCGTCAAATCCACTTCATCAGCGAGAGGAGGATCCACCGGTGACCCAGTGACCAACACCTGGCTGGCTGTCTTCTCCTGGGCATTCTTTTTTGTCTTCTTGACCTCAATTTCGCCATCGATATCGGCGTTTAAGCTGTCTCCGTCGTCGCTGCTTTCTTCGTCGTTGCCTCCCTCGCTGCTTTCTTCTTCTTCTTCTTCCTCCTCCTCCTCCTTGTCGTTCACAGCTTCCATATACTGAAAAGAGGATCTATCGCAGGAACACAGAGAAGGGGAATGACTGACTTCCTCTAAAACTTTCATTTCTCTCTTTCCAAACCCGCTGGCTTCCACCATTACATCTAACCTGAAGTCGTCGCCTTCTGCTCCGTCCGATAGTACCTTGCGGAATCTTGGATAGAGGGCGCTTTCGTAGCGAAAACGCCTTGCGAAAAAGGTCCGAATACATTCGACGTCTCGGTTAAAGTACCTGAAAAGACCTAAGTCAATATGCAAGCTATCTCCATCAAAGAAAGATATCTCGCCATTCAGCGTTTGCGTGCGACGTGCTGACCATTTGAGGAAAGTCAATAATAATCGGTTCACCTGTCTCGCGTCGAATGAGTATGTTAAATTCGTTGAAGTCGCCGTGGATCAAGCCTGCATGGGCGAATCGGACGATTATGTCCATCAGGGACGAATACAGCTTCCCCGGTGAGGTTACATCCGAAACCTGTCGTCTAATTGTCCGTTAAACATGATGTTGAAAGAATGGTCAAATTCGTACAAGGGATATGCATCTATAAATTCCATCAAAATACAATGCCTTGCTTGGTCGATCGGCCTGGGCACCGGAAAATTATGCTCGTGCAAGATCTAGAGGCCATTAGCTATTCGTCGCTCTGACCAAACTTGCATGTCAAACCTTCATGAAAGCCCACTCCTTTTGAGCTGCTAATCTCGACATATACATCCACGAAGCTGACTTTCTTTTACCCAGATAATCCCGCTTCTCCTTGATAGCGCGGAAGGACACACGACCGAGCCTGAGTCTGTAAACAAAAGGCGACAGTGTTGAATTTCAGGTCCTACCTGTGTAACTTCAGAACCATCTCGTTTCCATCCGAGTCCGCCACGATGTAAATGTCTAACGATTGTCAGGACGAGTGTTATGCGAATGAGAATAAACCATACCCGATTCCTTTCCGACTCCAATCTGGTTTCCAACAGATTGCATGGTGTCCCTTTTTGACATTGCACGCATAGCCAAAAAATCGTATCCGCCGTAGGTTAGTCTATAGCCATCATCTGTCGATTTCTATCAATATGGTGATGGGATAGAGGTGAAGTCGTTGACATTTGGCATTTTGAACTTTGGAAACTAGGTTACGTTTTGCCAAGGAGCCGATGAGCTTGTTGACACCGCCATTCCTTAAGCCGGATATCTGAGCAATAAGCACAATTGGAACAACTTCGTGATTTTTAGAGCCCATCTCCACCTGTGTGACTAATGAATAGTGAACTGAAAAAAGAATATCAGAAGACTTACAGCTGTTAAAACACGGAACTCCTCAGAAGTGACATATCTGAGATCAGTCGCGTCTAGCTTCATTGGGGGGTTTATGTATAGAGAGAAAAGGCGAAATTTCGCAAGTCCCAATGTCGTGCTTACATAATACTGTCACAGCTGTGTTTCCTCCCTCTTCACTTGTTCCGCTCAGGAAATACAGCTGAAGAACTGACAGATGTCGGGAGCTCGCCTCGTTCACTCAGCCATCAAGGTATCCTCCATTTTTGAGGGTTTCTCATCAAATTATTGCTATATTGACCGAGGAGCAGGCTGCGTCTTCTGAACTTGCCGAATCGATTGGCGAGCAGCTGGCTTCACCGTGAATATCCTCGATTTAAAATGTAAGGGATCACTCACGCTATTTGTCAGATCAGCCACCACCGGTTTAGAATTGTGCATGCTGAGGATCTGTTGGAAAGCGAACGGAATGCGATCTGGATGATATTTGAAAGCAATATGCGAGCACTGTAGGCGCCGTCACCCTTGGTCCATTCAATCTCAACACTCAAGAGCTGGTAGCTATACCTCGTCGTCGTTTGGCTGGGATCCACGCGCGAAGTGGAAGGAGCTGTTTAATTCATTGTCTCGGTTTTACTTGGCGTATCAAGCTGCAGCCAGTGAACTCATCGGGTTCGCTATGTTCCGCTTTGAATATGAGGACCAGGAAAGCGTCCTATATTGGTACCCCTCCACTTCTCGAAGGAAACATGGGTGCTAATGGCACTCAAAGCTATGATCTTCAAATTACAAGAATTTTCCAGGGGACAGGACTTGGAAAAACTCTCATGCGACAACTAGCGAAGATTGGCTCTGCGTGGAAGATGGAGAAAGTCATGTTGACTGTTTTTAAAGGTAGTAACAAGCTGCTTCGTAGCAATTTTTCAGCTGACGTGGTGACAGCCAACACAAGAGCTTTCCAGTTCTACAATTCAACGGGGTAGGATCATTTTAAAATAAAAACCGGATAAGCGTGACTAAGTTCGTCTAGATTTGTGGTCGATTCCTGTTCACCCAGCTGCGCTGAAGATGGATCTGACGTTGACTACGAAATCCTTTCTATGCGGCTTACGTAATTATGATGAATTTATAAATTTGAACATGCTTGGCTGCAGCGTTAATTCCGTGTTACATAATTCCTTTTCACTGCACTTCTAGTTCTCACTTCCATGCTCACCACCTCGACAACCTTCCGCGCTCTGCGCTCTATACAGCGCCTTCGAGGGGCACGTCTTGCGTCACACGAGGCTCCTCATTTTAACGAACCTTCTGGTTGGCTGTTCGGGGAAAAGGTAATTCCGCAATCATGCAGCAATGGATTAACGTCTGACCTCCGCCCAACATCAAGGCCCCTCCGCCAGGCCAAAAGCGAGTTAAAGAGGACTGGGAAAATGTCTGGTACTTTGGAATGTTTGGTTCAATGTTGTTCGCCACGGTCTTGATATACTATAAACCGGACTCGAGGTCGGCCTGTTGGGTATCTCTCTACTCTGATAATCTAACAAGTGTTATCGCTTTCTCAGCATACAAACGTGGGCTCTCAAAGAAGCTAAGGAGAGGATGGAAGTCCGTGGCGAAAAATACCGATATGAACCGTCGTCATAAAGATACGTTCTGTGCCATGATTACTCCAATGCTATCTTAAATACCAAATTTATCGAAAATCTTTGAAGATTCCGGAAGGTGTTCCACTGTTCACATTCCCATTCTCGTGGACTATGTAATCCCGATCTATTTCTCATGACTCGTAACTGGCGTGATATTTTTCTTCAGTTAGGAGTTTGTCCACCTGTGGGAGGTATAAGCTGCGTTTGCTGGGATAAGAGATTCTTCATACCTCTGAAGGATCATGGAGTTTGATTTTGCAGAGCCAGCCTAGTCCATCACTAGTTCAAAACCTGCAAGTCATGGTTGGCTTGCGCGTACCTTTGTCCTCTGGAGATTTGTTCAACAACCCAGGTTCCGACGACAGCGTCTCGTTGATTTCTTCGATTATTCCCGACACAGGTGCGTACTAGGGGGGAAAAAATCAGGGCAAATCGAGCTCCCCGCCTGAGGTAAAACGCGACGTACGATATCGGAAGCAGCTTTTACGCTTTCCACGGCACCAATTTGGTCTGGAAGTTTACCATTCACTATCGCACTCCTCAAGTCGTTTGGAGCCACGCACCTCCTTGTTTAACCTCGGTGCCCAATGAGGGGAGCTCCACAAAAACAACGTCCCCGAGGGAAGACTGGGCGTGGTCCGTGATTGAGACAGTGCCAATGCCAGTAGAATCATCGAAAGTAACGGCTTCGTGTTCGTTTGTGTATCTTTTAGCTAAAGAACGAAAGGTGACTATGTCGCACGAGTAAGGACCAAGTCAACCGATACTTACTAACGAGAGTTCGCAAATTCTGTGGCCTAGCCCAAGCCCCGGACATAGACGATTGGCGTAAGAGAATGCTTGAGTGCCGCGAACGGGTTGCTGCTCTCAAGATGGACTGCATTGTGAGCGAAGAGACGGAAGAACGAGGAACGGTTACGCGCGCAAATAAAAATCTGAACGTGAATGTCACTCAGGGTCCACTCTAAGCATTTCCTCTTTTGGTTAGACGGAAAAAGTCTGCTTACAAATCTACCTATGGCACTATTATTATTCCAGCGGGGGCGTACTTTTATTAGTTCTAAGAGTTGGGATGGACAGCGATTGGCAAATAAAAAAAGCAAAAAGGTCTCCCTGCTTTACTCAAGAATCTTGGTAACAATTCCGGTCCCAACTAAAAACGAAAACTATCAGGAGAAGTCCCAGAAAAAACTGGTAGATCCGCACTTGTTTTATGTGCCTCGCGAAGAGTAAATCTATGATGCGCTATGATCAGAAATGGCAAATATGATCGAGAAACTAGAACTAACCGAGTTCCTTCTTCCAACGCAACGTCGAAGTAAAGGTCGCACACAAGCTGAACGTTGTCACCGGGCATGACCTTCAAAGTGTTAATTGAATATATGGTTTGGCAAGAACCCAAAATACCATTTTCTCAGCAGCATCAGGCGTGCCCTCAGGAAACGTAAGAGCAACAGTTATATCGGCCGTTCGGATGAAGCACTGAGGCCTATAGTTGCTCATGAAGGGCGTATAACGACCACCTACCGAGACTTCAATCTGGGCTCGTCAGCGGAGTGGATTAGAATTCACCTTCGTCTTTGGTCAATACCTGAAATTTCAAAATCAGCGGGGTTCAGCTAATCACAATTGTGACGTACGTAGATCTGGGCCAGGAACTTCTTTGCAGCTTTAACTGAACCGGGAGCAGCCAAAACGTGACCACGACGAATTTGTTCGCGCTTTATACCACGGAGGAGAGCACCCATGTTGTCCCCAGCTTCAGCCTAAGTTAATGCGTAAGAGAGTTCCATGCGATGGTGGCATCTGAACATACTCGGTCCAGTTCTTTGTGGAACATTTCTATGCAAAGCTTCAATTGGTGAGGCGGAACTATAGAGAGAAAAGCCCTCACCGATTCCGGTCAGCGTAGTCTTGAAGTTGGCACCAAAACCGACAACTTCTACGTCACTGCCCTTCAGAGCGATTCCGCGTTCAACCTGTAGCATGTTCGCGTTACAAGAGCAAAATGCCAAAAAAGCGTTGTACTTACACGACCGGTTGCAACAGTACCACGTCCGGAAATCGAGAATACGTCTGCTCATGGTTAGGTTCAACAAGCAATAAAGGAGGTCTATCCGAACCTTCTATGGGCATCAAAAAAGGCTTCTCGAGGTCACCTGGAGTGATGGTAAACGCGAATAGAATGACAATGTGGAGGGAAGTACATACGAAGAGGGAGTTCGAGCCATTCATCACAAGCTTTGACCAATTCCTGAATCTTCGTGGCGCCTATGTCGTCGTTGCGGCCTTCCAGTGCAGCCAAAGCCGATCCCATGATGATTGGAGTTGATTCGCCGTCAAAGTTATATGTGGTCAAGAGGTCGCGCATCTCCATATCCACAAGTTCAAGCATTTCAGGATCCGAGATTTGATCAACTTTGTTGATGAAAACAACCAGCCGTTTTATGCCAACCTGACGCGCCAATAGCAAATGTTCACGAGTCTGAGGCATTTGGCCATCAGTGGCCGAAACAACGATGATAGCGCCGTCCATTTGTGCGGCGCCGGTAATCATGTTTTTGATGTCTTGACTGAGATCAGGCAATCTGGACGAGAAGTAGAGGCAAAATAAACCCACAATCAGCGTGACCCGGGCAATCAATGTGACCGTAGTGGCGCGTCGCTGTCTCGTATTCAACGTGAGCAGAGTTGATGGTGATACCTCGAGCTTTCTCTTCTGGGGCCTTGTCGATCTGGCTGTAGTCGGTAAACTTTGCTCCACCCTGTGTAGAAAGAACCTTGGTAATGGCGGCGGTCAATGTTGTTTTCCCGTGATCGACATGGCCTGTTTTGTAGGGGAGATTAGCCAGCAGAATGAGGAAGTAAGGCATGGAAACGAGCCAATGGTCCCAATGTTCATATGAGGCTTGGACCGCGAAAATTGTTCTGCATAGCCTCTGCAACGAGCTGCTATATTGTTAGAAGTGAATGGAGGCCACGCAGCATACGAGCGCACCAAAGCTGGGAATACCCGACCTGGGGCTACGTTGACAAGCCAACAGCAAGGATGCTGGGTAGAAAAGAATAGTTTAGCGGAGAAATTTTCACAGCAAGGGGAATACTACTCACAACGTGCCGCGGTTAAACCACGAGATACAGCTTTGCAAGTTGCGAGAGGCAACATATTCAGTGGAAGACAAACTTGATTCAATCCAGCAAAATTCGTGACAAGTGGCACACGGCAACGTCCGAACGCACCTGGTTAGGGTTGGCCTCATTAGGGTTGGCCTTAGGTTAGGGTCCCGGCTCTCGGTTATTGCCAAGTTCGTTCAAGGCTTCTCTTCACTATGGACCGTCAGGAGCTTATTCGCAATGCCGTCGCCTTCCTTGTCGATCCAAAGGTATTGTGGGCTCAAAACCCTTCATACCATTCTTTCACTAACCCTGCTCACAGGCACAAGCCTCCCCTTTCACCCAGAGGATTCAGTTTCTTGAGGCAAAAGGATTAACTCCGCCAGAAATTGAGCTTGCAATGAAGCAGGCATCTGTCACCACCGCAGGCCCATCTCAACAAGTTCCCTATCCCTATAGTCGTCAGCAATTCCCTTCTCAATCCCGTTGGGACTGGCGAGATTATTTTGTCAGCTGATCTCAACGACCAGCGAAACATGTGCTAAAGTTTGGAATTAGATTACGGCGGTCGTGTCAGGCGCAATAACTTATAGCGCAGTTGCACTCTTTAAGGTATGTGGGCTCTCCGCGTTCTTCCCTCGACTGAATTTTAAACGCAGAAATATCTCTCCCCACACTTGCAACCCCCGAACTCTTCAGCGTATGAGGAAGATCGAGATGCTCTCACTGCGCAATTTGACGCTGCGGAAGCCCTCTTGAAGGAGATACAGAATGAAACCGCTGCCGTTCGAGCTGCTGTGGAAGAACAAAAAGACAAGATCGACCAAACAACGGAGGACGTAAAAGCTGTCGTGTCTGAAATGCGTGA
The DNA here is from genome assembly GCA_018417955.1 of Laccaria trichodermophora. NCBI lineage: Eukaryota > Fungi > Basidiomycota > Agaricomycetes > Agaricales > Hydnangiaceae > Laccaria > Laccaria trichodermophora. The sequence goes on from JACTVC010000002.1 coordinate 2,363,956, forward strand.
AGGAGAACTTAAGACTCGAGACGAAATGCGTGAAATACGGGAAGAAATCACCAATGTGCGGGAGATGCTCCCAAAGGTGGGCCGCCGCCCTTTCTTTGTGTATCCTTCATAATTTTCTGGGCCAGATGATTGAGAAAAACAAAGAGAGCCAGACACAGTCTTTGGCTGAGCTGCAACAAGAACTCAAGTCTCTGAAAGCGTTGCTTTTAAGCCGCGGGCCTGGTCTCTCGGGCACTCCCGCGTCGCCGTTACCGACGCTGGGCCGACCAGCGATACCAGCGTGGCAGTTGGCGAGCCCTCCCAAAGCCAGTGATGTTGAAAGTTCATCGACTTCACTGGGTACGATATCTTCATCTGTGCCTTCCATCAATGGGAAGGGCAAGGAAAGCGAGGGCCCAGAAAGCTCTGTGGAATCGTAGACTGTATACTTGATTCACTTTATGTTACTTGGATGTGATTATAATTGGCCTACAATGAAAGCAGCTTCCCACGGGTACTTTGAATACAACGTCAGTAACTTGTTGGTAACTTGTAAGGACCCGCCTCACCTCCACAAAGCGCACCTTAGCGAATGTCATGTTCAGCCAATTTCGTCAAGCTGTCGAACAGCTAGCGCAACAAGTTCCCCATGATATTCCATCGCCGGAGGACCAGCGTGACGGCGCATCGCGTCCTCGCTCTCTGGATTCACAGCCAACGCGTTCTGCAACACCATTATCTTCGGGACAATTGGCAGAGTCTGCACTATCTTCTCTACGCAAGTCTCTGGCCTCCCAACGATCCGGAAGTCCAGCCGGACGCACAGGGAGCCCATCGTCTTTGCCCGAGAGTAGGACATCAAAAGGCAATCTAGAAGAAAGGTTACGTAGAGCCACCTTTGCCATCGGAGAAGCCTCCGGCCCCTCCACTGCACAACCTTCCGCAAGAGCTTCACCATCATCTACGCCACGCACAATAGTTGAACGTCACCCGCTATCACCTTCCTCTACACCGCTTCCTGATTCTCCCCTGCTTACCCCTTCTACCGAAGACACCTTTCAACTCGAGCCTGCGCCCATGTCTCCACCTTCTTTAACCCTTTTGAATTCAGAGGCCCCCCCTTCACAGCATACAAAGTTGAAGGAACTCAATGGCGAAAATCTTATGTCGCCTGAAGCAATCTCCTTGCTCGACGGCGAATCTATTAACTTTGACCATTCCAATATACCCGATTCCAGCCAGGATACCCTCCCATCGAAGGAGAATCGCGCAGATGACAAGGAGAGTGACCAAGTTGGGGGTCCACCACTTGAAGAGGAAGAGCAACCGACCTCACAAAACTCTCCAGGTACGAATGTGGAAGATCTTCAAGAACGACTTCGACAAGTAGAGCAACGGTTTTCGGGTGTGTCCTCAACTTCATGCTCCAGCTGTCTCTGTCTTTAACCTCGTCGAAGATGTTTCGACATCCTTTAAACGGCTACAAGCGGAAAAATTAGCTGCGGATCTTGTACTTCGTGACTTGACATCATTGCATAGCATACAAGATACTGCTGCATTACGGGATTACCTGCAAAACACTAATACAAAGGTGGAGGTTAGAATTCTATGATGGTTGGCTTTCGTATATATCCTGATATGGGTGATGCAGCATTATAGGAGTGAAGTTCAAGGCCTGAATAAGAGATTGGAAAGTGAGTTCGACGTGATTTTCTCTTTTTCACGCTCATTTGGTATCTCAGGTCATGATGGGCGTCTGCAGCAACTTCAAGACACCCATCAATTGCAGTCAACCTCCCAGTCGGAGCAAATAAACAAACTCAAAACGCAGCTGAGTGAGACTGAAGCACTTTTTCAGGCTTCTCAGAGTTCGAACACTCAGGCGGAGGAAACGGCAGCCACTCAAAGGTCCGAGGTTGACCGCCTTGTGCAAGAGTGTGAGCGGTTCAAGACTCTGGCCAAGGAGGAGGAAGAGAAGCGAGTGAAGGCAATAAGCCTTCTGAAAACTCTGAGACAGAAACTTGTCAAGGCGGAGAAGGAGAAGGAAGACGCTTTAAAAGAAGCAGCCTTTTCCAGAGAGAAAGAGAAGGGCGAAAAGGACAAGGAACATATTGAGAGCGCTCGGTTGCATCAAGAGATCGAGGCTCTGAACAAGGAAAGGGAGAAAGTCATATCAATTTTGAAAGGTCAGTATGAAAGGGACACTTCCAGCCTGAAAGATCGTTTCGAGAAAGAACTCTCTGCCGTGCGGGGTCAATTAGAGCTAGAAATAGCTACATCCAAGGTAAATGGTGAAAACGAATTTCTGTGATTCCTTAGTTGATCATGGCCTGCAGAGTATGCACCTCAAAGAATTGTCGTCGAAGAACTCGCAAATATCAACCCTGGAGAATTCGCTCAACAATACAACGAGGGACAAGAATGCCTTCTTTGATCAACTTCAACTACGACAAGCTGAACTAGAGTCAGCGCACACGCATCTCGAGTCCCTCCAACACCAAAACACCGAGTTCCAGTTTCAGCTAAGGGAGTCAAATGATCGCCTCGCACTGCTAAGAGAGGAATATGCAGAATTACAGCGCGAGCAAGAGGCAACGGCGAGGCAGCATGATCCCGTCACTCCCGCTGGCGATGTTGCGCACCTGATATCTGCAGTTGAAGCCAAGTGCGAAGTAAAGATCTCGGAGCTAAAGCGAAATCTTATTACACTTGAAAAGGAACGGAATGAAGCCGAGGGAGATTGGAGTCGAAAGCTCAGAGAAAAAGGCAAGGAACTGGATGAACTTAAACGCGTCCTGGGCTCTGCGGCCAAAACGCGAGAGACCGACGAAGGCGTGGCCTCCGAACTCCGTGCAGAGGCGTCGCACGCGAAGGAGGTGGCCAGAGTCTTGCGGCAACAAGTGTCCGAACTGTCCCTTCTCCAAGATCAATTGAGCGAGCTCAAGGTGAGTGGTTTGATCTGTCAATTTAGGTCGCTATCGTAATTTCCGAGGACTAGAAATCGGCGAAGGAGCGTGAGACGGAGTTTGCCCTCAAGATCGGCAATTTGGAGCGCCAGGTTGAGGAGGGGCAGAACCGCGATGCTCAACTTCGGCAGAATAACAAGGTAGGCATAACTTTTTACGCATGCTTCATAAAATATGAATTCGTTTTCAGACCCTACGAGAGGAGCTGCGCAAGGTTCAGTCATCTGCAGCGCTACTCGAACGACAACGAAACCCCGGAGTGGGATACTGGACTACACGTGGTAACCCAGAAAACAGTCCCGCCGAATCACGGAATTCTTTCTCCCCCACTCCGACAGAGTCTCCTTCGCGTATCGCGTCACCTGCACCGAGCTCGACTAAGAACGAGGAAGAAGTCAATCTTGAGTATTTACGGAATGTCATTCTCCAGTTCCTAGAGCACAAGGAAATGAGGGTAAGCATCTGAATTGCCTCTCACGAGCATCACAATGATCATTTTGGTGCAACCAGCCAAACCTTGTAAAAGTATTGTCCATCATCTTGCATTTTACCCCACAAGAGACCCGGAGGCTTATAGCCAAGGTGTAAACTGTCACACTCGTTGAATTCCAATACCAATATTTGTTCCTCCGGGTTGATCATCCGATACAGTACATTATACAGATGGTAACATTCCAAATTTAAAAAGGAGGAATTTACTGCGAACCAGGTTCTTGATAAGGAGGCAGATCCTCATCAGCTCCATCCTTCTTTGGGGGCCCTGCTTGACTCGAACCTACCTGCAAAAAGCTCTCCCGTTCCTCTCGCTCGAGCCGTTTCTTTTCTTCCTCCGCGCTCTCATGAGGTGCCGCAGCTGCTTGAGGAGTGGCCGTCGACGCAGCTGAGGCAACAGCGGAATCATGCAGGGTATACGCAGCCGCCAGCCTCTTTTTCTCCTCCTCTGCAGACTCAAGTTTCTGAGAACTTGCGACGTTGGAGGCTGGGGGTTCACCATATGCAGGTATTTGCGACTCATTGCCAGGTAGACCTCCACTTCGCGGGCCAGCGAGAGAAGACGCTCCCCTAATATCGTGCAGCGAACCGCTAGCTGGTCCGGGTCCAGATGGCCCAGCAGACACGGGAACGCCAGTCTCTGCAACGGTCGGGATGATTGTTGGGACAGTATCGCCAGAGTCCAACGCGATCGGGGTGGTGGCTGCATTCACAACGGCGGGAATTGGTGACGGTGACTGGTTAAGTGTAAGCGGGTTAATAGGTGGCGACACTGCCTGCTCAGGAGGGGAGGTCTGTTCTGTCGGGGGAACCTGGGCAAGAGGTTGGCTGACAACTGGGGGTGTGGTTGGGATGCTCGATTGGAGACTTGAGCTGTCCGTGCTGATACTCGACAGCTCGCTGGCATGACTTTCCCCGAAGCTGCGGGTGTCTGAGCGGCTGAGATCAGAACCAGCTACTTGAAAGGGGAGATTGATGTGCCCTGTTTTGTAGTTGTCTAAAGCACGCTGGAGGGATGCGCGAGCTGCTCCTGTTGCTTGAGCACCTGTGTACGGACTGGCCGGGTTTGGTGGCAACGTAGGCAGTGCTGCGATGATTGGTGTTGCTGTTTGGGAGAGGAGGACCAACTTCTCGCCGTACTGGAGGGCATGCAATCACAAATGTTATTCTTGGATAAATAAATAAAACCTACCTCACGAAGAGCTTCCCATTTGAGTCGCTCGCTTTCCCTAACCGCTTTGCGCTTCAAAAGCTCGATTTCTCGTTCCAGCGGTAAATCGTCCTGTTCAGCTTTCTTCAGTTGAGCCCTGAGATCGGAAATGGTTTTCTCCGTGCCCTTCTGCTGGGCATGCTCGAGACGACCGATCTGATTCTGCATCCCAGCACGGATATTCCGACGTGGTAGAAGGACTGCTTCAGCATCTCGAAGGGCCTTCATGGAAGCCCTGGCGGAATCAAGCTTGATGGCGAGTGAACTAGCGAGGGATCCCTGAACAAAGTTTAGATACGCAAGTCTGTCGGTCACTTGATATAGGCTGAGGTTGATATTCGAGAGGAACATGGGATAACTTGCCATCTTTCAAATCCTCTGCTTCAGATTGACCCCAGGTATACAGCTCTTTGCTTTGAGCCTTTGAGTCGCGCGAAACGCTATCGAAGTCGATCGCAACACCTTTTTCCGCAGTAATGACCTTCTGGACCGGAGAGGTAGTCCTAGATAAGATAAACTAAGAAATATCACAAAGAAATATGGACGCCAACTTACGAATACTGCTGCTGCAGGGAGCGAAGTTGATGCTGAATTGCGTCGAATGTGTGTGATTTATGACCGCCTTGCGCAGCAGAATCGTTGGCAGATGGTTGATTGGCGGCATCTGGGCTGGTTGGGCGTGATGAAAGATTAGCTGGAAGATGACCAGCGAGTGGCGAGGCGTTGATTGCAGACTGAGCCTTGTCAGCGAAGGAGGCCAAAAAACTGGGAACAGGCATTGTGGAGAGGAAGAAAGGTATAAATGATTGATATCTGGGAAAGATAACAGCTCTTATAAGCGACCCTAAAAGTAGATGATGTCATAACATAGCTCCTAGCAGACAACCATACACAAAATACAACATCAAACAACAATCTTCTTTGGCTTGCCCTTTTTCTCCGAGTCCTTGTGCGACAGGAACTCGACCTCCGTCGCCAGTGGCCCAGCAAGCTTCGCGCCCTCGGGGTATCCCAATACACTGATTTTGAAGTATTTTCCAACCCCCTCAATTCTCTCCCGTAACCCATCTTCGTCTGCACCAGGTGCAAGGCGCGTCCATATCGACAGTCGATAGAACTGCGGACGCGTAGACACGATCACCCCCGTAATCAATGACTGCGACCCATTCTCCGAATCTGTGGGTGACGGATCAAACGTTTCGCCGATTGCAGCAAGCATCTGAGCGTGATGTCAGGTTAAGGAATGATGCACGACTTGCTTCACTCACGGTATATAGCCACATCTTGTCAACGTTGGGACGATTTTTGTCTTTAGGCAATTGAATGCTCCATTTCCCTCCATTCTTGTTCGCCTCGTCTTCCCATGCGGGAATAATCCCCTCCTGCGATGCACCAGTCAGCAAACAAGATGTCTCTTGCAACTGAAATCTCACCTTGAACAGATAGTAGTTAGCCTTTTGCGGCAATTGAGACGGTGGTATAATGTTATTGTACAAGCTAAAGTCAGGGTCAGTGATATTGAAAAATCTTATCGTCGAAAGTTGGGCATACCCCCAGAATTCCTCGACACTATCGAAGCTGATGACACGCTTGATGTCCTCCATCCAGCCCTGGGCTGCAGCTGCACCAGGAGTTTGGGGAACCGGCGTCTGTGGAAATGCGGAGACAGGCGTCTGGGGCATATTTCGGCCCTTGGTCGCAGGGGAGTCAAACCAAAGTGTCCAAGGCGAGTAAAGGGGATGCTGCGAGATGATAAACAATAGAAACGTCCCGTGACACTTTGGCGACTTACCTTGACATTAAAGTTGGTAGGATCACTGAACACAGTGCGGATACCTTCGGCTTGCGCTTCCATATTCACTTCTTGTATTTCACCAGGCTCCAGACCCTCTTCTGCTGAAGTGAGGGTTGATGGTGGCTGATCGGCCAAAGCAGCAGAAAGCGCAGCTCTCGAAGCCTGGAGAGCAGCCCCCGACAAAGAAGAGGTCGCCATTTAAAGTAGAGACAGAAAATCAGAAGATGCAGAAAGAAGAGTGAATCAGGATGGATAACAGTCAGAAAAGAGATAGGGTGAATCTAAAGGAAGAAAAAAGGAAATAATGTATGAAAAGGGCCGTCGCAGGTATTGAGAGCGAGAAACGGGCTGGGTGTAGTCTGAAGATTTGTTCGTCGTCGTTTTTACTATTTAGTGAGAGTCAATAAATCCATTATTTTCCAACAAATGTTCACGTGACGCTAAATGTAAATTGTTGCAACTCCGCTTATCAGATAGCAAGTGTCACCTTGACTGCCATACTCATGGACCAATTTCATGCTAAAATCGTCGCTGGCGCGACTGGGTCCACCTTGACGGCATTGACCAGTGAGTAACTCTTCTCATTTTTTGTCCTCGCTCACTTGCGAGCCCGTCTTCAGTGACACCCTTTGACGTCGTGAAGACCCGGTTACAGACACAACCTCCACAACTAAAACCCCTTTTTCCTCGACCTCCGCCTAATACTTGTTGCCAGCCCAGCAATGTGGCTTCCTGTGTGAGGAATATGTCTTCGCTTGCAAGACCAGTAGGGGAAGAAGTGGTTTGCGTGTGGGAAAGGGGAGTTTTGAAAACTGAGCGTGTCACCGGATTTTTGGACGCTGTTCGGCATGTTTTGCGCGCAGAGGGGATACCTGGTCTTTGGAAAGGTGTTGGGACAACATTGTACGTGATATGGTCTGGTATTTGAGCAGCATTCCAATAATATACTACTAGGGTTATCAGTGTCCCGTCAGCGACAGCCTACATCCTAACATACGATCACCTGCAGAAGGTTGTTCTCCCTCCCCTCATACCAAATGATACCCTCGTTCCCCTTTCTGCTGGAATTTTGGCCCGTACAACTATCACCTCCATCATATCACCGCTGGAACTCATCCGCACTAACCTACAATCGACCCCACTTTCACCTGATAACCCGCATACCCTTCGGTCTGTTCTTACCTCTGTTCGGTCCGTTGTCAGGCAGAAAGGCATTGGATATTTGTGGCGCGGCCTTAGTCCCAGTCTATGGCGGGACGTGCCGTTTTCTGGGTTCTACTGGGCAAGCTATGAGACTTGGAAAAAATCTTTTGCAAGGCGTGGCCATGAAGGTACAGGTGTGGCCTTTGTGAGCGGGGCGATTAGTGGAATTTCAGCGGCGCTATTAACATCCCCGTTCGACGTGCTGAAGACTCGACGGCAGGCCCTTCTCATGTCAGCATCGAATACCCACATCTCGAGGACTCTGCCCCTCCTTATCCGCGTAATACGCACAGAAGGTTCCTCGGCGTTATACGCTGGCATCTTGCCTCGGATGGCCAAAATTGCTCCTGCATGTGGGATCATGATCGCGTCCTTTGAGGTGAGTCAACTGTGCATACCTTTTGTGTCAATCCTGAAAACATTTTCAAGGGCGTTGGCAAATTCTTAACGGGGCCACAATCATAGATGTTACAAAATGAGATTATCTACATAATGTCCTTTCCTCCGATATAACCAATCCCCCTACGTAGCTCTATAATTGACCAATTAGATCCAGTAGAAAAGACTTGGAGATGCACATCAAGAAAGTCGGTTGAGTTGCCTGTTAGTGGTCGTCAGTTTCCCTCCAACGCGGTCAACCTCATTAGAGAGGTCGTCCAACATTTCGATTTGATAGGCAATTTCACTACCGATTGCCTCCCCTAGCTGTCTCTGCCGTTGCAGTATCGTTGTGAGTTGGGATAGTTGGTTATCCTGCTGTTGGATCTGAACTTGTTGGAGCCCAACTAAGCCAACATTATCCAAAGGACGTGTCATCTCGGTCTCTTTGTGAGGAGAAGATGCACCAAAGACACGTCGCGCAGGTTTAGCAGCATGCGAGGATCCCAACAATGCCTCCCTGTCCGATTGCGAGGCAGGGTTCAACGCAAGAGACCCCCCTGACGACAACGGTGCCGCAGCCCTGGAGGACGTTTGACGTGCAATCGTGACGACTCTGCTGAGCTTTTCACAATCGTCCTGCAGTCGTGCGACCATGTCCGTCCGCCGCTGCAGCTCGCCCTCGCTCATTCCAGCCACCGCGAGTTCCTGCAAGCCTTTCCCCAGCACCCCAATTCGTGCCAGAACACCAGCAAGCTTCGACTTTGCGGCCACGTTGCTTTTGTGGGAGGCGCCAATGTCTCCTCGATCAGAGAGGGCATCTCGTTTATTGATATCAGCCCAGACATCCCGAAGCCGGGATTGCAGCTCTAGATGTTCATCTAGCCAAGAAGCTGAAGTCAATTGACTCGCTTCGCCAGCCTGCTGCTTGCCGACTGGTATGCCCAAGAACTGCTTGAAAGCAAAACTCTCCCGCCACTTGTCCTCCTTGGCACTCAGGATGGCTCTGAGGTACGTTTCTAGCCCTACTCTCCGTTCATCGAGTATCTTGGTATCTGAGTGGGAGCGGAGAATTGCAAACTTGTGTTTAGGAGGTAGGACACAGGGTGGTGGTGATCCAGTTGATCTTGAAAGGTCTGTGTGTAGATCGTCAAACTCCGAATACCTTCTCCACATCTGCCATGATCGAACATTTGCTTGAATGTCAATGCGATACACGGTGTGTGGTTTGGGAGATGAGCGTTCTTCGTAGCCACGAATGAAGACAGCTTGGATGGCGGTCATGTCAGGAATAGTACATGCTTACTAGTAGCTGTAGTACCAAAGTAGTAATGCATCAAAAGTGGACTCCCTCTAAGTTACAACCAGAAAACTATGACCCATATTTCGAACCGCCAACAATCACGAATCTGGCTCCAGCTATTGTGTACCACTGAAAGATAAAGCCAAAAATCCACCATCCCCATCCTCGCCCCTTCAGAAATTTCACAAACCCAGGAAACACATCCTCCGTGATATCTTCCAGCACGACATCCACAAAGCCGATCTGCAGCATGTCTTGAACATACTCTTCCGTCGATATCAGATTGGCGGCAGGCATCACTCTCAGCAGCGACGTTATTGTACGTGTTGTCAAGTTTTCGAGGGCTGACGGTGCAAAACAGATGTCAGCCAGCGCAATCCTGCCCCCAGGTGCAAGCTTCTCAAAAGATTGGGCTAGAAACCTGCGACGAGTGTCGAAATGATAGGCACAATCTAATGCGAGTATCGAGTCAAAGTAGACTTCCGATTCAGGGTGCAGAGGATGGTTTTTGTTATTCTCATCACGCACTGCATCCGCTGAGTAGAGATCGACTTGGATATTTTGCTTTTGGAGTTTCGCGATTCTGGCCTTGGAGCGTTCGCAATGAGTCTCCAGCGATGTGACGCCAACGAGCCGCGAGGGACGAGGGACAGAGTCATTTGAAAGGAGGAGGACAAGAGATTGGCCAGTCCCATATCCAACATCTATCGCTTCAATCTTCAGCGTTGAACAAAAGTACTCCAATCCAGTTATTACACACCTAGCACTTTGCCGCCCACCTTCAGCCGTGCCTCTGAAATCAATTTGAGCGCAAGAGCTATAAGGATATGTCTGTGGTGAGGATGTGGGTAGAAACGGCGTGATATTTCAAACCTTCACATGCGTCTGGGAAAACGTTAGCTTTCTACTGACTGGTTTGTCAAAAATGCGTCGAGAAAAAGAGAAATGGAAATGTACCTTCCAATATCCCATGTTTAGCCATTCTGTACGCGGAGATGTGCTTGCGTCTTCGTGCGGTAGTTTGTTCAAGGAAAGGTGAAAGAGGCCATAAGGATCCGTTGCTCCCAAAGACCAAAAGGGAAGGCAGACCGCAAATACGGAAAGGGCAAGTGAGAGGTATAATTGCTTGGCATTTGAGTCTGCAAGGTATTTAAATATGGCGACCACAAAAATTATGCAACCGACAATGGATGAACTAGAGCGTTTGTTCATTTGGCTAAGAAAATACTGTCAGTTGTTCATCTTTCACACAGAAAAAGACTGTATGGAGAACCGACTAGAGATATTTGGCTCCTCCACTTTACTTGCAAGCGTATCAAAAAGCACCAAGTGGGCTTTTGTCATCGTTCCGATAATAAACGGCATGAAGATACAGACACCCTGTTTTGTTTCAGTGCGTACTGGATCGTCGAGAAGGGTGAACATACCTTGACAACGATATTCTCGCTTATTAGAACTGTTCCGTCCAATTGTTCCACACCTCTAAGTTGATTTCGTAAACTTGTTCCAACGTTAGCGTCGACTTCAGCAATGAAGCCGTCAGCCATGATATTCATGTCGCACTTGAACGTTGTGGACGATTCAAAGTAGCCAAGAATCGGGAGCTTTTCCGTTACTCGAACTGTGTCCGGAGTGACTGCCACAACAGGCCACAACAAGAGGGCTGAGCCTAAAGAGAATGTCGGGGTTCTGTAGGATGTTGAGGACATCGCTTGCCGGGGCCCGTATGCTCCTTTGTAAATGAACTGAGCGACTGATGATAAATGGCCACATAGTGTTTGAACCAACAACAATCTCGTCCCAAACAACTCTTATGCCCTCTTACGCCACAGCATGGCAGCTCAGCTCCCAGAATGCCATTCAATAAGGATCACGAACCACGGGAAGATGAAATCATGGGTATCATTCGCCTTGGATCATCTGGAGGTCGGTTCACGACATTCGTAAAAGGATTTGTGTTCACCTTTCGCAGCGCAATGATAAACCTGTTGTTCTCCACACGCTACCTGCATCGTTGGTCCAAACTACAAACGAAACCGAGAAGACTCAAGGTGCGCTATCAAACGCGACCACTGTCATTCCACGTTTGGTGTCTGTGGTGGAGATAATCAAGCGCGAGTATTTGAAGTCCCTGGAGCTGAAGCAGTCAACCAGGTTGACTGGGTTGCATCAGTACAATGAGCTCGGCTGCTTGGAAGACTTGGAGGCTGAGGATAACGGAATGGAACAGGATGCGCCACAGGCTGCAAACGAGGAGGCACGAGTGCAGAACATCGTACAAGCGCTCGGGGGGAAAAATCAGTATGTGACGCTGGTCTATCTTCGATCAGTCAACTCATTTCGCTGTTCTTGCTCTCCATTGACGCAGTGTGAGGCAGAAACAAACTCCCTTTATGCGCATTACCCTTTCAAAGCAATCTCTGCCTGAATTAAAGGAAAGGGGTGCAACGTATCAACCTCCCCTGATCAGGAAATTGTCAAAATCTGCAAAAGCACGGGCGAAGAAACGAGAGAAAAAAGCTTTGGAGGTGACGGATCTGGAGAAGGATGAGTAAAGTCGTATCTAGGCCCCCAGAAAAAGGAATAATGGATTCGCGTCGAGGTTTGGTACGTCAAGCTTCCGTCCGTGATACATCCCGCATTCGCTCTATGAATGCTGGACTATGCGAAATATTGCTTCGTTCTCGACCAATCACGAATCGCTGGACGGTGGGATGCGTATGTCAGTACTAAACTATGGAATTTACAAGTGGTGTATATACAAACTGGAGGTATCTGGCTCTAGGAAAGTAGAACATATGTACATGAAGGCAAGAATTACAGCCAATAACGGCAAAATAGGTCAAATCAGCTCGACTCCCTCCCCAATGTCTACTTGGCCAATGACGTATCGGAGGACATCGCTCAGTGTAATGATACCCAATAGCCTACCTTTTTTTCCTCCGCGTTTCTCTTCCTCCTACAACGACTCAGTTAGATTAACATGAACAACATTGCAAATGTCATAAAGTACCTCTCCCTCAACGACAACAAGGCGATGTACTCGTCTTTTCTTGATGAGTTGCAGCAACGTTCCAAGAGAATCTGAAGCAGTGCAGACGACAACGCCAGGGAAATCAGGAGACCTCTGATTGAGAGCCTCCGAGATTTTGAGATCTAAGGATTGGTATGCGCCTAGCCGGACGAGTGTCTAGAAAAATCGAATAAAGGCGGGACACTAAGAAACAAAGGGTGCGCCAACTTACGATGACATCTACTGTCTCATAAAGGTTAACCACAACGCCCTGCTCATCGATGATGGGAACGGCGGAGATCGAGCGTTCGGAAAACATATGAACAACGTCAAAAACAGGGGTATTAAGACTGGCAGTGGCAATTGGATGGTAAGGATTTTGGCCTTCACGTAGTTCCGAAGGAGGTGAGGCAACATAGGTTCCGATTCTCAGTTTTCGCAATGATTGATGGAGCTGTTGGATCTCCTTGTGACACTGATTGGAGAGTTGTGTGAGTTGGGCATATCAGTGAAACCTAGATGCAAGTGACACACGTTGATTGAAATGAACTTGAGCAATCGGTATTGGGTGAGGACAGATACGATGACCTCATGGCCGGTCTCAGTGTCATTGTCAAGCAAGGGTAACCGTCGCGCGTGGGTTTGGATAAGAAGCTTGGCAGCATCATACAACGTGCTTGATGGATGCTCACGCAAAAGTGGTGGTTGAGCAACTCCCAGTTCACGTTCGATGTCTATCAAGTTGAAAAGACGTGCATCCAACAAATATAGAGAAGAAAGACAAGTATGCACCTCTCAGGGATTCCAAACGAAATGTCTCGACATCCGTTGCGGCGTAATCGTATGATGCAGTGCGATAGTAATACTGAATGAGATGAATGATGTCCAGAACGGTGAGCATGCCTGCGAAACGGGATTTTTCGCTGTTCCAAAGGGGAGCGGAGACGACGCCTGGGGTGAGACATTAGTGATGAGAGAAGGAACAGATAACAAGGACAAGCCATTGAGGAGAAGACACTGGAGAGCTTTCTTAACGTTGAGCTTTGTGTCGAGGACTATGAGCCTGAAGCTCACGGGGAAGGCATCGTAAGAAGTGTGACACTTGAGAAAGGATCGGATGGCATTGACTGCGGCATCGTGTGATTCTTGTGAGTTGTAGGGAGGAAGATGAGAATTTTGTCGACGACGAGTAGAGCCCTTTCGTCTGAGGATCTTTGGAGAATTGCTGGGCGATAACGTAGAAGACATCTAGCCTTATTATTATTATCATTATCATTATCATTACTATTTAAATTATGCTAACGGCTAATCCCGGTCACACAAGTGTCGCACTGCCAAGGGGTTGTCTTCGTCGTTGCCAGTAGCCGCGCGCCCCACACCGACGACTCCCCTTCCACTGTCATGATCGTCTCTGCACGATTTGAAGCCCTCTTTACTCAGTCAACGCCAGCTTATGAACCACCCTCAGATGGGCCCTCCTCTCCACAGCAGCCCGATGCACTTCTCGTCTTACTCCCTTTACTCATCGTCTTATCCACTTTTTTGTTTCTGCTCCTTACCTTTCTTATCTGCGTCCTTCTCATAAGAAGACGGCGGGGTATTATTCTTGGCGACAACGATGGCCCCGTCGACATGAGTCGTGAGGAACTCATCGAAGGTGAAGGCGGCTTTGAAGGCGTCGAATCACGATGGCTGGAAGGGGCCACAGACACCGTTCGAAGGACTTATTTACGAGCTAAGGGTCTGTACCACAGTATTCATCTTCATTTGACTTCTCACCTCATCCTTTCATGTAGAATATCAGCTCCAATATCCACCTAATTCTTTGCCGACAGATATCACCCTGTCGCAATTCCTCTCAATACAGGAAAAAGGCGTCGCAGCGTGGTGTTTCGAACCAGACTATGAGACTGTGAACTCCCTGCTTGTCCATGCCAGAACGGAAATTACTTTCCTTCCAGATCCTGCTTCCTCGTCCTGTGTACAGTCCAACCTCCCATTACCCAAGCTCAATGAAGTTTATTACTGGGAAGTAAAGATGTTTGATCTTCCGGAAACAACGACCGTGGCCGTGGGGCTTGCAACCAAGCCATATCCTCCATTCCGGTTACCTGGGCTCAATCGATACTCCGTTGCCTACCACTCCAACGGTGACAAGTCCCACAATTATCCTTTCACCGCTGCTCCATTCGGTCCCATACTCAAAGAAGGTGATGTACTGGGTGTGGGTTACCGACCTCGCACAGGGACAGTTTTCTTCACTAGGAACGGACGTAAGACAGAGGATGCGTTTGTTGGCTTGAGCCGATGGAATCTTTTCCCTACCATCGGTGCTGATGGTCCTTGCAGTGTTCATGTAAATCTGGGACAGGCTGGATTTGTTTTTATTGAAGCAAATGTTAAGAAATGGGGTTTGGCGCCCAGTGTCGGTACGCTCGCCCCACCTCCTGCATATGGTAGCGAACGTGGGAGCATTCTCCTTGACGTTGGAGGACGCGTTCGAGCAAACGCCGATGGCACTCCAAGCTCGTCTTCCCCATCTTCTCCCTCTCGCCGTTCGCATCGTTCACGACGTCCGAGACATTCGGCGAGCTCGGTAACAGCGTCGTCTCCCTTGCGGACCTCTGCCTTTCCGGAACCTCTTCCTTTAACACCGCCCCCACCCATCACTCCAATCGATGAAGCCCCGGAAGATTATTACGAGGTGGAACCATCAACATCCGACAATCCCACACAACCGTTGCTCACAAGAGCGTCTGGGAGCCACGACTCAGAGGACCGAAGTGCATCTGTTCCATCATCGCCAGCGTCGTCTAGATCTCTTTCCCCCGAGACAGGTGCGCGAAACCCATTTACCACCCATCGACCTCAGCGTCATTCCCTTACTCACTTCGCCACCTCGTTATCAGTGCCAGGACCTCAGCTAAGTGTGCAACTACACCCCCCTCCTGATTCACCCATGAGCCCCGGAAATCCGCCGACACCCAACCAGCGTGATATTCATCTGCAAGCACTCACAGGACACCGTCGATCGGGGAGTCAGGGACACGATCGCTCCGCATCTGATGATCGCCTTCTTCCAAGTACAGCACTCTCAAGACGAGACCCTCCAGCTTATTCTCCTCTCGACGCATACACATATGCCGATGGGGTTCACATTGATCTTCCGGCGGAAGTTATAGCAGCGGCTTTAGAGGGTAGCTCTGTTCCTGCTAGTGCTATGGGTCAAAGCAGTAATTCCCGTCCGAACGAGCGACGGAGGACGAGAAGGCGCTGACCTCTGATTTTGTGTTTTTCCACCTTGCATCATTTCGTGGTGAGTTTGGATGTATACCATTATGATGTTAGTTTGACGGATATACTCTCTCTGTTTTGACAGTATTATGGGATATATTTGATCTGACCTGTTGTAGTAAAATCCCTTCTCTGCATACTTAATAGATATCCATGGCAATACACCAGTAATATCTAATCAACGGACATTTTAGAGCCCCCCCATCTTTGATCTTGCCATCTGGAATTACCAGGCCTCTTCGAAAGGTTGCCGCCAAGTGCTGGGAGGTATCCCTAGTTCCCAAGATCGTTGTTGCTATGCGTAAGTGTGAGCGGGGTAGGAATCAGGTGCGCCCAATTGTTGCTGAAGTAACCCCGCTTCTTTGTTTTCACCTATATCATGCAGCCCTCCTCCTGATTGCATCTTTAATAATGATAATTGCGGCCTGACTATGACGAGGTCCTTCCCTGCAATTAAGAATCGTAAAACTTCTTTCCTTTTCACAGGTCAATGGGACGGTTACCTGGAGGGAATTGGCGCGTACGCGCTCAAGCTCCCAATTCAATTCGAAACGACACCCTCTGCCCTCTTTCGCTCGGCCAGGTTCTGTAATAACCGATCCACAGGGAACGAAGACATCGCGCGATTTTTGTCTGCCTCTTGGGGGTGAAGCCTCATGCCATTTCTCGCGTGCCATCATTGAGCCCTCAGTCCGATTCTCTTCCCTCCCTGATTTTCCTCGTCCACAACAGCTATGCGCCTCCATCATCCGCCTCGGCCACTTTCCCAGCCATATCCACAACACGAGGACGAGCAGTGCCATGCCAGCCACCATGCCAATTCCAATGTATCGATGGGGCCCTGGTTTTAGAAAGGCTGTTTGATCAAAGTTTTCGCGGTCCGGTTGTTGGTCTATTGGAGAGTTGCTGCCGGGAATGGCACCGGCCGCTGAAGGGATGCAGGATGCGTATCCAGGAGGGCAGACATCGGTTTCCTCAGAGGCTCTCGGGAGGTACATAGCTTAGTCGTAGTTAGGGAGCAATTCAAGAGGGTAAAAGAAGAGCTTCCTCTGGGATGAAGGTATATGTAGTTGCATAAAGCTCAAGCTAGACCGCTTTTAGCTTGGCGGCTGACGATTGGTATCATAACTCAGTACCGGGCTTCTATTCGGATACACATGTGGTGTGCTTCAAGCTTCGAACTTCGAACTTCCAATTCTTGACATTTGGAGCTATATACTTAGTACCGAGTATGATTCCGAAATATGTTGTCACGGCTCCAACCGCTTGGGATCTCTTGGGAATAACGACGCACGTCTGATGTTGTTCAACTTCAAAAACAACATCACCACTCGCTCTAATCCGATTCCTCCTCCACCGTGAGGGTTGCATCCCATGCGGAAACCATCAACGTATGGTTTCATCGATTCGGGATCAACACCTTTCGAACGCATCGCTTCGCAGAGAACCGCAGGGTCGTGGATTCGTTGAGCACCCGAAAGAATCTCCTCGCCACGCATGAAAAAGTCATACGAGTTGGAGAGTGTCTGAAAATAATAAGATTTAGCCCACAAGGTCTGCAGCACTGGTAAAGCGCTTACGGGGTCTTCGGAGTCTCGCATGGTGTAGAAGGGGCGAAGTGCCATGGGGAATTTGTCAATGATGTAATAGTCGGTATCATACTTGGCCTTGATCAGTCTCCCCAATCTCTTTTCATTTTCAGTACTGTTTAAAGTTTAGATGATCAGGACGTGTTTTTGCACGTAATAAAATTACACACCTAAAGTCGTCTAGATCCTCTCTAGGGACACCATCCTTCACCAAGATATCAACGGCCTCGTGGAAGGTCAACCGCAACGTTCCCTCGGGTCCTTCCCTCCACTTGAAATCATCTGCTGGGAACTGCTTTTGTACAACCCCGATCTCTTTGCTGTATTTCTCGCGGAGGCCCCTAAATATGCTTAAAAACAAGCCATCCAATACTTCCAATACTTCGTGGTAGTGTTCTTCAATCGTCATTTCGAGATCGAGTCCAATAAACTCGGTAAGGTGGCGGTGGGTATTCGAGTCCTCGGCGCGGAAAACAGGACCAATTTCGTATACTCTTTCAAAGTCGGCCGCGATCGCCATCTGCTTTGCGAGTTGAGGAGATTGCGCTAGGTAAGCATTCCCTAGGCGATTATTCGAAATTAGGGCGATGGAACTTGTCAAATCACAATTAATTACAATCACACCTTTGAAGTAGCCAACTTTGAAGACAGAAGCCCCCGATTCTGTGGCAGCTCCTTGCAGTTTCGGGCTGTGGATCTCGATGAATCCATGAGAGCTTAAGTATTCACGGAAGAGATCTCCAATGGCCGACTGTATCTTAAAAATGGCTTGGCTGGTTTGCGTCTTAAAATAACGTAAGATGGACGCGAATCCGTTTATCCAGTAAAGAGCTTACACGCAGATCGACAACTCTGTTGTTGAGGCGAGTTTCCAAAAGCACACGGTTATATTGAACATCCGATGTCTCTAAGTCGGTATCTGGGCGCGCAGCGTCCTCTACGGAGAATGGGAGTCTACCATCGATCCCAGAGATCAAATGGATCTGTGGCAATGTTGATTCCGATTTTCAGCCCACCAAAAAAAGAACTTACCTGATGTACATGAATTTCAACGTCGCTTACACTTGCGCTTTTGATCGGCTCTTGCACCTTTGTCACGGTGCCTTCGACTAGAATGATGCTCTCATCGGCCAAGCCGGCCGTCCATTTAACCATCTGCTTAGACACCTTTTCAGGAGTGACGGTCAGAAGAGCCTGCACGGTGTCAGTAGTCTGACGGAGATTGAGGAAGACCATCTTGTTTCCTTGGGCTCGAGAAGTCTGTACTCGTGCACGCAAAACGACGATTTCGCCAACGCGCGAAGATAGATCAGCGATTTTATCTCTTGGCCTACGTGGTCGGCTTTGGGATTGATTTAAAGGCAACGAGCCATAGAAACTTGTAGCGCAGTCCATGTCGGCCTCTGCTTTTTGCTGGGCAGCAAGTTCTTGTTGCTTGGCAGCCTTTTCAGCGGCGCGTTTCTCCTTCTCTGCAGCTTTGGCTAATTTTTTTAATTCGCTCTTAGATGGACCGGTGGTCTGCGGTCTTGTATGACGGTCAGGCAATGGTGTTTGTGGATAAGGAACACTCACTGGTCGGGTGGTTGTGAGTCGGACATGATGGAAGTGTGAAGCAAGATGACTAGGTAGTAGATTAGATTAGATCCGAATTGGTCGACCGGACAAAACCGTTTGATCGGACAAAGTGACCGCCATAAAATTTGTTCTGATTTTTGTTATACCCTTGAACTACCCTTGAACAGATACCAGATACCCTTCATAGACTTTATTTTTTATGCTTGCCACTTCTCTTGCCCGCCGTACATTTGGCGTAACCGCTCGTCATGCTTCAACTTGGTCCGCTGTCCCTGCAGGTCCTCCCGATCCCATTCTTGGTACGCCGTTATTTTTACGCGGGTCCCTCATGCCTGATAAGGCCCTCCAAAGGCGTGACTGAGGCGTATAAGGCCGACAAGGATCCACGGAAGATCAACCTTGGTGTTGGAGCATACAGGGATGAACACGGTAAACCCTATGTCCTGCCGAGCGTGAAGGAGGTGAGGTGCATTGTATTCATTCAAGGTTCTTTTCACTGATGTGACGACCAGGCCGAGGCGCGTTTGTCTGCTCTCAAACCAGACAAGGAATACCTGCCTATCACAGGTCTCGCAGAGTTCACCCGAAATGCCGCTCTCTTGGCGTACGGCGCAGACAGCGAGCCCCTCAAACAAGGCTCAGTTCGTGCGCTTGTCGAGTCATTAATTCTTCTATTGATTACACTTCACCTCTCAGATTGCCGTCACCCAGTCCATCTCTGGAACTGGGGCTCTCCGAATTGGAGGAGCTTTCCTTGCTCGCCACTACCCCAATTCCAAAATTATCTACTTACCCGTTCCCTCTTGGGGAAACCACACACCCATTTTCCGTGACTCTGGCCTTGAAGTTCGTGGCTACAGGTACTTCGATAAGAAGACTGTCGGGTTGGATTTTGAAGGCCTCAAGGCAGACTTGCTGGCTGCCCCGGAGCAGTCAATCGTACTGCTCCACGCATGTGCCCACAATCCAACTGGCGTTGACCCTACTCAGGAGCAATGGGCACAGATCTCCGATATCGTGAAAGAGAGGAAGCTTTTCCCCTTCTTCGACATGGCTTACCAAGGATTCGCCTCTGGTTCCACGTCTCGTGACGCATTCGCTGTGCGCCATTTTGTTTCTGAAGGCCATCATATCGCCCTTGCCCAGTCCTTTGCCAAGAACATGGGACTCTACGGCGAGCGTGTTGGCGCGTTCTCTTTGACGACCACCGACCCCGATGAGAAGGCTCGGGTCGACAGTCAACTGAAGATTGTCATCCGACCCACATATTCTAATCCCCCATTGCATGGTGCCAGAATTGCGAACAAGATCCTCGGAGACAAAGCCTTATACACCCAGTGGGAGTCGGAAGTTAAAGGCATGGCCGACAGGATCATCAGCATGAGGGAGAAGCTGTATTCTGCGTTGACTCACGATTTGAAGACTCCTGGAGAATGGGGACACATTAAGAGTCAAATCGGAATGTTTAGGTGAACACATTTCTCCCCTGGCGGGTGCTAGTGCTGACAGAACCTCCAGTTTCACCGGCCTTACACCCCCACAAACCAAAGCCCTGGCCGAAAAAGCGCACGTGTACATGACTGCCGACGGACGTATTTCTATGGCTGGGTTGAACGGAGGCAACATCGAATACTTTGCAGAGAGCGTTGACGCCGCTGTCAAAGGCAAATTGTAAATCATTGGACGGCAAATGTTACCAGGTTACCCGGATATTTTACACCGCTGTGGAATTATTAAAGTGTATCCAACAGTTTAATAAACTTCTCAGTCACGAGACCGCGATATAAGCTTACCATTTCGCTTTTCTTCCCTTGACTGGCTTTTTCTCCTTCCTTATCCTTTCACTCTCTTCTACGACGCATGTTCCTGCCTCACCAGATTGCTCGTCTTCAGAAAATGGCGCCACGCAGCCCTTCCCCAGCTCTGCCTGGTGCATGGCCATTGCACACAACACCTGACAGTGACCACACCCGCAACGTTATCTTTGAACGCTTGTCCCGAAGCCAGCCATCTGAACCCCTTGCGCCTGGCTCTGGCCTCCACCATGCTCTTGACGAGCTCCCCGTCTGTAACACAGAGACAAGCACAACGCGAACAGATCCTGTCTTGATTGCACCATTTCCCCATTTACCTCACGTTGTACGTTTCACGATGAGGCCAGTTGTTTACTCTAACCGCTTTACTTATTCCAATAACTAGGGGACGCCACGTGAGACAGCATATATGGCACTTTCGGCTTCGGGATCAACGGATTTTTCAGAGAAATTGACCGGAGCGGACATTGATGCCCTTGCGCATCTCACCTACCCGCAGCCAACCCTTGATTCAGAGCTCGGCCTTGCGTCAAAATTCTATCAACGGGAGGCTTCACAGATAAACTCTGATCCATGCGGGCTACTGGGTGTTACTTCAGAGCTTCCTGTTCAAAATATGTCCGAAGCCTCACCGCCTTTGATTTGCACGGAGCAACCAAACCCCGTCCCATTTCCCCCTTCATTGGAAACCGCGATTCAATTGACGCCTTCAATCCAGATGCTTGCTCGACGTTCTCAAGCCTTCCTCTTGGGATTTCCTGGCTCGCAAAATCCCTGCGAGAACTCGCAAATTGAGAACCAGGACAACCAGCCTCACGATTCTGGGTCCGTCAGCTCCTCTTCAATGGCCACACCTCATGATCGTCTGCTCCCCGTGTCTAATGTTACGTCCACTGATGTAGATCTCGGTCATCCCAGCCTGCTTTCAAGCAGCACCGGCATAGAATTCACCCGTGAAGTCAAACGGGGCCTGGACCTCGATTTTCTTTCCCTTCTTTCCCAACCAGACGGCGATGAAGCCTGGACGCTGCTGCTCGGCTCAGCTTCTGAGTGTCTTTCTTTTTCTTCCACTGCTTCTCCGAACTCGGTGTCTCTTCCTCTGCCTCCGGCCTCGCCCCTAAGACCTAGTGAAGAAGTCGAACAACACGTGGGGTTTTCCTCATCATCATCTTCCCCCGATTCTCGTCGAGTAGAAGCTCTCCCCGAATCCGATGAGGACGGGGAAACGGAAGCTACGCAATACGCTGCTGCGCTTTTAGAAACTGCCCTAGCTACTGTAAACACTATAACAAGACCCAGCTCCTCGGAGGATGATGCACTTGCGATCGATGTTCGGATACCTGATACGATTGAAGAATCACGCAGTCGAGATAAGAACGCCTCGTCACACTCAAACGTGGTTGTTCGGCGCGTCAAGAGGCTCGGCGGGAAAGTCAAGAAATTCTTCTCGAAGAAGCAAACCAAGGGGAGTGAGGATCAATGCGAAGGGCAGCGCCCAGGGCCCACTATCGCAAGTTCACTAGTCTTTAGTCAGGATGAAATTGTGGACATGGAAGGCACACCGTACGAAGATCAGCAGGGGGGTTCTCTTCCCTTGACATTGGCAGTACGTTGATCAGCAATTCCAGTTTTACTTACATTGTGATGATATTTTTGAGCAGACCATTCGTTCCACTGTCTCCTCCCCTATTTTCACGTCAACACTTCCTCCTCGAAATCCAATATGTACGATCATTCCAGAAGATCCCGAAATACTTTCTCCGCCTGGTGGACACCAATCATCGTCTGCATATCAAAATAAAATTTCTGCGTCTCAGTCCTTACCACTTGACGGTACCGTTGGATCGATGAATCAACATTCACTCCATTCGTATGGCATTTTCTCAAGGCCAAAAACATTGGCTGAAATTAAATCAAAACGTCGTTACTCTCTTCCTACTTTCAATTCCAGTTTCCCTCCTTCCACCTCCCCCCCGCTCGGCACTTCTGTTGTCGCCGCTTCTACGCCTCTCACCAAACCACAGTCTACGATGACTTGCATAGGCAATGGAAGCGCCCCTGGAGGACCATCTGCCAGCGATGTTCGGAGGCCACGCAGCGTAATAGAACCTGGTATTGCCGTTTCTAGCCGTCGGCTATCGCAGCCGGTGAAGAAGATCTGGCAGTCTCTTCCAAGGATTTCCGCACTTCGTAAGAGTTAAAAATTAGACGGTTGAAGGATAGCATGCTATTGACAGCATTTTCTTGGGAAAAAAAAGTATCGTAGAGTTTCATTCGGATGGCAAAGTCTATCATTTTTATATGTCTAAATCCTCATCTGGGTCATCGTCGTCGATGTCGTCCGCTGAATCAGGATCGTAGAAAATAGCACCGTTTTTGTTTTGACCTACTCCCTGAGGTCGGCCTTTTTCTCTGGGGTTAGCGCGAGCGCGTGACAAAAAAAGATGATTTACCTTCGTGTGCGTATGGCAAAGGCACTTGTGCTCGAGACTCTTGTTGAGATGAAGTCAGATTGAGGTTGAACGACAGATTCTGCGTGGGGTCTACGGCTGGTGTCTGTGCAATACAAAGGATCGGCGCAATTCTCGGTCAGTAATGAGATAGACTGTACCTCAAACACTGTTTGCCTGACCCATAGGGACCTCACGCCCTCCAAAGCAGTTAATTCACACGAAACACCGCCGTTAATAGACCAACCCTCCAATGCTCGCTGTACCGCGCGCTTCTTGCCAGAGCATCTCACAAGAACCTCGATGACAATTTCTTCACTATCACCACTTCCCTCCCCGGTATTTCCGAAGACGAGACGCTCCGCCTCATGAGTACGCACGCTGAGCGGGAGGAATACACCCCAGAACTTGACCTCGGGTGAAGCTGGGGGAGGGGGAGTGAGGTACTCTGTAGCTATATGCTTGAGAAGCGCGGCAGGGTGCGCAATTACATGTGCCAACGACGAGGAGAATGTGGTCTGCACCAGTAATGGCGTGAGTTCCGAGGGATGTGTAACGTGAAGGATGAGACGAGACCCTGAATATGAAGACCTTTCTGGTTATTAGGGGAATTTGTGAGCGTTCAAACATACCCAAGTGTTCCTCGACGAGCGCGAGAACCTCTCGAAGGAATAGGTAAGTCTTAGACAACGATCCAATGTCCAGCAGAAGGGTGTCCACCGAATCTATCACGAAATTGAGAGGCAATGGAGTCTGAAAAGCTGTGATAGGTCATTAACCGATGCGATCTTCAAAGAATCGGAGAAATGCACCTGCTGAGATTCTGGCAAGTATATGCCCTTGGGGGTCAGGCGATGCGTCGTATCCCGGTACGTGGTCAAGGAGATCATGAATTTCGAGATTTTCATATTCCAACCCGCCGAGGAAAAATGAGGGTGGATATTGAAGGGAAAACAGAAGGCTTTTGCGTGAACTGTTCTGCGTGGTTAGAATGTTCCGAATGATAGGCAAGCTTGTCTGGGCAATGGACGATTGAAAGACGACAAGGGAATGTTTGGGATCATCGATTATGGCAGGAAACAACGCCATTATTACATGTTGTACCATTACACTAACAAGTTCAATCTGTCTTTGCCTTTTTCCACTCACTCCGTTCCATCACACGAACACCCAACTTCCAACCAAGAATGCCGACCTTGTCTGTATACTGATCCAACTGAAATCCAGCTTTTCGCAAAGCTTCGCGAGTGTAAGACGCAAGGGGTGAATCGGTTGCCTGAACAGCCACAAGAGTGGGGTCATTAGAAAACGCGAAGTCTACTGCGTGGACCAGTAGGTCGTCTTGGATCCGCGCGCCACGAAAGGCCTCATCAACATAAAAGTGGCGGATTATCGCAGTGTGGGGGGTTTCCGCTTGCTTCGTCTTGGCTTTCTTTGCCTTTTTGGCACCTCCATCACCCTCGACTTGCGCTGGAGAAGCGTCGAGGGCTATGAGTCCAACGAAGCGGTTTCCATATTCAAGAATCCAGAAACCTGAACCCGGCGAAAGAGCATAATGTTCCGCGATTTGGGCCATGTCAGGTTGGCGCAGTGTCTCCTGCGTGAGCTTTTCAAAATAAGGCCGGTTTATCCTGAAAAAAAAGTTAATTAATAAATAGTCGATCCACGAAGGAGCAAGACATACCAATCAACAAAGAACATGATGGGAACGGCCATTGACGCTAATGCAGGAAGTGGCCTTAAATAAGACACCCATCCGTACTCGGTCGATGCTGGCCACCATTTCATGTACTGGACAAAGATCGCAGAGAGCAGAACCCATAAAGAAATCGTCACAGGGTTAGTGTACACTAGAATGAGGATCAGCAAAGATCAAACAACGAATCTAATAAATCACACACCGCGATTATTCGCCACGGCTAATTGCTCCATATTCGCCTTGCCGACGATGAAGAGGGCCAGCTTGCTATCTTCAGCAGCGTAGGGACGAATTTCTGCCGTTAGTGGATCCATAGTGTGGTGGGCAGCGGGGAGAGGCTTGCGTTCAGTTACATGTTGAGGAACATAAATTTTAAGCAATTTCCATCCATCCAACACACGTTCGTCATTGCTTACATAACAATCCAGGCACTACTAAGTATACGTTCCTCTCCGTCGCAGTCTCCGAGTCCTCAATCATGCTTGTAACAACAACATACTACGATGTTCCAACTAAACTTGACCCCAACGGCCGCCCTGTTAGAATATTCGTCATTTCTCCTAGCATGCAAAACTATCCACAGGCAAAATTTCCAGGTCGATTACTTTCTACATCATCTCCCCTGACCAGAAAGATTGACCCTGCCCAGGCGTAATTGTCTTCAGGTATGTATTCATTCATTTTTGGGGAAAAAACACTCACCACAAGGCATATAGTGAAATTTACCAGGTCACCGGACCAGTAGAACGCTTTGCAGGTCAGATCGCGAGCCACGGATACGTCGTCGGTGCGTAAGCTGAGGATCGCTCTGCGGCCCAATTTAATTTCGTGACTACTAGCGTGTCCGTCTGTTTATCATGAATTTCAAGGGCCCGAGGCGATCCCTTACGATGTTGAAGGTAATATTTGTGCATTCCATTTGTTCTCACTAGGTTTAAGCTGCACCAAGGCACCGACAGAGGAAATAAGTACAAGGTACGTACCGACGAATCATCTCGTACATATACGTATCCCTCACCCTCTCAGATTGAGAAACGCGTCGAAGCGTACGACGAGGCATGAAATGATTGCGGATTAATTTTGCCTGACCTCACAAGGATATCTATTTCTCAAGGATGCAACACTTGCGACTGATCTCTTAATGTCCTTGGAAAATTGCACTGGACGAATTGGAGGTCCGCAAACATGTATTCATGATATCCTTTCTTAGCCTCATTTGCTGCCGTGATAGCGACGGGAATGTGCCTTGGAGGCCATCTTGTGCGTGACTTGTGCGTTTCTTGTATTATGTACGCTGACGGTGAAGCCCAGGCATTCAGAGTTTGTCCACGATGGCTATATGACCCTCTTGACGTTAACACCTGGCAGGCTGCGTTTGACCCTCGCGTTCTTGCCTCTGTCTGTTTCTTCGCGACCGATATTCATAGCGCAACTCTTGGAAGGGGAAAAAACGACGACACCCTCGTCCGCGTGCGTAAAGGCGACCTTGCGGGAAAAGGCGAACTTGTGGTAAGTGATTCCAGGCAATTTTTGTCAATTGGCGTTAATATGCGTTGTGCTTGCAGATGATATTTGGAAAGCAGGTAAGCATTTATTGTAGTGTATTGCGATGTCGAATCTGAAGGCTCGTCACGCTAGGATACTCATGTCCCTCGTAGTGGAAGAGACCTCATCCGCACTACCTTGGAGGATGCCAATGTTACCGCATCGGTGAAAACAGTCTGTCTATTTTTGTAAGCTTGCCTGATACCTTCTAGTTTCTGGAAGTCCAAGCTCAGCACGCTTTCATTCGCGACGAACATTCTAAGGGTAGATGGGATGCCGCCTTGACAAGATCACTCTTCACTTTTATGATAGAGGTGTTTGAAAGGACAATCGGGAGAGACCTTGGTCCCAGAGGTGGAAACAGCGAGGCACCTGAGCATATCTGTTAACGTCCTACGCTTACATTGTTGCGCTTGCACCAATACGCAAGTCATCCACTTTTCAACGTTGATATAAATCTCTTTCGAAGGACACTTCATTAGGACATGCGTCGAGAATTCGACGCCAGCTTCATTATCATGAGTACAGATGAGTTGATAGAGCGTTGCAGATGATGACCGGTATGAAGAGAAAAGAAAAGAAATAAACGAGACGTGATGAGAAAATGATACAATGATTCTACATCTAGTTTATTTCTTCTTGGCGGCCTTCTCAGCGGACTTCGTCACTGAATAGCGGATATTGGTCAGTCGTCGAAAAGATGCTAATATGAGGGGAGACAAACCCTTTCCACCAGACTTGTCGGTCTTGTCAACGGACTTGATGATTCCGACAGCGACGGTCTGCCTCATGTCACGGACGGCAAAGCGACCAAGAGGAGGGTACTCGTTGTAAGACTCAACACACTGGAGGACAATGACGTCGTTAACTTGAATACAGGAGACAAAATGGTATTCAACGAACCATGGGCTTGCTGGGAACGAGCTTGACGATGCAGGCATCACCCGACTTGACGAATTTGGGCGAGTTTTCAATGGATTTACCCGTACGACGATCGATCTTTTCGATGAGCTCGGCGAACTTGCAGGCGATGTGGGCGGTGTGACAGTCGAGAACCGGGGCATAACCAGCACCAATTTGACCAGGGTGGTTGAGGACGATGACCTGTGCGTTGAAAGAGGCCGCTTCCTTGGCGGGATCGTTCTTGGAGTCGGAGGCCACGTTGCCACGACGAATATCCTTCACTGACACGTTCTTGACG
This sequence comes from Laccaria trichodermophora, assembly GCA_018417955.1. NCBI lineage: Eukaryota > Fungi > Basidiomycota > Agaricomycetes > Agaricales > Hydnangiaceae > Laccaria > Laccaria trichodermophora. The sequence goes on from JACTVC010000002.1 coordinate 2,391,462, forward strand.
TTGAAACCGACATTGTCACCAGGGTTACCCTGCTCGAGCTGTTCGTGATGCATTTCGACGGACTTGACTTCAGTGGTGACGTTGGAGGGAGCGAAATTGACGACCATTCCGGCCTTGATGATACCAGTCTCAACACGACCGACGGGCACAGTTCCGATACCGCCAATTTTGTAGACGTCCTGGAGGGGAAGACGGAGGGGCTTGTCGGAAGGTCGGACGGGGGGCTCAATGGCATCAATAGCATCGAGGAGGGTCTTGCCCTTGACAACACCAGCCTTGGTCTCCTTAGTCCAGCCCTTGAACCAAGGCATGCTGAGTGTGACATGAGCGACGGGGCGATAATGACGATACGAGAATACTTACTTGACCGACTCCTCCAACATGTTGTCACCGTGCCAGCCGGAAATAGGAACAAAGGCAACGGCCTTCGGGTTGTAACCAACCTTCTTGATGAAGCTTGACGTCTCCTTGATAATTTCGTTGAAACGGTCCTCACTCCACTGCATGAGGTGATGAGCATGTGGAAGAAGCCTAACTATAAGTGAAACTTTTCTTACCTTCGTGGTGTCCATCTTGTTGACAGCAACGATGAGTTGCCGCACACCGAGGGTGAAAGCGAGGAGAGCGTGCTCGCGCGTCTGGCCGTCCTTGGAGATACCAGCCTCAAACTCACCAGTACCACCAGCAATGATGAGAATGGCGCAGTCAGCCTGGGAAGTACCAGTGATCATGTTTTTGATGAAATCACGATGACCAGGGGCATCAATGACCTTAAACTCAGATAAGTGATTGATCGTTGAGATACGAGAGAAAACACACAGTGACCATGAACTTGGGGGTCTCGAACTTCCATAGGGCGATATCGATAGTGATACCACGCTCACGCTCTGCCTTCAGCTTGTCGAGCACCCAGGCTTGAGAGAGAAAAAATTTTCAGAGTGCAAAAAAGTAAAAAAAAGATGTTCGGAACGTACCATACTTGAAGGAACCTTTACCAAGTTCAGCAGCTTCCTTCTCGAACTTCTCAATGGTACGCTTGTCGATACCACCGCACTTGTAGATCAAATGACCGGTGGTGGTCGATTTACCGGAATCGACATGTCCGATGACTAGATGATGTCGGGTGAACACTTAATGAGTCAGATCGATAAGATAAGGCGCGCACCGACGACGTTAACGTGAGTCTTCTCCTTTCCCATTTTGAATGAGTTCTGAAATAGGTGGCAACCGTTAGTTAACGAGATCGCAAAGATCGCACGAGACAGAGGGATAAAAATGAAGAATCAAGGCGAAGAGATTATCATCGCAAGCGTGGAGAACGAATCCATCGAGTAAGTTCACGACCAAGAGCGCCAACGGGCAAGGAAGGAAAGAAGCTGGGAGCGACGACTCACTTATTTGCGAAAAAAAGGTCAAAAGTGGGAGGAAGGTGGTGGTTGAAGAAAAGGAGGATAAGCAAGACGATCCGTTAAATGTTTGGTCTAGTTATATCACTAAATTTTTTTTTATCGATAGATCAAGATAGATCTGATGGCTGATAAAAAAAACGGCGTGACACAAGCGTGACCATGACTCCATCTCCGATCTCCGGCTCCGTCTCCGGTTTAAATAATATAATAAATAGAAAATGTACATTACACTTCTAAGTCTACGCCAGATCGGATGTTCACTGGAAATAACTATCAGAACACCTAAGGGATACAGAATTAAATAACCGCTTTGTGCATTGTATACTGCGAGGCCTTCTGCCATCGATGATACATATCTACAGGCGACTTTATCGCCCCATTCTTCTGTGACTCGCCTCCATCTCTCAGATCCCCCATCCCCCATTCCCTGCCAGAAAACGGGACTGCAGTATCTTCTCAAACGTCGGTCGCGCCGCAGGGTCCACCTGAAGACATGCTCGCACTAGAGCAGCAGCAGCGCCTAATGCACTACCCCCATCTTCTTCTTCCCCTTCCATTTCCTTTCCCTCGGCACATCGTTCGTCCAAGGAGATCGAAGCGTTGGCGAACGGAGAATCAAACCCTTCCTGGGCTTCAGCCGCTGTCATGAATGGACATTCTCCAACGAGAAGGACATAAGCGACGACGCCGAACGCCCATACATCCTGCTCTTTTCCGTAATATCGCTCACCCCGTAAAATTTCAGGTCCCGCGTAATCAAGCCTGGGCCAAACTGTCAAGTCTTCCTCCATGTACGAAAGTAAGGTCAATACTTACGTTCCGCTGAATGTGTCCCATCCACTCTTTTTTACCAACCCAGAACTACCGAAATCAATGAGGATGCATTTGCCAGACGGCCCCAGAACGACGTTCTCGTCTTTGATGTCGCGATGAACTGATTATTTGGTTTACTTAGATGAAACCTGGGGAAGTATAAATATACTCACCAATTCCCTGAGAATGCAAGAAGCATAGGGCATCTGCGATTTGCCCAAGGTATGTTCGTATCAGACTAGGCGGCAGTCCATGAGGATACGTCTCCACTAAGTCAAAGAGGTCGGAGGGAGGGGGAGGTTTGTTGGGGTCACTTTCTGGGGTACTTGAAGGCAGCACGAGGTAGTAATAATGGTTGTCCTCGAAAAAGTCTAGCAATGGGCATATGTTCGGGTGACCCTTGACCACCTTTCCCTCAACCCATTCATCTTCAAGATCGTCGGCATCCATGTGCAAGGAGTCATTTTGCTTAATGTTTCGAGAGGGATCCCAAGGGCGACGCGCAGGAAGGATGTAAGAAGTATTGGAGATGGCAGACATGACATAGATTTCTATCGGGATCGTTCCATGAAGGTGATGTTTCTTCCAGCAATCTGCTAGAATTCGCGATTTTATAACTTGTTTGATAATGAGAGGAGGCTGTCATCGGGAGCGATGAGTAGGGGGTTAGGGACGACGAAGGAGACGTACCCCAACAGAGCCATCGGAATTAATTTCCCTAGCTCGCTTCACCAGACCGTAAGCGCCTCTGCCGATCTCTCCCTCGATGAGAAATTCAGAAATGCTCCTTCCGCCTAAAAAAGACTGATTTTCTGAAGAGGTGGGAGATGGTGCACGGGTACTTGCGGCGTTGCTCAGGACACTACCTGAGCTGGGAGTTCTGCGAAGGCTTTGAGGGAGCATGGGGGGTGGAGATGGTGGTTCTATCGGGGCGATCAAAACGCGACCGGCAACCAAGGATACACGCTGTTGGGATGAGCGGCGGCGGGGACGTGGCGAGGAAGGAGAACTCGTTGGATTGGAACGGTAAGGACCAAGAGGCCCGTTGGGAGAAGCTGATCGGGAAGGGAAGGATGAGTGTTCTGGGGACATCGAGTAGGTCTGGCTAAAATCGGCCATAAAGGGAGGGAAGTGGAGCTTGGTGATGGGACTGGCAGCGATGGGACTGTCTAAGAGTGCATGATCAAGTTTGTGATCAAGTTCCCCCGCTGTATTCCCTACTTCAAGCCGGTCGAGCGACTTGAGAAAAGGCGATTCTAATGCAGCTTCCATAGTTTCGCCGCTGTTGTCCCAGTCAAAGCCTCGTCCAATGGATGTTACGCCCCAACTACGAACACTGCTGTTTTTGTAAAGTTTTGGAGAATGTGGCGGTGGTATCCATTCGTCGTCGTAGAGTTCGACAGCAGGTGCCGACAGCATATATCTGAGCAATTGCACGACGCTATTGCGAGGGTCGTCCAACAACAAGGTGGATACGCAGTGGATAGGGGGTCAACGTTGTGCTCAAGTGGCTCACAGTAGACTCGGAGCTCAATATCAATTTACAACAATGCCACGTGCGGTCAAGTGCCCTTCACTGCTCCTCAACTTCTCCGCCAATTCTCCGGTCCTGCCTCTGCGCAAAAGTCGATTGTAATCGCATTGACGCTGTGTCTCTACCCTTTCGGATGGCTCTGGGATGGCTGGTCTTTGTTTAATTACATAATGATCCGCACAGCTCAATACCCCCTGGACCTACATCTTCTTGCACGAGGATCAATCGATATCTATCTAATTTCTACGCCAAATCTAATTACAGGTTTCGAGCGATAACTATGTTTGTCGCACGACTGGTCTAGTCACCTAGATGTCCCTTCTTCCACGCAAACAGCCTCATCGGCTTTTCCACTTGCGGTGACTTGCGCTCTACCATTTGGGGCGAAGCGTTTCTTCAATAAGTATAAGCTGGCTCAATCGAGATAAAATTCTGTGCAAAGATATTTATGCGCTCCATCAGTCCACTCTCAGCCGAGTCTTTGGCGTAAGGAACGCTTGAACACGATCCTCCAGGTGGCTCTTTTGCTTCCCATACGGTGATCTTCGGCCGGAGAAGCTTTCAATGCATAACTGTTGATTATCTGGATTGATAGCGCAGTGAGTCAGTAACGGACGGATGGTATCCAGAATATTGTGACTCTATCACTGGGCTTCTCAAAGAAGAGGTTTTGCGTTGGGCCGGTGCGAGATGTGGTGTGACAGTTCCTCATTGGGACCGCTCGAATACAACTCTACTTCTACCTCATATATTTCAGGGGGAAAAAAGCAACAGTACCTCGCAGCTTTCTCGGTGATGTCACCTTGAGAGGGATTGAAGCCTAGATTGTTGGCTGAGAAATAACTCGAAGGCAGTTGTAATGAACAAGGTGTTGACGGAGACCACGGCGGTAGGGTGTTTGAATAAGCTTAAGGGGATTCAACGTTCAGCGCTCAGCGTTCAACGAATAAATTGAAGAAGAGCATTTTTGGTGAATCAGTCCTGGCCGTAAATGGCAATGTAAGTTGATTACATCAGCATACCAAATTCATTCCAAGCTCTCGGGATCGTCACCGTCGTCCTCCTCAAGCCCAACAACTCGTAAGTACGCTCAATCCACATCCATCTCCATTGTTATGTTGGTCTTGTGCATTCCGCGACTCCAGAGATAGGGATAAGGCGTCAAACCGTAAGATTTGGGTTGGATGGCAGGTTGTGCAGACGGATGACGTTCTCGCCCTGGAGTATACCGTTCATTCAATCGCCATACTAACCCGCTTTTTTTTGCTACAGTCCGCGATGGCCATCAAGATCGTCAAAAAGCGCACCACCAAATTCAAGTCCGTTCGCCCCCCTCGAAAGACCATGTCATTGATACTGACCGTCCTTTAGGCGTCACCAGTCTGACCGTTACCACGGTGTGAAGGAGGCATGGAGGAAGCCCAAGGGTATTGATAACAGGGTCAGGCGTCGCTTTAAGGGCCAAACGCCCATGCCCAAGGTGCGTACTTATGTCGCTACACCATTCTTCATATCTCATTCCTTGTCAGATTGGTTATGGCAGCAACAAAAAGGCGAGCCATCCACCGGGTTTTTAACGTGACGCACAACTTACACAAGCCACCAGACACGCCATCTACTTCCTAACGGTCTCAAGAAATTCCTTGTGAACAACGTCCGGGAGGTTGATCTTTTACTTATGCACAACAAAACTTTTGCTGCTGAAATCGCTCACGGCGTGAGCAGCCGAAACCGCACTACTATCCTCGAACGGTGAGTTCTATCCAAGGCATCGAACGTATTCCGTGACCCATCCATTGCCTTTAGTGCGAAGGTGCTCGGCATCAAGGTCACTAACCCTGCCGCTCGTCTGAGGTCGGAGGAGTAGATTATCACTTTTATCAATGCATTCCATTCCACACATGACATGTAATTCCACATATGCTGATGTCTATGCGACCATCTTTTGGGCTGAATTTTGGTGTGCGTTACGTAAGCCCCTGGCCTGACTGATCGATGGACTGGCAACTGCTTCAGCACTTGTAACTAGAATGTAAGCTATGTTCTCCTGGTTTATCCCCTCCTTTCTGAGATCTTCTACCAGGTCGAGATCTGCAACGCATGCTGGCGCTTGGTACACAGAAGATGGTATAATTGAGCATGACTGCTACACAACTTTCCTTCCTAACCCATCTTACAGGAGATCAATTAAATGCTGAACTTACAGGCTGGTTAGAGGCTGTCAACCCTCTTGATGAATCCTTTCCGATCAAGGGCACCAAAGCTATTATTGCGCCGTCCGTCAGCGTTGTTTATAACCCAAACGTCGGCTAATCGCCAATCGACTTTGGCAGACACGCAGGATACTCGTACTCAGGGGCCGCAGCCGCCTGGGCTTACAAGGCCATCGATACGTCCAACATGTTCGTACTTGTCTTTCAATTTGAATTTCGAGAATGACACTCTATACAGTAAGCGTGTTTTTATTCTTGGACCATCCCACCACTTCTACCTAGATGGATGCGCCATCTCTTCATGCGAGGAATACGATACCCCAGTGGGAGCGCTTCCCTTAGACCTAGAGAGTGCGTCCAGCCCGTATGCGAATCGCTCCGGAGAAACTGACCTGTGGGACTGCTAAGCTATAAAGGTTTTAAAAGCAACAGGGAAATTCGAATCCCTTAGCTTAAAAGCTGATGAGGCCGAGCATAGCATTGAGATGCATCTGCCTTACATTCGGAAGATATTCGAAGGGTACTATAGTCTCGCGTTTCTTGGATTCGATCCTGATGGGACTTGATAGGCAGGACATCAAGGTCGTCCCGATTGTGGTAGGTGGTATTTCCAAGGACGACGAGGCTTTTTTCGGCGAACTTTTGGCTCCGTTTCTTGCGCGAGAAGACACATTTTGCGTCGTTTCAAGTGATTTTTGCCACTGGTGGATTTCGACATTATCGCCTTGATATTTATGTTTCTGACCTTTGTTTATGATTAGGGGATTGAGATTTTCATACACATACTATTATCCTGCGCCACCTCCAAGCGAAGAACCAGGCGTCCGTCTTTCGCGTGCGACTTTGCCCTCGCCAACGTATCGAATCTTCGAGTCGATCAGCCGCCTAGACCATGAGGCGATGGAGCTATTGACCCTGCCGCCCTCTACCGCGACCGACGCGCACACACACTTTGGGGATTACCTCGCCAGAACTAAGAATACGATATGCGGACGGCATCCGATTGGAGTTCTTTTTGGAGCTCTATCGTTTTTAGAGAAGGAGAACAATACACAACCTACGGTCAAGTGGGTGAGGTACGAGCAAAGTAGCGCTTGTCATACCATTAAAGATTCTAGTGTTAGTTATGCAAGTGCTTGGGTCTGTTTCTAGTTTATACATACATATCTAGAAAACATTATCTTGTTGTTATATTTCCCTAAAATCGTTAGAGGTTGCTGTTCATGTGAAGGGGTATCTGTGGGCCGACGGGATGATCCACTTCATCTTCAGTTCCAGGCACCCCAGGATCATCGACGACCTAAGGTAATGCCAGGTGAGCTAGGGGGTTACCAACGTACAAGGGCGGATACCTACCCTGCCTTCCTCAACCTCGATGTCCGCGAACCCCCATTCTCTGGAAGATCCAGCATCGAGATGGTTGCCATCCGCCACCTTCAATGCTTCCCAGCCTCCAACAATGTTCGACGCATCGGGCCTACGTTTCAACTCGGACAAAGTACAACATCCAACATTGAATCGGAGATTCTTGTCTCCTACCAAGGACATCACAAGAGAGATAGTCGTGGCTGCATGGCTTACGATAAGTATCCGAGCAGCCTTCTCGTGGAACTTTTGTTCGACAGTTGGAACAAATAATTCGAGAAATCCGTCGATGCGGTTGTGGATCTCGTCTACCGTCTCGCCTTTACGAGATGGGTACCAGACGGTTTCCCAGGATGGATCGATTTCAGAGATATATTCTTTGAGGGACGCCGACGAGCCTGGGCGTGGATGAAGACCTGTTCCTGGCGTCGCTGGCGAATACCATTCCGCGACGCCATGTTCTACGTATATGGGTATGTTGAGAGCATTAGCCACTGGCTTGGAGGTCTGTAGGCACCTGTCTGGAAACACGGCATCTGGTTATCAGCCGTCGACAATCAGTTCCAGTGTGACTGACAGTAGGGAGACGAAAATAGCGCCGTCGGTCGCTCTTCCTCTGGTAAGGATAAAAAATATTGGGCAAGTTCCTCGGCCTGGGTCTACACAAAAACGAATCGAACGGTAGTCTGGGGATCCGGAGAGGCTGCTCACCTCCCCGTAAGCTGTAAGAGGTGGGTCTCTTTCTAGCCCGGTGACGCTCTTCCTGGATTCATACAGTCAGATGCAATAATTAGGAAGTGTAAATGGCGCCCTAACCAGGTGGAGTTGATAAAGCTAGGTCTAACGCCTATTGGTTTAATTAGTTTCGCCAACGAAGAAAGTATTGGGCACTGCACCATGTCGGGCGATATAGATCTTTTCTACCATATGAACAAGCGGTTAGGACCAGAAACGTGTCCAGAAATCCGCTTGAGCGTTGGTAGTAACTAATGTTAGATCTATAGATAGATATATAGATTATTCCCGAGCGGTCCCAATGAAACCGATTCCCGACATATTGCAAATATTCAGATGAGTGTACAAATCTTACATTTCATTCATGAATTATGGCAGGGTAAAAGCAAGACAAAGTACGAACGTATCAAAAGAACGAGAGGAGATTCGAAAGATATGCAATGGGGAGCACAGGTAAAAGTACTGGGGCTCAAGCCCACAGGATGCGTGACGTTTTTTTTTTTTACGTTCCCACAGAGACCCAACGTCCGATACCGATTAGTGCTTTAAGACAAGGACGGGAAAGCAGTTTGATCGTCGACATTGACGGCGGGGGTACCATTCTGGCGGCCGCCCCTTGCACCACCACGGCCACGACCACCACGGCCTCTGTCTCCGCGGTCACTTCCACGATCACCACCACGACCCCTTCCACGCCCACCGCGATCCGGACGCTCGAAACGCGCATCGATTTCAAGGAAGACTTTTTCTTCCTTCTTCGCACGGGGTTTGGGCGCGTTCTTGGACTGACGGGCAGGTTTAGATGTTGAAAATGTAATGCATACAAGAAATATTACCTTTCCAACAAAGTAAGCGTCTTCTTCCTCGTTTTTGGACAAGGGAACGACATCTTTCCAGATGTTGGCATCGGCACCTTCGTTGGCCTTGCGGGTGTTCTCCAACTTTGGGATGACGGTATCCTTCTCTTTCTGCTGAGCCAGATACTGATCCAAGGTCAGGGTGTTGTCCTCCTCTTCTGGCTCCCTTTCCCTGCGTGGACGACCTTCTGGCTTCTCGCCCTCAGCAGCAGCGGGGGTAGTAGCAGCGGCAGCGGCATCGCCGGCAGGGGCGGCCCAAGCATCTGCACCAGCCTCGGGAGCTCCCCACTCACCCGCGGCGGGAGCACCAGCGTCACCTGCCCAATCATTGGTGGTAGCTTCTACGGCCGCATCGACGGTAGCAGCTTGCTCAGCCTTGAGCTCGGTATTGCCATCGTCTCCGCCCCAAGATTGGTGGATCCTCTTGTCAGTGTCACTGCAAGGGACGTTAAAGGGGACTGAATGAATATATAAGAAAGAAAACTCACATCCTTCCGGTTTGACTGTGTCTGTCGTACTGGCGACTCCTGCCTCGTCCTGGACCTCCGCGCCCTCCACGCCCTCTGCCACGACCACCTTCGACTACTTATGATGAACTCAATAGATAATGGAGCGAAAATAAATAAATAACGGACCCTTCCTTTCACCTTCAACGGTTGAAGGCTCTTCGAGAGTCTGGTTTGGGTTGGCGTCCCTGGTGGCAGGTTTGCCGCCTCGAGAGTAGTACTTTCCACCGCGAGCGGCAGGGCCACCTCTAGGTTTTTGTGAACCACGAGCAGGAGCGGTGGGAGGAGTAGGGGCATCGGCTAGTGGGATAGCTACTGGGCTAGAAGGCCTTGAAGCGTCTTCAGCTGTGAATGAGATGATTAGATTTTGAGTGATAACCAAATAAAATAGAAACAAACCATCGAGGAGGGCGAAAGGATTTTTTGAGGCCACCGACATTGTTGACGGGGCCTTTTTAATGGACGGTCAGTGGGATGATATAAAAGGGTCAAGATGAAATTGTGGCAGAGGAAACGACGACGACAATGACAGCGACAACACACGGTGACAAGTCTATTTTCGCAGGCTCGGTTGGGTGCATTCGGGGTCCTGACTCAGCCACGCGAGGTACTGTACAGTTTTACAAATCATATAAATTCCCTTTTTTAAATTTTATTCTCTTCTTCAACGCAAAAAATGCACAGGTGAGAGGAAACAAACACCGTTTATATTTTCACAAGTACTAATGCAAAGAAAACAGCCGCTTAAAAGCATCTCGACGATGACTCGCCCGCCTGTTTTTACAGGACTGGAGTGAGTCGAGGACCTTGAGACCGTCATAGAGGGCTGGAGAAGGAGACAGTTTTGGAACGATGGGACTTGGGTGCGGTGCGCTTGTTGATTTGGCTGTTCCTGGCCATCTTTTAGGCTGTGTCGCAATGTCTCGTTGTACAAATATATTTATGAAATCACTCGATCACATGTGACTCGATCTGCCAACTAATCCCTCAAGTCGTCGTCGTCGTCGTCGTCGTTGCCAACGTCGTCCTCATTCTCTCATCATGTCTCGTCGCCTCGACATTTCTTCCCTTCTATGTAATGACGACACCCCCAATGACACTGTCGTGCTCGCGCCACACCTCACTCACCGTTCTCATCCACCCTATCATGCCCATCAATCTCCGACGACATCCGTCTCTGCCCTCGGTGGCCTCGAAGCCCTCGTCCAAGCAGCTACAGAAGAACGTCGTCGTCTCAGCGTCTCAGACTCTGAAATTCCACACGACGACAAACATCACTCGCAGCCCATCATTTCCCCCCCTACTCGCCACCAACATCACCGCTCCTCATGGGGCCAGCCATCCACAAGTCCACCAGACTTTATTCGTCCTCCTATCCACCATCACCTTATCGTAAACGAAAAGGAGGACGATCCAGTACGCAGCAGCCCTATAGATGGTTTCAGAACTCTCGCATCTCCCTATCCGCCGCCACCACCCCCTCGTCAACAGTACCATGAGGATCATCGCATCCATATCCAACGACAACGTCAGCATCACGAACAGCTCCTTCAGCAAGAACAACAGTTGCATCATCAACGCGCGCAGGAGGCCGAACACCTACAAAGAGTTCAAGACATGGAACGAGTTCATAGGCAGCAAGAGATAGAAAGGCAGCAGAGGTTGCAGGAAGTGGAGCGCCATCGCATGCAGGAGAAGCAGCGCTTCCAAGAATTGGAGCGTCAGCAGCGTTCCCAAGAGCAACAGCGGATGCACGAGTTGGAACGCCAGCGCATACAGGAGTTAGAGTATCGCCAGCAACGAGCCCTCGAACAGGAGCGTCAAATACGCATGCAGGAGGAGCGTCATCGCCGTTCTCAAGAGATGGAACACCATCAACTACTTCGCCAGGAAGAGCTAAGACGTCCTGTTGTCCCCCTTGAGCCGAGAATGATAGAGATTCCACCTCATATCCAACCAGCTCCTCGAAAGTCTGATCCCATCCAGATAAATCTACCCGCGACTCCCATCCGCCCAGATCCGCTTGTACCGACGTCAGTGTCTCAACCTTTACCCCGAGACCAACCGCGCCCGGCCAAGAAACGTCGATATTCGGATTCACCTTCCCGCCCAGATGAAAAGGAGAGAATTGCAGCTGAACGCGAAAAGATGTCTGTCGGAGAGCTGGGGTATGGCCGTGTCGAGCACCCCGTCGCCGGGCCTTCTTCCATCCCACGGCGACCGGGCTCTGGGAATGGTAGAAAACCGATAGTACCATTGGAGGAAAAGCCTGCTCTTCTAGGTATTAAAGTCGAAGCCAGATCCGTTTCGAGGGATCGGGATGCGCACCGAGTCTTGAGTCCGCTCGGAAGGAGGTCACCACCGGGAAGTCAGATCGGGAGGGCCAAGGCTGCGAGAAAGTCGGATGAACATCTCGACAGGAGAGAACACTTGCACCACGTCCCTCATCCCGTCGCACATGAGGTACCCAAAAAGAACAAGGAGGAGGAGCCCAAGCCTCGACATCGCCATTTGGAGGAAACGCAAGTGGGTTCAGAGAGTTCCCGTCCAAAGAAGGCTAAAGAGACGAAGGACCAACGACCCCCCCTTGCTATACCAAAGGAGCAGCAAGACGATCCTCACGAGTGGTTGCTTGAACATTACGCAGATCAACCCTCTCCCTCAGCTTCCGTACGGCTCGAACCTCCTCGCTCCCCTTCTCCTTCCCTTAGTCCAGTCATCAACACCCTTCCTGCCACAAAACCTGCCTCTCGAACGCCCACCCCACCCCCGACTAAGCTTACCCCCTATCCGCCAGTCCCTCGGCCGGACATTTCTGTCACTCTTGAAGACGAACTGGAGGAGCTCGTCAGTGAGCCTACACATGTTGCCAAACAAGAGCAAGACGTTGACATGGATGTTGATCTTGCGGTGACGGAACTCGTCGCGGAGACTCTGAATGATAAGGGTCAGGATGTGGGGATGGAAGTTGACGATGAGCTCCTCAGTCTTGTTGATGATCGTCTCCCCATTCAATCAAGCTCGTCGCGTCGCACTACATCAACGGCCATGTCATTGGTGGGAACTTTGCAGCCACCCAAATCCACCTCGCGTCCCGCTGGGGACAAGCGACCTGCTTCGCCTTTTGCTTTGACACCACCTATTTCTGCCACTTTGTTGTCGGTTCCACGGTCCTCTTCCTCACGTCCCACCCCTGAACGAGGCTCAATGCCCCCGCCGGCTTCCATCAACGTTAGCTCCTCGAGTCGTGGTAAGGATAAAGACGATGGCGGGACGAAGAAGGAGCGCGCTGGGAGTGTCGCGCCAACTGTAACCGCCAAAAAGAAGAATGCGAAGGTTCGTCGTTTTTATTTTTGAAAAGTAACGCTCAAGTAATTGTGCGACATCACAGCCCAAGGCTACTCCGGCCGTGACGAAGCCACGAGCAAAGCCCGCGCCGAAAGGAAAGAAAGCAGAAGCTCCTACAACCTCCAAATCAAGTGCTGGTCCGCCTGCAAAGAAAAATACTCCTAGTTCCCGATCGCGGTCGACTTCTGTTCTGCCTGGGGGCTCGGTCGGTGGCGATACCCCAAAGGCGGAGAAGCAGGAGGAAGAGGAAGACTCTGGCGCTGAAAATGAGGATGATAAGCTCTATTGCGTCTGCAAAACCAAGTATGATGAGGATCGATTCATGATTGCATGCGACAAGTACGTGAACCCATCCGAGTTTTTGTTCAATTGCTCATTGTCTGTAGGTGCGATGAGTGGTATCATACACAGTGCGTAGACATGCCGGACCTTGAGGTTGATCTCGTTGATCAATTCATATGTCCTCCGTGTATTGCTAGTATGTGAGCCTCTTCACCTCAGAGTTTGTAACTGATAACTCTTCCAGAACATCCTCATCTTTCCCTTCGCACGACCTACAAACAACGTTGCCTCCACGGTTTGAATCACCCTGACCCTTCGTCAACCAAGGCTTGTCACAAGCCTGCCCGTGGTTTCTTTTCAAAATACTGTTCGGACGAATGTGGTCTCAAATACATGCAGTCACGCGTCGAATCTTGGACAAAGAAGGGGGGGAATAAGGAGAAATTGTGGGAAAGCGTGAAGAATGCAGAAAAACGGGAAGGCATTGTTGTTTGTCTTGATGACAAGCAGGAGAATGGGTGCAAGCAGGAAGAGGATGTAAAGAAGATCGTGGTACCGAAAAGGGGCAGAGTCGAGCAGGAGACGGAGCGTTTGAGGGGCTCGCTGGATAATGTTGTGAGGTTGAGGGAAGATATCAAGAGGGGTATGGAGGTGGTTGTTTGGAGGGAGCGGCTGCTCCAACTGGCGAGTGACAGGGCTGAGCAGGTGGGACAGTGCGGATGGGATCAGCGCCTTTGCTTTGGAGACGATGAATGGGTAGATTTTGGGGTGGGTGTTTTGGAGAGTTACGAAAACGTCAAGGAGGAGAAAGATATGGATGTGGATGGTGTAGCTGCAGGAGAGGGCGAGTGGTGGTGTCCTGGGGAGACGGTGTGCGATCGACATGCTGGGTGAGTACTGTATCATGTTGGATGACATTTGCTGACCTTTTTTTTTTTTCAGATGGCAGACTGTCCGGTATAAGGATGTTTGCAAGGAAAAGGAGAAAAAGGAGGAAGCACTTTTGAAGCTTACGACGCGGGAACGAGAGATTCGCAAACGTATTGAGGACATTTCAGACCCACATGGCCGCTCCAACGAAAATTCTACTCAATCGCCGCTCAAAAGCACTATTGCGAAAGTGTCGAATGGGCATGTTAAAACCAAATCGACTGGCGATACATCGAAAAAGGGAAAGAAACGAAAAGCTCCGACCTGATGATGATCTGTATTTTTATATGACCTGCTAACGGGGTCTTTCTTGTCATGGCTTTCATTATATTGCCAGCTCTATGCGTATGATAACAGTAATAGGTGATCGAGAAGATCACACAGTATATGGGCGTAATGAATAAGCCTTCTGGTCGCGCAACGGCGACGTCGTGTGGGGTGGGAGTCTTAGTAGCCGTCGCCTTCGCCACCTTCCTTGCAGAAACCCTTCTGCTGGTACAAGACATGAGCCTTTGCATCCTCGCGTTCCTTTTTCATGTCTGCATCTTGTTTATGGTATGGCTCCAAGAGGTGATAGTCGACTTGAGTGAGAGGAATATCGTCTTCCCTGTCAAGGTCCTAATAAGAGGGTAATGAGGACCTTGGTGGTGACTACGACCGGTATAGAACGCACGATTTCTCCGAGCAACACGACGTTCTCCCCGCGTATGAGAAAGAGACCATGCCAGTTTTCTGCAAAAGCGTTGCCGTGATATATACGTTCGACAGTGTCTTCCAGGACGAGGTTTGCTGGCTGGGGAATGAGGAGATGGGTCAACCAGTAGCGGGATGCTCACCAAACTGGTCATAAGAACGGAGGACGCCATGTAGTTTCCTGCCGTCTCTGAGAATTACCAACATCTTTCCTGAGAGGAGATGTGTGTTTGGGATGTGGATTACATTGAGCAGACGTACTGTCCACACAATCTACCAGGGATCCCGATGTTGTGAATGGGATCAACGAGTCCATGGTTGCCAGTTACTACTGTGAAGGAACACAGAAGGATTTACTTAGTAGAATACAATAAAACATGACTGCTAGCTACAAGATATCTTCTATCGAAAACTAATCAGCTGGAATGGCCGAGTCGTTAAGGCGAGTGATTTGAATTGTCCTAATACTATCACTTGGTGTTTCACCGCGTAGGTTCAAATCCTGCTTCCAGCGAATACTTTTTGCTTTTTACATCCGAATGTACTCCCACTGCCCAGCTTCTGCCTTTTCTGCCAATGGTTCCCATCTGTTTGCCATTCCAATAAGTTTCATAGACACAGACAGCGTTAGTAGTAGCTGTGACTTACGCTTTCCATTTTACCATGTTGCCTGTGAGCTGAAGCTCATCAGTTGCGATATCGAGTGACTCCTCAATCTGCCCTTCGTCCAACTGCTTCTCGACAGCTCCGATGTCCCCCTTGCTCTCCTGGACGACCTTGAGCTTGTTCCGGGTGAGTGCCTCGGCTCCTTGACGGTACACGGAGGTTTGCGGCATTGATGCGAGAACGGTAAGGGTGGACTCGTATGTTTTCGTGAGCTCAGGAAGGGGGTTGGGATGTACCAGAAGCCCTGTTATTCCCGTTGTCCGTTTCAGCGATGACGCTAGTGGTCGTGTAAGGCGGAACATGGTGGTTGAGTGAGCAACGGAGTCTAAATTTTTCCCACTTCTTCAAGTCCATGATGGCCGCCCTCGTCCCCGCCTTTCGCGCCTCCCTTTTGAGGAATCTCCTTCCACAAACCTTCCTGTTTGTCCCTCCAGCTCTAACATGGTCGTTGCCGTCTTTGCAGTCGCTCCTTGAGCTCTTTCCTCCCTTTGTTTTGGCCGTGCCGAAATCGAAAACATCCCACTCCCGCAAAGCTATGCGAAGCGCCAACAAGGGATTGAAGGACAAGCATAGTACGTATCCCAACCTAATGTTTTCTAATTGTACCGAATGCGACGCGTTGCACAGACATTACCAGCTGTCCAGGGTGCGGCTCACCGAAACTAGCTCACCACTTGTGCTCCAACTGTTACGGCTCAATCACCAAAAAATGGAAGGCGGAGAAGAGGGGTGAGGCCAATGGAAGCATACACGAGATGATATAACCGTCCGTCTGACGCGTTCTTCAACCTTGGGAAAAGCACGTAGTTGGACAACGGATCTTAACCATTAGTGATGTAAATATCCTCAGTGCATTCTACTTCCTTCCGTCTTTCATGTTCTCCATCACCACGCGACAAGTTTATCTACCTACACTCCGACGAGCAGCTAGCACCCAAGCCAAGCCTCGCGGTCTTCAGGGCATTCTTGAGAAAAGACCATATGATGTTGTCATTACCTTTGCAAAGCGTACAGCGGTTGGAAGAGCAAAGAAAGGTCAACTGAAGGACATTCCAGTCGATGAGCTCTTGCACGCGTTATTCAAGGTGTGCTGCATCCCAACCAACCCCTTTGCCACCGTTATGCAACTATCTACCAGGCTACCCTCGCCGAGACCAAACTAGATCCATTCAAGATTGACGACATTTGTGTGGGTGCGACTACTTTCTAACAGTCGTTGGTCTCGATAACTGAGGACCGTAGGAACATGCCATCCCCCTTCGCCGCTTTACATCTCTCGAGCCGCGGCGCTAGCTGCTGGAATCCCTTGCAATGTTCCCATTTCTACAGTGAACCGTCTTTGCTCCTCAGGCCTAATGGCTATCCGTAATATCGCCCATGCAATTCAATCCGGAGAGACCTCGCTCGGTCTCGCAGTCGGCGTCGAGAGCATGAGTTTGAAGTGCGTTGTTTTCTCTTCCATACCGCCATTCACCAATTCTGCAGTCCACGACCAACGCCCGAAGTGGTGGAGTCTATTGCCAGTAATCCTCAAGCCCATGACTGCGTCGAGGTGAGAGATATGACCTTGCCGCTTGTGCCTTGATTCATGTCATGGTTCTTCAGCCAATGGGCTGGACTTCTGAAATGGTTGCGCAAGCCTTCAAAGTGCCACGCAAGAAGCAAGACGAGTACGCACTCATTTCACACAGCAGAGCTAATGAGGCGAGTTTCTCTTCCAGTGGCTGTCGCCGCCTCTGCCTTATTCTCTTGGTTGCAGGCCGTCGCAAGAGGCATTTTTGCCGATGAAATTATACCCATCGAACTGAACGGAAAGGTAATATCCGTAGACGACACTATTCGTCCAGGAGTCACGCTGGACAGTCTCGCCTCTTTGAAACCAGTTTTTCCAAACTGGGGTGAATCATCCACAACAGCAGGCAATGCGAGCGGGGTCGGTGATGGAGCGGCACTTTGTATTCTCACGACGCGGGAGCGAGCGGAGCGGGAGGGAATGGATATCGTGGGCAAATGGGTCGCAAGTACCGTTATCGGTTAGCGTGCTTTTTTCCGCAAAACCTCTCCCAACAACTTGTTTTAGGATTGGAGCCGAGGTACATGGGTATCTCGCCTATCTTTGCGATCCCAAAACTTCTGCAACAAGTGGGGCTCTCGAAGGAAGACATCGACGTGTACGAGGTGCGAGGCCATGCCCCAGGCATTGAAAGGAAGCTCATCATATTGCACAGATCAATGAGGCTTTCGCCTCACAATTCGCGTATTGTGTAGAGGAATTGAACATTCCGATCCAGAAAATCAATCCCAAGTAGGTCTTTTGCAGCTTTTCTGCGACTTCTCATTGACCTTGCCATTCATTCATTCACAGTGGCGGGTCAATTGCCATCTCGCATCCCCTTGGAATGAGTACGTTTATGGCTACTTCTGTGGTTCACGAACTGACGAGCTCGAAGCTGGTATTCGTCAGGTTGTGACGGGTCTCGCAGACTTGAAGCGTAGAGGTGAGAAGGTGCTTTGCACAAGCATGTGTATCGGGAGTGGAATGGGAGCAGCTGGTATCTTCGTAAACGAAGTTATTCATTGAAGGGGTTATATTGGAGCATGGTACAGAATGTAAGATTAAATAGATTGCGGTTCAAATCTAGAGGGAGGGTAGATGTCAGTGAAAAGTCGGTCTCCAGCGAGAAGAAAAAAGAAGAATCTCAGGAAGTCATTGATGTCAGTGAATCGCAGTACGAGTACCGCGACACAAGTCGACTAAGAGGTGCCAAAGGTTGAGGAAACAACACTCGTCATTGGAGAGAAAAATGGATGAAACGACTGACCTCGACGCCTAGAGCAGCAGGAAACAAGACAAGAAGGGTTAAAATTTTAAAAAAAATCGTTCTCTTTATTTATACAAAAGTCATGTGATTCGGGAATAAGCGGGTATATCATTCAAAGATTATCTACACAGACAGCGCAACACTGTTCCCCGCCGTCGTGTTTGTTGGAAGCTGGAACTTGAGGGTTTTGCTGCGGCTTGAACCCCACCCCGTAGGTTTCTTGCCTTGATTGCCAGTCGTCAACGTGACTTGGGCTGAAGTCAAGTTCTGAGATGGGTCAGAGACTGTGACTTTTTGGCCGTCGAGGTCGTAGACCAGGGCGATATTGGAGTTGGCCGCGATGGTGAGTGGTGCGCAGTTGCTAGCGGGAGTGAAGGTGACTGAGCCTCCGACTGAATTCCAAAAGATGGCCATCGCAGTGTTGTGTTTCTGGTCGAAAATGGCCGAGATGTTTTGGTCATTTTGAATTGTTTGTACGCGCAACTGGCTGCGTTTGCTGTTGAATGTAGAGTAGGTAGTTCCGGGGAAGGTGGTATATTCGATAGATGTATTGAGTGAGGTGTGCTGGATCCACGCCGCGAACAGGTCTACGGTAGATGCGGGTTGAGTCGACGTTCCAATGGAGGACCAATTGCCGGTCTTATTTCCAAATTGCACCGAAAGGGAAGCCGGTTTGGGGAAACTATAACCAACATCCCCATGCCAAAGAGAGAGGGCGGTAGTGGAATTCGACTGGCGTTGCGCCGAGCCATCAACCATGATGGATCCATTATGAAGCCTTTGATCGAGGACTGAGTAGACGGGCGCGCCACTGCTCGACGCGACGCCAGAGACCATGACATGCTGGACGTCATCCTGGAGGAAGAACCACGCCTTCTGCCAGTGCAGAGCTGTCGTGTTGGGGTTAGTATATCGCATGGCGGCCACCCCAACCTGTCCAGTTGAGACACCACCAACGAAGGCTTCTACTCCCGAGGCTGCTGTACCATCGCAGTTCAAGGGAGTGGCGCCGTAATCAACGGTTATTCCCGGGATGAGGTTCCAATCCCAGGCCGCGGATATGTCTTCGTACTCGTTTCCACGAAGATATGTGTATAGCACGCCATCAGATAAATGGAACCCAAAAGGCTGTAACATGGTCAGTTGCAATCCAGAAACCAGAATTACATCAGTGCTCACATTTTGTAAATTTGTGCATTCCGTGTTTTGAGTTCTGGAGGAGTACATTTTAAGTGTTGAAACGTAGTTCCGACCCCGATGCACCTTATCGTCCAATTAATCGCAGTGACTTTTGTGAGGAGAAAGGAGACATACCATGTAGTCATTGTCATAGAACATGTTGTTACCCAAGAGGTTGCCCGCGTTTGCGCTGTCGCTCTCCTTCGACAAGCTACTGGCAAAGGAAGTCAAGGGAGACGAGGACCATCCAGTTCCAAGTTGCGTAACTTCCGTTAGGTTTATCTTGATGCTGCCCGTAGCTCTTTGCGGAGTTTCAGATGGGAAGGACATGATTTACAACAATGGAGACGTACTGCTTATCGATAACGGGGAAGCTGATAAATCGACCCAGTGCAGACTATGATCAAATTAGAGTCAAATCTTCCTCTAGTGATGCCACTCACAAAGTCCCAATGTAGTACGCCAGTCAAGGTATTCCGATAAATCATCCACTTATTCCCGGAAAAGAGAGTGGCGAAAGCGGTCTTCGAATCGGCTCCAGCAGCAAACTGGGTTCCTGCAGCTGCAACCTCGAGGTCGAGAATATCGTTGACACTACGGCAATCAGAATCAGCGCTACAGCAATACAGACATTGAGATGTCTTACTAGTCCTTGCCTGTGTAATGTCGTGAGCGTAAAGAAATGTGTGGCAAGTTATTGCACTTACCATAGTTTCCGTTGTATAGTATACCTTCATGTTGTCCTGTGTTTCACGCATGATCAATATCACACAGGAAATGAATATGGATAATATAATTACCGAATGAGCCATCAGGTCGAATGCCGTCGGCCTTGACCTGAGTCTTGATGGACAGCTCCGAGTGAACACGTCGATAGGAGTCTGTGAGCATCGAGACGTTCAAATTCAACAGGGAGCTATCGATGCCCATCTTGGCAACATCCAATGTATTCGCTCCGGTCAAGTATCCGATACCATTGATATAATGATCGAAGGTGCCATACGAGCGGTCAGTCATTCGGGCACAATTGCTCAGTTGCGCCGCGGTGAGGGTATCGTTGAGCATGAGACAGGTTTGACCCGCTAGCCCAGGAATAAGAATGATCTGTAGCGCGGACGGTGAGGTAAAGACTAAAGGAGTAGGCAAGCCGGCGTACATTTGAGTACCAGTTAGTATTCCTGCAGACGGGTCAGTTAAAGTTGTGTGCTGCCTAGTCTGCTGGACGACTTACCACAATGAATTGTCCGCGTTGTCACATGGGCAAGCTGAGGTGCCACCCAGGTCCATGCATGCTAAATTGGTCAAATCGCGTCCGAACCAATAATCCATAGCAAGAGAAATCGCGGCATGAAGAGTGTCGTTTTTTACGTATTGATCGCCACCTGCAATACCTCCATGCCACGCGCCGGCCATTACAACTGCAAGTAAAAATCAAGAGAGATCACGATCTGGGAACGTGAAACGCACGGATACGCTGCCAATGGGTCTGAGCTGGCCAATTAGCGCGTCGCGCTGCACATCCCGTTGTGTAGTCAACTTCGCTATCTGGCCATTTTCCATCAGCGCCCAGGGTAGAAAGCCTACCGACGAGTACTTAGATGAGCAAATATGATTAGAGGATTAAATTACACACCAAGCGGGAATAGAATTCGGAGAAGCGAGGGCACCAATGATACTTGTTAGACGGCGTTCATGAATGGTCTGCATATCTTGCAAGGTAGCGGCATTGATGGACTGTGCAGACGACGTAGCAGCAGGTGGAGCAGACGAGGTGGCAGAAGAAGCCGATTGGGAAGTCGTCAGAGTGGTGGTGGTTGGCTTGGAGGGTGGGTTGCGGCCATGAAGGTCGGGTACCAAGGCTGCAAAGGAAGTGAGAGGAGTGTTTAACAGAAGAGCGGCAAAGAATGTGGTGTTAAGCTTCATCGTCGATGAAGCTTAATGAGAATTGGGATGTATTGGGTTGGTATTGGGGTCAACTGGGGTATGGCAACGAAGCACACCTCGACGACGAGCGGCTTTTATAAGTAAATTGGCATCGAATTTCTTACCCGGTTATTAACGTTGCGGCTGACTAGGGGCTATGAAAGCCAAATAGAAGTTCATTGGCGGAGCCGTCGCGTATTCTTGGCGTATTCGGATACTATTCGGTTGATGGCAACAAGTGGTCACACCGTGTGCTAACCCTTACACATGACCGTGATGGCAGCGTCGGCCCGATTGCCGTGGGCGGGTCGGCGGCTCACAGCGGCCCGTACACATCCACCCAGAATTAATTATGTACGACTCCTAACGTAGCCTAACATACAGTGCAATTATGTATCACTCATTTCTTCGACGCCATTACATTCAACTTGGATAGCGAAGCAATAATGGGCACCGCTAAAAACGCGTATGCCACCCAAACCACTACGTTCGTCAGTACTTCGTCAACAGATCATTGATGTACAACGCACTCGTGAAGGCGTTACCAGTGTTGGCAACGAGTTTAGGTCCTTGTTGACCTTGACTCGTAATGCTGGCGTTGAAATCCTGGACAGCTTTTCCGAACCACATTCGGAGGATGAGGAAAGAAGTGAGTCCTTGACAGCGTGTAAATCAATAAAACACGCAGGTGATAGCAGGCAAAATTCCAAGGTACCAATGATGAACCCGAAGAATCCAATCCATGCCGATAAACGTTGCAGTATGGGTTTCTCCAATATAGTCGAAATTTTGGACCCCATTTTATTGCGGAAGGAGATTAAAGTGAACGTGAAGAGGAACAACGCTGAGAAGGAGATCGCGACAGCAATGAACGCAGGTGTAGCTGCTGTGGGTGCCGAGAGCAGAAGGTTCGGAGAGTTCGCAGGAAGCACGGAGAGGTCTGAAATTCAAACAAGGTTTTTAATCAAGCTGGAAAGAATCTCATTCTTTAACTTACCATACTGGGGAGATAGGGTTGGCGCCGTGCAATTCACTGGTGCACTGTTTTTTGAGCGTGAACACGAACCTGGATGAATCTTGTCAAGTCAGAAGGATGCGGGAAGATTCAGCGACGTACCTAATACCCCCAAGAAAACACTTGGGCCATCCACGCTTTGTGAAGAGCCAGTTTGAAGCAGTGAAGTAGACGGTGTTACAATAAGCAGGGCGACTTGGTCGTGGAGCAAGAGGGACGGCGCTAGGTACGCAAAAAGAGTAAGAATCGTCGCCGTAAGTGCAAGAATGGGGGCGAGGTATAGAGTGACGGCTTTTGAAAGTCCAGCTATCATGACCTGCGTTGAAGAGAAGCAAAGAATGTGTGCGGGTCGTGAGGTGGTATGAAACGCCCGGCTTGCGGCTTTGGATGGAAGAAAAAATAAAAACGTAGGAAGACACGATCAAGCGATATAGAACACTCCCTCTTGGGCTGCAGGTCCATTTTATAGCTTGACCGTGGGCTGTCGGCGAAGAATTGATGCTGGAAGACAAAGGCGTAACGAGGGTCGGTGGTTACGTAAACGATAGCCATTGTTTTCTGCGTTGCGTTACTTCATTCAACATTGTCCACAATGTCCGGCTCCGCGGTAGGTGCTGGTAGGTGAAAGTATACCGAAATCGCCTTTATTCGATTTGAAGCACTGTTTATGGTCATCGTACTTACCAGGTATGCACGTCGCAACTGGAAGCGGACTTCGCCAAACAAACATACATCGGACAGTAAAATAAAGTTTTGTTCAACTGCTATGGCCTTGCCCAAGGAACTTGGAAATGTCTCTGTCCTTCTTCATGAACCCTCACAGTTTTTTGCCTCTGGGAGTCGGGATGCCCAAACTTCAATGTCAGCTGCTGTCAAGTACCTCTTTGATCTGTGTAAGTGCAAAGCTAGGCCCGTTGTTTTATTGTACCAATCCAACTTTCAGCGATTGAGTCCGAAAATACTTCAAGACCTCATATCGTGGCCCTGTTATCTTCTTTGCAGCCCTCTCATGCTCCTCAGACAAGGTCTCAAGCTCAGGCGAATGCAGCCTCTCCCAGACCCCCGCCTGTTTCGAAAGGGATCTGGAACCCAACACCTCTAACGTCGCTATTCATTGATGGTATGGACGAAGATCAAGTTTGGGCTCAACTGGATCTCCGAACAAAGCCTGTTTGTGATATGCTTGAAAATGTTCTAGAAGGGGACCCTGCAGAAGACGACGTCAGTGAAGACGGAGAGCAAGCTGAAAGGCTACGAGATGCTCTGGCCGCTCTTGGAGAAGATCCGGAAGCTGACATGGATCAGTTTTTTGACGACATTGAAAGTGATGACTCTAGTCTCTCAGAGAATTTTGCGGAGGAGAGCGGGGATGAAACAGAGGATAGCGTTGAAGGTGGTGAGGAGGCCTTTGACGAAGAAGGTGTCATGACATTGCGTGGCCCATCGTCGGACGAAGAATCTGAGGATGAATCGCTGAATAGCCGACGAAGACCAGCTCATCCAAAGCAAGGAAAATCTGTGCTGGACGACGGATTTTTCGACCTCTCCACTTTCAACGCCGAAACAGAACAAGCAGAAGCGAGATCCGCATCAAAAGGTCGCTTGGCGGACGAAGATGATTCTGATGACGACGCGTCCGTAGACCTTTTCGCTCTCATTGCTCAGGGTTCGAATTTTGAAGAAGACGACCTCGAAAACGATCCCGGAGGTATGGGTTCCTTTTAATACCTCAGGGTAACGCTGAGTCTTTGGTTAGAAGCATTTTATGGCGACTTTTTTGAAGCCCCTCGTAAAAGTGTCTCAAGTGTCTCCCGAGTGAAAAAAGTACCATCACAGGCGAAAATATCAAACGGGCCTGGCGGAGTACGTTTTCATCAAGAAGTGCGGGTTAGGACGATCAAACCCTCAGGCAAGAATAAATCATTGTATAAGGATGATGAAGACGACGAAGACGAGGATGACGAATTCCCTGTGAGCAATACCCTTGACGTAGAGAACGACGATATGGAGTTGGATTTAGAAGTTGAATCTCAAGACTCCGACGAGGAGTCTCGTGATGAAACGCGGAATTCAGGGCACAGGGAAGCGATTGAGAGGTTAAAAGACGATTTGTTTGCGGAGGAGGAGGAGGACGCTCTCCTCGAAGGTCAGTCTTCCAGGATCGTCTCCCTCTCATTCTAGGTTAATTTTTTTTTTGGGGTTAGATTTGACCGCACACGAACAACGGATGGCTGCGTTGCGTCAAGAGATTGCGGAGCTGGAATCGGAAAATGTCACCAAGAAGTCATGGACGTTGATGGGAGAAGCTGGCTCTCGAGCTCGACCCCAAAACTCGCTCTTGGAAGAGGATCTGGAATTTGATCGCGTCATGAAGGCTGTACCGATTATCACAGAAGAGATAGTCCAAAGTTTAGAAGAAACAATAAAGGCTAGAATTTTAGAAAACCGATTCGACGATGTTGTCAGGTTGCGCCCACTCGAAGACAAGCCTTTTCTACCCTCTCGATTGCTTGAACTACAAGATACAAAATCCACTCAATCTCTGGCGCAAATATATGAGAATGATTATATCGATAGCGCAGGAGCTGAAGCTGCAGATGATCGTGATGGTAAACTGAAGAAGGAACATGATGCCATCGAGGCACTTTGGGAGAAGATATGTGGAAAATTGGATGCATTGTGCAATGCACATTTCACTCCCAAGCAGGTGCGCTAAATGTATAATTCTTCTCTCGCGTGCTAGTTGACGAATATTGAACAGCCCAAAGCCGTGATTTCAGCCATTGCCAATGTTTCGACGACGACCCTCGAGTCCGCTCTCCCGACAACAAAGTCCGCTGCCACAATGCTCGCCCCCGAAGAAGTCTTTTTACCCTCATCTTCGGAACCACGCGCTCGAAGTGAACTTACACCCACCGAGAAACGCTCTTTACGCGGAAAAGAACGCAAAATGAAAAAGAAGCAACGCGACGCATTGAACACCTCCGTTGACAAATTTGCCAGGGCAAAGAGTATTGGAGGTGTGAAAAGGCAAAAACGAGCAGCATTGGAGAGTGTTGTGAAACGCGGAAAGGGAGTTACCGTGGTAGGAAAGCAGAAGAAAGACTCGACGAAGAAGCACGACCGTAAAAGGACATAAGATTGGAAGGTTTCCATTACCATTGTCTGTCTTGTTTTAAAAGTTTTGCCCCCACCAGAAATACATAATCATGTGACCCTATTTATTAAAAGTAAACAATTGCAATACAAAGTACAGCTCACCACTACCTTCGTATCCAAACTACTTACCACTTCTCCTCATCCTTCATGCCTCTTTTCAAGAAGAAAAACCAAAACCTGATTCCTGCTGTAACACCACCAGCTTCTACCCCGAATACTTCGTCCCCTCGACCTGCATATCATCACACATATGTTCCCAGCCGAGACGGCGACCCGTACAATTCGCCAATAAGCAGATCAGCATCAGCGTACTCTGCAAGCGAAGGGAGCGCTTCTTTGGTTGATAAGTACAGCAGGAATAGAGGAATCGGAGACGTGTATGCCCGTGGCGGAGCTGAGCTCGAAAGTGATCGCAATGAGCTCTTCTCTGGTTACAACCCGCAGAAGTCCAGTTCTGGTCGATTCTTCGATGGCCCTGACATCGGACGGGATCCTACACCTGGCGAAGAGAAGGACGAAGACATTGAAGGCATAAAGCAACAAACTCGTTTTGTCAAACAAGAGAGTGTCAACTCGACTAGAAATGCACTACGCATGGCCCGTGAGGCCGAAGAGACTGCCCGTCATACTTTAACGAGATTGGGTGATCAGTCGGGTATGTTTCTTTTCATTTTGTTCGGTTCAACAATTGACTTGTTCTTGCAGAGAAACTCGCGAACACTGAGCGTCATCTCGACGTTGCTAAGGGCCACTCCCAACGTGCGGATGACAAAACAGACGAACTTAAGCAACTGAATCGTTCCATTTTCCGGCCTGTCATTACCTTCAACAAAGACGCGAAACGAGCAGCACAGGATGCTAAAGTTCAAGCGCGATTTGAAGAAGAGCGTACGGAGAGAGAGAAAGCCATGATGGACATTCGGGAGTCTCATAACCGTCTTGGGATGGCGACCACCTATGGTCGTGGAGACGATGAAGAGTTACTCGGAGGTCGCGGAGCCAAGAATGCGTCGCAGCTAGCCATGCAGAAGGAACAACGGAAACGATATCAATTTGAGTCCAACGCCTCTGACGATGAACTTGAGGATGAGTTAGATGACAACTTGGACGAAATATCTTCTATGACTAAACGACTCAAAGCACTGGGAACGGCAATGGGTCAAGAGCTTGAAAATCAGAATGCTAGGATTGAAAGGATAGATGGTAAGACCGTCGGCCTCGACGGGAGGATTCACAGAAACACAGAACGGGTAAATTATTTTGCGCTCAAATGCGAAACACGCATTCACATATTTTTTTATAGCTCAAGAAAGTTTAGTTGGAGACAGTACAAGTCTTCACAGAGTCTTAAGAGTAGAACTCAGGTTACGGATAGTATACCTTTATTTATGTAAAAACACGGTCATGTGATGTGCCTACACGTTCGAATTTAAGCGCGCTTCAGGTGGCTCCTCAGGTCTACCACTCTGACTCTCCAAACTTGCTTCAAACCCTAGGAAAATGATATCCGAATATGAAAAGTCTCGAAATATCAATATTCAGAAAGTTCGTCATGCATTCAAAATTCTTGATTAAACACGCGAACTGAGCATTCCTTCCCCAGAACAAAGCAATGCTTGAGGCACTTGGGCTAGATAAACCCCTTATTGAACCAAAAGAGCAGAAACGAAAACCTTCCACCAGTTCAAAAAAGAGAAAGTCCACCGCCACCAATGATGAGGCATCACAGCCCGCCGCAAAGAACCAATGCGTCGAAATGGCGACGAATTCCGAATCTACTGTCCGAAGAAGCTCGAGAAACACCGGGAAGCACGTCGATTATCGAGGCGAAATTCGAGCTGACCAGGCCCTCCCATTGGCATTTTCGAGCGGTGTGAAGACGTCGGAAAATGAAGGCCCTCTTGGACGCGACGATGGCTTCAGGAAGCATGATCCGTTTGTGTTGCTTGTTGATGTTGAAAAAAACGACATACATACCACTTGAATAGAAAAACCTATGGTTCCATCCCCGGGGTAGAAGTTGGAACGTGGTGGGAAACTCGACAGGGTTGTAGTATTGATGCCATCCACGCGTACGTCTACTCCACCAACGCAGACGTGATCTGAGATTTTATTAGTCCGTGGGTTGGAGGTATATCCGGAGGACGTCAAGGAGCACACAGTGTAGCACTCAGTGGCGGTTATGACGACGACGTTGACTTGGGTTACGCATTGTGAGCACAAAAGCCCTCCCTTCTTGACGCCTCATCAATCTTGTCGCAGCACATACACAGGTTCAGGTTGGTTCCATGCTCGTTCCCTTGCCTTGCTCCGTCAAACGGCTGGATTTCATCAGGTGGACGAGATCTTAAAGGAACGAAAACCGCTCCAAAAAATGTTAGGAGTCCGTTAAACTTTGGTGTGCTTTTCTCACTCGCAAATGCAGCTTCGTACAGCTCCCCAGAGCTCCGATCAAACATTCGACAATACTGTTTGTTTTTCCTTGTACTACTCGTGTAAATGATGCTGAGGCTCTGCAGTTTAATCAGATGTTGAAGGTGTTCAGCCTCAACCTCATATGTTCTCCTCATGCTTACTTACCCTGTACAGCGGTCATCCGAAACCAAGAAACCTGTCAGGGTAATCCGTGGGTTCAAGCTCAAATCTCCCTACGCACCGAGTGAAGGGCAAGCATTTCACATGCAAGCGGTATCACTCTACCTAACTTTGGTTGGAATTTACTAGATACCGATATGATGGTCTTTATCGCGTCGAACGGGTAAAATATGCTGTCGCACCTTGCCATATTTCACTCATTCACTACACAGGCCTGGATGGAGAAAGGCTTGAATCCCAAGGGATATCTTGTTTGCAAATTCGCATTCAAGGTGAGAAATTTTGACCTTTCTTACGCTGTGCTCCTCATTGTATGACGTGATTTAGCGTCTTCCTGATCAACCCCCGTTGCCTCGGCGAGACGTTAGCGAAAGCGACGAGACGATCGAAGAAAGTGCTATCGAATCCGACCCCTGCGAGGCTTCGTCCTGAATCCAATTCAAGTTTTCCGATCTTGTTCACATCTTATCTGACGCTTTCAAATCTGTTGTACAAATATAATTTCAAACCGGAAGTACATCTAGCCTGCATGTTATCTACCAAGTATACCCGAGTACCTTCCAATTTACCACCCAAACCTCTCTGCAGTCAAGCGGTGAGGTGTTCAATCTTTTCTCTCCTTCTGTCAGGTATGGAACCTGGATGAAGCACTTGATGTTACACGCAACAATAACGAGGCATTTGCGTACTTGCGGACCCCGATATTCAAATCGCAGATTCATCCAAGGCTTGCCGAACGAGAGTCAGAAACAAGCCTCGAGCCTCATCCGTGTTCTTTCCCTGTTGTCCTGCAAACCACAGACCGTAGATACCCTTGATACTGTCGCGTAGGGCCTCTTGCAATTCAGCAGTAACGGTTTGTGGGTTGGGCGTGATTTCGACTCCAGTGGAGGGCGCGTGAGGGGAGGGGGTGTCTGAGTCGGATGGTGGGGAGTCGTCAGATGATGGGGAGTCGTCGAGCAATTGGGGGGGATCAGGTCTTGATGAGACCAGGGTCAATCGACGGGAAAGGGAATTAGGAGACGGAGGATTGAGGGGGTTATAAAGCTCAGTCGCGTTCTGTTGAAGCTCGTTACAAGCAACGATGACACGTCGATTGGTGCCGTCGTCCCCTTGAGGAAATGTTTGCTTATTGGGGAGGGGAGAAGGGAAAGTAGAGTCTCCTGAACCTGTCGAGAATATGATTGAGTAGTTGACGATTAAAAACGGAGACATACCTTGGACTGTTGCATATTGAGCCCAATAAGCATCTTCCGAGTGTAGGTGATGGCAAGGCTTCGTATCCAAAGCCGGGGGCGAGTCGTCACCCTTCTGAGAATAGGAGTTCCAGTACGAATGATCGTTGTCGTCGCCATCCACGACCACATTCAGGGAATCGGGAAGAAAATCGCAAGAAGACTGGTGTGTATCAATGGCATCAGAAAGAGCAGAGTGTGAATCCTTTGGAAAGGGCATGGGCGCCAGATTGTGGTACTGCCAAGATGACTGTTCCGGATCCCATAGAAATACTAAACGGATGCCGGGATGATGGGATGATTGAGGAGTAACACGAGCGTGGGCAATGATATATTGATTGTCAGCTGAGTAGCGAACAGAGAAAGAAGAAGCGTGTTCTGAGATGTCGAGGTGGTCTAGAAGGTCGTCGTCGTGAGGAGGCCATGCGAGATAATGAAGAGGATTGTCGGGAGTCAGATGCAAAAAATGGTGGCGTTGCAGCAGGGGCTTTGACAGGAGATGGGGAGGAAGAGGTGCATTGAGAGGACATATGTAGTTTAGGATGGTGGCGACGGCGGAGGAAGAAAGGGGCTCAGCGTCCATTATTCTGTGTGATGGTGGTAGTTTGGGGTTTAGATCACAACTATGTTCATCAACTCCCTCCTCGTCCTCCTCTTCCTCCCTATCTTCGCTCTCTCTCAGGTTTTTTTATTTCATCTTATATGTTTGCAAGTCATTCCTAACGTTTGCTCAGAACGCCACACGGGTAGTCATCACCTCAACTTCCCTTTCTGCCTTTGTCACGCAGGGCAGCACAGCGACGAGCACCTTCGTATTCACCACTACTCAGCAAGTTGTCCTTTCCCCCAATTCCACCGCTACATCAAATTCCAGTGCATCCGCCACCGCTAGCGGCAACGCTACCAGCTCATCGAGAACCACGACGTCCCAAAATCTTCCCACTGCTCCTACAAACATTGACGGAGGTGGAGGCAATGGTGCGCCTGTCCCGG
Organism: Laccaria trichodermophora; assembly: GCA_018417955.1. Taxonomy (NCBI): domain Eukaryota; kingdom Fungi; phylum Basidiomycota; class Agaricomycetes; order Agaricales; family Hydnangiaceae; genus Laccaria; species Laccaria trichodermophora. The sequence continues at coordinate 2,421,734 of JACTVC010000002.1, forward strand.
GTGCTACTGGAGGGGCTTATGGACCAGGTGACGGTTACATCGCTGCCGCGATAGCTCTCAAGCAAAACGCTTTAGCTGTTGGCATCGCTGGATTCGTTCTGGGAGGATCATTGCTCGTGCTATAGGACAATGACACAGACATTTTGAGCTATGCTCCAATTAAATTACTCTTACGGTCTCTAATTTGCATCGTATATCTGGACATTTTCCTCTATACCAGTTACGCACACATAGACAGTTACACGGATTTATGGCCTTTACATGGCACAGCAATGTCATTTTAGCCCTCTTACGTCCTATCTCGAGGCCTCTCCGATCACCACTTACCTCCCGTTTCCACCTCATGGCTACCCCCTCAGAATCCAAGCGACAAAAGATGGAAAGAGTGCGATCTCTTTTCCAGTCTGATCTCGAAACTTAAAAATGCCTCCCTTTCTTTAGGTGATCGGAACTCATAACGGCACATTTCATTGCGACGAGGCCCTTGCCGTCTTCCTGCTTAGGCAGACTTCAACCTATCGAGATGCCGGTACGGTTTTTGTTTTTTTCATCTCCCCAAAATTCTGATGCATCGTCTTCAAAGGTTTGAAACGTAGCCGTGATCCAGCCGTTCTCAACTCTTGCGACATTGTGGTGGACGTTGGAGCGGTCTACGACGAGCCAACGCAGCGTTTCGATCATCACCAGCGCGGATTCACCGAGGTTTTTGAGCACGGATTTCAAACGAAGCTCTCGTCAGCTGGGCTTGTATACAAGTGAGTTTTTCCCCCCTATTATCATCCATCTGTAACACCAACATCTCAAGGCATTTTGGTCTCGATGTAATTGCTAACAAGATTGGGCTTCCCGTGGAGGACCCCAAGGTTACGACTCTCTGGCTTAAATTGTACAAAGTACCACCTTTCTACTTCCTTTGTTACTTTGATGAGATTCCGTTATCATCCAGGAATTTATCGAAGCCATCGACGCCATTGACAACGGGATTTCTCAATACCCCACTGATATCAAGCCGCTCTATCGTAGCCGCACCGACCTCTCTAGCCGCGTTGGGGCGCTTAATCCCGCATGGAACCAGCCTGCCGATTCTGAAACCGTTGATGCACGTCACGCCCTCCGTTTAATCGCCGATATCCTCTCATCTACTCTCTACAGGCTCAATTTGTCAAAGCATCTCTGTTAGCTGGAGAAGAGTTTCTTGGCCGTCTAAACTATTATAGCAATGCATGGCTTCCTGCCCGAGACCTGCTTCTCGCATCTGTTCTATCAAGCAAAAGCCTCATCGATCCGAGTGGTAAAATTATTCTTTTTGAGAAGTTCTTGCCTTGGAAGGTAGCCACTGACGTCCTCTGGCGAAAGCACAAAACTGATGTATTTCTGCAGGAGCATCTCTTTGAACTAGAGGCGGATGGCTCGAACCCCACTATCGAGGCCAACCAAGCCATCTATGTTGTTTATCCCGATGAATTTGGTGGAAATTGGCGTGTCCAGGCAGTTCCCATGTCTCCCGAGAGCTTTGAAAGCCGCAAGGCGTTACCAGAAATCTGGAGGGGTTTGAGGGACGAGGAACTCTCCAAAGTGTCTGGCATTGACGGTGGAATTTTTATCCACGCGTCCGGATTCATTGGTGGTATGCACGGCCCCTTCTCTTCCTCCTTGATACTCACTGTCGATTGAACAGGCAACAAAACAAGGGAGGGTGCGTTGAAATTTGCTCAAATGGCACTTGAGATGTAAAAGTAAAGCCGCCGGATACATTTCGTACGTAAATCCGACTCAGGGAAAACCTGAGAATGGACAAACGTCCATTCGATAGCCGCTCATCTTTAATGAGTGTACGGCGGGTTGTTGTCTCGAGACTCCGCCGGAGATAACGGATGAAATCAATGCAGCGAAATCGCACTTGCGTGTGTCTGTACCACTCTGTGTTTGGCACGAACATGCCTTGTTCTCTGATTGGATGGCTCATTTCAAGTTCCCTGCATTGTGAACACGCACTGCACCGTGACGCTGACGCAACAACCTCGGTGAACGCGTGTAGATGAGCCACACTTCATTTCATTTCGGTGCTCTCTGCCACCGTTTTTGACCTCTGAGTGGATTTCGGATAACGTTCAACAGATCCTTGGTGTGGTTGACAGCCTAGCGATTGCTGGTCAGTATTCTTTTATCGTTATCCGGTTTAGGTGAGGATTTACTCCATATCTCAAATTCGGCTCCCATCATGCGTTCACAATGTGTTGTTGATTTATGAACACACAGCGTCTGTTGTCGTTTGAAGATGCGATGTTACCCCCTTTGCGTGTCCCACCCGCCTACGGCATCCTCGCGATATTTTAACCAACGATCTAGACACAAAGGTGCCAGATAGCTACCAACACCTCCATTCCCTTCTTCTTGGAAGCAACAAATCCAGATTTCACTCTACGAGACCTTTGCGCATCATCTTCCGGCTTCGCTTTGAAATGTCCCTCGTTGAAGCCCACTATCACCCGTTCTTATTCACGACGTTAACCTTGTGTGCTATGGCGGAGCTAGGCCTTACTGCGTTCCTCATCAATGCGGGCGTCGACAAGCAGACGTGGCCAACTCCACGATATCACCATTTGTGAGTATCTCGCAGAATGTCTAACCTTGAGAGCGAGACTAAGCGATAGAAAGAATAATCCTTTTTTGCTTCAACGGGGCGTGGACTACGTTGTTTGGCTCGACTTACTTGCTGTGGTTGGTGCGTGATTCAAGCTCAGGCATCTATACTTCTTCCCGTTGTGACCATCTTTCACTTTGCCAGGTCGATGGCGCAGGACATATCCTAGCCAATGTAGCCAGCTCTTTGGCATGGCTATTGGTTACGTCAATATTATGGGTGAAGCTCTTGGAAAGAAAACCTATATTCCCACTGACTGTCTTCAATTTGTAGGGATCGGCTGCCGGGCTGATGCATGACACTAGGACCGGCGGAAGCTGCCCAGGCAGCCCTATCATATCCCGGTATGCATCGCATATCGTTGTTCAACTCAGCCGTTCAATCTCATGATCCACAGCTGCCGTCAGTCCCTTACGGTGGAAATTCTTGGCTGGTCAGCATTTGGGTTGTGCATTTTGGCAATTATTGCGACTTGCTCGTGGCTGGTGGCCAGTAGACAAGCCGCTTTGAAAGCAAAAAATAGTGACGCTGATAGCGCATCACGATTGGTATAAATCGTGTGCTGATTGTACTATGATCAATGACATCCTTGGAAGTGTGTTGACCAAGTGTTGACCGCTACTTATTTTTTTTCGAGTCTTTATGTATACCAGAACTTCGGAACAGTGCCTGTACCTAGGCTCGAACCAGTCGCCTCGGAGTAATCGCAATGTGAAATCTGAGGGAGGGGGGAGCATCTTGATCATCCATAACGGCGAGACTTGAATCACGTGAAGCTTTATACCATAACTACTTAACCACGTAGTACTTGGACTGTGCTTCACACTACTTGATATTTCATCAACACCCATCTTGATTAGTTGACTATTCGAACCCAGGACTCTCGTTTCTGCATCCCTGCTCGTTGTTCATCGATGCCCACTGATCCAGCGGCTGGGTTGAATCACCTTCGTTCGTCATGCAACGAACTTTTAGCCAAAGCAGACAGCGATTCTGACTCGGAACACTACAGCGAGCCCGCAGAGCCAGATGGATTGCTCGGCCTTATAGAGTTGGACGAAAACCTACAGCCTGCGCTGGCGCAGTCGATCTCGACTCGCAAGCCGTATTCGCGGCGAGCATCTTTCACTCGAGTGTTAGCACTCCTGTGTGCGTGTAGTCTGAGTGTTGGGAGTCACTAGTACGCACAGAGTTTTGAATGGAATGTTATCTGAAACCGGCGTCATCTAGTGCATCGAATTTGCTAGGCCCACTGAAAAGTCGGTTGCAACGGGAAATGGGCACATCCCACACAGAGTTCGGACTTCTTATCGCTGCCTATAGTTTAAATAGCACTTGGACACCCCTTGTAGGAGGAGTGCTCGCGAGTTGGCTCGGGACGACGTTTACCAGCATCCTGGCCACCGGCGTCATACTGCTGGGTGTGTTTACGTTTATCACATTTGGAAAAGCGACGTTGAGTTTTCAACAGGCCAGATTATACTTCTGCTAGGTGACACATGGGGAAGCGTCAGGTGGATGACTCTTGGCCTCTTTATCTTTGGAGTGGGCATCAGCCCCCTCTCCGTCGTGCAAGAAACTATAATCATTCGATTCTTCAAGTCGCATGGTCTCGGTGTCTCTATGGCTTTTGGTCTAATCGCAGGCAAAGGAGCATCATTCATTTCTGCACGGACTTCATACCCACTCGCGGAACACTTTGGCCCCCGAGCCCCATTCTATGTGGCGACATTCCTGGCTGCTTTGTCTGTTATTGTCAATTTAGTATACGTAGTGTCTGCAAAGTGGCTTGTCGAAGGCGCAGAAGCAGAACTTGAAGCCTCCGACATAACTGAGGAAGCTCGTCGGCGTCTGTCGAGCAACATGACTGAAGCCCAAGCTCTAGAAAACGTGGCCGAGAAGAGGAAGGTTCACTTTCGTCAGATCGCAAGACTTGGGGATGTTTTTTGGGCGTACGCTGGTCTTCGATTATAGTTTATCCATTTATTCACGACGTGTGCATAGATATATAGGCCTCAACATTTTCTGCGGAATGATTTGGTCCCCATTCACCCATCTTGCAGCGTTCGTCGTCCTCTTTCCATCTTCTCGCGTGATCTTATCAACCTTCAGGAATATTATCGAGAAACGCTATGGAATGTCGGAAGAGGGCGCTGCTAACCAAGCCTCATATCTTTTGGCTGGGAGCTTGGTGCTATATCCGATCGTAAGCTGGATGGAGCATATTGTGTATTCTTTATCTCATGTTCTTATACTAGTGTGGATTTCTTGTTGATCGCTTCAAGCATCGGCCAATTGTCATCCAACTCTTGGCTTTGTCTTCCGTGCTAACGTTAACTGCCTACACATGGCTTGCGTTCCCTGCTAAGATAACACGATCCCCTGTGCCAGCTATTTTTACCTTTGCAATTGGCCAAGGTTTTGCACCTCGTTAGTGATGCGCTCTTTCACTCGGATGTGACGGGATGACGTTCTCATGGCTTACAGTGTTGCTCGTGATGCTTGTTCCAAGGATTGTGTCTTTGAAATATGTTTCGACCGCTCTTGGAGCGCACAAGAGTGTAAGAACATTTTCAAGGTGTATCCGACACCCTGATTTCGGAACTTTCTCTAGATGGAACAGACAGGATCAACACTTTTTCAAACGCTCGCTGGTCTTGTGTTAGACATCAAGGGGAGAAGCTCTGGGTCCGCTGCAGCACAAAGTCTTCTCGATGCCTTCCTGATTCTGAACGTTTTTCAACTATTGAGCATTGTGCGGTTAATTTTCCTTGAAAAGCACAAGGAGCGCTGGGTCACCATTTCAGCGAGACCTCGGGAAAATTCCGTTCATAGTATTGACCAAGAGCGCTCGCTTTTGGAGAACTCGGAAGGCCATGAGCCCGGCCGACGCAATTCAAGAGCCCGAATGGCACATTACCGAGATGTGGACAAAACCAGAAGGGAAGTGCGGCGAGGAGAATTTTTTGGACTGCTAGGGCTGTTACTGATACTCTCTGTCTGGGTTTTGTTTATGATCACGGCTTTGCTTAAACTCAGAAGTTAGATCTATTGGTAATTAAGTAACCAATGTACTGTACTTTATAGCTTCAGATGTGGGGAACCAGCCCAATTGACTGGAAGAGTACTTATCTCAAGCTGGTGGCCATGGGGCAGTTAGTCTCGTATATGGTCAGGATATGCAGATTTCACTTTTTGTGCTACATGAATGCCATCAAAACTCTGCAAACACGGTAATGGTCACATGATAAGAGTACTGTACAGTTCTATCCCACGGTCAAGTCAACGTAAAGTATTATTGTCGCCAGCCTCAGCCAGCCCCAACATCCTCAAGCCACAGGTGTGTTTACTCATCTTCAACATGTTAGTCCGACTGACGACGTCGATTTAGCCGCAAGATGGGCGCGTACAAGTACATTGGTGAACTGTATAAAAAAAAGCAGTCGGATGTCCTCCGTTTCCTGCTCCGCGTGCGGTCAGTTTTTTTCTGAGTATATTGAATCACCACCTCATCGTTAATGTAGATGCTGGGAATATCGCCAGCTGAACGTCATTCATCGCGCATCTCGACCATCTCGTCCTGACAAGGCCCGCCGTCTCGGTTACAAGGCCAAGCAAGGATACGTCGTGTACCGTGTCCGAGTGCGCCGTGGAAACCGCAAGAAACACGTTCCCAAGGGTACGTGGGTGAAGCATTGTGAAGCAGCAGGTTTAAATCTTGTTGGGGTCTTTTTTAGGTGCCACCTATGGTAAACCTGTCCGTCAAGGTGTCAACCACCTCAAGTTCCAACGAGGCCTCAGGAGCACCGCCGAAGAGCGAGTAGGAAAACGATGCGGTAATTTGAGGGTGCTGAACTCGTACTGGGTGAATCAGGATGGTGTGTACAAGTATTACGAGGTGATCTTGGTGGATCCTCACCACAAGGCGGTAAGTTCTCTATTATTTTCTACAAGAACTACGCTTTAACTTACCTCGGTTGGATTCAGATCCGTCGGGACCCGCGGATCAATTGGATTGTCAACCCTGTGCACACTCGTCGCGAGGCGCGGGGTCTTACGAGCATCGGAAAGCAGGTTTGTGATGCTGTCCTCAAGACTTGGTCTTCTTCTGACGACGCCATAGAATCGTGGATTGGGCAAGGGTCACCGTCACAACCATACCCCTGCTCGTTCTACCTGGAAGAAACACAACACTCTCAGCCTCCGTCGCTACCGTTGATTATTTTTTATCATCTTTTCAGTTCACTTACGTCATCCATCCATGCGCCTCTTGCTATGTACGTATGCTATGCTACGAAGTCAAAACGATTGAGTTCAAAATTCATGCATGCTCGTATCATATTCTGGGGAGGATGTCGACAGCCGTTGATAATTACTGTCCTTTCCATAAACGCCTGAAACACGAGGCAACAGCAAGACGTGCTGCGGCACGCATGTCGTTTCCATTGTTCGCCGTTCTGTAGCCGATAAAGTGGTGCGCTATGTTTAGCGATCCAACATCTTGTCCGAGGTTTGTTCACGGGATGCCTTGTCCGCTATATATAATACTCATCGCTTGCCTCCCTTTTCGATAACATCATGCTCCCTGCTTATTTCTTGATCTTCATAATTTACTACCCAGCTGTTGCAATACCCCAGGCCAGCTCCTGGTTTCCATCGCTCACCGAACACTTGTGGCCTTCACGTAGCCTCTACGTTGCATCGGGCAATTCTATCAATTATAACCCTAATGGATCAAGTTTTCTTTGGTTACCGCAAGATTCGTACTCTGGGCAGACGTTTTTTGAGTAGAGTTCTATCTTCGTTCACTGTCTTGGACTCAGCTTACTTGTTCTACCGTGCAGTTTATGGGATTTCTTTACTGGCGCCGATCCAACAAAGTGAGTTCTCAAGAACATTTCTCCCAACACTAATCAACGTCCTTCCAGTGGCCAAGTGAAGTGGGTTTGAATAGTACAGCCATCATGATGCGTATAGAGTAGAAACTGATCGTGCTTCAGCTACGTCAACAAAACCGTTGCTCGTCAGACTGGTCTCGTCTACGTGCAGGACAATGGTGTTGTTATTATGAAGGCAGATAACACGACATCGTTGGCTCAAGGTGTATACCGGAACAGGTGAGCTTCTCCCTGCTGGCACCTTGAACAGTACTTCCTGTTTCCAACGTCTCAACCGTAGTGTCCGAATATCGAGTCAGGCCCAGTACAACACCGGTTTATTTATCCTGGATTTAAACAGAGCACCGTGGGGATGCGGTAGGTTTGTTCCAATTTTGTTGCAATGAATCTACTAGTTTATTTCCTCTGTCAGCCGTCTGGCCCGCTTTCTGGACAGTTGGAGGGAACTGGCCATATGTTCGTTCATAGCGAGAAACCCCGCAGAAGTATCTGACATCTCAACGTTTAGGACGGTGAAGTCGACATCATAGAGGGCGTACACGACAACGAACATAACCAAGTGGCATGGCATACTGCGCCAGGTAAGCGAACAAAACGCCCGTCAACCCGCATGCTCTGAAAAGAAAACAGGATGCACATTGGATACTACTGCGAACTTCACTGGAACAATATCAGTGTGTTAAACCATCTTCTTGCTTGTCGTCTTTCTCACCACCTTCGAGTCAAGCGGCGGCGTGAACCATACAGACTGCAATGCTTTCATTAATAGCAACTCCGGTTGTGGCATGACTGAGTGGAGTAGGGCGTCGTACGGTCCTTATTTTGACTCGCAAGGAGGAGGAGTTTTCGCTATGAAGTGGGATGAAAACAGCATTGCAATTTGTGAGTCGTGAGCTTCGCTGTCAGTGTCCTGCCCGACTTCAACGAGTGCAAAGGGTCATTTTACCGTGTCGCAATACCAAAAGATGTCATTGCAGGCACCCCAAATCCCTCCGGATGGGGTGCACCGTCCGCCATTCTAGAGCCTTCGTACTGCAACCTTGGACAATTCTTTGCAAATCATTCAATCGTTTTCGGCAAGTACTTCCGATCTGTGGATGCATTGCCTTCTAATGCAGAATGTTTGCGACAGACATCACCTTGTGCGGTAGGTGTATTCACTGTTGGTGATGTCGTGTTTTCGATGTGATCTGTTGTGTGATAGGTGACTGGGCGGGAAATTCCTACGCTACATCAGGGTGTCCAGGAACTTGCGAACAGAGGCTTATGGACCCAGCAAACTTCCAAGTGCGTGTCATTTGCTGATCTTCAAGTCGAAGCTAAATAATCTACTGTCCTCAGAATGCATCCTGGAGCATAAATTCACTAAAAGTGTATCGAAAGGTACTCCTTTCTGCACGGGTCACAAACTCAGCCACGTCTAAGTTGACAATGGAATTTACCACCTTGTACCTCATGATTTTGTTGAGAGGTCTCCTTTGATGATTTTTTATGTAATGATCCTCGACGTACATCATAATGATAGATAGCGGACATATGATAGATACTAGATAGTGGACCATATCCTCGGAGAACCACGCCCTGATAGACAATAATTTGGGTATGGTGGTGCAGATTATTTTATTATACATTCAGTCCCATGGCCTGCCAAAAGTCACCGTTAAAACGTCAGTACATACGTATGTAACTTTGGTCGTTGCAATTGCCAACTTGAAAAAAACGCCACATTGCTGGTGAAAGCTACACACACACAGTACAACGCTGATATAAACAAGCCTATAATTTAAATTTCCATACCACAGAGTCAGGGTCTATATCATCGTGAATATGTGGTTCGCCAAAGCTGGCCCGCAGGGGCGTGACGCTCACCCATCCGTTGTGGATGGCCCAACCATCAGACCCAAAGGGAAGCATAGATGGAATTGGTGTAATAAGCCCCCTCATTTCAGGTGACCACTTGAAGAGCAGATCACCGATTTCTTCGCCTTCGTTTTTTGGCATAGAGGTCGTGTACGATGAGATTGAATCTTGATTTACAGTCGAAACGTTTTTGAAAAGTCTCCCATAGGAGTTGCGCCACATCCTTGTCCAACAAATCTTCAACCCTTCTTCACTCAGGATGCCTTCCACCAGAGGGATGTTGACGCTATACAGATCGACTTCGCCAGTCCTGAGGCCGCATTCATCCTCACCCCAGTTGTTCCAGAGATGCTGGATAATACGGCAAGCCAAATTGTGTGCTGGTTCAAAGTATGCAGTTGGTGTGGGATGTACGACTGTTCCGTATGACAGCGCAATGGAGCGAATTTTGGATAACGAGGACGACATCGCTGCGCCGATGGTGCCGGAGGACAACGCAAATGCCGCTACGTGATGTGGGTAAGCCCGATATGACGATTGTTTCTTTTTGTGACCCACAAGAGGTGTTGCGCCCAAGATTTGGGCCAGAAATCTAGTACAACTTGAGACGTCGATCTCAAGGACATCGGAGAACATACAACAAGGTCAATCTTTTCATGGAAAATGTTGTGCAACGCAACGTTGGCACACGTCGCAGGGGTCTAAATTGATAAGTCAAGCTGTAGTCAGTTTGCAGGAATGTAGCAGCTGTACTCCATCGAGAAGAATCCATTCGGCCTAAAGACGAAATCCTTAGTAAAGGCAATACATGGAACGCGAGAGGGAGACTAACAAGTTCCCCATCCTTTAAAGGCCTGGATTTCGGAGAAGTTTCACCCTTACCGTCTTTCTTGGGATAAAAGTAATTTCCTCTAGTTATTTCTTTGATCTGGTAGGCCTTTCCTGAGGACGGGGACGGTTAAAGGCAGAACGTTCAGGAGGTGGTTGTGCAATACCGATCCATGACTTTTGAGTGCTTGGAAGAACGACGTGAACATTCCAACCTTTGAGAAATATGAGATTACAGGTGAGTGAGTAGGATGATTGAAAGGATAAGTACCGAGGACCCTGGTCAAGTGGAGATATAAGCCAAGAACATAAGGAGATTCGTGAACATTTGGAGGGCCATCGTCGTTCTTTTTATTGTGAATATATTGGCTGGAATGGGTTAGGAGGATAACGCACCGTGAGCAGGACAGTTGGGGACATGGGGAATGTTAAGAGTGCTAAGTGCACCGATTGATGCGGACACACCTGTGTAAACAAGTGGCAACAATGCAAGCCTAGTTCCTCTACTTACGGGGAACTTAGGTTGTTGCGAGGGTTGCCCTGCTTGTCCTGCTTGCGGCCAAGGGTATTCGAGGTTCCACCAGCAGTCCCAGGTCAATTACAGGCCAACACAGTCCATTTCTCATGTCTGTCGCTCACCAACTTCCTAATATTCCGCCCCTCCCTCCCCTCCATATCCCAGAGCCAACCTCGAACTCGATAACCTCCAATGCTCTCCAATCCCCTACACCCTCTTTTGCCACGGCGAACGCCTCTCCTTCTCAACTGGATTCACCAACTAATCTAACTCCTGTCCTCGTCTCACCTCCACAGGCTCTTCGAAAGTCTCTCTCAGCCGACTCCCTTGTGAGCTATGGTCTCAACCGTACCTCGGGTTCTCCATCCACCAATCAATCTCGGGTCTTTGGTCCTAATTCCGTGTCAACTTCAACCTGTGATCCCTCCCAACATCAACGGGTTGGTCGACGGTGCGGCGAGAGTGCCGCCTATGAGCGTGATGGACATCAGCCGTCGTCTCTCGTTGATAGCGATCCTGAACGTTACGAACCATCCAGCCCATTGCTTGAACGCTATCGACATGCGTCTCTAAAAGGTCAAGGATCTCAACGATCTGTGATTCGCGGCGGTGAGCTGCCACTCCCCTCTCGTTCTCAAACGCCAAGCCATTTCCTGAACCGAGGTGTGACTGCACCAAGCAGTTCGAGTCATCATGAGAATAGACCGCCTCTTCAATCTGTTACTTCACTGCAGTCCCTTCGACAAGCTGCTGACCCACCCACGTTGGATTCTGGGAGAATGCGTAGCGGAAGTTTGGGAGTCTACACCTCGAGTCCTGCCTCAAGCATGATCATCAACACTCATCTGGGACGTGTGCGTTTCTCCATTCGAGATCTTAAAATCTTTCTGACCGCTCTTAAATGGACAGTCTAATATTCCTTCGTCGAAACTGGTCGTTACAGTTGCTGTTGTTGGGACCACTGGGTGCGGCAAGTCAACTGCAATTCAGAAAGGGTTAGCAGGTTACGATCTTTCGGCACCCAGCTCACTTGGACCGTCTCCCAGTCCACTTCGCTGTAAGTTTCTGCTCTCCAAACTGACCTTTACTAGTAACTGAATGAACATAGTCACACGTCGAACTGGTCGAATACGTCAAGCTGAAGACTTGTCTGATTGCCTTCTTCACGTTATAGAAGTGGACATGGCGCCAACTAATGTTGGCCTCCCACCTATCCCAGAGGGTGTTCCCCCCATAAATGGTGTTGTTATCTGTTATGATTCTTCCGATCAGTCGTCTTTCCAGCCCGTTGAAAATCTCTTGAGTATGTGTTTTTTTCTTCCCATTTTTACTCATTACTTTGGTTGACGATACACATCAGGTGAATACAGTGCTCTGAAATTGCCAATCGTAGTACTAGCTTGCAAGGCTGATCTAGATCCTCAAATTGAACCGGATAAAGTCGCGGAAGATCTCAAAGTCCGTTACGATGTTGGCCTCATTGAAGTTCGCAAAACTTCCGAACATGGGAAAGTCAAAATGAGGCAATCATTTGATTTCCTTCTGAAAGCCATATTTCGTGCAAGACGTGAGTCTTTCTTGACTGTTCACCCGCTGGGTACTAATCGGACTGCTTTAGGATCCAGTAAATTGGGTGATTTCGTTGCCGATTATCGAAATCCAGCCTCGCCAGATGTTCTCAACCAACAAACACCTTGGGAAATTTCTAGAACAGCTACTCCTACAGTATCCTCATCTATAAGCACGATCCCTTTTGGCCCTGCTGTCGCTGGTGAGCTGCCGGAAGTACTTGACACGTCTTCACTGCGTTCAGCAATGGTCCCTTCCTCTCCAATTCACACCGCAGAATTATTGCAAGGTACCGACATGGTTAACGATGATCGCACGGAAATCCTGGTGGCCAAGTCTGAGAAATCTCTACTTCATACGTCGAGTTCCGACTCGTCATCCAAGGTTGAACCTGTGGTTGGCTCTTCTACCGATGCCCAAAATTCGGCCGATGACAAGAACCAAGTGAGGGAGAGGGATCCGTAAGTTTATTGATTACTTATCAGCGGACGTCCTTAACAGTCATTTGTCAAATAGACGACCAGCGCAGTGGGCCACATTGGATGAACTGCTTGACAAGCTTTTGTTTTTGGCTGTTAGTGGAGATGGTATGTTTGCTTTGAATCTTGTTGGATATTTCAGATCTTACTCGCAAACGATCAAGATCCAACGTTCATCAGCCACTTCCTTCTAACATATCGGAGATTTGCGGCACCTCGCAGCGTGCTGATCGCAATGCACAAACGAATACGTCAGCTTGACGATCCTTGTGGTGATCCAATGTTCGCATGCTTCGCTCAAATGCGGTTTGTTCTTTTTACTTCCACCCCTTCCTTTTTACTGAAGCGAATGTAGTATATGTCATTTACTGCACATATGGACTCAACAATACCCAAGTGACTTTGCAGTGAAAGGTGTCGAGGGGGCCCTGAAAGCTTTGGTAGCCTTCATTGCATCCAAGACCCACCTCATTCATTACGGCTCAGAATTTATTCCGTTTCTTGAGCTGGCATCTACCTATTCCGACCAAGATGCTGCCTGGGCGTTAAAAGAAGATGATGCGAGTGATGATGGATATAGTTTTATTGAAGCTGGCCTACCTGCAGACAACTTTGATTCTGCATCGGATGATCCTCCACAGTTTGATCCTGTCTCTCCCCCGGCGTCCTCACGGGAACGCAAATCAAGCCTTCCCTTGCCAAAGTTGCTCTATCCTGGTCCAGGTTTGAATAGTAACCAAACCGATTCCGCGGAACCTTCTCCGAAACAGCAGATTAAAGACTTAGTCAAGTTGGCTCAAGATGTCATGAACTCGGACGCGGACGAAATTGCACAGGAGATCACAAGGCAGGGTGTAAAGCGATTCCTGGAAATTAAGGTTTGTCATGGTCGGACATTTACCGACCGTTGTTGGCTTATTTTTGCGCCTAGCCACGTCATTGGCTCTACTATACTTTTGTCTCTGGTCGAAAAACCGATTCTGAACCTATTACGGCTTTCAATGTCATCTCTAATCATCTAGGGGACTGGTAAGTTCGCTCAGTTTAGCTTCTTCTCCTCTTGACGATCTTATAGGGTGGTATCTCTCATTTTGTGTCACGACCGACCCAAATCACGAGCGCGTCAAATCGAGAAATTTGTTGAGATTGCCCAACGTCTCCGAACATTAAATAACTATTCGGCATTGCGAGCATTCGTCGCTGGCATCAACAATGCCACGTTTCCAGGTGACGAAACGATGGAACAGTTCAAAGCCAAGTCACCAGAACAAGCCAAGAATCTTCAATCGTGGGACGTCCTTCTTCAGCAGATACGCGCACATCGTGCGTATCGACTCGCTCTGCGAAACACCAAAGGGGCCTGTATTCCTGCATTGTTGGTTCGCTTCATTCCTCTTGACTGGCCCTGCTGATACAACCCCTTTAGGGAGGTTCATATGTCAGACCTTATCCGAGCTCATGAAGGCAACGAGGATATGAACCCTTCCGACGCCACCAAGATACACTGGGGAAAGTTCAACATGATGGGAAGGTTCATCGCCAGCACCAATCAATGTCAAGCCCAGTGTGAAAACGCACCAGAGTATTCGTTTCCTGACCGTCCGAATATCGCCGAACTCTTCGTGAAGCGGCCTGTGATGAGTCTCGAGGTGACGTTCTCTCCACCTCTGACACATGCCTGACTCCTGACTGTTTCTTGTGTTGCAGATGCAAAAGTCTAGGATTGCTTCAGCTGATTTCAACTTCGATGACAGTCCCCCAAGGTCTTCGTTAAACAATCAACCGAATGTTGCGGTCTTGCGCAAGCTATTCTTTTGGTGATCCCATTTTGCTTGGCTCGACTGGTTGCTTTGCTTCCTCTTCAATTCCCGCAGGATTGCATGTTTGATACCCTATTGGCTTTTGTTAGCTATGTCTTTGCTCTGTATTGTGATCTGCTGTGTGAACCGATTTGACCCTCATTCCCTACAAGATACCTTTCGTTTTTAATAGGAAAGCCTTTCCATTGCAAAAGAGAATTGAAAGTCAATGAAGAATAGCAGAACTTACATCACCATGCACCAATCGTCAAATTTTAAGAATCAGCCCCACTGGTAGCTCTTCTCCGCGACTTGATTCTTCAAAGCGTGGACTTCACATCTCTATACAACTTGCAAGTCTTCTACCTAGAACACTAGCCTTACAATAAGTACCCTGCGAGGGTAAACACAACTTTCCTCCTCGTTGACACCAATTCCTTATGTATCGCATGCTGACTCATTGCGGATTCATCCATCAAAGTCCCCCCGTCCACCCCTCGTACTCAACATGGTGATTTGAACCCTTGGAGACTGGATTGAGTCTACTATACAGCAGGCTAGGCTTTTCTTCCTTTGTGCTTAGCCCCCTTCTTCCCCAGTTTGACAGTGTCTCCCTTCTTTGCCCTGATACCTTCTTGGTTTTTTGCTTTCTGACCCAAGTCACGCTCAAACGCACTTCCATTTCGTGATTTTCGCTTGGCTTTTTTGTTCGACGGTTTGGCAGGCAACGGAACACCAATTTTCGACGGACGTGCCGATTTTTTGGCCATGCGGATGGCTGCGTTAACAGCCTTCTCGTCGCCCACTTCTTTATCTTCCTCCATTGCGAGCTTCCGTCGTTTGGCCTTTCTAGAGAGACCTGATAGTTTGTCCCGAATGGGCTAAAACACAATACAGAAAGGTCGTCACGGAAAGTTGAACAAGTTACCTTGGCATTGTCCCCCCTCGACTTAACATCCCGCTCGCCACCTGTTTCATGCACTTGCTTGCTTGTTTCTGGATTTCAAAAATCAGAGGCCTGGACAACGATACGATAGAGCAGTCACATACCTGCCGCTTTCTCTTTCTCTTTGCTGGTCTGGAACCATGTGCGAGCGGGCCTAGAATATATCTCAGCTTCGTGCTCAATCATGTTTTGACCCTTCGTCAACTCCATATCAGCCTTCCGAAACTACCAAATAATCAGAATTTTTTGATGATTTTGCATTAGAGAGTGCTTACCTGCTTTTCTTCTTTCTCTTCTTTGAGAATTTCTGCAATCTCTCCTTTCAGATCATCCAGTTTTTCGACCCATTTTTGAACAGTATCCGCTACTATCACACGATGACGGACTTTATCTTCCCCACTGCTATGCTTGATGGCAGCTTTGAGCATCTTTCGGTCTGCCTCTCCGACGAGAGTCACCGAACTAAGGAACCGAAAGTTAGACCCTCTAGCCAAAAAAAAAAGACGTAAAATCATCTACCGTCCTTGCTTTCCAGCTCTGGCGGTTCTACCCACACGATGGAGGTACTGAGATAATTGGCCAGGCATATCGTAGTTGATAATCGTCTCAACGCCCTTGATGTCCAGACCACGGGAGGCCAAGTCCGTGGCCATCAGAAAATCAACTTGTCCGTCTCGAAACAATTGCAATGCTTTTAAACGCTGTGGCCTGATTATCAGCAAAATACAGACGCCGCGCCGTCGAAGAGAACACGAACTTGCTCTTGAGACAAATCTCCATGTAATTCTTCGCATTTGAGACCCAACAAGCTAAAGACAATCCTCATCTGATGGGCAAGTTTTTTGCTGCGCAAAAAAATAATGACTCTGTTCTTGAATGTCCTTTTACAAAGTGCGACAAGTAGAGCGGATCGCTCGCTGTCCTTCCCAGCACGAACACGAACGAATTCCTGAACCAAGCCACGAGCCGTTGCTTTTCTCGGGTCGACGAACAATCGTACCGGCTTATTCAAGGACATCTTGACAAGCTCATCGACTGAGTCCGTCATGGTTGCAGAGAATAACATCGTCTGGCGAGAAACCGGGCATGACTTGATAATCTCCGCTAGCTCGTCAGCGAAACCGTCAGATAACATTCTATCGGCCTCGTCGAGTACCAAAATGTCAATAGCATCAAGTGTGAAAGCCGGGGAGTTGCGGATGTGGTCAATAAGTCGGCCGGGAGTGGCGATGACGATGTCTGGCCGAGCACGAAGAGCCACTTCCTGCGATTTGAGGGACAACCCACCTGACAGAGATAGTTTGTAAGAGTTTCGGGGGGGTTAACGAAGGGTATCTGATTTACCTACGAGAAGACATAGCTGAATGTCTGTGTGTGTCGAGAGCTTAACGCCAACATCAAAACATTGAACTGCCAACTCCCGTGTCGGGACAAGGACAAGGCACCTAGTTGCTGCAGCCTTTTTCCCTTTCTCGCGATAAAGAAGTCGTTCGACCATCGGTATGATAAAAGCAGCTGTCTTGCCCGACCCGGTCACAGCGTTACCAACAACGTCCTTGCCGAGTAATGCGACAGGAATGGTGGCTGCTTGGATTGGTGTGGGTTTATTGAAGCCCAGTGAAGCAATCGACTTCAACAACGGTCGAGAAAGATTCATGGATAAGAACGACTCATGAGTTTCAACTGGGCGGTGTTCAGAGTCAAAAAATGCAGTCTTCCGGTCTTTCTCTGCTTGGGTTTCGCCTTCAGAATCAGTGGAATCATCAGAAGAGAATTGATCTTCTCCAGCCGCGCCTTCCTCATCACCATCCTCCTTTCCATCAGAATCTTCGTCGGAAGTAGCCAACGGGTCTGCTTCAGAATTGCCAGTATCGCTATTGGCCTTGTCGTCCTCCTCGTCGGTACCATCTTGTGTGTCAGCGTCAAGATCATCCCCCCCGTCGTCATCCTCATCTACGTCCATTTCCTCCCGCTTGCGCTTGGAGGACAATCTACGTCGAGTGATTATTTCGTCCACTGAAATCGGTTGCTGAAGCAGTGCAGGGAAGTGAATGCGATAGAAGAGTTTCAACTCGACTCACAGGTCGACTCCCTCTCTTTACAAAATCCTGCAGGCCATTGTAAGTCTCCGCGAGGTCTGAGTAAGGGTCCCCGGCGAGGTCGAACACAAAATCTGGGTCAAGCCATCCTTCACCGAGGTCTTGTTTGTTAGATATCGGCCTGGCGTCCTCTGTATCGGAATCGATTGTCATGACATAGTCGGACATGTTCGTGAAGATAACCCAGGGCTATGCAACGGCGAACCTTGAAGAATAACCCACAGTAAAGAGGACAAAAAGGTGGAGAGAAAAAGTATTAGCACATGGCACGTGACATTCTGTGTATAGTTCACTACATTATGTCACTTTCACATACTTACACCTGCTCTACACTGCTGCGCTTTCAGGACTGCTTCGTACCAGTTTGAAGATATTCATAGCCAAGATTCACCTGTGGGTTTTCAAGAAGGATGGAAACCAATGCCTTCGCCTCCCTTGCAAAATTTAATCTTCCAACTGGGAGTCGCTTACTGCCATCTTCTTGTTGCCCAGACAAGGACCTCGTCCTCTTGATTTCTCGTTTAGGTGGCGTAGATAGAATGAGTCTCTGGAATTCAAACCAAGGCTCAAAAGTCTGGGAAGCTGATGTTGGCGACGATAACTCCAGTACTCACATACTTGGCCTTTCCTGGAGTCCTGATGGTAAATAAATTCAATTGGTCGTTGAAAGTCTTGTGATTGTTTGCTTTCTGGACAGCGCAAAGCATAGCAGTCATCCATGACCCTCCTAGCGTTTCGCTTCGCTCTTTACAAGATGGTCACAATCAACTCTCTTTGCGCCTTGATGTTCCATCAAACTCTCAGAAGCATGCGTGCCGCCTTACTGGAATCTGTTGGTTTAGGAAGGAGAAAATTAATAACGATGCCCCTGTAATTCCGGACATTTTCAAGAGGAACGATGTGATAGTGCGCCTCAGTTTTAATGTTTCTAGTTAAGTTCCCACGTCCCTCAAGACAGGAACAGCGCACTCCATCCTGCGGACCCTTCCACTATTAGACAACTTTCGGGAGGAATCAGAAAAGCTGACGTTTGTTTTTTTGGCTTCGTTTCTCGTCGCTGATTAATTCTGAACCCCCCACTTTCAGTGTTACAGACCTTTTTGCTTTCCAAGGCTCGCAAACCCATCCGAGCCCGAAGCCTTTGCTCCCAGATTTTATTGACAATTGGCCCACACTCTCCCCGGATTTAGCCACAGCGTCCATTAGCTCCCCTTCTCACAACAAGCTGGAGTCTACGAGAGAAATCCTAGACGAAAAGGATGATTCCAATTTGGATAGCATTCTCTTGGCGACCGACAATCTGGGGCACCTTTATTGTTTTTTGGATGGCACTTTCCCTCTTGGTGTCATCTCTTTACGCTCAGATGCGTCTTTTGCGTCTATTTTGAAACACCCCCTGCGCCCTACCCTCTTTGGACATATCCAGACGTCCTTGGGGAAGACCATTAATACGCAAGTACACTCTCTCATCGTCGACATCCCATCATTCGGCAAAAGAAAGGTTCGAGACCTCGCTATACTATCATCGACTGCTCGTGAGCTTGTCTGGTACATTATGAGAGTGGTTAAGGAGATGCGTGCAATTTGGTTCGGGTCGGAAAGTACGAGCGGTGCTCGTGAACTCGGACCAAAGTGGGTCCGCGCACTAGAGGCGAAACAAAAGGATCAATTTGGCTGTAAGATATTTCCTTTGCGCCGTTGTAGTGCCTGACTTCCTTCCCCGTAGTAGAAGAACCGACTACAATATTAGACTTGACTTGCCTTTTAACCACTGGAAGACCCTCTGACTCTTTGTTGGACTTTCTTGCAAGTGGCGAACAGATGAGCGAGCGGGTATGTTTCGCCATTGCTTTTGGTGTCCCTTCACACGTCTTCTGTTCAGGGTATTCAGAAGTGGGAATCCACGATGACTGAGGCGTTGGTGAAGCTTCGGGATTTTTCCGAAAAAAAGGTTGCCCCTGCATATCAACGACTTCATCTCGTCTTAGAGGAACTTCAAGGTTGGGCAAAACTGTAAGCAGCGTTCAACTTTTTAGACTTGAAGTCGACCCCTTGTTGTAGTTCGCAGTATAGCCTGTTCGAATTACCGTCTGAAGATCTAGATTTTTGTGTGGAATCGGCGAGTAGAGGTATCGTGGTTGCAAGCTGGCTTGCCGCGGTTTCCCGTCGGGAATTGTCACGCTTTAGGGAGTTTATTTTATGGCTTCGTTTTGGTACGTCTCCCTTGCGCGAAAATACGCACGTATGTGACTTTCTAGCCAGAAATTAACAACATAAACTCACTGAACGACAATATTTCTCGCCACGACATCCTAGAAGTCAATAACTACTTTAAAGCTGGACTGGTTGTAAGCTCGATCGATAAATGGTTCCTAGGTCCTGTGCCGCGCTTCCTTCCAGAAGATTTGGGCATTCCGGAACGTGGCGTATCGTCTCTTGCACCTATGATAGAGCGGGCACGTATCGTTGCAACGAGACCATTGGTCTGGCAAGGGGTAGGTCTAATTTCCAGCTAGAAACCCTGAACGCATTTGATTAATATATCTAGAATGTCACTCATAAAGATCTTGGCCACCTGGACAGGAATCTCGATGCTTTGATACACGACTTAGCTGTACGATGCAGGCGCATCTTCAGCTGCGCTGCTGGGCAAGCATCTGGCTCCGCCATTGTTTCAGGCGGACATGGGCCGGGGGCAGAGCGGTCGCTGGCCTCAGGAAATGAATGGAAGTCGAGTTTTTCCATACATGAACGAATCATCATGAACAAGGTAAGCTTTGCATTATTGCGATTTGCCAATGGCTGGGACAACGGCGCCTCAGAGTGGTGAAATATTGGAGCATTTTGTGGGATCCCTCAGTGGAGGTCACAGCCCTTGTGAGCCCCGAATTTCACGAAGAGAACTCTGCTGACAAATATATTTCAAAAGTGCTTCTGGTGCAGCTTCGCTTTAGCATCGAGGCATCTGGACTACCTCTCGAAATCGGAGTTGCACTTCTTGAATGCCATCTTCCCGAGGAAGGACAAGAAGAAAGCCAACCTGATATCGAAATACTAGAAGCCGACTTCTTCGATGAAGAATCCGTTGTAATTGTCTACCGCCTTCAAACGAGGGAAAGTAAGTTGAAGACTGGTGTATCACTTGTACCTGACATTGATCGAAAACACAGGACCGGCTTTTATAGCGACGCTCGATTACAGTGATATGACCTACCAGAGATTTCCGTGGGACGGCCACGTAAGGCTTCCCGACCGCGAAGATTTGATGCGGGATGTCCTGAAGAGTTGGAAGGAAGGTCAGGTCAGGCCTCAGTAATCAACACTCTTTTCCCGACGTGTTGCTAATTAATTGATTGCGCAGTTGCCGTCAGTGCGGACCCCCATTAAAAGGCGCCGTGCGTTAGCGGGTTGCAAGGATGGTGGTGTGTCGCTCGCAGTTAATGGCAGAGTGAATCGAAGGGTGGCCTGTGTGCTCGATGCCAGTGGTACAAGGATGGAGTCGTTTGATTTGGAAGGGGACGGAGAGGATATGGAAGTTGTGACTGGGTAATGTTCCGGACCGCCTTTGAACTTAATTTGAGGAGAGGCCTTCTGCACGGAATGAGTATCCGAGCTGCCTAGATCAAAAACATGGCTCCATGAGGCCCATCGTACGAGTGATCTGATATTGAAACGATGAACTTGCCGCAACGAGTCACAATGAAAAATGGATTCCGTGGGTCGAACTGGGTTTAATGGAGATAAACTCCGTCGGAAGCCATTCACGATATCTGGTTATACCAGCTTTCCTTTCAGGCCCAAAGGACTCTTCGAGAAATTTGTCCTGCTGTCAGCATGAGCGCCGCTGAGCCAAACTCAGGCCAAACTTAAATTGGAGTCCAGCAAAGTCGTCTTTAAGGGCCGCGGACCCTCTCCTCGTGCCCTTACATTTAGAGTTCTTTTTTCATGGCATTTTAAATCAACTTTGCACTCTGGCTTGTTGCTTTCAGTGCTCCCTTTATCGATGCCCAAGTCCAATCCAGCAGCATCTCCCTCGACGGTACATCATTTGCAGTCCAAACACGCCTCGGACGAGCCGTCATCCCGTCTCTCCGACGTCGCCCTCAGGAAAAAAAAGAATGCTGACGCACAAGCTGCTTTCAGAGCCAGGCGAGCCAACTATATTGCTACCCTGGAAGAGACAGGTAACATTTTCTCCCCAGCTTAGTATTTCAACTATTGACCTACTGTCTTGTAAAAGTTACAAGCTTGGAATCTGTTGTTCTTCAGTTGCAGGATTCCTGTCGGGAGTCTCGCCATGAAACTCAAGAATTGAGACAAGAAAATGCTCGTCTGCGTCAAGAATTTCGGGATCGCGAAAAAGTCTGGAGGACACTCTGGCAGTCCAGAAAAGCAGACCAGGGTGTTGGATCCGACGACGTGCCCCCGTTGCCACCACCATCTATCGCTTCTCACCTCCAAACAAGTAACATGAATCCACATATAGGATCTACTCAGATTCATCAATATGCTGATGATGATATTGCCTTCAGAGCTAACGAGTCGCCCGCGTGCCAGGTTCCTTTTCCTGGCGCTTCTGCTAATCACAGCTTCCCTGCGCCTCCTCTTCCCTATGCTGAGCCAGACCATGCGGGTGATGGAGCATCTCTAAACCACCGTCCTTCGAAGTATGACACGTATCCCTATCCCATGGCAGCATCTGGCAGAGATGGACGCTGGCATCTCCATGCTAGTCTTCACCAAACTGGATCTGGGGGAGACCAGTCACCAACGCTAACAACCTCTGAGCCTTTTTCTAGTCGATTTTCCGGAGACGAGCAGAAAGCTGCATTGAACTCAGCTCTAGACACTGCACCGTACGCCTTTCCTAACGGTGAACGATATGGACTTAACGTGGGTGACAGCATGCCCAACAGCAGATCGATGTCGCCAATGTCGTCAACACCGGGTTCATCTTCATCGACCCTGGCGCCGCCTTTCCAATTTACTTTCCCCGATACGGCTCTCGGACAAGAACGTCCCGATTTTGATTACCGCCGTCACTCACTTCCCCATGGTACTGAGGTCACCCTGCATGGAGGCACCGCTGACATCTCCCTCGCCGGGCCCGCCGCCGATGCTGTACGCTATAGAGTCGGTTCGCGCAGATTCGTCGCCAGTGGCGATGACCGTCAGCTTCTACCTAGTCTTCGACCTCTCTCAGGTAGTGAAACTGGATCTCAGCATGATAAGGCTAGCAGTGACGGTGATTCAACCCCGTATATCAACGGGCGACGGCGTGCTAGGCGTGACACACTTCCCTCTCGATCTCCTTCGCCCGCCGGCCCTGCACCACTTTCTTGTACAGTCGCCGTGATAAAAGCGCAGGCATTCGGTGCACTACGCCGAACTCGCGCGCGGACTAAAAAATCGTCAGAGGGCGCTGCAAAAGTTGCTATGGATGTCTTAGAGGCTCGGGGTATTGGAATTGGAGTCTCTCCTGGTGGAAAACGTCAACGAATCGAAGATGACAATTCCTTACTGGAGTCATAAGGTTCATGCGCTAGACGTTGGACTTTCGTCTTAAATTTGAGAGGACTTTCATGCTGAAAATACCACATCTGTTTTTTATACCTTTTGTATGTATCCCGCCGACTGTACCATAATCTCTTGTCTTGTTTTGTCGTTATTTTGTGTATATAGTATCACCCCAATGTATATAACCGCCATGTAGTTCAGTAATGTAATTCTCGATCGTTTTTGAGGTCTGATGAATCGTGCACCCACCACCTAAACGATAGAAAACTCCATTGAGCTTCGAAACATCCGTATGACCCATGAAATTTGGGATGCGTGAGACCCAATCTTCGCATCGATGCAAGGTCTTGTACTTAACGCGATTTTGGAAGATCATTACAGGCCAGTCATTCCTGCAGCAATTTTAATTGACTTTTGGCACCGCTACGTCCCATGGGCCTCGAATTATACTGAGAATCATCAGCAAGATATGCGACCTCTTTCACGTAAACACCTACTTTTTGTACTTCTGGGCCCAGATTAGGATGATAGGAGCTATGAGGGTAATAAAGGATAACGTGAAGAGACCCAGCCACATCACTGTTTGTGACAGAGAGGCGAGCAAATACACTGCTGAAGCGGCCATGAACATTGTTAAAGAAAGCCAGACAGCTACCAGTGACGTCTACATTTTCAAATCAGCTCACGAGCCGAAGAAAAATAGATCAAGAAGAACCTGTAGTCTTTGTCTGAGCATGGGGAACAGTGCGAACGCTTGGACCGAGAAAAGGGCAAGTGCAAACACTGCAACATCGGTACAGAGACGTGACGCCAAGACTACCGATGCAGAGACAGCAGCATTCGTTGATAACACGGAGGTCAACCTAGGGAGTTTAATCTCCAGCTGGCCGTATGAGTAAGGGAGGGCATCCCTCACCGATCACGGATCTGCCCGCCCGATTTCGAGGCAGTGTAGTCGGCTAGAAGGGCGTTCAGGACGAAGAGAATGGCAGCGAGTGCCCAAATCGAGTCGGAAGATGTAGCTGCACTAAGAGTCCTTAAAACCGGTGAAAGGGACATCAGCGCAAGAAACATCATTATAGACGATTTTAGAGCTTTCAAATCTAGTAAAAAGTGTCAATCAAATCTCTTGATGGAAAATTTGACGCACGATTAGCATTGCGTTCGGAGCTGGGCTCTGCAGAGTCGAGCACGTTCCAAGTGAAATACCCCGCGAGGAAACAACCAACAGATATGTATACCAACGTTCGAGGATCCAGTTGATTCTCCTTCAATCGAATAAATACCGCTAAGAAAAAGTAGATGGTAGAGAGATGCTGGGTAACAGCGCATGAGGCGTGAACAAGACTCCAATATGAATACGGTTCAAGGTTGGCTGGTAGAACGTGATTCAATACGTTCAGAAAGAAATAGGGTATATGGAACTCACGATTCCGTTGCAAAGACACGAGGAACAGCTTTGGCGGTATGTGGTTATCAGAGAAAGGTTGCGTTTTCCACAGAACCCTGCTCCATGGCTCCGGTCGAGCCTCTTTCATTGTCAATTCAATGATGCCCTGATGATAACTTATCGATATTAACACGGGACGACGACCAGGGCCGCAAATGAAGCCTTGGCAGGCAGTGGCAGCTTGGTGAAAGGCAGCAAGGACGCGGAAAAGTGCGAGATAGCGCCGAGCATCACTCAGTGTTGGTGGAATTGAAGTTGAAGTCTTTTGATCACCGTTGGTCCACCTTTTGGTACATATGCAGATTGCCAGGTACTTATTCGTAGTTATATTGAAAATATTGCTATAGTAAAGAACCAGAATGGGTATGAGAAGGCCAACTTCCCGAGTGGACAGGGACTCCCCCACTTCAATCCCACTGGCAGGGAGTGCATTGCCGTTACTCATCTTTTAAAACTTGCAACAGACAAAGGCTTACCACAAGGCGCTCCTCCTCCCGACCTTGAGGCGCTTGCTTCGAGCTTTGTTTCGCAACCTTGGCCGCAAGCTGGCCCTGGTTCGGGTTTGAAGGATTTACGCCTCTTCTTTCTGCCTACGGGAACGTACTTGAGAGCTCAATGATGGGGAAGACCGATGCTGCCACAAACCGCTTTTAGTCGACGTTCAGCTGCCTCAGCGGCAGCAACGCGAGGATTGAGAGCCGCAGAAGAAGCAGGATGGGTGTGGTAGTCGGATACTGGGCCGAGGACAGTATGTCCTCCAGAGTGAGCGGCCGACTTGGAGCAAAATGAGCCCATACTTTCTATGTACAGATTGTAATAATAACGATATCTGTGACAACTGCAAAGTATCCTCGTTCCAATCATCTAACAAAGACACTCATTTGCTCATCGATCATTTAGTACAGGCGCATACCCTCTCCCTGCAGTCAAGCCAAAGTGGTCAAGACCTATCTCGTCGGGCTGTCTACGAGGCGCCCATACCTTTATGCAAGTCAAAGTCAGCAATGCGGCAAACTTAATCAAGTGTTGGATCAACTGACCTCCCACCACCGCCGCTGAGCATGATTCCATGGGAGAACAGGAGTTAAACCTGCCTTCATCATGCGGCTCTTTACTCCTGCGCCGAGTAGAAGGCCGAAAACGGTGAGCAGGAATAGTGTCACAACCAATTGGTCTCGAGGGGAGTCGCGTTCTGTCATGTATACGTTCAGTCCGCCATGTCCATGATTAAAAGGAACCTGCCACTAACGGAAACACCTCGCTTCCACATCACCCTCTTTTCCAGTCGCGGTGTCCGGGTTGGTGTCGCCCAAAGTGGCTCCAGCACAGATGGGTAAGTTTTGGTTCAAGCACCATTGCTTTGTGCAGGATAAACAGGGTTGAGAGGGATTATCTGGAACATTAAGGTGCACTATAGCATAAGTGGACCCAAAACATATGCCTGTGACTTTTGTCAGATATCTGCCCATGTTTTGCTGGGTGAGAGGGCACATTTGCAGAAATTGGTTGCCTCCCATTTGTTCAGGCTGCAGGATGCCAAGACCTTGAAACTATTGAGGGTGGTTATAACAAAAAAGATGGGAGAACTTACGAGCAATGATATAAAGAAAAACAAGGTGCCGAAATGGCGAGGCATCGAGCAATATGCGAGTGAGTTTTTATAGAACCATATGTAATATGTATATCGAGAGAGAAATATGGATCAACAAATGACTTTGTCAATTTGACAGCATCGTCCACTCCTCTCTCTCTCTCGTACATCCGCCAAGGCCATCCTGGGAGTACTTTCGCTGGAAATTAACAACCAATTATGTCCGCAGAGTTTGACGACGTCCTCACAAATCAACCTGTGGTTATCGACAATGTTCGTGTCCATTCCCAACTTTGCTTGTACATCACCAACCTGACTCTGTCATTCTCGTAGGGTTCTGGAACAATAAAGGCTGGTTTTGCTGGACAAGATCATCCAAAATGCTTCTTCCCGTCTTTGTGCGTCCTCACGGTTAGGCCTCTTTTCTGACGTTTGCCTCCTCTCCTTACAATTCGCCACACTGCTTAGTGTTGGTAGACCAAAACACATACGCGTCATGGCAGGAGCTCTTGAAGGTGACGTTTTCATAGGGAGACGTGCCCAGGAATTCCGAGGGCTGCTTAAAATAAAGTACCCAATGGAACATGGAATCGTAACAGATTGGGATGATATGGAGCGCATATGGAGTTGGGTGTATGCTGAAGAGCTTGGAACCCTCAGCGAAGAGGTGAGATGACCTGAAGTTTCGGCCGAAGCAATCATTTTGACGTCGTAAAGCATCCCGTCTTGTTAACGGAAGCACCTTTAAATCCTCGAAGTAACAGGGACGTTGCGGCCCAAATATTCTTCGATACCTTCAACGTACCAGCTTTGTTCACCTCTGTACAGGCTGTCTTGTCATTGTGAGTAGTTTACTATCAGCCGACAGTCGCACTCAAGGACAAATCGATAGGTATTCATCAGGACGGACAACCGGAATCGTGCTCGATTCTGGCGATGGTGTCACACATGCTGTACCGGTATTTGAAGGCTTCTCCATGCCACACGCTATTCGCCGCGTAGATGTGGCGGGAAGGTCGGTTTGCTTTTCTGGGTTCATGCTTATTGTCGTTCAAAAATGCACGCTACAGGGACGTAACTGATCACCTTCAACTCCTCCTCAGGAAATCGGGCCACCATTTACATACTACAGCGGAGCGTGAAGTTGTTCGAACCATCAAAGAAAAGTGCTGTTATGTCGCTCTTAACCCAGGAAAGGAAGAAAAGGATGCTTTGGGTCGATTGGAAGAATTTAGGCTTCCAGATGGTAATGTTGTTCAGGTAGGAGACTAGTGGCCGTCACAGTTGGCGACCTCTCACTTTTTCTTCTTCTACCAGCTTGGTCCGGAGCGTTTCCGCGCTCCTGAAATTTTATTCAATCCCGAGCTCATTGGTCAAGAGTATGCTGGGGTACATCAAGTCGTTGTAGATTCAATCAACCGTGTAGATTTGGACCTCCGGAAAAGCTTGTTTTCGAACATTGTTCTCAGCGGCGGTAGCACTTTGTGCAAAGGCAAGTGCCATGACCAGCTGAAAATGGCTTTGCTCATTGTTGGCCGTAGGTTTCGGCGATAGGCTGTTAAATGAAGTTAAGAAATTGGCGTTGAAAGACGTCAAAATCAAGATTTACGCGCCCCCTGAGCGCAAGTACTCGACGTGGATTGGTGGCTCAATCTTGGCTGGTTTGAGTACTTTCAAGAAGGTGACCTTTTTTATCACTTTACCAGTTACTACTACGCCTAAAACCACCGAATTAGATGTGGGTGTCCGCCGAGGAATATCAAGAAGACCCAGATATCATCCATAAAAAGTCTGGCTTCTGACAGTATTATTCGCTGATCATTTCAGTTTAACCACTCCTGATACCAAGATACCCATATGACTCTCAAACTAGATACTTCATCTCGAAATCAGCATCTCAAATTGGCATGTTCATGGGATTTTGGCATATATAAAGTGATGAGAAAAACATGCAAGTCCTGAACAAAATAAGGAGACAGACGCCCAACGTTTATTTGCTCTTCTTGGGGGGCTCCGCCGCCTTGACCTTTTTCGTGCCGCGGAACTTTGTGGAAAAAGTCAGAACCGCATAATGAACCGAAAGATAGAAAATCACCTTCTTCGCGCGGTTCTTCCGTTCTTTCCGCAGCTTGCGGGAGGGTTTCTCTACCTTGGAGGCTAAGCCAGACTTGATAATGGATCTACTGAGAAGACAGAAAAAGCCACAATACATATATAACTCACCCTGACCAAGCGGTACTTGGGCTCAAATTTTTTCTGCGATGCCTCATCATCGTAAATCAGAGCAAAACCTGTGCTCCTTCCACCACCAAAATGTGTTCGAAGACCGAAAGTGACGACGCGTTCCTTGTTCGTTTTGTACAACGCAGCGAGCTTTTCAGAAAGATCGGCTCTAGATACATTCGGGCGCGAAGGATGGAGGACGTCCACAACGAATTGACGACGGGCCAAAAGACGGTTCGTGATGAATTTACGCGTGCGCAAGGTGATGGGTGCTGAGTTGTCGGCCTACGAACACAAATCCAATTAATAAATAGTTCATTCGTATGGATAGACAGAGTCCTGATAGGCTTGCAAGATAATTTCGCGACAGAGGTCGAACTCGATGTTACATGACTTTCATATTGCGACACTCACCATACTGAAATCCTGTCCAATACTGTTTGTAGCAGATGACTGAGTAACAGCAAATATATGATTTTGAGATACGCACCTTTGTTCTTGAGGTCGTCGACGCCGGTGCCGAAAGTCTTGCAAGTTGGCTAATAGGTCTACAGGTGGCTTCAAAGCACTATACAGTACCACGGCGTTTTCCGAAGGATAAGATCATCGCTTATGTAATTACCCAACATTGGGTCCGACTCAGTTTCAGCCGTGAGCGGTATATCCAGAAAGTCAAAGGCATCCTCAAACCCGCGTTTGAAAATCAGCAAGTATCTTCCCAGCCAGTCTAATGCAAGCCTGTGGGTGCCAGTTCGAATTTTAGGTTTGAGTGCGGGCCAACTCTTAGTAGATATAATAGAATGTGAGATCCATACTGATGATCAATCCCTCTACCGATGAGCAAGGCCTAGATGGTTTTCGTGGAGAAATCGGATACACGAGTCCAAACTTTTTACGTTGAAGCAACATCGCATTATTCATGGGTTTGATCGTTCTTCTGTGTATGCGATTTTGAATCGCCAATCCCGCAGTGTCTTGCATATCGAAGAAATATATTCAAACAAGAGATCCAGGGTATGGTCGGCTTGGGAGGTGCCAAAACAAAGACGGCTCATTTTTAGGACAAGAACCGTCCGGAAACGGGAAACAGGCTCTGGAAAACCCCTCATAAGATAAGAAAAAAATCAGAATGTGACTCTGTTGCGGTAGGAAGGATGATCATGCGCCAATTATTCATCTTGAAGTTAACAAGTTCAACTATCAACGAAACTAAGAAAGGGATGGCTGGGAAAAAAAACCTAAGAATTAATTGGCGTAAAATGCCACCCAAGTTTGTGACCTCACCACTAGACATCAGAAGCTAGTGCCCGTTGGAGGGCTCGTGTGGCAAAGTACCTAACGTCGGCGTCCTGATCGCTTTTCTGACGCTCCAGAGCAGGGGTAATCCGTTCTCGCACAAACGCACGTCCTTCCGGCGAGTTTCCGAATGCAATTGCCATAACTTCCAAGGATTTAGCAACATTAAAACGGATGTTGGGGATGGGGTCTTTTGAAAGGTCCAAAAGGGGTCCAATAACTTCCGAGCGAACAATTTCTAGGTTCAAAGATGGGGAGATTGTCTAGCTTGAAGTATAAACATCAGTAAGTCAAGGCGAGGACATGACACGGACCGTGATCGCTTGAACCGTGGTCATCCTGAATAGATAGTTAGGGTGTGAACCCATACCCATTACTTTAGGCACAATGGCGACTTTTGCCCAGTCGACACCGAAAACCTCTGTCAACTTTTTGAGATTGACAGTGGCAGCTTCGCGGATACTGTAAACGGTGTCTCCCAACCACGACATGCAAAGGTTCCCGAGTTGCTCATCAAAGAATGGTTTCCCAAGTTGGTTGGCCAAAAGGGGGATGTACTCAATGATGGCCTGTCGAACGCGCCATGATTTATCCTCTGCGAGCTCAACAATAGCGGGAAGCAGACTTTCGGAGAGCAACTCGATACCTATAACTGGTTCAAGTAACAATCAGGCCAGACCCAGAATGAGCAAAGACGAGTCAGACTCACCAGTATTCACTGTCTCTAACTTGCTGATTATATTGAGTCTAACCTCGGGGAAATCGTCTTTCAGCAGGTGGAGGAAGAGAGGCAAAAGGTTCTCAATTGTTGCTTCCTTCCCGAGTAAGGGGGCAAGGCCACTGATCTGAATTGCAAGTGCCGCCCGAACATGCTGGGAGGCATCTTGGGAGAGATCTCGCACACAGGGCACAATTCGTGCCAGGATGACCTCCTTGTCAAGGGAACTCGAGAAACCTAAATGTCCACGATTAGTATTGTAACAATGAACGCGTTCAAATAGATACCAGGGATTTGGCTCGCAGCAGCTGTGCGCACCTCGGCTTCGTTGTCTTTCAGTAGCTGGACATACTGGCCAATTAATTCCTCTCGCACAATATCAACGCCAACAGCATCTGCGAGCTACAGGCGGCCTCGTCAAACACGATAAGGGCCCAAGACAAAATGCCCACCTCATTGAAGTGATTAGCAGCCATATATCTTACTCGCCAGCTCTTGTCACCAATGCTCTGTTTAATTTGCTTCAATAGTTGCTCTTTCACCTCGGCTGGAGAAATTCTTTTTGCGAGAACAATCAAATCTTCCACTGTCAACAACCTGACGGAGTCCTGATCGTCCGATTGAAGCCTGCAGTAGATCGGCAATCCATCAGATATGATATGCTGCTGGGCGAAATGAGTCAAGAGAGGCTAGGAGGAAGTGGTTAGATGACGGGGAGCAGAGAATATAAAATCAGACCCACACCGAGCCACTTCGCAGCCGCGCGCCTGACCATGGGCGTGTCGTCCGACCCGAGAGCTGCAAATCCTTTGCGTAGTTCGTCTTGAACAGCCGTGGATACCTTTGCATAAACAGCTGGATATAGGGCCGCAGATGATGTCCTAGAGGTAAACCATTCGCCTTGCGATAGGCGTTTCAACAAGGGGATGTAATATTCTTCGATCTGAGGTTGAGAAAGTACTGTGGCAACTTTTGTTATCGATTCCGCTGCCTTGATTCATGATGAGCAGCTGAGAAAAAGAAGAAGTACGTTGAGACGTGCCTTGTCCCTAACAAGTGTTTCTTCCACAGCAGACAGGTTTTCGAGCGGTCCGAGGAGCACATGAGCATACTCCTTGCCCCCAATATATTCCTCAAAATTCCTGCCTAGCTCCTCTGCTAAAGCAAGTAGAACTTCATCCTCGTCGTCGATAGAGTCCTGAAGGAAAGGGACCAGCTCCTCTCTAGCGCGATCCGCACCAAGCGCCAACGCGATTGTGGGGATGCTATGAATGGCATTCAAGCGCAATTGAACATCCTCGGAGCGAAGTTCATCCATGAGGATTGCAATCGGCGCAATCTAATAATGGAGTGAGATGACTGCATATATTGATGTGGCAGAGAGACGAACATCTTCTATAGGAAATCCCGCGTCCATGATGAAATCTCGGTCGTGCAAGGTGGTGTGTGGCAGATCGTAGTGGAATGTTTCGTGAGATCACGGCCACGGGTAAAATATTTGGAATCGAGAAGCAGAATAGGCGTAGCTAGCAGATTCAGAAAGCTGGTAGACAACCAGTGGAATGGAAAGCGTTAACTTGCTGTTGTCGGCGTTGGTGGAACAAGGAGGATCAGATGGCAAGCACGTGCTGCTTATGTACGTATTGTATGTGAGCACTTCACCTTGGTAATAAGTTAAAGTAGTAAGTACTTAGCATCCGACCATGCCCGTCAGCAATTTACACGATAGAGTTGTCCTTCAGCATCCCAAGGTGAGCTCAGACGCTACCTATTCGATTAGTATCTGATGAACTCAACGCCAGGGATCGACTGTCGAGATCCTGTTCTACGGTGCCACAGTCATCTCATGGAGAGCGGCAGATATCGGCGCTTCTGAGGTTAAGGAACGACTTTTCGTGTCCTCGAAGGCATTCTTAGATGGTAGCAAACCTGTCCGTGGTGGAATACCGGTTGTCTTCCCTTGTTTCGGTGCTCCTACACATACAGAGCACTCAAAGCTTGGACAACACGGCTTTGCACGAAGTGAGGTGTGGTCCTTGGACTCTGTGGCAATGGACAATGATGCTGGCGTTTCTGTGCGACTGAGTGCGCGTGCAAATCATCCCTTGCTGACCTCTAATGACGCTATGTGCAGCCCTCGAACAAAATCACAAAGTCACTCCTATCTTTCCTCAGCCCTTCCATCTCAGTTATGTCGTGACATTGGCAGAACATCAACTCAGTACCGATCTCCATGTCAAGAATACATCCAGCACAGCAGGAGATTCCCTTGAGTTCCAGGCCCTTCTCCATAACTACATCCGTGCGCCCGCCGATCAAGTTCAAGTTGCACCCCTTCAACATTTGCAATACTACGATAAAACTGAGACCAGCGATCAAGCACGAGCCTTGCCCAAAGTGGAGGCCAGAGCTGCAGTTGATGTCATTCGCTATACAGATTCGGTCTATGAAGATGCTCCACAAAATTACAAGGTGGCATGGCCGGAGGGGGGTCTCAAAATCAGATCGGTCAATTTGAAAGATGTGGTTGTTTGGAATCCGCAGGAAGAAGGCCGAAAAATAGCTGACATGGAGGAAGATGGATGGTGTGTTTATACGCCAACTTTCGCGATCAGGCATTTAACAATGCACAGGAAACACTACATATGTGTTGAGCCAGGCTTCGTGCGAGGGTTTGTGAAACTTGAAGCAGGGAAGACATGGATTGGGCAGCAGGTTATTTCGGTGCTAGGACCAGTCGAATCTGCGTTGTGATAAACATGTAAATATTGAGATTGAAAATTAAATAAATTGATTGTTTATGTCTCCTTCTCAAGTCGCCCCTGCTCATTCACCCAAGGCCACTCGGAAACCTCGACTACAAGTCTACCTAAATCATATCGATCATACGCTTATTCCCCCGGGTCCACTAGACAACTCTTCTCTCTACCGCGTTCCCGTACTCCGCATTTTCGGTTTATCATCCGCTGGACAGAAAACCTGCGTCCATGTCCACCAAGTTTATCCGTATTTCTACGTAGCTTACCCCAGTAAACTCAGTCCTTCCCATGGTCCGTGGCTATTTCTGCATTCTGTCTGTGTGCCTAATTCACGTTTCAGTGAAACGTTACATTTTGCGCTTGACACTGTCGTTGAACCACGCCATCGCACACTCTCTGAATCATGACCCCCACTTGTCCACATCACAATACATTCATGCGATCATACTGGTAAAAGGTGTCGATTTCTATGGATTTCATACATCCTATTCGCCATTCCTTAAGATTCTAGTCGCCAATCCAGCTTATGTCAATCGGATTGCCATCATAATGCGGTCTGGTATGGTTATGAGTACACGGTTCTGTCTTTATGAAAGTCATCTCAGCTTCATCTTGCAGTTTATGTGCGATTTTGGCCTCTACGGATGCGGCTTAGTAGATTTTGAAGACGCGTTAGAACGTTGCGAAGAGGAGCCAGCTCCAATTGAGGGCGATCCCCTGCCCATAGCCTTTGCGCCATCTCCGTATTTCCGCCAGTCGCGTTTACCGCTTGAGGTGGATGTCATTTCACCTCAGATTCTTAATCGTCTTCGTATAGACGCAAGATATATTCACCACCAACTCAACATACCTGCTCCTCGTTTTCCTTCAGACCCTCTGGTACTGAGCGTTCGTGAATTGTGGGATGATGAGCGTGCTCGCCGTCAAGCCCGTGGTCTTCATCCTTCACCAGAGATGCCCATTGATCCAAGTGACTCCTCGAGGGCACCAGGAGGAGCTTGGGTCGCCGAAGCTCGATGGTGGGATGCAATGCGTGAAAGAATAGAAGAGGATGCACAACACACGCACCAGGAACCAATGACAACTGCTCTTTCATGGGAGTCGGGAACAATAACAACGTTTGGAAGTGTTGAGGCCCTTTGGGAGGAGCACTGGAAGACTTGGAAACCGACGAGCGAACAGCACAATGAGGAAGAAGCAACAACAGAAGAAGAGAACGACCAGATCGATGTGGACATGTCTATGCTTTCTAACCAAGAGATTAGCGATCTTGAGGTGGAGGAAGCAAACGATTCAGTCTGGAATAATCCTCATTATGAAGAGCTTCAAGATGGGGATGAAATAGAGGAGGATAATGCGGAGGGCGAAAATCTTGAAGAGAATTGCGACCCGATTGAAGCTGCTGCGGGGCACGTCTATCTAACAGGCAGTCATCAAGATCCATTTGTAGTCGCACCTGAGGCAGGAGACCATTTGCCAGGTGATTTGGAATACCGATTACCCAGGTAGGCCCAGTTGTTTTGATTGAAGGCCATGCTGATGTTTAAATCTAGTCCTCCTGACCCAGAAGACAATGGTAGAAGAAAGTCTCGAGACGCGACAGTAACGCCAACAAAGTAGTTTTTCCTATGTCCCCCATCCGTTCTTATCTCGACATCAAGGTCCCTAGGCGCATGCAATCTGAAAGCGATTTACACAATCTACTTCACCCCGCCAGCCCTTCACCGAGGTATTTTGGATCTCGTGCTTCGACTCTGCGACTCACCGCGCTTTTTAGTGTGCATGATTTGCCACTCCCACCGGTTTGGGTAAAAGCCAACCTTCAGTTAGAACTTCAAAGATGATAGCTAACCTCGTAATTAAGCCATCCAGTTCTCTGCCAAACTTTCCGGATCAACTCCTACAACAAGCTAATCTTCCAGTTTTGTCTGGACGTACCGAAGAGGATGGTATTTATCTGTGTCAGCATTCGACTATCGAGTTTTCACATTTTCCATTTTGACAGACATTGTCGCAAAAAAACGGACAACCTTAGTTGCTGCGCGTGCCATCGAGCCGTCTCATGTCTTCGATACATGTATGGCTACAAATTTGAATAGATATGTCTATTCTCTGCAACCACCATCCTCTCGCGACCTCCTTGCTGGTTTGGATGGTCTCGGTATCGATAACAGAATTTATCGTTCCCCTTATTATTCCAAAGATTCGGATATCCCCGATAATCCAAAGGAATACGCTGGCCTCCAATACCATCTCAAAGGCGGAGAAGGCATCGTCAGCCTGGATGAGTGGGATCATGCTGAGATGCTTGCCGTTTTTCCTCAAACGATGAGCCTGGATCCAGCCGGCATCGGAGGCTGGGAATACGCCAGACACCCCCCGAGTATCAAAGAGGTTCGAAAATGGATCGTGTCTGACGAAGGCAGGTCGCATACAAAATCTCGAAAGTTACATTCGCAGGTATGTAACGTTGTACACACACTCTCGTTCGCATTTCACGGGCTGCAATAGATAGAAGGGCCCACTCAAGCAAATATATACGGGTTCAAAACATCTCCTGCGACGGCGTCAGATAATTCTCGTGAGAGAAAAAATATGTCTGTTCTATCACTGGAAATTTTCGGTATGCAGTCCTGCGATCTGCTGGGAAATGTACTGTAATGACAAATAGTTCCAACGTCTGGGGACAAGGCCCCCGCTCCCGAAACCGATGAGATTTTTGCAGTGTTTTATGCTCATCATGTCTCTGGTACAGACATCGTACAGTCTGGGACAGTGGTCCGTCAGTCGCCAACGCTGGATTCGAATCGTCTTCGATATCTTCATTTGGACGTTGTCTCTACTGAACTTGAACTTTTGAACAGAGTGGTTGATATTGTGGTTGATATTGACCCTGATATCTTGGTTGGTTGGGAGGTACAGCGATCATCCTGGGGGTACGCTGAAGCGCGTGGGAAACAATATGGTTTTTCATCCCCCATCGTCAACAAGAAAACTACTGATGTTTCAATGCAAGGTTTCGAGATTGCGGACCTCATCTCTCGCGCAGCTACACGACGTAGTAGTGGGGGAGCGGACAGGTGGAGCTCGAGAACCGCATCCACTTTTAAGGTCACAGGACGCCATGTCTTGAACCTTTGGAGAGCCATGCGCTCAGAACAGACCTTGAACGTATACAGCTTTGAGAACGTAGCTTTCCACCTGCTTCGAAGGAGGTGGGTCCCTTATTTCGTGTCTTTTATCGACAACAACCATTATATACAGAGTCCCAAAGTACAGCTTTAAAACATTGACAGAATGGTATCACAGTCCAGTGCCGGCGCACGCCGCTCTCCTGATTCGACATCTTACCTTGCGGGCGCGTATGATGTTGGAAATGTTGGAAGAATCAGAGTTAGTGACGAAAACAGCGTACGCAACCTTCATCTATTTTGCACCTCCATGCTGCATCGTCGATCAGTGAATTCGCTCGCGTTTTTGGGGTGGACTTTTTTTCTGTTATCAGCCGCGGCTCCCAATTCAAGGTAGAATCATTCATGTTTCGAATCGCGAAGCCAGAGTGTTTTGTGCTCATATCACCAAATAAAAGCGACGTGAGTAGTTTTTTTACCTTTTCGAGTGCAAACATATTGAACCATGTTCGAGTTTAGGTTGGCAAACAAAATGCAGCAGAGTGCATGCCGCTCATTATGGAGCCCATTTCCGCGTTTTATTCGAGCCCGCTCGTCGTTCTTGATTTTCAATCTCTTTATCCGTCCGTCATGATCGCGTACAACTATTGTTACTCGACATGTCTCGGCCGAATCACTGACTTCCAAGGGAAATTCAAATTTGGCGTTGTAGACTTCGATTTGCCTCCGGGCATGCTTGCAAATCTTAAGGATTACATTACTGGTATGATTTTTGTGATATACTTTGCTCAGCAAGAAGCTCAATCTGTAACAGTTGCCCCGAATGGCATTATGTACGTAAAAAGCGATGTGCGAAGAGGATTATTGGGCCGAATGTTGACCGAGTTATTGGAAACCCGAGTGATGGTGAAGCAGGCCATGAAGGGTGTTAAAGATGACAAGGTAAATTGTACGCCAGGAGTTTGACAGGATATGCTCTAAACTCGGTATCAAGTCTCTTCTCAGAATATTAGATGCAAGGCAACTCGGTCTGAAATACATCGCAAATGTTACCTATGGATACACGAGTGCAACCTTCTCTGGTCGAATGCCTGCGGTTGAAATCGCCGATAGCATTGTACAGAGCGGTCGTGAAACTCTTGAAAAGGTACCTGTTTCACCTTCAAAGTGAGGAGGTTGAGCTTACAGGAGGTTAGGCCATTGATTTAATAAACAAAACCAAAAGATGGGGTGCACAGGTAAGGTGAATAGAATAGGATATCTAAATGCCTCACCTCGCACTTGTGATAGGTGGTTTATGGAGATACCGACAGTGTTTTCCTGTGGGTTGCAGCGTTCGTTTCACCTTTCAAAGTTTGAGCCCCAGTCCAGATACTTGAAAGGCAAAACAAAGGAACAGGCCTTCAGAATCGGACATGAAATCGCAGATGCAGTGACCAGTTTGAACCCGTCACCCATTAAACTTAAGTTTGAAAAGGTTTTTTTCCCACCACTCCTGTGCCTCCTAGCATCAGCTGAATCCCCTTGGCAGGTCTATCTGCCTTGTGTTCTTATGGCTAAAAAGCGCTATGTCGGCTTCAAGTACGAGCAGCCAGACGACAAGAACCCTACGTTCGATGCGAAAGGAATTGAAACCGTTCGGCGTGACGGTGTCCTAGCGCAACGTAAGATGACGGAGCATTGCCTCAAGTAAGCGCAGTAGTTAAGGCTGCATAAAAATTTCACGGTATCTCGTTCCAGGATACTATTTCGCACTCAAGACCTTAGTGAAGTCAAAGATTACTGTTATCGATCATGGACGAAGCTACTCGATAATAAGGCTTCTGTCCAGGACTTCATCTTTGCAAAGGAAGTCAGAATGGGCACCTATAGGTAATGCCATCTTGGCCCCCACCCGCTATGGCTTATATCCCTTTGGTGCAAGCGACAAGGTTCCCCCGCCTCCTGGGGTGATTGTAGCTGCTCGGAGGATGACTGAAGATGCAAATGCTGAACCTCCACATGGGGAGCGAGTGCCCTATGTGATTGTCCAAGGACCCCCAGGCTCGAGACTCGTCGACAGAGCATTTGACCCTTTGGAGTTACTCAACAACAGGTATCTTTGCTCGTTGATCGCAGTTCATCATCAATCAATTCACCACTCTTCTCCACAAAGCTATCTACGCCTGGATGCGACGTATTACATTACACGTGTACTTATCCCTCCTTTGGAACGAATCTTCAGTCTCGTTGGGGCAGATGTTAAGCAATGGTTTACAGAAATGCCAAGGATGACGACGATTCAGGAATTTCCGGTCTCACCAAGGAAGTTCGATGAAGCTGGGGAAAGTCCCAAGGGACCCAACATGGACGTGCACTTCCAAAACGAACAATGTCTGGTCTGTGGAGAATGGGCTTCCCAAGGTCAATGCATCATCCAGTCACATTTGCGTCTTTTAACTCTCAATAGGTCTTTGCGACAATTGCTGGTATTCCAACGAAAGAACGATAGCAAATCTCGCGTTTCGCATACGATCCAAAGAAAAACGCCTTGTCAACATCCACCGCATCTGCAGGTCTTGTACTGGTTCTGCAGGAACTGAGCCTATTAAATGTGAATCACTTGATTGCCCCTGGTTCTACTCAAGACGAAGGGCAGAAGAAAAAATGGAACTCGTACCTATCTACCAAGAATACTCGGCGGCGGTAGAAGAAGATCTGGATTTACAAATGGGTTCAACTGAACTTGATACAGATGTGGATATGGATGCAGAATCAGGAACGGAGACTGAAACTGAAACTGTCATGGGAACATATGAAGCCGGCGAGGAGGGAGGCGAATGGTGACGATCGAATGTCCGCTGTGTTCCTTCGTCTTATTATTTTCCATGCCGCGGCCTGTACGAGTCTTTTCCCTCGTTGAATATCAAATCATCAAATTATGCATCAAGTCTCCAATTCATCCTCCCTCATGAAGCTAAACAGTTTGATACGCGCCAGCTGCTGCAGGCGGCGCGCCTTGTGAAGATACAATGTTGTTGGCAGGTGGTCGGGTGCCGCGTATGAAATTATCGTCCTCGACTGTCTGGTAACCATCTCGCCCGCCCGATGTAAACCCGCCGGGCATTGACCAAACTGTGATTGCGTTGAAGGAGGTACTACATGTCATTGTTCTACGGTACTCACCTGTGGCGCCACCAAGGTTAGGACCTAGATTGCCAAATTGACCCCCTCTTTGACGTGTTGCACTTGCAAACACAAAGAAGGTGGGGACCTGATAATGATGAGACATTTCCAAAAAAGAACCAAAGAAAGGATTCGTACCTTGAGGATAAGCAGAGAGAACGTCAAGAACTTAGCCCAGCCATTTTGCTCGCTTTTGAGCATCCATATGATGTCGAACAAGGCTGAGACACCCAGGAAGCCGGTAAACTACTCAATAAGCGATCAAAAAAGATACTCCTGAGACGTAGCTCACTGTTGGAAGAGATTGGGAAGCCTCTGTATTGTTTTCCTGGGCATAAATGCCGAAGAGGAAGAGAGGGAAGTTGTAAGCTGGTGATGCAAACAGACTTGAAAAGAAAGACACGGCCTAGGAAACGATTAGTGTCAAGAGAAGAGCGAAGAGGGCATTATTCGAACCGTTCCAGCCAACACAAGTTTGGAGGGGTCGAGGCCCTGCACAAAATCCATGAGAGGTTGATAGGAAAGTAACTGTTGAATGTACTAGTTGCAGGACTATATATGTGACGTAAATAGTACATAACCTATGTAACTCCAACACTCATGACACCCTATGACACAGTTTACCCTGCTGATAGTTTAGAATTCTGTCCGAGCGAGAATGCCTTGGACATATTTGTCTGCGGCACTTACAAGCTCGAGGATGTTGACAAGACGACGACAGGCCAACCGACGATCAATTACCAGAGCAGACGAGGACAATGCCTAGTTTTCCAAGTGGTTGCACCCAACGAACGAGATCCGCTATCTTGGTTGGGTTCTCGTCTGTTGTTTACAATTCATTTTTTCAATCGCGTTTTTGGATGTAGTCGTCAAATTCAAGCGATCGATTTACCTGCTGTGCTCGACATGAAATGGTAACTCGCGTCACGGATAGCCGTCTACTACGTTGACTGAAGACAATATCTAGGTGTCACAAACAAGACACAGGGAATCCAACCCTCGCCATTGCTGACTCGGAAGGGAACGTCACCTTATACGAATGGGATACGCAACAGGTGAATTATATCAACCTTTCAATAAATTTAGCTACGATTCATCTTCGAGTCAGCGAATCCTCGAGAAAATTAGCTCTATCCAATGCTCAACCCCCGATACTCTTTGCCTCTCGCTGGATTGGGATAATCGCAGAACATCCGGAACGTATGCATGCTCTCGAGTGGTCCAAATGTCTATTCAAATGGTCAGCCCTTCACAGTCAGCTGGGTAACCTAGCTGTCTCCTTGTCGAGCGGCTCCATTTGTCTTGTGCGTCCCACTGCGGCGGCAAATTTTCAACCTGTATCCACATGGCATGCCCATGATTTCGAGCCATGGACCGTGGCATGGAATTATTGGAATACCAATGTCATCTATTCTGGTTATTATCTTTCGTTCCGATTGCATTTTTCCTTGCCTTACCTTCAATTGAGGTGGCGATGATTTGAAACTGAAAGCTTGGGATATACGACAAAATTGCGAGCAACCGATATTCGTCAATAAACGGTATCTCCACTGATGTTGCTTAAAGTCATCGTCTAACTGTCATGTAGGTTTGAAGCCGGCGTCACTTCAATCCAAAGTCACCCGTTAGTTGAACATCTGATAGCCGTTGGGAGGTTTGGGGTTTTTCCTCTATGTTTTGAAACAAATGCATACTCCACCTCTTCAGCTACAATGACACTGTTCGACTTTTCGACGTTCGGAAGCCTCTCATTCCCGTTAGTGAAGCAAATGTTGGTGGAGGCGCGTGGCGTTTGAAGTGGCATCCTTCTCTCAATCGCAAGCATGACTTACTCGTTGCTTGCATGCATGACGGATGTAAGGTGATACACTTCAACCACGAAGACTTTTCAGGGGGCAGCTCGCTGTCCAGACGGTTCGATGACCACGATTCCATGGCCTATGGTGTAGATTGGT
The DNA here is from genome assembly GCA_018417955.1 of Laccaria trichodermophora. Lineage (NCBI taxonomy): Eukaryota > Fungi > Basidiomycota > Agaricomycetes > Agaricales > Hydnangiaceae > Laccaria > Laccaria trichodermophora. Next base: position 2,463,178 of record JACTVC010000002.1, read on the forward strand.
CGTATGGGCCCAACTTGGCGACCGGCGAGTCCATTATTGGAAGCTGTTCCTTTTACGACCACAAGTTGCAGCTTTGGACCGCCTAACTTATTTGCCAGGGGTGAGAGACAGGATACATAAGTTTCCACCAAATACGAATGTTCTAAGATCAGGTTGCTATAGAAGGGTATCTGTAAATTTTGGGGTATGGGGATGGCTTGTATCATGCGTTTCAATTTGCCGGGGGGTTGCGGGTATGCTCGGGGTTGGCGGAATGCTTGGGTCAAGCCGCTTTCGTTTCCAGAATCCTGCATTTGGGCCATTCGTCACAAAAGCCAATGTCCATCGCGATAACCCACGCAGCGAATGCGGGCGATGAATACCAGCTGTAAGGAGCGCAGAGATGGACAGAACAAAGGCAAGTCTACGGGCGAGGCTTCAGCATTGGGTGCGAAAAGAGATTATGCGAAACTGACCGTTCGGCGAGGCGCACACCGATATTCCTTCTCTTCAGCCAACTATCTGGTATACATGCGCGTATCGCACGAGGCAGTACGTATAATGCCATTTCTCCCCGTCTACGTCCATTCTCAATCCAGATGCTGCTGCCGCAAAGGAGTGATCCCACCATTATACAACCTTGAGGACCATCCCAAAAGTCGTGTGAGATGAAAGGAAATAGCCTTGCCAAGAAGATAGTGCGAGTAAGGCAAACTGAGTACCAAAATATGGTGATAAATGAAGTTAGAAATGCCGCACTACGCATTGAGCCTAGAAAAGCACTGAGCAAACGGTGAGGACGTAGGAGCGCCTGCGGTCTTGTCAGAAGGAGGGGGAGAAAGTGGGCCTGGTTGGGTAGTGTCAGGGCGTGGCGAACTCTGAGGGAACCTTCCTTACAGGTAGATAGATAGCCATGGATTCTGCGAAAGCCTTCGTCGCCCGCAATCCTGCATTCATTGTGCAGCTATCAGAAACGCCTAGGTTAGTGCCCACAGTCCCGTGTACAAGTTCACAAGGTAGTCCACCGACACCCGTGCGGTTGCTGACATTAATTGTTTTCCAGACTGAATCTGCAATATTTCTCCCGTACGCTGGAAGGACAGACGGATCGCCCCAAGAAGAGGGGTGGCCTAGGTCTTGCGAGAATGTCCTCAACAAATTACGATGCGTGGCAGAGCCATTGATGTAAGACCAAGTGCCTTCTCTGAGGTAAACCAGAGCGTCCATTATACGCCGATCCACATTGGCAAGTGTTTGGATCCATTTTATGTAGGACCGAGGAAGTCTAGGTGGTGCCAGTGAGAGTTATGAGCAATATTGATGATTGAGAGACTCACCTTTGAGGCTCATAAAAAAAGCACCACATTATTCTATGTGAAGCTTGGGTCATCTATGGCGACGCTGAAGACACCAGCAAGTTACCTTGCACTACACGCCCAAAATACAAACGCGTCTATCTGAGAGGTCAGCTTGACTGAAACCAAGTTTTCGAGCTTGAGTTTCTCCTTCTCCAGCCTATCCCTCACTAAGTGCGGTTCTAGCTGTGTTCTCCCCGAGCTGTCTGAATGCCGAGAGACCTGGCTAGATGAGGAGGATGACGAATTGTTGAGAATAAATGACTGGACCATCGAGTCGACAGCCCGAACAGCCAGAAGAATGGTCAGATCCAGAGTTGGTGATATCCCACTTAAACTGGGCGTTGGAACTCCGCCTGAGGATAAAATTCGTAAGCGTAAAGAGCGAGCGCGACCCGCTTGCAGGAGAACGATTCCAAGTGACGAGGAGACAAGATGGGAAAGAAACGTCCGCTGCTCATGAGAGAGGCTGAGAAGCTGTGACCACATTCGTATTCTATCGGTGATGTCCAAGAGGAACTTTGGGACGTTGACGGGCTTGTGAGTAAATGTAGGATCGTCAAGCAGACGCCAGAGATGTCGGATTAACGCACCACCACCCACTGCAGTGGTGATGGCAAACGCGAAGCCATCATAGTGCAAATCACGCTTAAGAATGCGTTTCAGAGTTATAAAGAATGATTTTGCGGTTAACTTTGCAGAGACAAGAGACGTGAGTAATGGTATCAGGGAGGGTCCGAGTGAGAGTGAGAGTGAAAGGGCATATGTTCGCAGTATAACCTGTGCGGGGTGTGTTGGATCATCTGGAAGGGACGGAAGATAATCAGCCCACGCCGCCTTGGAGGTCTTGGAAGGGCGGAAAGCCATGGTCGACAATAGTCAACGATGGCCGTTGGCTGAGCATTATTCCGAAATCTTTAAATAAATAGTCACTAGTTATGGTGCATGTGATTTGCTGATCCAATTCACTACATAGAACAATCGGCGACGGCCATGTCCTTCACCGGCGACTTTGCAACTACCTCCAGACTACTCGCATAACTCCAGAACTCAATATTGGTCGAATCAACCCCAAATGTTGCGTTCAGCTCAGGCAAGAGATCAGCATTTGCTAGCACCTTTAAAAACTGGACCCGAGACTCGGGATAGGTAAATGACTGTAGGAGTGTCTGCCCCTGAACACTTGAAGTATTAGCAATAGAATAAATTCATGTGGGCGAGGACGTACGTATTTGCGAAGGACAGGAATAACAGCCTCTCTTGGAGCTATCGTCACCGATTCCTGTGATAGGGCGTCTGATGCAAGAGCCTCGGATGGCAAAGGGCCCTCGTCTTCCGTCCACTGCTTATCCCTTCTTTTGCCCTTCTCATCCGTCTCCAAAAACTTGTGCTTGTGCTCGGGATGATAGAAACCAAACCACAACCTCCACAGCTCAAGTTTGCGACCATCTCGCCCAAACTTTTTCATGAGTTTGTGACAGCGTTGCCAGTTGGCGTCAGGATCATCGCCTATCCACACATCGCTTGGGTCCATCTCGCTCCAGCCGTCTACCACGTCAGTGATGCTTGTGAGCACGGAGGGGGGAAACAATGAGGGCGTTGACTGTCCCTGTCGCAGGAACCCGCTTTTCACACTTGACGAAGAAGGAACACTTATTCCATCGGTACATCCGATGACCTTCCTCCCAGGACGCACCATGAGGCGCACCCAACGGCGTCTCCTAACCCAGCCACCTGCGCTGACGAAACCGACTTGGGCACGCCAATTGTGCTTGCGAAACATCCAGTTATATTCAAATCCATCGTGTTGCACCTCTCCTGAGTCTGAACGCATGTCAATCATCCAGCAACGGGAAACCCAATGCCAATTTCCGTCGGGAAGGGGGTATTCTTCAAAGGAAACAGGAGGTTGTTCGGAGCGCTTGTAAGAATTGTCAGGGAGAGTGAAGGGAGATGGGTCTGTAGGAAGAAGAGACAGCTTGGAATAATAAGGGGTTGAAAAGAGTGTCATTCTGAAAGCTGAGGCTGGGTCATCGAGGACATAGGAATAGTCGGTACTAACCCTCTTTGATTTTCATAAATCACAGCCCATTGATATAGATCTTTAGAATAGTCGTCGTTGATGAGGGCAGAGTTGTCTAGATTAATTGGGGTATCAATATTGGTGCTATCAATCTCTAAAGTAGTAGTCTCGGTGGATGGTTTCAAAGAGGGCTTTGAAGGGGGCGACCGTAGACTGGGAAGTGATAAAAACCGAGCTCTTGGAGCAAAGCGCTTGCGAGCGAGGTCTGCCGCGCTAGGGTCATCCTGGATGAGAGTTGGAGGGGGAGGAGAAAGGGAAGTCATTATTATGGAACAGAAGGAGGTGCGGACATACACATGCTCAAACAAGGCTCCACCGACCTTTCATGCTCAATAATGTTGTTCTTACGCTCTCCGCTTTTTCTCAGAGTCCAACCGTCCCGCTCGTTCCATCCTTCATTGGCAAGATGGAACCAGTCGCGGACACATTCTTGCCCCGTCTGTTCCGCCACTTTGCCCTCGCCACTCCCCGCCTGTACAAAATGCTGGAATCTCTTTGCTCTGCCTCTGGACCTCACCCATCATGCTCTCTTTGGTCTATCATATGATCCCAACCCCTTCGTTATCGACCTTCCCCAACTAAAGCGCAAATTCATTCAAGCTCAAGCCGTCTGTCATCCTGACGCATGGGCTTCCAAGAATCCCGTCCGTCCCTATATTGACTGTTTTGGAAGCGTGTCTCTCATATCCAAGTTGCAAGGAGAAGCTGCAGGTTGCGCAGGCCTTGTCTGCCCGTGTTAATAACGCGTACCAAACTCTACTACATCCACTTGCTCGTGCAGAATATATTCTGGAGCGGAACCAAGTTCCGGTGTCAGAAAATGATAAAGTAGATGATATCGCTTTCATGACCGACATTATGGAGGCCCGAGAAGTAATTGAGGATTCCAGGAGTCTTGACGAGATCGAGGACATCATTGACAAAAACAACCGTGGGTGTTCTTCTTGCTATGCGTCGCACCTTTGAACATTTTCCGCAGAAAGTATATTAGAAACTATCAAAGAGCTCGAGGCTTTCGTGCTTGGAAAAGACTGGGATGCGGTCAAGGCCAGCGCGGTAAGATTGAGATACTTGGAAGGGATTCACAGGGCTGCAAAAAGATGGCTGGATAATAATTCGTGAAATGTATACTACATATTGTGATCTCGGTAACATCCGAGGCCAACTTTTTTCCATAGTAGAATTTTGTTTGAATTTGTCGCGAACTTAGCTTGGAACACTGCTTTTTCAGTGCTTTCCCTTATGAGACTTGCTTTTCTACGGCAACGGCGTCGCCTCTTCATGGAATTTGACCCTGCCAAAGACAGTCTCTCTCCCGGACCCTCATCCATCCAGCCTAACTCTCACCTCGGTGTGAAAAGACGTCTCTCCCAGCAAGCAACCAGCCCGATTTCTCAGAGCGCCACATCATCCCCGTACAAGCTTTCTCGCGATGAGAGCACCCAAAATTCATCACGACACTCCCTCCTCGCCTCGCACATGTCATCTCACCAGCCTCCGCGGCCCACTAAAGGCAGTTCTTTCACCATACGACCGCCTCATTTTGCTGGTCAAGGCTCGTCTTCTCGATCCGTTGGTTCTTCAAAACGTGGTGGGAAGGGCGGTTTAATCAAAAAGACTTTCCTCGAAGGCTCTTTACATGATGAGAAATATATTGAACAAGAATATAATCAACCTCCACTACCCATAAAAAAGATTCACGAATCGACGCCCAAATCGTCCCTAGGGAATTTCTCTATGATCGCTGTGGGTAAGCTGCCCCAGTATTCGGCTGTTGAAGGTGTTGTAGACGGGGGAGCGAAGAGGTTGCATGTCTGGAGGTACATCGTTAGTCTTGCATTTCTTTCCGATACCCCCTGAAGTCATGTCTAGAACTACGGCGACTGTGGAGATGGAGCCTCCCGTCATTGGGGTTGGGGATCATCCAGAAAAAAAGCAATCCGAAAAATTGGCTGCGCTGTCTGCCGTGTATCAGCTGCAGCAGTTGGGAGTGGTACGTCCTCTTTTCGAATCAAGTGCTCGAGACTTCGACATTCTGTGCAGCTCGACAACCCCAAAAAATTGCTTCCTGAAAGTCGAGACCAATCAGAAGTCACATTATCCGATACTACAATCGTTGGTTACGAACAAGCTCGAAATTTCATGGATTATTACTGCCGAAGATATGGTTTTGGAAAACCTGAAATCGCCTTTAACGAAATCCGCAAGAGCAATACTGGTTGGGAGGCCGTCATGACAGTCGGAGGTCGCAGAATAGGTTTAGGTTCCGGCAGTAACAAGAAAGCTGCACAAGTTACATGTTTTCTCGACGTTACACAATACCTCGAGAGCTGCGATGCAGAACTTTGGAAGTCGTTTGTTGTAGCGTCCAAGTCTGGCGCCGACCTTGGCATGGCACCCAAGGTTTACTTTCAGATGAGTGACGGCCTGGACGATGCTATCCGAGATCTTTGCGTGGATATAAAGAGAAGCAGCTTGTATCGCAATCGACCAGCTCTGAAACCTAAAACAGATGAAGGTGCTGTTTCATCCCTCTCATCTGTTCCCCTTTACAATGCGCCAAAGCTCAGACAAGAATCTTTGGCCGAAAAGTCGGATCGGTTATTGGCGCAGAGACAGGAGTATCTTTCAAATCCAAAAATGGAGAGAATGCGAGCTTCTCGGATGTCACTACCCGTTTTCTCCAAAGCCGAGGATGTTCTGTCCCACATCAAGGAGCACGATGTCACCATTTGCATGGCAGCTACTGGATCAGGAAAAACGACGCAAATACCACAAATGATTTTGGACGAGTATATTCAACGCGGAAAGGGTGCACATTGTAATGTGGTGTGCACGCAACCTCGCCGACTAGCAGCGATAAGCGTCGCGGATCGAGTCGCTAAGGAAAGAGGGGAGATGTTAGGGCGTACCATCGGGTATCAAGTTCGTTTCGAGGCCAAATTGCCTGAGGATCACGGCTCGGTCACTTTCTGCACCACAGGTGTCTTTTTGAAGCGGCTCCAATCTGCAATGTCAGGTGTTCACCATCCGGGAAGTCGAAGTCTAGACACCGTCACGCATGTCGTGGTCGACGAAGTACACGAGCGAGACGTTGACACCGATCTGCTACTCGTAGTTCTCAAACGGCTCATGGCGGATAGGAAGGCGAGGAATAAACCTCTCAAGATCATCTTGATGAGTGCCACGATTGATCCAGCGCTTTTCCAATCCTACTTTCCAGACGATAGGGGTAATCCTGCCAATGTCATAGAAGTGCCAGGTCGGTCGTTCCCAGTCACAAAGTGTTTCATGGACGATTTCCTGCCCCAACTCGTACATGGACCCACGAAATGGGTATTTGGGGAGGAATCGGTCTCAAATTATGTGTGTCGAGAGCTCGGTTCCGTCGTGGCGGCCAAGCTTGGGGTCTATGCAAGAAAACCTGGCACTGAGAGCCGTACTGACGACCTGGAGCTACCTTATCCCCTTGTTGCCGCCACGATTTCCCATGTTCTGACCTCGTCGAATGATGGCCATGTTTTAGTTTTCCTTCCCGGCTGGGATGAGATTATGGCTACTCAGAGAGCCCTTCAGCAACCTGCAGGACCGCTCGGCATCAACGTCCACGATACATCAAAATATTCCATTCATTTGTTACATTCAACGATTCCTCTCGCAGAGCAGCAAGTGATTTTTGAACCACCGCCAGTTGGCGCACGACGCATCATTCTCGCCACCAATATAGCAGAAACGTCCGTTACTATACCAGACGTCGTTTACGTCGTGGATACAGCCAAAGTGAAAGAACAGCGATACGATCCTGAGCGGCACATGTCATCCCTTGTATCTGCGTGGGTCGGTTCCTCAAATATCAATCAACGTGCAGGTCGTGCCGGTCGGCATAGGTCTGGAGAATACTTTGGACTTCTGGGCAAAGCACGTGTCACAGCTTTGCAGCCCTATCAAACAGTGGAAATGAAGCGCGTCGATCTCAGCAATGTCGTTATGCACGTCAAGGCTCTGGCTTTCCCTGGCATCACCGTTGAGGAGGTCTTGGGTGGCACCATTGAGGCGCCTGATCCCGATCGGGTTGCAGCGGCTATGAAGGATCTTCAGATGGTGGGTGCACTTGATTCCGATAAGAATCTGACGTCGCTTGGTCGGGTATTGTTGATGCTTCCAGTGGAAGCACAAATGGGCAGACTAGTTTTATATGGTAGCTTCTTCCGATGTCTCGATCAAGCTCTTACTTTGGCCGCAATTCTTACCAATCGCGACCCCTTCGTGTCACCTATGCATCTCAAGGCAGAGGCGGCGGCCAAGAAGAATTCCTGGAGTCCAGAGGAATTCAGATCTGACGCACTTGCAACTTTGCGGGCATATAATGCTTGGTGGGCAATGCAATCAAGAGGGGAGTACATCAGTGCCAACAGATTTTGTGTGGACAACTTCCTTGCGAAACCAACATTACTTATGATCCAGAAAATCAAGGTCCACTTGCTACAGTCACTTTATAACGCGGGAGTGATTGACGTCTCGGCTGGCGGGCTTATGGATGGTTCTACAAAGCCTTTAACTGTCCCACCAGAGCTCAACGCGAATGGCGATTCTCTGCCACTTCTAGCGGGTCTTATTGCTATTGCCTCACAGCCCAAGTTTGCCATTCGGGTTGGTGAAAAAACCTACCGAACTTCAAATGATAGGGTGAGTCATTATGAATATTTTCTATGGACCAATTGATTCATGTCCTACAGACGACTTTTATTCACCCCTCAAGTGTGAATCACCGTAAAAGAGAAATAGTTGACCAAGGGGGCGTTTCGGCTGGCGAGAAGCAGTTGTACGCCTTTGCAGAAAAGCGGAGAAATGTCACCGGTGGAGGCGCTCCTCAGACATTTCTTGTCACAACGACGCGGCTGGATCCAATGACGTACATGCTCTTCGGTGCCTTTAATCTACAAGTAACGGAGCGAGGTCTCGAATGCGATGACTGGCTCCCCATTGTTGGTAATCTCGATGCTTTGGATGATATTCAAGGGTTGAAAACGTTGATGGAGTCATGCATGTTACGTGTATTCGAAGGTATCACCATGGGTCGGCGCGTTCGTGGACGCCAGGTCTTACCCGTTCTTCCTCGCGAGGAAGAGTCGGAATCTGGAGATGAAGATGAAGATAGAGACTATTCGCTTTCACGTGACGAAGTGAAGCAGTTGGATCTCATGACACGAGACGTCGTGAACATCTTGAATCGATACAGTGATGAAAGGATCGCAACACAATCTCGTCAAAATTCTAGGCCTGCGACACCTATGGGTTCTCCCTCCTGGCCATCCTCCCAACTTCCTAGGGGTTCAATATCTGGCTACTCTACACCACAATCTTTCTTGTCGCGGCCAGGGACCCCAAGCCGATTATCTCGCAAATTCTAGATTGACGACTATGTTATCATTGGTGCTCTGGGACTCGCATTAATTAGACAGTCATCTGGATTGATGAATATCTATTTGTATAACACTTTAATATCTACATCCATCCTCATCCCACATAAATATGTCCCTTGAGACTTGAAGCTTGGCAAATTCATTCTTATATTGTTCTCACGTGATGGGCTTCAGGTAAACACGGTAAACATATTTATGAGATGTTGGCTTCTATCCACGATCTCACCACATCCTCTAGCGTAAACTAGACCCTATTTACAGGGATTCTCAAGCCACAGCTCACTCTTCCTTCACCTCTCTACCGGTTTTTCTCCTTCAAGATGGCGACCAATATGCGTGGACTCACGCAGGTCGGCAATTCTCTTCACCTTTAACGCGCCTTTCAGACTCTTTTTTCTTTAGTTCATTGCGGATATTCGCGGCGCGAGAGTTCGCGAGCTAGAGGAGAAGAGAATCAACAAGGAAATGGCGAACATCCGGAAGAAGTTTAAAGGTGCGTTTGCATATCTTTATCCATTTTTCAAGACCAATATCTCTGCAGACGGAAACTTGGATGGATATCAGAAGAAGAAGTGAGTTTCACTACGTCCACAAGCGCTGGTCGCTGATCGTCCCAAGATATGTTGCGAAAATCATCTTCACCTATATATTGGGTTACAAGGTTGATGTTGGGCATATGGAAGCTGTAAACCTTATATCGAGTTCGAAGTACAGCGAAAAGCAAATTGTACGTGCTTCTCGAGTTGTCGCCTTCCCTGACTTAGCTTTTGTAAGGGATATCTGGCAGTTACCCTTTTGATGCATGAAAACTCTGACTTCCTCCGTCTTGTTGTCAATTCCATTCGCAAGGATCTAGATGCCAATAATGAAGTTGATAATTGCCTTGCTCTTCATGCAATCGCCAATGTAGGCGGAAGCGAGATGGCGGAGGCTCTAGCAGAAGATGTGCATCGTTTGTTGATCTCTCCGTACGGAAAATTATCTCCCTAGTCGCTCCCTACGTCCTTACCCATCTGACAGCACTTCCCAGAGCTTCGTCAAAAAGAAAGCTGCTTTGACCCTCCTCAGATTGTACCGAAAGCACCCGGAAGTCATACCTGCCACAGAGTGGGCACTGAGAATAGTTTCCATAATGGACGACCAGGATTTGGTATTTGGACCATTGACAAAACCTTTCTTTTCTTACACACGACATCTAGGGTGTGGTGGTTTGCGTCACGAGTTTGGTTATGGCTTTGGCGCAAGATAATTTAGATGCCTACTCCGTATGTTACACGAAAGCAGTCGATCGACTAAATAGAGTGCGTTAGACATTCAATCTCTTCATCAATCTAACTGTCAGTGTAGCTTGTCATTGAACACGAATATGCTGCGACATACGCATATTATAAAGTTCCAACACCTTGGCTACAAGTAAAGCTTCTCCGGCTTTTGCAATACTATCCGCCCTCGGGTCAGTCGGCCTTCGATTCATTGATTTGTCTTAGCTCACTACACCGCCAGAGGACCCGACTATAGGTTCAGTGCTGTACCAGGTATTGCAGGCAATCATGAATAACTGTGCGGAGCCATCGAGGAACGTGCAGCACAACAATGCTCAGCATGCGATTTTATTTGAGGCAATCAGCCTCGCGATTCATCTTGATACAAACTCACCTCTGGTGGGAACTGCAGCAGTTTTGCTCGCGCGGTTCATTTCCTCTAAAGAAACCAACGTCAGATATCTGGGTCTAGACACTTTGGCTCATCTAGCCGCTCGAGCAGACTCCCTCGAAGCCATCAAGAAGCATCAAAGCACAATAATCCTCTCTTTACGCGACAAGGATATATCAGTACGGAGGCGTGCTTTGGATCTTCTCTACAGTATGTGTGACGTTGACAACTCGGAGCTTATTGTCGGCGAGCTGCTGCGGTACCTCAAGGTCGCTGATTATGCGTTGCGAGAGGAAATGGTCCTCAAAATAGCAATCTTGACCGAAAAGTATGCCAATTCATATAAGTGGTATGTTGATACCATTCTGCAACTCATCAGCGCAGCTGGGGACCACGTTGGGGACGAAGTTTGGTATCGGGTGGTCCAGATCGTTACAAATACCGAAGACTTGCAGGAATATGCAGCAAAGGTTGTGTTTGAGCATCTGAAGGCCCCGTCTGCCCACGAAAGTCTTGTGAAGGTCGGAGGTGCGTTAAGCGAGGAATAATTGATGGACTGTTCTGACATTCAAGCAGGATATATTCTTGGTGAATATGGTCATCTTATTGCCAATGAAGCTGGGTATAGTCCACTTGAGCAATTTCAACTTTTGCACTCGAAATCTCAATATTGTGTGGCTGCGACACGCTCTCTCCTTCTGTCTACGTATATCAAATGGGTTAACGTCTTTCCGGAAATCAAGCCCCAGCTACTGAACATCTTCGATCGATATCGGCACGTTCTTGACTCTGAGCTTCAGCAACGGGCTTGCGAGTTTTTTGCGCTTGCCTCGAGGTCAGATGACGATGAATTACTGCAGAACATTTGCGAAGAGATGCCACCCTTTCCGCCCCGTGTCAGTGCTTTGTTAGGTAGGCTCAATCGAAAGCACGGAGACACAGAAGATAAACGAACATGGATACATGGTGGAAAGGAGGCTAACTTGGACCGCGAAGCCACAAAGCGCAAAACTTTTATCGTCGAAAACAACGGAACGGCGTCGTCAGACAATCAAGGAATTATGGACTCTCTTGCCGGTTTGGACATGAGTTCACCCAGCATCCAAGCTATTGGTTCTTTCCCCCAAGAATATCCTCCTCCCCTCCCCTCCGACAACACGCCTCGTCTCACCATCGGCCCAAACGTTGATCGTTGGTTCGAAAAACTTACATACACTGCAGAGGGTGTGCTCTATGAGGATATCCAAATTCAGGTCGGCATCAAGTCTCGTTATCAGGGCCACATCGGACAACTTGCAGTGTATTTGGGGAACAAAGTGTCTGCCCCATTGACCTCTTTCACCACCACCGTTCACGTCAATGATCCGGAAGCTCTCATTGTCACTTTTGCAAAGATTCCGCCAAGCACGATCGGGCCCCGAAGCCAGACACAGCAGCTGCTTCACATCGAGTGCAAAAAATTCTTTACAACCCCACCAATCCTCACTGTATCCTTTCTAGCTGGATCCCACCAGACAATTGTTATCCGCCTTCCCGTTGTCATCACGAAATTTTTCGAGCACGTCAAGCTTGGTCAATCCGATTTTTTCGAGCGATGGAAATTAATTGGAGGTCCGCCGCGAGAAGCCCAGAGCATTTTTCCCATCGATATTACTCTAAATGATCAGCTTGATCTGCCGAAACATCGTTTGATCGTATCTGGCCACCGTTTGAACATACTGGACGACATAGACCCAAACCCAAGCAATCTAGTCGCCGCTGGTGTCCTGCATATGTCTGTCGACGGAAAAGTCGGGTGCTTACTCCGACTAGAACCTAATCGTGAGGCCAAGGTATGTTCTATGGTCCTGATAAGGAACATATCTCACTCAAACAATCAGTTATGTCGTTTGACCTCAAGGAGTACGTCAGAAGAGGTCGCTGCTGAGGTATTGAAACTCATACAGAAGGCCTTGTCGACTGGTGCTCGGTCGTAACTCGGGTCTCATGATAAATATAAGTATGGATACATTTTAACATCCACTTGTACGCAGTCCGATAGTGGCACCCAGTGCAAGCTCAAATCCGACCCGAGATTCACCGAACCCCCCTAAAACTGTCAACGCCGGAAAACACCTTTCAACAAACCTCTCTTTGGCTTTCCCAGATCATCCGATAGGTCGCCAAGACCTTCCGCAGGGTATTGTCGTGTATCATCGTTGGCGCCCAAGGACAGCACAGAATCGGTCAATGGAGCTTTTATGTGAACTACCTGTGGGCTCTGACTAACTCTTGGTTGGCGGCTCTCAAATGGCGAGTTCGTGAAAGTTAGAGGAGTGAGATTCACACTGCTGTCTGGTGAGAAACCGTGGCGGGAATCACTTGATCCTGAAGGAGGTGGCGCAGTTGATGGTCTAGTCATTTTTCGTTGGTCCCGCCTGCCAGATGATGTCAAGATGGGAGAAGACGGCATCTTTTCTGAAGGTGAAGTAGGAGAACTAGGGTAGTTGTGAACTTTTGTCTGTTGTGTGGAATCTGCCGATATACTCGTTGCGAGTTGGCTAACCCTGAGTAAAGCCTGCTCTTCAACCTCTAAACATTTTGCACGAAATTCTTCCAAGATGGGGTCACCGTTGCGAGTAGACTGTGCATGGAATTGTTTTGAGTTCCTGATAACTGCAGAAGTGATAATCGCCAGTTGTCTGGGAACATCAAGAAGATGTGGAGTGACTGAGATGGCTTCGCGGTCCAGAATAGACATTATGTTTGTGCGTTGTCTCAAAGAATTGACCACATTGAGACGATTGTGCCGGTTGACGGCCTCTTCCGGATTGAAAGAGTATGGGTCACCTATAGGAGTGGAGACCACAATTAAGTAGTCAACCATAGCGGGCAAGCTGTCTCTCAGAAAGTCCTTCAGCCCGCGCATATAAACCTCTTTTTGCGCACTCTAGAAGAGATATGAAGGCCATGCTGCAAAATATAGTGCAGTCACTCACAATGTTGAGATTGGCTAAACTCTGGATAACTTTGGCAATTAAGGTGAGACTGCGTTGTACAGGGACGCTGGGCAAACCTGCGAATGTTAACCAGAGGGATCAAGCAAAATAAACAACAAACCTGGGCAAAGTCCGAATAGATGTGGGTGAAGGATGGCCGGAACAATGAAGCGTAGGAAGCAAAATGCGGAGACACTTTGCTTTGGTAAGTCCCACGTATGTTCTCCTGAGAAGCTCTCTGGACGGTAGCGTTGTTCAACCAGCATACGAATTGTCTCGAATAATTTTCTCAGCTCGCTACAATGCTGTGAGCAAGGACTCGGTATGCTCCATTGACCGCTTACTTTGGACATTCCCTGCGCACAGAGTAAATTTGATTCCAAAATTCTTGGCACCAGTAGATGAGTTGGTCAACACCGCGTTCAACGTCCTTGGCACTTTTGCCCCCACTTCGCATAGGATCCACTTCGATTGCGACCTTCTCGACGCAAAGTCTGCGTAATACGTTGCCGATACTAGCCTCCAGAAATGGCTTTCCATACCAACTCATGCACAATTCCATCACCTTGGTTAAAATGGTATTTCCTCGAAAAAGCGTTTGATGAGCTATACAGTCAGGTCAGATAAACAATCTCAAAGCATAACAAATATTTTTACGAGCTGACGTGCCCCCATTCACTTCATGTAAGGCGAACTCCTGCACTTGTTCAATAATCACCTCTTTTGCGACAGCAACGCACATGAGCTGCGTCGATATCGACTTCAGCTTGAGTTTGTTCTCGAAGTCTGCCATCCAGTCGAGAAAGTTTCTTGAATTGAATGTCTGAGCAGAGCGAGTGAGCAAGCGAACCTCGCGCCGCAAACAGTCCATACCGTCAACAGTCCTGAGTAAACCGAATGCGGTAGAATGACTTCCCTGAACAAAGAAAAAGTTGAAGTGATGCAAGTCTTGCAAAGGCCTTACTTACTCGTCTACGCGTATCTTTAATCGAAGTTCCCCAACCTGAGTATAATTGGTAATCGATCCTCCTTGAATCACGGGATACCAGCCTTCTATAGGATCCCCACGACGAAAGTTGTTCAACGTGATTCGTACAGATCCCAGGATGGCAGGCTTGGAAACCCGCTTTTCTCGCCAGACAAAAATATCGAAAGACTCGAAGGGAGGAAGATCGGTGAAAGTAAAACTTTCATGCCAGTCGATTAGGCCCGTTCCTTTCTTTACAGTTGTTCTGCCACAAAGGATATCGTTGAGATGTAATTCGCAAGATATGTCGACGTCCGTGGCCTCCGCCTCCATGCCCAGTTCCATATTCGAGCCATGATCGGTCCCTGCCACACCAAGGTTACGCCCTTGCACAACAGACATGTTGATCTGACGCCACATGCGGTATGACCCACCGTCCATAGGAAAAAACCATCTGCCATATATTTCAGGGATTGCATACGATTTCAGAAGAGCCAGCCAAAGCGAACACGAATCGGAGTTAAAAAATTGAAGGTAGATGGGCTCTGTTGAATGTGAAGATGACCACCTTTGGCCACTACCCACTGTGGTGAGCGTATTTTAGTTCATAAGCAAAAAAAAAACTCACGTTATGCAATAGACGCCAATGCAATCCTTTCGAAAAAAGAGAGAGCTATCAGCCTGACGGATGTCCGTTTGGTTTAGCAGATGCACGTAAATTGTCTGGTAGAGGATGCTTTCCTATGTCGTGGGTTAATAAAGGTATAGAACAGGACATAATAGTTTGTTTTACGTCAACATAGATGTTGAGAAAACACCGTTCTCCTTCTTCAGACAGTTTACAAGTAGCGGACCTCCACTGACCGATCCCATTTAACCCTCTGTTAAGGGATAACCAACTCGATTTCTCTATTAAGAATCAGTCGTGCCCACTCTGTGGATAAATACTCGAGTGACCTTTGAGTCTATTGTCCTCGTTGACGGCAGTAGCAGCCGAATCGCGTTTAGGCTTCCGAATGAGGGGCTACAAAGTGATGAGAGAGTGTCAAGGTGAATAGGCTGGCAGCACCTACCTTGCGTAAAGCGGCGCCTGCAGTATTCGATATGTAAAGTTCCACAGAAACGAGGAATTCTTTGGGTGCCTCTGGGTGACCAGTCAAGAGCCGGTCCCAAGTGTCGGACATGGGTCGGCAAAATATTCGAAGCGAAACAATAGCATGCAATGATGGTAAAATGGCTAATAAGGCATAGCTTTGTTCTAAGTTCGTTATTTGCATTTACATACTAAACAACATGTCCTAGAATTCTTGACCAACACAAGCGCTTGCCAGACTGAACCCCCACAAGATTCTATATTAGTATTGGGCTTAATGTTTTCAGGGGTATATATGCCCATGTAACTCATAATTAACGTGATGTTGAACGGGTAATATCCGAGTCTACTCTGCTTTGTGCCTACAAAGTCACGCAAATTAGCTAGACTGATGGGCGATGAAGTGAATATACGAACGAGGATCCAATTCCATTCTGATAAGTACTCCCGTTTGTGTGACTGTTTACAGAACCGCTGCACTTTCCGGTTGTGGCGGGCTTCTTGTAGGTTTGGAAATAGAAGTTGATGAAGAGGAAAAGGTAGCAGGTGAGAAGGCCGCAGCCAAACAAGGCAGCCGTTTCCGACCCAGCACAATTCGAGATGTGAGGGAGGTGCGGAGCGTACGCAGCCACGAAGTGTTCATATGCTGCAGGGGCCAATGCCGTCAGTAGCTACAGATTTAGTTCAACGAGAGCGCTTACTGCCGAAGTAGACAACAGCTATGTCAATGACAAACTGCACGATCTGCATTGTTGTTAAGTACTTTTTCCACTGGACGAAGCTGTCAGATGCAATAATGCTTCATAAAATTCGTGATATACCCAAAATCGGGCTCCACCAGCGGTTGCGTAATAGTAATAATCTGGAAAGTGAAGCTGAGTCTACAAACCAAGCTCAAAGAAATCGCGTACACATAATGACATGGACAGCCAGATTGAGGGTGATCACGGCCCATGACTGTAGCGAATTCAGTAGAGCCGTCCGTCAGTAGAAACAATCACGCACAATACTGGTCTTGCCGTTGAGTTGAGTGTAACAGAGCAAAGCGGTCGCAGAGTGATGGAAGACGTGCAGGAATTCTAATGCAAAGTTAGAAGGCGGAGATTAATCAGAGAGATACGAACGAAGGGGCTTCTTTTTCAAAGCGAGGAAGACGGTGTCCAACAATTCGAGATATTTGAAATAATAATTGACCATATAATAAAATTCCATTCTCTTGGACAGGGTTACTCGCGATGAAGGTGTCAGGAGGGAGATGACGTACTGATGTCCAAGATTTCTCGTCGCAAAGGGCAAAATGCAGACCATGGGTCCAAATCTTCGGAATGATTTCTTCCAGCATGAGCGCCAAAAGGAGAAAACTCCCCGAGCTTAGTAGGACATTATGTGTTTGAAAGAGTGTGGTGAGTTTGCGTGGCTGCTGGCTTTTCATGAAAAATTGAGTGCCAAAGATGACGGCCAAGTATGAGGAGAGCGCCGCCAGCACAGCGGGAGTAGTCGATAAGGGAGTGACGCCTTCGACATAGGATGACAGGTGCGTGGGTAGGCGGAAGGGGATATTGGCCAGAAGGAAGTCGGCGAGAGGAGCCATGGCAGAGGTAAGAAATGGGAGGGATCGCGTCACTGGATAAAAACGAAATTTGAAGGGTTAACAAAACTAGCCTTGTCACAACCGTCACGAACAAACGTGTCATAGACATGTGATATTTGATCAACATCAGACCATTTTCAGACCATCACATGAAACAACAATCACGTGACATTGTAAAATGAATTGTGGACAAAGATGGGACAAAGTACTTACTAGTAGAAGGATTTATGAAGTGTGTTGATCAAACGAAGTCGACTCTTCTTATCGAATGCGAGTTGTGGTTATATTCCGATCATGATATTTACTCGTTGTGGAGCCCTCCCCATGTTTAGGGCAAGGATGTGTCGCTTACGTACAATGACGTTTCCCATTCTTAGGTGCCCTCAAGCTCATTACATACATACGGTAACATACCACCCTCCTAGGGAAGTTACAACAGGTTATACCCGCGTTTAGTCGAATGTGGTGGCTGGATCCTGGAAAAGAAGTTCTAAATGTTGTATGTCCTTCATCTCTGCGATTGTCCAACCGTAACTTCACCTTCACACAGTTGTTCAACCGCATCCTAGCTCCATATGTTGAAAACCTAGATCTCAATCAGGTCAATTATGGGATCGGTCAAGGTAAGATATCTGTTACATGAGGTATAACGTTTTCTCAGTATCCACCTTTTCTTCAGGCCAGTTGACACTCCGCAATCTGCGACTAAAGAAAGGCGCCTTGGACAAATTCCAACTGCCTGTAGACGTTTTAGAGGGTACGACCTAGTTTTACGAGTAACGTCCTTCAATTATAGCATAGAACAGGTCACCTTGGCAAGTTCACGCTTTCGCTCCACTGGATGAACCTCGGAAATCAACCTGTCGAAATACTTGTGGAAGATGTCTATCTTCTCGTGATACCATCTCCCCAAACGAACGTTAATCCTGAAGAAGATGAAGCTCGAGCTCAAGCTGCAAAAGCAGAACGTTTGGAGAATGCTGAGCTTTTACATATGCGCGGTCAGGCGGAGTCACAGACCGGTAAGCGGTCACCTCTCTTACCTGTATGGTTCTTATCAGCCTCAGACGAATCGAGCCAAAACCAAGGACTTGTGCAGTCATTGATTAATAAGGTTATCAACAATCTACAAATCACAGTAAAGAATATACACGTCCGGTATGAAGACAAGATGAGCGTGCCAGGAGTGAGTCTGTTTCGCCCTCCTCGATGACATCGTCTGATTTATCCGTCAGCACCCCTTCGCCGCGGGTATCACATTAGTACGCTTTACCGCGGCATCAGTGAACGGTCAATGGCAGCCGGCTTTTATTGAAAGTACCGCGGGAGCGATTCACAAGGTACTTCATCCAGTACAATGTTTATCCGAGATCGTGACGTGAATTCCCTAGCTTGCAAAACTTCACTCTTTAGCTTTATACTTTGACACCGACTCTCAGAGTATGGCTGGTCTGCCCTCTGTACAAGCTCTCGAGCAGTTTTCTTCGATGGTCAGACACTGCTTTAAACAGTATTATGTTCCTCCATTGATGGCAGTCAGATTTCACAAGGCGAAAATGATCATCAGCACCAGTACATTCTGAACCCAGTTTCCGGGGAAGGGAGAGTGAGCAATCTCCGCTTTGATTCCTTACAGACGTTGATGCATCCGTAGATCATCGTCAACCACAAAGTTGATCGGGACACTCCACGATTTGATGTGCAGTTAATTTTCAATGAGATAGGTGTGTCACTCGACAATGACCAATATCGAGATGTGATATCGTTGGTGGATATGTATCACGTCTACCTACGACAGCACCAGGTAATCATCCACACTATTTCATCGACTTTTCTGATTCGTCAAACTAGTATCGAAGGTTTCGTCCGACAGACGCGGATTTCGCAAGGAACAAGGCCAAAGCAAGGCTTCAATTTGCGGGAAATGCCATTCTTGAAGGCGTACGAGAGAAGAACCGAAAATGGACTTGGGGTTACTTTTCACAACGAAGAGATGATCGGAATCGCTATGTCAATCTTTTTCAAAAGAAATCTCTCAGCCCTCTGCTGGGGCAGGTGCGTGTTTCTCTTACAAATTGTGCGGTTTGTATTGAGGAATAAGATAGGACTCGAAAGATTTTGAAAACCTGGAAAAAAAGTTATCATACGAGGATATCCGTTTTTACCGCTCCATTGCGCGTTCCCGTCTCCGCAAAGACCACGCCTTGCGCAAACAACTTGAGTTGGAGAAGAAACAACGGCAATCTCAAACACAGGGCTGGACTGATTGGCTTTGGGGCTCATCCTCTGCTAAATATGATGAGGAAGATCCTGCGTTTGGAGGACACATGACCGAGGAGCAACGCAAGCAACTCTACGAGGTTCTCGACTACGATGAGAAAACCGCGCTTGTGGAATCTCTTCAAGTTCCCCGCGACTCCCTGAAGACCCGCATATCTGCACATTTGAAAAGGGGCTCTTTTGCCCTAAATGCTGATCCCCATGGACAGCCTACAAGCGTCATGTCAATTGTCTTTGACGTTTTCCAAGCCAACTTTATACAAAGGCCGCATAACTTCGAAGCGTCGGTTTCGTTGAATGGCCTTCGTGTCTTCGACGGTACGACGAAAAACAGTTTATACCCTCAGATCGTCCACGTAAAAACAGATAATGAAGCTAGTGATGACGTGCTAAAGGCATCCGCAAGTCAGGAAGCGGAGAGGGAGAGTGACCCCTTTTTTTTTGTTAAATTTGAGAACAACCCCCTGGACGAGCGAGCCGATACTGCCCTTACTATTCGTATGCGACACATGGAAATTATCTACCACAGAGGCTATGTCGAAGCTGTTTACAAGTTCTTCAAGCCGCCCGCTAGTCAACTCGAATCTGTTGAAGCTCTCCTCGTAAGGTCATGTGTTGTCAATTCATCAACCTTTGACGACGCCATATTAGGATGTCGCAAGTCAGACTATAGAAGGCCTTCGTAAAGAGACAAGAGCAGGTCTAGAATATGCGCTTCAAACTCACAAAACTGTGGACATCCGCGTGGATATGAACGCACCCATTATCATCATTCCTGAAGAGTGAGCATGGTCTTCATTTCAATTCCTTCCTCACCCATATTTCAGCGTTACAACGAACGATTGCATACATCTCATAATCGACGCTGGTCACATCGCAATCGAAAGCGATCTTGTGGACAAACAGGCGATCCAGATTATCCACCAAAAAAGGAATAAAAAATACACTGATGAGGATTACAAGAATCTAGAGTCACTCATGTATGACAAAATGTCACTACGCTTAGCCGCTGCCCAGGTAATTACCGTGTTTGCTTTTTTTCGTATACTTATGGTAATCAACGTCATAGTTCGTCATCGGTGACAACCTACAGTCCTGTCGTGAGGCTTTGAAAAACACCTCCAATGACTCGCTCCATCTCTTAGAAAGGATAAATATTGATCTCCAGATCGATAAATCGATCGTGCCAGCTGCAGTCAACCTCGCCCAATTTAAAATTTCGGGAAATTTGCCCTCGTTACAAGTGAATTTCTCGGATGCGAAATACAAATCGTTGATGCGTTTGGTCGACGTTTGCATCCCGCACTTCGACGACGCTCGTAGTTCTCCGGAGACAAAGAGGACTGTGTCAGGCGGGTATCAACTCGCTGGAGGACTATTTGGTCAAGCAGAACCTGAATATAATATTGACGATCATGATGAGGACGACAATGAAGGGGCGCTCACTACTCGCGAGGATCTGTTTTTTGACGCCGAGCATGACTCAACGGAGGTGGCTATTAGATCTATCATGATTGACATCCGATTGACTGATGGTGTAGCAGCCAGAGACGAAGCAACATCTATTCGAGCTCAATTTTCAAGTGGGAGAGTTAAGGGCTTCGATATCGAAATGTGGTTCAAACAGCGGCATTGAGAAACCTCTAGGAGTCGTTTGTTTCAAGCACTTCGCTTTAGCATTAGCACTGGCAAAATATGACATGAAAGTTGATGTCAACCTTCGGTGACTTTTCTATTCCACCATTACTCCTCCCTTGCTGACATGGTCCTCAAGCTCGGTTA
The DNA here is from genome assembly GCA_018417955.1 of Laccaria trichodermophora. Classification (NCBI taxonomy): domain Eukaryota; kingdom Fungi; phylum Basidiomycota; class Agaricomycetes; order Agaricales; family Hydnangiaceae; genus Laccaria; species Laccaria trichodermophora. The sequence goes on from JACTVC010000002.1 coordinate 2,484,362, forward strand.
CAATCGCGATCGTCCGCCCGGAAGGCGACCATATCGATTTCGTTTCCACTCCCGCAAGCACTGGTAGCAATTTGGATGAAAGTCATCTTCTCAGAATAATCTATACCCGAGTCCAGAAGGAATCACCCGAATTTTTAACCACATATGAGGGGATTGACCAAAATATCGACATTAAAATGTCCACACTTGTTTTTCGAGCAGCACCGGCGCCCGTTCTTGCGCTCTATGATTTCGTCATGTCAACATTTGTTCCGAAAGAAGAAAGCAACGGTGGCCAAATTGCTTTGCGCCCAGCCAACTCGTTCACTCAAACGCCAGAAATTCCGACTGACCTTGCAAACGAGATTCGAGTTTCGGCAAAACTTGAAGGCATTCAAGGTCAGTCAGATTCATTACTCTGTTGTTGTGTTGCCTCGGCTGAAGCCTCGATAGTTGTGCTTATCAATGGATTGGTCACACTGGCCACCATCTCACTCTCCACTGCTGATGTCATGGTTCTTGTGCGACCCCGAACGTTGCTAGTTACCGGCCGTCTGGGGAATCTAGTTTTAACAAACGAGAATCAGATTCATGGCATCCTCGATGAATTCAACCAGATAATGTCCATACAGGGCCAAAACTTCGCAGACTTCAGATATCAGACATTCGACCCTAACGAGGGTACCTATACCGGGACGAGATCTCTTTTTTGTCTCAACGCCGGCTCAATCAAATTTCACCTTGTAGAGCAACCTTTACATGACTTGTATCTGTTCGTTGTCGACCTGGCGAAACTTAAAGGGTTGTACGATGCAGCTACTCAAGTTGCAGTACAACGGGCATCTGAGATGGAACGGATACAATTCAAGGTGTCGGTGAAAACGCCGATCATCGTCTTCCCCTCAAATCCATCTGTTTCTCGTGATGTTCTCGTTATGCGACTGGGTCAGATCGGGGCTAGCAACACGTCTGACATCGTGGTGAACAAGATTGTTGCCAGTCTTCATGGAATTCAACTTATCTCTAATCTTCAAATTGATGGAGAACTTTCCACTCTCAAGATTATTGATGACATAGACATTACGGCAGATATCGTTCAGACTAGTGGTATTGACCGTCACAATGACACCGAATACCCTGACACACAGGTCTGCGTTTTTTCAGTTTTTAGGTTTAATCCCTCTAACAGCGCAGAAGATTGCAGTGACAATTTCGGACGTGAAGTTACACCTCACTCAAGTTCAATACGGCCTCTTGATACAATTGTCAAGATCCATCCCAAGAATATTTACGGTGCAACGAGAATCAGAGACAAGGTTGCAAACACGGCCTCTGTTGGAAAATAAAAGTTCGGCTGTTGACTTAGAGCCGGAGCTTCGACCGCTTTCCTCAACCAGTGGCCACCTTACTTGGACAGCTCTTGATTTGGTGGTTTCAGTGAATGCCGTCAAGTTACACTTGTACGATGCACTAGCCAGCTCGGAAACCCAGCTCAAAGAGCATGGAATAGCAAGGTTCGCCCTCAACGACAATACGTTGCGACTGAAAATATTGTCGGACGGTGCTAGTGAGGCTCAAGTTGTCCTCCGGTCCTTCACGATGAGCAATACACGGCCTGGGCAGTCCAAATTTCGAGAGATCATTCCTGCAGCTCAGCACAACAGGAATCAATTTATGCTTCTCTACTCGATGACAGGCGGGATGCACGGCTCCTCTCTTGCCATTCTGACTGTTGATTCACCCCAAGTCATCTTTGCAATCGATCCAGTGATTTATCTACTGGATTTTTTTACAGCCAGTTCCTCCACGGCAACAGATACATCGTCAATTGAATTGCCTTCTACACCAGGCGACCCCCCTTCGATTGGACAAGCACAGGTTGACTTTCGAGTAGATTTACATGATGTATCCATCAGCATTCTAGAGGACGACGCAGATCCTGATTCCCAAGCAATTCGGTTGTACATCAGCCAGATTTTGTTATCGAAGCAGGTACGAATGTGCAATATTATTCAAACATTCCCTCACCTCCGCCTCATCCAGGGCATACTAGCTTTAACCATCAATCACCTCGGCATGTCGTTGATGAACATGGGAAGAACATCAGAAAGTGTTCGCTTCCTCGATGACGTGGATCTCACCGTGTCCTTGGATAGTCGCTCTTCGCAGCAGATGACCAACGTTGAGATCACTGCGAAATCCATCATTTTTAGGGCCTCGTACCGGGATATCAACCTAATCACTTCCATAGTCAATAAAGCCATCGAGGTATATGGCACCCCACACGATCCCGACCCTCATCAGATTCAACCCGTATCCTCGATCAGTCAAGCCACCCAGGACCCATATCTTCGACCTACTGGGAAGGCTCGCGTATCAATGTCCAACGAACAGGTATCTCGTCGTACCTTGAGTTGTTCCGTACCTAACAGAAGTCATAAGCTGAAAGGTTCATTTGATGGGTTCAAATTAATTCTCATTGGCGACTTACACGAACAGCCAATGCTTCATCTCAAGTTCAAGCCATTCGTAGTCAACGCGAGAGATTGGTCTGGAGAAGTATTGCTCTTGACGTTGATCTGATTTCCTTTGCACTAATTCAATGTTAGTTGCACGCAACAGCTACGATGGCTATGCAAATTACCTATTGGAACTTAGCGAATTCGCATTGGGAACCACGTGTGTAACATTTAAACGTGTTGCACTCTTTTGAAATTCATCCACAATTGCCAGTAATTGACCCCTGGACATTTACTGTCACTGTGCGCAATTATATTTTTGTCAGTCTAAAGCTTTCTAAATCCTAATGGGAAGGTGGCCAAGAATGCCGGCACGGGCGGCACAGATCTAATACTGTCTGCCAGAGAACGTCTCGACGTTAATATTAGTACCAACTTTGCAGAGCTGGCTGTGACAACCCTGAATACGTGGAGCAGGGAAGGTGAGTACGTCGTGCAGAAAGGGAGGGGCATATCTGCACCTTATCGCGTCCGAAATCGTACCGGTGCCCCAATCTTTGTTTGGTCGGACCTCGACAGCTCTTCAAGTTCAAAGGATGTAGATGCGGTCAAAATTCTCAATGATCAAACAATTGACTGGAGATTCGATGATTGGAAGACAATGCGAGAGGTATAGTCTTTAGTAACATGCTGAGCCGTTACTGATTTTGGTTTTTTAGCATGTGTCTTCAGGCCAACATAACATCGGCATACAGTTCATTGGGAAACCATGGGAACAGCTGCGCGGGATTCCTGTCGATCGAGAAGGAGAATTTGTATTTTCACTGCGCCCCCGAACTGAGAAATACCCCAGTCGATTACTCTGCGAAGTCAAAGTCGTGGACAATACGAAAATCGTGATCATCAGGTCTGCATACAAGATCGAAAATTTGACACTGTACCCACTGGAAGTGATGCTTGTCGATGATACCGGCCGCCCTGTCTACTCTTTGGAGAAGATTGCTCCTGGCCAAGACTACTCCCTTCCTATTGAAGCCGCAACAAAGAACAGAGTCAGGATCCAACCAGATCGTAAGCAATCCCATCATTGTCTTGAGCGAGAGAAGGCCTCATTTGTGGTCGAAGAGGGGTTCGGATATAAATGGTGTTCTGCACTTCGCTGGGAAGACCTTGTCTTTAGAAAGGGCTTCACGATCAAATGTCCGCATGCCGACCCTCAAGAAGCTGCGTTTCGGTTTCAGGCGTGGGTTCAAACCGATGGAAATGATTCAGCGACTCGGTGAGCTAAACCATGAATTTCGTAGTGTAAGTTATTGATGCTCTCTCAGAAAGTATCCCAAAATCAACCTTAAGCTACGAGCGCCAATGGAACTCGAGAATTTGCTTCCTTATAATATAGAATATAGGATCTATGACAAGAACACTGACCAAAATTGGCGAAGTTACCTTCGGAAGGGAGGTATCATGCCTGTGCATTCCGTGGAGCTCAGCCACTTTGTTTTGCTCAACGTAGACGTTCAAGATACTGGTACTTGCATTTCTTCGCTTTTTCCTGTCCGCTGACGCTTAAAACATCCATCCTATATCCTATAGTCTTCAAACCTAGCGATTTCGCCATTATCAATACTGATGGGCACTCTGATTTTGATATTGAAGGCAAGCTAACTTTGCGGGATCAACTCGACAGGCGATTGGACCTCAAATTGAATTACATGTAAGTACGAAACCCCTTTCATCGGCGAGATTTCTGACTCATGTTTGACGTAGCCGATATCCCGAATCTGGGGGTGCCTTCAAAGTTCAGATATACAGTCCCTACATCGTTATTAATAAGACCCACGTCCCATTTTCTATCAAATCGACGCGATCTACACGAGCTGGCTCGTATGACGTGGCAGGGGACACTCGTATCGGTGATACATCTTCAAGCTCCTTGTATTCGTAACTAATCGACGTGACTTTATCAGAAACGCTTTCAACCTCAAACCCCTTTCGTACGTGACGTTATCTATAGGAACGGCCAATAGTTGAATGACGCGATTACAGTGCTTTCCCATCATCAGGAGGGCCATGAATTCATCTTTAAGATAAGCGATTCGGCGTGGTCAAAGGTATTAACTCACTTCTTAGCTTTGACAAAGCTAGCATTGAAATATAACAATAGCTTGTGTCTGTGGAAGCTCCGGCTGCGGAAACGGAACTAGTTATTAGTTCCCAACAACGCAAAGCTGATGAAATCCACGTCGGGCTGTCGTGGAGTGAAGGCCTGGGCAAATACAAATTAAGCAAAGTCATTACCCTCGCTCCTCGTTTTTTGATAAAAAATCAATTGCCGGACGCCATCGCATTTCGTGAGCATGGTGTGGCGCCAAGAGAATGGTCTCTGATCAACCCGGGCGAACGACGGCCTCTTCAGATTTTACGTTCGGGACAGGAAAAACTTCTCACCATTGCATATCCTGGTTTGAACGCACAATGGTATTTGGGTATCGCTTTCCGTGGTGTCATTTCAGACTGATGAGTTCAGGTCATCGCCGATCAACATTGAAGACCTTGGTTTGGTGTACTTTCGTTTACGACGACCCGGATCCGACAATGGCGAGACAATCCTCGTACGAACGGATATCCAGATCGATGGCTCCACTATCTTTATTTTTTTATCTGCTGCGGGTGAAGATTGGCCATTTCAGATTGAAAACGAGAGTGATTATATTGTTGAACTTTGGCAAAAGGTTTGACGGCATTCCTTTGTTGACCTTTCGATCTTGAATGTCCTGTGTGCAAGCAGGACGCTAGCCAGATGCTTCAAGGACAAGACAAAACGGTCACTTATTCACTGCATCCTCAAGCAACGATGACCTATGCTTGGGACTTTCCCGCAGCTAAAGAAAAAAGAATAATACTTTCGGTGAATGGATCTCGTCGTGTCGTTGACATCATGGAGATTGGAGATTTAATTCCATTCAAATTCAATGTAAGCGGCCGACTCGAGCTAAACCTGATGTATTGAATGACGCTCCCTCCATAAGAATAACCAACGAACAAAAGCGGTCTCACTTGACGTGCGAGCGGATGGTCCCAGACAAATTTTGCGAATAACGAATTACGACCCCGAACGCAGTCTTTACAAACCTCGGCAAAGGAGCAATTCGATCGGAATTACCAGGCAAGACACCATATCCAGCAGTGCTGAAGCATTTGAAGCTATCGCCGAAGAGGTCGTGTCAACCCTCTCATTTACCCTTGACGTGGCCGGTATAGGCGTATCATTGATCAATAGGCGCCTCGTGGAAGTCGTCTATGTCACAATGGACGCCCTTCGATTTGAATATGCTAACACCACGGTTGCTCAATCCGTCAATTTGTCCTGCGGTTCTGTTCAGATCGACAACCAGTTGCACGACGCCCTGTTCCCTGTCATTCTCCAGCCTACACCAATCAACAAAGAATCGGTGGACGTGGGGGCGCTGCCAACCATCCAAGCCTCTCTCATTTGGCTCAAAGACAAAGGTATTGTTCATCATCATGCTCACTCCATTGCTATCTAACTCTATGTCATTCAGAGCACGGTGTTCTTTTTGTGAAGTATTTTTCTGTGCTTCTGCAAGCCTTGACGATCGAGGCCGACGAAGATCTTCTGTTCGCCATCTACGACCTTACACAAATTAAAGGTGCGTCCTGGGAAGATGGCGACGACGAGTAGGTGATCTTTTGATTAATCATCTCGTCATATCTACATTCGCATTTGCTAGTCTGCTCGTTCAGAATGCGGACGAGATTCCGGAACCTGCGAAAGTTGCCACGGGTGAAGATATATATTTTGAAGTGCTTGAATTGCAGCCTATTATGCTCTCTCTTTCGTTCATGCGTACGGAGCGAGTCTCTAGCGAAGCTCAGTGGGTACATTTGCATCCAAGAACATCCACTCTCCTGATTTCTTGTAGACTCAGTATCCGTAATCCTCTTGCCATTGTGGTGAATGCGTTGACGATGACGGTTGGGAACATCAATGATGCGCCGCTGGAAATGAATGCACTGGGGATTAAAGACATGCGATTGACGGCGACTGAACTTCAGAGCCGTATAACCTATCACTACCGCCAGGATGTCCTTCGCCAACTCTATCGAATTCTTGGATCCGCCGATTTTATTGGTAATCCCGTTGGCCTTTTCACGAACGTCAGCTCAGGAGTCGCGGACATATTTTACGAGCCATTCCAAGGCGTGGTCATGCACGGTAACAAAGAACTGGGGATTGGGCTAGCCAAGGTGAGCCAAAGCCTCTTTTAAGTCGCAAGGATCCATACAATAAACCCAGGGAGCTGCAAGTTTCGTCAAAAAGACAGTTTTCGGAGTGAGTGATAGTGTGACCAAATTCACCAGCAGTGTGGGTAAAGGTAATTGTGCGCCACGAAGAAGTATTATTCCGCCCTTCTCACCGCTGCCTAGGTCTGTCAGCGGCAACATTCGATTCTGAATATCAAGCCCGTCGACGGATGACACAGCGTCGGAACAAACCGCGACATGCAATGTACGTTGTGAGATCAATCATCATTGACGACGTTAATTATTAAAAAATAGTTATGGCGTCACTGCAGGCGGCGAAGCGCTGGCAAGCAGCGTGACCAGTGCGATGGAGGGTATTTTCGTAAGGCCTACCTTTGTCAAGTTGGACGCATAACCCACTTCTAAATATCCAGATGAAACCGTTAGAAGGTGCAGAAACAGAAGGAGCTCTCGGTTTTTTCAAGGGTGTTGGGAAAGGACTTGTTGGGTAGGATCATTGCTAGTGTTATTGCTGTTTGATTGCTCATATTCTTCGTAAGGGTGGTTACAAAACCAGTAGTCGGGGTATTTGACTTGGCATCCAACGTATCCGAAGGTTTTTTTCTTTTTTTCTTTCGCCTGCGCACTCTACTTATACACTGTCAAGGAATTCGGAATACCACAACCGTTTTTGATAACCCTGAGCGGGATCGTGTTCGCCTGGCATGTCTCTTCATCTTCCTAGCTGGCCCAACAAATGTATTGACTGTGTTAACTAGCCAAGACTTGTTCCTGCTGATGGCATCCTGAGGGTCTGTCAACTCGTTCATGATCTTTCTACGCTTACTGATTGGTTTCTAGTCCTATTCTGCTCGAGAAGCGCTGGGACAGTATTGGATGAGGGACCTGAACGATGGTGCATATCGGCAGGAACCCTACGTTGCTCACATCAGTACGTTGTATTGATTCAAATAAACCCAAGTGCTAAAAAGCTGACGATGCTTGACAGACTCGCCCGGCGGGGACAACGTGGTACTTCTGACGGCTTCTCGGGTTTTGTCCTTCTGGTCCAAGAAGCTGAGGCTGGAGTGGGAGCTGCCTTTCAATCAAGTACAGGGTGTGACTGTCGAGGATACTGGCATACGTTTTGCACATAAGCTTGGCAAGGAGAACGACAAGTTCGCCCTTATTCCTGACAAGGCCTCACAGTCGTGGTTCTTCAATCAGGTTGCACTTGTGGTCAAAACTTTCAACGCACGTAGGAGAATGGATGTATAATTGGGACTGATAGCTAGAACGAATGTGTACATTGCAAATCAATATCTAAGCCCCCCAAAAGGATGGAAAAGGGAGTGACAAGGGGTCTCTGGTAAGATTCTTCTTCCCGAATTCTCCCCTAAATGTGTTTCGGCGCTGTGCTGTGCAGTACGCTAGCATTTTCTGCTCCAGCTCTTCGGCGGTTGACAGTGGCGGTTGCGGTGCTAGAAACACGTTCACGACGCGATTTATGTAAGATTTCCTCGGATAGCTTGTCGCTTGTGGTGCTTTGTTCGGGTGAGGAAGAATTTCTTCGCTCTTGCTCGAAACTGCCGTAACTATCGCGGGGACTAGCAGAGTACGCGCTCTGAAAATCAGTGTCGGAATCTTCTGCAGTTGCAGTGACGAATGGAGTAGGGGGAGGGGTAGAAAGAGTCGTGACGGAGGGGGGAACCTCAATAAGGGTGACGACGGGTTCGAAAGGTTCTGGAGAGTCTTGCTCGTCTGTGCTCATATCGACGAAAGAGCCACGAGTAGGAGTCTTGCTACCCTGTTCCGTTGACATACTTAACGTTGACTTCGAATGTACTGGTGTTGACGTTGCGCCATCGTCGGTCCGGTTAGCAATACTTGTTTGGGTGGATGATGTGGTTCCGCTTCTGTTCCTCGCCCTTGAGGAATGTTTGGAGTGTATTCTTTTCCCCTTGGGTGGCCGTGAACGAATGGGAACGACGTCATCGTCGCCACTTTCTTGAGTGGAAGGGTGAGATTTCCACTTGGGGCGGCGATCAGTTGCAAGGGCAGTTTCAAGCTGGAAATGCTGAGGAGTTTGTCCATTTCACGGTATGAAAACTTACCTTTTGTTGAATTTCCAGCACCTTTTGGGCAATTTTGTCGCTTTTTTGGCTAATTCCTTCATCGACGGCGTTCATACCATCCTGCGGGACGTCAAGCTCTGAAGCCGAGAAGCGTTTCTTCTTCGCAAGGGACGGTTCCTTCTCTTCTTCGGTGATGACCTTTTCTTGCTCGATAGTTTCAGGTTCGAGGGATTGTTCCTCCTCCTCACCGTAAGACTCTGCTAAAGTCGATTCCGTGCCAAATGAGCGCAGATGTCTTGTCTTCGTAGCATCGCTGGTGCGCCTTGATCGAGACGGAGCAGAAGCGTTTGACAAGCGACTGTGGGGCCGTGAGCTAGAATAATCTGAATCATCAATGTCAACAGCCATGGATGCCAGAGCCCGTTCGATCTGAGCCTCCACTTCTGCCACCATCTCTGCGCGTTCCTGCTCCATTTTTTCCATAGTGTCCTTCATCCTTTCTAACTCCAGCATGGCTTCTCTATGAGCACCCTCCGTGTCCTTGAGCTCTGTTATACTCGTGTCATCATTCAGAACGATATTTCAACCGCGAAAATACTGACGATTTTGAAGTTTAGATTTCTCAGCAGCGGTCAAGGTCACAAGGCCCGAGAGCCTCTTGGTCTCTCTTTGCTCCTTATTGATCTTGGCCCTAAGCTGGTTTGCTTCCACACTTAGCTTTTCCGCATACTGCTCGAAAGTAACAAACTTGTCTCGCCACAGGTCCGACTCCGTCATCAGGAAATTGAGTCGGCGGGAAAGGCGTCCAATCTTTGTTTCGAGGTCATCTCGGGCGTCAACAAAGGCAGTAGCACGCTTGCGAATTGAAAGTTGGATTAGCTGCTCTGCAGCAGTCAACTGAGGCGCGCGTTTCGGAGATCCAAGCATACTGATCCGTTGCAAGAACGACGGTTTTTTGAACTGGTGCCTTCTCAGCCTGAGCCAAACATCGGATGAGGAAAGACTCACTTTGTCTTGTAAGACAACGTCGAACGCTTGGATAATGCGAGTGGATTGCCACCAGTCAGGTGGCTTGATCTGGTCCGCGACGGCAGCAGAAGACGCTCCTCGTTTTGCCTGTATTTTACACACGGGCCGGAACCTTCCAGCAGGAAAGGCCTCTTTGAATTCACTGCGGCTAATCAGCAACGGCATGGAAGCTACTGTCGCTAATTACCTTGGAACAGAGTGGTCGGGGTGATAGTGAGACTCAAATGCCGCAAGCAATCTCTGCCGATATTTGTCTCGTTGTTGCTTGCTTGAGACGGCTCCTACAGGTGGGGAGGGGCAGCTCCTGAAATCAAGGTCACCACAGGCGTTAGTCATGAGGCTCCCTCACTTACAGGTAGTTTATATCCCTTTCAGACTTGGTATTAGTATTACGAGGGGTGCCACGGTAGAAACCACGTACAAATCGCAGACACAAACTTCAGGCGAGGGTCGAATGCTATACCTTGCTTCGGTGGATAATCCCATGATCCATGGACCAGGGTCGTCGATGTAAATCTTAGCGTCCCGGGAGTGGACAGCAGGCAATGCAATACCATTCCACCCGCGCAGTTCAACAAGATACTTGATCGTGGACACCGCAATCTATCAGAGACGTTTAGTCATCTGTGAAAGTCAAGGGAACATATGCGTACACCGAGCATCGTAGGGTATCTGGAGAAAAACAGGATTCGTCCGGTGGGCGCTAGTGCGATCTAAGAAAGGATTTTAGCAGCACGAAGTGGCTTGTAGGTGAGAAGAGGGACCTCGCATATCGTCAGGATATTGTCAATATTTAGACACTTGAAGAGCGGCCACATAGTGAAGTTGATATCAACCAGACCTCGCCCAAAGTCCAGACCTCCAGGAAAACGCGTAATCACTTCCAGATTAGAATCAGTACCATCGTTCTTGGGACTGGCGTCAAGTTTGATAAGGTCCCCAGCTCGAGGAGCAGGGTGGGCGAGAATCTTCGATATTTGAAGGGTGTGAGATTGAACGTCTTTAGAGAACCGTGCCCAAGAAAGGGTCAGATAATCTCGCATAAGATCGTATACTGGGTGACGAGACACAAGGGCTAAAAAAAATTGTTGAGTATGTGACTGAAGATATAGTGGATAGCAGGTCTTACTTAGAGCGTATGGCAACCAGAAAACAGTGTCACCTGGTAGGAACAGAGTGCTCTCGCCAGGACCATGGCCAATGGTACTGGCTATTTCAAAATCGCTTTCGCTCATACCACCGTCTCCTTCGGTTTCGGCGTCTGTTTCTGCGTCGGCCCATGGTCCACGGGCACCCTTTTTTGCACTCCTTCTTGCCTGAGTGCTTGGATCCGGCCCATCGCTAGTGGATCCCGAAATGTCCGCACGAAGGTTCTTTAGGCGGGATGCAACAACGGATTGGGCCGACTCCTTACGGGAACGACCAGCCTCCAAAGTGCGGCGGATAGCATTGCTACGCTCCGTGTCTGCATGAGACCAGACAGTGAGGCAGACACCATGGTATGTTACGGTATTGCCAGGAACATTAATAGCACTGGCGTTGCTTCCAGTGACGGTGTTATTATTATTATTATGAGAGCCATGTCCAAGAAGGCTTGGGGGGCCCAAATAGGCTGACGAAGGACGAGCGAATGGGTCGTCAGTGTATGGGTATGCAAAGGTCGCCGCAGACGACCTGTTATCAGTGTTGGTCAAGACGGAGGCACGGAGGAGATCCCCAGAAGGAGTAGGAGCCAAAGGGGTGCTCGGAGCAGGGAGGGTAAAGGTGAAGGTATGGATAGTTGAGGCAGGTTGAAGGGTTGATGCAATGACCTCGACTTCTCGGGTGAATGACAGCTACAACGAAAGGATGAACGACGACCCTCAGTAAGACAAAAGAAAATTACAAACCTTCAGCGCTTTGGACAACATTTTTCCAACTTCCTGCTTGCTCAATGCACCCGCCCCCTTCATTATCTCCTCACTTTTCCCGCGTTTTTTCTTCCTCCCGCCTCCAGCACCTGGACTGACGGTACTCCCTAGAACTTCAGGCCTCCACCAGCGACTGACAGCGCCTTCACTGTGGTGGAGACCAAGAACTGAATCTGGGTCAGCGAGAGTCCAAGTATGGGGGGACTTGGGAAGTCCAGAGACGACGTAGAGGGAAGTTAGGGGTAACGAAGGCACAAAAGACGCTATTGGCGGGACGTCGCGAACCGAACGAGTGGACACAATGGAATTGCGAGCGGATGCGGGTATAGGTTCCATGCTTCTGCGATGTTTTATACCAAGAATTCGAGAAGCTTTATCCGTGCGGACTTGAGAAGGAGCGTTGGGGCTTGAGCTGGCAGGAGTGGTAACAGTAATATAATCTAGTTCATCGGCCAATGCAGCACCTTGGTCCTGGGAAGGAGCGGGGCCGGAGGTGATGGTGGTGGTTGAAGTAGAAGGATGATATGTAAGATTGTTAGAAATGTTGATGATGGGAGTAATGGTATTATGAGTGCCTGGGCTTGTTGGCCGCGCCGTATCCTTTTTTGGATCAGCCTTGGAGGTGATCTTCTGGGTGACTGGGCGAGTCTTCTTGTTGTCGAGGGACTGGTCTGAAAAACGAGACCGGAGTGCTACGTCAGTGGGTACGAGACTTGCCGAAACCGCTGTGGCAGGGACGGCGGGCCTTCGCATGGAAGCCATAGCACCGGCTTCAAGGTGAGTGATGGAAGTTACACAGGAAAATATTTTGAAAGAGAGTTGGGGGGTATCAAGAGAGTGAAGGATTAGAACAAGGAACGAAGAAGCGCCATTGCTGGACTGGGGAACTAAGAAATGGGCCAGGGGGACTAGGGGGGACTATGTGGAATAAAGGGTATAGCTCAGGGCCCTGCTGTCGTGTTATATTCAGCCGTCGCTTATCCCGTCCTCCCTGTTGCAACTCACATCAATGTCATGGCGTTTCTCCAGGTTTCTCCTCGCTGCCCACAACGTCGCCAACGTTGACCCGTATGGTCTGCCGGTAGACATAAGACCTAGTTGTCGCGTCGCTGAAAGACGCGGTCACGTGTAGCGTAAAATTTAACTACGGTTAGCAACTACAATCATACAATTTGGCGCCAATTAGGAAGAATCGTCGACGTTGCTCATGTCCATTGCAACGGAGTCCGACGGCAGCCAACAGCCCACACAAGGGCAATTTCAATTTCAGGAACTTGAGAAAGTTCCATCAGATATCCAATTTGAGCTCTATCAGAGCTCTATTAAATCTTGTTGCTGTAGAAACGGATATCTTACGTAATCGCGGATGAAAAGTCCTCAACCCCTTCCAGTGATTACCTTCTTTAACCACTTCCACCGACTATTGTGACGCCTAATATCCATATTGTCGTGATGTTCTGAACGGCCTCCCACTTCTACAACTGCTTCCACAGGAGAATCTTCACTTTGATGCATCTCCACCCTATCCCTTATATCGCCTTCGCTGACTGTTCTCCTTCTATCCCTTTCTTCAACTGCCATAGCCTCAACTACCTCATCCGCAAAACCCGTAGGCGCGCCCAAGCCTAGGCCGCTGATCCTCCGTCGTCGCTCGCGGGGCATGAGTGTAAATCCAGGACTAACGGGAGACAATCCAATTTGAAAACCAGTCCCCAGAGTCGAGACTGGGGGAGAGACAGGGCTGTTGGAATACATAACCGAATGAGAATGGGATGGAACGCGGGAATGTCTCGTTTGAGAAGAAGCATTTGTCGTTAACCTCCGCCGTTGTGGTAGAAATTGGTAAACGTGTGTTTCGCTGCTTGGGTCGGTAGGGGAATGCAATAATTGTTCCCTTCCAACATCAAGACCACTTCCTGCGGTCTCCGGAGAAAACGCCGTATTTAAAAGACGAGTTTCTCCCTCGGCTGATATGGGGGCAATTCTACCGCTGTACGAGGTTTCTGCCGTGGGGAAGTCCAGACTGAAATTTTCGTGTCCACCTTCGGTTTGGTAGGCTTCAGGTTCTTCGCTCGATCTCAAAAGTTCCTCTGTAAAATGGTCCTCTTCGCTCCATGCCCCAACATCTACCCCTCCACCACCGGAATGAATGCTAACGACCCACACCCCAGCGAGGAGGACTACAATGCCCAGCATCACCAGACCCAGATGTAAAGGCGGAATGAGAGAAAATTGATCAAAGTAGATCAACCCGTTGACAATTGAGGAAAGGTTATAGAAGCAAAATGCAGCTGGGAAAGTTATCAGGTATCTTGTAGTGAGGGAGGGAAATGAAACATACATGGACAAACCAGCGTCGGATCAGCTAATGTCAAACCTTTGTGCAAATACCACAATTGTAGTAAAGCAAAGACCACAAGTCCAAGGACGAGAACCCATGCTTCCCATCGCCAGAACTGGTTGTGACCGCTGAGAGTCAGCAATAGAAGTTCCACTCCACTCTTCGCGAATAGCAAACACATCCCAGAAAGGATACCAGAAAAAGATGCATACGAAATGGCTAAGAGCATGCGGGTTCGATGTATTGAACGAAGGACGTGGTCATTGTGAACTTTCTTTAACGAAGAGGGGGAAGTGGTGCCGGCTTTCCGATCCAATAGTGGTGTCTGTTCAGATGGTATCGTAGAATTTGTTGAATCCAAAATGACTGAAGGAATGCTACTTGGTGGTAAAAGAAGGTTGATATCGTCAGGATTTGATGTTGGTGGCAATGCGCATGGGCCAGTCTTTGCAATTTGACGTGAGAGAGAGAAGTCGATTATATGTGTCTGTATAGCGATAAGTGTTTGGGTAGATACCAGACAACAGAAGAGGGCACGCACGAATGTAAGACATAAGAAGACGATGGTTCCCAGGGTCGAGAAATATGCAACAAAGGCGGGTCGTCTGAACAGCTCCAGCAGATCTTCGATGGACCTTGTCGGCTCAGGAACGATGCCAAATATGGCGATGAGGACAGCACCGCCAGCAATAAGAATAGTTCCAAGGATCATCCAAGGTGAAAAAACGTCACCAAGGAACAGACGAGCGAAAAAGGCGTTCCATAATAAAGAAAGGGCGCCAAGGGGAGCTAAAATGACGACGGGAAGAGACGCTATTTGAGCGAGAGAACCAAATATATTAGAAGAGATGAAGATGGTAAAGCCAAGCAGCCATAATCTGTATGAAATAAATGAGAAGGAGGGATTTAAAGTGAGAAAGAAGAGACGAACGGCCTACGATGCTCGACGACTTGACGGTGTTCTGGAAGAAGCTGGTTTAGGACGTGACTCTTCCTCTGGATGGTGAGGCCAAGGGATTGAACGAAGGACGCAACGAGGCCGATGACGATGCCAAAGGGAATGGAGATGGCGGCAGAGGTCGAAGAGAGCATGGCACGTGATAAATACGTCGTGCAGCATGCCAACAATGATCTCATGCAAAGTCACCGGGCCGCTCGCCACTAAGTATCATAGAACTTGCACGAATGTGCTCACAAGCACGGGTATGGTCTAGAATCGGCCAATCTCCATGCCTATATAAATCTCGACCCTCGGCTCTCTATCTCTTCTCAATCCTTTGACAATGTCAAGCAATTTCGACTTTACAGACAAAACTCAACAAACACTTGCAGAAGCGATCCAACTAGCAAAGGACTATGCTAATGCACAAGGCTTGTCTTTTCATACCCGCTATCTTTGTGTGCGCTAACTCCTACTATCTAGTCCACCCTGCCCATCTAGCCTTCGTCCTCATCAATGAGGCATCAACTGAGCCTTCTGTTCAAGGAGGAGCACCTCCGTCCTCCAATGCTTCGCTCTTCTCTTCCGTCATATCTAGAGCAGGCGGCGACCCAGTAAGACCTTTTCTCTGTCTCTTTGTTCTACTTCAATTCATATCTCCAATTATACAGACAGCCGTCAAGCGATCCATTCAGAAGCTTATCGTTCGATTGCCTGCGCAAAGCCCACCTCCAGAGGAAACCAACCTCAGCTCCGCGGCGCTGAAGGTTCTACGCGAAGCACAGAACCTCCAGAAAACTATGCACGACTCTTATATCGCGCAAGATCACCTTCTTCTAGCCCTTCTCAAGGACCCATCCATAGCTGGCGTTCTCAAAGAGAACAGCCTCAATGAAGCAACCCTCAAGACTGCCATAGAGCAAGCACGCGGGAACCGTAGAGTTGAATCAAAAACGGCAGAGCAAGGTTTCGACGCGCTTCAGAAGTACGCTATAGATCTCACAGCTCTCGCGGAGGAGGGGAAAATCGACCCTGTTATTGGGCGTGATAACGAGATTCGACGCGCAATCCGCATCTTATGCAGAAGGTACGTTAGCACATTTATTGGTTCTATCGTGATGTAATTCCCCACAGGACCAAGAACAATCCCGTCCTTATTGGCGAGCCTGGTGTTGGAAAAACGGCCATTGCTGAAGGCCTTGCACAGCGAATCGTCAAGCGCGACGTGCCTGCCAGCCTTATCGCCCGCCTTTTCTCTCTCGATATGGGTGCACTCATGGCAGGCGCAAAATACAAAGGTGAATACGAGGAACGCATCAAGGCCGTTTTGAACGAGGTCGAGAAGGCTGCCGAAGATGGAGGTCCTGGCATCATTCTTTTCATAGATGAACTGCACCTTATAATGGCCGGACGAGGAGCAGAAGGTGGAGGCATGGATGCCGGTAATCTGTTCAAGCCATTGCTAGCCCGAGGCAAGCTTCGGTGCATCGGTGCAACAACACTATCAGAGTATCGGAAATACATCGAAACAGATCCTGCTCTTGAGCGACGTTTCGCTCAAGTCATCGTCAACGAACCTACCGTTCCGGAGACCATTAGCATTCTTCGAGGCATACGCGAAAAGTACGAGGTCCATCACGGTGTGCGCATTCATGACGGTGCTTTGATCGCCGCTGCGACTTTGGCGCATCGATATCTCACGTCGAGGAGGCTCCCTGATTCAGCAATCGATTTAGTCGATGAGGCTTGCGCAAGGTAAATCATTTTCTGTTCGAGATTTGTTTCTGGCGTTGATTCTGTGTCCAGTGTACGTGTAACACGAGAAACGGAGCCGGAAGAAATCGACAAACTCCAACGAAGGAAACTTGAACTAGAGGTTGAAATTCATGCTCTGGAGCGCGAGAAAGACGCAGCTAGCAAGGAGCGATTGCAACTAGCGCATAAAGCGATATCCGAGGTCGAAGAACAGTTGCGACCCCTCAAGGCTGCGTATGATAACGAGAAAGAACGAGGCGATGAGATTACTGGCGTCAGGCGAAAAATCGACGAGCTTAAAGCAAAGGCAGAAGAAGCTGAGCGAAGGTGCGTGCTCTTTCCTCTCTCGGCAATATGAGCTCATCTTCTTTTCAGATATGACCTTACGACTGCATCCGATCTTCGGTACTTTGCACTTCCAGATCTACAAACCCGCCTTGAGCAGCTCGAGGCAAAGAAGAAAGCTGAGGATGCCGCAGCGGGTACCGACAACGATACCGTTACGGCAGAACAAATTGCAGAAATTGTAGCGAAATGGACCAATATCCCCGTCACACGCTTGGTTACGACAGAGAAGGAGAAGCTTTTGAAGCTTGAAAAAGTGATGTCGGAAAGCGTCGTTGGACAATATGACGCTGTGAAGGCGGTCGCGAATGCCATTAGGCTTTCAAGGAGCGGCCTCTCCAACCCTAATCGCCCTGTTGCTAGCTTCTTGATGGCGGGGCCATCGGGCACGGGCAAGACTCTGCTGGCGAAGACGGTAAGCGTTAAAAGATCAATATACATGTCGTAATCTTTCTGATGTTTTCTCCAGCTTGCGACGGTCCTCTTTGATTCGCCTGACACCATGATACGCATTGACGCCTCAGAGTACTCGGAGAAGCATTCCATTTCGCGGTTGATCGGCTCACCTCCTGGCTACGTTGGCTACGATGCAGGAGGTCAATTAACGGAATACATTCGTCGAAAGCCATACTCAATCATCCTCATTGACGAAATCGAGAAGGCTTGCCGGGAATTTGTCACTTTGTTCTTGCAGGTATTGGATGACGGCCGCCTGACAGATGGACAAGGCCGAGTAGTAGACATGCGAAACACAGTCATCATCATGACTTCGAATTTGGGCGCCGCTTACCTCAACGACATGGGAGATGGTCCTGTCAGGCCCGAAACGCGAACCCTTGTTCTGGGGGCTATCCAGGCTCATTTCCCCCCAGAGTTCGTTAACCGGATTGATGACATCGTAATCTTCGTAAGTTCCTTTTGATTCCAAGTAGGTGGAGTTCTGACAGATGTTGTTAGCGATCACTTTCACGGAAGGACATTCTCAAGATTGTCGACATTCGCCTCAAAGAGGTTGAAGAACGCCTTACTGACAGGAAGATCAAGCTCGACCTCGACTCTGAGAGCAAGAATTACCTCCTGTCTGTGGGGTATTCGACGGTCTATGGGGCGCGACCTCTCAATCGTGCAATCCAAAGCGAGTTGCTAAACCCCCTCTCTGTGATGATTTTATCGGGGCGGGTGCTGGATGGTGAGGTCGTCCGCGTTAGATTCGATGGACCACACAACCGCCTCCGCATCATACCCAATCACGAAGGAGTTGCCTCAGATGAATGGATGGATGTGGATGCCAATGAAGATGATGATATTGAAATTGAGGAGATGGATTGAGTTTGCACCATTCAAATTGCATAATGTATCTACAAGAGCTGTCAATGTATCACTAGCATTCTATGAAAATTGCGGGAGCTGGAAACGGATGGAGGCGGAATGTGTTCTGAGGTGTGACCTGGGTGTGACCAAAAGAGCACCACTATGCTTGGCCATCGCGTCCTCCCCCAGCTCAACCGCGCTATTAGAACTCTATCACGGTCCGCATCTGGAACAGCTCAGAGCGGGACGTCTTCAATCCCTCAAAAGGTTGAATCCTCCATTCCAACCACCCAACAAGCTCCAAACTATCCTTCAACATGGACCACCAGCCAACGTCCCCGTCCTGTCGGTGGTGAAGGTCCACGATTCGAGCAAACGGCGATGGACCTCCAGCCCAATCCTTTGAGCGCCATGGCCCTCATTGCAGAAGAGCCTGTGCGACTCGTCCATGGCCGGAAAGCAGTTTGCGATGGAGGTCCGTCGAAACCGGACTCCTCCTTCAAGCCTACCTTTTTCAACTAACTTTTCAAATTAGGAGGTGGTCCCTTGGGACATCCCAAAATTTATATCAACTTGGTATGTCGATCTTGTCGTGAGTTTGCTTTCGTCAGTAACTTACTCCTCCGTGAAAGGACCAACCGGGACCTCGAGCATGCGGGTATGCGTTAATCCCCGTTCCTCTTTGACAGCGCTGGTTGACTGACCCACGAACTTGACATTTTTCCCAGATATTGGTATGTGTGAACATTCCGCAATAGACTCACTTTTGTTAAATTCGGTTTGGTTCTAGCGGCATCCGGTTTGAGCAAGATCCACATCATCATCATTGATAGTCATCCGTTCTACACATCACCCTCAAATAGGCTATGTACCAATGACAGCCAATGGATCAAATTCCCCGTAACTATTGAATCTGAATGTCCGCCTATTGTCTTTGTCAATTGACGAGCATAAAAATACACATTGTCTACTACTATACCTAGCTTCCGGCTGAGAATAGTGCAACTAGAGAAAAGTGAGTACGATATGAGAACCGGGGTACCAACAAATTACTGAGAAATGCGAAATCAGGGGGTTAGAGCCGATGGTTCGTTAGATGTATGCCGTGGGATACAACCTCCTGGGTGGGATGACAAATGAGTGATTGCAGTGGGAGAGAGAGAGAGTTAACGACTGTGGAAAGACCGAAGACAAGAAACCGAATGATAAGCCAAAGAATGTGGTGGTGGTGAAGTCTATGAAATCAAATATCTTCCGGAAACAACATGGGCGAAAGTGATGAATAATTGCCTCCAGCGACCGCCTCCAACTGAGAAAAGGGTGGTAGGGTATTAGGTGATGAGAGGCGAGCACCAGTTGTATGGGGTAGTGGGGGCTGAACGAAGTCACCAGAATCATCAGGCACCAGACCATCCTCACTGTCCCACTTGTAACTCACCACTTTGAAAATTGGATTGATGGCAGATTTGGCAGACCTGGGCGCGTTCCCCGAGCTGGGTGGATGCCCGTATGGACTCGTCGGGTGACTGTAGGGACTCGGGGGTTGCCCATGCAAGTAACCATGCAAATCCAGGGGACTGTGAGGACCAATGGTACTCAGCTGGTGTTGGGGAATAGAAATATATGGGGGTGACTGATCCCCGGATAACATCAGGCTCTCTTTGTGTTGTTGAACCTGTATCCACGGCGGTGAAGGTGAGAGAGAAGGTGAGAGGGTGGGAGAGAGTGAGAGCATTTGCAACGGCGGTGGTGAGACGCTGCCCGATATATGTGAGCTCATAGAAGCTTGAGTACGGAAATCGTGCGCCAATTGGCCTTCTAGAGAGAAAGAGTTTGAAGACCGTGCTGATGGAGGGAAATCATCAAACGATGTTCGTAACGATGATCGCGAGGTCATCCTGCTTAGGCCAAATAGGCTGGGCCGATTTCGTATTCGAGATGGACCAGGATCACTATCCACCGTCGCAAAGGAAATCGATGACATACGGCTGAGACTGTGGACGTCTGACGACGACATCGAATGGTCATCGTCAAATTCTCGCCGCCGAGCTTTAGCAATGCGCTCAGTTCCTGCTCCCCAATCGCGCTCGCGATTATGATTAGGGACGAGTGACGACTCAGCTTGACCAACAAACTTTCCCGCCGCAGCGTTAACAGTGGCTGTCCCGGCCATGTTTCCGCTACTTTTCTGACGGATCGGTCCTGAGGAGGCTTGTTTGGGTTTGTTCTCCATATAGTCCACGCGTTGCTCATTGCCACCAAGCCATTCAATATCGTCGCCATCTGCCTTTCGGATCATCTGTTGACGTTTCTGCATAACGGCACGAGCTTGCTCCCGATGCATTTTCTCTTTAAGTCTGTGACGCTCCTTCTCAGCCTCTCGGTTCAGCCGCTCTGCTTCCTTCTTGTTGTTCTTCTTAGCGTCGCGAATGTCCTGATGGGTATCGCGAACTGGAGAAGGCTCACGCAACGACTTGCTGTCCGTGCTCGACGACTGCGGACGTTTTCTTGACGGGAAGGCGGGTATCTCATCGACAGGGGGAAGCGCATTGTGTTTGTCACCTCCAAACAGGCCAAGGCTCCATTTGCTATGTTTCTTGCTGAATGGTACCAACTTGACAAGCTTGTTAGGTTGTGACGCCAGGGGCGCTTGGGTATTTGTGGGGTTACGGTCGGTGTCGTCGTGCGCCTGACCGTTGTAACCGATCGACGAATTATTGGCAATCACACCGTTGCCATTGACATATGGTTCTTGAGGTGCTGAAATATCCATAGGATAATCTGGCTGATTCGGCCAGTTGGGTGGATGAGGTGAGCGAAGCGTGGATGATGCATCAAGAGCGTGTGTTGGAGGTGCATGATGGGCAGATTGTGAATGTGAGGGTGGAAAGGTGCGAGGTGTATGCGATGATAAGGAGGGATGTGATGGAGTAGCGTTGAGGTGTGTAGACATCATTGGAATCGACGAGGTAGATGTCGAAGCGCGTAGTCCAGATGGGATGGGGATATTGTTGCGATGAGTCGTCTCCTGCAGATAAGCATGCTCAAGACACTCTCGACTGGTCAATCTCTTGTCAGGATCGTATCTGAGCAGATCTCGAATGCAATGAATTAGCGAGATAGGGACCGTTCGCTCAAACAGCGAGTAGATGTCTTTTGGCTGAGTCTGAAAGGGGTCATCACTATGGAAGGATAGTCGCAAGAGAATTTAGACTCACCTTTGGAAACTGAAAGCCAACCGCTTTCGCTAGTTTTAAGCCCTTCGGCCATGGACCCCCGCCAAAATAGCTTCCTTGAGAATCGAAACCGTATTCGTCGGTAGGATCTCCAAGAATTTCGCATATTCGTCCGACTTGATCCACCTGATCTGATCCAGGAAAAAGAGGTCGTAGGTTGACGAGCTCGGCCATGATCGTCCCCAGGGCCCACATGTCGACGGGATTTGAATAATTACGACTGAGCAAAATAACTTCCGGGGCACGGTACCAACGCGTCGCAACGTACTCGGTATAGGGCGGTTTGCTCTTGGTTTCTCGTGCAAGGCCAAAATCTGCCAATTTGATGATGGCGACAACGTCTTTTTCTTTTGGCGCGTTCGGAGGAGCGATTGGAGAGACAGAGTTGTAATCGAAGAGTCCTGTTGTGGTGACCAAAACATTTTCTGGCTTCATATCTCTGTGGAAGTATCCATGGCTGTGAATGTGGTCCAAGCCGGAAACAATCTGGCGAAATATTGAGGAGACCAATCCACCAGCAAGCGCACGTCCCTTTCGCGCCTTGATAAGATGGTACAAGTTGCCCTCCATTGACTCGAAGACGAAGTAGAGTTCCTTGGATGCAGGCAAAAGAAAAAAATCGTACAAGGGGATGATGTTTTCATGAAAAGGTATGGCCCGCAGAGACTAGAGGGACGAACGTAAGGTTCTCTGGGACGTGATAATGGAGGAGGAGGGGCTCACTTCAAGCTCCTTGAGTTGCTGGCATTCATCCCAACCGCCTTCCCACCGTTTCTTCATTCTCTTCACTGCTACGAGCCGCTTCCCGGTCCACTCTGGCCTCGCGCCCTGTCCACACTGCATGGGGGAAAGAGGTGTATTGGGGGGTAGGGTCCCATGCCAATCGCACAACCAGACGGTACCAAAGGAACCATCACCGAGGACCTTGAGAGGTGTATAAGAGCGCGTCGAACCTGATGGTAATAAAATATATGAGTGTATGTGTACGAATCAAGTGAAGAAAGACAGACTCGTCTGAGAGGAGCCAACCAGGAGGTGATTTCCCTCGATAGAGACGCTGGGTATGCCGAGTACGACGATGGGCTCCTTTGGTGGTTGTGGAGCGGTATTTCGTTGTGGTGGGTGTGGTTGTGGTGGTTGTGGTGGTGGGATGGAAGGGAGAGTGGTTGTGAGTGGAATTGGATGAGGGATTGGAAGTTGTTGATGAGGGTGGTAGTGATTGTGGACATTGTGTATGTGAGATGAGGTTGCGTACATGATACGCCTAGCATTGCCCGGGATATGTGAATTTCTCAGTGGGACATATGAATAAAAGGAATAAAGTTATGAAGAGGGGACGAGGAGGGCAATGGGTCCAAGCCAGAGCACACGTTACACAGAAAAGAAGACTCTTCTTTGAACTGAGCCAACAACCGAGGATGAACTGACCCGTTAACCGAGTTCGCAACAATCTCGGTTCAAACCCGTATTCGCTACCCATATGCTTCTTTTTCCCATTCATTCAGTTGAAATCCTGCTCCAATCATTTCCCCTTT